>JASFZW010000005.1:0-1200000 GCA_031763795.1 Prototheca wickerhamii
ACACTCACCTGGACAGGCTACCCTAACAATCACCCTAACGCCTAACCTAGCCTAACTAACCACCCTAACTCTCACCACTAACGCTGAATTATTAACAACACTACCCTAACCATCAATCCTGTGCAAAAACATCTGCAATCCTGCCTCTCAGACCGACCAAGATCGAATTTGCCAAATCAGGCCCCAGGGGCCCAACACCTCTGGCAGGTGGGGGCACAGGGGTGATTTCCAGGACACATCCCCGGTACCAGAGGCCATCCCAGCACCCCTCGCCGCTCTCAATGGTGTATAATAGCATACCAGTCCCGGTGCGAATGTCAGACTTCAATGCCACACAGGTTCCTGGGCGCCGTGGCCGGATACCTGTGCAGGTCCCGGACACCTCGGGCGGCCGCGCCACCAAACGCCATGGCTAGGACACATCACCGGGCCCAGAGGCCATATCTGCACCCGTCGCCCCGCATACATATACTTCATGACGTCCCGGTCATGGTGCAACCGGCCGACATCAATGCCACACAGGTCTCAGGCCACTGTGGCCGAATACCTGAGCGGCTTTCGACCGAGGCCGGGCCCGGACACTTGGCCAGACACAAATAGCCCATCCCAGCATCCCTCGTCGCTCTCTAAAGTGTAAAATAGCATACCAATACTAGTGCGACCGTCGGACATCAATGCCACACAAGTCTCAAGAAGCCGTGGGCCCGGACCTGCGCGGGGCTGTCGACCGAGGCCGTGGCCGGGACACATGGCCAAGCGCCAGAGGCCATCCCAGCACCCCCTCGCCGCCCCTGAAACATCTCCCTAGCATTACAATCCTAGTGCAGCCCTCAGCCGTCAATGCCACACGAGTTTGCGGCCGAGACCTGCGGGGGTCGCGAGTGGCACACCCGGAACCAAGCCACCCAACATCTGAGGCCTCCCAGGACTGAGGGGCCCGTCAAAACGCTTACAATACATACTGCAAATGAGCTGCCGGGGGGGAAGTGGCGTAATGTGGCGCGATGTGGCGCCAGGGGCTCCAAGGTGCCGATTCCACCGCCGGGCCCACCCACCAGAATCCGGGCTGATCTCCGGTCAGGGGCGCACTAACACAGAAACTTGAATAAATCGGTCCAAACAAAATGAAATCGCTTGATCCTTGTTTTGCCTACCTATATGCAATGACCATAAGCTCATGCAAAAGTAAAAGCGGCATTTGATTACTCCCTCAACTCTGTTTCTCCCCAGCGTTTTCGTGCACCACCCCCAATGCTCAGTATCCGCACTCACAAACCTGAATAACTCCGTCAAACCACAATGTAATTGCCTGATATTTGGTTTCCCTAAATATATTTACTGACTTTCAGCTGATGCAAAAAGAAAAGCGGCATTCCATTACACCCTCAACTCTGTTTCTCCCCAGCGTCACTTCCAGACCCCCCAATATCGTGCGCGTCGCCGCCAAGTTGCATGGCCAGACAACCATCCCGGGAGCCACACGCCTCCACAGCACCCATCGCCGCACACGACAGTCAATATTAATATGCCAATCAGGATTTTCCCCGCCAACAGGGCAGTGGCCGCCTAAAACTAGTGCCATTCCTCCCAAGCTGTGCAGATCCAGTGTGCGCGTGCGCGTCGCCGCCAAGCTGCATGGCAAGGCAGTCATCCCAGGAGCCACACGCCTTCTCAGCCCCCATCGCCGCACACGATAGTCAATATTAATATGCCAATCAGGATTATCCCCGCCAACAGGGCAGTGGCCGCCTAAAACTAGTGCCAGGCCTTTCAAGCTGCCCCACCCCATTTTCCAGTTTCGAGCCCCTGGTCGGACACATTACGGGACCCAGCGGCCATCCTAGCAGACCCCGGCGCTCTCAGTGCTTGGTAGCAATATGCCAATCAACTTGCGGGGGGTCGCTCAACGCTCGTTCGAGCTAAAAGCCGCGCCGTCTACCCACGGCGCCGACCTCGGGAAACCGCCGGCGAGGTGCGCATTTGGGACCAAGGCACGCGTCACCTGGGACTTCCCTGACTTGAGCGATAAGCTAGAATCGTTTTAATTTTACTAAACGTTATTCTCAAATAGCCTTGGGATGTTTACAGGGTGTACTTGGCGCGATGTGCTCCGAGGTGCCGAACCGTTCGGCGGCCCCCCCCTGCAAAATCCGGGCGGACCCCCCTTCAGGGGGCACCCAAACACAAAAACTTGAATACCTCCGTCAAAACACAATGAAATCGCCTGATGTTTGCTTTACTCACATATGAACAAAATCCCTCAGCTCATGCAAAAAGAAAAGCGGCATTTGGGTACACCCTCAATCTTTCACTTTTCCAGCATTTACATCAAAACACCCCTATATAGTCTACCCACGGCGCCGACCTCGGGAAACCGCCGGCGAGGTGCGCATTTGGGACCAAGGCACGCGTCACCTGGGACTTCCCTGACTTGAGCGATAAGCTAGAATCGTTTTAATTTTACTAAACGTTATTCTCAAATAGCCTTGGGATGTTTACAGGGTGTACTTGGCGCGATGTGCTCCGAGGTGCCGAACCGTTCGGCGGCCCCCCCCTGCAAAATCCGGGCGGACCCCCCTTCAGGGGGCACCCAAACACAAAAACTTGAATACCTCCGTCAAAACACAATGAAATCGCCTGATGTTTGCTTTACTCACATATGCACAAAATCCCTCAGCTCATGCAAAAAGAAAAGCGGCATTTGGGTACACCCTCAATCTTTCACTTTTCCAGCATTTACATCAAAACACCCCTATATAGCCAGGGTGTCAGCACCAACGGGACCAGAAGCAGGATGCGGGAAACCAGGTGCATCTCGGCGAGAATCTTCGATCAGCCGCACGACTAGCTGCCTACAGAACCATCAGTAGCCGCATCGAGCTTCAACAATAAACGGCATTGCCCGTCGCCAGATGCATTGTCTCCGGCAAGATGGAGCGAGCAAATATCAGCTGAGAGGTTGTCGACGTGGACCTCAACCGTCGGCGTCCAAGCCACACCCACGCGCTGCTGGAGGTTGAAGAGAGCCATGAAGATGACATGCGCCGGCTCTGGCTGCGCAGGGATGGGGAGGTCGTGCGTGAGGATGAGGACTGCCACACTCGACGATCGACACGCGTGCACACAGAGCAGCCGAGCCATGCACCAGAGCCGCAGAAGAATCCGCATGCGCATCACCCCCTCTCTCACCCCAACATCTCACCTCCGTGTCCGTCCGCCTTCACGGCCACCATCGAGTTGGCCGAGTCCTGAGCTGCCGCCCTGGCCAAGCGTAGGCCTTGATACTCAGGTGCATGGGATCCTCCGTGTCCACAACACTGGCCGCCTGGACACCCGGGTCCATGACCGCCGGCAGTTGTCCGCATGCGCCAGCTCTAGCTACACAGGGGTAAGGAGGATGTGCGTATGGATGAGGCCTCGCACACTCGACAAACGACATACGTGCACACAGAGCGGACGAGCCGCGCGTCAGAACCGCAGAAGACGCCGTGCACGGCCCCGCTCGCTCAACCCGACATCTCACCTTCGTGTCTGTACGCCTTCACGCCCACCATCAAGTTGGCCGGGTTGAGGGCTGAAAACCTGACCAAGGGCAGGCCTTGGCACTACTCAGTTGCATGGGACCCCTGCGTTCGAAAGCCTGGACACCTCGATGCCCGGCTCATGACCGCCAGCAATCTTCCACGCGCACCAGCTCTGACTGCGCAGGGGTAAGGAGGGAGTGTGTAAGGATGAGGCCCCCCGCACTCGGCAACACGCGTGCACACAGAGCGGATAAGCCGCGCGCCAGGACCGCAGAAAATCCCGCACGCGCACCCCCCTCCCTCACCCCAACATCTCACCTCCGTGTCCGTCCGCCTTCACAGCCACCATCAAGTTGGTCAGGTTGAGGATTGACACCCTGGCCAAGCGCAGGCCTTGGTATCACTCAGTTGCATGGGATCCTCCGTGTCCGCAACACTGGCCGCCTGGGCACCCGGGCTCATGACCGCCAGCACTTGTCCAAACGTGCCAGCTCTGACTGCACAGAGGTAGAGAGAGAGTGCGAAGAAATGAGACCTCCCACACTCGACGACGCGTGTGCACACATACTGGGCATGCCGCGCACCAATACCGCAGAAGAACCCGCGCGCGCGCCCTCCTCTCTCACCCCACCCCACTCACCTCCGTGTCTGCTCGCCTTCACGGTCACCATCAAGTTGGCCGAGTTGAGGGCTGAGACCCTGACCTTTGATAGTCAGTTGCATGGAGTCTCTCCGTCAACAACACCGGCCGCAAGGACGCGCGGCTCATGACCACCAGAAGTTGTCCACCAGCGCGCACCAAGGTGGCAGCCAACTAAAAGAAGAGGGACAACCCTCTGCCAAGGAGCATGCTGACTCTTAACCACCTCGTCTTGCCCAGCCGGCCCATGGAGTCGCCGATGCTGAATGCCAAGGCTTCGGCCACGACCCCCCCTTGTCGACAAAGGGGCCGGAGGTGGTCCAGCGGCGCCTGGGCTCCGCATCATCATCATCCGCATTAGAGCGGTTGGCGCCTCAAATAAAGAGCTTTGACTTTTTCCAGAATACCAGAAGAGACTCAAACGCATGAAGCTCCAAGAGTGGCGCCAGGATACGACCACGGCTCGACTGCGTGGCCCAGATCATCTGCGGCGGGAAAGGAAAGGAGGGACACCCGATCGTCCGAAGAGGGATCGACGGGACTCGGTATAACAAGGCGCATGGCAGACGCAAGCTCACTCACACGACAACTTTGAATCATAATGAACCATTCATTTACATGGGCCACACATGGTAGCAGCTTCAATGTTTTGGAGAGAGGTTGCTGCACGGGCAGGCCATCCGAGTCCGCGACACCCCAAGCCCGAGAAGACAGCCCACCACCTCCCAAGCTCGGCGTGATCGATGGAAGCCTGCTTTGATCCATGCAGCATGCACTGTGGCTCACAAGGCTGCTCCCCTGCCCAGGCCGTGGCTCCCCAATGGCCGCCCAAATCTCCATCCACAGCAGCAGCACCCAGGGCCCCATATGACCAACCCCGACACAGATTCCTTCTTCTTACCAGCGGCACGAGGGTCTTGGCTGCTTGTATTATCATCCCGCGTTGCTTTGAACCGCACGCCTGATCCCAGCGCCTCGCCGTGACCTGGTCCAGTGCGGAGTCGGCGGCGTTCCGACACGTCAAGCCGCACAGGCCAAGCAGCAGGCGGTGGTCCACAGAGGAAGGGTGGCTCGTCCTCCCACGTCTCCCGGATGGTGGTCCAGCGCCACCTGACAAAGCCAGGTCCGGGACGGGCATCCCTCCCTCGATGCGTAGGACCAGACCGCTGAGGGCATGGCGTCAACGACGTCCACGAGCCGCAACGTCGCCGGCTGCGATTGCAGCGCTGCAGCTGCCTCTTGTTTCGTCTGGCTCACTTCACACCACCCACATCACACCCTATCACCCACCACCTACAAGAAAGAAGTAAAGCACCCCACACATAAAACACCCAACCCCAACAGAATGATCAACTTCTCAACATCACATGTCAGCCCCAAAACTATCACGCGGACTGACCCTGCTGCAAGGTATCAACTGGCCGCGCTGCACAATCCATGCCCCGAATACAAACCTGCGGTGTGACTGACCAGCACAGCACAAGTAGTCGAGGGGCGTCCTCAAACCATGTGGATCACAAGGGGGTACCACCGCCGTGGGTGTCCACGCCGTCGACTCGCAAGCGTACACAGCAACGGTTAATTGTAATTCTGAATCAGCAACAGCACAGCCCATCAGCTACTGCATCCCTTGCACTAAAACTGGGTGCCGCTGGTCATCTCCGTCTGTACAGAGAGCTGTGGGTGGTACGCGGCGAGCCGGGAGCAACAGGCAGCGACGAGCGGAAAACCACAATCTAGACCAAAACGCACTCGCAATGACAGCGCACCAACCAAAACTCAGACACACTTGCGCACACGCGCAGTTGGAACTCCATTAGCCAGTCCAGGACCCTCCAAAGATGCGTGCGGCGGGCGGCCGTCTTCACACGAGGACGTCGCCGAGGCAACCGCTCCCGCACTCATCCGTCAAGTCGCGCAGAGCATCGTATACCTGGTACATGAGGATCGCCAGCGCATTGCGTGAGCCGAGGGTGAAAGCACGTGGAACCGGAAGAGTCCGTGGCGCGTCGCAGGCCTGGCCGTCTTCACCAAGCCCGCATGCTACATGCGGACCTGCATATAGCCGCCGCGCAGGCCGATGCTGAAGAAGGTGTCCGCGCCGCAAAAGCGGTTCAGCATTTCCAGTTCCATCTTGGGCATTGAGTATGCATGCCTGACAGTGGGGCTGTTCAGCGCTGAGGCAATCCGCGCAAGGCCGCCGTGCTCCGTCCGTGCCCTTCGTGGACACTACCGTGGCTGCAAAGGCTGACACGCGGGAGAGTTCAATGAGTCTCTTGTACATGACCTGTGCCGGCCAGTCACCACAAAAATGACGCGACACACCAGGACGCACCTCTGCATGGGACGGGCGTGGGTGGCCTCGCTCCCGGCAACAACCCATACCGGCGCCGGACGCGACTGGGCAGCAATAGCGCAAGCGGCAAGTCCGTCAGGAACACGTCATCGCACTCCTAGAGCAGTGCGTTCCAATGTGTAGCAGCGGCCATGGGCAGTATACAGACAAGCGCCTTCGGCTCCAGGGCGCCCAGACTCACATCCTGGTGAGTGGCAGCTCTGGCAATGGCGCTGCAGGTGGTGGGCTCGGCGGGCATGGAGGTGATGGGTGGCGCAGGACTGGCGGACATCAGAGTGGTATACGCGGGTGGCATAGCGCTGCAAAAGAAATGGGAGGAAGCGAAGAGGCGGTGGGTCGTCGGCATGCTACGGTCATCGCAACCAGGACGTGTTGTTCAGGCCACCTCCCCCAAGCACACCTGTGTCGAACAAGATTTCCGTGTAGTTCAAGGGGATCCCATCTTCCAGTCGTATTGCGCAGTTGGCTGTAGTAGCCAGACGGCCGGCAGGTAAAGCGCGCACCTCCCAAGGACAGAGCGGCCGCGCGTCAGCCAGCGGACCTGCCCTGGACGTGCATGGAAGGAAGGCACCCGGCGCCTCCGTCCAGGCCTTCACCACCCACCGCCATAGCTGGCAACAGGCCGTACCACTGCTGGAGATTCGACTGGGAGGCCTTCCGCGTCCTCTGTCCTTGACAGCCGTCGCTCGCCAATTTTGCGCGCCCTCGATCGCCGAAGCCGCGCTCTCTGTGTTGGAGAGGGCAGCTGCTTCTACGGCCTGCATAAACGATAAAGTGCCCATCACACCGCCTGCCAAGCACCGTTTCTATCACGCAGGTCAGCCCGAAGACAGCCTCCGTGCACTCCGACGCCAATTCCCCCAAACCCTCCGCGCATCGCTCAAGAAAGGAATACGTGGCCCATGCGCGGCAGCCGACAATGCTCCAGATCCCCAAGAAAGTCGTTGGAACCTCTCCGAAGAATCGAAATGACAGGTAAAGGCTGCAGACAGCCTCTAAAAGCCACCTTGCCGTGGGGTTGGAAGGTCCGCTGATCACCCCTTGGTGCCACATCCTGCAGCTACGATCCTGCAGTGCGGACCCCGGCACCAGCGTCAAAAATATGAGTCTCCAGATTATTCAATTGTTGCAGCCAGTATCACATTCTAGGATTCGCACCATCAAGAGCCGGATTTGGACACCGGGGAGCGGACCCCGTCATCACGGGTCCTGAGCCCCCCTCGACCGCCTTCGAAGCGGCCGATGCCTCCTCCGGCTTGGCTAGGATCCACCCACAAGGTACGTAAATCATCATTTGATGAGCCCAGGTGGCCCGGACCGCTTCGTTTTGACAGCAATAGCTCGACTCCGAGCAGAGGCTTGGGCGCCGATTCTGCTCGCGATCTTGGTCGGATAGCCAAAGGCCTCCTGCCCCATAGGTGGCAGCCTACCAGCCGGACATAATTACAGCGGTCGCCTCCCACGATTCCAGAAGGATGCCACCAGTAGGTTGCTTCCATGTTCGGGTAGCAAGCAAATAATTGTGCGCTTGGGAGGTGGTGGGCGGAAATTTGTTCAAATGCGGAGGTGTGCAGAGCTGAATAGGTTTAGCGAGGCTTCAAAAAAGGGTGCAATGTTTCGCAGCACGGTTTTAAAAATAGTGTCATCATGCTTAGCAGCACGGTTTATGGGCAGTGTCATGAACATTTGCTTGGGGCAGTGTCGCCCAGATTCGATCGCGGGCGCTCGGGCAGACATTCCCGTGACCCTGGCGGAGATAGAGATAAAAGATGGGTGTCCCATGCCTCCATGGCCCGGCCTATGGCGCCGGTACGTTGGACAGGATGCCACCTCGAGCTGCAGCGTGAGCTCACCTGTCCGGGCCTGGCGCCAGGCGATTCGCGAGCGCACCAGGCGCCGAGACCACCCTAGCGGTCCTGTGGCTCAACTGGCTCAAAGGACCAGATGAAGACTCTCCTGCCGTCTGCCCGGAACTGGCTCTTGATTCTGTGGCAGAGCACACCATCCACGACCTTGTCTCTCGTGTTCCAGACCGCCGTCCACACGGTGGGATCCATGGCACCAGCTCGCCAAGCCCAGTCAGGGTAGCCGACGTACTCTGCCGTGGCGACGAAAGCTGCCTGGGTCTTGATGGAGTTTGGCAGGACGTAGCGCAGGTAGCCGTCGGTCGCATCGGGCTTCAGCTGGACCACCACGTCGGCGCGCTCGCCCTCGCTCGACGTCAAGTGGAAGAGGATGCTGGAGCCCGGCTCAGCATTAACAACTTTGAGTATGCAGCCGGTCCCATCTTCCTCGCTGAATGGGAGGCAGTAGGCTTTGATGGCAGGAAAAGGGCAGCCAGGCTTGGGGCTGGGAGGAGAGCTGGGAGGCGAGCCCGGTGGGAGCAAGGCAGGAGGAGAGGGTTCTGTGTCGACGAGACTCAACTCGGTGTTGTGCTGAGCTTGAGGAGGCATTGGTTTGCCGACCAGGGTCTTGGTAATGTTTGCCAGGCCGCTTCCTGGGCCTCTCTTGCGCGGTAGACGGACGACCTTGGTCACCTGCACGCAGCATCGAGTTCAAGCCTCCGTAATTTGAGACAAGAAGAAACTAGAATTGTGCCGCAGCCACGTCAAGTTATCTCCTTACCATCTTGCTGGGCGCCCCCTGCGCGGAATGCACAGCCAGCAGGGCCAACAGGGTCACTGTCAGCGCAAGCCTGCATATCGCGTGCACCTGCGCCATTGTGTGTCTCTGGAACCGAATACAATATTTCAAAGGTGATATGCACTGCCCCTTTATTGGGCCGCGGCGTTTAAGAGGTCGGCACGGAAATTTCGGCGTCCGACGGCACCGCGTGCCCGGATGCGGATCATGCACGATCCCCTCCCACGGGCGGCATCCGAGCTGACTCACGATGCCGCAGGGCGGCGCGCGACTTAACGCCAGATAGCACACGCTTGACACTCGTCCATCCTCATCCGTAGAACTTTCAGTGTTCATATGTTGAAAGAGAGAGCATAGAGGTAGCGTCTTGTGTCTGCCTTGTAGGTTCCTACTAGTTGACCCCCGGGCAGCTTTCGTCAAGCACTCCGGTGCGACCACAGCGGCTGCTCCGTCCGCACTGCAGCGGAAACGTGCGAGGGGGGTACCTTTGGCAAGGAGCATACTCTCACCGCGCTTCCACACAGGAGCAGAAGGCGCCCCAGCAGCCAAAATTGTTGACACCAGTTTGCGAGTGCCCGCGATGTGAAGTCATCGATGGAGAATTTGCGAGTTTGTGATCGAGGTGCGCAAACGCGTAGCCGTCAGTCAGGCAGCGCAGGCCATTGTTCACTAGACACATGGGGGTAATGACCGCGTTGCATGGGTGCAAGGGGAAAGCGCGCGGAAGTGAAAGGGTGTGTATGGAATGCTGCCAAGCTGATCGCGCCCACTGAGTGCGCAAGGACTTGACGAAAGCTGGTGTGCACGCCTATTTTGCGAAACAGGACCGCACTAAGAGGGCTGTTCAGCACCTCCTCGGCCCGAGCAGCGCACATGCATGCCTGATAGTGACCCGCTCTCAGCGCCCGTGATCCACGCACGCTGCCGCCCTTCATGCTTGCCTTTCACGTGCAGTATCAAGACTACAAAGGGTGTGCAGCAACACTCGTTGAGTCTCTTGTTCACGACCTGCAAGGGCAAGTCATCATACAAATCGCGCAACGCGTCCGGACTCACTCGGGGTGGGGAGCTGGCACGCGGCTTGGCCCCCGCCACCAGCTCCCTCTGAAGCTAGGTGCGGCTGGGCAGCAATGGCGCGCGCGCGGCATATCTGCCAGGAACACAGCGTCGCACTTCTGGAGCAGCGCCTCCAGGCATGTATTGGCGGTCATTGGTGGTCGGTGACTGGTGGAGATCTCGCACGACTTTTGGATGGCGAGACCCGCAACCTCGCAAGCGGCAGCCATGGCGATGGTGCTACAGGTGGTGAGCTCAGCGGGCATGGAAGTAACCGCTGACATAGGCGTGGCGGTGTAGAAGCAGTGGGCAGGGCAGCACTGCAAGAGATTTCGAGTGTGGAGGCGGTGGGCAGTGGGGTCGTGAGAGCATCAGCAATCAGCCCGTCTGGATCCTGTCCCACACGAGATCCCTCCACCCAGATCCGCACCTGCGGCATACAAGCAAGGAGTTTGCACCTATCAAAGGGACACCATCCTCCGGTGCGTGTTGCATCGTTGGCGTTGGCAGCCGGGTGGACGGCAGGCGAAGTGCACGCCTCTTGAGCAGAGACCGGACGCGCGCCGTCCGGTGGGCCTGCCCTGGACGCGCGTGGAAGGAAGGCACCCGGCGCCGCCGTCCAGGACCCGGCCACTCACTGCCATAGCTTGCAGCAGGCCGTACCAGTGCTGAAGATTGGACTGGGAGGCCTCCCGCGTCCTCTGTCCGTGAAAGCCGTTGCTCGCCAATTTTGCGCGCGCTCCATAGCCGAAGCCGCGCTCTCTGTGTTGGAGAGGGCAGCTGCTTCTACGGCCTGCATAAACGAGAAAATGCTCATCACACCGCCTGCCAAGCACCGTTTCTATCATGCAGGTCAGCCTCAAGACAGCCTCCGTGCAGTCCGACGCCAGTGTCCTCAACCCCGCCGCGCACCCTTGAAGAAAGGAACACGTAACCGATGCGCGGCAGCCGATAATGCTCAAATTTCCGAAGGCCTTCGTTCACAGCTCTTCAAGGGATCGAACGGACGGAGAAGGGCTGCAGACAGCCTCCAAAATCCACCTTGCCGTGAGCTTGAAAAGCCCGCCAGCCAAACCTTGGTGTCAAATCCTGCAGCTACGATCCTGCAGTGCGAAGCCGGGCACCAATGTCAAGAACATGTGTTTCCATAGTGTCCACCTGTCCGCATTCAGCGTCACGGTTCGGAATTCGCACCATTGAGAGGCGGGCTTGAACGCCGGGGAGCGGACCCCAGCATCACTGGCACTGGGCCCCGCTCGACCGCATTCGAAGCGGCCGAGGCCTCCTCCAGCATGACTATGACATGTTTAAAATGCACATGGATTATAATTTGATGAACTCAGTCGGCACCGACCGCTACAATTGAACCCCAATTGCTCGGCTCTGACCAGACACTCATCCGACAAGATCGCGACCAGAATCGGCGCCCAGCGCCTGCAGGCCCGAGGTTAGCATTTCGCGAAACGTGACCATTTCTGCCACTAATACTTAAATATTTGAGATAATTGTAGGTGGTAATACTGCCTGAGCCGTTGCTGCTCAGGTCTCTTGGGCGATCATCGTCCGGAGGATAGCCTGTCGTGGGCCACCATGTCCCCAACCCCTTTGCACGCTCCAGCCGAGCCCTCGCCCCTTGGGCCCTAGCATCATCTTAGCTTCCATGGCATGCCCTAGCATGAGCCCTCGGCTGCCATTTACTTCCCATGCTAACGTGATGGCACTGAGTATGAGGACATTCAAATCTCCAGCTCACCACATTCTGGCACCTACCTTCCCCGGCGCCGCCCTCTACCAGCCTAAATATGTACTTGAAGGCCCTGGACAACAGTAATTGTAGCCTACAAACAGCCCACGAGTCGTGTCACAACCAGGGATTGGCGCGCGTCCCGGCCAAATTCCTACAGGCCCCGTTCTCTGCCGTGCACGCAGCCTGGCCATCGTCATCCCAAGCCAGCAGGCGATGAAATGACGCTCAGGCCTGCAAACTAGTTCCAGTTACAGAGAAAAGTGCATGAACCCATGCTTGCTTGGATTTCATTGTCCCGGCATGGTCGAGAACCCGGCCAGCTTTAGGATCTGGAGCCGATGGGCAAGTGGCCGTACACACGTGGGGTGCTTCCCCCGGAAACCACTGGCCAAGATTAGTTTCTTCATGTCTCTGCCGCAGCTCTCACTTGAGGTATTTGGAGCCGAAAGTTCTGCCCGTTCGACTTGGCGAGGAACACGCGTCACCACCGGATCGCCGCCGGATGCCCGTTCCCCCCACCCCCTGCCCAGCCGGCGAGTCACTCGCGGCCGAGAACCGGCACCCCGCCTCCCATCCGCGTGAGTCCAGCTCTAAAACATAGATTCCGGGCAGCCCGATATCGCTATTGGAGGTTTGCGGCGGTGTCGGGAGTCTCCGAGAGGTCTGATCGAGCGGTGTTCAACCGCACTCGCCCGGGGCCGCTTTGCCAACCCCCGTCCCATCGAGGTACCAAGCTGGCGCGGAGTCTACGTCCCTTCTGAACTGGAAACAATTGAGTTCGGTAGAATGACGCGCTCTGCGGTTTCTGGCGTGCTGAGTCTCAGCTTCGTCCTCCTAGTTCTGTCGGCGAGCCTCCCTCCCGTGATTTGTGGTCGCCAAGCAACGGTGCGAATTGGGGAGCGTTGCGCCATGAGCTTGCAGGCCAGCGTGCACCCGTCTCAGCAATTTCAACGCTTATATCTTGCATGCGCAGGTCACCAGGATGAGGCTTCGCCCAGCCAAGCGCGGTCCTCGCCCTGACAACCTGCTGAAAAAGGTGCCACCCCCGCCTGGCCCCGCTTCATCGCCACCGCCCAACCCCGACGCCAAGCTGCACTCCCCGCCAGCTCAACCGAGCTTGCCACCTCTAGCTCCTGAGCCCGCTTCCGCACTTGCCCCACCGCCGCCGAGTCCAACCATGAGCAGCCCGCCCAGCCCCTGGCAGCCCATGGAAGCCTATTGTCTCCCTCTTTGGGATGAGAGAGGGTCGGGATGCTTCTTGCTGATTCTGAATGCCACGCCTGGGGCGTCACTGACCGTCCGCTTCACGAGCACTACCTTCGAACACGCTGTTCGGGTGATTCAATTAATGCCTGGCAGTAGCACCGTCCATCGACGTGTGTACTGGAATGATCCAACCCATTCTCAGGTCTACCTCAGAGCAGGCGTCCTGTACACTGACAACCCCAAGTACGGCATATTTCCAGCCGAAGTCGACCACAGCGGCAAAAAGTTTTGCGTCCCCGGCGTTAACATGCCATACACGGATGAGCCTGCAAGTCTGTGCACTTGGGAGATCCCGCTGCCCAACGGAAAAGTGGCGACTTTTCAATCCTACCTCCCAAGGTCTGGTGGGAGCATGTACTGGTGACGTGCACGGCCGATGCATTGGTACGGGCGTGCGAGGCCACCATCTTTGTGGGCCTGCGCGAGCGGTTCTGGCTTGGCCGCCGCCAAGACTCCAACCCGACAGCTGGTCAATTCCTGCCAGCAAGCCTGCTCCACACCCGTGCCAAATTCGAGCTGCCGGTTCTGCGTTTGTGAAAAAATAACAATCACCAGCAGGGGTGCTCGCATGGGCTTGGTGGCGGTTGCGTTACGGATATAGTCACAGGGCCCCTTGGTGTGGACCTGCAGCAGGAAAAGGCTGGAGGCAGCTAATCTTGGGAGGGCATGATCCAGGATGACCACATCTGTGGTGGTCAAGACACGAACTCCTCAAATGAACAAGTGTGGGCAGGCAAGCAATTGGCGAAATGTGGGTATGGTAGATTTGAAGAGTCTGCAGGGTGGCGTTGTGGATGAGCGGAGTGCCCCCAATAGCTAGTCATAGGTGGCCACTAAATATCTGGCCTGCCAGCTGTGCGGCTCTGGTTGCAGATTCAATCGACGAGCAAGCAGGTTGCACGAGGCGCGCAGAATCGATACAAGGCGCAGGTCTATGAACCTGTTACTCCACAGCATACCCTGTATGCCACAAACTGTATAAGTTGCAAAGCTGGGGACGGTGGGAAAGAACCACTCTCGGATCCGACGGCATTCCGGCCCGAAGGCGTCATCCGGACGCGGATTCGCACGCCCGCACCCCGGAGTTCAGGCCGACGATTGTGTCGTCATTGGCACCCCGCGAGCAACAGCTTATCATTGAAGAGGTTGACATAGGAACATGAAGACAAAGGGGCCGGGCTTTCCCGGGCTTTTCGTCGTCGTTGGCTTCCTTGCCGTCTACGCAGCGGGCGTGCTCGCGGCCCAGCAGCAGACGCAGGTACCTCACACGCTTCTCAGACCATAACAGGAACCAATATATGCACATAGCTCAACAGTTCTTCCACTTTGCTTCCTCTGAGCCGCAGGAATGTGAAGGCGTGCTCAACCGGAATCCAGTAAACCCGGGGCGGGGCCTGCGCTCCCAGGCGGGGCTACCAAACGAGCGCCCGACTGTTCTCGTGTCCATGAAGAACCTGGCAAGTGCCCTGGACAAAGGGAACGAGACGCCAGATTCATCCCAGCTGCTCTTTGTGACCCCGCCCAGCGCCTCAACCCCGCCGACCGGGGAACAACACACGCCAATCGAGGCGTACTGCATCCCCTTCAGGAACGATAGCGACACGGGGTGCTACCTCAAGGTCGCGTCCGCGAAGCCGGGCGCATCGCTCCTATTTCGCCTCGAGTCTACGGTTGGTGAGGAGCTACACGCCGGGATGCAGCTGGAAGCCGACTCTTCGCACGGCGGGCAGTACGTTGTCTTGAAGGACTCTGAGCTGTACCAGGCCAACCTGACCGGCACGGTGGAGTACCGGGACGACCCCTCCACCCAGTGGGACGTGCCTGCCTGGGATCCCTCGGCCGCCCACTACTACAGCTTCCACGCCCCTCGCGTCGTGCGCGGATTCCTGTGGGATGGGTACACGGCCGACGTGCACACCGACCACCACACCACTGTTCGGCTCTACTACTGGGTGCTGCGCGGGAAGGCCCCGGCCCCACCCCCCCCTCCGGTGCGCACTCATATCAAAGCGGCGTGCCTCGCTGCGACCGTGCTGGGCCAAGGCACCGGGTGCCTACTCAGGGTCTCGGACGCCGACACGGGGGCCACGGTGCTCTTCAGGCTGCGTTCGGCCAATGGCACCGAGGTCACGCCGACGCTGCAGCTCGCGCCGGGCACCACCTACGGCAGCCGCATGTACCTGATGGAGAACGCCGTGGAGCACCAGGCCCAGCTCGGGGGCACCGCCGAGTACCTGGGCCAGCCGGAAACCGCCGTGGGCGTCGTCACATGGGACAAGTGGGCCGCATACCAAGTCCTGAACCGCCCCATGCTTTTTGGCGAGTACCAGCAGTATGAGGTCATCGCCCCAATTGGGGGCGGACGGACGACCTCTTTCTTGTGGCTGCGTAAATACGAAAAGTGGCCAGGCGCCCGGTCCAGCCTTATTTATGATGGCAACCGGCATGCCTAGGTCTAGCCCCTAATGACTGCATGTATTCCTGCGTTCCCATTCCGAATCCCCTCCTGTGCCATTCCCTATCCCCCAGGACGCGTGTCATAGCCTGTATGCCTGAGCCATCCGGCTCGTCTAGCTTCGGGCTTCCTGAACCACGTGCTTACGCCTGCGTCTTCCCGGCTGAGCCCTAAATCACTCCCCCTGAAAAACGGTATATCTAGTCTGCATTGAGCCCACGAGTCGCATCAACCACAGAGGTCGCCACGCTTGCCCCGTGTGTCTGTAACAACCCGTCTCAAGGTGAGCAGTATGAACAAGCGAGCGCTTGTAAGTGACGGAATGCCACAGAAAAGTAATACGCATGATCCTGCAATCCGAGAGACAGTTCGTCAGAATGGGAGTCTCTACAAAATAGGGCAAGGCCTGCCTTGGCAGATTCATTGCTTCCTGCAAGAGCGCGGCCACACGGCAGCCAGGAATCGCATTTGCGCGTCCTGGGTGTAGAGAATAGGCCAAGAAACGTGGCCATTAAAATGCACAGATTGCTCGCGGACTGTTTGTTGGTTTCATATATTGCAGTGCATGCAGGTTCGATAGGCATTGGTGGGGCAGCTGTCAGCATGTGCACGCAGTTATGCACAGGCATATTCCACGAGGATGTGAGTCGAATGAATGGGAAACTTTCATTCACAGGAAAGGCACATTTGTGGGAAGGAAATCATGTCCTAGAGACTAGTGCATGCACGTTGTGGACCGGGCTGTCCACAACACAGCATCAAGGGACCTGCAGCGTCATTCAGGACCTCACAGCTGCGTGCGACCTGCCCACCACCAGTATTCGTCAGTCTAGCCCCTGTGAATTGAGTGTATCCCTGCACTCACCACTTCAAAGACATCCATCCGTCCTTCTATTTCCACGGATCCACGTGTCTGGCCTTCATGTTTGACAGCGCCGCACGGAGTTTCAGCCGGATGTGAGATTTCAGGCGTCTGAAATTGCGTTTTGACACGTGGTCCAGCGCGTGACAGCACATGATCACTACTGCTAGAACAGGTCACATCGCAATCGACGGATTTCCTCCTGGATCATCTGAAAACCTGGGGCAAGATGTCGCGCACTGTGTGTAGCAGGCGGCACGGTGGTGGGCAAGACGACGCAAGGATTCAGGGGCCCGCGGACGACCGGCCGGATCAACTTTCCGGTGGGTCGGGATGCAACCGGACCGCGTAAAAGGGCCGGAACTCAGGGGTACCAACCATAGTCTCACGTTTGAGGAATAGTCTAAGTCGTTGAGCCTGCTCACGCCCTCCAGAATGAGTACCACTACTTGGCGCCTCGTCTTCGTGGTCGCCTTGCTCGCGCTGGCGGCTGCCCCCGCGGCCCAGGCCCGCACGACGCCGGTATGTCTTTGTAATTTCTCGACGCCTACGCACCATGACCCGATCTCCGCTAAACATAGGATTCCACCCCAAGCGCAGATCCTGAAGGTGAATGGTGAGGGTCGCCATCTGCTGTCAAGCGAGGACCGCGCTGCCATTGCCGTGGCCGAGATACTGGAGGACGAAGCTGGCAAGCTGGGCGCGAAAGCCTTGCTGACAGGATCGCCAGCGAGCCCGGGCCTGTTGTCCCCTTCGCCGTCATCCTGCACACGCACGCCTATCGAGGCCTACTGCCTGCCTTTCCGGAACAAGAAGGGCACGGGGTGTCTTGCCAAGGTTGCCAAGGCCGATCCCGGGTCTGAGGTCTGGTTCAGACTGCAAACCGCTGGCGGTGAGTGGATTCGGTCCTATGTGAAGCTCGAGAAGAACGCTACGTACGGGCACAAGTTCTTCTACCTGGAAGACTCCCAAAAGTACCAGGCCCACCTCTTGGGCACGGTCGTGTACAAGGAAGAGTTCGATTGCGTCTGGCCGGTCCTGACGGCCGACCCCAGCGCCGAAACCTACCCAATTGACAGGCAATCTGCGGGGAGGAAAATGCGCATTTACCGGTCCAAAGTGCCGGTGGGCAATGGCCAATTTGTGACGATTGACATGTTCCACAACATCTGGTCAGTCTAAAAGGGCAGCCCGATGACCATGTACCCATTTTCATTTCGAAATTGCCTGCACTTTGTGCTTCGAACCCTGAATTTATCACCTGTAGACGCCACATGGGAACCCCGGCGCCCAGATGCGCCTGGTCACACCTGTTTTACTCAGTATTTCCAACCTCCCTGCCACGAAGAGTCACAGAATCCCACTGGGCAGAGATGGGGATCGCCCCGGAGGGGATATCGACCTGGAAGCGTGATGATTTCTGAACGTGACACGACTCGTGGGCTGTATGTAGGTTACAAATATGGATTGCAAGCAAATGATATAGACATAGGCGGGGGAGACGTCAGGGGTGGGAAAGTGTGACGTACATGTGAATCCCATGGGGCAGGGGGCTGGGAAGACCATGGGATTGTACCATGTGCACGAAATTCACGTTTCCGATATATACAAGCATAAACTAGACACAAGACCAATGCATCCAGATTGTGGACCGGCTGTCCACAACAGCCTCTTTGCTCGCCTAGCGATGAATCAGCGGGGGAATGAATTGGCGGCATTCTCCCGACGGCGTTCTCAGGGATAATCCAAATTGTCGCCTGACACACCTGACCACGACTACTAATGAACCACGAAAAGCATTGCATGCGCAGCAACGGAGGCTTTGGGGTTGCCCTATATCCGCAGAGCAGTGCGCACCTGGGCCGGTCATGAGCTCGTCGTTCCAAGGCCGCGGTGCCCAAGCACACCTCCTCTCGCAGGCGCCACGGACCACGTAGTTGATGCCAGCGCAGGGAAATAGCTGCTCCTGCAGCATAGCACGGCCTGCAGCGTTCACACGAGGCACGTGAGCGCGCCACCAACTAGCAACATGTTGATTCACCCAATGTCACCCCGACCATTCCAACCCTCTACAGATCAACACTAATCGCTTACCTGTCCGCTCTTCTCAAGCGCATTGAGACACCAGCGCCGGCGGCACTGGCGCCCGCCACAGGTTGCGCCTCAAACCCCCTACGAAAATCGTCGCCTGTTTCCAAAAGCCGCATCATCGCCACACAAAGTGATCCTCGGTGTTGGTCCAAGCTGCCGATGGGTAGAGGGAGGCCGCGTCTTGGGTACGCAAAGCTGTTGACCGACATACGAACAAGTCAACCAGGTAAGGCACGGTGATGGTCTACAATCTCGCTGCCCCAGGCAGAGTCCTCGCACCCCCATCGCACCCACCAAGACCAGGTTGAAGACACGAATGTGGAAAAGACCCGGCACAGTTGTGCGGCTGGTTCTGACCCCGTGGTTGGTACTCCCGTTGGATTGTTGAGATGGACCGGCACATTTTTGGAGACCAGATCAATGTTGGGGCCGGGATAGACACTAGAGTGCCGTGGAGCATCGGCATGTGAGAGCAAATCTCACTGATCTCGACTGTGCCGCGTGAAGTAAGGAATGGCAAATGAGAGACTCTGTGGAGGGTCTGCATCCCGCATTTTGATTTTGACCAAAACATTGAATGCACATCTGAAGTTTTCAAGCTCCTAGGGACCCAATCATGCGGCTGGGTCCCGCACAAAAATGGGCGCAGGGGGGAGGCAACCGGGTACGAACCTGCGTCCAAGTAGCGGGTGTGGGCTTGAATGCGTGTCGCTGAATGCGTGTATGCCATAACGACGGCGTTGATGCAGTGTAGTTAAAGCTGCGAGGTTTTCGGTTCGTCCAACCGCGCGTCGGACCGATGATCCGGACGCCACCCTTCACGTGCGAGGGCGTGATCGGTGGGTGTGAAGGTACCATTGCCTTGCCGTGCGGGGACCCGTCTCTGTCACACTCAACATATCATTCCTCTCCGTTCCAAGTACGTCATTGGATAAGCCGATAGAAATGTCGCTTTTTGAGCGGTAGGCGCGGCGGTGAAGGTAAGGGCTTGGTAGTCGCGCACGCTTGCGGACCGAAGCATCGGGCCCAGCAGCATCGCCGTAAGCGTAAGGGGAAACACGCAGCCTGAACGCCTGCCCAAGTAAATAGATCACCCTAGGTCTCGCAACCCGTATTATATTTTATTTCACCTCGCAAGAAACATCAAACTCTCCGATCAAGTTGCGCTGGTTGCAGCGTAATAACGCACTCGGGCGCCATGCCCACTGTCGAACGGCGAGCTATCGCCGCCCTGGTCTTTACGCTCTGCCTCTATTCAGTCATGGGTGATGCTCAGGTATGTATGTGTATACGTGCGCAGCGTTTGATTTGGACGGAGCCGTCTAGCAATAGGCACCTCGGTGAACACCCCCCCCCCCCCCCCCCCCCCCAGGCATCTTGCGATTCGACCTTTTTCGGACTGCCCGCCATTAAGACGGCCAGGTAATGATGTCAATCGCCATAATATTCAGTCAAATCCAATGAATCATTTGACGCCTTGCCCAGAGAGGACTTATTTAATCCTCACGTAATCTATCTCGCGCAGCGGCGTGCCCTACATGGTCCGGGAGGCGTCTGCGGACTCCTTTTGCAGGTGGGGCGCGCAAGGCAAGGATAAGCGCACAGCCAATACCCAAACTGCACGCATTGCGTGAACGAAGTCCACCACAACCCCGTGTTCGCAGGATGAAGGGTTTCTCCAAGGCTGGAAGCTACAAGGTCGCGACTCTGGACGCTCTCGCGAATGTAGCCTCGGCTACTGACCTATCCTCAGGCGCCGCGTGCTGGTGGCCATCCTGTTCTTGGCTGATCGCGGTGGAGTGCCTGCCTAGCGGCGCCACCAAGTGTACTCCCGACAGCAAGGGCAACATCGGGCGCAACAATGTCGGCCAGCGCAACTTTGGTGTCGGAAACAATGGCATTGCCAACTTTGGCAACAACAACATGGGCAACCACAACTGGGGAAGCAACAATTCCGGCTCATCAAACCTCGGTTTCGGATTCTCAGGCACTGGTAGGAAGCCAACAACCAGCAGCCTGGCTAAAAGCACGAGTGTGACAGTGAAAATAACGCCCAAGCCCACCCCGCGCCCACCTCGGAGCCCACCGCCACCACCCTCTCCGGCCCCCTCGGCCCCCGCCACGCCAACCCCCTCCCTCCATCTCCGCGCCGACCTCCGCCTCCCCCCGCCCCGTCGGTCTCCACCTCCCTCGCCCCGCCAGTCTCCGCCTCCTTCGCCGCGCCGTTCCCCTCCTCCCTCGCCCCGTCGGCCTCCACCTCCCTCGCCGCGCCGTTCCCCTCCTCCCTCGCCACGTCGGCCTCCACCTCCCTCGCCGCGCCGTTCCCCTCCTCCCTCGCCACGTCGGCCTCCACCTCCCTCGCCTCGTCGCCCCCCTCCACCCTCACCCGCCAACTCGCCGCCCCCCACCGTCGCCCGCCAACTCCTCGCCCCCACCCTCGCCCGCCAATTCCCCGTCCCCACCCTCGCCCGCCAACTCGCCGCCCCCCACCCTCACCCGCTCCCCCCGCGCCTCCTCCTCCCTCATCCGCAAACTCCCCGCCCCCCTCCCTCGCCCGCCGACTCGCCCCCCTCCACCCTCATCCGTCAACTCCCCGCCCCCCACCCTCACCCGCCGCCTCCGTGCCCCCCTCCTCCCTCGCCCGTCGACTCCCCGCCACCTCCCTCGCCCGTCGACGCCCCGCCACCTCCCTCGCCCGTCGACTCCCCGCCACCTCCCTCGCCCGTCGACTCCCCGCCTCCTCCCTCGCCCGTCGACTCCCCGCCACCTCCCTCGCCCGTCGACTCGCCGCCACCTCCCTCGCCCGTCGACTCCCCGCCACCTCCCTCGCCTGCATCTCCTAGCCTCCTTTCCGCTGTGTGGAGCATGCCATACCCAGACTATCTCGGGGCCGAAATGGTGCACGTTGCCTTCCTGACATACCCTTCCGAGGGTGCGGAGGTGCAAGTGAGTCTGGCACTCGACGGCTCTCCAATAACCCAGGAGAACATCAACATCACAGCAGGGAGTGCGCCTGTCGCATACAACATCAGCTGCCAAACTTGCTATGTCGGTAATGGCACACTGTCCGTCACAGCCGCGCTCACATCTGACCTTGGCACGATATTCAACGTGCAAAAAGAGAGCGCGGCCATCACAAGCCTCACCGTCAAAAACGGGGCGGATACCTGGATCCCCGCAAAAGTTACCGCCACCTTCAGTGGGCTCGTCGCAGCCGAGGCGTACTCCCTGTGTCTCTGGTGCAACAACCCAGCCTTGTGCGCAACCGCGACGCTGAACGACGGCAGCAACACGTCGATAGACTATGACGCTGAGCCAGGAATCTGTTCCACGGCCCGGTACCTGACCCTTTCGAGCGCTGACGGAGCCCACATAATTGTGGCCCGCGCCTGAGCATCCCTGCGTGTGCTGGACACACGTAACCCCAATCTGCCTGACGCCACCCTCCAGCTGCATGCGTGAACCTGAATACTGTGTTGCTTTTTTGTCTGATCCTTACACGTGTGGGTCCTGTGTAGGGGGCCAACCTGACATTGAACTCACATCCTCGTGGGATCCACCAGTACATAGCTGCGTGCCGACGCTGACGTTTGCCTACTCTTTGCCTACACTACCTGCACGCAATACAATGTTTGTAAGCTACAAACAGCCCTGATGCGGACACATCGATGGCCTCACATCCTGCCCGATTTCCCACACCGGCAGTCCCAACACTCGAGCTTGGCCGGGTGATGACCAACGGCTGAAGCGAGGCAAGATGATGGTCTGGTTCGCCGCAAAGGCGAAAACATCCGTCAAGTTTTCAAGGCCTAGATATCCAATACCATGCAAGGGGCTTCTGAAAGATTGCGCGGTCGTGCCGGTATTATTGCTTCCGCCTGTTTCGCTAGCGCACAGAGGAAAGCGACCGCGAACAGCCTTCTCGAGTCGCGTTGCCACAATTTCGCATGCATATACCCGTTTTAGAGCCGGAACGACAGAACGAAAGCCTGCGTTGGGGTCGGCCTGGGACCCGCGGGGGGCTGAGCTGGCGACCGGAGCCTGGCGTTGATGCTGCCAACAGACCGGGCACGCGGCCGGACACCTGCCGCGGTACCATAATTGTCTAGACCCAGTCATACGCACCTCCATATGCCTGGTATCTACACTGTCAACTGGAATCGGATTTTGCCTGCCTTTAGCTGCGATGTTCGGGCACTCGTGTGGTTTGCTGTGTCTTGCGAGCCTTTTGGCCTTGTCTGCGGTGTATTGCGACGCTGCGAGGCCACCCAAGCTGGTAGGTAATGAAACTCTCTTCCTTTGAGTCGGCGCTCGAATAATTATGGCTTTCTCATGGTTTGATGTGCACTCGTTCTTCCAGGATGGGAGCGGTAGCACCAGCGCGGGCCGGGCGAAAGGGGCCGCAGCCTTGTCTCTCTTAGTAGAGCGCCTGTACGCGGGGACCGTCAAGCTGCCACTAGGCGACAACGTCGACAAAATTCTCCTCAACGGGAGCATGGAGTCTCCCATCTCGCAGAACTCGTCGGTGAATTCCCCGCATCCCTCCCCCCCCACCTTCCCCCCGGGCGCATCTCCCACCACGCCAGAGGACTCGTCCACACCCATCGTTGCCTACTGCCTCCCCTACCGCGAGAACGATGAGACTGGCTGCTTCCTGAAAGTGTCGGCTGCAGATCCCGGCTCAGACGTCCGATTTCGCCTCACATCCACCGCTGGGGAGCACTTGGAGACCGTCCTTCATGTCCCATCTGGAGACCCGTCCACGGGCATGTACCTGCCGCTGCCGCATTCTATCAGGTTTCAGGCCAACTTCACGGGCACTGTGGAGTACGATGGCAAGCCATCCCGCTCTTGGACGGTGACTAATTGGGACCCCGAAAGCAAAACCCGGTTTGTCCACGAGCGAGATCTGCCTGGCGAGGTCTTGAGGAAAGTATATTTCATGTATGTGAACTTGCACAACCAGAAGCCTGCCACATTCAAATATTACGTCGATTCTGTTCTGCAGCAATGAATGCTTGACGTTTAAAAGACCATGCGTGTGAAAGTCCTTCTTTGCAGCCCACCCTGTTTGGATCCCGCGGGGAAGCGCAATAGTCACTTGATACACTGCAACTTGTGGGCCAACGTGGGCTGCACAGACTACATTGCACGAAAACCATGTAAGCTTGACCAAGACAGACATCAGCGTGCACAGGCAGCCACGCACAGGCAGCTCCCTTGAGAACGAGAGTCAGATGAACTGCATGGCCTCCCGAACATATTAATCCCATTTCAGGACCAGGAATGGAACCTCCTAGGGTCAGAGCTGATGGATGCACGTGGAGGGGTGATGGCATGCAGGCTGGGGGCCGGCATGCAAGTCAGGAAGTGTCCATGACAGACCCCCACCCCACCCCACCCCGCGTGCTCCGGAGGTCTCGTGGCTTTGCAACGTCCAGGTGTCCACACCTGATGCACCTCCCAACTGTCCAATCGTAGAACAGCCGCGCTTGTACCCGTGAAGTGGCCTCATCATCCAGAATCCAGAAATCATCATCCACAGGATTAGATATACGGTGTCTTTAACGCTCATTACACCCGCTCAGGCCCTTGCCCAGCTTGCTTTGGCACGCTGGCGCGCCTGCCGGGAAGGTGTGCGCGATATCCCGGACGCCCGGAGCCGGCTCGGGAACAGGCAAACGTGTACATGTCCTGCTCTGCTTCTCAAGGTGCACAATCGGAACTTTCTCTGAAGCACTAGAAGATATATTTGCGATGTTTCCCGGGGTGGTCGTGCTCCTCCTTCTGTCGTTATCGAGTGCGGCGCCCGCGAGCCGCACGGGCACAAAATGGGTGCGTGCACACAGCGCGAGGCGGGTGACTACCTAAAAGACGTACCTTATTTAACATGGTCATCATTTAATGACATTTGCAGGTTGTCCAGCAGCTCACGCGGGCGAGCACGCCTGAGCAGATTCATTGCAGGGCGATGCTATCGACGGGCGGCGGCGGCGTCCCACACCCCTGCTTCGAGTCTCCGGGAGGCGACTTGCTGGTGCCTGACAGTCGGTCTCCTATATCCAGTAGGTCAACCCTTCAGACGCCGAACACGCTTGGGACTGGTGCCTCGAGCACGTCTTCCAAGGAGGATCCTGCCACCGCGTCCCAGCCGCCAGTCCCGCACGTAGCACCCCCCGCGTCACCTGACGCTGGCCCCCAGACGCCCATCGTGGCCTACTGTATCGCATTTGAGGACGATTTCCACCAAGGATGCTTGCTCAAGGTCGCCTCGGCTGAGCCGGGAGCCAGCATGGTGTACCGCCTGGAGTCCACGATGGGCGAAAACGTCACGGCAGTGGTCAGGCTGGCGCCCCGAGCGACTGTGGGTGGATACATCTACAACACACGACGCGCACGCACCCGTCCGCTGGCCTTCCAAGGGACGGTGGAATACGAGGGGTACCCCAATCGTACGTGGCCAGTCGGCGGCGACGACCCAACCGCGGTGCGGACTCCGTATGTGCTGGAGCGCAAGCCTTTTGGCAAGTTGCTGAATCGCCAGTACTTGTACAAAGTGAGGATGGATGGTGATAAAGTCATCACCATCCGCACTCGGACCTACCTCAATCTGAGCCCCCCACCGCCATCGCCGTTGCGGATTAAACATGCCCGCAACCAACAGCTCTAGGTCTGTCCCTTAAAAGGCGGCCTATATCCCTGCGTTTTCTATTTCAAATCCCCTCTTGAGCCATTCCCTGACCCCCGGGGCACGTGTCATAGCCGTATGTCTGAGCCCTAAACTGATGACACCGACAATCTGCGTTCGGGCAACAATCAGGCACACATCGTTGTCTCCGACAGCCGGCTGATAGTGATGCCTTGTGACATGCATCTTCGCCACTCAGCACCGCTAGACGTGTTCCCCAGTCTTACAGTGCCTCTGCTCCTCTTTTTTAGCAATTTTGTTTTGTTTCCAGGAGGTCCGACATGTTTGGCAAAAAAGTTCTTGCTGTGGAGGCCGCTCACGCCTCATTGCCCATTGTTTTTGGTAATGCCGATGCAGCACGATGATTCAGGGCAACTTTGCGTCAGCTACACCCTGCATCGCAAGTACGGTACTTGCGGGCTGTTCAAGGCCAGGATCGTTTAGTCATATGGCACTATCTCACCGAACAGGCGCCGCCATTGGTGGCTTCAATGAGAAACCACCTGTTGGCCAGGTTCTGACGCGGTGTCAGGGCCTGGCATGAGATGGGGAGGTGCAGAGGCTGGAAATAGACTCCAGTGCAGAGCCGGGATGAAGATCCTGAGTTGGCATCCTGGTATTGCGCATATTAACCAGGGGCCAAGTTGATGGTGAGATGCTCGGGATGGTCCAAGCCTTGAGGCGTCAGGACTGGAGGCTGAGAACATGAAGCAGCACACGCGCGAAGACGACGCGACATGCTAGACGAGAACATTCCGGGTCCACAGCGGCGCGGTTTGCCAAGGAACAGGGATGGTGGCCGCCGCACCTTTACGGGGGCGATCTGGGCGCCCATCCTGGCAGAACCCTGCGCGCTTCTGGCTGCACTCCCAACGCACCCACCCCACCCTCCCCGGCTCCGAGACCTTCCAGACCGACCAACCATTTTAAGTTCGGTCAGCATTAGCGTCGATTTTTGTTGGCGGATGAGCCAGGGTTACTTGTCCGCCCGCGGAGGGGGGGAAAGTCAGCCGCGACCGCCGGGCTCTCCGGTCGCGAGGTGGAGGACTATGCACTGTCGGCGTGCGTGATCCAGCTCACTTGAGCCTCACATTACTTGGCTCGATTCCATTCATAGAACTATATTTGTGTCAACACCACGAGGCCAAGCGAAGAAAAGTCTGTAGAAAGTCGAGATAGGGCGAAGTCGCCCAGGCGGAGGGCCCGACTTCTCCCATCCATGGCCCTCCCGGTTCTTTCCAGTTGGGTGCTGTCCCTGAGCATTCTATGTATCTGCATCATGCATACAACGGCGGTCGCGGTACGTACGGAGGCGTTGGTGTCGTGGGGCCCGTGCCTGGCGGAATGCCTGTTCGCCGGACACCTGTCTCGAGCACTCCTGATTCTCAAGGGCTCCTGCCCCTGCCGCACCAACTGACCAGCGCATGCTCGCCTCGCCCACACAGTCCCCAGATGAATGGTCTACGGCGGTGCAACGCCTTCCGATACGCAAGCGCATCGTCATTAAAAAGATGTTGAGATGGCGGAAACGAAAGGCTGCACCTGTGAATTCGCCCAGCGTCAACGATGACGTGCTGCTGGACTCCGATCTCCTGGAGCCGCCTCCTCCAGTACCGCCAACGCCGCCTCCACTATCGCCACTGCAGCCACCGCCGCCGCCGCCGCCGTCACCTCCACCGCCGCCGCCGCCGTCACCTCCACCGCCACCTCCACCATCTCCACCGCCGCCCCCCACCACCGCCGCCCCCACCGCCACCGTTCAGACCGCAGGGCGCTTGGTGGATTGCATCGGCGACGCGTTTCATTTTTTCCAAGACCTTCAGCCTGGCGATCCAACTCGATTGCCCTGACCGCGACTGTGACTTCAAAATCACCACCCACGGCCGCGATCACACGGTCATCAAAACCTTTTCGTTGCGTCAATCCGAGCAGGGCGCCCGGACCACCTTCTTCGAGCTCACCAAGGATGAGGCCTCGCGCGTGGTGAAAGTCATGGCGCAGCTGGCCCTGCCGGGCGGACTCTGGTCCGAGGCCGCCGCGCTGCCGCCCCGCGACGACCCAGGCAGCGATTGGCAGCTGGACATCAAGTCCACCCCGACCGTCGCCTACAACAAGACAGCGATGGAGGCAGTAATGTCGGTGAAGCTGGCCAGCGTGCCCAGGTGCGCCGCGGCCGGAAGCTGCGCGCTGCTGGCGGTTGTGAAGGGCCTCCCCGTCCCCCACAAAATCGGGCAGCTGTACCAACACGAGGCTGGCGAGGCGGTCTACGACGCCTCGCAGGCCGTCCAGCGCATCGCGATTCGCTACCGCAATGCGGCGTTGAAATTTACGAGTGTGACGATCTGGCTCAAGCGCACGGCGGTACCCTGCTTCTCCGACTGCCAGAGCAAGTTTTTCGAGTATAGCCTGAACTGACACGGGCAGAAGGTCGGCGTCTCCAGCTGTGCTCCCGCATCGTTGCTGCGCGATCCCGAGTCCCGTGCCCAAACTCCCCAGTCTGGCGCTGCGCTTGCTCATACGTCTCCCTCATATATCATTACAGCTTGCACAGAATCACATGTTCGAAATGCTGCATACAGCAATTCAGAGCTGAAGTATTTGAAAACAAAACATAGCATATATTCAGGAACGCAGGCGGAGGATGATCCAAGCGATGGCGCGCATGCCAAACGTGAGCGCGATGGGCACCCCGGTGCACAGACCTGTCGAGTTCATGAAGCCCATCTGGTCAATCGTGACCTCCTCGCCGCTGATCTCGCACTGGGGCTGGAGGGATGTGGCGCACATGCAGCTGCAGCTGCCGGAGGCGGCCGTCACCCAATCAATTGGTTCAAGTTTCAATCAGCATGAGCATCGGTGTTTGTTGGCAGATGAGCCAATGGTTTACTTGTCCGCTCGCGGGGGACGGTCCGCGACCGCCAGGCTCTCCGGATGCCAGGTGTAAGGGCCGTGCGCTGTCGGCGTCCATGGCCCTGGAGCACTTGGGCTGCAGTTGACCTAGAGGCGTTCACACTCATGGAACTGCGCTCGTTGGAGCAGCAGCCAGGTCCTTTGAGAGACGCCATTTGCAGCGAGTCTCGACAGCGTAAAGGGCCCCAGGTGGAGGGCCCGACCTCTCCCATCCATGGCCCTCCCGGTTCTTTCCAGTTGGGTGCTGTCCCTGAGCATTCTATGCATCTGCATCATGCATACGACGGCGGCCGCGGTACGTACGGAGGCGTTGGTGTCGTGGGGCCCGTGCCTGGCGGAATGTGTGCTCGATGGGCCCCGCTCTCGGGCAGTCCTCATTCCTGAGACCGCCTGCCCTTGTCACAACGACTGACCAGCGCGTGCTCGCCTCGCCCACGCAGGCTCCAGATGAATGGTCTACGGCGGTGGACCGCTTTCCGGCACGCAGGCGCATCCTTGCAAATGTCTACAGATGGCACGAACGAATGGCTGCACACGTGAAATCGTTCAGCAGCGACGATGACGTGTTGGTGAAGGCTCACCGACCGCCGCCGCCGCCTCCATCACCGCCGCCTCTGCCGCCGCCTCCACTACCCCCAACCCGACCGCAGGGTGTCTGGTGGGTTGAGACATCGTCGCGACTCTTTTTTTTCAAGTCTTACAGCCTGGCAGTCCAACTCTACTGCCCTGGCCACGACTGCGTCTTTGACCTCGCCCTCTATGGCCCCGGCCACGCGCTCATTGACGCCTTTTTGGTACGTCAGCCCCGGCAAGGCGTCTGGACGTCTCAAGTCGAGGTCACCAAGGATGAGGCCTCGCGTGTGGTGGAAGTCATGGCGCAGCTGGCCCTGCCGGGCGGGCTCTGGTCCCCGGCCGCCGCGCTCCCGCCCCGCAACGACCCAGGCAGCGATTGGCAGCTGGACATCAAGTCCACCCCGACCGTCGCCTACAACAAGACATCGATGGAGGCAGTAATGTCGGTGAAGCTGGCCAGCGTGCCCAGGTGCGCCGCGGCCGGAAGCTGCGCGCTGCACGCGGTTGTGATGGGCCTCCCAGTCCCCCACAAAATCGGACAGCCGTACCAACGCGAGGCTGGCGAGGCGGTCTACGACGCCTCGCAGGTCGTCCAGCGCATCGCGATTCGCTACCACAATGCGGCGATGGAATTTACGAGTGTGACGATCTGGCTCCAGCGCACGGCGGTGCCCTGCTTTTCCGACTGCCAGAGCAAGTTTTTCAGGTATGACCTGGACTGACACGGGCAGAAGGTCGGCGTCTCCAGCTGTGCTCCCGCATCGTTGCTGCGCGATCCCGAGTCCCATGCCCACACTCCCCTGTCTGGCGCAGCGCTTGCTCATACGTCTCCCACATATATCATTACAGCTTGCACAGAATCACATGTTCAAAATGCTGCATACAGCAATCTAGAGCTCAAAGTACTTGAAAACAAAAGATAGCATACATTCAAGAACGCAGGCGGAGGATGATCCAGGCGATGGCGCGCATGCCAAACGTGAGCGCAATCAGCACCCCAATGTACAGGCCCGGCGAGCCCGTGAAGCCCATCTGGTCGACGGTGAGTTCCTCGCCGCTGATCTCGCACTGGGGCGCGAGGGAGGTGGCGTACATGCAGTTGCAGCCGCCGGAAGCGGTCGTCGCGCAGGCATAGTCTTGCGCGGCGACCTCGTTCCGGACGAGGCCGAAGAAGACGTAGCGCTGGTAGTTGATGTACCAGAACGAGTGCGTCCAGAAGGTGTTGAGGACGTTGGGCGGGATGAGGAAGCCGCCGATGACCATCCAGAGGCCGTTGAGAAAGGCGGCGGCGGCGAGGGCCACCACGAAGATGGGCGCGAGCGCGGCCACGGCGATGACCATGCTCTCCGCGGCCAGGAGGTCGAGGAAGAGGTAGAGGAGGAAGAGCCCAAAGCCACCCGAGCGGTAGGGCACAGCCCAGTAGACGATCAGCGCGTAGGCGAGCGCGATGCCGAACAAAAAGGGCGCGCCCACCAGCGCGTTGGCCGCCAAAAAGGTCAAGGGCGAGCCCACGCCGTTTTCGCGCTCGCGGCGGTAGACGGCCAGGTCCTCGATGAAGGAGGGCACGTAGGCGACGCACATGAAGGAGAGGAAGGCGGCGCTGAAGAAGAGCGAGTTGAGCACAGTCTGGATGCCGGCCTGGCCAGACGGCGTCGTGAAAAAGGTCAGCGCCATGAGCGCCGCCAGCGCCACATACATGGCCAGCCGCGCGCCGTAGGCGAGCGGGTCGCGCACCGCTTTGACCACGTTGCGGCTGAGCTGCGAGCCCAGGCGCGAGACCGCCGCGCGCGCGCAGCGCGAGGCGGGGGCGCTCTCCTCCGTCTCGCGGCGCAGCGTGTCGCCGCCGGTCGCCGGCGCACCGTCCTCGGCCGCGCCGCGGCCCTTGAGCGCGGCCTCTGCCGCCGCGGCGCGCTCGTCCAGCGCGTGGCGAAAGGGGCTCGCTTCCCAGCTGGTCACCAGGTCGCGCAGGCCCAGCTCCGGGTCCTTGCCCGCGGCAAAGTCGGTGTTGGTCACGTCCAGCGCGTGCTCGCTGGGGTTGACGTGCGCGGGGCAGGGCCGGCCCGCGTACTCGAAAAAGTCGAGCATGGCCGGCAGGGGCCCCTGGAAGACGGTGCGGCCGCGCGCCAGCAGCAGGCAGAGGTCAAACAGCGCAAAGGTGGACGACGACGGCTGGTGGATGGAGGCCAGGATGGCGGTGCGCGACACGCGGGCCACCTCGCGCAGGCTGGAGATGACCTCGTACGAGGCGGTGGAGTCCAGGCCCGAGGTGGGCTCGTCCAGGAAGAGGATGCGCGGGTTGGTCACCAGCTGCGTGGCCACGCTGACGCGCCGCTTCTGCCCGCCGGAGACGCCCTTCTTCAGCGGCGTGCCGATGATGGTGTCGCGCGCGGCCCAGAGGCCCAGGCCCTGCAGGACGCGGTCGGCCGACTCGGCGCGCAGGGCGGCGGGCGAGCAGGGCGCGGCGAGCGCCGCCGCGTACACCACCGTCTCCCGCACCGTCAGCGAGCCCAGCAGCGCGTCCTCCTGCTCCACATAGGCCGCCACGCGCCGGAACTCGGACAGCGACACCTCGCGGCCGTCCACCGCGATGCGGCCGCTCACGGCAGCCTTGCCGCGCGTCCGGTGCGCCAAGATGTCCAGCAGGGAGGTCTTGCCCGAGCCGGAGGGTCCCATGAGGGCCAGGAGCTGGCCGCCCTCCACCACCCCGCTGGAGCGGTCGACGATGGTCTTGCGGGCCTTGGTGACGCGGTCGGCCACGTTGTAGGACACATCCTCCCAGCGCAGAACGACGCCAGGCTCCTGTGAGAGGGTGGTTTTGGGAACGGCGGCCTCGACACAGCACTCGGCCGGGGCCACGGGGGAGCAATCGAGCGCCATGGTGAGCTCAGGAAGCGGGCACAATGAAAGCAAGAGTACCTGGTCACTGCAGCTCGGCCAACTTGTACACTCTCCACTCGGACGCGGCCGTCGTCAAACATATCTCGACTGTCCGGAGGTGTTACGAGACGCCGGGCAGGTAACATCCAGCCCGGCGTCTCCAGCGTGAATGCGGCATGTGGCCGGTCCGGGTGCGCTTTTATCAAGACATCGTTTTCGATGATGTTGGATTGAGCCATCGGGTGCTCGTACAAGGCACTGTACCAACAAATCGCCCGGCCCTCGTGATCAACGGCATCGCCCCTCCCCGTGATCCCCGGTGACGAGACCGCATCCTGAAGCAGCGCTGACCGGGTCCCGGTTGCATGGCAGAGCCACCCTCTGGCAAGTCACATGCGTTGAAAATTGACAGGTCGCTTTTTAATGGCACCGTTTACATAAGACAATGCCTTGGCGCTTTTGAGAATAAGTCAAGAAGCAGCTACCGCGCTCCGGACCAGGGTCCCTCCTTTTCATATTCGATCAGCTGCGACGCGTGCAGGCCCTGCGAACGCAAACAGGCAATTGTTGTTGATCCATCGCAAAGGGAAACCGAGAACGGCAGGCAATGGCCATCGCACACGCGCCGCGCACCGCAAAGCTGGTCGTTGTGGTCGATGGGCTCTTGGTGCTCCCTCTGGACCGTGTTCCCGGGCTGCGCGACGAATTAAAGGCGCCCAGCAGGTTGCTCCCGCGAGAAAAGTCCCCCAGCAACCCGCCGATGGACTGGACCACGAGGTCCAGGTCTCCCCTATCTGGCGGCGGGAACTCTGCGCAAGGAAAGGGTGGAGGGGCACGCGAGCGCCTTTCAAGCGATTGAATTTTGATAAAAGATCGACAGCAATAAGCCCAGCCGCCGTCATCAGCGCGGCATCCTTCCCAGCGGCGCACCTGCATCGACAGCCTGCCCCGGCCCCGGCGGCGCTGGGGCCGTCGCAGAGGGTCGGCGGCCGTAGCCTGACGCGGCGGCGCGGCTGGCGGGAGGCGCGACGATCTCCTGGGCCGCGGCGGCGGCCGGCCGCACGACGGCCGCCAAGTCGTCGGCGAGTTGCCTGCACGTTTCATCGCCCGCGCCCGCGCGCATTCGCTTGGTGCGAGTTGAGGGTTGCCGCGGCGTGGCGGTCATCTGGGGCGGCGGTATTGTCGAGGATGCGGCCGGCGGCTGCACAGTCGTGGCAGCAGCCGGCGGTTGCACAGTCGAGGTCGCGGCCGGCGGCTGCACACTCGAGGTAGCGGCCGGCGGCTGCACAGTCGTGGCAGCAGCCGGCGGCTGCGCAGTCGAGGTCGCGGCAACTGCGCGCGGCGGGCGCGGCGCGTACTTGTCCTCGGGCTGCAGCCTTCCCTGTTCGATGGAGTCGACGAGCCACTCGGCGGTCACGGGCAGCACGCCAAACGGCTTGCAGTGCTTGAACTTTTCGCCTGCCAAGCCGGGCGCGGGGGTGGGGCGTCAGAGGGCGGTGCTCAGACACGCAGAGCGACGCAGGACACGCACGCAGACAGGCGCCCCCCCAGCTCAGCCGCACCCTTGGCCTCGGGGACGATGAGGTGCGTGTTGGCGCGGGTCATGGCCTCGGTGCTGGCGGTGGACCCCACCAGCTTCATGGAGTAGTCGATCGCTGCGCGCACCCCGGTGTCGTACCCGGAGATGCACACGCTGCGGGGTTGTGGATGGACACAAGATTATACAGAATGTTAGCAGACGCGAAGAGCGCGATCGCACTGGGAGCCGCCATTGTATCTTCATGAGCGGGCACATGCGCGTCCCGCGTCGTGAGCGACGCGGCTCCCATTAACAAACGGGCGGCCCCGTCTTCAATGCCGAACACCCCCGCACACACGCACCTGACCCTGGCCATCCCCGGGATGGGCAGCGCGTACGGCAGCGGCTTGTAGCACGGCGCGCCGCGGCTCTGCTCCAGCAGCTTCCCGACCTGCTGGCAGCAGTCGAGCCAGTAGAGCGTCATGCGGTTCCGTTCCGGGACTGCGGGCAAAGCGGGGATGAGCGCACGTTAGCGGGCGCCCTGGGGACCCGGTCCTTCCGCCTGCGCGCTGCGCACGCACGCAGCAAGGCACGTGCACGCACGCAGACTCACCCATCGCAAAGTCCCGGCGACTGTGCTGCAGCGCTGCGAGCTGGTCCGCGGGCAGGCTTGGCGGGCACAGCGCATACGCCTGCGTCGCCTGGGGCACCTGGTAGACGGTGTCTGGCACGAATATCTGCACACCGTGGACGAGCGGGCTGGGATCAGGGTTTGCGTTCACGGAGTGCAGGGTGGCTGGCAATGTCAAGGCGCCACATCACGGCGCGGCCACTTCTGCGCCCAACACGCCCCAGGTCCAGCACCCCCACCCCCCCCTACCCTGCCGCCGTGGGCCTTGATGATGCGTCGGGCGAGGGCGGCGTCGGCCCCGTCGCTGAGCGCGGCCAGCGTAAACCACGCCGAGGCAAACATGCCCGTGCGCTCCCGCGCCGCGTCCTCGGTCCCCGCCGCGCCCCTGGACGCCTGGCTGCACGGACCGGCGTCGCGCTCGCTGCTCACGGCCTGCGAATGGAAGGACGGCGACCGCTGTAGCTAGGAATCTCGCGGCACATCCAAAGGCAGGCAGCACTTGGAGATTCACCGCCGGTACCTTGCTAAAGTCGTAGGCAAACCCTGCGCAGTCGAGGCGGCGGCGCTCCTCGCCGCAGCGCAGCAGCCAGTCCAGGCGTACCGCGCGCACGGCCGGGCTGGCCCGCGCCAGCGCGGCCGCCTGGCTCGCGTCGGGCTCCCGGAGCTGGGTGCCGATGATCACGTGCGTGACCAGCGGGTGCTGCGTCGCAAACCGCTTGGCGAGCGTCTGCCGAACGGCCCGCAGCGCCTCTCGCTGCTCCTCGGAGGAGCACCCGACGAGCCACAGGTGGCAGCCGTCCAGGGCACCGTCGTCTTCTGAACTGGGCGCCGGGGCGCGGCCTGGAGGGGCCGCTGCCGGAGGCGCCAGCGCGCGGCTTGAAGGGGCCGCTGCTGGTGCCGCCGTCGGCAAGCTTGTGGGCGTCGCGCTGCAGGGACAAGCACACCGTGATGATAAATGGCAAGGGAAATCGACTCTGCACGTGCCCACAAATGACCGCGCAGAATCCAGCCCGTAACTCCTCACCGTGGTGGCACGGGCTTGGCGCCACCGGCCGAGCAGGGAAAGCGCGCCGGCGAGGCATAGGCGCCCTCGACCACGCAGGCTTGCACCCACTCTGGGGTCACGCAAGGAATGCCGTGAGAGACCGCAAACCTGTGCACGGGCAAAGGAGCGCATGTCTGAGCGAATCCTTCATGATGTGCCTGCGTTTTGTGGGCAGGACGAGCCATACCCCACCCCCAATTGCCGAGGCAATCTGCCGCTCGCCGGCCTGGCGCCCCCAGCAGACACCACCGCGGACCCCACCCAATGCCCAATCACCCACCGATACTTGTCGCTCTCAGTCGTGATGGTTACCAGGTGCGTGCAGCGGCGGTCCAGCGAGGGGCTGTGCCGGCCGCCGTGGCTCAGGACCTCCTCGGTCAGTGCGTGCTTGGCCGTGGAGGTCAGCCCCGACAGGCAGATGACGAGGCCCGTGAAGCACTGCAGGGTGAAGCGCGCCTCTGCCGCCGGCAGCAGCGCCCCGCGCGCCATCGACTCCGTGGCCCACTCCGGGGTCACCGCCGGCGTGCCCGGGTACAGCCGGCGGCAGGAGGCGTAACTCTCCGACAGCACCGAGCGACAGATGACCACATCCGGCTGAATGGCCGGCGAGAATCCCTGGAGCAGCGTCGCCCCCTGCCCCGCCAGCTGCGCGCAGAGAGGCTCCTTCTCGGCCTGGGGAATACCTGTGCACAAGACCTTCCACCCGGCAAAGAGGGAGCCCGACATGGCGGGCGATGCGGTGGGAAAGATGCGCAGAAGTCAGCGCATGCAAAGGTACGTAGCAGATGGCAGCAAATGGATGCTGATCGCGGCAATGTGGGCGGCGGACCCTCTCGCTCGCAAGCTTGGAGCACGCTCGAATGGGTGCCAGCCGGCCTCTCACACCTCGCCCCTCGGCATCATGGGCGCGCACGGTCAACAGCACGGCATAAACAGCGTCCAGGGTCACTTTACTAAGGCGGCAGTGTCACCATGCCCTGAAGGGCCCGCGACACGACGCGAATCTCGGTATGGCAAGGTGATACTCCCGCAGGTTTGGCCGCTATCCCGGGATTTCGCCCATTCAAAAACGCAATCTTCATTTTGCGAGATGCGCATGGAAAGTCGCACCGTGCACACGCCCAACAATGCCCATTTCGAAATGCTCTGACGTATCGGGCTTGGTTGCATGCAGGCTCCAACCCGAGGACCAGGTCCAGCTTGTCGTTCGGACCGTGGCCGCGGGCAGAGACCTCGATCGCAACATGAAGCGATGCCGATAGCAGGATGTTTTATCATAGTGCCTGATATAGTGACGGATGGAACTTAGAAAGCATGCACGGTCGCCATATGATGGCCCGCATGCGACCCAAGAAGGGGCGTGCCACGGGCTGTGTATGTGCGCGGTCACCGAGTATAGTAGAGCGCACGAGGCAGCACACTCAATACTATGCAGACACAACAAGCGCAAAAAAGGCGTGTGCGGTAACAATCTTGTCTCTAGTGCCACTCAGTGCCGACGAAATGCAGTTTACCAAATCATCTACGACACATAGGTAGCCCCAAATTGCTTCTGTGCATCAAGTCATCCCCCTGGGTAGCACCAGGTCAGGAGCCAACACCACCGTCAGGATGGCCGAGCGGTCTAAGGCGTGCGGTTCAGGTCCGTATCCGGAAGGGCGTGGGTTCGAATCCCACTTCTGACATACCTTTTGCATTTTCGTTTTTATTCTGTTTTTCTTCCACACCTTTATTTGTTGCATGCCAGTCGTGTGCATCAGGTGCGGCCTGGTGCTTGTCTCTGAAGCGATGGCCTGTGCGTGGCCCTGATGGCTACCACCTCGCAATGGCAGATACATATGGTCTTTCGCTTCCAACATACCCAGCATGCATCTCGGGTGCGTGTCAGGGATACCTGTGTGGCAATCAACCGCAATTGCAGTCATCAGTGCATTCGTCAGCTCACGATTGGCGAGCCCCATTCTCTATTGAGCCCTCGAATGTGGAAAAACGGACCCAGGTCGACCACTGTCAGGCATGATTACTCTCGACAGGGATCCATGCATCTCCTAAGATTGCTCCATGAAGTCGCACATCGTTTGGGAAGTGTGGCCACCGCATGATGGGCTGGATCGAGGGGGTGCCCGAAATTTGTGTCCTTGGGCCAGTTGGGCCCCCCTTTCTTCCTCAACACATGTCTGAGCCAAAGCGCTCCCCTGCCTCATGAAAAGCGCCATGGCGATCCGAAATGGCCCCTGGAATGTAGGAGGCATTGAATGTTGAGGCGGGAAACACCCGGGGCACTTGTTGAGGGACGAGGCGACCTCGCCAGGGAGGTTGAATGGAGTCTCTTTCGGACAGGTCGCACCCCGTTGTTGACCAGGTGCCCCATCCCATGAGCCAAGTGGACTGCTCCGATGCCTACAATGGTAGAGAAGATATTGCCGTGTGCGGCGCCCGCTTCGCGTCGGACCTGCGACTGGAGTTGCTCGAGTTTCATGCCCGGCACCGTCTCCCGTACCCGGTGAGATCAATGCCTGGGGCCTCCATTTGCATGGTTGGAGACTCCCATGTGCTTGTAATGTTCATGCAACGGGCCTCATGCATTCCGATGGTCGCGTGCATCCCTTTGGTGCACCTTTTGGGCACCGCCCCGCCCCAGGCTCCGCGACCAACGGCCGCATGATCACCCCCGCCCATATCGCTCCATGCATGGTGCAGCCGGCTCCCCGCTTCAATAAGCAGGCCCTGGATCTGGATGCATTCTGGTCGATTGTTGTCCAAAAGTACGGCGGCTATGACTCCGTGTGTCAGAACAAGCTGTGGGCCAGCGTGGCTCGAGTCATGGGGGCCAGTGCGGGCATGACCAACGCCAGTTTCTGCATCCGGCGCCTGTACGAGCGCTGCCTGCTCCCCTATGAGCGGTACAAGCTGCAGGGCACGGCGCCATCACCCACCAAGTCTTGGCCCAACAGCATGCCCGCGGATGACGGTGAGCGGCACGTGGCTAACTTTTCCATCCCAGTGATGTGGGCGGCTTTGATGGATATGGTCTTGCATCAGGGGCGTCAGCAGCATGGCATGCTGCTGACCTTCACACATGATGATGCGCCCTGCTTGCGGTTGACAGGCGAAGAAGAGGGCGGCCTGAGCGGGTGCTCCCAGCAAGAGGCCCCGGGCCCGACGTCGTCCGGGGGCTCGCTGCAGCGCGGCCGCCCGGCGCGCTCCAACCGCGGCCGGCACAGCCGGTGGGGCGACGAGATGCTGGACTGGGAGGAGGTCCGCCGGCGACCGAGGTCGCGCCGCGCCTCGGGGGAGGAGGGTCGCACGCGCTGGTCGGTGCTGGGACCGGGCGAGTCGCAGGAGTGCAGCCAGTCCCAGGCCGCGCACGGCCTCACAGAGGCTGACGACGATGAAGCTGATGAGACGGAGGCGCTGGACACCACCTGGATATCAGGTGGGTGGGTGGGGCCGCAGGTGGACTGGGCTGCGCCCAGAGCGGAGCTGCGTGGGCACCTCCTGTGGCGCAGGATTGCTTCATTGGGTGCCGATACTGCTTGTCCTGACGAATCGATGCGTGCGCATGATGAGGCGAGTCGATTCTTGCGTGCGATTACATAACCTGCTGCGCCATGGCCTGCATCCGCAGGCCCCAGCAGGGGCCTGCGCGGCCCCTCGCTGATAGGCTACCACGTCCGGCTGGGCGGGGACAGCCCCGGCGCCAGGCGCTCTGGACTCATTGTCAGCTACGATGCCGCAGCTGACAAGGTTTGACGATAAATAGGGGTTAGGCCTGGGCATTTTTTCAGTGCGCGCGATTTCAAACCTCCAAAGCCTTGCTGCTGGACATTGCACATGAACAATGAGCTTGATGCCTTCCTCGCGCAGCACGTGGTCGAGTTTGGAGGGGGAGCGCGGCAGAGCCTGTGCCTGGACGCGCTGGACTGGGAGCTGTGTGCCGAGGACGCCAACGACGCCCTGGCGGTGCAGCAGCTGGCGAGGCTGGGGAGCGGGGTACCGCCGCCGGTCGAGGAGGCGTGCGGCCACGCAGACGGCGCGGAGGACGAGGAAATGGGCGCTGAAGCGACCCGCGATATGCAGACTGCGGTGTCGGCGCTCGTCTCGGAACTGGTCGGGTCCGTCGCGCCTGGCGGCGCCTCGGCGTCGCACACGCACGCCGCGCAGGCCGCGCTGCGCGGCACGCTGCGACAGGCGCTCACGGCCGGCTGGGGCGCCCCGCAGCACGAGCCCGTCCTCGCCAGCGTCATCAGGAGCGGCGCGACCGCGCTGCGGTCCAAGTCCGCCGAGCTGGCGGGGGCGCACGCCCGGATCAGCAAGCTGGAGGCGGAGCTGGCCGAGACGCGCGCGGGACTGGACCGCCAGTTGGCAGCGCTGCGTGGCGGCAACGACGAGCTCCGGGCCAGCGTGAACGTGCTGCTGCAGGCGCTCGTCGCGCAGGGCCGCGGCCCGCGCGCGCCCAGCCCGGTCGCGTACGTGGCCCCGCCGCGGCCGGGCGAGGCGCCGGACCAGCCCGACCGGCCGCTCGGCGGCGCGGCCGTCGGCGCCCCCAGGCCGGCGGGCCACGCCGTCCCCGTCTGGGCGCCGCCGACCGACCTCCACGCCCCCGCGCTCGCCAAGAGCGGCGCCGGCGCGCTTCAACCGTGGCCGGCGGAGCAGACGATCCACGCGGTCGTCCCGGGCGCGTGCCGCCCCCGCCCGATGCCTGGGTCGCGGGGCGGGCCCTCAAGGGCGCCGCCGTGCCCCGCCCGGGCCTCGCGCCCCTCGACCAGAGCGCGCGCGCCTCGCCGCACGCGGGCGTTCCCAAACAGGAGCTGAGCGCTGACCAGCCGCTCGCGCTGCACACCGATTGAACATTGATCTTGTCCTTTGCCAGTACCCTACTGACCCTGTTGACCGCTGAGTCCGACCTGATTATTACACACGTACAGGTAAAAGAGAGCGGCGACACAAGCGCAACCCCGGGAGGACAGACCACTCCTCTGCAGCAAATGGCAAGCAGAAGTCGGGGCGCGAGCGAGGGTACGATGGTGAGGGAGCAGGTGCCAACGGTGCGCGGTCCGCACACCACAAAACAGTCCACAAAGAGCGGCGGCTAGCGTGTGGTCGACGCAGATGTGTAGGTGAAAAAGGGAAAGGTCACGCCACAAGTATGCTGTAGCTGAGCGGGCCTGATGAAGAAGAGTGTCCTGTGCTACTACCCACTCAGTGCAAGCCAAAATCTTGGATCGTCTTCTTCTTCAACGCCAGATCGGCCAGATCCTGCCGAAGATGCGCAAACGGCGCCGCCAGGCCCAGCGGCGTCTCGCCGTCCACATCCTCCGCCTGCAGCCGGGGCTGGAGAGATATTCTGGGTACCTGACCGGTAAAGCGCAGGCCTCGACTCCACGCATTGCAATGCGTAAATACACCTAAACGAGACTGCGAGCCACGCACCTCGACATCGGCGCCCTTGTGCACGAGGTACAGGGCCACTGCGCGGTGGTTGCCGCGGCAGGCCAGGGCCAGGGGCGTCTCGCCCAGCTTGTCCTTGGCGTCCACCTTTGCAGAGCCGTGCTCCACCAGCATGCGGGCGGCTTCTAGGCTCCCGGTGCCGGCGGCTCTGCGGGAAGCGGCGCGCCACGGGGTGTGATGGCAGAACGAAAGGGTGGTACCGAAGCCAGGCTTGACCGGGTGATCTCGCGGCGCACGCACCGCTCATAGTAACTGGCCACACACCAAGGCAACAGCGCCCCCTCAACCATAAAGCCAAACCCCACCCATCCCTCCAGTCTCACCTGTGCAGGGGCGTGGCGCCGGTGCAGTCGCGCTGGTTGGGGTCGGCGCCGTGTGTCAGGAGGTCTGGGATAATCTCCGCGCAGCCCTTGCTGGCCGCATAATGCAGCGAGTTGCGGCCCTGCTTGGTCTGGCCGCTCGCTTTGGCGCCGTTGGCCAGCAGGAGTTGGGCCGTCTCGACGTACGCGCAGCTGGTCGCGGAGTGCAGTGCCGTCCAGCCCTGCGGTTTGAATGGCCACGCCAGAATGTCACAGGCCCGTGCGCGTCAACGCCGCCCTCGTCAGACATTTTTTTCTAAACATTTACGCAATTCAACTCCTCCTACCTCGTCGTCCTGGTGATTGATGAGGTCCTTTCCGCCCCGCTCCAAGACGAACGCGAGCAGGTCCACGTCGCCAGTGCACGCCACGACGTGCACCAGCGTGCGGTTGTCCTGGTCAACCTTGTGCAAAACTCTGGCCAGGGTCTCGGCATCCATGTGGTAGACGACATCCATCTCCCCGGCCCGCGCGGCGGCAGCCGCCTCCTCGATGGGCATGGCGTCGCGACCACCAGACCAATAGCTACGTCTCCACACACCGGCCCTAGGCCCCTGCAAATCACGATACCATGAAATGTACGAGCCTGTGCCACGGTGTGGCTTGTATGTGTCCGCACGCGGCGGGTCGCGCGCCACGCACGATTCTGGTGTCGAGATTCGCGAGGGGCCAGCTTCCGGACCAGCACACCGCTGGGCAACACGGGTGACGTAAAGGGTAGTACATTGCGCCAAACGCGGTCATGCAAGTCACCGACACTGTACGTGGTTGGACAAAAATGGGACAAATCCGGCTAGTCAAGACAATCAACAGGCTGTGTGAGGCTCGTGTCACCGCAGCCCCGCAGCCGCCGCAGCGCGCCCAGCGGGCTGCGCCTCGACCGTCACCTGCATCGTGCGGTGAAGGAGATTTGAAGATGCTGACTTGAGTGAATAAAAACACAGTATCATTGGACACCCCCTTTTTCTCAAGGCCTCACCCAGGGCTTTTCTCCGGCAGACGCGGCCACGTTGACTCCCTGGGAGCGCTGGAGGGGCTCGGGGTGCGGCGCCGCCGCGTCCGGCTTGGCGGCCGCGACTTTCGCGTCCGGGGTCGGGGAGGCCAGGGACAGATTTTCGACGTCGAGGCGCGCGCCGTCGGGCCCCGGGGCGCCGCCGCCGCCGCTCTGCTGCTGCGCGAGCGTGGTGTGGATCATGGCAAACTTGCGCTGCAGGCGCTCGACGCTGTGCAGCTCCTGCTCCAGCGCCTTGAGGCGCGCGTCCAGCGCGGCGCGCACGGCCGCCACGTCAAAGACGTCGTCCAGGTCCTCCTCGTAGGCGGCCTCCAGCTCCTCGCGCAGGCGCGCGGGGAAGGCGTCGATGAGGGGCATGAGGAAGAAGCAGTTGAACTTGAGCTCCACGGCCTGCACAAAGTGGTCGCGGATGCCCTCGAAGATCTGGCACACCAGCGCGGCCACAATCTCCTCGCTCATGCTGCTCAGGCCGCGGCTCCACAGCGTGTTCTCCAGCATCTCCAGCACCGGCGCGTCCGGGGCCGGCGCCGCGGCGCCCTTGCCGCCCGCGGGCCCGTCCGCGGCCTTGCCCAGCATCGCGCGCAGGCCCGAGCGCGAGCGCGTGTGCAGGCTCCAGCTCACGTAGCGCGTGGTGCTCTGCAGGTCCTCCAGACACTTGGCCCGGCACAGGCCCTCGGCGTCCTCGATGAAGGCGTGGTAGGCGGCGCCCACGCGCTTGAGGAAGAGGTCGTGCCCCATCAGGAATTGGCCGTCGCGCTGCAGCAGGTGCATGGCGATGGGCAGCAGCCGCCGCTGGATGTGCGCCAGCCGGTACCCCAACTGTGAGGTTGTTTTTAGTGGTGGGGTGGGGGATTGGCGAGGATTCGGAGGATACTGTCTGATTGATATCGAGTCAGCTCCCGAATAGCAAGTACACTTCGACAGCACACGCGCCATCCATGCAGCGCCGCACCCCCTACATCACCAATTCCTGCGCATCTTACACCCCCCCCCCCCCCCCTCTTCTTCTACCTGGTGGAGAAAGGGCTCGAACAGGTCGCGGGCCTTGCTGACCGCGATCACGCAGGCGGTGCGCGTGTAGTTGACGCCGTCGTGGAAGTCGTCGATGCCGCAGGCGTTGACGATCTCCTCGCGCGAGATGTCTGGGCAGCCCGTGCGCCCGACGCCCGCGCGGAACTCGGCCATGGCGCGGTGGTACTGCGCGCCGCCGAAGAGGCGCATGTGCGCGTTGGGCAGCTCGGCCTCGGCCACGGCGATGGCGCGGCCGCTGGCGGGGTCCAGAAAGGCGCCGCCGCGCACGTGCTCGTCCGCCAGCGTCTCGCCAAAGCGCTCGGGCGCGGCCGCCACCGTGCCGCGCAGGAGGAGCGCCAGCTTGGCCAGGAAGGCCTCGCGGAAGGTGCGGCCCTTCTCCTTGAGCCGCTCCGGGTGCAGGTCGTTCAGCTCGGCCTGCGTCTCCTCCAGCTTGCGCGCGGCGCCGCGGAACTCGCGCTCCAGCACGGGCACGATGGTGGGCACGTTCTCCAGGTAGCAGCGCTGGAGCAGGTGCTCCAGGAATCGCCGCAGCTGGCCCACGCCGATGCGCGAGCGCTCGCCCGGCAGCACGCGCCGGCCCAGCCGCGCCTCCAGCTCGGCCACGTCCAGCGCCTCGCGCTCCGCCACCGCCTGGCGAAAGTGCTCGTTGGAGCGAAAGGTCGCGTCGCGCGTGCCGCCCACGCGCCCCGAGGGCACCGAGGTGAAAAAGGGCGAGCCGCCCAGCATGCCCGGCTCCAGCAGCCGCGCCGGCGGCCGCAGAAAGGTCTCCACGTCCGCCGCGCGCGCAAACTGCGGGATGCGCGTGTCGAGCTTGGTGGAGACCACCACCGTGCGCGAGAGCGTGGGGTCCACCTGCATGACCAGCCGCCGCGTGGTCGCGTTGCTCCAGTCGTTGGAGTCCTCCAGGCAGAGGATGATGTACTCGCGCTGCTCCATCTTCACGCGGACCATGCTCTCCACCTGCCGCGCGCTCGTCTGCAGGTTGCTGTTGCGCTTGCCGGGCGCCGCCGAGATCAGGCCCGGCGTGTCGATGATGGTCAGGTTTGGGCAAAACTTGTACTCGATCTTCACCACAATCTCCCGCGACCAAAACTCGCCCTCGCGCTCCAGGCGCGCATTCTCGCTCTCGATGTGGTCCTGAAGAGTGAGAGGGGAAGGGAGCGAACGATGAGGGACTAGTAGGTTAAGAGGGGCAATTCCTTTTGAATGTCTCTGGTCAAGAAGCACCCTCGCAAGTCCCAAGCCCCCACCCCCCTTCTAGTCAGTCACCTGAAGCTCCTCGAGCGTGATGCTCTGCTCCCCAAAGTCCTCCGTCACGAGGTAGCAGTGCGGCTGCGGGCACGAAGGGTTGTACTTCATGTGCAGGGTGATGGGACGACGCGTCTTGGTGCCGCCACCCACGTGGTTGAACTGAAAGCCCATCAGCGCCTCAACCAGCGCTGCGCCACCAGGGGGACCAAGGAGCGGATGAGTTGTACAAGGTGATACGCGCTTTCAGAAATGGAGCACAGCTCTATCTAGTTGTGTCTCACCAACTAAATTCCAGGTTCCATGCTCCGGGCGGTACTACTGCCCACTGGTGGGTCGCCACATGACCATGCACACCCTCTGTGCTCACCAACCGCAGCGCCAGAAACTCCCCAACCCATCTTCCCCTCCGCGGACCTGATTTTCCGTCCGTCTGATGACCAACCACGAGGATGGCAGGGGCATCAAATGGCTTTTCAAAGTCCTGGGCCAGGGCGTGGAGATCATTGTACGCCTCGTACAGACGCTCGTTCCCACTGCGGAAGGCCCGTTCGGAGCGGCCCGGCGACATGGCAGCTCGAAGACCGTCGGCCGTGGAACTGCGGGTGGGTTCCGGGCGGGACAGGGACGACGGCGTCCTCTGTGAGTCCTCGGGAAGCAGCGAGTGGCCCTCCTGGGAAGCGCGGGAGGCACGTGAGAGTACTGGCCACTGGGTCGCGAGCCAGCGCTCAGCCATAGAGAGCGCCACGCCAAGGATTGTAGGGCCACAAACAGGACGAATTGATTCGTCGCGTGCCAATGCCGCCTCATGAAGGGTGCGAGGCCAAGGTTGCGAGCAGGGCAGCCTCACTGTCACACCTGTCGCGCCGCGACAGATTTCATTTGAAAGCCCGCGATTGGGTCCGCGCCTCCCACGAGGGAGGGGCCCGGCTCCCAGCTAGCCGAAAATGAGTGACAGCAGGGCCTGCAAACGAGATACAGATTGCCCACATATCGATTCACAATTAGTAAGGCTTACGAGGGCTCAACCGCGCTCTGACGCTCGTTGTCGGGCAGTGGATGCTGGGGCCATGGGGAGGCGAAAGCACGTTACACTCAACGCTCTCCAGAAGGATGTGGAGCCGCCACAAGATAATGAGAGCATCGTACGAGCACTTGGAAGTAGAGGCAGCAACATAATGGAGGTGCGATGGGGTTTGGGAGGTGGAGGGAGCTGGGTGGCGATTATGCGCACTACTAGCCGAGCATTGCACTGCTTTGTGTCGACTACCTCTGTGCACCCGCCGCCCAAGCAGGTAGAGTTTCCAGATGGCAAGCGCACGCTCTGCATTATTCCGGCAAAGTTTCATAAAAAGCTCTGGATTCGAAACGGCAGCTACCTGATGGTGGAGGCGGATCGGGACATTGAGGCGGCAGTGTCTGGGCAGGTCACCCGCGTTCTGTTTGATGAGCACGTGAAGCAGCTCCAACGAATGCCAGGCGTCTGGTGCGTGCGCTGGGGTGTTGCAGTGGGCTTTGTCAAGGATAAACTGTGGGCATATGGGATTTGTCATTTAAAAATTGGGCAGGCATGCACGCCTGCATGCAGACGTGATACGGCCTTGGGGAGTTGTACTCAGTGCTCATGCCAAGATAATAATACCAAAGTGCAGGCCAGAGGCCTTTCAGAAGACAGAGAGGGCGGACAAGGACGCGGAGGAGGAGCAGAGGAGGGTGGACGCAGAGGGCTCGACCGACGAACCCTCTGACAGCGACGATGGGCTGCCGCCGCTGGAGCGGATCGACAATCGCCGAGTCTTGGAGCAGTACGAGGATGACAGCGACAGCGACGACTGACGCAGCGACACTCCTTTTGAAAAGAACACGGTAGTCGCGCATTTCATTCCCTGTGCGCAAGCGCCGGATCGCGCCTAGAGACGCGCCGCCGGCAGGGCCAGCACGCCGCCGGATGGCGGGATTATGTAATCTTCGTTCAGCTGCGCCAGGGATGGCACGCCCAGGAGTGCCATGTCGTGCTCCAGCTCGGTGCGCAGCGTGCTCAGCACGGCCTTGGCGCCCTCCTCGCCGCCCAGGGTCAGGCCCCACAGGATGGGCCTGCCCACCAGCACTGCCGTCGCGCCCAGCGCCAGGCACTTGGGTTGGGATTGGAGGTGGAGGAGGACGTCAATGGCCGAATCGTGGGGTGTGCCGAGCGCTTGATACATTGAAGTGCACCATTTGAATCGCCAACACGGTGAGCGCCTGCTTAGCCATCAAAACCTACCTTGAGAACGTCGCTGCCGCGGCGGATGCCGCCGTCGATCAGGATGGGCACTGCGCCGGCCACGGCCCGAGCGATGAAGGGCAGAACGTCCAGGGGCGCCGGGGTGCCGTCCAGCTGCCTGCCTCCGTGCGTCGAGACGACGATGCCGGCCACACCGGCCTTGACGGCCTGACGAGCGTCGTCAGGGGAGAGGATGCCCTGCGAGTGGGAGGGCGGCCGTGGATCAGGCAAGCGGGGGTGCTAGAGAACCTCTGCACGCAGCCACCACCCCCAGGCATCATCCCTTGTTTCTCAAAAGCCAAAAATCGTACCTTGACAAAGATGGGCAGGCTGGTGATGCCACGCAGCCAGGTGATGCACTCCCAGGTGAGGCTGGGGTCGATGAGGGCGGTGAAGAAGGCGGCAAAGCCCGACCCGGACGATTCCTGCCCGGCGCGCGCGGCGGCCGAGTCCTTCTGCAGCTCGGCCAGGTTGGCCAGACGCAGGTGCGGGGGGCACCGGAACTGCAGCCGCTCGTCCTCGTCGCGCTTTCCCAGCCGGGGCGCGTCCACCGTCACCACGATGGCCTTGTACCCGGCCCTCTCGGCGCGGCGGACCATGGCCTCGGTGACCTCCCGCTTTGACAGGACCTTGCGAGGGTAAAGGCAGGGAGTTTGTGCTGGGCTCGGTCGCGGTGCTTTGTGGGAGAAGCACCGCAGCCAACTGTAAGAATTGACCCCTGCCAACCCTGCAGGTTGGCCCCTGCCGCCCATCAAATTGTCCACCTCACACACACCCCACCGCGTACATAGAGCTGGAACATGAGGAAACCGTCCGGGCCCGCGGCCTGCGCCACCTCCTCCAGGCTGATGGTGCTCATGGTGGACAGGATCATGCCCCCGCCCAGCTCCTTGGTGGCGCGCGCGACGCCGCTCTCGCCCACCGGGTCGGCCATGCACTGCATGGCCATGGGGGCCACCAGGATCGGCATTTCCAGCTTTCTACCTGTAAGAGATAGGATCAAGAGGCAGGAAAGAATATAAAAGATTGATGGCTGCCGCTGCATCGAGTGCCTGCACTCACTCTAACGTAACCCTACCGAGCAGGCTGCAGCTGGTGTCCACACGCGAGACGTCCCTCAGGCATCGCGGCAGCAGTCGCCACCGGGCAAAGGAATCGCGGGTGTCCTTGATCGTCACGCCGCTGCCAGAGTAGCCGGTGTAGTACCCGGCAATGGCCGCCGGCAAGCGGGGCACGGCCAGCTCCTCAATCTCCTCGACATTTGCCCAGGCCCGTGGGAGTGGTTTCGCCATGTGTGATTGGTGAGGGTGGGCACGAGAGTGAAAGTGACTTGTCGCTAGGCACAACGAACGTATCAATGTATCGGAGGTATTTTACACGGTGTGCTCGCCGAGGATGAGTACGGCGTCCAGATCCGAGTCGGAGGATTATCGCACCGCCGGAATCGCCGGAAAATACACTCGTCGACACAAAAGTGCATCTTTCCCTGCGACACGTCGAACGCTTGACCCGGATTGAAGCCGAAATGTGGGGTTTGGGCTGTCAATTTCTTTGAGATAAATGACGTCTTTTATTCGTTGGCTTGTTCGACCCTTGCTCATGTTGATCTGTAGTCCTCCCTTGACGTCTCGGTGGCAGCTGGCTCACGAGCTGCCGACATGGCTGCCCGGACCTTCACCTCGCACCCACTGGGTCACACACGCTCATTTCATATTATAAAGGAGTAGAAATAAAAATTTTACAATTGTCATGAGCCACAGAAGCACATGGGTGCAACCTTGATCGGTGGGATCAGGGCATGAGATCGCGCTTCTGGAGGCAATTGATCGTCGCACGCGATGATGGTGGCCCGGCGGACAGGCATACCAGGGCAACGCCGATGTCGAGCACGACCATCCTAAGTTTTTCATCTCCTTTACAGGATTTATCTGAAACATCATAATGCAGCGGGCGTGCGCTCAGGTGCGGTCCTCCGGGGCCATCATCGCCTCGCGGCGAATGGGGCGTGCGGCCGTCCAGTGCCCCGCCCAACTCTCGTCTCGCGGCCCCAGTGCTCCCCTCGGCTCAGGTTCGTGGCGTGATTGAGCCTTCGCATATGATGTTCGTGTGCGACGGCATCTTGCTCATGCCAGGGGTTGGATCGCAGGTCGTGCCATGAAGGTGGCGAGGCGCCAGCGTCTGCAGCAAAACATTGGCGCCAGGAACGGCAACGACTCGCCCGCCTCCAAGAGCTCCGAGGCCGAGTTTGAGCCCAAGGACGCGGAGCCCCTCGAGGATGATGATGAGGAGGAGGAGGAGGAGGAGGACAGCGACGACGAGGAGGAGTACGCTGGCTCGCAAGAGTTCCACGGCAGCCTGGATGGCACGGGTCTCCGCATCGGCATCGTCATCGCGCGCTTCAACGAGCTGATCACCAAGCCCCTGCTGACGGGCGCCAAGGAGATGCTCGAGAGGCACTGGGTGGACGTGGACGAGGACGTCGATGTGAGTTGGCGGATGGATTATTGGAGGTTTGAGCGTTTGAAAAAATGGTGCTCGTTGGCGGCGCAGGCTTGTGCTGTATGGCGCACACTCTCGGGATGATTGTCGTAATTGCCGAGGAACTCTCTGTGCACCCTTGCTCACGGCGCGTCCCTCCCCCGCCCCATCACCCAGGTGGCCTGGGTGCCAGGGTCCTTTGAGCTGCCCGTCGTGGCCAAGGCGATGGCCAGGAGCGGCAAGTACGACGCCATCATTGCCATTGGTGCTGTGGTACGTGGAGGGGAGTAAAATGTGTGTGGTGTTTTGTCAGTTGTTTGATTGCCCAGGATTTATGGAGAGCTCATACTAGTGCAGCCGGTGGCTGCATCTGTTTGACAGAGGCAACTACAACATAGACAAATTCTGGCCAGGAACACTCCAGACTGCACGAGGTTTCTCTCGCCCATGTGCAACCCTCCCCTGTTGCTCCCTTTCGCCCCTTTCCCAGGTGCGCGGCGCGACTGGCCACTACGAGGCGGTGGTGGGCGCGGCCACCAGCGGCACCATGAATGCGACGGTGGACACCGGCGTCCCGGTTGTCTTCAATGTCCTGACATGTGACACGATGGAGCAGGTACGCTGGTGTGGGCGGGACAATGTCCGACGTGAAGGGAGTGTGTGCGTGTGACGTGATCACCCAAGCGGCAACCGCCAGTGCCATTCAGCTCCCCATCCGCCATCTAAAACACCATGCTCTATGCAACCACAGGCCATGGACCGCGCTGGCGGCAAGGCGGGCAACAAGGGCGCCGAGGCGGCGATTGTGGCGGTGGAAATGGCGAATCTGCTCGCTGAGATGCGCGACGTCGGTGCTGCCGCCGACGTGTGGGGCGCTTGACGTGCAGTTGCCAAGATGCTGTCGTCATGTGCAAGAAACATTGCTCAGTACAGTACGCATAGTATGATCAGTGCATACAGCATTCGATTGCCGGTCCAGTCGGTTCGGGAACTGCATGCGGGTCCACCCGCTGGGCTCGACCAGTCCCACCTTCGGGATCGCTCCCTCCCAGGTCGCGCCCAGCGAGGCACGCGAAATTATATGTAGTCCGAGTGCCACATGCTCGCGCACATAATTACCTCGGTCATAGTGCCCTTGTTGCTCGGCATTGGATCCCGAACGCGGCACTATAGGGACCACGGACCTGACGCGGCGCCGGCCTGTGTGGGTCATGGGCTTCCGCAGACGCATTGATCAGATCACCGTGTGGGGCAACAGGGAGCCAATTCTGCCCCTGCGACGAGCCATTTGGATTGTGACGGGAGGACTATGGCTGGCCATCCTCTACTGCGTCGCCGCGGTGGGCATGCTCTGCACCATCGTCTTCGCCCCCTTTGCCCTCCAAGTCTTCCGGATCGCCATGTTTGCGCTTGACGGTGGCATCACCCTGGAGCCCTACGTCAAGCACCTGAGCTTTTCCATGCAGGCAAGGGAGTGGGGAGCGCGGCGAGGAGGGCTCGCGCGAGTCGGGGACACGTATTAACCACGACTTTCACATCTTCTTGCGCCCACCCACCCTGCTGCAGGCATCCTTCATGGAGAACCCGGCGCACCCCTACACGATCGCGGGCAACATTTGCTGGGCGCTCCTGTTTGGATGGCAGCTGGTGCTGGCGCACCTGGGCGCGGCTCTGGTGCAGGCGCTGTCTATCGTGGGTCTCAGCACCGCCATTGTGAACGTTCAAATGGCCACTTATGTCATGTGAGTTTGGATGGGGAGTTGGTGATGAAGCGCTTTAGCATTTTCGCGCCATCCAAAGCCGGCGTACAAGGGTCACAGTCAGCAGGCTGTGGAGCACACTGATGTGCACACATTTTAAGCATTGCCCGACCTCCAACTTCCCCACCAGTTGGCCATTTGGCCGGGAGCTTCGGGAGAAGCCACTGCCGACGACGCTGGAGGAATTGGATGCGCTGCGACGAGCAAAAGAAGTGGAGCAAAGCACGCAGCAGCTTTACAACACAGTGTGAGAGATTGTACTCGCAACCCACTGTACCTTTTTTATCCTAATCATAGCTAGCTTTTTTTTCTCTTCTGTAACATTCGCTTGCCCTCGGCGGCAGTATCTGCTGCGCACTCATCTCGGTCCACTCAGAACAGAATGCTTTACAGATGGCTGGTCCAGCGAATGCAGCTTGGAACCATGTGGTAAAAGAGAATTGCTCACAAAATCCCACGTAAATTACTTGTCACCCTTGAGCTTTTCAGAAACACATCTATATTCAGGGCCCCAATGCCCACTACATCAAAATTGGGTATATTTTCTTGGATGGGACAAAGAGAGAGGGGAGAGGCGGGTACCGTGGCCAGAGGCCTTTCAAGGAGTGGGGTTCAGGAGCGTGTTGTTAATTGCCTCCTCCCCGGACTCGACTGCAAAGGTGTGGGGCGGGCGATGAGAAGGGATCAAAAAAGCCGGCGGCCCTCGTCGAGCAGCGGCGCTGCAGGCACGCGGCCCAGATCACAACTCACCAGCAGGGGCCCAGATGGAGCTCCACGGCTCGGCAAAGTCCTCGCCAGGGTTTTCCTGAGCCCACGCGGCGCCTGTGAAGGAGCATGGGACCGAGTGGTGCGCAAGAACCAAGGGTTCGCAAAGTGATCAGGAGGAGGCTCGATCAATGTACGTACCGGTCATGACGGCCAGGATGCAAGCCAGCAGCAGGAGCGCGAAAATGGTCTTCATGATGGCAAGGGCGGGTGGTCGACAAAGCTCAATTGGATAATGAATCTGTCGTCATGGCGGTGGTATTTCTATCCAAGGCAGTATTGTAGCTGCTGGGAAGGAGTCCGCCGTGGCAAGCATGACTGCACCGGGCGGCTTCTGTAATGGGTGAATCCAGGCACCTCCCTCCCTCCCAGCTCCAATGGAGCATACGCGCTGATAGTCCCCTTTTTTCTAATCTATGTACTTGTAAAATTCATTACATGTACATAGGGTTTGATGCACGAGGGGCACGGAGCGCAGGGGTTCGCAGGCGGGGGGCTATCGCTTGATCGACACGGAGCGAAGGCGGGGCTTCGGGGAGGCCTCAGGGCGTCAGTGGAAGGGGTCCCAGGGCATGGCCGGGCTGGGTGAGCTGGCCATCCGTCATGTCCTCGCCCAATTCAGCTGTACGTGAGGGAGAATTAAAGGTTGGCAAGTCAGATCGCGTTCGCTATGGGTGCGGCCGAGTATGCATCTCCGGACCGGACGCTCACTCACAATCGGGGGAAAACGACGGGATGAACTCGGGGTTGACAAAGGCTTGAGCGGTATCCTGGCCTCTGACCATGCCTGTAATGGGAGAGTGCGGATCAGTCGGCGCAGGTACGTTGCAGCAGCGCTAGCGAGTGCGGAGCGGCCCCTCCGCCCGTACCCATGAAGAGGACAAAGGCGTAGATGACCACGAGGAGGCAGTAGCTGAGCTTGACCATGCTTGCGACGTGAGTGGTACCGAGAGTCGATGAACTGCCCGGGTCTATGGACGAATATGAGTCCAAGCCAAGTATTTAATGGTCGAATGCGGAGCTTCCGCCGCCCTGCCGGCTTCTGCTAGGGTCCGGAACTGAGGTGCCCAGCTGCCCTGCTGCGGTCCGCCCTCGAGAAGATAGGCATCATCCTTGGTACCATCTGCCATCCATCACGGCACGCAGCAGCATGCGCCTCGTTTTACTCTCATGATGCACGATTTGGTTCCCAATTATATGCTGGGGGTCGGAGTACAAATTGGTCGCACGATGAGCCGAGCATCGCCTGGGTTCCTCTGCTCGCGGCTGGGGAGCAGGAATCCGGGTGTGGAAGGCCAAAAAATGCCGAGCGGAGGAGTTTACATGCACGGTATGGATCATGGATCTCGACATGGCACCAGCCGACTGTACTTTAAGAGTGTTTTCAAAAAGTGGCAGGATTGTGTGATTGTCTGAAGGGCCACAGATTGGGTGTACGAATTTGCGGAGACCACCGTGTGCACGTCAGGAACCAGATGTCTTATGGAAGAGGCCGACTGTTGCGTGAAAGACGGACCGGGCGAGAACTTTTTTCAGATCGAGAGGTTGAGACCATCAATGCCACAGCGGTAGCCCAATGCGCTGGGCTACAGTCTTGGATGGTGACGACCTTTTGCAAGAAGAAGCTGGAGAGACGCATATAGCCTCCGGCAATGTCTCAGCTCAACAGGTCTATGCCTTGCAATCTCTCCTCGCCATTGAAGATCCCTACTTCCCAAGTCTGGACCTGGAGGGTCTCAGGAATTTTGGCCCGGGCGTTTGCTGTACGGCCGCCAGCCTGTGCAGCGAGGCCACATCCGCGTCGTGGTTTACAGCATGTGAATTCTTTCCAAAAATTCCAGAAATGTTGACGTGGGCATGGGGTTGACTCTCAGAGGGCAGCGTCGACGTGTTGGTGTCTTTGCCGATGCTGCTGCGCCGCTTGAAAATAGGAAGCATGGTGATCAGACGGGAGAACACGCAAGTCGGCGTCTCTTCTCCCTTGCAACAACGGACAATAAAGCTAGGGAGGGGCCTGGTGCTGGTATCAAGGTGATGTCTGCTGTGAGGTGGTCACACGGTGATGAGGCGACAGCAAGGCGCCTCACAGCGGGTGCATGCGCGTGCATCGCAGTAGAGAGACATACATGGGCATTTGAAGGCTTGTACCCTCGGAGAACTAGCTCCTCTAATTCAAAGAGCTTGGGAAGATAAGGAGCATATGTGGCTCGCGCATGATGCGGCAACTAAGATGGACTGGACCGGCGTAAAAGTGCAGCCAGGTTCAGCAAACTATCTGGAAACACAGACTAGATGGTGCTTCAAGGAATAAAAGGGTTGGGCGACAGGAGGTTGCCTGGTTGTTCGGTGAGGCCGTCGATCGCATCCTGGCCGCTCTCCACTGCGTGTTGGTCACCACGTGAGCAGGGTGGATATTGCTTACACTCGACCGCCTCGCTCCCCATGCCATTCAAACCCTATCAAACAACCCCTCCTCACTCACGTGCGGGCGCAAAAGTCTGGAGGAGGTCCGGATTGAGCACGGTTTGGACGTTGCCCTGACCCATGGCTATGCCTGCGGACGTGGGGTGGTATTTCGAGTGTTGGGTGACGGGCCGCGGCGTCCAGCATGTCCGACCGCCCCTCAAACCCTACCTATGAGCAAGGCGACGATGCTCACGAGGATGAGAATGCTGAGCCTGGCCATGGCGTGTGCTGCCTTGCTATATGCAAAGGGGATTCGAGGGGAAAGACAGCGGTAAGCAGGCATGTACCGCCCGATAGGAAGTACATGCAGTTCCGGCACCTTCTGACCGGCTCCCCGCCGAACTAGGGTTACGACGTGCATGGCCGGCTTCCTGCGCCTCTCACCAAAACCGTGCTGACATGGACTATTTATTAAAGCTAACGTACGTTGCTGGCATCAAAATAAGTCAGAAATACGGCAGGTGCCCGCCGTTTGCGAGGCAACGGGTGATTGTTGATCAAACAAAGTGAGTGTCGTCTGAGGGTGATGAATAGCTTCCAAAAAAAGGCACGGGATGCCTGTGATGCTTGAAACTGTCAGGTAGGTAGAATCCTCTTGCCGCTCGGTGTGGTCGTCAAATCGTCTAAAGGTCTGGGGCTATGCGCTGGGCCAGCTGTCAATCAGTTGCCCGGCTCCACGACCGCCGGGGATGTAATGGGCGCCTCAGGGGTCACAGGCTCGCTGGGAATATCAACCGGGGGAAGCTCCGGGGAGGTGGAAGGGATGGTCGGCGTCGCCACGACGGCGGGACTGGTCGGGGCCAGCCGGGTGACCACCGTTTCGTTCAATGTCGGCGAGATGTCGATGGGGGACGGCGGGGGCACTGTGACGTTGAGGGTGGGGCTTGCTGGGGGGCGAGATGTCCGAGGCGTTGGGGCTGGGGAACATGGGGGGGGGGCTGGGGCTGTGGGGGCAGAACTTTGGGTGCCAGCACAGCGGGGTGCCGTCGCCCCCGCCCCCGCTGCCGCTAGAGGCACTGCCGCCATCAGCAACCTCTGCATCGGAGGACGATTGGCAAATCTGAGGCGCTTGTCCATTGCACGCACAATGCCTGCCTCTGCATGCGGTAGCCTTGCAATAAAGATGCCAGTCCCATTGCTCACCCGGGAGGGGCCCCTCCAGGAGCTCCTTGAGATCCCAGTCCTTGTCAACACTCGCCGCGGCACCTGCGCGTCGCCACAAACATACAGCTTTTCTGAGCAAGTTGCAACCTCAAGATTAGAGCTTGCAAACCTCGGAATCGTTCGAAAACCTTGCGGTTGCAGTGCCCGTCACGAGTTTCGCTGCACAGGACCCTCGCACCCCGACCTCCCCCCCCGGTCTTGGACACCACCCGGCGTTGCTACTCACCAGCCAGCAGGACGGACAGAGCGACAGCCACGATAGCGAGCTTCATCTTGAACAAGTGCAAATTGATCGGGTTATACAAAGGTGGCAGGTCCTCTGGCGCAGCGTGCCTTTACCTGGAAGGGGGCGGGATGCTTCGTGGGCGGAGCCGACGACTTGGATTGGCCGGTCCGAGATCCGGGGTGAAGAGGTAAACAGGCCGGGGAGCGTCCCCGGGTCCCCCCGGACATGAAAGACGACTACTTTGGGCGATCCGCTTTGGGTTTGTTGCTCGGCTACATGACTAGATCGTTTCCGGGGCTGTGAAGCAGCAGCTTCCCCAAGGCTTCCTGGTGTCCGTACCGCGCCCTGAGATACACAGGGCACGGCCAAGGGCTGCCCGGGTTGGCGCAACGGGCCCTCGAACATCTGAATGCGCGAGTCATATTTTCTGGACTGATCGACGGTCGGATAATGTAGCAAGAACATGTTCAGAGGGGTTCGTGGTCGCCTGACCAGGGATGGGGGGAAGCGGGAGTCAGGACACTATGGTCGAGGTCCGTGATTACACCAAATCAAGCACCCTTTTTAAAAAGCAGAGTCCTTCAAGATCGTGTACTTTTATTTTCATCGCTCAAGAACTTTGAAAGTGCTTGCGGGCGTGCATTGTATAATTTGATAGGGCTCGACGATCTCCGGCAACCCTAGCCAGTGCACTCTCAGCGACAATCAACCAAGAAGTTTCTTGAACTACGAGACAAAATTCAAATCGTTGTCTCGCAGCATGATATGTCTGAGTATCATATTGGCAACAGCCCTTTTGCTGTGTGGATCACGTTGGAGCCGCCGGCATGGGCTGCACGCACACGCGGTCGGCCCGAGACACGACGACCCGTCTCCCTCGACTGAACCCACTCTCATGAATGGGATCAGACTATGCAAGACAATGCGAGCCACCGCAAGGTGCTGCTGAATTGCTGGACGATCTCAATATTTCCAGTCTGACCAGACCCATCTCCACGTGGCAAAAGTTTGGGCCCGGGATCCTCGGAGAGGCCGCTACAGTGAAATGATCAAAATCCACAACCCCCCTTCCAATTGGCTGGTTCAGACCAGTATCGACTCGAACCGATTTGTTGCTGGCACACCTGCTTACAACGGCTGACCTTTGCAGTGGGTTTGGGATGAATGGGGGTACGTAGGAACTTGTTCAGTATCTGTATCTAAGAATGTGCAAGGTAGCAGTTCGTGCGCGTCAAACCAAATGAATCAACATCCTAGTGGAGGAGGGCGGCAAGCTCGGCCTTGGGGGGGAAGGCGGGGAGCGTGATCTCGGGCTTGGGGGGCAGGGAGATGGTGGGGAGCTCGAACTCGGGCTTGGGGGGGGAGCGCAAACTTGTGCAGCTCGACCTCAATCTCGGGCTTGGGGGGCAGGGAGATGGTGGGGGAGCTCGAACTCGGGCTTGGGGGGCAGGGAGATGGTGGGGAGCTCGATCTCGGGCTTGGGGGCCCAGGCGAACTTGTGCAGCACGGCGGCGATCTCGGGCTTGGGGGGCAGGGAGAAGGTGGGGAGCTCGAACTCGGGCTTGGGGGGCAGGGAGAACTTGGGGAGCTTAACAGGCGCTGCAATTGGGTGGAAATGGGGGCAGGTGAGCAGGTAGCAAGGGTCAGCTGGGATGGACCAGCATGTGCATCGCATTGGCGAGGGCACCGCCCCCCCAATGCATGCCAGCAATTGCCAGACGCGTCACTCACGGAGCTCGACGGCGGGGACGGGAGCGAACGCCTTCTCAATGGCGGCCGTCACTTCAGCCTTGATCTCTGCAGGGGGCAAGTGCGTGTGCATGAGCGACCCGCTTCGCGACAAGGTCAGCCTCGAGGAGTACGTAATCCTGTGCCCTACCGCCGTCGTACCTTCGTGGGCGGCGACCAGGGGGGACCAGTCGCTGGCGTAGGCACCTGAAGAAATGTAATGGTGTGAATATGAGATGCTGGATGTCTGGTGGGCGCAGGGCGGGTGTTGAGCACTGCACGCGGACGTTGCCCTACCAGCAGCCAGGAGAACGACCAGCAGCATGGGGATGCGGAGAGACGCCATGGCGACTATATTCAATGAAATGAATAATTTCACGGGGCAATAGTGTGTCAATGAATGGTGCAATATCGTTGCTGGAGGCTGGTAAACGTATATACTCGCCCAAGGCTGATGCAGCCTTAAACCGCTTGGCTAGTCCCATGTACGCGGCTTGTTCAGATCTACACCACGTGGAGGCATAAGCGCGTGAAGGAGCCAAGCTGGGACAGCACCAAAACCCTCCTGGCCATGCCAGACACTTGAAATATCTTTTATGTATTCTGTGGTATGCTCCCTGAGAGAGCAAAGAGGCTGCACGCTCACCAAAAGAAGCATCATGGCCCTTCAAACGTGTCACGTGGGGTCTCTCCGTCGCACGGGGCCCCGGAGTCCTTCGGCACAGGTCTGACTCAGGGCACGACAGTTGGGAACGGATTGACAGCTTGAGGCGATATAATGGCTCACTGAGTCAATGGCTCGAGTCTAGCAGCCGCGAGCTTGAACGACGCGCCTTGTCGAGCGAGGGCCTGGGCCTCACGGGCAGCCCTCCGCTCGGGCAGCCCTCGCCATCTGCACCGCCCGCGGGTGACAGGCACGTTCCAAAATGAACACGACAGACAAGCCTGCCTTTGTGTTACACGGACCCTGCGCCCCCCGGTCGGTGTGGATGTGTCATGACCGCGCCGGACTCACCCGCTGGTCGTGGCCTGGCGCTTACTAACCACATGGCAGCAAGGTTACACAATAGGGGTTGTACCGTAGGTTGTTCGCGGTGTTGTGCAAGAAAACGTCAAGCTAGCTGTGAAATGGACAGCAGGCAGGGATCGCCTGCTATGCACACCGCCCAGCAGATCGGTTGCTCCAGATGGGTGGACAGGGGTGGTCAGCTTAACCATGCTTGCCCACGCCAGCCTCGCTGATGACCAGGGGAGGGACGGAGCCGGGGAGCTCAAAGCCTGCACGGAAGGGGTTAAAATCGCTTGTGAGCGCCGCGCGCATGGCTGAGCGCCGGTAAATGCCGAGCTACAGGCATGGCACCGTCTTTGGTGTGATACCCCGTCCTCCTTACTCTTCTTGGGGGCGACGATGGGGGGGAGGGTCTTCTTGCCAAAGGAGGGGCCGGCGGTCGCGGGCGGGATGGTGATCAGGGGGGTGGTCTTGGTGACCAGGGGCCCGGTGCTCTCTGCGGGAGACAGGAGGGAAAAGGTGGGGATGGGCCTCGGAACGATCACTGCAGCTTCCCGGCGGGCAGACGCAAGATGGGCCGGGCACGGCAGCCTACCTGGCGCGGGCGCCGCAGCGGGGGTGAAGGTCCAGCCGTGCGAGGAGATGAAGTCTGTGAGCTCAAAGGCCGACGTCACTGCAGATGGGCGATGCGGGTTGGGGTCAGGTCACCGCGAAATTCTAGGCCTGGTCAGTCCGGACGCGACGAGCGGGCGAAAGACTTGCAACTCATGGCTCTCGACCAACACTTGGGCGTGCATCATGCGTTATAACGTACGCAATATTTATTCTGTGATCCCATATCGGCCCTGTGATCAACGTACTGGGTGCGGCGGAGAGGCAGACAAGCGCGATCAGCGCGATGGCGGCTCCGGTCTTGAAAGCCATGGTGTCTGTGTGTATGTGTGCGGAAGATGCGGCGCGCCGAGTTGCAGGGTGCAGAGGAGAAATTGAAATGGAGAGTGTCGCTCGAACGGTTTTTGCCGAGAGATGTATGCATGGGTTCATCGGTAATTTTCTCGTTCGCGTCTCTTCTGGGGATTCGCCGCCGAAGCCGTTTTCTCGTCCGGGTTATCGGACTGGGCAGCTCTGGGCTCTGGAACCGCCACGCCGGCCCAACTGAATCGGGGCTGCGAGCGTAGTTGAATGAATCGACTTGCACTGTGCATGTGAAACGAATAGGCAACACACTTGGCAGATGTTTTCATCACAATGAAGTCTGGTTGGGAGGGTCTCGCCATGACAGCGATGCGCAAGCGCTTCGCCTCAGATGGGCTCGCACAGGGAAATCACTGATCTGCCGGCTCCGTGACCGCGGCAGGCTCTTCCTTGGGCTCCCCAGCGGCCGGCTCGAGTCCCAGAGTGAGCCGCTCTTCGATCTGAGAGCACTCTTGCTTGGAGACGAGGACGTTGAGACAGGCCCGGCCCCGCCAGCAGGAGATGGCCACCGGGGCCGCCGCGATGAGCGCGCCCTCCGCCTCTGTTCCGGAGCTCAGGCCCAGCGCTGTAGGGGGGGGAGCAAGGGCGTGTGGCGCAGGAGGGTGAGGCGGCTTGATGACCAAAGATCGATGGACACCAGCTGGCGTACAGGCTGACACAGGGATTCGACGAATCAGCAACCACCACCCTGTAGCAATCTCCTAGATGTCCATAAGATAGACTCGCACAAACGCCTCAATCCCAAACTACTAACCGAGGGCGTCTGCGGGCCTGAGGCGCGCGATGCAGCAGCCGTAGCCGATCTTGGAGATGGCCTCCAGAGTCTCGGGGGCCAGGGCAGCGGCCCTGGCGGGGGCCGGCGCCTCGCCCTCGGCGTCCTCCTGGTCGGCCTTTTTGGTGATGTGGATCTTGGCGGTCTCCGGGAGCGCGAGGGACCGGGTCTTGAGCAGCTGCTTGAGCTCGGCCAGCGGCAGCTCCAGCAGCTGGGACGACAAAAAGGGCAGCAGGATGGGCAAGCCATCCTGGGCCACGCGGTAGATGCACCCAACGAGACCATCCTGCGCGATTGGACGACGGCGACGACAAGGGGTGGTGTGAAAGAGAGAGAGAGAGGCGGTGGGGTGATGGGTGTATGAGTGGTGCACTATCGGATCGCAATGTGGCCCGGTATCCAGTAGCTCCACCCACTGAGCCCTGCACACTCCTCCCTCATATTTAGCGCACCTTGCTCTCCTGCCGCTCAAAGACCTTGACGCCCGCGGCCGTGATCTTCAGCGATTCCCTGGCGTCAAAAAGCAGCAGCTGCTTGATGCCAGGCGACACGTAATTGAGGCGCTTGGGCTTGCCGTCGGTGGAGCGGGAGATCTGCGAGAGAGTTTGGGGTAGATAGGAGTCACTGCGATATCGGAACGACAGCACAACCACCCAGATGTTGTTGCTATTGGCAAGCGATGCGACATGCATGTCCCGAGGAACGAGCAAGCACAAGGGAGTGATCGTCCGATTGGAAAGCAAGCCACCACCACTCAAATATACCAGGCCACCCACCAGGGCTTCAGGGACGGGGCAGTCGTCGGCCATGCCGTAAAAGGTGCGCATGGCGCTGATGTGCTCCGGATCGGCAAAGGGCACGATGGGGTCTATGCCGTGCCAGCGGCCGCCACCGCCCTCGCGGTTGCGCGACCCGCCACCGCGCGCGGCGCCCCACACCGGCACCTCCACAACCTCGTCGTCGTCCAGAGGGGCGGCCTTTGCAGCCGCCTCGGCCGCGACCTCTTCCTTGGTCTCCTCAGCCTCGGGCGCGGCGTCAGTCTTCTCCTCCTCGGAAGCCTGGGCCTCCTCACCGGTCGCAACGGCAGGGGTATCTTGGCCCGCAGCCTGGGCCTCCTCGCTGGCCTCAGCAGAAACCTCTTCCTTCTCGTCGCCTTGGTCGCCCTCCTCCTTCTCGGCAACGGGAGCCTCTGCCGCATCACCCGCGTCGTCACCAGCCGCTTCGCCTCCTTCCTTGGGCTGCAGGAGCCCCGGCGCCAGCGGGTAGTCGAGGTCCCCGTCCAGATCGCGTACTTTCTCGAGCACGGCGACGAAGAAGCCGCCGGTGTCCTGGTGGTGCGGCAGGAAGCGCATGCAGCGCTCGAGGTGGAGCTCGTTCTCCGGGTCGGCCGGCGGGAACATGCTGGGCGCGAGCTTGTAGCCGGCGTGCCCTCCCTCGGGCCCGTCCCAGGCCTCGTACCAGCGCTCACGGTCGCGCACGCGCCAGCTGGCGAGCCCCGGCACGCGCTTGAGCAGGGGCAGGCGCTCGGCGACGTCCACGAGGCGCAGCGCGCCGCGCGTGCGGCGCAGGAGCTCGGCGACGACGGCCTCGTCCTCGATGGGGTTGAGGGAGCAGGTGGAGTAGACCATGAGTCCGCCGGCGGCCAGGAGCTCGGCGCCGCGCAGCGCGATGCGGAGCTGCAGCGTGTGCAGGCCGTTGCCGTTGCCCGGCGTCCAGCGCTGCCAGATGTCCGGGGCCTTGCGGATGGTGCCGTCGCCGGAGCAGGGCACGTCCGCCAGCACGCGGTCGAAGAGCAGCTTGGGCGCGCCGCGGTCGCCGCCGCGGCGGCGCAGCGCGCCGCGTGACCCCGGCGGCGCGCGCCGCCGCGTAGTCGATGATGTGCGGGAAGCGCTGCGCCTCGTGGTTGGTCACGATGAGCGCGGGCGAGCACATGCGCTTGGTCTGGTGCGTCAGCAGGTTGCAGCGCCGCGCGTCGGCGTCGTTGGCGACCACGCAGCCCGCGCCCGGGTCGCCGCGCGCGTGCAGCGCCTCCAGCAGCTGCGCGGTCTTGGAGCCGGGGGCCGCGCAGAGGTCGAGCACGCGGTGGCCGGGCTGGACGTCCAGGAAGAGCGGTGGCACCATGGACACCGCCTCCTGCCGGCTGATGGCGCCCACCGCCGTCTCGCGCTTCATGAACTCGTGCAGCGCCTCCAGCGCCGCCACCTTGCGCAGCTGCGTGCGCGAGAAGCAAAAGCTCCAGGCCAGGCCGTCCGGGTACCACGCCAGCGACGCCGGCGGCTGCACCTGCTCCCCGTCAATCTCCAGCGGCGCGTCCGAAAACCGGCTCATGAAGTCGCTCTGCAGGCGGTCGCGCAGGTCGTGCGCAAACTGGCCCGTGCCGTTGATCCGGAACGTCGTGGGCAGCGGGCGCCGAAAGGTGTCCACCATCGCGTCCCACTCCTGGAGAAAGGGGACGCGAAATGAGGTGGTTTGCGACGGAGGGACAAGCAAGAACAAGCAAAGTGCACGCTTGCCTGGGTCACAATGATGCCCTGTAAACTCACACATTCCTCCCATTTGCCCAGTAAACAACACCCACCCACACAACAAACCATCCAAAAGCCTTTCCTACCTCCTCCGGGCAGATTTTTTGACCCTTGTAGTACTCATCAAAGGCCTCGCTGTGGTCGGTGGCGCTCGCCCACCCGTCCGTGCGGGGCCGCTTCTCCTTCCACTCATCCGGACGTCCATCCTTGAAGTCCCTGCGCAGCACGCGCTTCTGGGGAGAGGATTGGGCGGAACGATTAGGAGCTCGCACGAGATGGTACAGGTGAGTGCGGTGTGCAGCCGTCTCCCCACGCACTGCGTCCCCCACTCCCAGTACTCACGTTGCCGCGACCGCGGCCGCGTCCTCCTCCCATTTTTATATTGCAAGAGAATGCACACAATGTCTGGGACCGCGGATGCTACGGTAGGAGGGCCCGCACGGCCGCTCGTTCCGCACAGCCATGCAAGGCGCCGCTGTCACGACAAGCGAATCCCCACCAGATCCTCGAAAAGCACTCTTGCTCGATTTCGCATCCCAGTGTCCCATGCAATAGACGCGTATACCGATCACACAATTTCATAAACATGATGTACATACATGCATAAACTAATCTGGGGTGGCCAGCCGTGGCCATACCACGTCATCTGGTCACACTGTCTCTTGCTAGCCATCCGGAGAGGGCAACTCCTTGACTCTGGTTGCCCTGGGCATTGAAGGGCAGCGTTTTAGCCATGTGCGCGTCCCCGATCCACAGGCTCCATGGCTTGCTCAACCAACTTGTGACCAGCCGTTGGCATTACGTGGTGAATAGGCCACTCCTCCTGCTGTAGCAGATGCGCGAAAGAATAGCCAATCGTGGCAATCGCAATTCACACCTTGTGTTCCTCGGCTGGCCACTGACCAAGCCAACCTCATGGGATCTGGCGCCACTCTTCTAGTCGTGGTGGTGCAGCTCTGCTTCTGCACTGGCTCGCGGATATGCACTGGCGTAACTGGTCAATCTCGCACTTGGAGAATGCCTGGTGGGACCGCTTCCAAGGAAAGGGGGTGCCGTGCACGACGATTGCATACGGGTGTCATTGAATAGGAGGTATCGGGTGGGTGGGCAGAGGGGTAGCAGATGCTGTCTCACGGACAATGCGGCTGTGAGGTGTGAGTGTCCAGCACTCTTCCACGTGGACCCGATAATTCGCTCAATTTTGGCAAATGTACTGGACAAAGTGATGCCCAGAATCATGTTGGAAAGTCAATGCAGAGCGCATTATTTGGCCTATAACTGGTGGAGCCGATGCACATGGCCCAGTACATGTTGATGCGATAATTCACACGCACTATCTCGGCCATCTCGAGGGCAAAAGTCTGAAGAAAAAACTGAGATGCAATCTCATACCTGACTTCATAGCAGCATATTCGTATCTACATTACAAGTCAGAAAGGAAAATTAAATCTGCGTAGCCTGCAGCTCGTGCTCATCCCAAAGGCTCCTTGTGAAAGGGGGCAGCATCAAATCTTGGCAGGGCTGAGAGCAAGGGGGTGGGATGGCGGCACGAGGGTCGCCATCGAATCCGCTCTGCCTGTACAGCAGGGGTCCCAAGGACAATCGCATGTGACGCGTTTAGTATAGTTTGATTTCTTTGAAGCTTTGTGTGGCATGATCGACGTCGATCACCATTCCGCGGCCGTCTCGGAAGCGCTCTCGGGGGGGAATCCCCCGCGCCGCCCCTCCCAATCGTGCCCTTTTACAGGAGGACGTCTTGACGCTGATATTCTGCCATCTTGACCACACGCATGTCTGTCTGGCGGGAAGGGTGTGTCACGCCTGGCACCGAGCGTCAATATGCGACACCGTGTGGCGGTCCCTGTGCCGGCGCCAGGACTGGCCTGTCGAGCCAGGGGAGCCTGCCCTCGAGCACTTTCGGGCCAAGTACTTGCGCAGTTGTTACGACTGTCTGCGTCCCTGCGATCACACCACATTCCAGTTTGGCAAGCTAGTCCTGAGGTCTGTTGGCTGGTGATGTGGGCAGATGCTTTTTCGTTAGGATTATTTCCGAGACAATCGGCGAAAGACACAAAGACATGCTCAAGCCCGGCATCAAATCTCGATCGCTCCCCGTGCAAAATGCGCAGGCTGTGTCGGGCGTGCGCGCAGGGGTACGCTGACCCCAAGCCAGCCCAGCGGCTGGTCACGGAGACCCACGTTCGATTCGTGCACAAGCTCAGAGCGCCAGCGCTGCAGGGTCTGCCATACGCGGCGGCGCCCAACCCCATCAACCCTGCGTTTGTCGCGATGCACCTCTATCGCAAGGTGGACGTCCGTCGACGCGCCCTTGAGGCCGGGTGGCGGCTCCGGGCGGGCGCCCATCCCATCTGACACGCGGTGCGAGTGGCGAGCTACAAATGGCCATTTCTGGAAAGGAAGACAATTTCAGGTGAACATCTCAATGCTGCAACACGCGCCTAGACTAGAAGAGCAAGCAGGCCAGGGGTGGTCGGTGTGTACATGCGCCAGGGTCAAAAAATGCGCTGGGGGACGTATTCGAGCATGCCTTGCAGGGAGCGTTTGGCGGGGGAGGGCGGCAGGCACTCGAGGGCCTGCAGCGCTCCCTCCACCATCTTTTCCGCAAGCTTGAGGGACCTGTGTCGAGTGGGGTGGAGGAAGAGGGTGGAGGAAGAGGAAGGAGAGGCGGAATGATTGGTGAGAGTGTTGTGAAATGAGCGCCGCAGATTACACTAGGAAATCCCCCAAACAAGAAACCACCCACGACACCCAACAGCCCTTCTTTCCCTCACCTAGAAATGCCGTCGCTGCCCCGGATGAGCTCGAGCGCGCGTTCGTGCGCGTCGTCGGTGACAAAGCGCGACTCGATCAGCTGCCGCAGCTCGGGGCCGGCGGAGGGGTCCAGCAGGGCAAAGTGCGCGGGCGCGGTGATGTTGCCCGACCGCAGGTCCTGGCCCGGCGGCTTCCCCAGGACCTCGGCGCTCTGCGTGTAGTCCAGCACGTCGTCCATGATCTGGAAAGCGAGGCCCAGTTGCCGGCCGTACTGGTACATGGCCTCGGTGACGGCCGGCGGGCAGCCGCTCAGCATGGCCGCGCAGCGCGACCCGCCCGCGATCAGGCTGGCCGTCTTGTAAAAGGATTTGTCCAGGTAGTCCTCCAGGGTCAAATCGGTCTTGAAGAGCAGCGCGCGCTGGCTGATCTCGCCGTCGGCAAAGTCGCCCACCACCTGGCTCACCAGCTTGATCACCTCCAGACTCTCCAGCTGGGCCATCAGCGCGCACGACTGCGCAAACAAATAGTCCCCGGCCAGCACCGCGACGCCCGTGCCAAACAAGCTGTTGACCGTGGGCTTGCCTGGAAGGTTTGGGGGTGGGGCATTGGGATTTTAGTTAGGGTTTCAGCAAGAGATTGTTGTCTGAACTAGCTGGTTGAGAGGCAATATGTCTGTTCATCTAGGAATTGTCAGCCCATTCTGCTGCATCCATATGTCGCCCTTGCGATGGCCCGACGTCTGCAACCCGATGCGACTCACTCCGACCTCACCTCTTCGCAGCGGGGACCCGTCCAGGACGTCGTCGTGCACGAGGCTGGCGGTGTGAATCATTTCGGCAATCTCCGCCAATCGACGATGGCTTTCGCTAAGTTGCCTGCGAGGATGCGGAGTGCAGCTCGCGCTCTGTCGATAGCTGGGGCAGCCGTTCGGGCAATCTCTCCAGCGTACGGACTGGAGCCCATGGCTAGACCCACCCCCACAAACAAACAAATAAAGGCGCCGCACAGCCCGCCCTGCACCTGCCTGAGGTTCATGAGCGGAAGGGTGGCCTTGGCCACGAGCAAGACGACCAGGGGCCGCAGCTGCTTGCCCCCGCCAGAGAATATCTGGTTAGCCGCAGCCATCAGCATGGGGTGCCTATGGCCCAGCATCCTGAGCAAATTTTGCCGACACAGCTCCAGATCGGCAGCCACAGGCTCGATGAGGGCGTCCATGGACATTCCAGCAACTGGATCCAGCTCGCGAGGCACCGATGCCGGCACCAGCACCTCCTCCAGCGCGGCGCTGCGCCACCGACGGGCAGCGCGGCCCGTGCCAGGGCCCCCAGCACTAGCCCGCGGTGCCCGGGAGCTCCAGGGTCCTCTGGGACCCCGACGCCCCGATGGATGATTGCCAGAAATGGCTGAAAACACGGGATATCGCGTGGAGCAGCCGTACGCGCTCCTCATGCTCCCATCGGAACTGCACCCGCGAGCACAGGGCCCTCCGGGACCGACCATCGGGCCGGAAACCCCGTGCTGATGGCTTCTGGGCAAACGGTTCGAGCCCACCTCTCCGCGCTCTGAAACAAGTTTCCGCTCCCGAGAGTGGGGCACATCACGCCATGCAGGTGCTGGGCCATGCTGCTCGCCTCTGTTTGTGAGTCGATTCGCGGCCAGATTGTGATGCACCATCATGCCGAGGATCACATCGCGGGGGAGCCATGGTCGCAATAATTTGGACGCCCAGGACCGCAAAAACCCGCCACGCTGCCTTATTTCGCTGTTTTAAGAGCCTCAAGAAATCATGCAGTCGCTATTCGTGCCAGCGACGGCGAGACCCGCACTGCGGCCCTTCAGGGCCCATGCACCATGCCCAGCCACGCTGCGGCCTGTGCACCGTCCATCGCGCGTGCCTACGAGCTTCGAAACCAGGCTTTGGAGGTCTGAAGGCGCCAGCAGGCTTTTATGCCGAGCCCAATGTACGAAATGGTTGACGTCCCAGCGGCATTCACTTGCGCACGCACCAGGCACACGGTTTGGCAGACTGGGCCGTGCGACGGTCGTACTTCCAGAGTCGACGCTGATCACGCCCAAATTACACTGCAGCCTTGTAAACCCTACCCTTCGTGCCGTCCTTGCAGCGTCGGGCCAGCCGACATTGACCCCCGAGTTTAAGCAGGCCATCGACGATTTCCTTGCTGAGAACAAGGTGGTAGCCTTTATCAAGGGCACCAAGGAGTTTCCCATGTGCGGCTTTTCCAACACGGTCGTCCAGATTCTGAATGGAACGGGCGTGCCCTACACCACCGTCAATGTTCTGGACAGCGATCTCATCCGATCAGGTGATGCAAGGGGTGGGGCATCGTGATTGGGGCCCTTGTGGGTGAAAAAGTCGCTGATGGCGGACCGACGTGCACGTGCAAGTGGATCCTACGATCGCACACCAACACTTTTGCGCCCGATTTCAAACGTTCCAGGCCTGAAAGAGTACTCTGCTTGGCCGACCTTTCCGCAAATATACATCGGAGGCGAGTTCTTTGGCGGCTGCGACATCATGCTGGAGGCACACAACAATGGTGAGCTCGCCAAAGTCCTTGATGAAGCGCTGGAGGAGGCATGACGCCGCTAAACAGTCTACATTTTTGCATCATTAAAGCTTGAGATGATTTTTAGATGTGACACGTGTATCTCTAGTAGAACAGTATAGTCCTGGCCAGGTCACTGGGCCAGCTGCGCCCGCTAGGGCTTCGAAGAGCACCTTCCTCACACACCATTTTCTTCGTGCCGATGTCAGCATGGTCGCGAACCGAGAACAATGGCGCCCTCCCACTCGAAATAGGGCGTTCCCAGCAATGCATGCATTAATCTGAAGAACTATCTGCGTTTTGCAGGGCTCGAAAGAATAGCCAAAGGCGCCTGTCAACGGTGCGGTGGGTCGGTCCGACCGTGTTAAGCTGCCCGACCCACCATGGGAGCCGCGCGAGCCACGTCCGGCGGAATGAACGGGACCGTCGTGTGCAATGGAGACACTTGCACGTTCGTTCAAGATCCAGCACCAAAGGAGAGGGCGTTCCGGCCGGCAGGGGCCCCTGCCGGCGTGTGGCCACACACGCCCTGGTGGCACTGTGCGTCGGGCATGCGGCCGGTCTTCCTCTTGATCTGGCGATCCGAAAGGACGTTGGGACTCATTCTCAAGAATGCTCGCGCTTCCCATTGTACGCAGGCACGTTCCTTGATCCGTACGAGCGGATCAACGTGTGGAGTCATCTGGTGCCTGGTCTGGTCTTTTGCCTGCTCTGCCTGTACGGTCTTGGCCACCACGCCCCGGCGCTCTCCCTCTTCACGTTTTGCGCTGGCATGACGCACATGTTTTCGGCCATGACGCACGTCTACCCCGATAGTCATCGCTTGGTACGTCTGGTCTTTGTGGAGTGTGGCATTGGCAAGTGTTGCTTCTCAGGGCGGGCGAGGCCATAGTGGACGAGGCGTCATTCCAACCTCATCCGGACACTCCATTCAGGAAAAGCTGGACCATCTGGGTATCGTGGGCACAATCGTTGGGACCCCGGTGTCAGCCCTGATGGCCAGGCACGGTGGCCACATGCCGCCGAGCCTGGCCGTCTGCACGGGCGGGCTGCTGGTCTGCGCATTTCTGGCCCCCAAGCCCAGGACCATTGGGTTTTGCGGATTCGCCTTTGCGCTGTGTACGTGGCTAACGAGCGTTGGAAAGATGGGTGTGCTGCTGGATCTTGGGCTTTGTGGGCTGCGCAACAAAGTTGCACCCTGATTGCTCGAACAAAATAATTGGAACAATGGTATTTTTGTTGCTTAATCTGTCAGGCAACCCACATCCCCAGGAATCTGACCCAGCACCCCCCCTGTGCCCGATGCAGTGTACATTTGCCGTGAGGCCGTCAATGCCAATATTCTGCTCCAGGGTGCTCTCTACTTATTCGGAGCAGTGCTTTTCATCCGCAATGGCGGGCACGCCAGGTGAGGGGGAGATGGCTGCTCTTGTTTGAGGGTTCAACAAGATAGACTCAGTGCAACTACAAAAAGATCTGCCCCACCAAGCGTCGTGCTTTCTTCCTGCTTGCCCAGGCTGACCGGCCTGGCAGACCACCACGGTCTCCACTACTGCGCGACGCTGGCGAGCTCGATGCACCTCTACTATCTGTGGCGGCTGGGGCCGTACTGACGCCGTCAAGGGGCCTCTAAAACTGCAGCAGGAGACACTCAGCAGGCACAAAATGGGGTAGTAATTCACTTTTCTAGCATATGAACAAAGCATTGTTGGACGGCACACAAATGAGTAGCAGTGTCGTGCAGCTTCAAATTGGGGTCACGCGGTGACCGCCACTTTCTTGGCCTGGGCCCGCGTGATCCTCCTTTCCACCTCGCCATGCGCGCTGCCCTCGACATGGCCATTCTGCTTGGCCTCGACGTCGCGCTCGTGATCCTTGTGCGTAGCTCCGTTGCGCTTGGTTTCTTCCTGGCCGTTGGCGTGGCCATTTGCGGCTTTTTTGGACGCTTCCCGCTCCGCCTGTCGTTGTGATGTGGTGTTGTCTTGTGTTTGTACGATGTAGACATTTAGTTCCTGCAAGCGCAGCGCCGACAGCGTCCCCGCTGCTGACATATGAGGCGCAACCTCGGCAACATCTCCACCCCCACCCACTCTCTATTCACCTTGCTGGCCTCGGAGATGGTGAGCAGGGTGCGGATGGCCTCGTCCTCCCGGCCCTCGATGTGCTTCCAGGCGGCGTGGGTGGTGTCGTGGACGGGGCGCAGGGCCCGCCAGACAGCCGAGTTGCACTTGAACCCGGAGCCAAAGGCCACCTGCCAGACCCGCTCGCCGCGCTGCACGCCGGGGACGGCCTCGCAGTACCCAAAGCTGTACCAGATGGTACTGCTCGACGTGTTGCCGTACCTACGAGTGTGCGCGTGTCGATCATCAGTGGTCCATGCATCCGTGTGTGCAGAGTGGCTGCCCAGCCCCATACCCTGCTCACGAAAAGCTCAACTCCATCACATACCAGTAGAGCGTGTTGGCGCTGGGGGCCATCTGTTTCAAGGACAGGCCCAGCTGCTTGCTCAGGCCCTCCACCACGCCCCGTCCACCTGTTCAGGATGGTGCGTATGGGTGGATTGCTATTGTAGAGCTGGCCAGGTCTCATTGAGCTATTGGGGGCCACGTAAAGAGGCCAAGAGACAATCAATTAATTGAGCATCTTCCCACCAAAGTCCCCTCGCGCACCAGCGTGGAGGCAAAAGTGGTCAAAGGCCTTGGTAAAGTCGGGGACATATGCGGCGATGGCCTCCTTGCCCTTGAAGAATCGCGCGACCCAATTAGCCGCAAACATGAGTTTCTCAGACCATGGGAGGACGAGGGGTCCTGTGCAAGGGCAGAAGGTGTGGGGGCTGACCGGAATGCTTGCGCAATCCAGTGCACCTTGTACAATTTTCAGCTTCCCACCAATACACTGCAGTCACCACCATACTTCCCACAAGCATCGTACCCAGTCGCGTGAGGTTGGTCGTGAGCGCCTTGGCCGCGACGTGAACAATGTCCTTGGAGAGGGCCACGCCCATTCGTCCCTGGGAATCGGGTTCCTGGAAGATGCAGCGGTAGGCGGGCTCGTCCCTGCCCAGGTGCACCCTCACGATGTGCTCCAGCTCGTACTTTGAGCGTTTGCGCTCTGCAATGGACGGCGTGGACTTTTTAGAGATGGCTGACGAGTCAGAGGGAAAAGCAAAGGTGCGGCACACATCAGGCGTCGTCTTTGTGTCACCAGACCAGATAGAGCCACCACAACCCCACCATGGATCGCCCCAGACACACGCAACCTTGACACGCACCTGATCCCTTGCTGGTCAGCACGATGGCAGCGGCGCCCAGCCGGAAGATGGTGTTGGGAATGAGCATGGACCGCTCGCGCCCCCGGTACCAGTTTTGCGTGATGTTTTCGGTGGACACGACCAGCGCGTAGCCGCCCCTCTTCCGCTCCTGCGCGAGTAGATTGTATAAGTCAGCGTCACGTAATCAGACCTCGTTTATCCCCTGATGCGGATGTCCCTTTCCAAACAGCCTGAATTCTACCCAACGCACCCGCAAGAGCTTGGTGGCCAGGCCGATGGCCAAGACGCCGGCAGAGCAGCCCATCCCGGCCAGGTTGTAGCTGTCAATGTCGCTCCGCATCTTAAACTTGTTGATGACCATGGCTGCGCGATCGGGAGGTGGAAAGGGTGAAAATAGGATTGATGGGCGAACGGGTGACCCCGTCGGGCAGAGTCCTTGCCGTGGTGTCTCCTGAGCGGGAGCGCACACACGTGCCAAACAAACGCACCCGCCAGGGAAGGCGTTGGGTTGAAGAGAGAGCAGTTGGTCACGAGCACGTCAATGTCCTTGGGCTTGAGGCCCGTGCGCTCAAGCGCGTCCTGGATGCAGGCCTCAAAGGCGTGCTCCGCCTCCTCCCGGGCCGTCTCCATGGTCACCTCCGGAGGGTCGCCTATGGGAAAGGGGTACGAAATGGATAAGTGCACAGGTCATTGGTACCCCGCCGGCCCTGGCAAGGCTTGCAGATGCTTCCGCCTCCATTCCGGCTAATTAAAGACAGGCACGACTTGCCCTTCAAACACGGAAAAAAACCCTCAAACGCCTCTCCCCAGCCCCCGTACTGTGAAGACCGCGCGGGAAAAACGTCTCCTCGCTGAGCGCAGATTTTTCGAGAATGCGCCGCTGAAAGTCCAGCGCCTCGTCGTCAAAGAACTGGAGAGAGGGCAACCGACATGCTCCCGTTTCAATGTTTGTGTGTCTCACATAGAATACATGCAACAAACCACCTACCATAATCCCGCTTCCGCACCACCTCCAAGTAAACACCCCCCTCAACAGATAAACCACCACTCACCCCGCTGTCGCGCGAGCCCTGCATGAAGCGGGTGTAGGTGACCTTGAGGTCATTCGGTGGGCGGTAGCACGCAAAGTCCAGGAGGTAGATGGGCTTGGTGCGCCAGGACAGCGCCAGGAATAGCAAGAGTCCCAAGGCACAGCAGGCGGCTGCCGCCCAGGCCGGCTGGCAACTACTAGGCAGCCAGGAAGCCAAGGTCGCCAGCAGCTCCTGGTCCGTCCTTTCATTCGCCACCTTGACCTTTAATTGTGTAAAATGGTTGCATGTAGTTTGAAACGCTCAAGCGCCCGCGACGATGCGCAAATGGCCGTGCCAGAGACTCACCAGAAACCGGCCGGACAGGGCCCCGGCCGCAAGAAAGGCCACACCGGGAATGGCACCAAACGCCCGGTCCAAAGTCCCGCCAACCCACTTGGGAGGAAACTCTGCAACATGCAAGGGAAATTCAGTGAATAACAGTGCCCCCAGATCGCATTGCCAGCTCAGCCACTGCCAAGTTCGAGCCTCAGACCTCGCGGAGGCGCGGCCGTGGCACCGGCCTCTGACTTTGCAGTCATGTCGAAATTTGGACCCTAGTCAGGTCTGCTCAAGGATACTTAAAAGTAAGGTTGCTGACCAGGGGCACAGGCCCTGGTCTGCTTCTTGCATTATCGCATTCGAACGCAATTGTTGCGCTTTGGCGCTGCTTCAGTCGACGTGGATCACGTGGCCCGATCAGGACCATTTTTGTCGACAACATGGGCGGAGTTACATCGACTCTGGTGGTTGCACAGTACGAATTGCGGAAAATTTGATTATATGATTTAACCGGAATCGAAGCTAGCAGACCCAGGCGCCATGCCGGGGGACGGCCAGCTCACAAACGATGATTTTCGGAGGATGCTGGCGACGCCCCGCCCCGAGAGGGGTGGTGGAGGAGAGCCTCAGCGCGAGAAGTCCCGCAGAAAGCAGGCTCCTGCTGGACGTGGGGGCCGAGGGCGGGGCCATGAAGCCGAGCGTCCCGGGCGCGCTGCGCATTCAGACTACAGGCAAGCGATTGCCTGTGATGTGGGGCTTGCTTGTGTGGCAGCGTGTTTGCGTCGCCATGACGTGCGTATGTTGACATCTCCGCATAAGACATCTTATATTCCGATTTACTAGGGATCGTGCGCTGGAGAGACGGCAAGGGGATGGCCCGGAGTTGGCTGGCGTCCCCGACGACCTGATTGGCTTCATAAGCGAACAGGTATTGGTCTGGGTGTGCGCGGGTGCCCAATTTGACCGCGCGTTCAGGTCATAACTCGTGCCAATCCTGCCGCACCACCCAGGGAGGCGCCAGGGAGGTGAGCTACGCAGAGTCCAAGTACCTGGGAGGCGACTCATCGCACACGCACCTGGTCAAGGGCCTCGACTATGCGCTCCTGCACAAGATGCGCGCTGAGGAGGGGCGCCAGGTGTCCGCCGAGAAGGGCGCTGCCGGGAGCGGCAGCGAGAGTGAGGACGAGCCCCGGGCGCCGACGGCGCTGCGGCCTCGCCGTCTGGCGGCGCCGGCCGCGCGCTCGCCGCTCGCCGCCGCGGTGCACGAGTTTTTGCTCGGCAGCGGGGCCGCCGCGGCGACGGCGGCGACGGGCAGGCAGGACCGCGTGGATCTGTTCCAGCCCCAGCGCATGAGCTTTGAGTACGACCTGGAGGCGCACGGCGCCCTGCTGCCCACGGCCACCGTCAGGGCCAAGGAAGACTGCCCCAAGGTAGTGTTGTCTGATGGAAGAGGGGTCGGCAGATGTGTGGCGGTGACTCGATGCGTGACACGTGTGCATGCCAAGCTTGGTGGTAGCTATCCTGTGCCGTGGCCGGCCACAGAAAGCGACCACGCGATGACCTTCCAATCCCTCACTCCTTTGCTCTATTACTACCTTCCATCTGGCAGCCGGTCGCGCGCATTTCCGGCGCCGCAGACGCCAAGGTGCTCGAGCGAGTGATCAAACTGCTCTCCTACATGTCGGCGGGCGGGGAAAGCAAGGTGCCGGCGAAGAAGCTGGCCAGCGACCCGGCTCCTGACCCCATCGTGCCCGCCGGGCTGCGGGTGGCGGGGTCGCTCCGCCACGGCGCTGCGGCCCACGAGACGACAGCGCTGGAAGAGACGGCGGCGGAACAGTCAAGTGCGCCCGTCCCGGAAACGGCAGTCGAGCAGGCCGGCAGCGACGAGGATGAGGACATCTTTGGCGACGCTGGCGACGACTACAAGCCCGAGAGGCGGGGCCCGACCGCGCCTGCGGCGCCGAGCGCCGCGGCGCCGCCAAAGCGGGACTACTTTGGGTCCCAGCGCGGCATCGTGGATCTCCTGCCCCCGCTGCCGCCCGGAAGCGGTCTGCCTGCCAAACAGGCAGGCGCGGAGCCCGCTCCTGGACCTGCCCAGGCTTCGGATGCGGCGTATCCCGATACAGATGCGGCGTATCCCGATACAGATGCTCAGTATCCCGACACCGACGCTCAGTATCCCGATGCAGATGCTCAGTATCCCGACACCGACGCTCAGTATCCTGATACAGATGCGGCATATCCGGACACCGACGCTCAGTATCCTGATACAGATGCGGCGTATCCGGACACCGACGCTCAATATCCCAACACTGACGCTCAATATCCCAACACTGACGACCAATATCCCAACACTGACGACCAATATCCCGACACGGACGCTCAATATCCGGACACCGACGCTCAGTATCCCGGGAGCACCAGCTCACCGCAGCCTCCCTTGCCGCCTGGGCCCCCTCCACAGGAAGACCCGGCAGATACAGGCGTGAATTTCTACCTCAATGTGCGCTCATGGTATTGCTATTTGCCCGGTGCTCTGGCCTGGTGTGGGTGGCAGAGAGAGTTTTGCTCACCTGTATCTCGTTGTACCTGGGCGCAGGACGAGCCGGATGAGGAGGAGCAGCGGAGGAAGGCGGCGCAAGAGCGCGCGAAAAGGCTCCTCTCCAATGACGGTGAGCGGATGAGTGTATGGTAAAAAAATGTTTATTTGTGAATCGTAGCCTTGATCCTTCTTCGTCAGGAGGACCCCGCACAGCAGCCCTGGCCTGCACGGCATTGTGTTGGCGTGTCGATGCATGCCACGTAGACAGCGTGCGGTAACGACCTCACTTTCTTCCTGCTCCCCATGGAGCAGATGACGGGTATGGATTTTACGACGTCCTTGGCGGCTTTGCGGACAGCGACGACGAGGGAGGCGCCGACCCCACCCTGGGCACGGAGGACAAGAAGGATCAGCCTCGCAAGGCACAGGTGACACTTGGTGTGGTGCAGCTGAGGGTCCTGGTGTACCGCTTAAATGACGAATGCGCGCTGCACAATTTTCCAGCATTCTTTTCCAACCCCTTCCCCCCATTGTTAATGCAGATGCAGCGGCAACGGGAGGAGGCAAAGGAGAGGGGCAAGCTGGAGGCGGAGCTCGGGAAGATCCGCAATCTCATGGAGGAGAAGGGGCACTCCCACGCCAGCGCCTTTGAGAAGCGGGCAAGGCAGCGGGCCAAGCCCGATCAAGCCGCTGGGCTGCAAAAGAAGCGGCGGATTTGACGTGTGTGTATTCATGCATGCTGCACCCTGGCGGGCTTGATACTATTGCAAAGGCAGCTGCCTGAAGTTATCACGCAGACGTGTTTTGATCGTTGACAAATGGCGGGCATGCTGGGCAAGGTTGAGAGCTTAAGCGTTAAGCGTGATCAAATGCGTGTCCTGGGCGCAACCGTGCGCCCACCCGCTTGAGTTGCAAACTGTAGCCAGCCTCGTCATGGAAGCGCAATTGAATGCAAGTAGACGATGTCAACGAAGCATGCATCAGTGACACGTGCATGTGGCCTCACCTCGAGTGGGCCAGCTCGGTAAAAAGCTCTACAGACGAAGATGTGATCACATCTTGATCCCAGATCGTGGACGCCACACATGCCATCATGAGCAGGCAAAACCCATGCTCCTCGTTCGACTCGCGCATATTTGCGTCGGATGTGCTCCGTTATCTGTTCGAGCGGCCTCTGACACTCGTCGGCGAGCCATCATGAACCTCGAAGAGCCCGCACAATTGGCAGGTGCGTGGATCGCGGCAGTCCACGTCGAGTCGCGCCGGGCGTTCTGGTCTCATGCACGCACTCACCACCTTGCATGACAAACTCCTTTTCCACAGAATGTCCCTTTCCATCTATTTTCTTGGTCATCGTGGAAACGGGTGCCGGCTTGCTCGATAGCTTGGCGACTCCTAAGATTGATCTCACGCCACCGGCATATTACAGCCAGGTAGTCCACTCGCTACCTCGGAGAGCCCACTGAGCTACTCGCTGATGATCATTGATTCGTTAATTTGGTTTTGTACGGGTGACCTTGCCCATCATGCCGCAGGTCTTGTCCTTTTTCAACTTTGCCGCGCTGGGCGACCCTCAGGCGGCGCTGGTCGTCCAGTCCGTCTCGACCCACAGCAGGTGGGTGTTGAAGTGTCTGTGGCTCGCACAGATACCTTGGCAAAATAGTGTGGCTATGTCGCAAAATGCAAGCGCAAAACTATCATTCATGAAGCATCATGCTGACTTTCAAAAATTCCACCCACCACCAGCAACATCGTGTTTGAGTCATGGGAGCACCGGGATCCGATGGATCAGCCCTCCGATATCGTGCACAAGGCCCTGCTGGCCCAAGCCAGGGATGAAGAAGCTCAGGGCCCTCGCCGGGGTCCCGCGGTTCTCTCGGCCGCGCTTTCCAAGGCACTCCTCTACATAAACAGGTTGCGGCAGGGCGCCAACATTCCAACCCGCATCCTCTGCCTGCTGGCCTCGCCGGACGCCAGTGCGCAATACATTGCCCTCATGAACTGCATCTTTGCTGCTCAGGTGAGACATAAGTGGGAGCTTGGGGTGTGGTGGGGGGTGCGAGTAGTTATGCCGGTGCATTGTTTGCGCTCACATCTGTGCCGCTTTGGCACCGCACTGGTCCATTCTGCTCTGGGTCAATTTCTTGAAAGCGTGAAACACCAAAGACCACAAAGACAATTCACTTCACACTCGCCGCCGCCATGCTTGCAGAGAAACGACATTGTCCTGGACTGCTGCAAAATCGGTATGGATGAGGCGCGATTCGCGCAGCAGGCTGCGGCGCTGACAGGCGGCACCTACCTTCGAGTCGCGGAGCCGGCTGCCCTGCTTCAATACCTCTTGGTGCGCTTGGGACTGCTAGAGGCTGTGCAGCGTGTGCGAGTAGCAAGGTATCAGGTCTTCTCAATCACAATGTCATCGCCCGGCCGCAGATGGTGTTCGAGGCGGGGTCGAAGACGCGCGCCCTGCTGCGGCCGCCGCAGAGCTCCGGGGAGGAGGGCGGCACGACGTGCATGTGCCACCGGCAGCCCATCATGATCGGCCAGGTCTGCTCCGTCTGCCTGAGCGTCTTCTGCAAGCCGGTGCCTGTGTGTCTGACGTGCGGCGCGACCTTTGACTGACGTGGATGTTGAGGCGTGATTCTGCCGCGTGGCAAGACGACTGTGTCAATCCGCGGGCTACATCAAGCATTATCAGCAATACCAAGGAAGAAAGGGCGCACCCACAAAAGTCAGGGAGCGCGTAGTCGGTCCAGAACATGTGGTAAAGAATGGGACAGGTGCTTGGACGATCCCGGCCGCGGCACGAGTCCGCGGCTCTTCCAGCATTATTGGGCTCGCTCTGGCCCGCGATCGCGGGGCTCACACTGGGTGGCGGTACTTGCTGGCCGTCCAGGCCACGGCCTGGCCGGCCACGTACCAGCTGAGCGAGGCCGTGGTGAGCAGCTGGCCAATGACGAGGCAGGTTGGGGCAATCATCATCCCCATGCACAGCACACGCCCAGTGAAGGAGGGCACCCTGTGAAGCAATAGCAATGAAGTAGTGTCAGAGTCTTATCGATCCCTGGGAGTGCAGGATCGCCATCACCGCCCTCCCCACGCCGCAACTACCCCTCAGCAACAACTCGCCTGAACACCGAGCTCCACCACGGCAGCATGCCCATCAGCACAAAGGTGACCAGGAAGCCTCCGAGCGTGTCCAGCCACGCCCTGCCAACCTTGCGGGTCGCCAGCGACAGCTTGGCGGGTGACTCGTCCCGTCTACTAGAAGATGGGTGGAGGACAGGTGGATTGGTTGGTCACCCTATTCGAGGCCAGTCGTATTCTCTTGCCGCAAACTCTGCACGCCCAATCCTCTTCTCCCAACACCACCACCCACCCACCCATCGCACCCGTCCGACCCAAAACTGAAACTCGGTGCGCGGGCGCTGGTCAATTGACCCCGGCGATAGACCAAGTGTAGAAAGACCCCAAGGCACGCTGCAAACACAGAGGCTGCCCACTCATACGCGAGCATCCAGCCCGTGAGGGGCGTGCTCTGCGAAGAGGCGGAGACGGTGACGTCGAGTGTGTGCTCACTTGACACCGCTGCTGCGCATCGTGTTGCCTTGCGCGGCCTCATGCATTACCAACCCCACCGACCTGTGCTGGGACGACCAGCCCATTGGCGACGCCAACCGCCACCACCAGCGACGCGAGAGCCACCGCGAGCGTCGTCCAGGCGAGTGCGCCGCGCCTGCGGGGCCCCGGGGGCCCCAGCTGAGCGTGCGTGCCGGGGCTCAGAGCCACCGCGATCGCCGGCAGCGCGCCCGGGGCCCGCCGCGCCAGCGCGACCAGGGCGGCGACGGGCGCCAGCACCCGCAGCGCCAGGAACACCCCGCTCGTCGGGGCCGTGCTCGGGGGCGGCAGCCGCGCCCGGAGCGCCTGCCACACGTTCATCGTGTCGGAGATGATCCAGCTGGACCACCAGTTCCAGGGCTTGAAGCTGGAAATGGTGTAGTGCAGCACCTTGAGTTGGTCCTGTGGAGATAAATGGGTAGGTGATTGGGTGGGCAAGGGCCAGAGACTGGAGATTGGCTACATGCGCATGTAGCTTGAGCAAGGCACCCAAATCTTTCCGCTCCATTTTCCAGGATTTGCGCCGAACCCGCCCCCGGCAATCATCAACCCCACCAACATCACCTCACCTCGGGCACCATCCATCGGTTGGAGTTGAGGATGTACAAACCAAGATCGGCATTGTACTCTGTGGGGAGACGGCCCATCTTGACCCCAGCGGCAGGGCCCACCTGGCCAGCCACGGCGACGTGGTTGCCCATCGCGCTGAGGCGCTCGCCCCTGGCCGGGTCAAACAGGGGCGACCCCGCAAATCCCGCAAAGTAGGCGTTGAGGAAGCCCTGGTCGCCGCCCGTGTAGCTGGGCGTGTCGGCGATGTGGCGCATCATGTCCGCAAACAGCGCGGCGTCCGGCTGGAGCACCATGACGCCCGAGTTGAGGCGCTCCGAGTGCCGCATCACGCCGCAGAGCCCATCGCACAGGAACAGGGGATCCAGGCTCTGCAGCGCAATCGTGTCGGCATCCAGGTAGACGACTGGCGGAAGGGGGGGGGAAGAGTCGGGGTGGGGAAGAAGGGCCGCTGGGATTGAGTATCAGGAATGTGCCCAGACACGAAACATCCAAGCAGACCCCGCTTGTCCACCTAACTGCACCTCTCACTTCCCTCCTGGTCCCTGCGCACCTCGTTCATACTGGGTCAGGTTGAACACCAGGAGCTTCGTGTAGACCGCCCAGAAGCGGGCTGGGTACTTGGCGGCCTTATTTGTGGACCACAGGCCCGGATTTTGGATGGCCGACACCTGGCGCGACGAGAACGAATGGACAGTTGGATGACAAGGCCATTTGATTCATGTATTCAGTTTTGGGTAGGTAAACGCGAACACGAAACCTGGTGTGTGGAGTCGTCCATGTCCATTCGAGGCGTCACCTCTGCCCAACACCTCCCCAACCACAGCGAATTGTCTTGGAATGAATTGGAGAAGGAGTGGCCCACGCCACTCCTTCTCCCCCCCATACATGCCGCACCTCTTGCACGATCCAGCCATCCGACCGCAGAGTATTCTTGGCAGATTGGGACACATGTGCGCCGACTGTGACAGCCAGCAAGTCCCTGGACAACGTGGAAAACCACAGTGGGTCAGGAAGATTACCAAACCAACCACTCCGCCGCCCAAGCTCGTGAACGCCCGCCGCAACGCTGTCGCTGGCCCAGCACTTTGAATGCATACGCACCTTTCGGTTCCGGTTTCCCGAAGCGACTGGCCAAGGACCCGGATGCCGAGAAGAAAGGCGTCCCCGTAGAGCAGGGAGACGTAGGCCTCCTTCGACCGCTGGGCCCCCTCCGGCCCCGCCACGACCAGCGCTGGCACGAGAACCAGCGCCGCGCACACGGTGAGGAACGTGCAGCCCAAGCCCATCCCGGACAGCTTCTGGAGCCCCGCGCGCACAGACTCTCAAAATATCATTGGGCAGGCAGCTGTGCAGAACACCGCCTGAATGCAACGGGCGAAATATGCGGGGACCCGATGGCGAAGCAGTGCGATCAGACGAATTGTACTTGTAATTTGGTTCTACGAGAATGCGTTGAAAGATTTCAGGCGCCCGAACTGGCGGGTCATAGCTGCACCATACTCTCGTGACATTTACGTGGGCAAGGGACGGGTTTGAAGATCCGAGCGGTGCCGGCTGGCGCGAGTAGCCACCGCGATCGCGGGCTAGGCGGTACGGGGCTCGAATGACTAAACACGTGCACACAGAAGAGCATTGTGCGTCGTGCAGGCCGAAAAGAGTGACAGCGGACCAGCTGAGTGTCCGGTTGGCCGCGCGGATGGAGCTGTCGGCAGCCCTCGCGGCAGCTGCTGAAACAATTCGGAGCCGGCTGCATCATGGTGTAACCCACGTCCAGACGGCGATACATGTACGCCATTGGTGCCATTTCAAGAACCTTGGGACTGTGATTGGTGGGGTGTAGGGCGTCGCCGGCTGGCATGTGTGTGACTGATCGGCCGCGGCCTGTGTCGCTCAGGTTGCGGCGGCTGAGGGGGAACGCCCGGGAGACGAGGCGACAGGAGCTCTCATCCGCGATCTTCAAAAGACCTACGAAAAGGGCTCATACAAACGCCCTGGAAGCTACCAAGGTGGGATGCATGGCGACTGGTATACGTGATTGGCAGGGCAGTCTGTGTAGAAGAGGCTTTCTGAGTAACATGTGGCCTGCTGATTGCATGATGATTGCATAATACGACGCGCCGCACCGCAGTACGTCCCCCACACGCCTCCCAATGCAATCCCGCAGATGTAGTCCAGGTGCTGGAGGGGAGCCTGGCGTTTCAGGCGCCAGACGCCGCCGATCGCCTGGCGGCGGCGCTGGGAGTGGACGGGGCGCTGCGCGGCTCGCTGCTGCAGGGCGCCGGCTCAGCCGCGTCGGGCCTGCGCGCCGCGCGGCTCGCCACGCGCGCCTGGCTTGCGCGCGCCTGGTCCAACGAGGCCCTCGCGCGCGGCGTGCAGCTGGCCAGGCAGCGGCGGCCCGTCCAGGAAGTGCTGCCGCAGTACCGCAAGGCCCTGGAGCTGGACGGGACCAACGCCGACGCGCACGTCGCCCTGGGCGCCGCGCTGGCCAACTGCTTCCACTGGCAGGAGGCGGCGGCCGCGCTGAGGCGGGCCCTGGAGATTGACCCCGGGCACGCCAATGGGGCCAGCTACCTGCGCCGCGTCGAGGCCAAGGCCCTGGAGGCCGGCGTGCGCCTCCCACTGAGAGAGCCCGAGGACGCGGCTCGGGGCGAGGCACTCGATTGCCTGGCTCTTGCGCCGGACAAAGGGGCCCAGACGCCGTCTGCCGATGCAGGGGCGCGTCCTTCCCTACAGGCTTCAGACGAACGAACAGATGAGGCTGCCACCGCCAGCGGTGACCCGTCCGGGGCCAGCCCAGTCGACCCGACAGACCGCCGCCACTCGGATGAGCACGTGCTGGGTGCGTTACAAGTCGTCCTCCGCCACAGACACGAGAAGAAGGACAAGAAGAGGAGCAGGAAGGAGGAGAAGAGGCACAAACGGTAGGTCGGGCCTGACCGGTGCAGAGACTGGGGGGGGGGGACGAGTGCGCGGCATCTGGGCTACACGTGTTGTGCATATTGGCGGAGAAAGTGGTCTACTGGGGGTAAACACTGTACGCAATCCGACTCGATTCTCTTGTCGGGCAAGGCAATGAGGGCGTCGAGGACCCTTGGAAAACGGGTGTCGTCATGGCAATCGGCCAGTGTGCAAAATTGTTTCCTAACAAACCAGCACACGCTTTCAAAACCCTTTCGTTTGGCAGGCACAAGCGCCACAGGCGCGGTGATGACTGATTGCAAGCTGGAGCAGGGGCGCACCTGTCCTGCCCAGACAGCCACTCAGGCAACCACGCTCAAGCGCCGAGGGCCCCGTGAATCCGCTTGGCCAAAGACCAGATGTCTTTGTATTTGGCACCCTTGACCCAGCGGTGATCGACTTCTGTCGCCAGACCCGTCTCCACGGCCAGTCTGCGGGTGAGATGGATGGTCTCATTGAGATGCGGCTTGCGGCGGGATCAGTCACGGCGACCCCGCCAGCCGCGGAAGCACCCACAAACACCCGATCCCAACTCCACCGGCCGCGCACGTGCTCAATCGGAAGGCGCAGTCCTCCAGGCAGCTCAGATTGGCGCTGTTGGCGTGGTCGATGCCGTAGACCTCAGACTCGAGCTCCCTCACCTCTGAACACACACTCTGCGAAGGACCGCCAGGAGGATGATGCGAGTCGGTTTGACTGGTGTGTTTTTGAACAAGCACGATAGGCAAGTGGGAGCCGATTTGCCGGGATTCTCACCTCTCCTTTCCCTCTCACGGACACCTGACCAAACCCCAGCTCCATCCTACCTCCAGGTCCTGCTGAGTCTTCGTCGCTGCCGGGGACGGGGGCGCTCGCCCAGCATACCACTTTCGCAGCTGCTCTGGCGACACGCTGGGGGCCTGCGCTTCCGCGCCCGGGCCGGAGACGATGACCCAGAGCAGCGTCAGCAGCAAGATCAGGGCCAGTTTGGGCCCTGGTAAGAGGCTGAAGCCGCCCGGGACGGGGGCCCGAAAGATGCAAAAGAACAAAAAGGGGATGAGCGCGACCGCCCCGTGTTGCAGCCAGGGTCGGCAGATGTCTGCCACGCGCCCAAACCCGCCCACCAGCCCAGGCAGGCTGATGGCTGAGGTGAAGATTGTATGGTTGGCGAGCAGCCACAAAGGGTTCTCCTGTGAGCGCCCGTTGACAGGGTCGTACTCTCCCAATAGCTGTGAGAATAATGGGTGAAACAGGCGGGGCCACATTGTCAGGCACCTAATTAAATGTAGCCACATGCCCCTGCATGCGCTTTCAAGTCAAACACAACTTTTTTAGAGCAAGAATATATCCTTACCTTGTAGTACTCATCGAGAGCCCTGTCGGCGCCTCGCTGCCGCAGCTCGTCCGTACTAACCTTGTGGCCCACGGCGATGCTGGTTGTACGGGCTGCCATGGCCAGCAGCGCGTCCTGTGACGCGTTTGCTCAACAAATCGGCGCGGGTGGTGCTTTCAATCGCAGCGGGAACGGCACTATTCTCGTCAGACCATGGGCGCGACCCAAGCTGCGCAACGCTGCGCCAATACCCTTGCCGAGCTCCGACCGGCGACAAGCGGCTTGCGCCAGCAGGCAACAACAGCGTTCTCGATGATTTGATGTATCAACACTCTGCAATCGCACAGCGGTGCATTGCCCTGGCCGGTCAAGGATGCTCTCCGTCCTTGGGCAACCGGGTTTCGGAGGAGCGGTGATCCAAGATTGGCTCACCAGGCGATAAGCGGAGTGATCCGCTTGCCTGTGCCCGTTCACCGCGCGCATGCGGTGTAATGGCAGCTTCTCTGTTTTAAAAATTGTTGTCAAACCACTAGATACAACTATGGATTTAACATATGAAACGATGACGTCCTGAAGAATAAGACCGTCTCTGACAGAGCGGCGCGATGAGGGCCTCCTCGGCACCGGCCACCAGTGCGAATTGGGCGTGCGCCGGAACCCCGACGAGCGGTCGCCTGCACGGAGGAAGCCGATGCATTTCCTATCGTCACCACACTCCTTCTGTTATGTCCCGATGGAGCGCTAGGGGTCTGGAAAGGTAAGTAATGATAGTATGAATGCAGGGAGATCATCGCAGTGGCGTTGTTCCTTCTCCAATACCGCTCTACGGCACTTTACCGATCTGTCGGTCCAATCATGCAGGTCTGCGAGTGTGTCGTGCGCAAGTGCCGCCGAGGCCACCAGCGCAGCCCCTGCCTGCTACGGCTGCGGGGCGGCGGTGCAAGCCGAGCGCCGGGATCGTGCGGGGTACGTGGCCCCCGAGCAGCTGGAACTGAAGAGGCGCTTCCGGCAGCTGGACATGCTGCTGTGTGCGCGGTGCCAGGAGCTCAACCACAACCGTACGGTCCCAGCCGTGGCTCCCCTGACCGAATCGCCACAGGCGGCCAAGGAAAAGGACCTGCTCTGCGCTGCCGATTTTCGGGCACTCATCGGGTGCGAGCCGACTTGTGGGTTCAAAAATTGCTGCATGAGCCTGGGCAGACCTGTGAGTGCCCTGGCACACATTCTCACGCTCGGTACTATAATACTGCAGGTCGCTGAAGAATGTCAAGGCCCTCGTGGTGGTGCTCGTGGACGCCACCGATGTGTCCGGGACGCTGATCCGCGGCCTGCGCAACCTGATTGGCGGCAACCCCCTGCTTGCCGTGGCGACCAAGGTCGACCTCCTGCCCACGCAGACCCGCGGGCCCAGGGAGTTCCAGAACTGGCTTAGGGGCCTGATGAGGGCAAAGGGCATGGTACCCCTCGAGACGCTCCAGGTGCGCAGCGAGGCGGATGTGTTGCGAAGGTGGCACTGCAGCAATGGATGCGCTTGACTTGAATGCTCCTTTCAAAAGTATGCTACCGTCCTTTCTCCATCCCCGCGCTGCTCTCAACACAATTCCATCCCCCTGCACCCACAGGTGAGCTCAAAGACGATGGAGGGCATCTCCAGGGCCGCGGCAGCCATTCGGAAAGAGCGGCGTGGCCGAGACGTGTACGTCATTGGCGCGGCCAACGTCGGAAAGTCTGCCTTCCTGCGCGCCCTGGTCAGGTGATTGAGGTCATGGATGAGTTTTAAGGAAGCATTCATTGGCCATGCGCTTGTGGTGCGAGCGTGCGAGGACTCCTCGTCGCGCTCCAAACAGACTAGTTTCTATCTATACCGACTCAGGGAGATGTCGGACGCCACGAGCAATGCTTTCGAGCTGGAGGTCGCAGCGCAGGCCAAGAGGCTTCCGACGGCCGCCAACGTCCCCGGCACCACGCTCGGCTTCATCCGCGTGCCGGCGTTCCCTAAAGGGGCCGCGCTGGTCGACACCCCCGGCCTGCTCATCGCCCACAGCGCCCTCCACGCCGAGGTGCCCGGGCTGGCCCCGCCGCCCACCGCGCACCGGCTGGAGGGTCACACCCTCGTGCTGGAGGACCCGCGTGCTGGGCAGGCCTTTGAGTGGGCGGGGGGTTTGGTGCGCCTGCACCTGTGGGACGAGGCCGGGCGCCTGGAGGCGGTGACCTTTTTTGGGACGCAGCCGCCAAGGTTTTTAGTAGACGGCGCGGACGATCAACCGCTGGCGCCCCGACCGGGGTTCCAGGTCCAGACACTGGTGAAGAAAGTGGACGCGCCCGGCGCGAGGCACGCCGCGGCGCTGGCAGACCTGGCTGTCTCCGGCATCGCCGGGTGGATCCAGATCGTGGGCAGGGGGCCCACCAGCGTCCACGCCACCGTCCAGGTGCCAACCGGGGTCCACGTCTTCTGCCGACCTCCCTTGCCCACTGTCTACTGAACCGACTCGGCCAATAATCACTGATTACATTTACAATTGTTGGTATGAATTGAATGAAATGCAGTGCCTTGCAAAGGGCACTAGGGAGACGCCTCCAATCGCCAGCGACCGAGCAGAGGCCGCTTTTTTTTAAATATACTGCACCCTCCACTGTCTCAATCATTGAATAGAGCAATGCTGAGGCAAGGTTGTCCGTCCAAGGGGCCATCAGATGACCATCAGCTGGACTTCGCTGCTCTGGCTGTGGGTGCTGGAGGGCGGCCCCGTGTCGCTCCCTCTCCCCCCTCCGGGAGACGGGCTGAACCGGTGCTTGCGGCCCTGCAGCGGCTCTGTCTCCGCATCCATGTCGCTTTCAGGGGCCGCTGTCCAACGCAAATAGGCGTCCTGGATGAGCACCTGGAGGAAAGGATTGAAACAGCGGTTTGTGAGGCAGAAAGTGGTGGGGGAGATGACAACACAAAACTTGCTTAACAATCGGCTGCATCGACCTCGATCATTGGTACCTATACCAGTCCTCAGCCAGCAACTTTCTACCTGGGCCGTGTTGACCAGCAGCGGACAAATGAGCATGACAAAGACGAGGAAGAGGCGGGGCCGGCCCTCAAACGCGGCGTCGAGGTGGACCGCCAGCCGGCCCAACAGCGGCGAAAAGGCGGCTGCCAAGCCGAGGCAGACGCCTCGGGCAAGCACGACGCAGAAGACCCACTCCAGCGTCTGGCTGACCCAGCGAAGGGCGCTGGCGGGCTCGCCGTAGTCGCCGCAGGGCGTCAGGGCCCTCAGCAGGGGGCTCAGCGCCGGCGGCGCACTGGGCCGCGCCGCAGCCCAGAGCGCTGCCCAGTGGAGCGCCAGGGAGAGCCCTGTCCCGATGCAGGTATCGAACAGAAACGTAAAGACGTACCAGGCGCACTCGGAGCTGCGCTGGTGAAAGGGGATGTGCGCCAGGAGGATGGCTGCCCCCATGCCGCACAGGTGCGCGGCCATCATGCCCGTCCCCTGCTTGCCCACGTCCAGCGACCAGATGCGCAGGGGTCTCTTCGGGTGCTCCATATTCCTACAGAAATAGGAAAAAATATAACGTGTACGGACACTTTTTCAGACTTTATTTTGGCATTCATTTCTGGACCCTTTGAGCGCACCGTTTGATCAGGAGCGAGACCAGAGCGAGGCCCATGAGCAGGGCCTGCAGGGCCCAGGCCTCTGGCCCAACCAGCAGGCGGCAGCGACCTGGAGGCATGCCACGTTGTCAGGGCGTTATCGCACCCTCCGTTCCATGGCGGGTCACCGTGCTGCGCTGTCGACCCTAGGCGTGCTGTACGCGGGTTGACAGGCCTGCTACTGCGTTTTCTCGCACTGCCTCTGGCGCGTACTTTCAGGCCCTCTTAAAATTCTGGCATACACAATGAAATAAAAGAGGACGGAAAGTGTCCTCATTGGGGTGTCTGTCACGCGTACCAAAGGCTCTGTCGCTGGCCAATTATCCCGTGACGGGCTGGATGCGCCAAACATGTCGGCAAGGGTCCGCCGGATCAGGCCGGGCTGCCGTCCGGAAGGAGGATGAGCATGGTGGTTGCCAGGAGGACCAGCTGGAGCAGTCGTCGACCCGCCCCGGGCCCCGTGACCTCGTCCTGCACCCACAACTCGGGGCTGCGTTGGAAGATGAGGGTCAGGAGGCCAAAGGTGAGCCCCACGTGCCCACCGATCAGGCCAAAGCCCAGCAGCCCGTAGGCGGCGCAGCCCAGCAGCGAGGCGGGACCGGGGCCCAGCGAGGCCTGGGAAGCGGGAGAATTAACGTGAACTGATATTTGGTTGAGAATTGAAAATCAATTGTGTTGCAAGATGCAGTGCAGGCCCAGTTAAGACCGGGCAGTTCGAGCCCACAGCGTACCGCGCAGGCGCGCCCACCGTCTGAGCTGCCGACGGGCAGCGCGTTGAGCGCCGCCGTCACCAGGCCCGCCCAGCCGGCAAGAAAGGACGGCGGCACAAAGATGGTGTCCGCCTGCAGCAGCTGGGGCCCAACGACCCAGGCGCCGACCTTGCCGAGCAGCAGGCTTCCATGCAAAAACGCTGCCGGCACGGGGATGAGTCCGGGCGCCTGCAGCGGTGGAGAGGAGGGTTTGAAAGAAGAAATTTTGGGTCGACTGACGTGTTCCTTCATCTGTCCATAGCATAGATTGGGCAGCAATCCTCGTACGGAATCATCACTCCTCTGACCGGCCCCTCCACAGACCTGTTGGTGGATGCTGGTGTGGCGGAGCCCCTCAAGAAGCAACAGCAGGGAGACAGTCCCACCGGCCAGCAGCCCACTGGCAGCCAGGTCGAACAGGTCACGCCTCGATTTGACCATGGAGCCCAGCTGCCGGATGCTGCCAAACGTCCCCAGCGACAGGCTCGGAATCAAGTACCTGCGAGATTGTGGGATGAGGCAACGAATTGGGAGGTTGGAACCCCAGCAACAATGCTGGTACAGGCAGGGAGTGCCAAATGCTGCGCATGAACACATCCATAGGCCCGCATGCATGCACAACTGCCAGAGCACAGCGCCACGCACGGGACTTTGAGACGAATGCCCTTGAGCCGCGCTGCCACGCCGTGCCCGACCTCGTGCGCAGCCTGGGCAGGAAGAAAGGGCGGCACAGGAGCGTGTGTGAGTAGTCGGAATGAACGCATTAGCACTCATCCAAGACCATCACCTTCAAATACCTGAGGCAGCAGCGTGAGCGCGCCGACGGCGATCGCCGCTTTGAGCAGGCTCCCGTCCGCGGCGGCGCCGGCAAGCCTGCCGCCCGTGGCGCTCAGCGCGTCCTGAGGTGCGGAAATGAGGGAGGGCGGCATTGAAGAGTACGCGAGAGACAAGCCCTGCATTTGTCATAAATCAACAACCAAGTGAACAAACAGGATCACACGGGAAGCAAGGACCTCCCTCTCCCGCTCTCCTCTGCCTCGCCTGCGAGGTGACCCCCAGCGCCGAGCCGGCGCCGTAGACGAGGGCCGAGCCGGCGGTGAGCGCCGCCAGCCCGGCGGCCACGGCCCGCTGCCGGCCGGTGGTCGGGCGCGGGGAGGCAAAGGGCGCCGGCACGATCTCAAACGCGACCCGCAGCGAGTCGCGGTCGTCGTCGGGCGCCGCGCCGTCCTCGGGCGGCCGCCCCTTGAACACCTCGTCCAGCATGGCCTCCACATCCGGGACGATGCGTGCGACGTAGCGACCCCGGTACGTCTCCTCCAGCTGCCGCGCGACCAGCTCCGCGGCCTGGCCCAGGTCCGCGCGCAGGCGGCCGCGGAAGAGCACCGCGCCCGGGAAGTTTGTGCTCGGCCGCTGCTCCGTCACCCAAAACGTGTCGGGGCCAAACACGCGGCTGCGCATCTCGGCAAACTCGGCGCGCGCGTCCTTGCCCGAGGACTGGATGAGCGAGGCCAGCAGCTGCTCCACGCGCCCGCCCGCCTCCTGCTGCGCGCCAGCCCGCTCGTCCGACTGGCCCAGGGCTCGCCGCTTGGCACGCTCCATGAGCCGATTCTGGGAGAAGGGGCATGGAAGAGGGAAGGCGGTGAACGTGGTTGGACGGGAGGCGGCTTCACCAACGCCATATTCTACAAAGGAGATCCGGAGGATGGTGCACGGAACGTTGCGCTGAAACACAGCAACGGCAATCGTATCCCAGGTTATTCGCACCATCGCCTCGCTCTTGCTGGTCGCCCACGACGCCTGGCCGCCAGCAGCCGGCGCCTGCTCCCCACCAGTCGAATCGTTGGCACCCGTGAAGAATTCTCCTTCGTTCTTGCCGTCCTGTGGATTAGAAGCGGGTAAGAATTGTTAACTTTGCAACAACCTCTATGAACACGGCATCCGCCCCACATCCTGCGCCACCGCCTTGCCTGTTCATCGCCAGAATTGCCAAGCACTGCGTCCAGGTCGCTCAGGGTCGCATCCAGGTCGGCCAGCGTAGGTTCAGGGTGCGCCTGAGTGGCATGCAGGCCCCTCCCAGACCCTCTGCCTGGTTCTGTCGAGCCGACTCGGGCCGTGCGCCTCAAGTGCCGCCCATGAGCAGGCCCAGCAGTGCCGAAAACCCTAGTCCGCCCAGACCCACACCCAACGATCGAGATGTGCGTATTGGGAGTATAGGTACGGATTTTGGGGGCCCCTGCGGGGCACCGCCCTGCCATGAGGGAGCTGTAAAAGTCCGGCCTTGCCGGGGCACCCGCTAGAGGCCTCGCAATGCCAGCAACTGACCAGAGAGCACTAGATGCGCTTCACGTACACAAAAGGTAAATTGTTATGCATATGTTTTGTATGCCTGCAGCTAAAGTGGTCCACCCCGCGCGCTGCTTGCATGTTTGAGCGATCGACGAAGAGCCGGTAGCGACGTCGTGGGATTCTTCGCGCTCGTTCCAAACTCGTCCGAGCTGACTCGCATGTGCCATGCGCGCAGGATATTCAAGGGGTGGTCATACTATAACATAGTCGCCACGCGGCATTTAGGGATAGGACTGTTGGCCATGAGGTATCCGCATAGGCATCACAAGTGATCTATGGCGGAGGCCGACACCTGGCGTCGGAAGGCCTCTGACCAACCTCGATCTTCGACTGCACTGTCCTCAGCGGCGCCGATTGGATCGAGTAAATGGCGGGAATCTCGAGAAAGGTAAGAGAATAGAGTGGCGTGCATTGATGTGGGATTTCGGTGAATGAGAGCTATGAGTTTTGTCGTGGGGTGGGTTACTGCCTCAGGACCCTCCAGGGACTTGATCAGCGGTGTAGCAATGAACATCGCGAGGTATGACTCGGCGCTCATTGAAGTTGACCACACATTCCCAGGACTCGCCGTGCATGGGAGCAGCCCTCATGGAGGTCCTTGCCGGCGGCAGCGGCGAGCCAAGCCACGCTGCAGGAGCATTGTGCGCGTCTGACCAGCGCCACGGAAGGCGTCCCCGTCCTCTCCACATGGCTTGACTCGGCACACACCTTGCTTCAGCGCTGGCCAAAGGAGCCGTTGGCATCAAAGGTGGCCATCGCTGGCGCTGCCAGGACGGCTCTCGAGGGCCTGGCAAGGATGCCTGGATGCCCCGTCCGAAGCCTGCCCGCGGTTGAAGGAGTCATCGCTGTGGTGCACCTGCTGCTGGAAAGCGCGGCAGATCATGCGGTGGTTCCTGCAAAAGACGGCCCTGGCGCACTGCAGATCGCCTTGTCCGGGCTTGCCAGGGCGATCGACGCGTTGGCACCGCGTGGTGGCGCTGACATGGCAACAGATGGCGTATTTAGCAAGCTGACGGCTTGCTTCGCGTCCTTGCAGCGTCTTCTTTCTTCCTGTTTGCGAGCAGAGGATTTGGAGCAGTCGACCGGCGCCCGCCTCGTCCAGATTGCGCTGGAAGCGGTGTCCAGGGCTGCACCTCTTCCGCCAAGCTCCATGGCGCAGAGCGCCCGATGGAGCGGCCGTGTGGCGCCGGCGCCGCCCCGCGCCCTTTCAGGAGCTGGCGAGGAGAGCAGCGGCGAGAGCGAGGGCGAAAGCGGGGATGCGCGGACCGCGCTGCGGCTGGCGGCCCTGACCTCTTTGATGGCCGGGGTCAGGCTGCGAAAGCCCATCTTCCGATCGAGCTGGATTGTGCTCTTTGAAGAGCGAGTGCCTGATCGAACTGGGCCCAGTACGCCTGGAGCGAGTGGCTCGTCGCTCATCACCCTGCTGCGGCACGACCCGGCGCCCCGGGTCCGCCAGGCGGCGGCGGCGCTGGCCGAGGCTCTGTTTGAGGGACCAGCGCAGCGCTCGTATCTCCGGGTCGCGTCCACGGGCCGGGGGACCACGAGCTTTGTCTCGCTTTCCGAGCAGCTGGGCCGACTCGTCGAGCGGCTGCACGCCGTCTTTCTGCAGCTGGCGCTCAAGAACGAGCGGAATCCGAGGGCGGCCGGGGCGATCCTCCGCGCGCTGAGCGCGCTGAGCCTCGGCACGCCGTATGGCTCCCTGGACGCGCATCTGTTTGCCACGACGGCCGAGGTGATTGGATAAGGGGGGGGGGGGGGGGGGAGAGTAGTTCATGAGGGAGTGGTTTACACATCTGGCCACCATAGATGACAATGTGTGAGGCATGAATGAGCAAGCCGGACGGCTGTGTTATAGAAATACGTCTAGTTGGCGCCTCGGCTTCTCCATGCGCAGGCGCTGATGGAGGGCCTGGCGGCGGCCATCGACAGGCAGCTCCAGTCGCGCCAGTGGCGGCCTCAGGACGTCAAGGACCTCGTCGCGTGTCTTGGATGCGTGCTGCGGTGGCGCGGCGAGGAAGCTCACGAGCGGGGAGGCGCAGCGCTAGGTGATGGATCGCGGTCGGAAGGCGCCTGCAAGAGGCCTTTAATCGTGCGTGCCCTCCCCGACAAAGTCGCTGCGCCAAATTTTGAGCTCTTGCTCCAGCTTGCTACGGACGGGAGGCCGAGCGGTGCGTGGGACCCGTGGAGGGGTTCCAGGACCACTGCCGAGGATGCCCAGCCGGGGCTGCAGGTCGCCGCGGCGTTTGCGGCCCAGTCGCTCGTCTGGCACCTGGAGGCTGGGCGGCGGGCGCTGCTTCTGGGAGCGGTCGCGAGTCGCGTCGAGGCTTTCCTGGGCTCCATCGACGCGGCGCTGGAAGCGCCGGCCCAGAGCCGCACCGCCGCGCACCTGGTCGCGGGCGTGCGGCAGCTCGTGTGCCCTGATGGTGTGGGCGGGGCTCATGATCGAGTGGCCACGCACGTGCCTGGCCCGGAACAAGGCGTGCTGATGCGCCTTACAGGCGCAGCCCTGCACAGCCAGAGCTCTGAGATCCGCACCGCCGGCTGCGACCTGATGGCGGCACTGGCCGAGCATTTGTTGGCGCACTCTGGCGCCGCGGATGTCCGCCCTGGTGCTGCTGATGACCCTTGGCAGTGCAATGACTGGCTGCCGGACGCCGCCCGCGACGCAGAGCCCTCTGTGCGCGCGGCCAGCGTTCGCTGCGCGGGCGCGCTGCTGAGGGCAGCCTGGCGCGCGGCGCCCAGCCTAGGGTCCCCTGCACCCCTAGCCATGTCGCACGCCGAGGATGCCTTGCGGCGCGGCACCGGGGACGCATCGCCGGCGGTGCGGACCGCCGTGGCGCAGCAGCTGGCCACGCTCGCTGACGCGGCGATCCCTCCTGGCCAACTGAGCCCCGTCTTCTGGGAGTGTGTAGCCACACTGGCGAATGATTCGCATGAGCGGACGGCCACTGCCGCGTTGGGGGCCGTCGCCGGGGCATTTTCGTCGAGCGGCGCGCCCCGCGCAGCAAGCAGCGCCGCGGACGCCCGTCTTTCCACTGTTTTCATCATTCTGGAAGACAGCCTGGCGCCGCCCGGCTCCGTCGCCGGCCCCCCCAGTCTTGAAAAGGAAAGCGCGACGCTCAAGCGGCAGTGGGCGGCCTGCGACGCCGCCGGCGCCTGGCTCCTCGCCGCGCCAGACGCGCCATCTGAAGGACAGCTGTCCTCGCTGCTGGTGGATGCAATGGAGCGCTCGGGGAGCACCCGCACCCGGGCCATGGCCGCCGAACACCTGTCCCGCTGGGTCTCCAAGGTCAAGCAGGACCCAACCCGCGTCGTGTCCGAACTGGGTTCGAGGCTGGACGCGCTCATTGCTGATGTGACGGCCGAGACAGAGGTCTGCGAGCCGGCTCTGACCCCTGCCGACTGGCAAAATGTCCGCCGGCTGAAGGAGTCCCTCCTGCATCTCAAACGACTTGTAGTTTGGGAGGATCTAGGAGGTGGAGGAGACTGAGGGACTGAACTTGTGTGTTTTAAGTATGAGTAGAGTTTCTTCGTGTGAGTTCTGCACCACTTTCTGTAAGGTGTATTATTCCTGGGTCGACAAAGCACAGGCATGGTCCCTGGCTTTTGTAGAACCATCTGAATCTTTCTCCGCCACACATGCGACCCCGATGAGCAGCAGCAGCACAGAGGCTCTTAAGAGGCGCCACGCGCGACTGACATAGATGATGCTCCTGTACGTCCATGCTTTCTCCCGACTGATCCTCAACAGACCGTCAACACAGGCTGGGTCACACAAGGCACTGACCCGAGTGACGAGGCGAGCAAACGGCAGCCACCACACAAGTAATACACTCTCAGGCCCTCTCTCCATCACGAGGCGGGCCCTTGGGCCGGGGGTCGTTCCCGGATGCCAGGTGGCGTGGAGTCGATCGCGTCCATGCTCTCGTCATCGTCCTGCCAGGCGGGCGCGTCCGTCAGCTGCTCGCCCGCGGTGGTGACGCGCTCCAGGGCCAAGTCGGCCGCGGGCGCCGGGGCCGGCTCGGCCGCCGCAAGGCCCTGGGAGACGATAAACACCGGATCGGTCTGTATCTGCATGGTGAGTGAGTGGTTGCACGAGGGTGAGGTGGACTCTGGGTGGTGGATATACTCAGGAGCTGTGGGGTGAAAGGGACAGCTGTCCTCGCCTGCTCATCTCCGCAAACCCTCGTTTTCGTCGCACCTCCAGATCAAAGGCGGCGACCAACTCCACTGTGGAGGCGCACGCATCCAGCAGCGTCTCCACCGCCGCCGACGCACTCCCTGTCGTTTGGACGCGCAGAATGAGCACGTTTGCACGCTAAATGAGCCGCATACAAACCGTGTACATGCACAGAAACAAAATCTCCATTCACACACTCGCACCGTAATCCACCACAGTGGGCCCGGCCACAGCCGAAAAGGAGACGGTGGCGTCGGCGTGGTCTATCCGGGCTGCCAGCTGTCGCTCCTCCACCATCCTGCGGGATGTAAAAAGTGAGCCAAGCCTGCATTGTTCTCTGAAAATACCACGCCCATCCACCTCGCATACACTTTGTGCGGATCGACAGGCTCTTCAGGGTGAGCTGCAGTGCTTACCGAACAATGAGGCTCTCTGTGGCAGCTTCGTCCAGACGAATCTGGCAACGTTGCAGAAGAAGTCCGAGTTTGTAGCATTCATAAACCCCATAGAAAAGTGCCTTGGGCCCCAAGCCATGCAGCTCAATCCCCTCGCCCGCCCAGCACCCCTCACCATCGCGGCGCAGCGATCCAGGGGCAGGCGGCGGTACACGCGGCTCAGCCTCATCAGCGCCCGTCGCGGGCCGGCCCTCACGACCAAGTCCAAGAGCCCCTTGTTCCCATCCTGTCGCGTGGATGTCGAGGCGGAGACGAGAATGGAGCACTGAGAAAGGCCAAGAACATCATGACACAGCTGAACGCGCTCAAGAATAGCAAAACATTCCCGCCGCCCTTTCCAAGTACCTGGGTTGCCAGGCCAGCAAAGCTGGCAAGATCTCCGGCCAAGGTCCGCGGCGGGCTTTTTGAGGCCAGCTTCTTGGCAGCTTCCCAGTACGACGCGCACTCGGCACGGATTGTGTGGGTCATGATGTTTGGCACGGCCTTCGGCAGCGTCGGCACCGTGCCTGAGTTAGGTGAGCGGGCGCACGAGGGCTGTAATTAGCACCGTACGGGCTCGCAGAGCTCATAGGCATTCCATGTACGCCCCGCAACCGACCAGATAGATAGGCATGCCATGTACACACATTCTCCTGCCAAAAAGCAAGCGCAAAGCAACCACCCACCCATCTCTTCACCGTGACAGAGGACAGACAGAAGAATCCACTTTTTCGTCGCGGCCAGCGCCACGGCGCTCGCGCTCACGGCCGGCAGCGTGATGGCGACGTGGAAGAACCAGAGCGCCTGCGCGTGCCGCCGCCGCACCAGCTGGACGCTGCCGGCGTAGTAGCAATAGAGCAGCGCGTCCAGCAGGGTGCACGGGCACCGCTTGGGCCGGATGAGGCACGCTGGCGGATCGATGAAGGGGCCGGCCAGGTGATACAGTCTGGTCAGCATCGTTCTGCAGGAGGGGGTGCGTGCGCGGAGCGTTGCAGGCATGGCATGCGTGTTTGGAGGGGGTGGCTCCGATTCGAAATTTCTACATCTCCATCCCACGTCAGATAATTCAAACCCATCCCCATTTTCTCTCCACCCACAGCTGGAGGATGTCGACGTGGAGCGGGGTCAGCTCGGGCTTTGACCGGTCAAGCAGGGCGAGGCCCAGCCGCCACAGCGCAACCAGCGCCTCGCGCTCGCGCCCACGCGCCATCGCCGCCGTCCGCACCTGTCGACAGAGCGCCATCACTGCGGCACAGGAGTTGGCATACAGTCAAGACCAGCTACTCATTCAGAATTGTTGAGTGAACGCGGCCAATTGCACACGGACGCATCCCTCGGCCAACCTTTGGGGAGGGCGTGCCCCAGCTCGTGGGGATCGGCCTCGGTCAGCAGTGCCAGCGCCGCTCTCAAAAAGTCGGCCCGCACAGCGATGGAGGACACGCCTCCAGCTGCCTCTCTGTAAGACGCAGGGGGCAACATTGGGGTGACAGGCATGCAAACCATGCTGATTGCCCAGCGGGGCACCTCACCCAAATCATACACAGCCGGCACCACAGCCACCACCGATAGCAACGCACAGGAGGTAGAGCATCGCCAGGGCTTGCTGCCTAGGATCCAAAGAGAGCGCTATGGCAAGAGCCTCGTGACGCTCGGATTGGAGCAGCTCCGTGGTGCTGGGACTGGTCAGCAGGGCAAGGGCCTGCTGCGGGCCAGAGGTGGCCTGGATGCGGGCCACTAAATCCTCCATGGCGGAGGGATGCGCGATAAGCTATATCGGGGTAACACTAGAAAAGTGGCGCACTGAGCATCGTTCGACTCTGCAGTGAACCCGCCATGCACTTGCGCACGGCCTCGATCACTGGGCGAGGCCAATCCGGCCCAAATGCCAAGGATGCGACCAAGCGAGAGAGCAGATGCCAATCACACCCTATAGGCACATAATAGCTCTACCAAGTTGACATGTACGGTGCCTGTCGCATTGCATGCGCAGCACTTGTCCCCTTACTTCCTGATCGAGTGGGACGACTCTGGGGCTCGGCATCGCTGGATCACATCTGTTCGCGATCGGCGCCATCGGAATGGGGGGCGCGACAGATTTTGTCCCGGTCGGCATGGCAGCCGTGAGGCTCTGGGCGCGAGAGCCAGCGCAGGATAACGGGGCCCCATGAGCCTAGCAATCCCTCTTTGGACTATCGTGCGATCAGCAGGCTTGGACAGGGACGTTCTGAGCCATGGTAGGTCGGAGTTTGGGCTGGCCGCCACTAGGCCTGGCCTTCCGGCTTGACGCCAAGTCGAGCTCGGATGCGGGAGTGCAGGGCCCGGCACGGGCGGTACTCCCTGTGCACTTTCCGAGCCATTGTGGGGCATGTGATGGTTTGCAGGTGAAAGGAACGCCCCGCCTCACACCGTGGTGGCCCCATCCCCGCAGGACAACAACCCCGTCAAGCTCGCCATTGTGGTGAAGGTGCTCGGCCGCACCGGAAGCCGTGGTCAGGTGCGTGAGGAGGTGTCGCGGGTGGGACTTGGGCGCTTTGGCTGGAGGGGAGACGGGCGCGTTGGTATTTCGGGACGCGATGATCCACGGCCTCGCGCCTCGCCCCCCCTCCCGTCCCGGCAGGTGACCCAGGTCCGCGTCAAGTTCCTGCACGACCAGGAGCGCCAGATCATGCGCAACGTCAAGGGCCCCGTCCGCGAGGGCGATGTGCTGACCCTGCTGGAGTCTGAGCGCGAGGCCCGCCGCCTGCGGTGAAGAGCGCACTCTTTCTTTGGCGTGCTCTCTCCATGTCGTCTTCCGAGCGCCCCCGGTTGCAGGGCGCCCTGGGAGTCTGAACTTGGCAAGCTGGTCAATGCTCCCTTTTGGCTGCCCCGTGCTGCCAGTGTAAAAATTGCAACGCAGATGGATTATGTAGGGCAGGGCGACGCTGGCGCTTAATTTTCCGATGCATCAACTGGCGGTTTACTCTGGGTGTTGGGTTAGCGCGACAGAGAGTGAAGCACAATAAATAGGATGATCGTCTAGGGAATGTAAAGGTGCAGGCAATGAGCGCGCGACGAAAGAGGGGTGAGCGTTTGTGCACTCCCTTTTGTTGCCTCACCACTATGCGGAGGGATCCAAGGCCGCTGCCTGCGAGAGGCTCTTGACCCCTGATTCCCAGCCTCTCTCGCATCAGCTCGCGGCCGTCTGCGCGTCCTCAACCGCCGCGCCTTGCGCGTCCTCGAGGGCTCCCTCCTCGTGCGAGACGCGTCGCCAGGCCTGCAGGACGTCGGCGGCGCGGCCGGCGCGCTGCACCTCCTGCGCCAGCGCGACGCCCTCCTCCGGGCTGTCCACGTGCCCGGCCGCGTAGATGGCCACGCCGGCGTTGAGGTTGAGCGCGTCGGCGACGGCCCCCCTGGCGCCGGCAAAGACGTCGAGCAGGATGGCCGCGTTGAGGGCGGCGTCGCCGCCGCGCAGGTCGTCGATGGTGGCGCGCGGGATGCCCAGCCGGCGCGGCTCGAGCTCGTACTGCTTGCGCGGCGCGCCGGCGGCGACCTCGACCACGCTGGCGGGGCCCAGCGGCGTGAGCTCGTCCAGGCCCATGCTGTGCACGACCAGCGCGCGGCGCACGCCCAGGCGCGCGAGCGCCTCGGCCACGACGCCGCTCACGGCGGGCGAGTAGACGCCGACCAGGCCGTAGGCCGCGCGCGCCGGGTTGAGCAGCGGGCCCAGCACGTTGAAGACGGTGCGCACGCGCAGCGCGCGGCGCACGGGCACGACCGCGCGCATGGCAGGGTGGAAGCGCGGCGCAAACATGAAGCCCACGCCCGCGCGGTCGACGCAGGCCGCCACGCCGGGCGCGCCCAGGTCGACGCGCACGCCCAGCGCCTCCAGCACGTCCGCGCTGCCGCACAGGCTGGACACGGAGCGGTTGCCGTGCTTGGCCACGCGCGCGCCCGCCGCGGCCGCGATCACCGTGGCGCCCGTCGAGATGTTGACCGACCCGATGCCGTCGCCGCCCGTGCCCACAATGTCCAGCACTGGTGGTGGGATCAAGGGATGGGGGAGGGGTAGAATGAGAGGATGTAGTGGGTAGGACGCAGATAGAGAGTGATACAATTGAAAGTACCCCTCCCCACACCCACACCCTCGAACATAGGGCACCCAGACATCCATCCCAAAGCAAGGCACGCACCATCGTGTGGCGTCTCGACGCGCACGCCAAGCTCGAGCATCGCCTGCGCGAGGCCCGCAATCTCCTCTGCCGACTCTCCCTGTCGCGCACAGCTAGGGAGGTCATCGAGGCTCGTGCACAGGTGCAAACTTGACATGTTTGCAACCGCTGTGCATGCATCTGCCGCGTGCACCGCCTCTCCAGCACCACCCCCGTCTGTACCTTGGCGCGCAGCAGCACGAGCAGGGCGGCGAGCTGCGTGGGCTCTGGGTTCTCGATAAGGTCGTGCAGCAGGGTGCGGCACGCCTCAAAGCCCAGATCACGCTTGTCGATCAGCAGCTCCAGGGCCTGCCGTGGCAAGGCAGCTCGCGAGTGGGCGCATGGGAGACCCGGCCTGGGTGCAGGAGCCAGACCGCAGTGCCAACACACCACCATAGCCTGCCCAGTCCCGCAGCACGCACCGTACGCAGCTCCATTCTATCGGCACCTCCATGCGCGGCGAAAGACCGCACTCGGGAAGCTCGTGCCGCGAGCAGTGGCAACCGCACGCACGTGGTCGCCCACCCCGGCCTCGAGACGGGCGGTGCCCGATACAGCAGGGCGGCCATGGCTACTACAGCTTCGTAATGTCCGATTTGACAAGTGCATTGGCGATGATTGGTCGCCCCCCATCGTGCTGATCCTAGCCACGGAACATGGCCGATCGCCGATGCGGTGGCCGCCTGTGATTCCGTGGGATCGCGGCAAGGCCGTGTAGAGTAGAAAGCTGCTGCTCCTCCTGTTGCGCAGTTCTCTTGTCCTGTGCAAGCGCTGTGCAGTTCATCTTCAGTCTCGCGCGGTGGCACATATTTCCGAATTTATCTTTATCATTGTGCATCCATTTGTCTGCAGATTTTGCTGATTATGCTGGACTCTATCTGTTGCCTTGGCGCAGCTCTGTCAAAGCCAGAGCATGCCGCAGCACTACTGCTTAGCGAGATGAAATCACGCCTTTGCGAGACGTACGCTGCAAGTCCCAGTCTGGTGCCTATTTGATGGTGGATTGAGGTCCGGAAGGAAAGTTCAAAATTACGCATGGCGCCAGCCTGAGAGAGCAGTGTTGCACGTGTGGCTGGCTGCAGCCTTGCCGGAGAGGCTGCTCCCCTATGCCATGCAGATATCCGGCATCAATGTAGCTGTCAGACACAGGCAACAGCTCCAACACGGTATATGGTGAGGTGCGGAGTGTGCGTGCGGGCGGAGCGGGCGCATGCCACGTGCATATGGGGTTGCCCAGGAACCATGGGCGCATCCCCAACAATGCCTCTGGCGTCAGGTTGGATGTGACTAAATGCCACAAATCAATTGGTCGGGGGAATGGGTCCATCTGCATGGTTGATTGTGGGCCAGCAGAGGAACCGTCCATGAGCAAACCAAAATATGCAGGGAGATAGTTCGTGGAGCGGCGGCCTCAGGTTACGGGTGACATCTCAAACGTCGTGTAGACACAAAGACGGCATGCTCACTGACACGAGTGCCTGGACCAGGATACCTACATTGCGCGGCGCTGAGTGCCATTTGACATCGCGGTTGCGTTCCGGCCGGCCAAGGCAGATAGTCCACGGTCCCATGGCCCACTCAGGTAGCGTCATGGAACAATTCAACCTCCGTCCCCATACCAACTCCTCCTGTCGGGAAATAATGGCGGCTGGAATTGTCACGATCAGGAGACACATTGTTGCAATTGACGCGCAGCCCGGCGTGTCCGACGTTGTTAAGGAGTCAGGCCCCCATTCTCAGGCCGCCAGCACGAAACACGGTTGAATCCATGGGGCTCAATTATCAGCGGCTCAAAGCGAGTGAATTCTGCGCTGGAGGGCTTCTGGCGTCATACCGGATCATAAAACGCAAGTGTGCCACACACAAGGAAATTTGCCGCGACCGCGGCCGCGGAGGCGGACAGTGACTCGTCTCAGCTTACGAATCGACATATTCCATGCAGATGGACATGCAAGGTATCTTGGAATATGTGTGGCTCTAATCTAGGAGATACGATGCCGACGATGCCGACGGCAATGACTGGCCCGAAATCACTGGGGTCGTTCTCGTAGAGGGGAGGACGTCTGACGCGAAGCTGCGTCGTTCTTGTACGGCAGATAGGGCTCCCCGCCCGGCCGTAAATGTCGTGCAAGGAGCCCGCCCATGACATGAGAAACCTTGAACTTGTCAAAGTTTTTGGCAAGATGCTGAAAGCCGCTCACTTGTGGTTTGCGCGGTGACCCGCTGGCCGGGGTGAGGGCTCCCAGAATCTGTCGGGTCGCAAACCTCGGTCCAGCACGTTTTCGACAGAGTGGGTCAAATGACTAAATCTCGAGAACCAAGACGTTCAGCCTTCTGACGATTTGTGGAGACATGTGTCCTCTTTGCGTCATGGGTCACTCTCCAGGCTGACCGCAGGGGGAATCCGGGCCAGGCCCGCCACTCCTCACGTTGCGCGGCATGTGTGGCGACGGCTGAGGGGGGGGGCGCTCTTGACGCGTCTGAGATCCAGCGATCAAACCATAGACCGCCTCTCGATTCATATCAAGCCACGACATTTGAGCGCATGGTAGCGTAGGGTACGCGTGCCGCCGAATCTTGCCGCTGGGCGGGTGGCATCTCTCTGGACGCCGGGAGTCATCAGTGGTCGCCCAAGTCCTCGTTCGACCCGGGTCACGAACAAGCGAAGGGTGGTCGACTGGAAATGTGGGTAACCCTTGGCACCCGGAGCCGAACGACTAGATCATTACCATCTCCCCCAACATCGTGTGGGGGTTTAAGAATTTGGACTTTCGCTTTGTAGAACCGCGCCGAGACGTTTAAGCGAGTCCCTCGCGACTTCGCCTCTCGTGTCCCCTGTCGCACTGCTGTACGATCAATCTTTCCGCTGAGTGCCGCAATGACCGACGAGAGCGGCGCACAGCACCGCAGAAAGCGTACAAAATATGGTAGGCTGGTGCGGCTACTGCTTCGCGCTGTGGAGGGCGGTCTCCGCGCAACCTGTTTCGGGGCGCTGAGTGGCTCTCGCCGACGCTGCTCTCCCTCAACTGCGCATCGCAGGCCGCTATGTGGCAGATATAACATACGAGGAGCTGGAGAAATGCTTTAACATGGTACGGCGCAGAGTTTGGGCGTGTCAGGGGTCATCTGGCCTCCTCGGCGGTGTATGGCCACCCGTCGGTCACGCATGTGGCTCGACCGGTAACGCGAGAACCCCGGCTCACCCTCGTTCGCAGCCGGCCCTGGACGCCTGTCAGAAGCTCGGCGTCGGTCTCACGATGGTGACGCGCTTATCGAGAAAGTATGGCATCAAGCGCTGGCCGTTCCGAAAGAATCGCGCCATGATGCGCAACGCAGGTCCGCCGACCTCTCCTTCGGCGCAACAGGCCGGTTGGGGCTCTGGCGGTACGCAGAGGGGCCCGAGCGGTGGACGCGGTGACTCAGCTCGCTTCAAGGTTCAATGAGGGCGCACCTTCCATGCGTTTTCATCCACTCAATGCCCAACGCCCATTGCCTCCTGCAGACCTTGGCACGTCCCAGCCCTCTGGCAGCATGGGCGAGACGTCCAGCGGCAGCCGCTCATCGGCCACCCCATTGAGTGCGAGTTTCTCAGAGTTTACCCAGAGCCGCCGCCCCGGCGATGCCTGCAACTCATACAAGCCGGCGCAGGGCCCGCGCGCCCCGTGCGCGGCCGACCCCCGCAGCTGGGAGCGCGGCTCGCCCGCCGGCGCGGCAGGGTCCAACAACAATCTCACGGAGCTGCTCGCCGTGCCAGCCATCCGTGACGCCCTGCACCAGATGCTGGGTGGCCAGGCTCTCGCAAGCCTGCACCCGCGCGCGCAGGTCCAGCGAGCGCCGCAGCCGGCCCCTTCTTTTGGGGGACACTCGGCGCCGTCTGCCGCGGCCATCTTCAGGGCGGCGGCCGCCGGTCGTGCGCTTCCTGGGGACGCCACCTCGCCATGGGCCTCGCGTCAACTACAGTCCCACGCCGGGGTCGCGCCACTCGCGTCCCAGATCCACGCCCCCACGCCGCGCAACGGCCCCCTGCTGCTGGGCCCCGGGGCCGCCCACTGCGCCTCGGCCTTCCGGCCAGCGCCCGCGCTCGGCGGGGTCAGCCCCGCCGGGTGCGGCGCGGCCTCCTGCGCCCTCGGCAGCAGCACGCGCTCAGCTTTCACCAATGTGTCCCGGTGCTGATCAGCCGGCGGCCATGCCGGGCCCCGCCCTCTGAACCAACCTCTGCACCCCACACCGCCCGCCTTGCGCTGCCCATCTGTTGCGGGGCACGCAGCGCATGTTCGCCGACGTAGAAGGAGCTCAACGCAGTGCCGTGGACTGTCCCCGGCCTGCTTATTTTTCTCGTCCTTCTGCCTAGAGTATACCATGATTGCATCTCGCCCCCTGCTCCCTCCGTTTCCACACCCGTACGCGGTCAAGCCCCTCCGGAGCCTACTACCAATGCCATTCTTTTTACCAAGATTGATAATGCCCCATGCCGCCCGCAACCACCCGTCCAACTGCATCCGCGGTTTCCGGTTGTCGTGTTTGTGCTGCGCTTCCCATGCTCGTGCGTAACATGATATCCCTTCCCTCTGCTGCCTGCGTGCCGCTTGTCAGGGGTGGGCCATGCGCCCATTCTTTCGCTTGCCCCTATGTGTTCCAAGCACTCATACCAATAGCTGCGGCCCCCCCTGGGTCCATGCGCGGCATGACCATGTGCATTTGCTATACTACTATCATCATCATCATCGTAATTTTTTGGGCAAGCACCGACAATGGCTGAGCCTGACTGTACACACCGACATACTAGCAGACACACAGTGGAGTGTATATAGAGAGTTTGGGGGGTGACATATTAGTTGTATTTGTGAAAGGGGCTGAAATTGGGATGCCAGCAGGCTGGCGCCCATCTAAGGCAATGCGTGGCGCGGCTGCCTCCCAATCCTCCTAGCCTGTGGCGGATATTCGGGCTTTCCAGCCGAGCCTGGAAATCGGGAGCTCAGGCCGCAATGCGGGCGCGCTCCAAGAGCCCATGCCTCGCCCGGGCACGCCCTCTTTGCATCTCTGGTGGTACTCAACGCACCAAGGATAAGGTAGGGCCCCTCGCGGGCGTGGGCAGACTGGGGCGCCAAGGCGGCGACGGACCCTGCGCCCGTGCAGGCGGGCTTACCCGCGACGATGCTCACGCACACGCCTCCCAAATGCCGCCCCCTGACTTGCAGATGGCCAAGGACAAGAGCCGGAGCACGGAGCTTGTCTCCCGGGAGTACACCATCAACCTGGGCAAGCGCCTTCATGACATTTCCTTCAAGAAGAGGGCCCCCCGCGCCGTGAAGGAGATCAAGAAGTTCGCCACCAAGCAGATGGGAACCAAGGATGTGCGTGTGGACATCAAGCTGAACAAGGCCGTCTGGAGCCAGGTGCGAGCGGGGCAAGGTGTGTGATTTCGACGGCCGGCCGTGAGGGCCGGATTGCAGGGGGGGTGCCGGCACTCACGCCTGTGCGCGCCGTCCCATTCCGCAGGGCATCCGCAACGTGCCCCGCCGCCTGCGCGTTGTCATCCAGAGGAAGCGCAACGAGGACGAGGACGAGCAGGTATGAGGTCTTGGTTGAGAATGATTTGCTGGGGGAGGGACAGAGCATTTTGGGTGGGAGGTGCTGGACAGGTCGGGTGTTCCAGTTGGTCGATGACCTGGCGGCGTTGCTGGTGCTGCACGGATACGGTTGGCATGCTGTGCGTTAAATTGGAGCTTGTCCTGCAAGGAGCACATCTCTCCTCACCGGCATCACTCGTCACTCTTTATACGCAGGAGCAATTGTACTCCTTTGTGACCCTGGCCGACGACCAGAACACCAAGGGCAAGGGTGTGGTTGTGCTGGATGCGTGAACGCTCGCCATCTTTGCGTTTCTGTAACTCTACACAAAAAGAGGAAGTGCTTTTAAAAGATGGGTCAGGGACTGCTCGTGGGCGGGGTCGGTGTGTGTGACAGGGTCGATGGGCACCAGTGGGCGGGTCGGAGACAGATGCCCTGGCCTTTCCCGGTGCCGGCTCTCAATCGAACGAAGAATACGCCACTCTTGATTTGGTGGGCATTGCAAAGCTCAAGCAGCCAGCTTGGGACATGACCTGACGAGGCTGGAACGAGACGTGAGTTCCAGCCTCGTCTCATTGGGATGCAGTCTAAAGCCATGTTAAATATCGGCCACTGGGTCTTCTATCACCCATGATCAGCTTGGCTATGATCCCAGCTGCCTAGCAACAGTGCCCACAGCGCTCATTCATCAGCCTAGAAATTCTTCTGAGGGAGGATCAGCTTTACAGGAGGGTGTGTGTATAGGAGGAGCGAATGCGGACGTTGCCGCGCTCAGAAGCGCAGCTTGGTGAAGAACCACCTGTTCTTGCCCGTCTTGAACTTCTCCTCGAGCACCTTCTTGGCGGCCTTGTTGGAGGCCTTGCGCTTGGTGGAGCTCTCCAGGGAGTCGGGGGAGACCACGCCCTTGACGTCGACATCCAGGGTGTAGCGCGTGGGCATGAGGTGCGTGTAGTTGACGGCCTTGATGAAGGTCTTCACCTTGGACCGGCGAGCCTGCACCTTCTTGCTGCTGCTCTTGGTCACCTGCGGGGGCCGGGGAGGGAGGCACTCGAGAGCGTGAGCCAGGGCGCGAGAGATCCGCACCGGTCGCGAGACGCTCGCTCGCGTGCGGGGACTGGGGCCTGCGCGGGGATCCATCCATGACCAACCTTGCCAGGGGACTTGCTCAGACCCAGCACAAGGGCGTGGCCGTACGGGCGGCTCGAGTGGCCGTCATCGAAGTTCTTCACGATGACCGCCTTCTTGCCGGCCTGCCGGCCGGTCAGGAGGATGACCACCTTGCCCGGCTGCAAATAGGAGTAGAAGGGGTTACCAATGAGTCTAGCCGTTCCAATATCGTCCCAGCGAGGGCCAAGTCCAGTCCTCCATGGCTGGGCTCGCTCGCCTCCGCCACCCTGCGGCGCCCCCGGGGGCCCGTTTCCTCACGCCCAGCGCTGCTGACCTTGAGGAACTTCACCATTTTTGCTGCTGCTCAGGAAGGCTGGCTCCAGCACCGAAAGAGACCGAATACTGAGGTCGGGAGTGGTAAAGTGGCCGCCCTGGATTGCGTCCCGGGTCGAATGGCGCGCGAATGTCTCCCGACAGGAGCGATCCACACTGTCCTCGCTCCACCACCAATGCCGCTCCCTTGTGCCAGCGGCATGCGCAAGGGTCTGCATCGGCGCATCTTAGAATCTGGAAATTTTACGACATTCAGATCGCCCGCAAAGGTCGCGGCGTTGGTGGCTCCTCCTGCATGCAGGCCTCGAGCGGGTGGGCAACTCGACACTGCGTCAGTGCCCTCCCCACCCGACCCGCTCCCTTTAGCCCCAGTGGCCTCTCTGGCCCGCTTTGTAATGGATCGCACAAACTGAGAATTATATCCTTGCCGCGGACTGCTGCGACACCCCATCCAGCTTCTGCTAAACTGCCAGGGTCCCGTCCCTGCCTGCCTCCCAGGGCCAGCCCCCCAGATGGCCCCGGCCCGCTCCCACCCGCGAAATCGGCGGGCGCCCTGGCCCGCCGCACGGTGTCGGGCTTGGTCATGGGCAGCATAGCGCTGTCCCTCATCAGCATCGGCGGGACCCCGTTCACGGCGGTGGTGAGCCTGGCTGCCTGGCAGTGCGCCCGGGAGTACGTGGGTCTCATCCGGGCGGCGGGCCTAGCCGAAGGCATGGAGCCGCCCACCAATTTTGTGTGCACGGCGGTGGCCCTGCTCTGCGTGGCGCTCAACGCCTGGACCGGCATGACCCAGAATCGGACAGCTGTCCCCTTTGGCGCGGCGTCCTTTCTCCTCATGGCGATGCAGACCTTTGGCTCTCGCAAACCGCGCTTTGCGCAGCTGGCCTCCACCGCGTTCGGGCTCCTCTATTGCGGTAAGGAAAGACTGGTTGGGAGGTGGAGTTGAGGGAGTGGAGCCCTTTCTGTTTGGGGATGCTGGAGCAAGTATCAACCAGTGTTAGCCAAGGACTTGTTTTTTTTAATTGCGCAGGCTACCTCGTGAGCTTTTGGCTTCGACTTCGGTTCATATCCACGGCCATCGAGTCACCTGCGCTCCGTCAATACGCGGTACGAATGAGCGCCCAACGAGCCGTTGTGGGCCAGGGCGCAGCGCTGCCCAATGAGGGGATCAGTCGCAGGAAACGGGGTTGCGTGATGGTGGTGCCTGTTTTCATCATAACCCAGTTGAAATAACATCCTTATTAGCCCCCCTCCGATCCCCCCTCCTTTTCAACCCCTGCCAGTGGTTCAATTCGGGCCAAGGCCTGACGGTGGGTCTGGCAGCCACACTGTTCTGCGTCTTCTGCGTCGTGGCTGCAGACACAGGGGCCTACTTTACCGGGCGGTGGCTCGGCCGGACGCAGCTGCACAGCATCAGCCCGAAGAAGACGGTGGAGGGCGCGGCGGGCGGGCTCTTGGCCTCCATGGCCGTGGCCATGCTGATGCAGCGCGCGCTGGCCTGGCCGACGGGCCCCGCCGCGGCCGCAGGGCTCGGTGCCCTCGTGTTTGTCTCCTCCGTCGCGGGCGACCTGATCGAGAGCGTCATCAAGCGCGACGCGGGTCTCAAGGACGCCTCCAACCTGATCCCGGGCCACGGGGGCCTCCTGGACCGGCTAGACTCGTACCTCTTCACGGGCGCCTGCGCCTTCTTTTATGTGACATCCTTTCTCTCCGCGTGAGTCCTCGTGTTAATCACTGACATTTGTGTTGCCCGGTTTGAAGAAAGACAATAGTAGGCGCATGGGCAGAGTGTTCCAAGCGGCTCCATCTGCCTGTGGAACCGCTGATATTTCAGAGTATGCCTGCAAATGCCAACAGGTATTGTTCACGGCCAACATTTTGAGGTTGGTGTGCTTTGATTTGTCCAGGAAATGGCCAGGCGCGGTGCGGACGTCCGACAGGCACCAGGCAAGATCGTGGCCCCACCCCATCGCGCCATCTCGCGCGCTCAAGGGCGCCCCGCCTCGGCCCTCCTGCCCGCGCACCACCCAGACCCTGAAGCTTGATAGGGCCCGGCACATGCACGCAATAGCAGCTATATCGCTCCATCGCTATAAAACCGCTGTCCCAGCCCACCCCTTTTTTCGTCAGCCTCGGCAATGGCGAGCACTGCGTTTGCTGCGGCCCCCACCACGCGGGCGGCCTGCCCCCAGCGCTGGGCTGGCGAGGCGTCGTGCAGCTACGCCCGGGTCCCTCGCAGGGCGGCACTGCGCCCTAGCATGCATGCTGGCTCCATCGCCCGTCGCGCGGCCCTGGCCCCGGCGGCAGCGGCCCAGCGGGGTGGCCTGAGCTACAAGGACGCGGGTGTCGACATTGACGCCGGCAACGAGCTGGTGCGCCGCATCCAGAAGCTCAACCCCAACATAGGCGGCTTCAGCGGCATGGTGCCCTTTGGCGACTCCTTCTTGGTGGCCGGCACGGACGGCGTGGGCACCAAGCTCAAGCTGGCCTTTGATGTGGGCAAGCACGACACGGTGGGCATCGACCTGGTTGCCATGAGCGTGAACGACATCATCACCTCTGGCGCCAAGCCCATGTTCTTCCTCGACTACTTTGCGACCGGCAAGCTGGACGTTGACACCGCGGAGCAGGTACTGATGGAAATGTGGGAATGAGAGTTTGTTTGTATGTGGGGGGGTGTTTTCAGAGGAGGAGAGGGAATGTGGGATCTTTGACAGGCGAGGCCGGGGTTCGGGTGTGAATTAGTCTAAAAGAGAGGGCCTTTTCTGGCTTCTCCACAAGCATGCACTGCACATCGCTCCGCGCCCTCATCCAAACCGCCCCCCGGGTTCATTTCCACCGGGGTGCTTGGTCTTGACTGGGCGCCAAAAGACGGTCACAGCTAAAAAGCGCCGCTGCTCTCCCTGGGTTTCCTTTCGGGAACCCTCCCTGCCCCTTTGATCGGGGGCGTCCCGGGCAGTCGCGTATGATCCCTGTGGAACATTGTTTTTGTCTATCAATCTTATTCTAAGAGATTGCTTTTTTTTACTCAATTTTTGGTGCTGTCTGCGCGCGCATGGCTGACCTCGAATGCCTTTGTTTCCCAGGTGGTCAAGGGCATCGTGGAGGGCTGCCGCCAGTCGGACTGCGTGCTGCTGGGCGGAGAGGTGCGTGGGACGTGAAGGGGAAAGAGGGATGGGGCGTCGAGGTGGTGTGTCCGGCTGATGGGTCGACCTACGGCGGCTGGCGGGTGCATGGCTCCGGGCCTCGAGTCGCATTCCTCTCCCTACACAAACTCACAAATCTCAAAATCAGACCCTCCTCCAACTCACTTCAACTCAGACGGCGGAGATGCCCGGGTTCTACTCGCCCGGTGAGTATGACTTGGCCGGCTTTGCGGTGGGCTCGGTGCCCAAGGACCGCGTGATTGACGGCAAGCTGATCGCGGCGGGCGACGTGGTGCTGGCGCTGCCCAGCTCGGGCGTGCACAGCAACGGCTTCTCGCTGGTGCGAAAGATCCTGGAGCACGCGGGCGTGTCCCTTCACGACCCCGCGCCCTGGGCCGAGGGCGTTGGCGCCGGCGAGGCGCTGCTCACGCCCACCACCATCTACGTACGCGACGTGCTGGCGCTGCTGGAGGCGGTGCCCGGGGTCAAGGGCCTGGTGCACATGACGGGCGGCGGCTTCCCGGAGAACATCCCGCGCGTCGTGCCGCGCGGGCTGGCCACGCGCGTGCGCCGCGGCTCCTGGGACCTCCCGCCCCTCTTCCGCTGGCTGCAGCGCGCCGGCGGCGTGAGCGACGAGGAGATGTTCCGCACCTTCAACATGGGCGTCGGCATGGTCATCGTCGTCGCGCCCGAGGACGCCAGCGCGGCCCTCAAGGCGCTGCCCCACGCCTGGGCCCTGGGCGACATCGTCGAGGGCGACGGCGTCTGCTTTGTCGAGTAGAGAGCAGGGATTCGTGAATATGAAGGCTTTGTTGTCCTTGCTCACTTCAAAAAAAAATATACCACCCTCCATGGGAACCAGTCATTTGATTTCATTTGCCCTCTTTTGCAACGTCCGCGGTATGTGCAACACCAGAAAAGCAAGCATCGCAGGAGAATCTTTTTCAGTCAGGCGGTCGTCATGTGAAAAGAGCTGAATGCTCACAGGCCACTGCCGTGACCTTTTCATGTGTGGTGACATGGCCCCAGTCACCCGGCGCGTGCGCGTGCGGTGCCTTTTCTCCTCTTTGTCGCGGCAGGTGCCTTTTCAGGCTGGCTCGGCGAGCTGGCGGGTCTCTGCGGGTCCCGATTCTCGTTCGGCTGGCCTGGCGCCGGTGCCTGCTGCTCCCCGCCCTGTCCAGGGGGAGACAGGGGGGCGGTGAGGATCACTACTACTTCAGGTGTACGCACGGATGCAATAATATAGGCCACTATGACCCCCTTCCCCCCTCCTAAAAGGAGTCTTCCTTTCCACCAGCCTCACCTTGACCAGATCCGTGAGCTGCTCCAGGCCGTCGGCCTTGACGGATCGGCGCTGGCGCGCCGTCTGGCGCAGCGTCAGGTCAAAGGCCGTGGGGTCGGCCTCGTCCAGCTTGGCGATGCCGATGGCCCCGTCGTTGATCAGCTGCAGCAGCGCCGCAAACGAGCGCGACACCTCGTACCGCGGCGGGGCCGCGCCCAGCGCGCTCGTGAGGAGGAATCCAAAGGATGCGGGCTGGGTGGCGAGAAGTTCATCCTTGTCCTTGCCCCGCGACGTCGCTGGGCCGGACGCTTCTCCGCCACCCCCACCAGCACCATCCAAAGCCAGCCGCTCAAAGCCGGCCACCAGCTGGTCGCCGCGGTCGTGCACGTCAAAGGGCGGGCGGCAGTCCTCCTCCTCTAATACCGGCACCACGCGCTCCCGCCAGGTCACCACGCGCCCGGCCAGCTCCGTCTGCGCCTGCGCGGCCGCCGCGGCCGCCATCAGCCGCTCCACGTGCCGCCGGCAGAGCTCCTCGTAGCTCAGCTGGTCCGAACTGGCCGCGGGCGCGGGCGCATACGCTGGCGCATCCGCCGCCGACGCAAAGAGCGCGTCCATCGCGCCCTCGTCGCCCGCCGCGAGGGGGTCAAACCCGGTCTCGTAGTCGTCGTTGCCTGCCTCGGCATAGTCATCAGCTTCGTAGCCGTCGTCCGCGGGCCCGTCGTCGTCGACGCCAGGCCCGTCGTCCCCGGCGCCCTCCCAGTCCGGCTGCTCAAAGACCGGCTGCGTCCCGAGCGCCGGCGCGTCCTTGCGCCGCGAGGCTGCGGCCGCCGCCTTGCGCGGCAGGGCGTAGGCGAATTCGTGAAAGGTCAGCGTGCCGGGCTCGATCGCGATGCGCTCCAGCGCCTGCCACAGCGAGCGCGGCGGCTCGGGGGCCTTGGCGCGCCGGGGCTTGGCGGGCACACGAGCAAACCGACGGTAGGGCTTGGCCGCCAGGCAGCTGGCGTCGTCCGGGTCCAGCGGCGTGTACGGGTCCCACACGGCGACCTCTTCTTCCGCTTGCGTCGAGATTGGCTGCGCCGGCTGTGCCGTCCGCGAACGCAGCACACGTTGTTCAGGCGCGTGCCGGGAGTCGGAAACAGGCTGCGCTGGGTGCGCGTCCTCGCCCACACACTCGCCGCCAGCATTGTCCCAGGGGTCCTCCATGGGGCCGCCTTGGTCGCCCCAGCCCTCGTCGCCGTACTCTGGCACATCATCGTCCTGTCCATAGTCGAATGGTTGCCCCTCTGCACTGCCCGCACGGGCTTCGGGCACCTCGTGCCAGGGCTGCATTCCGCACGACGCGTGCGGCCTCAGGTCCTCGCCCAGGCCCTCGCCGTCTGATCGGTCCAGAAGCAGCGCGCCAGAGGCGTGCACGCTGCACGCGTGCACCTGATGATCAACAGAATCGGCCAGGATTGAGTGAGGATTTGCAAAGGGGTCAAGAGGTCATCACGAGCTCCGACAAAACAAGACTACTCTTGAGTCAAAAATGCTCCCAACCCCAATTCGCATGCGCTTAATAAAATGCAACTACCCAATCACACCCCCTCGCATGCTCACCCGGACGCCAGCCAGGTCACCCTCGGCTTCGGGCGCGGCGGTGAGCGCCAGGAGCGCCGCCGGCGGCCGCACCGGCCCATAATCCTCCTCCAGACCCTCATCATCCTCCAGATCGAGGCCCGTGCCCTCCTCCAACGTGTCGTCCAGGCTCAAAAAGTGCTCTTCCTCCTCAGCCTCGCTCAGATCCCCGGCATCGCCGCGATTTCGCTGCCGTGCCTTGCCGGCCTGCTTGCCGTCCCTGTCAATGGCGATTAGAGAGCAACGCGCTCAGTTGAAGAATTCCTGTGCCACAATAGAAGAGCACCGCAAGCGAAATTCTTCCCTCCGCTACCCAGCAGCGCACTTGGTCTGGGCAATGTGCTCCAAGGCCTGGTACACGAGGGTGTGCAGATACTCGACCTTTTTGCTGTACACACAGGCCGATCCCTGGATGACCAGCGCGGCTACAGGGGTACAGGGGGACGGGAGATGTTAAGAGGACGCCTTGACCCACACGTATGGCTGCTCATCCGGGTAAACATTGCGGTCATAGTACTCTACTTCAATGTCTCCAGAGCCCCGCCTACCCTCGGCAAAGTTGAGGGATGTTCCGCCCTCAAATGTAAACTCAATTTGCTCGAGGGCCTCCTGTCAAAGGCAAGATGACCGAGCTGAAGTCGTGCGACGGACGGAGAGCAAGTCTCGCTCGCGCACTGCCGTCTCGGCAGTCGTGCGCCTCGTCATTCGCCAGCAATTCCAGCTTCGCAAATCACCTACCAGGTACTCATTCAGTTCGTCGGCAATCTTGACATTCCAGTTGCTCGCCAAGTCCCGAATGGGCTGCAGGAGGTGCGCGTAGCGATCCTCGGCCTGCATGGTAACCTGCCGCTCGCGCTGCCCGACCGTCAATCCATGACCATGGGCCCACGCAGGCTAGACAAGAGGGGCGCAGGTAAGCTTATACTAACTATCGTGGGCCAGGGATACCCATGCGCGTCCTCGTACCCACTCCCACGCAGGGCAGATCGGCCTGGGCCAGTGTCGTCAGCTGTTGGGCAATTGAAGCGCGGATTTGAAGGGCGCTCGGATCGCGGTGGCAGGTTGCGGGCAGAGATCGAGCCTGATCTCAGGGGCGTCCCCCGCAGCCTAGAGCCCTCCTTCTTGCGCACTCTTTTTCAGAATATTTTAGCACGAGAAGGGATTGCTGGGCGCTATTCGAGAGCGCTGACCACGTGCTTCGCTATCCTCTAGGTCGCGCGTCGGGCCCTGGAGACGCTCGCGGCCCGTCAGTGGTGCTCCACATGAGCAGTGGGCGAGCATGACGAGCAGCGGGAGCTCTTTATCACAGCCGGTGGCCCACACGGTGGGCACCCGCGTCTGGGTGGCGGACCCCTCGGAGGGATGGGTCAAGGCGGAGGTGTGCGAGGTGTCGCCCGACGCGGTCAGCATCCGGCTGGAGACGGGCCAGACACTGCAGTGCAAGGCCTCGGACCTGCCCCTCCAGAATCCCGGCAAATATGGCGTCGAGGTGCGCAGCCTGGTCGGGAGTGCATCCGGCCGGCGATGGCAACGGCACTAACAGACACCTGCCGGGACAGTTTGTTGTTAATTTTGCTTTTCATGGCGACGGACCGCAAGGCTGGCTTGCAAGGATGCGTTGTTACGTGGTTAATTGGAAATGAACAAGCTTGATGGCACGGGGTGTGCCGTGTGGGAGTGTTTGTCATTTGGGAGACGGATGCTGGTGCTGGATGATGCACGGCATTGAGAGGCGCTACAGTACTTTTATCGAGATGGAGCCCATCAATCTTTCTCACGTCTCCTCTTATTGTCGCACATCACCGAATGTTGGTCACCAACACCTACATATCTCCCCTTTGATCACACACGCCCAGGACATGACGACGCTGTCCTACCTCAGCGAGCCGACGGTGCTGTGGAATCTGCGGATGCGGTACGCGATGGACGAGATCTACACCTACACGGGCACGATCCTGATCGCGGTCAACCCCTTTGCGGCGATGCCGCACCTGTACGGCTCGCACATGATGGTGCAGTACCGCGGCGCGGCGCTGGGCGAGCTCTCGCCGCACGTCTACGCGGTGGCGGACGCCGCCTACCGCCAGATGCGCGCCGAGCGGCGCAGCCAGAGCATCCTGGTGTCGGGCGAGTCGGGCGCGGGCAAGACGGAGACCAGCAAGCTCATCATGCAGTACCTCGCGTGGATGGGCGGCTTTGACGCCGAGGCCGCGGCCGCGGGCGCCGGCGAGGCGCGCAGCGTGGAGCAGCAGGTGCTCGAGTCCAACCCGCTGCTGGAGGCGTTTGGCAACGCCAAGACCAGCCGCAACGACAACTCCTCCCGCTTTGGCAAGTTCACAGAGATCCAGTTCAACGACCAGGGCCGCATCTCCGGCGCGGCCATCCGGACCTACCTGCTGGAGCGCTCGCGCGTCGTGTCCGTGGCCAGCCCCGAGCGCAACTACCACGTCTTCTACCAGCTCTGCGACGGCGCCGCGCCCGAGGAGGCCGCGCGCCTCGCGCTCCTGCCCGCGCGCGAGTTCCGCTACCTCAACCAGAGCGACTGCTTCGAGCTGGACGGGTTCAGCAACGCCGAGGAGTACCAGGTAATTTAAGAAAGGAGGAAGAGAGAAAGGGGGGAATACTGATCGTGTTGAGCACGGGTGATTGATTACCTTCGCAGGGCCGTGTGGTGCAATCATAATGCGCAACGAGGGCCCCGTGTGCACGCACCATGCATCCGTAACCCTCCGACCTCCCAACCACCCCTAATTCACTCCCCTTCCTCCAGCGCACGCGTCGGGCCATGACGCTGGTGGGCCTGGACGCGGCGACGCAGGACGCGGTCTTCTCCGTGGTGGCCGCGGTGCTGCACCTGGGCAACGTGACGTTTGACCCCGACGAGAGCGGGGACGGGTGCGCGCCCGCGCCCGCGGCGGCGCCGCACCTGGAGGCGGCGGCGCGGCTGCTGGGCGCGGACGCGGCGGGCCTGCTGCGCGCGCTGGGCACGCGCACGCGCCAGACGCCCGACGGCCCGATCGTGAGCCCGCTGGACGCGCGCGCGGCGGCGGACAACCGCGACTCGCTGGCCAAGACGCTCTACGCGCGCCTCTTCGACTGGCTGGTGGCGGCCATCAACCGCAGCATCGGCCAGGACGCGGCCGCGCGCACGCTGATCGGCGTGCTGGACATCTACGGGTTTGAGCAGTTTGCGAGCAACGACTTCGAGCAGTTTTGCATCAACCTGGCGAACGAGAAGCTGCAGCAGCACTTCAACGCGCACGTCTTCAAGCAGGAGCAGGCCGAGTACGAGCGCGAGGCGATCGAGTGGGACTACATCGAGTTTGTGGACAACCAGGATGTGCTGGACCTGATCGAGGCGCGCATGGGCGTGCTGGACCTGCTGGACGAGGCCTGCCGCTTCCCCGCGGCCACGCACGAGGATTTGGCGCAGAAACTGTACAACGCGCCCAGCGTGGCGGGGTCGGCGCGCTTCAAAAAACCCAAGCTCTCGCGCACCGACTTTACGATCGAGCACTATGCGGGCGCGGTCACGTACAAGACGGAGAATTTCCTGAGCAAGAACCGCGACTTTGTGGTGGCCGAGCACCAGGCGCTCCTGGGCGCCTCGACAGAGGCATTCGTGCGCGCCCTCTTCCCGGCCGAGGCCGACGGCGCGGCCGAGCCCGGGAAGACTGGGGGTCCTCCTCGCGCATCAGCAGCCTCGTCCAGCTACCGCTTCAGCTCGGTGGGCTCGCGCTTCAAGCGCCAGCTGGCCGAGCTCATGGAGGCCCTGCGCGCGATGGAGCCGCACTACGTGCGCTGCATCAAGCCAAACGGCGCCAACCGCCCGGCCCAGTTTGAAAACGTCAACGTGCTGCACCAGCTGCGCTGCGGCGGCGTGCTGGAGGCGGTGCGCATCACCTGTGCGGGCTACCCCACCAAGCTCCCCTACGAGAGCTTTGCCGACCACTTTTGGCCGCTGGCCGTCGACGGGCCCGACTTTGACACGGACGCCGACTTGGCAAAGTATGTCGTGGAAAAGCACGGCGACGCGGCCGCCGCGCAGTTTGGGCGCACCAAGGTCTTCTTGCGCGCGGGCAAGATGGCCGAGCTCGACCGCGCGCGCACGGATTTGCTCAACGCGGCGGCCACGCGCCTGCAGGCGGCCGCGCGCCGCTGGCTGGCGGTGCGCGCGTTCTTGCGCGCGCGCGGCCGCGCGGCGCATCCAGGCGGCCGAGCGCGGGCGCCGCGCGCGGCGCGCCGCCGCCGCCGCGCGCCGCGAGCGTGCGGCTGTTACTATTCAGAAAAACGCGAGACGCAAGGCCGCGCGCGACAAGTTCCTGGCCGCGCGCCGCGCGGCGACGGTCGTGCAGAGCGCGTGGCGCGCGCGCGTCGCGCGCGGCGGCGGCCGAGGCGCGGCGGCACGCGGCCGCGACGGCCATCCAGGCCGGTTGGCGCGCGCGCGCGCGGCGGCGCGCGTACGCGCGGCTGCGGCGCGGCGCGCTGGCCGCGCAGGGCTGCTGGCGCCGCCGCCTGGCCGCGCGAGCTGCGCGCGCGCGCGCGCGGCCGCGCGCGACACGGGCCGGCTCAAGGCCGACAAGGAGGCGCTGGAGGCGCGGGTCAAGGAGCTGGACAGGATCGTGGCGACCGTGCAGCAGCAGCGCAACGAGCTGCGCGCCGCGCTGCGCGAGGAGCGCGCGCAGCGCGAGGACGCCGAGCGGCGCGCGGGCGAGGCGGAGGAGAGGGCGCGCGAGGCTGGTATGGCTGCGGCGGCGCGCGAGGCCGAGGCGAGCGCCGCCGCGGCGGCTGCGACGGCGCAGGCCGCGCTGGACGAGGCGCAGCGCGAGCTTGAGACAACTAATCATGCGCGCTTGGAGTTGGCCGCGGCGCTCGAGGCCGCGCAGGGCCGCGAAAAGGCCTCGGTCCAACGCGAGCGCGCGGCCGAGGCGGCGCGCGCGGACGCGGAGCGGCGCGCGACCGCACAGGTGCAGGACCTGATGACGCGGCTGAACAACGCGCTGGCGCAGCGCAACGCGGCGCGCGAGGAGGCGCTCATGGTCGAGGCGCGGCTGAAGGCGGTGCTCGAGGAGGAGCGGCAGCGCGACCGGGCGGCCGGCGCGGCGACGCCGGCGCGCGAGGCGGGCGGCGCCGCGGTCGACCGCCTGTCGACGCCGGCGGGCGACGCGGCGGCGCTGGACGGGACGGCGGGCGTGCTGGACCGCATGCGGCGCTACATGTCGTCGCCGCAGCGCCCGGCCGGCACGCCGGCCGGCGACGCCTCGGGCCTGAGCGAGATGGACCGGCGCCAGCGAGAGCTGTACGCCAAGCAGCAGGCCCTGCTGCGCGAGCAGCGCGCCGCGGACCAGGAGCGGCTTGTTCGCTGTGTGCTTGGCGGAGGTGGGGTCGACGGGGAAGGTGCCGCAGAGCAGCCTGTCAACACCTACGCCTCTCTCGGTTTCCACCGCGGCCGCCCCGTCGCGGCGGTGCTCATCTTCCGCTGCTGCCTGCAGTGGCGCACCTTCCAGGCGGACCGCACGCCGCTCTTCGACCGGCTGATCGCGGGGATGAGCGCCGCGGCCGAGGCCGGCGCCGAGGACAACCGCGCTTTGGCCTACTGGCTGTCCAACGCCGCGACGCTGCTCTTCCTGCTGCAGCGCAACATCAAGCCCGCGGGCGGCGGCCCCGGCGGCTACGCGGCGCGTCTGCGCGCGCAGGGCCAGCAGCTGGCGCAGCGCGGCGGGCTGTCGGGCTTTTCTCGCGCGCGACGGGCTACGCCAGCCCGTCGGGCGCGGGCGCTGGCGGCTCGCCCGCCGCGCACGGCGAGGCCTCCATCCACGGCGGCGCGGCCGGCGGGCTGCGCCAGGTGGAGGCCAAGTACCCGGCCCTGCTCTTCCGCCAGCAGCTGGACGCCTTTGTGCAAAAGGTGTTTCCCTCGCTGCGCGACAACATCAAGCGCGACATCATGCCGCACCTGGCTGCCTGCATCCACGCGCCGCGCGGCGGCGCGGCCGGTCTGCACCAGCAGCACGCGGGCGCGGGCGCGCGCCCGCGCGCGCGGCGCGCCCGCGCCCGACCACGCGGCCTCGCCCTGGGCCGCGGTGCTGGACGTGCTCGACGGCGCGCTGGCCACGCTGCGCGAAAACCACGTGCCGCCCTTCCTCGTGCGCCGCCTGTTCGAGCAGCTCTTCTCCTTCATCAACGTCCAGCTGTTCAACCAGCTCCTCCTGCGCCGCGAGTGCTGCTCCTTCACCAACGGCGAGTACGTCAAGACCGGGCTGGCCGAGGTGGAGGTCTGGATCGGCGGCGCCGGGCGCGGCTGGGTGGGCGAGGCCTGGGAGGCCCTGTCGCACATCCGCCAGGCCGTGCAGTTCCTCGTCATCCACCAGAAGCACAAGAAGAGCCTGGAGGAGATCACCTCCGACCTCTGCCCCATGCTCACCGTCCAGCAGCTCTACCGAATCAGCACCATGTACTGGGATGACAGGTGCGGTGGTGGTGGTGTTTGTGTTGGGAGGGGTTTGGGTGATTTGGTGGGAATCTATCGTGCCCATGTGGGTTGTTGTTGTTAGCAAATGTCATGGCCGTTGTTAACCTTTGGAGATCATGTTTGTTGTTAACTAGAGGTTGTCATGGACATCTATGCACCTCATGCTCTTGCCAATCGTGCATGACAAGACAAATCATAATTCTCTCTCACAAATTATGCACCCCACCCCTCCGCAACCACAGGTACGGCACGGAGACGGTGTCGCACGAGGTGCTGAGCAGGATGAAGGCCCTGATGATGGCCTCGGCCGCCTCGGCCGCGAGCCACTCCTTCCTGCTCGATGAGGACTCGGCGCTGCCCTTCACGCAAGAAGACATCGCCACGCAGATGGACGACAAGGTGTGATGGGTGAGGGGCCAGAACACATGGTGACATGCTCGTCAGGGGACAGGGACTCAGCCAGATTGTTCCCCTTCCCATTCCAGGATCTGCTGGGGGAGACGCCCATCCCGCCGGTGCTCAAGGAGCAGCCCAGCTTTGCCTTTTTGAACAAACGCCTGGAGCTGGCTCTGCAGAGCGCTGCCTAGCCGGCCACGGTGATGATAATGGCCGTTGCTTGGGAGTGGGTTTGCTGCCGTGCAGGCAGGGCCAACACATCCTTCCCATCTGCAGCAGTCCCGAAATGCAGACAGATCAACATCCCCCACCTCCACTGCCTGACGTGATGCTTTTAGCTACAGCGGAGAGCCTTTGCATGAGTGAGTGTGCTGTGTACACTACCGGTTTCCCGGCAGAGGGCGCCATCTTTGCAGCCTGCCCTACGGTTCTTCTACGCTCATCGCCCTCTTTCTTACGTTTTGCTGTTGTTGCGCGCTAGAACCCGATGTCACCGGCTCACCGCTGTGCGCGTGCCACCTGAGGCGCCTGGGCATGCTGATTGGCTGATTTGTCGGGGAAGTAGAAAGGCCGTTTTTACTCTGACGAAAGCAGGCACCTCGAGAGCAATAGTCAGGGGTCAGGTCAGGGCCAGGGCTGGCGCCCGCGGGAGGAAGTGGAATGAAATGAGCTTCCGTTTTAAATAGCGGCGAAAGCCGAGCCCGTGAGGGGTCAACTCACGACCAGCAGGCGCTTGGCAGTCGCGACGACCAGCTTCCACGGCACCTCCGCATCCAGCACCAGCCAATCGCCGTCGTCGTCCACAAAGACGAGCTCCATGGCGGCCCCGGCGGGGAAGATGCTCGGGTTCTCGGCACGGAGAGCGTCACGGTATTGATCCAGGGAGCGCGCGGACTCGAGCGGCACCGCCGAGAGCGGGGTCTCGGGCCCGCCGGGCTGCGCCAGTCGGTCGACCGAGATGATGGTGGTCGACGTGGCCGCGCGCTGCAGCGCGGGCCGCATCGATCCTGCTGGCCGCGCCTTCTTGCCAGTCCCCGATCGAGGTGACGTGGGCAGCGTGTGGTTGCTCCCGGCGCTGGGGGCCTCGCCCAGGAGACTGTCCTTGCCCCCTCGGCCGCCGCCGCGGGGCACCGCCCGTCCCGGCTTGGCCTTCTTGTCCGCGGCTCGCGACGCGGTCAGCTTGCTCGTGGACTGCTGCCGCTCGACCTGCCGCTCCTCCACCAGCGACTTGGAGGGGCGGTGGGCCGCGGCCGCTGGCCGGTACTGGCTTTCCCTGGGGGAAGTCGCCGGCACGTGCGCTGCCACTGCAGCTGCCTCTGCTATCTGCGTCTTGAGCCTCTTCCGCAACAAGACAGGCCTGCGCGTGGTTGTTTGTGAGTGTTGAGGTGGCGCTGCTGAGGAAGTTAAGACACAGCCAATTGCCCGTTCCCACTGCACAGCAGACATCCTTTTATTGGGTACTGTGAAACGACCAGCACGACCGAGATGGCCCTGCCAGCCATCGAATGGTACCCACATACACCCACCCCCTCCTCTCATCACCCCCTCATCACACCTGTCCGCGTCGAGGGGGCCTTCCGATCCAGCCACGGGAGACTTGCCGCTCGCCACGGGCCTTAATTGCGAGCTGGAGGCCGGAGAGGGATACGCGACCGGTCCGGGAGTACCTGCTGGACGGGATCGGGAGGGGTCAGCGAGGGACAGCCAGCGGCGATGGCCGCTCGCCCAGTCGGATGAGCATCCTGGGCACGCCGTCTCACCGTGCGCGGGCGTCTCGCTCGCGACGCTCGTGGCGCCGGTGAGCTTTGAATCCTTCTCATCCTGAAACTGCTGCAGGAGGCGCTGCTTGAACACCTTCAAGTGCGCCATGCACGTCCGTCACGGTCAGATAGAGGCCTCGGTGCCTCAGCCGCAGCTGCACTGGCTTCAAGGTGCTCGCATCATGCATCAAACAGACGTGTATGGTTTTTGAAAAGGATGTTGGCTTTCGCACACGCGAGGCGACTGCCACAGATGGCAGCGAACGGAGACCTGAATGGATGCGATCAGATGAGCGGCCCCAGACGCGCTCGCTGTTTGATCGCCAAAGTCATCATCACAACGTGCGAGACTATCTGAGCGCCTTGCACAGGCGCGATGGTATTGATATATCCTGTCAGATCATGGTAGATAATACTTTTATGGAAGAAAGTGTCCAGTGCTGTAGCACAAGTTCCGAAACTCGCTTTCGAACTAACCCGCCAATAAGAAATACAGATCGCTCAAGCTGACAGAGTCTGTGATGCACGTACATCGATTGTATGATGTAACGATAACTCGCCCAAAAATCATGCAAATACTAGTGTCGTAAGAGTTTCGTCACATGGGCGGTTTGCTCATCCAAAGGCAGCTGCTCCCCCTCCTGGCCACGGGGCACGGCCAGAGGTGGATCCAGCCCCAAGGAGGGATCCAAGCAGCCCTCCGGCCAGCGCGGCCTGCTTGACCCCCGACTGGAGCCGACACAGAGCCTCAACGAGCCGTCCAAACACTTTCGGCGATCCACGAGAATTCGAGTTAAATAGTATGCTGCACTTGTGACCGTCTGCGCCTCGACGGCGTGCATGTGACGCCCCGGAGCTTGTCAAGGCCAGCAGGGGCGTGTGCAGCGTGGTGCTCCTGGTCGCGTTGGCCCGCTGAGTGCGGCTCTGTTGGACCACGACCTGCCCCATGCCCAAGCATGGAGAAATTTATAGGTCGTTGAGCGATATGGAGCTCAACCTCATGGAAGAAGCAGTCAAGAACGGCAGCGAGCAGGAGACCGCGAGCTCCGTCGGGGGGGATGTAGGAGCGGACATGGAGGAGCAGGGCCTCAGAGTGGGCCCAAACTCGGTCACGGACGACCAGGTAGGGCGCGGCCTCGGCGGGTGGGCTGGCGGACGGGTGCGGTCGGGGTGGCTCGCGAGCCTAGGTTGAATTTCAAGAGCTGGGGGCTCTCACCGTTTGCGCCCCTACCTCGGTCGCAGGCGGCCACAAAGGGCAGCCGATTCCGTCAGCTCTTTCGCTGGAGGTTTGTCCGCAAGGAGCCTGCGGTGGCCACTGCAAAGAGCCGGCTGACGCCGGGCGAGAGCTCTGGCTCGGGCAAGGACTCTGCGGTGCTGGAGGACTCTCTGGAGGATGGCGCCCGGTTGATCCGGGCCCCGCCGCCGCCGGAGCTGTGTTTTTCGGACGAGGAGATCGACGGCGTCGTCCCTGCGCGGCGCACCGGCGTGTGGCATCGCGTGTGGGGCGGCATCACCGCGGCCGGCAGGTTCCTGCTGCGGCACTGGATCAAGCTGCTCATCCTGGCCGCCATCATCACCCTCATCGTCCTGACAGCTGTCAAGGTGTGAAAGAGGGGGGGGGTGCTCCTGAGACCCTCGTCTTTTTTACCTGGAAGAATGATGGTCGAGAAGGGGCACGCTGACGTTGAGGCAGGTTGCTTCTTACACAGGGCAGGCCATCCAATCGCTTCCACATGACATGGTAGATTCACTTCTCCCGCGTGCCCCTCTCTTTTCCTTCCCTCTGCAGGGCTTTTCGGTGTTTGGCGACCTGCTGCGGTGGTTCCAGGCGCGGAACAACTGGGCCGGGTGGGGCATGTTCCTCGGCATGTACACGGCCCTGGTGGCGCTCTTCCTGCCCGGCGTGGTCTTCATCATGGGCGCCGGCTTTGTGTTTGGGTTCTGGAAGGGCCTGCTGGCGGTGTGGATCGGGGGCGCGATCGGGCAGGCCTTTGCCTTTCTGCTGGCGCGCTACCTGCTGCGCGACTGGGTGGAGGCGACGCTGCGCGGCAAGTGGCGGCGCTGGGAGGTGATTGACCGCGCCATCTCGCACGACGGCTGGAAGCTGGTGCTCATCATGCGCCTGAGCCCGGTCATCCCCTACAACCTGCTCAACATCGCCATGGCCACGACCAGCATGCCCTTTTGGCAGTTTTCGCTGGTCTCGGCCGTGGGCATCGTGTTTGAGTGCAGCATCTTCTGCTACATCGGCAGCGTGGCCAGCTCCATCACCAGCATCGTGTCGGGCGACGCCAAGGGCAGCGTGGTCGAGTGGCTCTTCCTCGGCCTCTCCCTGGTCATGTGCGTGCTGGGCGCCATCTTCGTGTCCTACTCCATCAAGAGCGCCGTGCGCCGCGCGGACGAGCACGAGGCCGCCAGCATGCACGGCCCGCAGAGCGAGCGCGCGACGCTCATCGCCGCGGCGCGCAGCGCGTCGCCGCACGAGCAGGACGACGCCCAGGACGGCTCGTTCGAGCTGCGCCCCGTCGGCGCCAGCCGCGTCGCGAGTCTGTCGGAGGCCGACGGCGCCCTCCGCATCCTGGTGCCCAGCCTCGAAGAAGCGCCCTCGGACGATGATGATGATGGTCATTATGGTCATGGTGGCGGCGACGACCAGAAGAATGGGACCAGTGCTTCTGGAGCAGAAACCACCCTCAAAGCAGACCCCATCAGAAGCAACGAGACGCAGACGGTCGCGCCGGCGCTCACGCCCATCCCCGCGCCCATGCTGCCCTCGACCAGCGCCGCGTCCGGACACTTTATCTCGACCGCGGAGGAGCCGCTGGCCGAGCGGCAGGGCAGCGGGACCGCCGTGGCGCGGTGGTCGCCCCAGAAGGCGGTGCGGCGGCAGCCGGTCACGGGACCCCTGCTGGGCAAGGCCAAGCGCAGCCCGCTGCCGCTGCTGGGAGGCGGCGGCGCCGGCGCGGCGGCAGGCTACGTCCACTCCTCGGGCAGCGACGGCAGCGGCGCGGGGTCCAGCCCGCGGCTCGCCGAGATGACGGCTTTTTCCTCGTCCGACGTCGCGCTCGGAGCCACCGCGCCCAAAATGAGGAGGCCCTCCGCGCACGGCACCGAATGAGAAAAGGAGTCTGCGCGATGTTTATTATGAAGACACGCTGACGAGTCTGTCTTGGCGTTCAGAGCGTCGTTTGCCTGCATGCCCTGCGTGCTCTCACACAGTGGCCGGCCCATTTCCTGTGCTCGCTTTTTCTGGGCCCTCGCCAGCGCTGAGAGCCTCTGCTCTCAAAGGCATCTTCCATCATCGTTTGCTCATCATTTTTGCCGCTTTAATTGTTCCATGGACCGCGCAAGAATCAGCCATCACCATACTCGAATCCGCCTCTCGTCGGGTCGATGACCGTCGGGGTAGCTGCTGCGAACCCGGTGCCCGGCACCGGAATTCAGCAATATCCATGCATGGCCGCACCAGTGCACCAATTCACGCTCAACATCGGTGCAACTAAATCGTGCTAGGAAGTAGTCCACCTCGAGCGTACATGGCAGCCTACTGTCAAGGGTGCGTGGAGCTCGAGTGCGACTGGCACGGCTTGCCTCTCGGGAAACGTCCATCGGTCCGAGGCTCGAGAAATTGCCGAGAGCCTCACTAGGCGTCTGTTCGCAGCACGCACCCATTCTGAGCCCCACACACAATTGCAGAATGAACCTTTCCAAAAGATCGGTCGTCACTGTTTGGCGATCGGGAAGTTGCCCGCTCATCTCGAGACGGAGCCGCCCCAGTCCTTGGGGTCGGCAGACGCGGCGAGTGGCCACCGCTCAGGTGGGCGACTGACGGGCCTGGTGGGGATGGTGCAGCGCCAAGAGCATGGGGGAGGTATAGTGAGAATATATAGTTAAACTTGTCCCGCTTCCTCTCCTTGTTCGAGATCAGGTCTCTGAGCGACACGACGCGCCGACTCCCGACCAGCCGCCACCGGACAAGCCCAGCGAGCCGGTCATTCCAGACCCCGACAGGCCTGCTCCGGAAATCATTCCCCCTGCTCCCACCAAGGTTGGCTGCGTTTAACAAAACTTGTTGGAATGGTTGTATGGTGTAGTTGGTGCACGGTTGGGGAGGAGGACAGCGCTGTTGTTAAAGGATTAGAATGAAATGAGTGGCATGGGATTGCTTGATCGAAGGTGTGTGCTTTGGAGTCTCCTGGTAGCTCGTGTCTGCGCACCGGATGGACAGCTCACACACAGCTCACATCGGAATCTATCGCTCGTACAGAATCCGGATGAGGACGTTCCGGAAGAGCCACTTGAACCTGAGGTGTGTGGCTTCAATTTATATGCATGGGCAAGACAGAGGCATCACAGCCACGTTGCATACGCTTGTGCAAAGGTACCCCTCGCTCCCTCCTCTTCGCCCGCCACTCACCCTCTGGGCCGTCCTCTGTGAACAGGTGGACCCCATCCCACATTCGCCGGACGAGGCGCCCATGCGCGATTTGCCGCCGGAGCTGCCGCAAGACACGCCCCTGGAGCTGCCTTTGGGCCCGGGAGGCCCCGAAGTCACCCCCGGCCAGACCCCCAAAGAGTTTTGAAAACTCTGCCGCTGGCCTGACCTGTTTTTTCAATTAAACACGCATCCGCTAAACAGGATGAATTCCGCGTATTCTTCCCAATAATATCCCTGTATTTGCCCAGAAGCCTGCCCATTTCTCCAAAGCCTGGGCAAGCCGTTGTGTGTTTGAGTGACGAGGTCACACACTCCAGATGCTTGATGTTTGCATGTTTCGTTGTGACCCCACACATGCGGCGACCGCATCTTCCGATAAGATTTTCCAATGCGTGAGAAGACGCTCGAGCGTCCACCGCCTTTGCAGAGTGAGCTCACTTGTAAAAGAAGGTCAATGTCTGCTTACAGCGTGCACGTTGAGAAAGAAAATGTGTGTGTCGAGAAGGTGTGCTGTGAGGCAATGGGCGTGTAGCGTCGAATAAATAAGGTGTCGATCGTAGCTTTTGAGATGGGAGCCCTATTGTCGAGTGCTTCTGTAGCAGCAGACAAAGTCCAAGGCCACCCCCTTGGGTAATCCAGCGACTAATCCGCCCGCTCGTCGGTGCGCCGGGACCGGCGCGGCCTGCACGACTCCTCCGGGCTCACCGGCGCCGGCAGCGCCAGCGAGGCGCTGACCTCGCTGGTGCTGCTGATGGGGGACAGGGACTTGGGCTGGCTCACCTCGCCGTCGGCGTCCTCCTCCTCCCGAGCCGCGCGGACGTCGGTCATGCCGCTCACCTCCGAGGGCACGGGCTCCAGCTCCTCGTCCGAGTCGGGCACGCCCAGGTCGTAATAGGGCTGCGCCTCGAACCGCGGCCGCACCGCCTCCAGCTGGCGGAAGCTGGGCGAGGCGTAGTCGGTCGCCGCGTCGAGCACCGCCACGGCCGCGAGGTTGTTGTAGCGCTGCTGCGACTCGGGGACGAACTGGGGGTAGTCCGGCGCGCTGAACACGGTCATGAGGCGGCCGTGGGGCGTGTCGTGGTCCAGGGTCCAGCCGCCCGTCATGGGGCACAGGTCCTCGCGGCCCTCGCGCGCGTCGGGGCCCTCGTGGCTGCGCAGGACCAGGGCCAGCCCGTTCTCCTCCAGAAAGCGCGCCGTCACGTCCGGGCCAAACACCATGCCGATGCCGCGGCTGGTGTTGAGCTGGAACCCGGGCTCCGCGACCGGGTCGGACCAGAGCACGTCGGTCGCCAGCCGCGAGAAGCCGAGGCCGTTGGGGTCCAGGCCGCCCTTGGAGGGGGCCCGCGCAAGGTCGTCCAGCGTGCCGGGCTCAAACGCGTCCAGCCGGCGCCGCTTCTGCTTGGCGGCCCGCGTCCGGTTGGGCTTCCGGAACAGGCCGCCGTGCAGCACGAGCGTCTTGGTGCCGACACGCGCCGCCAGCGGCAGCGTCGCAAACAGGCGCTTGCACGCCGTGTGCACAGACTGCGTTCAGAGGGAGGGGCCAGAGTAGGGTGTGGGAGGTCAGGTTGTCATTGAATAAGAAAACGTTGGGCTGTCGAATGCTGTCCGATTCCCGGGGGCCCATGCAGCGGGCACACTCACCCCCTCCCACACACACACAGATACCCTGCCCCCTTCACCACCATTCAGCTACACCAATCGCACCTTCCACCTCCCACGCCCAAGCTTGGCCACCAGCTCGCCCTTGAAGCCGTACACCAGCGTGCACAGCGCCGTCTCGTGGTTTCCCCGGAGCAGGGTCACCTCCTCTGGCGCCGCCAGCTTCCAGGCCAGCAGCAGGAGCAGCGTCTCCAAACCCCAGGCCCCTCGGTCCACGTAGTCGCCATTGAAAACGAGGTGCAGCTTCTCGCTGGGTTCCCCCACGCTCTCAAATCTGAAATTGGAAAATGGATTGTGAGCGCATCATCTGGAGACAGCTGTGGCGCATGCATGGCACCCTGCAGTGCACCCCAGCCTCCGACTCTCAGCAATGACAAGTACACGAGCCTCCGGGACCCCCCCGCGCACATGTTGCAGACGTCCTGGAATTGGCCGTGGGTGTCGCCCACAACCCCAACGTGCGAATCCGGCGGCGGGGTCACCTACGGAACGGACAGAGGGAGTGCGCATGATGCCTTCTAGATAGCAAAGCTTGATATCAAGTCCATTTAAATTCGTGCTGGGCCTAGCCACGCCCCACTCGGACCTGCACCAGCGCGCTCTGGGGTTTGAGCAGCGCTTCCGCAGCGGCGACCAGACCGAGAACCGTCTCGACGGGCACGGACTGCGTGAATTCCTGGGGCGGATGGGCTGCCGCGTGCAACAAGACCTCCCTAAATCTCCTGACCCAGGGTTTGTCGAGCTGGGTAGGCAGTGGACCGATGGTCGTCATGGCCACCCGTCCTGGGGGCGCCGCGCTCCGCGGCTGCCTCTCCCTTCACAGATGTCGTACTGTGGGCCGCCCAAAAATACTGTTCTTTGGCAATAAGCAATTTGGCAGTCCACACCAACGTCATGCCGCGTCTGTCAAATCCCTTGACGCAGCTGCGGGTGCGCTCCCCGGAACTGGTTTGAACCGCTGCGGCGACGAGGCGGGAGATCTCTCGAGGACCACTCGGCGCGCGAGGTGGGAGCCAGCAGGAGGGCGTGACGGGCATTCCCCTGGAGCAGCTCACCATCGAGGGCCCCGTCTGAACGCCCACTCCCCCTTGCTCGAGAGCGGCTAGCGTATACGGCTGTTTCAGGGTGCAGCAGCGCTCGCCGGACTGATCTCCGCCCTCGAGACTACAATGCTGTGATCTGTTCCCTGCCCTGCCAGCCCGTGATCGGGGCGACTCGTCGCCATGGACATCAACAGCAGCAAATATGAGCTGGTGGGTGGCTTGTGGGGGCGTGCATCCACCGCCCGGGCCCGTGGCCGGGGCCTCCCAGGTCCGACGGACCGCTCTCGGGAGCTCCACTCGAGCCAAACCCGCGACCTGCTCCGCACCGCAGATCAAGGACATTGGCTCCGGCAATTTTGGAGTGGCTAAATTGATGCGCGACAGGAGTACCGGGGAGCTGGTTGCGGTGAAGTTTATTGAACGAGGGGAGAAGGTGGGTGTGCTGGTGTGTGGTCTCTCAGGTGGGGGTTGTTTTGCCCTGGGAGCGGGCTGACTGGGGGGGAGGGTCTGTTGGAGAGCCAACATGAGGGCACCGTGTGGGGTCTTTTTTTCGGATTAAAGCCGTCATCGGCGGCTGTGGGCTTGAGAATGTAGAGGGTGTGGGAGAACAGGCCATGCGTGCGCGGAGGGCGGGGCAGAGGGCATGCTTTGGCCGGCTCACGTACATGCTCCGCCCAGCATCATCACGCATCCTCTGGTCTCCCACCCAATCGCTCGGGTCATCACCCTTGTCCACGTACAGATTGACAAGAATGTGGAGCGTGAGATCATCAACCACCGCCAGTTGTCGGGCCACCCCAACATCATCCGGTTCAAGGAGGTGTTTGTGACGAGCACGCACCTTGGCATCGCGATGGAGTACGCGGCCGGGGGCGAGCTGTTCGACCGCATCGTGCGTGCGGGTCGTTTCAGCGAGGACGAGGCGCGCTACTTCTTCCAGCAGCTGATCTGCGGCGTGGCGTGGTGCCACCACGGCGGCGTGTGCCACCGCGACCTCAAGCTGGAGAACACGCTGCTGGACGGTCGCCCGGCGCCGCGCCTCAAGATCTGCGACTTTGGCTACTCCAAGTCGGCGCTGCTGGACTCGCAGCCCAAGAGCACGGTGGGCACGCCGGCCTACATCGCGCCCGAGGTGCTCTCGCGACAGCAGTACAACGGCGAGGTGGCCGACGTCTGGAGCTGCGGCGTGACGCTCTACGTCATGCTGGCGGGGGCCTACCCCTTTGAGGACCCGGCCGACCCGCGCAACTTCCGGAAGACCATCCAGCGCATCATGTCGGTTCGGTACGCGCTGCCCAGCAGCCTGCGCCTGAGCCGCGAGTGCGCCGACCTGCTGGCCCGCATCTTCGTGGCCAACCCCGCGCAGCGCATCAAGATACGCCAGATCCGCGCACACCCCTGGTTCCTGCGCAACCTGCCCGAGGAGCTGCGCGACGGCGGCCTGGCCCTCACCGAGGCGGCGCCCAAGATCCCGCAGACCGTCGACGACATCAAGCAGGTCGTGCGCGTCGCCAGGGTCAAGACGCAGGTGCCCAAGGCCCCCGCGCGGGGCTTCAATGAGGAGGACTACATGGACGGCGACCTGCTGGACAGCGAGGAGCTGGTCGAGTAGGGCGCGGGAGCTGCGGTCCTGTATCTATCCGCACAAGAAGGCGCCCCACGAGGGCCGGCTCCCGAGTGAGGCTCGGTCAGCCGCAACCCGGGACGTTTCCCAGACACTCCACCTGCCCCCCTTTCGTGACACGGGGACAAATGGCGGCCGCGCAGCGCCGCGGCCGCCGCGCACCGAAGCCCACTGGGAGGCCCCTGCCTGGCGCGCACCTGTTCCTCAACTTCCCAAATGCGTGTGGCCCTCGCGAATGTCTGTCTTCTATTCTTTGCCATTTCATGCGGTGTACATTCCCCCGCTGTGCGCATGCGGATGCTTTACGCTCGGGAAGGAAGGGTTGCGTGGGTCCGATGCACCTGGGATGATGAGGGAATACTGGGCCTGCGCGAGGATTGGAAGGCAAACCAGAAACAGCCGCCACTCGTCGCTGAAAATTGCGGCGCCTTACACTGCTACAAATAGGCGACGCCAGGGGCATGCTCGCTCAAATTGCTCAAATAAAAAGAAAACGTGAATCGATCAAGCGCCCGCGGCGGGCTGCGGCTCGGACAGGACATCCTCCATCACCTCCTCCTCCTCCTCCTCCTCGCCGTCGTTCTGGCTGCCCAGCATGTGATTGAACATGGCCGCCAGGACGCGCATGGAGTCCTCCCTGTCCGCGACGCGCGCCCCACCGCCCTTCTTCCGCGCCTGGGCCGCCTGCGCGGCGCGCGAGGGGGGGATGAACTCTCTGAGCACCCGATCAAAGTGCCTGGGCGCCAGCGGCTCGGGGGTGGACCTACATTTGTTGTGGGGGGGTGGGAGAAAGAGGAGGTTGGTTGTGAAATTAGATGTGGTCTGACGGACTAGGCATTGCGTTTGGTGGAATATTGAGACTTTGAATCCCCAGCCTTTGTAAAAAGGCAAACCCCCAGAGACAGAAACGCCCACAAAATTCAATCACAAAACACTTACTGCGAGGCTGCCGCATCGTGGAAGGGCACCGCCGCGGCCATGCTGCAGAGCTCGGTGAGGTCGGAGCCGCTGTAGCCCTCGGTGCGCTCGGCCAGGAGCTTGAGGGCGCCCTTGGTCGTCCCCGGCTTGCCCTGGGCCGGCCGGGGCGGGAGGGTCGGGCCGGCGTCGGAGGAGGAGGAGGAGCGCTCGCTCGCCGGCTCCGGCGGGTGCGCCTCCACCAGCCCCGCGCGCTCGCGCACCTCGGCCCAGAGCCCCGGGTCGAGGTACTGCGGCCCCAGCTCGCGCGCGTGCCGGGCCAAGAGCAGGGCCAGGATGGTGGCGCGTTGCGGCGCGCGCGGCAGCCGCACCTCGTACTGCAGGCTGAAGCGCCGGAGCACGGCCTCGTCCAGGTCGTCGCGCTTGTTGGTGGCGCCCAGCACGACGATGTTGGCGGCGCTCTGCGTCTCGAAGCCGTCCCAGAGCTGCATGAACTCGGTCTTCATGGCCGTGGTGGCCTCGTGCTCCACCGCGCGCCTGTGGCCCAGCAGCGAGTCCACCTCGTCGATGAAGAGGATGGTGGGCGCGATCTTGGCGGCCAGCGTCCACACCGCCGCGATCAGCTTGTTCGTGTCGCCGTACCACTTGCTCAGCAGGGTGCTGGCCTTGAGGTTGATGAAGCAGGCGTCGCACTCGGCCGCCAGCGCCTTGGCCAGCATCGTCTTGCCCGTGCCGGGCGGGCCGTACAGCAGCACGCCCCGCTTCTGGCGCAGCAGGCTCGTGCGGAACAGCTCGGGGCGTCGCATCGGCGTGATCACGTTGCGGCGCAGGTCCTCGATGATGTGGTCCAGGCCCCCGACGTCGCGCAGCGTCACGTTGATGTGCGCCGGGTTGACGACCTCCTGCGCAATCACATCCTCGTACTGCCCGTCCGTGTTCACGGGGCGCCCCAGGCGCTTACTCAGCGCCTTTTTGCGCTCCTTGGCCTTGAGCAAGAGGTAGAAAACGAAGGGGAGGGGCGATGTGGGTGTCAGGCTTTTGCAAAAGACCAGGGTACCAGTAGACGCAGCCAGTGGAAGCATCCTGACGGGCGGCCTCTCCACCACCACCCCCTCAGCCCTACCGTCTCCACATTCTTCTTGGTGGGGTCCATTTGCTTCAGGGCCCAGCGCAGGATGAGCCATGATCCCAGCAAGCTCAAGCCCAAGTACGAGACCTGCGCTCGGAGCCAGGGCGGGGCCTTCGTGGGTCGGACGCCTCCTGGCACGTCATCCCCTTCGCCCGCCCCTCCGCCATCCGCACCTCAAACAGCGTGTTTTTATTGTTCCGGGTGAGGTTCTGGACGAGCTTGACGCTGGCAGACCCCAGCTTCTGCAGAGTCTCGCCCAGCGAGACCATCAGACGCTCGCCCCGCGGCGACTCGCGGCGCTGCCAGCAGCCCCTCTCAATACGCTGCACGGCCGGCCCAATAGACTGTGGTCGGCTACACGTTTGCGTGTGTTCGCGCGCACACGCACTCAATACACGCAGACCATGTGGGCTCCGCGACAAATCCGAACAGGCTCATCTGGTAATCTTCGCGGGGATAATGCATGGCCAGGCGGTGGATTTCGTTTTCTGGGCTCCCAGCATGGTCGTCCTTTTTGAGCTTGTTCCAGCCCCAATGCCCTAGCTGAGAATCAATGGCTTACTATCAGGTCCCAATGAGACTGGATCGGGACTGTCATCATGCGTTTGGGAGCGCCATGGACTCTTTGCATGCTGGTGCACTGGCCCCTAGCTGAGAGCACCTGCTCGGAAATCTCGAGGGATCAGTCAGGTGACGGGACTCCCCGCTTCCAGAAATAGACACCCTCACAACCACTGAACTCTGCTTAATCAAAGTATTCAACTCTCGTCATGTAGAAAATGTTTGAAGATCCGGCATCGGTGCAATGGCTGGTCGCCAGGTTTGGCGCTTGGGTGCGACACGCCCAAGTAGCGGAAGCCGAGGAGGACTCCCGCGCCCTGATCGTGCACCCTGACTTTGTACACACACTCCGAAACCCCTCCCTGTATGCTCGCGGCCTGAAAACGCGGTGGGGCGAGCTGCCCTGGGAGCTGTTGCTTTGTATTTTATCGCACCTGGACAGCTCCCGGGAGCTCGCCAATTTTCAACTCGTCAACTCGGCCTGCCAGTGCGTTGTTGGAGCTTGGATGGTTGCGATAGTCGTGTGTTGTTCATGAAAAAATGGTCCGGCGAGGAGTTCGTCTTCCAACCGGCTCTGTCGTTCCCCTGTCCGCCTCGCAGCGCCCTGGCCGGCGACCAGGTGCTCTGGAGGAGGCTCTGCTTCCGCGATTTCCGCACCCCTCCACACGCCGAGCCCCAGGACTGGAAGGAGCTGTATAGGTCCGTGAGGGGTCGGAGGGACTGTGTGGAAATGGTCTGGCTCTTGTCGCCTTTGAGAGGTCAGTGGATTGCGGCAAGAACTCAATGCGCACGTGTGCACTTCAAATCCACGCCACTGCAGGTTTAACGTAGAGCTATTTAATGCCCTGAAGCGCAACAGGAACGAGGCGGCCCTGGTTCCCATGCGGCGTTCCTTTGTTTTGCCCACACGCTAGACTCTTCGAATTGTGTTTTGATGAGGAGGAGTGCATTGCATCCTCCACTTGTACCCTCTTCTGTTGTTGACTCTCAATGAGCGTTACCGTCCCCGGACGGTCTGGCGTTTTCCCTCATTCTCTTCTTTGTAACTGGCACTGCCCCCCCTGTAAACTGATGCGTGCACTAGCCTCTATGATAAAAAGCAACTTGCAGAAGAAGAGCGATGAGAGGGTGTGGGAGTGGGCACCCGTTCTTACCCAAAAACATTGGAAGAAAGGCGGCGTCTGCTTATTCGTGAAAATTTCGAAAAATGGCGCACATTAATTCCTCCTCCGCAAAACTCCATTGGTTTTCCAGAGTCCACAGACAACACCAGGGGATGATAGCTTTCAAAAATCCCCAGAAAACTGTCCACGCTCGCCGCGCAAGACCACCCAAACCCTCATCACCACCCAATTCACTCTAGTGCGCCCCCAAAGCCTCGGCGACGCGCTGGTTGAGCGTGTCGCAGACGGACTTGGCGTCGCCCAGGAGCATGTGCGTGTTGGGCTTGTAGAACACGGGGTTGTCGGCGCCCGCGTAGCCGGTGCCCATGGTGCGCTTCATGACGATGACCTGCTTGGCGCGCCAGACCTCGACCACGGGCATGCCGGCGATGACCGACTCCGGGTCCTCCACGGCGGCCGAGTTGATGGTGTCGTTGGCGCCGATGACCAGGGCCAGGTCGAACTCGTCCATGCGCGGGTTGACCTCCTCCATCTCCTCCACGACGTCGTAGGGCACGCCCGCCTCGGCCAGCAGCACATTCAGCTGGCCGGGCATGCGGCCGGCCACGGGATGAATGCCAAAGGTCACGCGGATGCCCTTGGCGCGCAGGCGCTTGACCAGGTCCGCGATCGCGTACTGCGCGCCGGCCACGGCCAGGCCGTAGCCGGGCACGATCAGCACGCTGCGCGCCGTGGTCAGCGCGTCGGCCGCGCCCGTGGCGTCAATCTCCAGGTGCTCGCGGACGATCTCGGCGTCTGCACTACTGTTCTGCGCGCGCGGCTTGGTTGCGTAGCCGCCCAACACAACATTCGCCAGCGAGCGGTTCATCGCGCGGCACATGATGTAGGAAAGGATGGCGCCCGAGCTGCCGATGAGCGCGCCCACCGCGGTGAGCAGGTCGTTGCCCAGCATGAAGCCCTCCGCGCAGAGCGCGTAGCCGCTGTAGCTGTTGAGCAGCGTGATGACGACGGGCATGTCCGCGCCGCCGATGGAGGCCGTCATGTGCGCGCCCAGCCCGCCTGCCAGCGCCGTCGTCGCGCCCAGCGACGCCAGCGCCAGCGTGGGGTCGCCCGTGGTCAGGAAGGCCGCGCCCGCCGCGACGTTGCCGGCCAGCAGCCCCGCGTTGAGCAGGTTTTTGCCGGGCAGCGCCAGCGGCTTGCTGGGCAGCAGGCCGTGCAGCTTGCCAAAGGCCACCGCGGAGCCGGTGAGCGTCACCGCGCCGATGAATGTCCCAAAAAAGGAGCTCACCGCGTGCACCGCGTCGGGGCTGTGCCCCGCGCCGCTCATGGCCATGTAGCTGGCCACGCTGGTGGCGACCGCCGCGAGGCCGACCAGCGAGTGGAAGCCGGCCACCATCTGCGGCAGCGAGGTGATGGCCATGCGCTTGGCCACGCCCGCGCCGACCAGCGCGCCCGCGCCCAGCGAGGCCGCCACCTGCGCGGCCGTGGCCGCGTCGGGGAGCGAGCCCATGGTCGCCGCGAGCCCCAGGCCCACGCCCAGCGCGCCCAGCGTGTTGCCCGTGCGCGCGGTGGACTGCGCCGACAGCGCCGCGATGGAGGCGATGCACAGCACCGAGGCCGCCAGGTAGGCGCCCTGCGTCGCGCCGGGGAGCGCGCCCGCGTAGGCGCCGCCCGCGCACGCGGCCACCGCGGCCGCCGCCGGGAGCGCGAAGAAGCGCTGGAACTCGGGCGGGTCGCCCGGGCGGCGGAACATGTCCAGCATGCGGCGCGTGATGGTGAAGCCGCCGCCGATGTTGACCGCGCTGGCCACGATGGCGGCCGAGGCCAGGCCGCCCACCGCGCCCTGCGGCAGCAGGCCGCCCGTCGCCACGGCCATGCCGCCCACGGCCGTCAGGCCCGAGATGGCGTTGGTCACCGACATGAGCGGCGAGTGCAGCGCGGGGGTCACGCCCCACACCGTCTGGTACCCGCACACGCTGGCCAGCCCAAACTTGGTGAGCATGGAGGCAAAGGCCGGCGTCGGCGCGGCCGCGCCCAGCGTCACCACGGCCCCCCAGCCCGGCGGCCGTGCCCAGCGCGCTCCTCAGCGCCGCGGCGCGCAGCGCCTCGGGCGAGTCGGGGTCGACGGCCGGCGCCGTCTCTGCGGGCTTGGGCGGCGCCGCCGCGGCCGTCTTGACCGGCGCCGGGGCCGGCCAGCGCAGCTCGCCGTCCTCCAGCACCAGCGCCCCGCGCACCGCCTCGTCGCCGTGGTCCAGCAGAAAGTGCCCCTTGTGCCCCGTGAACGGGCCCATGGACAGCACAAACTAGGGGCAGGGGGGGGAGGGGGATGGTGAGGAAGAGCTCATTACGAGATGGACTGTGTGCTAGAAAATGACAAGAATACACACCCTCAACGTCCCCGTCAACTCCCCCCCAAACACACACACCTTGGAAATATTATTCGAGTACAGGGTCGAGGCCTGGGTGGGCAGGCGGGACGGGAGGTCCGTGTAGCCGATGCAGGTCACGCCGTGGGCCTTGACCACCTCGCCCGGCACCGTGGTCTCGATGTTGCCGCCCTGCTCTGCCGCGAGGTCGACCGTCACCGACCCCGGGCGCATGCTGGCGACCATGTGCTCCTTGATCAGCGTGGGCGCCTTCTTGCCGGGGATCAGGGCCGTGGAGATGATGATGTCCACGTCGCGGGCCTGCTCCGCAAACAGCTTCATCTGCGGCCAGAGATTGGGTTGAAAGAGGGAGAGAAAGTGTGAGAGACGCGAGTGGGTGCTAAAGAATATGCTGAGGACCTGAATATTTCATCCTTGCTTCTGATATATAACAATAACAACGGGTGCCATAAACGTAAGCCCTCATTGGCAACCATGTATGTAGCCACTGGTAGCTACTGCTCTTTCTCCCCACCCACCCACCCACCCACCCACCCACCCACTCCATAAGCAAGCATGAACCCACCTCGGCTTCGATAAACTCCTTGGACATTTCCTTGGCGTAGCCGCCGCTGCCCTCGCCCGACTCCTCAAGGTCCACGGTCAGAAACTCGGCGCCCAGGCTTTTGGCCTGCTCCTCCACGGCCGCGCGCGTGTCAAAGACGCGGACCACGGCGCCCATGTTGCGGGCGGTGCCGATGGCCGAGAGGCCCGCCACGCCGCCGCCGATGACGAGCACCTTGGCCGGCGGCACGCGGCCGGCCGCCGTGATCTGGCCCGTGAAGAAGCGGCCAAAGTGGTTGGCCGCCTCCACCACCGCGCGGTAGCCGGCGATATTGGCCATGGAGCTCAGCGCATCAAAGGTCTGGGCGCGGCTGATGGTGCGCGGGATGCAGTCCATGGCTGGGGTGGGGTTGGGGAGTAAGGAGAGGGGTGGATGCTAGGAAAGGTGCGAGCGAGGTAATACGCATGGCAGTGTACCACCAACAAACGCTCCTGGCAGCCCATCACTCTCTTCAAATGATACCGCTCAGAACTTCATGCCTGCTTACCAAGCACAGACATGCGCTTGTCGGCGAGGGCGTCGACGAGGGCCCGGTTCTGGGCCGGCTGGATGAAGGACACGAGGCGGGAGCCGTCCTTGAACAGGGGCACCTCGGCCTCGGCGCTCGGGGGCCGGATCTTGAGGACCAGATCCCCGCCAAAGGCCTCCTCTGTCGTGCCAATCCTCGCGCCCGCAGCCTCGTAGTCGGCGTCCTGCGCGGAAAATGGTGAGAGCCGAGCAGCCGGTCACATGGCAGGGACTACGAGCTGAGTCAGAGAGGAGTACCGCCAAAATCACGCTCGCCCACCCTCTCACCTCCCCGCCCCACTAGTCACTCACCGAGAAATTGGCCAGAGCGCCAGCCCCAGACTCCACGACCACATCCTTGAATCCGGCCTTTTTCAGCGCCTGCACGCCCGCCGGGGTCAGGGCCACGCGCCGCTCGTTGGGCCACGACTCCCGCGGCACACCTGTCGGCCGGCACAAGAATGGATGGATGAGTCCATGGCACGCTTGATGATGTCTGGCACATGCAGTCGATGTCGACGGTTGGACTTCCTATCAGAGACCCCCTCCATTCCATTACAAACAGGCAGGCACGACACGTAAGGATGACTCGGAGTCTACCCACCGACGGTCAGCTCGCCGTACGGGATGCCCGTGCTGGCGCCTGCCGCAAACGAGCGACCTCCGATCAGTGAAGAAGGCCAGCCGGATCGCAGCGCCGACGCGGGGGCAATCACCGGGACGGGACCGCCTCCGATGATCTGGCCAGCCACCTGCCCGCCAGAAGGCTCGAGGGCACGCAGCGCGCAAGCGGCCGCCCGCGTCCCCAGGCCGCGCGCAATCGACATTTGCTGTAGACGCAGCATTGTAGGTGAGCCCGAAGGCTCCGGCTAGCACGAACCTAGGCAAGCGTGCGTGTGGCCAGGCAGTTTAACTGGTTGCCATGCACCGGGCCCAGCCTCTGGGCACGATCGGCAGTACCAGACGCCCTTATTGTCCACCGATCTTCGGATCGGCGGTAAAGGCAGAGGCCAATGGCGCTGGCTGTCGCCAGGGCGGCACATGAGCCGATCGAAGCTGCCCCCTCCCCGGTCACGTGGCACTAGTCATAGTGCGGCATCCACGTAGGATCTCACCAATCCTTGAGAAAGCAGGTCTGGGGTTGCGCACGCGGGCCCCTCCCGAGCGCCCAATTGCGGGCCTGTGCGTGCGAGTTGACAGTCCCTACTCACATAGGATGATGTACAGGCAGGCCACCCGCTCGTGAGGCCCGTGCTCCCCCCACTTGACTCTCGCACCGGGGACCGGCACCTTCTCGGGCTGGCCGGGGTGCCACTGGGTACTCTGGCATGGCCCCCCGCGCGGTAACTGTTGGGGACCTCCCCGCCGCTGCTATTGAGCAGGTCCTGCTCTACCTCTCCCCCGTGGACCGCGCGGCGGCGTCGGCCACCTGTCGGACATGGCGGAGCATAGAGGTCTCGTCGCGGCTCCTGTACGGCGACCTCACGCTGGACGGGCAGTGTTTTGGGCCAGAGTGCGGCGGTGACGGCGCTTCTTCCGTGGGGTCGTGGCTCGCGGCGCGCCTGGAGGCCATCCAGCATTTCAAGCTGTGGACGCCCTACCGGCTCGACTCCCTGGCCTCGGGCGTGGTCGATCTGCTGGCCTCCGCGAACAAGCTGCTCTCCCTGCAGTACGTGTCCTCGGACAAGTCTTTGAGCCGCTCCCTGGGCTCCCTGGCCAAGCTGACCAGCCTGCGGGCGCTGCAGATCCTGGTCCCCTCGGACGGCGGCGCCGCGCTGGCGCTGCGCGCGCGTGACATCAGCAAGCTCAAGCCGCTGCGCAACCTGCGCGCGATCCGCCTGAACGTGGCGGAAATCCGCGGCGGCCTGCCGGCGCCGCTGCTCAAGGCCTGGTCGCGCGTGGAGAGCCTGCACATCACCGCCCGCTTCCGCATGGCCGGCGAGTCGCTGCGGCACCTCACCTCGCTGCGGCGGCTGGAGCTTAACGGCGTGACCCTGTCGCCGCCGGACGAGGAGACGGCCGCGCGCCTGACGGCGCTGGAGCACCTGGCCATCCAGCCGGCCGCCGAGGACGTCGCGCGCTGGCAGGAGCTGGAGCTCTGGGCGGCGCTGCACCGGCTGCCCGCGCTGCGCACGCTGCAGGCCTCCGTGGACGTGCTGGCCCTGCTCCAGAGCCAGGGCGCGGCCGTGCACGAGGCCGGCGTCGCCGAGCTGCTGGCCGCGCCCGCGGCCGAGGGCGGCGTGCCGGACGGCATCCTCGTCTGCCGGCACCTGCGCCACGTGGTGCTGCCCATGATGGTGGAGCGCCTGCCGGAGCTGCGGCCGGGCCAGCTGCCGGCGCTGACGCGCCTGGAGCTGCCGGACTCGATGGCGCAGAGCTGGCCCGCCAGCTGGGCCACGCACCTGCCCACGCTGCGCGCGCTGGCCCTCAACGGCGCAGCCTCGCTCGCGCGCCAGCTGCCGGCCGAGTTCTCGCGCCTGCGCCGCCTGGAGCGCCTGGAGCTGCGCGCCTGCGGCCTGCGCGCGCTGCCGGCGCCCGTCGCGGCGCTGCCGGCGCTCAAGCGCCTCGACCTCGGCATCAACCGCCTGGAGGACCTGCCGGAGGGACCCTACCTCGCCAACCTGGAATGGCTGGGCCTGCGCCAGAACCCGCTGCGGCACGTGCCGCCCGCGCTGGCCGGCGCGGCCAGGCTCGAGGCTCTCGACCTGGGCGAGTGCGACGCGCTGGAGCTGGCGCCCGAGCGCGACATCCAAGGCACGCTGGCGCGCGCGCCCGCGCTGCGCGCGCTGGTCCTCGCGCGGTCCCTGGACCGGCCATGGGCCGCGGAGCTGCTCGCGGAGCTGGCACGGCAACTGCCAGACCTGCAGGTCGCGCTGGAGCGCTGCGGGCCCGCGCCGGGCGCGCTGGGCGCGGACGGCGAGGTGAGCGACTTTTTCGTCGAGGAGCGCGGCGAGGAAGTCGAGCGCGGCGCGAGCCAGGCCGTCGTGCTCGAGGAGCTCGAGACCAGCGAGTGAGGATTTTATGTGCGCGCTTTCCTGCCGCGCTGCAACACTTTCGTTTAATCAATGAGGGCCGCGGTTGCGAGGTTGAGACTGGCTTCCTCACGGCGCCGTCCTCGAGGTCCGCGAGCTCTCAAGCCTTGCACGAGCCTTGCACAAGCTCGCCTGCCGCGACGCCCCTCCCTACCTTTACTGCTTCTAGAAGAGCATGACGATGACCACCCATCTTTGCAGAGACTCTGCGAAGCCACGACCGTCTCGGCCTCACATACCTAGTATTTGTTTTTGTACCCTCGCCACCCCTGTCGCCTCCCCTGGCTGGTCGCCCCCTCTTGCATAGCCCCTCCCATGCCGCCCCCGGAAAAGGAAGAAATTTTTGCGGTTGTTTTTTTTTCACGTCTAGTAGGTAGCTATTGCTTTTTTCCCTCCGTCCTGCTCTTGGGTACCCTGTCTCAGATCTGTGGCTTGTATAGAGCTGTGAGATTCGTTTCTCCTCGAGGCGAGCGCTCGAAGCAGAGTCAGTCGAGCGAGGGTGCCTGAGATCCGGTCGAGACTGGACCCAGGAATGCGGACCCCAAGACCTCGGCGGCCGGGAGATCTTCTTGTCTGCCCGGCCAGTGCACCCGCTCTCATGTCATGCTGGGCCTTCACGGCCGCTTGAGGCCATTTCCCTTTAAACCTCTCAATTAATCACTCCAGGGACGCGGACAGCCATGTGGCCAGTGCAAGCAACGCAAACAAGGGGAAAAGGATACGGTCAATCCGGGGGCTCTGCATTCATGTTTGCCGCAATAACAAGGGTGAAGGATTGGTGCGGGTCCGAGAAAGGCCTTGTTGGAGGACCAAACAGTGCCTTCCCTTTAGAAGCCGGTAACTAAATCACCCCGCAGTGCATGCACCAGGACAATGAACAAGGTGATGGAGGAACGCTGACAAAACAAGCTCCGAATCAATGATGATGCAGCATGGTGTGGCCAGGGGAGGCGTGTGTGTGGGAGGGTGCTCACCCCCCCCCGCCTCTGGACACACCAAGTGGTGCCGCGATGCAGGTGTGCGCGATCAAAATGCGCGGCTCAGCCGAGGCGGTCGAGGACCTCGTAGGCGTGCGTGACGTTGAGGCAGGCGGAGCGGAGGACGATGCCCAGGAGCAGGACGGCCGTCTCCGGGCTGTCGCGGGTCATGGCGGCCAGCGCCTCGCGCGTCAGCGCCCAGACGCAGGAGGGGCCCGTGGCCCGCGCGCAAAAGGTGCGCCGGCGGCCCAGGAAGAACTCGGTGTCGCCCACGACGCCGCCGGCCTCGTAGTAGAAAGTGCGGCGCGGGCCGCCCGGCGGGGGCGCGTCCTCGCCGGCCCCGGCCTCGGCGCCCTGGTCAAACTGGAGCTCCAGCAGGATGGACCCCGACTGCACGATGAAGAAGGCCCCCGGGTCGCAGCCCACATCAAACAGCGCCTCGCCGGCCCTGGGGGGGAGGATGGGTGGGGTGGGGTGGGTGGATGAAAGGAGGGGGGGGAGGGAGCCATGTTCCTTGTCTCGACACAAGTAGCGACCAGCACAGGCGCCACAATTTCAAGAGGAACTGCCCATAGAAACACACACACATATGAAGCGACTCTCGCGACCATCAGGTCAGAGCCCTCCCCCCTTCAAAAGTAAACCAAGAAAAACACCAATAACCCCCCCACACGTACTCGAGGGATCGGAGCTGGACGTGGCGCTCCAGCGCGGCGGCGGCCAGGGCGCAGGTCTCCGGGGTCAAGCCCGAGACGGTGTCGGGCTCCTGGGCGCGCAGCGCCTCGACCAGGGTCACGCTCTTGCGCCGCGGCGAGGAGAGCCCGTGCGCGATGGCGACGTCGAGGAACTCCTCCTCGCAAAAGTGGAGGCCCTGCTCCATGGTCTCGAACCAGCGGCAGACCTCGAGCCCGCCCTCGGCGCCGCCGGCGCGCGCGGTGGGGCGCGCCAGGATGAGGCCCTGCGAGACCAGCAGGCGCCGGATGAGCGGCACGTGCGCCGGGAGGTGCGTGATGACCATCTGCACGCCCAGGCGCTGCAGGCGGAGGTGAAGGCCCGTGAAGGTCCGCGCCGCGGTCGCGTCCATGCCCTGCACGCGTCGAAAGTCGAGGATGAGGAAGAGGGGCGCGGCGGCCAGCGCGCCGTCGAGGCGCGCCGCGTCGTAGCCGGACTCGCGCGACGAAAAGTGCGCGCCAGGGGCGGCGGCGTCGGGTCGTGCGTGACTGTTTGCGACCGCCTCGCCCTTGTCCTCGCCCTTGTCCTCGCCGCCAGCGCCCTGATCTTTGACCAGCTGCTGCGCGGCCTCCAGGACCGAGGCCGAGACCTGGACGGAGGAGCCAAAAAACATGTAGCCCTGCAGGCAGCAGGCGGTGACGCGGGGGCTGAAGCGCTCGAGCGCGCGGCGGTGCTCCCAGGTGCGCACCGAGCCGCTGCGGCTGGGCACCACGCTGAAGGTACGCAGCGTGACGCGGGAATAGCTGTAGGTGAAGTGCAGCGTGGCGGCCACGATGCCGGCCGCGATGCCGACCTCCAGGCCCCACCAGGTGATGCTGGCAAAGGTGGCCCATAGGAGCGCGTACTCGACGCGGCTGATGCGCTTGCTGGCGATGAAGAGCCAGTCCTTGAGGATGTCTTGGCCGATCCACATGACCATGGCGCCAAACATGAGGTTGGGCATGTAGGTCATGATGTTGACCGGGAGCATGAAGAGCAGGAGCTCGCCGGTAGCCACGACCACGCCCATGGCGGGGGAGCTGACGCCCATCTTTAGGTTGAATAGCGTCTGCGAGAAGATGTAGGAGCCGGTGTAGCCGACGCCGGTGAGGCCGGTGACCAGGTTGCTCATGCCGACCGTGATCAGCTCGCGGTTGTAGTCCAGGGGAAAATCCACGTCGGCCTGGATGGCCGCGATGTCCATGCTGGAGCCAAAGGCGACCACGAAATAGAGCGCCAAGATCTTGGCCGCCTGGCGCGGGACAAAGCGCCAGTGGATGCTCTTGGGCGGGAAGCTGTCGAAGCCAAACATGCCCCAGGCCTCCCAGAACTTCCAGGCGCCCTCGCCCGGCAGCGGCTTTGCCACCCAGCCCGCGTCGCGCGCGTCGTCGAGCGTGTAGCCGAGCGCGTGCACGGCCAGCACGAATACGAGCGGCACGGCCGCCAGCAGCGCGGGCAGCGCCAGCGGGCTGCGGTAGCGCCGCTGCACGACCGTGATGAGGACGACGAGCAGCAGCGCGGGCGCCAGGCGCACGAGCGGGTCGGGTTTAAGGAGCGCGGGCCAGCTCCAGGGGTCGGTCGCGTCCACGTGCACGCCCGAGGCCAGGCTGAGCCCGGCCACGGTGCAGAAGAGGCCCACGAACGCCAGGTACCCGCCGATGACGGGCAGCGGCACGTACTGCACCAGCACCGCCAGGCGCACGACGCCGGTGGTGATGATGAGCAGGCCCACAATCGTGGTCGAGATGGTCAGGGTCATGAGCACCGTGGCCAGGATCTCCCTGTCCGAGACGCCCGCGCTCCGGCCGGCCGCCACCACGTGCGAGGCGATGGCCGAGAGGAAGATGAGGCCCACGTCCTGGACCTGGCCCATGGCAAAGGGCAGGGTGGAGGAGAGCGTGAACACCACCTGGTGCAGCGCGCTGGACAGGCACACCATCTTGACCAGGTCACCGATGTAGGGCGCGAAGAACTCGTCGCGGAAGATGATGGCCGCAAAGGAGGCCATCACGGGCAGCGCCAGGATCACGTCCAGCAGGCCCACCACCGCCGCGTCGCGGTGCCGCGACCGCGCGGGGGTAGTTGGCGCAGCCGCAACGGCCTCGGCCTCGGCCGCGGCCGCCTGCGCGCAGGCCTGCTCAAACGGGCTCCGGTGCTCCACCAGCTCCGCCAGGCTCATCTCCCGGTCCCGCGGCACCGGGGCAGGCGCCTCGGGGCCCTCCTCCGCCACGGCCGCGGCCCGCGGCGAGCGGGGCGGCTCCGTGCGGGAGGGGCCGCGCCCGATGCGCATGCCTGGGCTGCTGCCCAGGCTCGAGGACACGCCCATGAAACTGGAAGCCGATCGGAAGCTGGACGCGTGCGGCGATGCTGGCTGGTCAACGTGCAGGGTTGAGGGGACCGGGGCCGGGTGAGATCCCTTTGCTCTATGCGGAGAGGTTGCGTGGCTAGGCACCCGCGTCTGCGCCCAGAACCCCGCGACCCCCAAATTCTTTCCCAAAAAGCGAAGGGCCCAAGAATCACCACTCCAATCTTATTCGTACCTGGTCAAAATCGGGGTGCTGCGGGGAGAGGCGCCGCGTGGAGAGCGACGACATGCGCAGCGTGGGCCAGGGTTTGGAGACGTGGGTGGAGGGCACCAGAATGGGGGGCGACCCTTGATGGGAGCTGCTGTCCGTCCCCATGGGGCTGCCGGGGTCGTCCAGCAGCGGGTCCTCTATATCATTGGTGCTCGCCGTGGCGGGCGTCCGGCCATCGGGGCGCAGAGAGGCCCGAGAGCCGGGCAGGCCGCCCTCGGTTGGCATGGCACGAAATTCGCGGCGCTAGCGCATGCCCTGGCCAGAATATGAGGGCCCAGGAGCAGGGCAAGGTACTTTCGTCAGGTAGTATGTCGGCGAAAATTGCTTCACAGGTACCCTGAGTCTCTCGGTTCATGGACCTGTAGGGTCAGTCGATCGGTCCCACCGGGGTTCTGTTCCCGGGGTGCGGACTAAAAACCGGGCGCAAAGGCCGGGCCCGCAATGCATGCCGATGCGGGGCCTATCCGCTAGGCCATTCAAACGCCTCGACCCCAGATGCGAGCGCTCCTCGCGCCAATGGTCTTGAGGAATGCACTCGAATGAACTGAATGATCGAGGTTGTGTTCGATCGCAATGTCATGTGCAGCGGAGTCGCGTCCTGACCCGCAAACAGCCTTGTGGCTCGTTGGTGCAGGCTCAGGGTTCGTCACAGAGTTTCGTTGTACACGGGCCTGCGGAGACCGGATCCATAATTTTTGACGGTCTCCCATGCATTTATAGGCCATGAGTTCCAGGAAACTCGGGATTCCTGGGTTGTCCGAGACAGAGGATGACGACGAGCAGGTGGGAAAGGGAGGGTGCGTTTACCACGCGTGCCCTGGCGTGGCCGCCGTCCGCGTGGAGCAACCGCCCGCTCAGCGGCCATTCTCTGTGCGCGACAGGATCTGGATTTTGAAGTGACGGACCTGTCCTCAGGCTCAGAGGACAGCAATGAGGAGGAGGAAGAGGAGGAGGAGCCGGAGACCCCGGCCGGCTCCGCAGCTCCTGACGCAAGTGCCGAGTCTCGCTCTGTAACAGGGCAAGGGGAGGGGGCCCAACAGCGACAGGCTTGGCTGGCCAGCCCAGGTCCCGTGGCAAACCTGGAGCCGTTGCTCACAGATGCAGACATTGCTTCGGTACGGGTTGAGGGGCTGTGTGACATTGGAGGTGGGCGGGTCTTGAAAATTTGTGGAAGCCGAGGTGGCTGTCCAGGCGCGAAACCTATAGCTCAGCCTATGCATGACCACTAGGTATATACGCTATTTTCATTGAACATATTCTAATAAATCAGATCACATTCCTTTCCCATCCCAGATGATTGCCGAGGAGGATCTGACTTTTGACGACCTCGAAGATTCTGTCCTGGACATGGCCAGCCCTTCAGAGGCCAGCCTGCTCTCGAGGGCGGGGTCCATTGGGGAGCTGGCAGAGGCGCCCGTGGCCAGACGGACCAGGGCCAGGGCCCCGCTGGACCATATGACACTGGAGGAGCTGGAAGCCCTCTTGCAGGTGGGAGGAAGGGCGGCGCGTCGGTTGTGGTACGTAAGCAAGTCTCCTTGATCGCCACTTGATGACCAGCCAGCCTCATTGCCCATGCGCCACGCTCCATGCAGGCCGAGGACGACTTGCCAGCGTTTGATGCGATGGGCGAAAAGGAATATCGAGAATTTTTGCAGGTCGGTGATTTACGGCTGGGGTGCAGGGACTGGATCCATTCGCTCGTCAGTGATCAGGCATGCACTTGAAAGGAAAGAGCGTGCACTAGAACACGTTCTCACCCCCTCAACCAATCCCCCACATGCTTCCGCTCTCATAGGCGCTTGACGATCCGCTCAAGCAGCTTGTCTCGGACGAGGAGAGCGCCTCGGACGCGGACGAAGACTTTCAGCCCGTGCCGCTGCTGCAGGTTAGAGGAGATGAGTGGGGTCTGAGATCCAGTGGGAAGCACAAGGGGTATAGGGTAGAATCAATGTTCACACATGCAAGCCACCTCTGATCCACTCCCTGGCCCCCTTTGTCCAAACGCGCGCAGCGCGAGCAGACCGCCGTCCAGCAGGGCCCGCGCTGGATGCGGGGATTCCCCGGGGAGGAAACGGCGTCTCCGCGAGCTCTGTCTGCGCGGTGGCTCCGGCCCCGGCGGCCGGGGGACGCGCCGGGGCGCATGGTCCCGACGGCGGCGGCCCCGGACCGTGCCGGGCCGGGCACGAGCGCGGACCCCGCCCGGTTCCAGGGGCCACAGGACTCTGGCCCAATGGGTGCAGCAATAGCAACTGCCCCATCGCCAGCAGGGGGCGTCGTCCCCTCCCGTGCCCCCTTTGGCAGACCAGCGCCCGGCAGGGTGCGGCTCGCGGGCCGCGCTTTCCAGCCGGGCCACTACCGGGCGCTGCACGCGCTCGTGTCGCGCCACGTGCAGCTCCTCATCCAGCAGTACGCCATGGCGGTCTCCAGCGGCGCCGCGGCGCGGGCGCGGGTCCTGCGGGCGATGCTGGACGGCCTGCAGGCGCACGTGGGCGCCGTCACCGCCGAGCGCCGGGCGATGGGCGCGCCGCGCTACGACCCCGGCGCGCTGAGCCTGGAGGCCGACGGAGAGGCTGACGGGGAGACTGACGCCGCGCTCTGCTCGCCGGGGTCGCGCCGGTGGGCCCCCAAGCTGCCCGTGCCGGCATACACGATCGCGGACGTGGCGCCGCTGCGGCGCTGGCGCGCCGTGGCGGAGGCCCTGCCCCTGGCCGACGCGGACCGGCCGCCCCGAGCAGCCCGGGCGGGGCGCGGACCTGGGACCGCGACGACCTCTGCAGCAGCGGCGAGGACGACGGCGACGACAACGACGACGACATGGGTGGCGAGGCGGCAGGCGGCGCCCGAGCATTTGCCGGTCAAGGCGCCCTGCCCGGCCGAACGGCCGCGCTCCAAGCGGGGTAGGATTACTGTGGTGACGGATTGCCTGGCATTTGATTAGGCAATATTTTGCATTGCCAGTGGGTCCCTTGAGAAGATGGAGTGAGCAGTCATACGCTTCATTATCTAATCACGAGCGCAACCTATCCTGAGGCACCCGCCTAAATACGCCCTTCTCCTCTCAATCCCAGGTCGGCAAAGCGTGCGAGGCACGAGGAGCATCACCCCGTCTGGGATCGGGTCGTGGCAGAGGCGGACGAGGCCGTCGCGCCGGTCGTCCGCCTGTGCGGCGATCCAGCCATCGTTCCACAGGTATGCGGAGGGAGAGGGTGGTCATGAGGGCGAAGCGTAGTGATTAGTGCAGCAGGGCTTGGCGTGTAGGGGTGTGAATTACGTGTTGGGTGGTAGGTTCCACGCCTTCAAAACAGAGCATTCTATGAGCCACGACCGCTCTATATGTCTGGCCGTTGCCCCGGTACCTATACTCGTGCCTCGACGCCCCCTCCACAACCATTCTTCCCTCATTCGACCCAATGGCAGCCGGCCAGGTTTGTTTGGACGTCCCAGAAAATCTTCACCCCGGCCGAGGACGAGCTGTTGGCCATGGGCATCCTGAGGTGTGTGGGGGGGTATTTTACACTGGGCACCAATATATGACCCAGGATAGCCTGCCAGAGACCCAGAGCATGCATTTTCTATCACCACACATCAAGACTCCTCACCCGCCTGGCCGCGCCAGGTACGGCTACGAGTGGCCGCGGATTCGGGAGGAGATGCTCCCCACCAAGACGCCGACGCAGCTGTTCCACCGCAAGAAGAACTTGGTCTCCTCTAGCTCCCGGGGCCCCAACCCGGTCAAGACGGCGATGGAGACGATCCGGGGCCCGCTGAGCGAGGCGGAGATCCGGCTCATCTCGGACGTCATCGGCTGGCTGGGGCCACGGGCGCACCGCTGGGAGTACATCTGCCAGCAGTACCTGCCGGCCCGGCAGCCAAAGGTGCTCTCCCGGCTGTGGAGCCTGCACACGGGCGGCGCCAGCATCGTGCGGCCGGACAAGTCGGCCCGGCGCCAGGTGCTCGCGAGGCAGCGCCGCGAGCGGCACCTCCGCGACGTCTTCTTCCGCGCCCAGGACGGGAGCCCGCTGGGGGCCCTGCTGGCCGCGACCCCGGCCGACGAGATGGTCGCGGAGGGCGCACCCATCGTCTGCGACGCGGACGGCGGCGCAGAGCAGGGTGCGGACGCGCCCCTGAGGCGCCTGCCGCTCGCCTCGCCCCCGGGCGCAGCCACGGCCGGGCCCCTGTCCGCGCCCACGCGGCCAGAGGGCCGACGGGCGCTGCCGTGGGCGACCCTGGTGGGCCCCAGCCAGCACACCATGGACGCGTTTGCCGCCGGGGAGGCCCTGGTGGCGGGCTCTGGCATGGTAGCTGGCGGGGGGCCACGACGGGCGGCCGGCGCCCGGGCCAGCGGGCGCAGGGCAACCGCTCGCTCCAGCGGCAGCAATTCCAAACGTGGCCAGGCCGCCGGGCAAGCCTGATCTGGTGGCCTACTTTAGGCACCAGCTCCTCGAGGCGCTCGCGGGCGGGGAGCCCGCGGTGGGCATCCCAGAGGCGCCGATCGCGGCCGGGCCCTCCCCGCCCCTGCAGCTGCCGCCGCCGCCGGGCCCGGCGGCGGCGTGGTCGGCCGACGAAGACCGCTTCCTCCTGCGGCACTGCATCGCCGTCATGGAGTCGGGCGCGGCCGTGACCAAGGACACGCTGGGCGTGGAAGCTTTGACTTGGGCCGTGCACGAGGCGGCGGGCGGCGCGGCGCCGCGCTCGCACGCCGAGGTCGAGACGCGCTGCCTGGAGCTGCTGTCGCGCTTTCTCACGCGGCTTCGCGCCCGGCGAGGCGGCGATTGAAGGCGCCGCTCTTTATTTGTATCAGGTGGATGGTGTGGTGCTGTGCGTAATCACTACCCCCTCTCTCTCTATTTATGTGTCCAGTCGTTCTGTCTTTTAGCAAAGCGCAGCCAGCGCGCGCATCACCTGCCGGCTCAGCAAACTGACTGTTGGCAAATAATGAAATCACGGCACGCAAGCAGGAGGTGGCGCGTCGCAATGTTGGCTCCGAGTGTGAGTCGCAAATACGTGGCAATGCACGAGCATGGCTGCTGCTGCCTTGGCTGCGTCGCTGTACTCGGCAGTGCAACGCCCAGGCGAGTCAGGATGGCACGTGCGGACGCGCGGGGCGCGTGACAGAGGTGTCATGTACCACCCCTTGGCGACGGCAGCCTTGGCGCCATCCGCAAAGTTGGTGAGGGATGCTCTAGCCATTGTCACCATGACGCCCGGCGCTGCTCCACAACCCTTGATCCGTCCTCCAATCTAATTTTAACCAGGCAATGGCCTAGCAGCACGAGCTTTTCTCAGGCTTGCCCTTTGCCCCCGCGGGCCGGGCGTTGCCGAGGCGGACGGCGCCCCCGAGGCGGCGGCGGCGCCGGCCGGCCCGTCGCCCTGCGGCGCCTCCCGCAGCCGGGCCATCACCGTCTTGGCGACGGCCTGGAAGGCGTCGTCGACATTTGTGTTGCTCTTGGCCGAGGTCTCGAAGAAGGGAACGCGGTACTCGTCGGCCAGCGCGGCGCCCTGGGCGTAGCTGATCTGGCGCCGGCCGTCGTCCACGTCACTCTTGTTTCCAACCAGAGCCTTGACCACCTGGTCGGAGGCGTGCGCCTCGATGTTGCGCATCCAGTTGCGGATGTTGGCAAAGGACGCCTCGTCCGTCACGTCATAGACCAGGATGATGCCCATGGCGCCGCGGTAATAGGCGCTCGTGATTGTCCGGAAGCGCTCCTGCCCAGCCGTGTCCCAGATCTGAAGCTTCACCCACTTGCCGTCAATCATGATCTTCTTGATCTTGAAGTCGATCCTGCAGAGATGGAGGTGGTGGGATTTGTTTAAGAGGGAGGGAGAGGCTCACTAGAGGTGCTAGCATGGTCTAGGAAGGCAGCGGGTGTCGTAAAATGCGCTGTGCCTCAACCGACTAGATCCCACTCAATGACGAAACATAAGGGTCAGGCAGCAGCTGCCAAAGTATTTTTCCTGCGCACCACGCTGCATACCCACACCAAGCAATACATTCGCCACGCACATCGACAGATCCCCAAGAACACACACGCGCATCGACTGATCAGCGACACACTCCCTTTGGCGCAGCACCCAATGACCATCCAGGCAACCCCTGACCCCTCCCTTTCCCTCTCTACCTCCACCCCTGTCTCTACTCATACCCGATGGTCGTGATGAAGCTGGAGGTGAACGAGTCCTCGGCGAAACGGAGGAGGAGGCAGCTCTTGCCCACGCCTGCGGGGGGCAGGTGGTCGGTTCCGCCATTCACCGCGTGGAGGGGCCTGGCAGCGCTTGCAGGCCAGCCCACCATCTCACAATATAAAACTACTCTACATACCGCTGTCGCCGATGAGCAGGAGCTTTATGAGGTAGTCATAGTCCTGTCGCCGGGCCATTTCGGCCGGGAGCCAGGGCTGACGCTACCAAGGGAGCGACCAGGGGTCGCGAGAGGAGATGGGACGAGGCTACCTGTGTATCTTGTCCCTCGAGCAAGCGTGCAACAGGGCGAGAACCGCGCGAACAGCGCGCTGTCGGGCAGCGCTCCATCGGTCTCGGGGATTCCGGACGCGAGGAGCTCGAGTGGCGAGATCTTGGGTGCGGCGATCGATCCTGCTCCTCGGGGCGTCGCCATCTTCCCAAGCTGCCATTCCGGGGCAGGTGTTGGTATTGTTTTTGTTTGCAATTATTTTTAATAGGTCGAGTGAGACTGGTGCTCGCAGGCGCACTTGTTTGCAGGGTTGTTTCCTCCTTGTGGCGGGCGGGCCGCCAACTGCCCGGGCAGCGCCGGTGGCTGGCCGGAGAGCACCCAGCCTGCACCCCCAACCCCCCTCTGCCACTCGGCGCTCGCTCGCTCTACATGTCTACAAATGGTTTTCATTTCAAAGCCGACGCTCAAAATTGGGGGCCCCCCGTGGCATGGTCGTGAGACTTGAAAAAGCCAGGAAAAGGGGGCAAGCAACCGAAGCAGGTCTGCCGCCGATGCGCGCAGACGCTGGGTTGGGCAACGAGGGGGGGTACGGGGGCGGGGAGCGCCGGAAAAGGGCCTACCCCTGATCGGGACGCAATGAGGTAAAGGCTGTATCAAAATCCTTGGTCCAAGACCGGAAAGCGCGAAAGAAAGAGATGCGTCACATAAAACACGCACTCTCGATGAAGCTAGTCCTCTCCTTTTAGGAGAGCGTGGGGTGGATGGTCGGTCGCGTGTGGGTGCAGCCCGGGGCCAGACTGGCACGGGTGGAGACCCCTGTCTCTCTCCGGGAGGCATGCATTTGGCGGCCACAGGGCCTCGGGCACGACCGAAATAGCCTCGCTCCAGAGAGAGTAGACACAAAAAACCAATTGGTTTGTGCCGAGGAAAGACGCGCCGAGGCTCACCCGGCCTACCGACCAGCCAGTCGGTCCTCCACCACCAATCAACCAACCCCACCGCTGCCTACTCGCGCAGGGCATAGTGGCGGTGGAAGCGGTCGTCGACCTTGGTGAGGTAGTAGGTCCCCTGCGCGAGGTCGCGGACGTCTGGCCAGCTGGTGGTGTAGGCCACGGCGCCGCCGCTGGAGTGCAGGTCCTCGCTGCGCGCGGCGGCGGCCAGAAAATCGGCCACGGGCGCGGGCGGGCGGCGCGCGAGGCGCATGGCCAGCGTGCTGACGGCCTGCAGGCGGTCGAGCGAGAAGCGCGCGGCGTGCGCGTCCGAGGTCGGCCGGCGCCCGACCAGGCTGAGCAGCGTGGCCGAGATGCCCGAGCCGTAGGAGTAGAGCAGCACGCGGCGGCCCTCCAGCGCGGCGCCCGTGGTCTCGATCAGCTGCGCGACGCCCGACCAGACGGACGCCGCGTACATGTTGCCGCACTGGCGCTGCACGCAGGTGCTGGGCCGGACCTTGGCGTCGTAGCTGGCAAAGGCGGAGGTGAGCAGGTACTTTTCCAGGCCGGGCGGCATGCTGGTGGGCGGAAACGGGTGACGCGAAGCTGCGGCGCCCGACTCTGCGGGCGCGCCCACGCCGGCCGCGTCCAGCGCGGCGCCCAGCTCGCCGTTGCGGCAGCCGTCCAGGTACCACAGCCGCGCGTAGGCCTTTTGCACGAGCTTGTTGTAGGGCGCGTGGAAGATGACGTGGTCGACCGCGTCCAGCGCGCAGGGCCGGCCCGTGCGCCGCTCGTACTTGTCCGCGTAGCGCGCCCAGCACGTGTCCAGCGTGTGCAGGTAGCAGTAGACGGAGAGCGGGCCGTCGACGGCCGGGTAGGGCCCGCCCGGCTTGTAAAAGTCGTACGCGTGCTGCATGTGCGAGGCCTGCAGCCCGCGCTCGAGCGCCAGCGGCGCGTCGGGGCCGATCAGCAGCGCCACCGCGCCCGCGCCCGAGGTCGCGCGCGCGGGGCCCGGCGCGTAGAGCGCGATGTCCGAGCAGAGCACCACCGCGTAGCGCCCGTCCCAGGCGCGGCTCTCCACCCAGGCCGCCGCGTTGAGCACCGCCGCGGTGCCGCCGTAGCAGGCCTGGACCAGGTCCACGCCCTCCACGTCCGTGTTGCCGGCCTCCTCCAGCAGCGGCATCACGTACGTCTTCAGGCCCTTGGAGCCGTCCACGCTCGTCTCGGTGCCGCACTGCACGTGCCCGATCTCGCGCGCGTCCACGCCGTGCCGCACCAGCAGCCGCCGGAAGACCGTCATGCACATGGACACCGAGTCCTCGCGGTCACCGCAAAACGACAGGCCTTGCTGCGCAGAGGCGAAGGAGGTCAAAGGGGGGGGGGAAATTATGCGTGCAATGCTAGGTTCGCTCACTCACTCAGGCGCTCACCTCACACACCGTGTTCGAGGTCCTTGAACAAACACAACCGCGCACGCATCCTCGCGCTCCTCACAAAAACCTCACCATACCTGGCCCAGGCCGATGGTGTACTTGCCACTGGGGACGCCGTCGTGCTTCTCCAGGTCCTCCTGCCGCACCTGCGCAGCGCAGCAATCGCGGACGATCTCCCAACCGACGCGGCGGCAGACGAAACCCTGGTACGAGGGCCCAGCGGGCGCTCAGGTCAGCCCACATGCCACCTCCAGACCCCCGACATACATATGTATTCGGAAAGTAGACCTCGGCCGCCAAGATGCCCACATTATCGGGCTGGGCGTGCGGCCGCCCGGACGGCGCATCCACCGCCATGCCACCCGCCACGCGGGGAGAGTGCGCCCCTTCGGGCTCAATAATCATCCCAGGCATCTCCCTTGTCGCCTCCGATACCCCTGTCGAAACCATGGCGACGTGCGATGCGGAACACTTGACTCTCAAACGACAGCCTTAGTCACCACCCTCGTCGCGCTGGTCTTAATCCAACTCGGATTTTCGGAACACGAGCTGACGCACCCAGGCAACGGGATCCGATGGCCGTCACACCCTGCCCGATGCGGCGCAAGCGGCCGGGATGGCACTTTGCGGAGGCCCTGGATTGCTCGATGAACGATGGTGTGTCCAATTGGGGGCTGGCGGAGCTCCCGGAACCGAATTCGAGCCGTGGCTAGAACCCTCGCCCAGCTCATGCGACCATCCCGGACCGGCTCACCTAGCGGATAATTCCTGAAGCCACGGAAACTGATTACATTCCCGTACGACACCCTCGCCTGCACATGACCAGGGCATGCAGGTTGTCAGAGTTTGTTGGTGCAGAGTGTCCGCAATGCCTCGTGTGACTCTTGGACTGGGGTTTCCGAGAGAGTTGGCGGGGTAGCGGACGAGGCGGGTGGATGACCAGGAGTGGTGTACAATGCCGCGCTACAGTGCCGGGATGATCATGGGCTTGAAAAGAACGTGAAGCGTACATATGGATTCATTTGAATGGTATCTGTTCTGGAGCTTGTCGTGGTCTTGACGAGCCACGCGGATTCTTCAAGCGAGGGCGTCCGACATCTACACCTGGCATGACCTGGCTGCAGGGTAGCTGAAAAATATTGTCACGCGCACCCACAAAATTTCTGAATTGCATCATTTGAACGTTGTTCTAGAGAGGCCAATGGACAGCTTCTGGTTCTATGTCTCGATACCTCACTCCCTCTGCATGGGAGTGTGGGGCCGCACAGCTGCATGAGCTCGATGGCGCAATCCCGAGATCCACGGCTATCCGCGAGATCCTAGCTATGCGGATAGGGGTCGAGACTGTGCCTGCATGACGAAAGCAATTCGTAGATAGCAAAAGAACGCTGGATCATCTTCTACCCCGTCCGAGGCGAGAGTGATGTGGCCCTCCAGAAAAGGGTGCAAGTGATCTCCGGCGACCATGGCGAGCTCGAGCGCAGCTGGGCAGGCTCGATGGGAGCTGGAGAACGCGGTGCAGAGCGTCTCCCAGAGCGACTACGATGCTTTGTACCGCTGGGACCCCGCCCAGCAGCGAGAGCTCCAGCAGGAGCGGCCTTGGGACGCCGACCGGGCCTACTTCAAGAGCGTGCGCATCTCGGCTCTGGCCGTCCTCAAGATGGCCATCCACGCTCGGTCGGGGGGCGACCTCGAGGTCATGGGCGTGATGCAGGGCAAGGTGCTGGGCAACGAGTTTGTGGTGCTGGACGCCTTTCCGCTCCCCGTGGAGGGCACGGAGACGCGGGTGAACGCGCAGGCGGAGGCGTACGAATACATGGTCGAGTTTCTAGAGACGAGCAAGGTGTGAAGTGGGTGTGGAATATGGGGGGAGGTGTGGTTGAATGTCCTTTTGTGGGAAAGGGTACGTCAGAAGGTGCAATATCTGTTTGTGATGGCACGCCCAGACTGCATTGGCAGGCACGAGCACCACCGCCCGCTCGAGTCGCTGCAAACTCACCGCGTCGCACAACACCCCACCCTGTGCAGGCGGCTGGCAAGCCGGAAAATATCGTGGGCTGGTACCACAGCCACCCCGGCTACGGCTGCTGGCTGTCGGGCATCGACGTCGGCACCCAGATGACGAATCAGCGGTACCAGGAGCCGTTCCTGGCGGTGGTCATTGATCCACACAGGACGGAAGCCGCCGGGAAGGTGGAGCTGGGTGCCTTTCGGACGTACCCGGAGGGCAGCGCCCCGGCGGGCGACGGGCAGTCTGGCTACCAGAGCGTCCCGCTGGAGAAGATTGAGGACTATGGCGTCCACGCCAATCAAGTGGGTGGTCTGAAGGGGGAGGTTGCGGTTGGTAGTTTGTTGAGGGGCGCGCGTACCTCTAGAGATTGGCAACAGCCGGTATTCACTACCGCCTTCGAATGCGTGTACCTTTCATCACTCAATGATCTACCCCCCCCCCACCTTCTGAATACCAACAATGCCAGTACTACCCTCTGGAAGTGAGCTACTTCAAGTCCCGGACGGACGAGGCGCTGCTGAGCGCGCTGTGGAGCTCGTACTGGGTGCGCATCCTGAGCTCCGCGCCCCTGGCGCAGGCCCGGTCGCTGACCGTCGGCCGCACGAGCGACATTGCCCGCAAGCTGGCGAATCTGAGCGACGCAATGTCCAAAAGCAGGCCGGCCATCGCGGGTCCTAGCGCCGACCGAGCGCAGCAGCACCAACGAGGGGGTACGCGCGACGATTCAGTATCGGTCTGGGCTCAGCAAGATGTGGATCGATGAGTGCGCTGCATTGTGTAGAAAGACCAAACACTTGGTAGTTGGGGTACGAATGTCCACTTTTTCGGTGCATGTGCCAGGGCATTTGGAGATGCACCGCAGATGTAATCTGTGTCAACACTCCAACGAGTCCTTTCATCCGCGCCCACAGGGTCCAGCAACGCACGCAGCCTGCAGCAGATCAGCCGCGACGCGGCCCAGCTGGCGGAAGAGGAGCTGACGGGCTTGGCCAGCCTGTGCAGCAAGCGCCTCCTGCTCAGCCGCCCCGCGTCCCGCGCGGCGGGGCTCGCGCCCATGGAGCTGTCGTAATGGGACGTGCGATCTTTCTGCACAGACCATTGCTTGTTTGATAAACACGATGGCCCTAGCCGCCTGATCGTATCATGAGCGTTACAGCTGGCACGCGTCTCGCAGCGCACGCATCAGAGAGTCAGAGCGGGCAGAGGGGTCCGACGGATCCGGAGAGGAGCTAAGGAAAGGGTGTGGAATGGGGGCTCCTCTGGAGTGCGCTGGGGGCCGCGTCGAGCCTCGTTCGCTAGATGCGCCAGCATTGCCGCTCCACCGGCCGCCGCCACCACCCCTCGTCCACCCATCAGTGCTCAAAGGGAGAGTAGTAGTATCTGACGTGTACCACAAAAAGCAGACAATCACCCTCCAACTACTCGTCGTCAGTCCCTGTCGTCCATCTCCTTGGCGAGCCACTCTTTGAGCGCGGCCGCGCAGATGTCGCGGTCCGTGGAGCTCAAGTGGAACTCGTTGGAGATTTCGGCCGCGATCTCGTCGGGCGTGTCGGCGTCAGGGTCGTAGACAAAGTCGATGGTCTTGGAGCCGCCGTCGACGAGGTCGGGTCCGTCGTCGCCCTCGTACGCCATGTGCAGGCGGAAGTGGAGCTTGCCGTTGCGGATCTTGCCGCTGAACTGGAAGAGGTAGTCCTCGCCGCGCACAAAGCCGGCCTCGCAGGCGGTGCGGCGCTCCTCGTCCGACCAGGACAGCGGGTCGCGCGAGATCTGGCGGGCCAGCTCCTCCTGCGCGCGCGCGCCCTCGCCGCCCGGGGGCGCGCCCTCGACCGGCGCGGCCGCGGAGAGCTCGCTCTTGCTGCGCCGGATGGAGGCGCTGCCCGGGTCGGAGCCGTCGGGCTGGATGGAGGCCGACTTCTTGGCCAGCACCAGGAACGGGTGCTCCAGCAGCTGGCGCGCGGTGGGGCGCTCGCCCTCGGGCGCGAGGCAGCGCGCGATGAAGTCGTGCGCGGGCGGGTCGGCCACCTCGGCCAGCGCCGCCTGCCAGAGGTCCTGCGCCTGGTGCTCGCGGTCCATCTTGCGCCCGGTGACCAGCTCCAGCACGACCAGGCCAAAGGCGAAGATGTCGATGGCGGGCGTGTACTGGTCCTTGGGGTCGCCGTCGGGCATGACGCCCGGCGCAAAGCGCTTGGGCACCAGCACCGCCAGGCCCAGGTCGCCGATCTTGATCTCGCCGCTGTGGCCATTGATGTAGACCTTGTCCGCGCGCAGGTCGCCGTGGCACATGACCGAGGTGCTGTTGTGCAGGTAGCTCAGGCCCAGCAGGATCTGGCGCGCCCACTTCTTGACCGCCTTGAGGTCCACGCTGCGGTGCCGCTGCCGGTAGTCTCGCAGGTTGCCGGACGTGAAGAACTCGGTCACCATGTTGATGCAGCCGGCCTCCTCGTCCAGCCAGCACTGGTAGCAGCGGATGACGTTGGCGTGGTCCAGCCCGATCCCGTAGCTGATCTCCTCCACCGCGCGCATCATCTGCTCGGGCGTCAGGCCCGTCGTCTCCGCCGCAATCTTGCTCCACGCAATGTCCAGACCGCGCTTCTCGTCAAAGCCGCGGAACACCTGCTTGAAGCGGCCAGAGCCCACCTGGCTCGAGTACCGGGAGAAGCGGCCTGCGAGCGATGAAGGAGGGGGGGAGTAGTTAGTGCAGAGAATGAAGGGTCGGTGTGGGCTCGTCATTACTAAATGTGCCTTCAAATGCAGAGCGGTCTGTATTTCTCTAATCCTGTGCATTACAAATACCCTCTCAGACCTCCCAGGGATCAAACACGCCTTGCAGGCGATACGCGGCCATACACAAATCACCGACGGTCGCCTGCCTCCCCCAGCTAGGCAGCCGCCCCCAACAGGACAAACCCTTTCCACACAGCAGCCATGCAGCACCAGTGCCCATCCGAAGCTGGAGCTCCCAGGGACCCCTGACCCCGCCCCGGCACACACGCGCCCTGCCGCCCGCGCACCGCCCCCGCCCGACGCACCGGAAGGGTCCTGCTCCACGGCGCTGTCGTCGTCGTCGCTGTGACCGTCCGACGGCGACGCCACGGGCTGCGCAACGCTCATGCTGTCCACCACGCCGGTCGGAAGACCACTGACCCCCTCCGCGGGCGGTGTTGATTGGGCCGTCATGCTAGCGCCAGCGGCAGGGCATGAACCTGGCGCCTCGTGGTCCGACTGGGAGGCCCTCGCCTGGGCGCCCGGGGAGCGTCGCTCCCCTCACACCTCGCGGGCACAAATAGCGAGCCGATACAACCCAATGGAAAGCCGCAGCGGCCGGCGCGGGATCGTCCCGAGGCCACCCTTGACGGATTGCGGGGCTTGGAGGGCTTGGCAACGCCGGAACGGCCTGGAAATCGGGCGCGCCTCCAGCGAAATGAACGAGGCGAGCTTTGCGAGATGGAAGCCAGAAGCCTATGAGAGATGGATCGCCCTGCCTGGAGCGTGGTTGGTGGCCAGGGAGCGTTTAATCTCTCCAGGCGGTCGGCGGTCAGACGGCAGGGCCTTGGCGGAGGCAGCAGCACACCGCAGCACGTCCGAATTCGAATCAGCTTCGCCCCGCATTCAAAGGGGCCGCGGGCACCCGTGCGCTGGCGGTGCCTCGTTCAAAGTGGGGGTGTTTACCGGTTATTTTCGGGCCAGGCCATTAATTTGCCCTTATTCGTGCGCATTGCAGGCGTGTTTGCACAGAAAATTGGGCACGCAGGAGAGAGGCTGCAGGACAAGGGAGCTATCAAGGAAAATTCAAGTTGCTATGCTGGCCAATGCGCGAGCGTGCGTCTCGGGATCCTATCCAGACGGGCAAGGACTGTGTCGAGGCCGCCGATCGCTCAAGTGTGTGGGGCATTTCTGAGCCGCGCGCGACCAGCGTCCGGGGAGGCGGGCGCCGGCGGTGCTCGGTGAAAAGACGGGGAGGGCAACCGTCGCGGCAGGCCCTGGCGGTCTGCGGCCCTCGCCGCGAGGCGGCGGGTCGCAGCGTTGCGGTGCGGGGAGTGGCGCCCGGCGAGCAGAGCCGGAGCGCTCGCCTGGAACCCTGGGCCCCCCCTGCTCGGACTCGGGGACCCAGGGTCAAAAATCAAAAAAAGGATGCAGATACCGTCCAGTGCAAGCGCGATGGGGGGAGGGCAAAGTGTGTGCAGGGTGGGTATGCAACGTTTTGGTGAGAGGGGAGTGGTGCTACGAATTTCGGGAGCGGAAGATGCCCAGGCGAAGTCGGCGGCGCGCAGGGGGCGCGCCGCCGGGCCTGGCTGGGCGCTCATTATTAGCTGAATGTGCTCTCGCACACGGAACATACTTTTTTTTAGCAAAAGGCCCCGTTGAAAGGAAGGGGCCGGCAGAGAGGAGGAAAGGGGGAGAGAGAGGCGCTCAGCCGGACAGGTCTGGCGTCGCCAGCGGCTCCGCGGACGCCATGGAGGGCGCGCCCACGCTCGCCTCCCCCGCGACCGCCTCGGCCTCGTCGATGGACGAGGTCGGCCGGGGGCCCGCGTTTGGCGAGGGCTTGCCCGCGGCGTTGCGTTGCGCCGCCTTGAGCTTGGTCACCATCGCCCGCAGCTCCTTCAGCACGTCTGTGGGAAGAAGAGGATGGGGCAGACGCGTGAGCAATGCACGTTTATGTACATGAGATAGATGTGCACACGCAACGTCGCTGGAAACCGGTGTAAAATCCACCTGCGTGTCCACGCGGCCAGACCCCCCGCTCGCACACACAGACCTGTGAAGCTCGGTCGCTCGACGGGGTCGTCGGCCCAGCAGCGCTGCATGAGCTCGTCCCAGCCGGGCGCCGGGAGCGGCGGCCCCTTGGGGCTGCCCGTGAGGTCCTCCCAGTCCGGCGTGCCCGGCGTGGGCGGCCGCACGTGCGACCCCGGGATGCTGACCTGGTGCATGAGCGCGTGGTAGTTGAGGTTCTCGTAGGGTTCGCGCCCGGTCCAGAGCTCCCACATGATGATGGCGAAGGAGAAGACGTCGGCCTTTTCGGTGACGCGGTGCGGCGTGCGGATGACCTCGGGCGCGGTGTAGGGCAGCGTCCCGCGCTGGCTGTTGACCCCGGACACGTACGTGTCCAGCTTGCGCTTGGACAGCCCAAAGTCGGCGACCTTGCAGATGGGGCGCTTGTCGCGGAAGCCCAAGAGTAAATTGGCCGACTTGAGGTCAAAGTGGATGATGTTCTTGGCGTGCAAATACGCCATGCCCTTGGCCGTGTCCATGGCCAGCATGACGCGCGTGCCGGCGCTCAGCACGACGTCGGCGCGCCGCGCCAGGGCGCCTTTCAAGGACCCGCCGGCCATGTACTCGACCACGAGCGCGGGCGGGCGCAGCGCGCCCGGCGCGACGACCGCCGCCGCGCTGCCCTTGGCGATGGCCGCCAGCACGTCGCGCCCGCGCGCGGGCTTGCCGTCCTCGCGCCCGCGCGCGCCCGCCTGCGTGGCGGCCGCCTCGGGGAGCACGAGGCCGTACACCCACACGATGTTGGGGTGCCGCAGCGAGCCCAGCAGGTCGGCCTCGCGGATCAGGTCCGCGATGGCCGCAAAGTTGACCGACGCGCCCGTGCCGTCGCCGCCGTTGAAGAAGAGCGACGGGCTCAGGCACTTGACCGCCACCTCGCAGCTGTGCCAGCGGGCCAGGTAAACGTCGCCGTAGCCGCCCGAGCCCAGGAACCGGGCCAGCGTTACGTCCTCTGCCAATATGAGCTCCATCTTTTCGACGACGTTGATGATGTCCAGCGAGCGCCGGTCGCGCCGCTCAAAGGAGCGCCGCTGCGCGGGCCGCGCGCCCGCCTCGATCGAGCGCCGCCGCTCCTCGTCAAAGCCCGCCTTTTCGCGCTCCTGCGCGGCGCTGCTCGCCGTCTCGTCCACCTCCATGACCGTGTCCACGAGGCCCAAGTCGTGGGACACCTGCAGCGACATGTTGCACCCGCCCGCGACGGGCGCGCCGGCGGCGGCGACCACCGCGCCCGCGCGCCGCGCCGCGGACTCGGGCGCGCCGGGCGACAGCGCCACCCACTGCACGTACAGGTGCAACTTGGGGCTGGAGCGCCGGCCGCCAGAGAACTCGGTCCACTCGTCAAACATGAGCTGCACGTCCTCGTCATCCAGGAGGTCCACCCAGACGCAGGGGTCCGAGGGCAGGCGGTAGCGCATGACGCCGCGGTACAGCACCGGGCCGCCGCCGCGCGGCGTGGCCCCGCTGCCGCTGCTCTCGTTCAGGTTCGCCTCCTGCGACCCCGTGTCGCTGCCGCCCACGCCCGCGTACTGCCCGGGCAGCCCCGTCACGCGCGCGACCGTCTCGCCCAGCGTGCTCAGGTCGCAGTTGAGCGGCAGCGTCACCAGCCGCGTCTCGCCGCCCGTGTAGTCCGTGCGGCCCGCGCGCGCGACGGGCGAGCCCGCCGGCAGCGACGCCGCGCTGTCCCCGCCCCGACCCGCCCACGCTCACAAACTGGCCGCCGCTCGTCAGGACCACCTTGATGGTCCCGCTCTGGCTGCTCAGCAGCCAGGAGGGCACCGAACCCAGGAAGGCCGACACCGCGGGCGCCAGCGTCGCCGGCGGCGGGGCCGGCAGGCCCGCCGAGGACGGCGCCGTCGCGCGACGCGCCGAGGCCGCAGACGGCTGCGGCGCCGCGGGCGGCATGCCCGCGGCCGCCGCAAAGGCCGAGACAGAGGGCGGCACGGCCGGCGGCGCGCGCGCGGCCGGCTGGTTTCGGGGTTCAGAGCTCGCCATCAGCGGGTTGCCCGAGGGCGCGCCCGCCGCCGGGGGCGCGGCCGCGCTGGCCGCGGCGCTGGCCGCCGCAAAGGGCCCCGAGTTGTTCTCCAGCTCGCGCGCGGCGTTGGGGTTTTGCAGGCTGCGCGGCGAGGTGGCCGAGACCACGGAGCTCGCGCCGCGCGGGCCGGGCGTGGGCAGGCGCGAGGGGTGCCCGGCAAAGGGCATGGCGTTAATGCCCTCCAGCCCGCCGCGCCGCGGCGAGGGCGCGGCGACCGAGGAGCCGCCGCCCGACAGTTGCAGCGAGGCCAGCTGGCCGGCCAGGGGCTGCGCCACGCAGGGCAGCGTCGTCGTGCTGCTGGTGGGCGTGACCGAGGCCAGGCTGGCCGCCAGGTGCTGCTGCTGCAGGTGCTGCAGGTGCTGCAGCTGCTGGATCTGCAGCTGGATCGCCTGGTGCGCCTGCCACTGCTGCTGCAGGTGCGCGCGCTGCTGCGCCTGCAGCTGCTGCGCCTGCAGGCCCTGCAGCCGCGCCGCGGCCGCCTGCGTGTCGCGGTGCGCGGCCGCCAGCTGCGCGCCCGCCACCTGGACCTGCTGCGCCGCCAGCGCCCGCGTGGGCGCGTCCGAGGCCGAGCGCGCCGAGCGGCTCACCGCCTCCAGCATGTCCGCCCACTGCTGCTGCTTGGTCGACGCGTCCGCCAGCGCATTCTGCGCCGCGGCCATCGGCAGGCCGTACGGAGTGCTGAGGAAGCCGGTCGGCGGGGCCTGGGGCGGCAGCCCGGGCACGCCCAGGTTCAGAGACGCGTTGGAGCCGCCCGAAACAGCCGCCGCGGCAGGCGGCGACAGGCCCGCCGGCACTCGGGCGTGCGGACCTGCGCAAGTATAGGACGTGTGGTGGGTTGGGGCCTCAAAATGTGTCTGTGCGTGCATTCCAGCTCCTATGAAACAACGAAAAGCGTACACAGAATCTTCCCAAGCCAACATTTGCCCCCTCTTACCGGCAAAAGCCTGCGCCGCCGCCTGCGTAAAGTCAGCGCTGCCGACCGGCCCGGAGACCGGCGGACTCGTGCCGGCCAGGGGCAGGCCCTGCGCGGCAGGTGCCTCCAGGGTCACGGAATCGGAGGACAGGGTGGCCGGGCCCAGGCCCGCTGCGCCCGCCGCGACCTGCGACGCGAGGGAGGAACCCCCGGGCGACGACGCCAGCAGACTCGACTCAGCAAACAGCGGCATGCTGCCGCCCGCAGCCGGCTGCAGAGTCTGCGGCCAGCCGCCCGCCCCAAGAAACGCTGCGGCCCCGCCCAGATGGGACATGGCCGCCAATTCGATGCCATTGGCACCGGGCAGCATGCCCGCCCCCGACAGCAGGGCCGCGTCGACGGGCGCCCCGATGGCGCCTGGTCCCCAGGCGGGTGGGGGCATGCCCAGGGCCTGGGCGGCCCCATAGCCCTGCGTATAGGCTTCGGTGGGCAAAGGAAGGCCGGCGCTGGGCAAAGCTCCGTACGGAGTCGATGCCATGCCCGGCCAGCCTGAGGTCGCGTCTAGGCCACTCATCCCAGCGACGGGAGCCGGGGCGGCGGGGCCTGGCAACCACGCATGCGCGCCAGGCAGTCCGTTGGAAGCGTCCGTAAAACCGTTTGAAGCGCCGAGAAAAGAAGAGGCGCTGGCTGAGAGGTGGGATGGAGCGCCCTGCGAGGCTTCGTCCGCTTTCATGCGGAAAGGCAAAGGTCGTGGCGAGGGTTTCGCCTCCGCTAGCAACGAGTTCTAGACTCTATATTAGGTGTCAGATAAGCGGATCCTGCATGACGAAACGGGAGGTGGGCACGTTCTCATACAACGCCATCCGTGGTCCTGCGTGCGGTGCGCCAGGTTCCGGATCGCGTTCCACTGCCCAGTCCACCCTCACGTACTTGATAGCTGCCCATCATGGGGGTACCAAAACGAATGTTATTATCGTCCGCGATGATGCCGAGCTCTGGCTTCAGAGCGCAACGCCCCTGTGTTGCCGACAACTCGACCTCGGAGGGCTGGCAGCAAAAGCTAGGTGCCGCCACGACAGCCAATAGCTGCTATATTTATTCTCGCGCAAATCGCGCAGAATTAGGCAAGTCGCGCTGAGTAAAGCAGTGGCCTTGGTGCGAAGCAGCTGACCCGCTCTGCCCGACCCGCTCCCCAGTTTCTCGCCCTTTCTCCGCCCCCGAGGAGACGCAGTCAAATAGGTCTGACAGCGGTTTCTGACACAGATTCGCACAGTAACGCACGTCTATCCATCTTGAAAATACAGAGAGCGATTTGTGATGCTTATTTTATGCTTTTTCAAAATGAGAATGGCGCCTGGGGGTACGGTTCTGGGCGGGCTAGGGCCACGTTGACGAGCTTAGAGTAGTGATGTGGCGCATTTGGATCTGTAGGCTCGGACCGCACGACAGCTCGGGGGAGCAAAGGTTGTACATTTAGCTATATTCATGTCTCGTCATGATGGAATTACGATTGGTCTCCGGGCGGGGAGCCTCCGTCGGTCGTCCAGCAAAACCTGAGGCCCACGCTGGACCTCGAGCGTCAGCAGCGTCGGGAGCCCGGAGGTACCATTTGCATGGCGCCAAAGCCATCGGGGCTATGCCGACACTCGGCGCTTCAGGAGCGCACCACTACCATTATTCTTTCGCTAAATGAAGCCCAATGATAAAACCTTGCTCGGTCTGCTCAAAGTTGGAGGCAGCGGGCGGCTCTGGGGTGGTCCTGGCTTGCTCTGAGGAGCGGCTTCTGGTCAGGTCTGAGAGCGGACGCTACGTGTCATGGTATGATCTGGCCAGCGCCAGCTCACGGACGACAGGTACTTTCTCCAGGGCTGTGCGCGTCCAGGAGCCCCGATGATCCACCAGCAACGCTCAGCATGGTGTGGGTGTGAAAGAGCACGCGATCGATCGGGGAATGCCGTATTATTTGACCTCCTTGGCCCTAGAGGGCATCCGCGGCCTGGCGGTCTGGAGGCCGCGGCGAGCACGGGGCCCTCGGTCAAACCCCTCGATGCGCTGGCTGACGAAATTTCCAATTTTGAAGGCATTATAATGCAGACAGTCCGGTCTGCGATGCGCTTTCAGGGAGGGTGTGTGCAAGGAAAAGGACAGTGATGATTACTGGCACGGCATTCATTGCCAGCTTGCTGTTCAAACGTGAGTGGAGGCCTGCCCATTCTCAGCGCAAGCGACGATTCTTACGAACACGTTGTAGTAGCGCCATACGTTTTCACAGTGGCGTCCTTTTGAGGGAGTGGTGACAAGGGTTAACGTAGAGGGTCGTGCTGCAGATTGCTCCCAAAAGCTTGAGACGTCTTGGTATATGCCTAGCCACGGCCCATGCGGGGGACACAACTATTCCTTGCTTCTAGCACATTACGCTGCACATTGCTTCGAGGCCGTGTGACCACTGGGATTGGATTGGTGAGGTGTGCAATCGTGGCAGTACCTCATTGCACCGCTCGAACGTGCTTTGGACCTGAAGCCCCATCAGAGGACATTTTCTCGTTCCAGAACAAAGAGTCCGGGGTAGAGATTACAAGGGATGCACGAGCCTCTTTTGGCTGTTTAGCAAATGTAATGGCGCTTCTTCGACAGACTGGATTGGAGACCAAACACAATGGCAGTGAAGGATCCTCTCCAGACAATGCCAGGCCTGATATCCGAGGGGATCCCTGCCACACACAGGGTTGCCACCTTCTGCAGGCCAATACTGCCACCGTCACCACGCTGACTCCAGACTCGGGTGACGTGGTTGTCTTTTGTATGGTACGGGCACCCCTCAACAATCCGACCCGATGCTGCACGGCTGACAGAGCAGGCTTGGCAGACAACTGCTCTAGCGCTTTTCGCAAGCCAGCAGGCCTGTTGCACGCCAGAGAGCCCGGAAAGCTCATAATTCTGCATGCAAGGCGCATGCCTTTCCCAGAGCTGCACGGAAAGCAGGCCACTTGGCCAGGCAGGTGGACATCCAGCTGTCCATAAGGCTGGGGGCAACCAATACGCTCAGCGGGCACGGGCGCCCAATGCCCAATCGAGCGCGGCAAATAGACCCTGGGCATCGGTGCAGCTCGTTTCCAGGATCACGAACCGTCGCGACTGTGCACCCTCGTCGCTGTCGCTAGCCACGGCGCCCAGCCCCAGCGCGGCGCTGATCGCGCCGGCGTCCGCTGCGCTCGGGGCATCGTGCTTGTGCGCCAGCACCAGCAGTGGAGCCCCTTCCAGCTGTGGAGAAGCTGGGGAATGGGGAAAAGAGGAACGTGTGCAGTGTGAGACGACAAGAAGTGCTGTTCTCTGGTCTTCAAAATCGCAATGCAGCGCTCTGTCGATCCAAGGGCGCTCGCCCCGCCACAGCCATTTGACGTGTCTGCGCAAGCTACTTTCCGCATTCAGCGCCCTATGTCCCCGCGCCCACAGAGCATGTCGCACCTAGGACCCGTTCCAGCTCGGCGCGGGCCTCGGCAAACCGTTCCCGGCGTGCCGCATCCACCACAAAGACAATAACGTGCGTTTCCGCAAAGTACTCTGCCCAGATGCTGCGGAGCCCGGAGGCCCCGCCCAGGTCCCAGATGCAAAGGGGCCGGGATTTGACCGTCAGGGAGCCCAGGTTGAGGCCCACGGTTGGGCGAGGAGAGGGCAAGGCGCTGGGAGACCCGGACGCTTCCGTCTGGTCGCGCTCCAGCACCTCCAGTATGGACGACTTGCCGGCCTGCAGACAAGTGCCGAAAGTCTTCGCAATGCGCTGGCACGCTGACTGCTACACCGTGCCAAACCCGTAACAACACAAATAAACCACTCACATTGTCCAGGCCAATAAGCAGTATATTAAGGGGCTCCTTGTAGGTGAGCCACTGGAAGAAGCCGCTGATCAGACTATACGCCATGGCTGGCCAGCCGGGCTCGTCCGCGCGCCCTCAAGAGGCCTCTCGCATGGTTGGAAAAACTACCTTGAAATGTTTTCTGACCATTGTGTTTGTGAATGAGGTGTCCTTGGCACCTGCGCTCGAAATGGACCCCGCATCGAAGAGGCCACTGTGGGTGGCGTGGGGATTTCGGGATCGCCATCGCGAGAATCTCGATGCCAGGTGGTCTCCAGGCCGGGAGCTGGCGTGCAGAGCCCCTCATGCCCGTCCAATCCCATTCGCGAACAGGTTTTCGGTGGTCCAACTGTGCATTCCGGCATCCAGCACCATGTACATCCCACCCACGGGACCTCAGCCCGGGTACGGTGTAACCACCTACCGCGCGGCACCCGCTGGTCCTAGCCACGGGGCCTTTCAGGCGGACGACAGGCACGCCGGCAAGTCCAAGGACCCTCTCCTCGTCATCACAAGGTTTGGCTGGGCGGCAGCGGGGTGGCTGGGCCCGGATTGCCCTCTTTCCCGTCAGTGATCGAGTTGTCGCGCACACGGACGCAGATGGTTCAAGTCGCGGAATCCGCGGGAGAAGATGTACATGGGCGTGGCTGGCGGCATTGTGGTGAGTCGCGTTGGCTGCTGCGTCCGATGGTGGCCATCGCGGACCCGGTGTGCGGCCATGCGTGGGGCGTCGCGATCCCTGGGCCGGAGGGGTTGGTTAAGCTTACCGCCTGGCCGGCTCGCCGACTCAACGCCTTCCTCCTCCTCCTTCCTATGCGCAGGCCCTCCTGCTGATGTGGCTGGTGATTGAGGACCACGACAGCCTGTTTGTGGCCTCGGAGGGCGTGCATTTCGTGGGCATTGGGGTGCTGGCCTACAAGATCATCCGGAAACGCAACTGCGGCGGGCTGAGCCTGCGCACGCAGGAGCTGACCGCGCTCTTCCTGGCCATCCGCCTCTTCTGCTCCTTCATGATGGAGTACGACATCCACACCGTGCTGGACCTGCTCACCCTGGCCGCCACCTGCTGGGTCATCTACACCCTGCGCGGCCCGCTGCACGAGTCGTACCAGAAGCAGCAGGACACGCTCAGCTACCTGGTCGTGCTCGTGCCCTGCCTGCTCCTGGCCGCCGTGGCGCACCCGGGCACGCGCCACTCCTTTGTCTTCCGCCTCATGTGGGCCTTCTGCGTTTACCTCGAGGCCGTGAGCGTGCTCCCGCAGCTGCGCATGATGCAGAAGGCCAAGGTCGTCGAAAAGTTCACCGCGCACTACGTCTTCGCGCTGGGGCTCTCCCGCTTCGTCTCCTGCGCCCACTGGATCCTCCAGGCGAGTTAGGAGGGGGGGGTGAGATACCCGCTGTCAGCGCCATCATTTGTCCGCAGGGCACCTACACGACTCGCTCCATCACCCCACTCTATCACCCGCGCACGCCCTGCCATTCCGCAGATCTTCGACGGCGACAAGTACCTCTGGATGGCGCTGGGCAGCGGCGTCTGGCCCGTCATGGTCCTCCTATCGGAGATCATCCAAACAGGCATCCTCGCAGACTTTTGGTGCGTCGATGAAGAATAGAGGGGGGGTGGGGGGCATATTATGTGTGCGCATATACGAGGCGTGTAGGCGCCATTCCTGGCCCACTATAGCCCGGCACAGTCCTCATTCACCAAGCCCCTGCACCCCTGCCCCCCTGTCGCAGTTACTATTACATCAAGAGCTACGCGGAGGGCTCCGGGGTGATCCAGTTGCCCGCCGGTATTGTGTAGAGCGCGCTTCCAGACACATGTGTCCACTTTTGCACTCTTTCATGCCATGTTAGATGCCAGGTTGCAGAGAGGGTGAAGAGTTGGAATGTACCAGGATGTTGAGTGGGCGCGGATTGGAATGGCGCTGGGCTGGCTTTTTCCCATTCCCCCCGTGCGGTATTCGGGCAGCCATCACGCGAAAAGGCCGGCAGCGCACCAATCTGAGGCAGACATGTCCACGGCAACATTATATAGTAGATAACACGGCGTTCAAGCGCCCGATTGTGTATGCGGATGGTCGAATAAGTAACACACAAGCTGGCTGCCGAGTTACAGTTTCATATCGAGACGGCCCGTCGGACGGGACTCACGCACTGATCCCAGCCGACGGCGATTCACAAGTCGCAAGTACCAACTGTGCGATCGATAAATCATCCATGGCGGCCCTTGGCTCGCCGCTCGCCAGCCCACCGGGAGACGGCGTGACGTCTCTCGGCTTTGTGCCGGGCTCCGACGACTTGCTCGTGTCCTCCTCATGGGACGGCGTACGTGGTGGGCTAGGAGGGAGCATGCACTCTTGATAAGCCGACAGTGCTTGAAGAATAGTGTCTCTTTTATGCGCTGGGCGATGGCTTAGAGTTGCAAGGGTGGCGTTGCAAGTTTTCTTATTCATGGGCGTGGCACTTACGCGCATGTGTCCCCTCAGACACCATGTACCCAATATGCCTCGTGCGCCGCAGACGGTGCGTCTCTACGATGCGGCCGAGGGCAAGGAGCGGCGGTCCATTGTCGTGGGAGTCCCGTTGCTGGCGGCGTGCCCTGCGGATGAGGGCACCTGCTTCAGTGCGGGGCTGGATGGAAAAATTCGAAGGTATGTGGTGGTGCGCTTGTGGGTGGCAATTGTCCCTTGGCTGAGAGCAACTTGCGAGCTACTTCAAGCCCGCGAGGCCCATCTAGTTTGCAAAAATAGCCATGTTTGCCGGTATGTGCCAGCCTGGCTTCTCGGTCTGGTTCTCAACCCAGTATCCGCTCGCCCGCGCCATGCAGACACGAGTGGGCGGCGCCCGAGGGGGAGACGGGTGCGGTGCTGGGTCAGCACCGCGAACCGGCGCGCTGCGTGCTGTGGCTGGCGCAGCAGGGCCTGGTGGCGTCGGCCGGGTGGGACGCGCGGCTGTGCCTCTGGCGGGCCGCGCCGCTCCCCGTGGCGGTGGAGGACCTGGAGAACCAGGCGGCGGCCGCCCAGGCCCCGCTCGCGGAGCTGGCGCTCCCGGGCAAGGCCTACAGCATGAGCCTCAGCGGCAGTCGACTCGTCGTCGCGACCTCTGAGCGGCACCTGCTCGTGGTCAACCTTGCAGGGTGCGTGGGAGGCGTGCGGAGTCGCCTGAGGAGATTGCTACTGATTTTGTTGCAAGGCGATGATGAATGCTGTGCGGTATGTGTCTGGCAAAAACACCATGCCAAGGAATCACGCATTGGGCATGCAATCACACCCTCTGCTCAGGTTCGATCCCAGCAACCCGGCCTCCCTGCGGCCTGAGCAGCTGCGGGAGTCGCCCTTGAAGCACCAGACGCGCACGGTGGCGGGATTCCCCGACGCCACGGGCTTTGCCGTGGGATCCATTGAGGGCAAGCTGGCGCTCGAGTTCTTCGAGGACCAGTCCTCTGGGGATGCCATGGTAGGTGCAAGGGTGCGAGGATGTGCGAGACGAGGGATCGCATTGCTGCGTGTTTTTGCTGGTATGATTTGCCTATGTCAATAGGCAGTGCCCATCGGCTGCTGGTTGTCTGATAACCCTCCAAAACCCCCCCTGCTCCTCCACCTGCACAGAAAAAATCGTTTTCGTTCAAGTGCCACCGGGAAAAGGACGCCGCCACGCAGTCCGAGGTCATCTACCCGGTCAATGCCGTGTCCTTCCACCTGCGCTTTGGCACGTTTGCCACCGGAGGCGGCGACGGCAACGTCTACTTGTGGGATGGCGAGAGCAAGAGCCGGCTCAAGAGCCTGCGCGGCTACCCGACCTCCATATCGGCGCTCGCCTTTTCCGCCTCGGGCACCAGGCTCGCGGTGGCTGCCAGCTACGCATTTGAAAAGGTCGGGCGGGCACGGTTTCTATCTAGGGTGATGGCGTGGGCGTGCGTCGTGGTGCGGAGACAGGGGGCCGTTCAGCGTCCTTGATTCTCCGTGTCGCCTTGCGCCCACCGCCCAACCCATCTCGTCATCTACTGCAGGGCGACATTGAGCACCCCGCCGATGGGATCTACGTCCGGAGCGTGGCGGACGAGGAGGTTTTGCCAAAGAGCAAGAAGGCTGCTGCCGCCTGACGTCTGTGACGAGCTCGGTGCCATGTGATTATGCAAATCTGGGTCTGAGATATTAAACGGGGTGATAGAGGTCAAGCTCGGATCCTAGGAGCGGGCTTGTATCGACACAGGATACGTGTTTCAAGAAGCAGCAGCTTCTTAAAAAGCCATCAGCGTAGAGGAAGAAGGGAATCCAAACTGACCTCACCTGCGCATTCGGCACACACAGTCACACCCCATACACACATACATATAAATACACAATCATGCGCTCCATTACTAGAGCCGCAGCTGCCAGAGGTCCACGTATTCCAGCCGAAGCGCGGCCGGGAGCCCCACGAGGGAGAGCTTCTCCACGCGACTGAAGCGGCGCCGGCTCTCGTCCAGGAAGCACTGTCGCACCTGGGGCGAGCGTCGCTCAAAGGAGACCAGCACGACGGTGTCGGGCCCGCACAGGCCCGCGCACGTCTCCACAAAGGCCGGCGTGCTCGGGGACTCGCCGTCCTGGTCGATGTAGCAGCAGTCGGCCGCCAGGACGAGGTCGATGCCGCGGGCGGCCACGCTGCGCACGCCCTGCATCCAGCCGTCGGCGCCCCACTGGATGACCTGGCCCCAGGCCCAGGCCTGGCCCTCCTGACTCGGCCTGGTCATGGGTGGCGCAGGCGCAAGGCTTTGGTGTCGTCGATATAGAATGCTAGGACAGCGTACGCAGAAACGTGTCTTTGACTCCCCACGGAGACTCAAGAACTCCAATGCACTTCCCCTTCTCCCTCCTCCACGCTGCCGCACCCGTTCTTGGCCGGGTCAAACCCGTTGGCGGCCAGGTTGTCCAGCAGCAAGGGCAGCACCTTGGGGATGTCGGTGATGATGGCCTGCGCCCCGAGCAGGGCGGCCACGAGGCCCGCGGTGCCGACCCCGGCGCCGAGCTCCACGCAGCGCGCGCCGTGGAAGCGGTGGCGCGGCAGCGTCAGCAGGTAGGCGGCCAGGACGAGGGCGCCATCCCACAGGCAGGCGCCCACGCCAATCTTCTTGGCGGTGATCCCGGTGGGCTGCAACAGACAAGGACTCGTGGTTGCTCTCAGCGCCGGAGGCATGGTGAATGCTGTGCATGAGCCTCTGCAGTCAACAGGAGCGCAAGGAGCACTGCCAATCATACTACACCCACTAGTCCAGCCAACCTGTTGGATGACTTGAACCTTGAGGTCGCCCAGTGTCAAGAGGACCTTCTCCGCGCTGTGCACCTCCCACCGATCCGGTGCCTCCAGCCGACGGTGCACAATCTCCCCATCCTCCCACCTGCCGCGAACACGCAGATCAAATCTACGTCACAATTGGGTCTTGAAAACATTGTTAAGCTGCGTTCGACATTCATGCAACCGCTGCGCCCGCGTACGTGTCGAACTCGAGCAAAAAGGGAATTCCCATGAGGGTCCACGCGCGCTAGCCAGACTTTTAAATCGAGTCTTGCATTCGTTGGTCTGTTAGTTTCTTGACATAAAATTGGAAATAATTCTGAATATTTGAAGCCCCGCCTGGGAGTTTGGGTAGCCTGTTGCCGTTCCGGCGGCGTTGTCGCCTCTTTTCACAACCTGCCCAGTATCCGCCGGCATGGACCGGATGCGCTGCGTGGGTGGCCACCAAGATGTCTACAGCACACTACTAGTCCGCAGCCGAAAACTAGAATAAATATCCTTTTACCGCTACATGACAATAAATCTCACTCCCCTCGCGCTGTTCACATGTTTGCAAAGACGCCAGGCAGGTACACAGGGCAGATGTCGCCCCCAGCAGCCGACGATCCTAAACGTCCGAAATTGCATCCTTTCCCCCACACACCGCGCAGTGACGACATTCATTGACCATCAAGGATCATGGGCGTCCCTAAATAGCGCATCGGACATGTTGTAGCGCTGATGATCGTGTCTGTAATGGGTTGTCATGGAGTTCCCGCTTTCCTCAAATGCATTCCATAACAACAGCCCACGCAACATGCATTGAATTACCATCTCACGAAAGTGGAAGCGCCTCACATAAGTTTCAATGGCATACATCAAGCAGGAGTTTGAAGAGTTGGAGTCTCGCGCCTGCGTTGCGGACGGGGCAAGTCCACCTCAAGGTGTTGCGGATGAAGGGGTGCCAGGCAACACCCATGAGGACCAGCAGCTCACAGATACCTGCCACGCGGGGCTTTTGAATCTCCATGGCCAGGCCTCTGAGCTACTTTCTCACCTTGAAAAGCTCGTCAACGAAGTCAGCGCCGCGATCGACCTGACCAAACTCCAATTCCTCGAGAGCATGGACAGGTATGTGCACGGGGCCTTAGTCTCTTCATCCGGATCCAGGACTGCCAGCATGATGAGTCATACGCGCACCTCACCAATCATCGGACATGGCGTTTCAAGCACGGTCACCACACAGATTCCGAAATGAGATCCTGGACCTGGTGGACCGCAAGGAGGAGGAATGGACGGCGATCTCGCACGAAACCCTGGAGACCGAGCAGAAGCTGAGCCGGATCAAGATGCTGGTGGCGACGCTCGGCCTGGACGGTGAAACCTTGCCCGGAAAAGCACTGCCCAAACGCGTGAAACTGCAACAACAGGGTTCTTTGCAACTTCCAGAGGAGTAGAACGTGCCAATCTGGGTGCCCAAATGGTGCTTTCTGCATTTCGTAACAATGCGGCAACGGACCAGCCATTGCAAGGAGATCATGAGGTAGGGCGCAAGTGATAGTGAGTGCATCGCTGGCCAGCTCCATGCGCTGCCGGCCAGGGACTTTTGCTCAGCGCGGGTCATTTTTTTGCTGCGCTTGGCGCATCTCTGCGCACCGGCGCCGCGGGGCTCGGTGCGGGCCGGCTCGTCTGGTTGGCGGCCACCGGCGCCGGCCGCGGCTGCCCCGCGCCGCTGCGCGTGGCCGCCTGGGACTGCACCACAAAGTTCACGGGGAGCCCCGCGGCCAGCGTGGGCGCGTGCGCGCCCGCGGCCTCCCAGGCGCCCGTGGTCCGGGTCACGGCCTCCACGGTCGTGCGGTAGGCCCGGAAGGCCTCGTCGTAGATGGCCTTGACCTCGTTCATGCGGGTCATGAAGTCCTTGACGCCCGCCAGCACGCCCATGCTGAACTTGTACTTGGTCTGTTTTTGGGGGGGGGCGCGGTTTTGGGAGCACGTCAGGTTGTGAGGCGTGGTTTTCGACGAGAGAAGGCGAGCTCAGACTACAACGCACGTGGCTTGAGGGCACAGTCGAAAATCGCAAAGCAACCAAGGCACAGCATGTCCCCCTTGGTTCCCCACCCACCGACCCCACTCCGCACCTCGAGAGAGCTGACGCCGCACTGGAGGGCGAGGACGTACTGCTGGCAGGCCTCCGCCTCGAGCTGGGCCTGCTGCAGGCGCACCTGCTGCGCTGCCTGCTCCTGCGCGGCCGCCTCTACGGCCTCTGCCGCATCCTTCTTCGCCTTCTCGGCCTCGGCGCGTGCCCGCTCGACCTCGTCCCTCGCCCGGCGCCGCTCGGCCTCGATGTCGGCGGCCGACCGCGCGCGCATCTCATGCGCCACGCGCGTCGCCTCCGCGGCTTGGCTCACGGCGACCTGGGCGCCCTTCTGGGCCTCCGCGACCTCCTTCTCCGCGTTCTCCACCTTGCCGATCAGGTCGCCCACGCGCGCCTCCAGCTCGGCCATGCGCCCGCGCTTGCGCTCCAGCTCGCGTTCCCGCGCCTCCAGCCGCTCGGCGAGGGCGGCCTTGGCCTTGCCCAGCTCCTCCAGTTCGGCGCGCAGGCGCTTGGGGTCGTTCTCGGGCGCCGGCGGCGCCGCCAGGTCAGCGCGCAGCTTGGCGACTTCGGCCTCGCGCTCGGCCAGCCTGCCCTCGACCTCCTTGAGCCACCCGGCGGCGGCCGCGTCGCGCGCCTCGCGCTCAGCTATTGCGGCCGCGTCGCGCGCCTCACGCTCAGCGGCGGCGGCCGCGTCACGCGCCTCACGCTCGGCCAGGACGGCCGCCTCGCGCGCCTCACGCTCGGCCACGACAGCCGCCTCGCGCGCCTCGCGCTCGGCCATGACGGCCGCGTCACGCGCCTCGCGTTCGGCCACGGCGGCGGCCAGCTCGCCCTCCAGCGCCCTGACCTGACCTTGCGCCGCCAGCAGCTGCGCCTGCACCACCGCCAGGTCCAGCGCGCGGTCCTCCTCGGCCTTTTTGGCGGCCGCCTCCTCCTGGCGGGACGTGGTCTTTGCGGGCGATGGCGCCCGGCGCCTGCGCAGGCGGGGTCGGGCCCGGCACGGGCGGGGTCGGGGCCGGCGCCGGGATCGGCGCGGCCGGCGCTGCGGCGGGGGCGCCCTTGTCCGGCGACTTGGCGGCGGGCGACGGCGGCACGGGCGCAACATTCGCCTCCTTCTCCGCGATGGGCCGCTTGGCGGCGGGCTCGGCGGTGCCCGGGGTCGCATCGGGGGCTGGCCGCTTCTGCTTGGACGCGGACTTTGCCGCGGGCGCCGCGCTGGCCGGCTCCGGGGCCGGACCGTCCAGCCGCTCGAGTCGGTACCTGCGGGTCAAGCGCATTGCTCGTTTGGTGTCCTTTATTTCGCGCGCATCCCACCACGAGTGTGAGATGAAATGATGTGAGCATCATATCATCGGCCGAGACAATCCCAACGAGCATCAAGGGCCCCCCTACTCAATGTAAACATACTCGATGACGTCTTGCGGATTGCGAGGGTCCAGCACGCTCAATCGGAGCTTTCCGCCCACGGGGAGGTCGGCGGTGCCCTGCTTGGGTACCCGCACATTGTCCACAAACGTGCCATTGGTGGAGCTGTCAAAGACCTTGAATCCCTTGCGCTGCGGGGGTGGATTGGTAGAGTGTGGGTTGGAGTGTGGGGGGGGTTCAGCGACAGGGTGTATGGCCCACGCATGAACCATTGCCAGTGTCCTTTCCGACTGACCACAGTCGCACGCACTTTCAATAACCCCATAGCGTATTCAAAACGCCCCCTTTTCCCCCTCGGCTGTACCTCGTCGCCCGTGACGCGGCAGTGCCGAGTACTAATTTGCACCCAGTCTTTGGGGATGAGAAAGGCGCCCGGGCCCGACACGCCGCGCCCGATCCGCGTCTCCTCCGTGCCCAGCACGATGTCGCATCCGTGGGGCCCGGTGATGGACCGCGCCCGCGGGCTGGTGGCCACCAAGCGAAAGTGCGGCATGGGGAGTCGGATGGCTGCCCCGGCTCCCTCCGAGCTGACGAGCCCGATGCAGCAGTGACGTCTGTCACTCCACCATGCCACACGGATCTGTAATTTGTTTGAATCTGAATGGCCAGGCGCATCCCATTCTGCGCTTTTGCGCGGGGCCATTCGGGGCTGGGCCGGACGATGCCTGCAGCTCGGCCGGCGCGCGTGGATCGCTTCAAACCCCGAGTTTGATTCGTTGGCGACTGGAGGGGCCGGTCAACTTGGTCAAAGGAGCGCGCCCAACCTGTTGCTTTTGTACGTTTTTTACGGCATACCAGACCACTGCTTGCAAAATTAGATAGGACAGCGAATGGAGGAGACTTCTGGCACGGCATCCTGTTGTGCACCGGTCAGGCCTTTTTCGCCCGGCCGCGCCCCGCTCCGGACGCCGCCTTGCCCGAGGCTGCCTTGGCCTTGCCGCGCCCAGACCCCTTGGCCTTGCCCCCCGAGGCCGTGGATCCATCCTTGAGCGTCACGCTCAGGCCCTGTGTCTTGAGGGCCATGACCTGCCAAGAGCAAGGTGTAGAGTGGGGGTGGGCATTGTCACGCGGCCGGGTTCACAAAGGCGGCCATTCAAAACCCCAAATCCTGCCATCCCTTTGATTTGTGCATACCTTTTGGCGGACAAGTGCAGGGTCGAGCTCCTCCTCTTCCTCCTCCTCCGCCTTGACCCCGGACGACTCGTCCTCACCTGTGCGTGTTTGAGAGTGGTTGTACACAAGGCTGAACACATGCCATGTCTTCCATTCAGAGCGCAACACCGAGCCGAACTTCACACAAAAATCCTCCCGCCACCCCGCCCGCGCCCCTCCGACACCCACCAAACGCCTCTTCGTCGTCTGCGATGGCGGCGGCGGCCGCACCCTTGCCCCGGCGCTTGGCCGCGTCCTCCAGCTTGAAGCCCGACTTTGGCCGGAGGTGCTGCGCATTAAAGGCGCGCGTGAAGGCGGACTTGACCTGGGTCTCCACGCCCTTCATGGGGTCCTCCCCCAGCGGCCCCTTGCTCTTCCACTTGGTCACGTCTGGCGAAAGAGAAAGGGTGGGAGGTCGAGGATGGAATCAACAACGCTGCATTCCAGCCACTCTGCATTAATCCCATTCTCAACGACCCCTCCCCCGACCAGTGGTCAAAAAGAACACATTATGACATCTATCCTCCCAACCCCACTCATCCTTTCCTACCTGCGACAAAGTCGACATCGTCCCGCGCCAGGCAATAACTGGCCATGAGGTCGAGCACGGCCGGGATGGCCTCCTTGCCCTCGCGCGCCAGGGGCGTGGAAAGCGCGGCGCGCAGGACGGGGACGTAGGCCAGTCGCAGCGCGGTGCGGTCGCACTCGAGCGCGCCGGAGCTGAGCATGCGCGTGTGCAGCTCGCCCAGCAGGCGCCGCTGCTTGTTGCCCGAGCTGAAGCTGCCCAGCCAGGCCGTGAAGCGCGGGAAGTTGGGCTCGCCCGCGTAAAACACCTCGCGCCCGCCGCGCGCGTAGGTGGCCGGGAAGACGGTGCCCATGACCGCGGCAAAGGGCGCCAGGGCCCAGTTCTGGTGCTGCCGGATCTGGCGGCTGACCAGGTCGCCGCAGGAGATGGCGTCCGCCGCCTTGGCCAGAACCTGCGCGCGCATGGCGTCGTTCTGCGCGATCTTGGGCCGGTGGTTCACGTAGTTCTCCTGCACCAGCAGCGGCACCAGGTCGGCGTCCTGGAAGACGAGGTCGATCTGGTCCGACAGGCTGAGGCCCTCGCCCTCGAAGCTGAGCAGGCGGCGCGCGGCCTCAAAGGGCGACATCTCCAGGTCCTTGCTCGTGCCCAGGCCCCCGGACCGGACCTGGTCGTACGACAGCGACCGGCTGCGGCGCCGGATCATCTGCAGCTGGCCCAGTAGCAGGCGCACGTCGCCGCCGTTGGCCGACTGGATCAGCGCCTGCAGCGTCGCCTCGTTCGCCTCCAGGCCCTCGGCGCGGCAAATCTCCTGCAGCCGCTTGCCCAGCTGCTGCGCGGTCGGTCTTGAGAAGGGGGGAGAGGGAGATAAATGGTGAATATATATATATATGTGTGTGTGTGTGTGTGTATATATGTATAGGGATGAACACCATAACACAATAATGTCTTCTCTCCCTCATCTTCTTCTCACTTGCGGAACTCGAGCTCGAGGCAGTGGTTGCGGAGGGAGCGCAGCTTGGGCGAGTACTTGTCGTTGCAGATGGCGATGATGGGGACGCGCGAGTGCTTGATGGTCTGGATGAGGTCGGCCACGCCGCCGCGGTCGCCGCCCGACATGCCGTCCACCTCGTCCATGACGAGGCAGAGCCGCTCGCGGCCGCGCGCGGGGTCGCCGCCCCGGAAGCTCACGGCCGTGTTGGTGCTCAGCTCCTTGATCGAGTTGCTCAGCTTGCCGGCCACGCCCTTGAGCACGCTCGCGTCGGCCTTGCTGCGCGTGTCGCTGGCGTTGACCTCCACCGCGCGCAGGCCCAGCTCGCGGCACAGGCACAGCGCCGCGGTCGTCTTGCCGATGCCGGGCGGGCCGCTGATCAGCGCCGCGCGCTTCCTCAGGTCGGGGCCGCGCCCGTGCGCGCCGCGCGCGCCGCCGCCCCCGCTCGGCTCGCGGCCGCGCAAGTGCACGTCGTCCCACTGCTGCAGCCAGGAGCGCAGCGTGGCCACGTGGCCGGGGTTGCCCACCAGCTCAGAGGTCGCCTGCGGGCGCCACTTTTCCACCCACAGCTGGTGCGACTGGTCTGATTTTGAGAGAGCCCGGGTGGCGGTGGGGGCGGGAGGCACGCTGCTCCGGGCGCCGCTCGCCGCCGGCTTGCTCTGGACGGCCGCAGGAGCGACCGGCACAGCCAACGCCTCCTCCCCCTTTTTCAACCCTTCCGCCTCCTCTTGCGTGGCCGCGATGAGCGAAAATAGTCCAGACTCGTCGATGATCTTGGTCCCCTTGGCCTTGGCGGCCGCGTGCTTGGACCGACCCGCGTGCTGGCCCATCACCAGGAAGGACGTCCGCCCGCTGACGTTGCCCGTGACCTTGCCGTTGTGCCGACGAATCAAGTCCTCCGCCTCCTCGCGCCGGAGCGAGTCCAGCACGCCGCTGATCACAAACGTCTTGCCGGTCAGGCAGTCGGGGTGCCCGCGCGGGGCGGGGCGCGTGCCGGCCAGCGGCGGCTCGTCCGCGGGGCGCGACACGTAGGCACCCTCGGGCATGAAGCTCAGGCGCAGCGCGTCCTCGGGGGGGAGGCGCTGCGCGGCCTCGTCCACTAGCGCCACGGCGCGCTGCGCGGCCTCGCTGAGCAAGCTCGCGGGGGCCTTGGCCCTCTTGGAGGCGGGGGACTTGCTCTGCTGAGGCGGTGCGTGTGAGAGTGCACTGGGCTGCCAGTCGAGCATTCGATGCAGCAAGCATAGACCATGATATACTAAGGAAACACATGTGCATAGTCTTTAACAACGTCACTTCCCCCTTCTACGCTCCTACCTCCTTCTTTGGCTGGGCCGGCGGGGTCTTGCGCTTTCCCGACTTGGCGGGGGTTGGGGCGGGGCTGCTGTCGCTCGAGTCGAGCGTGATGCCCACAATCTCCTCCTCATCGGAGGAGTCGTCGATGACGACGGCAGCCGCCTTGGGTGGAGTCGCCTTGCGCTGCAAGCGCGGGGCGGCGGCAAGTTTTTTCAAGAAGCAGTCCAGTCTCATGCGTACAGACACATAGATCACAGATTCCTCACCTGTGCGGCTGATTTTGTTGGGGACGGCCCTTTGCTCTTGGGGGGAGTGCGGGCCGGTGGAGGCTTGGCCGGCACCGGCGACGGGGAATCTGCAGCAGGTGCCGAGCACAGCCACACCTGATCAGCGAGCCGTCCTGGCACCAAGACCCCATGCAGACGGCATGGATCGCACCTGAGGGGGGCTTGAGTGCACGCTTTGCGCCACCGGTCATGAATGCCCGGATGTCCTGCATCTCGATGGGCTGCGCAGCGCCAGACACCGACGAGGGCCTGTTCAAAGTGGGGACAATCGACAGGCTCGCCCACCACACCCAGCGCCAGCCATTTGGATATTGTAAGAATCGTCTTTATTCAGCAAAGGCACATGGAAGACAGGTCCTCGCACCAGATCAAGTTTTGATCGCCCGCTGCGCTAAGCGCGAGATCAGTTCAGATCGAGTCGCCTTGGCTGCATTCTTCAAAGCGGCTCCGGGTCCCTGTTAAGCACATGTACCCTCGAGCTTTACTGGAGGGCTCAATGTTTTTGCTTTAAAAGTCGCGAAGGGAAACTCAATAGATTTCAACTTGCATGCAGGCTCACCTCGCGTTGTCGGCTGATTTTTGTTGGGTTGTTTTGCGAATGGAGGAAACCAGGTGCCGAGGACAGCTTTTGCTCCGGCAGTGCAGACAATGTCGACCAGGTCATGTTTCGATAGTGAGCCTCCTTCTCCCACCGAGCGACCGTCTACATTTCTTTCAGTGGTTCAAAAGATCCTCCTGAAACCAGAACTGTGAGCTGTTGCAAAGGAGCCCGTCATCTATTCTACCTCTGAGTAGTACCAACTGGCATCCACATCAAGCGTGCCAGCCCATAAACGGCATCATATTGCAACCAGAATTTAGGATAAAAGCTAGAACACCAGGCCCGGTGTCCAGGACTGCACTGGCTGCTGATGCTCGCAAGCTAGGGCGCCCTCCCAGCTCACCAAGCAAGAACACCTGGAGCCCGCCCAAGAGATCAGGTCCAGATATGTACAAAAATTCGATCGGTGCACGTACAGATTGTCATACGCGCATTCTTCAATGGAAACAATGGGTGGGCAACTGCCCAATTGTGGTCTTGGATGGGTGCTCTGGGCTCTAGGCGCCTCTGTGTGCTGCTGTGGCTGTGCCGCAATGGGCCCACACGGCGCTTGGAGCGAGGGCATGCAAGCCTGCCCAATCAAACCCGCTCGCGCCTGCCTAGGCAGATGGGCCCCTGGAGGCCGTGGCGACATGCGCGAGCACACCCAAGCCGGCGCCCAGGCAGGCCCCGCCGAGGGCAAGCCGCCCAGACAGTGGGCGGGAGGTGGCGGCTGTCACTCCGACCCCGGCCACAGCCCCTACCTGCGGGCAACGGGACAAAAGGTGGGTGCTGCCTGAGGGTCACACCAGACGGGCATATCGCGGTTCTGACACATGCTCTCCATCCCACCCCTCCCGCCCCCCAACGTGCTCTGGAAAACAGATCGCAGCGGTTCTGGGACTGGTTGTGGTGCAGGCGGTAAGCCCTGTCCTCCAGGGCCACCTTCTTGTCCTCATACGTTGCAATGCGGGCCAGGCCAGCAACACCTGGGGGGTGTAGGAAAGGTTGTCATGCTTTTCAGCTTGCGTCATTCCTGTACAATTCAGACTTACATGACCAACATTTTGTGTAAAAGAAAAGCCAACAAATGCGATCGACGCCATGGCTCCAGTTGCGAGCAAAGCGTGTGTGTCATCCTCACAGGCAAAGGGCATGTACTAGGACACGTCTCCGCCTCACGACCCACCTGAGAGCGTCGTCGCCCACAAGGCGGTCGTGGCGCCGACCCGCAGGGCAACCGGTCCGACCATGACAGGTCCCGGCGTGGTCTTTATCATCCGGAAAGCCTTGAGCGGGGCGAAGACGAGCAGCGACAGGACTCCCCCCATCTGGAAACCCTTTTCCAAAACATGCTTCTCGAGCAGCGCGCCATTGACTAGGGCGCTGTTTACAGTGGGGTCAAATTCCTTTTCTGCCATAATTTGAAATGAAAACTTTAGTATGCCACTCCTGCTGAAAGCCTGCCGGGTGTAGTGGCTTGCCGAACGGGGAATGAGCCGATCAGTCCCGGCCGATTCCGAGATGAAGGGGGCACAAGCCCTTTGAGCATCCATGTGGTGATTCCGTACGTAACGCGGGCTGTTCGACGGTCGAGACAGCTGGGCCGGTTCTTGACCTTGCAGAGGTATGCTTCATTTCGTTATGATGGTTGGTGTGCTCATTGTTGGGTTCGCGAGCGTGAGTGGCTAGGGGAACCCAAATTCTCAAAGGAAACAGCGCTCCACGCCCGCTCACCCCTGCACACCAACCCCACGATCGATAGATCGGCCCTCGCACTCGCGCCGCTCGTCGACGATATGCATGAAACAATACGCTCATCTCGAATCAATTCAATGAAATTCAACCCTCGCGCAATGGAGGTGCTAGTGCACCGGAAAGGCCTCCTCATCGGCCCGTTTCCAGAGCACGCGGGAGCATTCTAGCCATGCGGGTGAAACGACGGGAATGCCCCTTTTCCGGGCCTCATACACCTGCAGGTGTTTGAAAGGTGCCAATACGCAGAGATTGTGGTTGAGAGTGTTATCTTTGTGTTGCGAGAGAAAACGTCTGCTCATTCGCTCCGCCAAGACAAACTACCTCTTTGGAGCGGTCTCAGCATGGATTCTTCCCAAGCAAGTCGAGCAGCGTGGCGAAACCCCTTTCAGCAAGCCGCACAACCCCCCTTCCATGCGTCCTTGACGGTACCTTGTCTGTTCGGTTGCTGCCGGCCACGAGGTGGGTGGTGTGTGGCAGCAGCTGGGATGAGCACCTGGCGCCGGCGTCCTCGGCCGCCCGCCACAGCCGATTCTCCTTGGGGATCTCGCCCACCGCGATGACGTGACTGAAGGTGATCCACACGCCGGCGAGGACCGCGTGCCGCCTGGCGGCCAGGGCGGCCCGGACGTCCCAGTTGGAGCGCACGACCTCGCCCGAGGGCAGGTGCTTTGGCGGCGCCCGCAGCGCACCGAAGCAGGCGGCGTGCACGTCCCGCAGCACGCGCAGCGTGATGGCCAGGATCCCGTTTTCCGCATCCTCGTCCCTGGACGCATGGGCAGTGGGGTGCATTGCAGGGGTATTGGTTGAGTCAGCCCTGGCCCTGTGCCTGTACCGCGCCCCCGACACAACATCACCGCCGCCGCACCTGCCCTGCTCCAGCAGGCTGGGCCCCGACAGGCCCTGCCGCGCGCGGCTGGAGGGAAAGTAGTGGTACTGCTCCACGGGGATGAGGTTGTGCCCGTGACTGGGCCAGACCTGCGCGTTGTCGTCCACAATGAGGGCCACCGCGTCCAGACCCCGGAGACCCTCGCCCGCGAGGCTCTTGGGCAGGTCTGCTCCCTGCGCCACCACCCGCGACCCAAAGAACTCGCCGCTCGGGTCCAGAACCGACATGACCGCCGCGGCGTACGCCGGTTGCCCTGTCGCATTGATGCAGGCGCTCGCGTGAGCGTGGCAGGATGCTTAGACAGCATGGACCATAGGCCAATCGCACAAAGACCCGAGGCACCTGCGTCCGAGCAGCTTGACACCAACCAACACAGACCCAATGCGCCTCTGCCATCTTCCTGCCCTCGCACCATTCGTGTGCACCGTCATCTGGAAGAGCTCCGAGGCGGCGCGAAGGAAAGCGTGCACGCCAGGCCTCAGCTTGGTCCACACCTGCATCGGTCACGTGTAACGAGCACCATCGCACCGCAGCCACAACCCACGCTCTGTACAAATACAAACCCAAACGCCTCGTCGTTCTCACCCGGAGGTGTTCGATGCGGTGGAGCATGGCGTCGGGTGGCCCCCAGCGGTGCTGCCGTGCTTCCTGCTGCAACAAGCGCATCTCCATCTGGAGGCCCCCGGACTGCACCACCTCCTCGAACGAGCTGCTGTTCAGCAGCGTGTGATCTAGATCGAGCACCAGCGCAAGCTTGCCCTGCCTGGTCGTGAGAAAAAGAGGATGCTGTGTCTAGGATGTGGTGTGTGTGTGGAACGCGGCGCCTTGAAAACCCAGCCCTTCAAGTGCCAAGCGCCGCTCGTCATCGCATCGCGCTGCGTCGCCTACCGTAAGAGGTCGGCGGCCTGAGGCGGTTGAATCGAGTCGAGGACTCTTTCTAGGATCAACTTCGGATCCTCTTTGGTCGGTATCGTGATCGAGCGCGTGCTTTGAGCTGCTGCGGAACCGGTGCGGCTCACGGGACTGTCTTCGCTCTGTCCCACATCTAAACTGACTGGTCCCGGGGCTGTAGCGGAATTCTGGCCGGCTGGCACACCCCCCTCACGCCCACGGATTTCCCTAGCCTCTGTTGTGGCCGATGACTCACGCTGAGACGTGGGAGCCCTGCCTGAGCCCCCACGCTCCGCAGTCGCACGATCTTCCGGCAAACCGCCAGTGCGCATGCCATCTGCCCGCGCCTCGAGGCCGTCCGTAACCTTCCAGCTCTTAGTTTGAGCCTGCTGCGCGGCCGTGAGCAGGCTGCCACGCAGGCGCAAGAGCCAGCGGAGAAAGAGGGCGGCTACCGGCACGTCTTGCGGGCTCGTGCGCAGACAGAGGGCGTTGCAGTGTGCGCCCAGCTGGTAGAGCCTGTTGCGCACAGGCCCATCCGCTGACACCACCACTCCCTGCACAGACGGCAGGCGGAGGTGTGCTCATGCTGTAGAGGCGCAGCAGAATCTGGAGATGCCTCTCACCACCCCCGCCACCACGCACGCGCGCGACTGCTCCGCACGCCTCTAGGGACGACTCCACATCTGCAAGCTCCTGGGAGAGCCACCTCACTGGGCCCTTGCCCGTCGCATCCCTTCTGTGTCCGAATGGGAGGTAATGTGTCTTTGATGAGAGGTGCCCGGAAGTTTGATGCCGGATGTTTGTTGCCATCATGCCCCGTACCGCAATCCGTCTCACCCCGTCGCCGCAGAAGCGTCCAAACTCTCGTTGACAGCGCCAATTACTCGTCGCAGGGACTCTGTAAAGTCCCGAGATCGAGAAGGTGGTGCGCCGGTTGGCGCGCCCGGCTTGGCATAGGGGCTGTAACTTCTCAGCTGCCGGGTGTCCCTCTGGACATGGACCTCGCGGGGAGGTCGCGCGGGCTTGGGCGCGCTGACCTCATGCGCTTCAATGATCTCCCCCTCTTCCAACTCCGTCATCGGGGAAGCGTCACGCGACAGGCATCGCTAGACTCGAGGGCAAGAGAATCGGGTGTCCCTGCATATGGATGGCCAGTCTCGACGAGCTCGCGATCGCCACCCGCTCAAAGGGGCAGGTGCATCCGATCCTGAATGAGCAATGTTCTTATCGGCATCCAAGCCACGCGACACTGCAGAAAGTTTCATTCGTTGCGACACATGCTTCGCGACCGAATCCCGGTGGATGGGTCAGGATTTGATGGGTACGGCCGGTCGTCGATGCCGTCCCCGGGGCGCCGACGCACGTTCTCCTCTCGTAATCTCCGCGCCCTTCCACGACGGATGGATCGTTTCCTGGGCCCTCCCTGACTCACACCGCCGTGAAAGCAGCGTCACCCAGGGGCGTCAGCACTACTCCTTCTCAAATTCAGCGCGGTTTCGTTCGCCGCAGCTCCCTGCCCGCCCCCCGTGCTCCCAGTTGTGCTTTCCGAGGAGGTAGAGATGGTGCTCGCCAAGGAGTTCAAGGTGGTCAGCCCCAATGTCAAGTACAGCGAGGAGGCCATTGAGTCGACCTACGACTACCAGACGACGGATGTGGAGCTGACCGAGTCCGGTGCCTGGGAGCTGATTCCCAAGTCGGTGACCTACCAGTTCAAAACCGACCGCCGCGTTCCCAAGCTGGGGTGGGGAGTATAGAGGGAGTACTACTGGAGGGTCGGGGGGTGGGTTTACCTCCGGCGGGTTTTAAATTTTCTTTTGAATGAATATATGTCAAAAGGGTGCTCGGAGGCACGCTTCATGGGGCCGCGCCTGCCCGTCGAATGCGAGGTGCCGACCGGCTTCCCGAATTTCCCACCCCTCCCCGCAGCGTGATGCTGGTTGGCCTGGGCGGCAACAACGGCACCACGGTGACGGCCGGCATCCTGGCCAACCGCCACGGCATCACCTGGATGACCAAGGACGGCCTGCGCAAGCCCAACTACTTTGGCTCGCTGACGCACGCGGCCACGTGCCGCGTGGGCAACTACAAGGGCGAGGAGGTGCACGTGCCCTTCTCCTCCCTGCTCCCCATGGTGCACCCCAACGACATCGTCATCGGCGGCTGGGACATCTCCGGCCTGAACATGGCCGACGCCATGGAGCGCGCGCGCGTGCTCGACTTTGAGCTGCAGAAGCAGCTGGTGCCGCACATGCGCGACATGGTCCCGCTCCCCGGCATCTACGACCCCGAGTTCATCGCGGCCAACCAGCTCGAGCGCGCCGACAACCTGATCAAGGGCACGCGCGCGCAGCAGGTCGCCGTCGTGCGCGAGCAGATCCGCGCCTTCAAGGCCGCGCAGGGCGTGGACAAGGTGGTGGTCCTCTGGACGGCCAACACCGAGCGCTACGCCGAGGTGCTCGAGGGCCTGAACGACACGGCCGCCAACCTGCGCGCCGCGGTCGAGCGCAACGAGTCCGAGATCGCGCCCAGCACGCTCTACGCCATGGCCTGCGTGGACGAGGGCGTGCCCTTTGTCAACGGCTCCCCCCAGAACACCTTTGTCCCCGGCCTGATCGAGATGGCGGTGGACGCGGGCGTGCTCATCGGCGGCGACGACTTCAAGTCGGGCCAGACCAAGATGAAGAGCGTGCTGGTCGATTTCCTGGTGGGCGCCGGCATCAAGCCCACCAGCATCGTGTCCTACAACCACCTGGGCAACAACGACGGCATGAACCTGTCGGCGCCGCAGACCTTCCGGTCCAAGGAGATCAGCAAGAGCAACGTGGTCGACGACATGGTGCAGAGCAACGAGCTGCTCTACGCGCCGGGCGAGCACCCCGACCACGTGGTGGTCATCAAGTACGTGCCTTACGTCGCCGACTCCAAGCGCGCGCTGGACGAGTACACCAGCGAGATCTTCATGGGCGGCCGCAACACCATCTCCATGCACAACACGTGCGAGGACTCGCTGCTCGCCGCGCCCATCATCCTCGACCTGGTCATCCTGGCCGAGCTGCTCACGCGCATCGAGCTGGCCGGCGAGGGCGAGGCCCTGCACCACCTGCACCCCGTCGCCACGCTGCTCTCCTACCTCACCAAGGCGCCGCTCGTGCCGCAGGGCACCCCCGTCGTCAACGCCCTCGCCAAGCAGCGCGCCATGCTGGAAAACATCTTCCGCGCATGCGTCGGACTCGCGCCCGAGAACAACATGATGCTCGAGTTCAAGGCCTAGACGGTGGGCGGCCATTTAATATCATCTTAGAATGGTCCAATCCTACTCTGTTGTTGAGGGGTAGGCAGCCCATGGATGGTCGTCCAGAGAGACGACTCTGATCTCGCCTACTTCGGCACGCCTGTGCCTCTTTTGCATGGTGGCCACGCGTGGCAACGTTTATCTCTTGTGGTGCTACCTTGTCGTCAGTTTTCATGGGGCGCGAGCCAGCCTCCGGAACCCCCCGATCGAGGCGTCCTCGCGCCCCGCATATTAAGAATCATTTGTCCCTCCTCCTCATTTGCTTGTAAACAAAGCAAATATACGTACACATGATGAGTAAGAATGAGAATGATGTCATTTGTCAAGAGCACATGCTCTGTCACGCGCGCCGCAGTCAGGACGCGCCGGAGCCGCAACGCGACCGTGCGGCCCGGTGTCGGGAGGTGACGTCGCAGGGGAGACGTGTACCCTGGGCCTGGGCACCATAAGTACCCCACCCACCAGCCCCCAAAGGGACATTCCAAAGCACACTTCAGAAAATCACACATTTTCTCAAATTTTCTCCATCGCATTCGCCAGGCCTCGCCGCCCCTACCCCTCCCCAATCACAATGGTTCTGCACTACATCGTCCCCGCTCGCATTGTCGTGCCCTGGCTCCTGGGAACCGCTGCCGTTGGAGCAGGTCAGTGAGGCTATAATGGCATTCATTGGTCATTCACATTGCTGTGCGCGCTGTGCGGTGGGCGAACGTCGTCCTCGTACTCTGATGGCCAGCTGACCCGTGTCCGGACACCCCCCCTCTAACTCGTGCAGCTGCGTACAAGTTCAGCCTGACTTTCCACCCGCCCATCCACACAATGACCCGCGAGTGGGAGAACGCGACCATGGACCAGATCATGCACAAGGTACGCGTGGGGCCAGGTGTAGTCGAGGCGACGAGTTTGGTCATTCCGATCCCGTGACATTTGTATTATTGCTCACGTGCTCCCACCAACCCTATACCGATGCAGTCGTGCGAGAGTGAAAACGCCCCGGTCATGATGAACCCCTTCCGGCACATGTCCTAGATGATGATAATCGTCGTCTTCTGTTGGCTCTTTTTGCTATAACAATGCTCGGTCGCACCGGGCTGCTTCTATTTATTGTGGCGCAAGCTGAGACACCGTGCTCCACCGCTGTGTGAGTCATTCTCAATCTGGCGCCGTCCGTTGCCCTCTGGCTTTAATTGCGCCAATTTTGGAGCGCACACCATTGTAGAATGGATACACCGACGATTTTTTCTAAGAGCAGTCAACAGAGTGATTGGGTGCAGCAGTAGTAGTTTGGGGTATTGAGAATGTGTTTCGTTAAATTGATAGTGAATCAACATGGGCATTCAGACACGATCCAGTCCATAATTGTGCGGCTTGCATAGATTTCAGTCAAGTGAGCAGGGCGGGGCAATGCCCCAAAGTGGGTCGCGTGCCCAACCCCGTCCTCCCAGGCACAGCCATGATGGAGCGCGATCTCGTCTCCATCCCGGCAGGAGTCGGAACTAGTTGGGCCCCGAAATGAGGCAATGCGCCGTGCAATGCGCAGGGAAAATTGACTGTTCAGCACGAATTGTTCGTAAACAGTGAATACTGGACTCTGTTGCAGTGTAGCGCCGCGGCGGGGCGACGCCATGCTTGTCGGGCATCGTCGGTGTGCATAGGAGCCTATCTGCAGAGGACGGCGTGCGGATCCCGACCGTGCGCGCCATCGCGGGTCAACTGCAGACATCTGGAGGAGAGATCGTTGGCCCGGCATGGATCCGCTCAGCCTGCTGCGCGAGTTCGTGAGCCAGGGCAGGCTGCGGGAGGTGACCACCAGCGGGGACAGGGTCCACTTTGGCGACCGCTTCTCCTTCCTGCGCGATGCCCGCACGGCCTACAAGTCCCGCGCGAAGGATGGCGCCTTTTATGACCTGGGCACGCTCCTGTTCTTCGCCCAGAGTCTGGGCCCCAGCTTCAAGTTTGCCGACTACTTTAAGAAGGCTCGTGAGGCTGGGGTTGGGCAGGTCACCTTTGTGGATCGCAAGGTAGGAGCGGTGTGGTGGGCGGGTGAGGGAGTTGGTGGCCGCGCAGGTCTATCGTGTGTCTCAGGGTTTATCACGCACCGCAAGGGCTTTCTGGCCCTCTTCCAGGGTTGAGAGTTGCTTGTCCCTGCCATCACACCATCCCTCACCACCTCCACGACAATAACAACCCCGAACCCATAGGACCTGGAGCAATACCTGACGGGCCAGATCGAGACATCGCAGGCCATCGAGCTGCTGGCCCCCGAGCTGGACCTCACGACGCCGCTGGAGGACCGGTCCGCCGAGCCGGCGCGCGAGCAGGCGCCGTCGGGCGCCGCCGAGGCCGAGGGCGCCGCCGAGGCCGACGCCGAGGAGCTCATGCTCAAGCGGGTCCTGGCCGGCGAGCTGCAGCTGCGGGACAGGAACTCTGTGCTCTCCGCACCGGGCAGGAGCTTTGCCAAAGTGCTGGCGCTGCTCAAGGCGGCCCAGAGCTCGGCCACCAAGCTGGAGCGGCCGCACGCCAGCAAGGACGCCGCGCACAAGGCGCGGCCCCGGCAGGTGCGGGGAAGAACGAAGACGAGGAGGGGTGGGGATGCGTGCATGTAGGTGATTGTCTCAGCATGTTGCAGGCTTTTGCCATCGTTTCTGCTGTTCAATACAATCTCCAACACTCCGCAATCCAATCGTGTCCGCCCACCCCTTCCGCACCAGCCCAAGGCCCTGCCCGTGGCGCCCTCTGGGCGGTACGAGCGCGAGACCGCGCCCGACGCGACGCTGCGGCAGCTGGGCGCAGACACGCTGGGCCTGGGCATCGACAGCGCGGGCGCCAAGCGCGCCGCGGCGCCCGAGGCCCGCGCGGCGCCGCGCGGCGCCGAGCCGCCGGCCAAGAAGCCGCGGCAGCCGGAGAGGCCGGTGGCCCGCGGTGCCGCGCGCCCCGCCGAGCCAGGCCCCGGCGCGGCGCGGCCGGCCCATCATCATGGTGCCGCCCGGTCTTACCTCCATGGTCAGCATGTACAATGTGGGGCCCCTTCTCGAAAAGGGCATCTTCAAGACCGTGGAACAGTGTCGGGTAAGGAGATTATTATTGTTATTATTATTTTGTGGTGTGGTGTGGTGTGGGCATGTCTTGAAGGATGGGTGGTAGTTGGGCTTGAGAGCACTCAGTGATGCTGAGTGCTTTACCCTTCCTCAATTGACCCCCCCCCCCTTTGTGTATAGGCTGAAGGTGTGATCAAGCAGGATAGGATTGTGATTGAGCGGACGATTGGGCGGGAAAAGGCGGTGCCCTACGAGGTGACGGACGTGGAGCCGACCCACCGCCGCGACTGGGACCGCGTGGTGGCGGTGTTTTGCTCTGGCAAGGCCTGGCAGTTCAAGAAGTGGCCGTTCCGCGGCGCCGCCTCGGGCGACCTGCTGGACACCTTTCAGCGGGTGCTCGGGGTGTACCTATACTTCCAGGATCAGACCGTGGAGTCGACGGGTGCGTGGGGGGGACGCTGGAGGGAGGTGCTTGTGTGGCCTGTGCGGATTTGGGAGTGAGACGGGAGTTGTGGGTGTTCTACCAGGCGCTTGATCATGGGTTGGTTGGTGTCTGGGCCACCAAGCATACAACCCCCCCGCACACACCCAGCTCTCGCCCCCCTCGCCGCACAGTCAAGCAGTGGAAGGTCAAGACCTACGGGCTGTCGCGGGAGAGCCGGCACAGGGACCGTGTGGTGATGCAGGACATCCTCAAATCCCTCGACCTGTTCCTGGAAAGCAAGCGATGCACCCTGGCGTACTAGGCTTGGAATTCCATGTGGGGTTTATTGACATGCTGCTTGCCTGCCGCTAGCCTCGTTGACCCTGCTCTCAAAGCTGAGGATGAACGCCAGAAGTTGTCAAGAATCCTTAGTGTCAGAGAAAGCGCATTTATTGTTTCGCAAAATTCGGTCAGCTTTGCTGCGAAGATCCCTGCTCTGGGTGTTTCAGGAAAATCTCTCCTCCTGACAACGCGAGATCTTCGAGCGGCCATCGCACCCATCAGACCATCCAGTCAGGGCTGGCAGATAGTGAATAGCATTCGCGTTACACTATTTTCTTCCTTTTTCTTACAACCACCTGCGTTTGCTGTGCCATCCGCCTCAGGCGCGACGTTGGGCTCCCGTCGCGACGCACCCAGCCAGTCGTAGAGGCAGCGAGCTCAGCGGCGCACATTTAGCATGGAGCTCCACCACAAACTCAGAAGAGATCCGTCATGGCATCCTTCCGCTTGCAACATCTGTGGGCAGGTACGTGTAGTCACGAGCGCCGTGGCTGGAAGGGCCCGGTGGTATCGGCCCGCATGGCAGCACGGAGCCCCCTCCTCACTCCCTAGGTTTTGCGCCCTTGCCAACGCAGATGGGTCACCAGGCGGCGCAGTGCACCGTGGGCACGATCAATTGGCGGGAAATGTATGGCGATGATGCCTTCAAGATCAGGCCCACCGTGTTTCAGTCGGACATTGATGCGGTGGCCAAGGCAAGGAAGATTGATTTTGCGCAACTAGAGGAGGCTGCGAGAGGCTGGGCACAGGTACGGGGCTTGTGAAGAATGCGTGTCGCTTGGGTTGATGCATGAATATTAGATTGGCAATGTTGGAGTCAACCATTCGATGTCCAGACAGTGTCGTGACAATCCCTGCCCCCACCACAGAAGCGGCAAGAAAAGCTGGACAATCCCGACCCGGAGCCAGAGTCGCAGCCGGCGACGGTAGCGCACCCGCACCCGCTCGCAGGTGTGGTCCGAGGAGTGGGGAGGGACTGGAAGGGGGGATTGTGTCCACGAGGTGTCAGATGAGTTTGCCATCAGCTGAGCGGGCAACATGCCCGCCCATAAGAAAGTGCCGCTGTCCCTCCAGCAAGCTGACTCACTGCCTGCCCCCCCCCCCCCCCCCCCACACACTTTTCCTGCAGCAGCCGGGATGCCACATCCCTATCCTGGAGCTGTTCCCGGGTATGCTCCGCAGCCGTTGGCGCCGGGGTACCAGCCGCCCGCCGCGATGGCTGCGCACCCCGTCGCCAAGCCAGCAGACGTGCCTGCGCCAGCCCCCGCGGACGCGGCCGCCGACCCTCGCGTCGGGCTGCCAGAGGGCTGGTCGGCCACGAGGGACGCCGGCGGAAAGGTCTATTACTGGCACCGACAGACCAAGAAGGTGCAGTGGGATCGGCCCACGGCCGAGACGCCCATCCAATGATCTCAAAGTATGCATGGTGTCTATCTTTGGATGCGCTGTGGCGCCGTGACATACACTGACTAAATGGATTACAGTCTGCTAATGGTCGCGGATTTTGATTTAAAAATGAGCGGCCACGCTTATGGATGGAAGAATGGTCGGTGCCTACCTCTGGGGGGGGCACCCGTATCGCGTGGCGAGTGCATTGGCTTCATGGGCAGTCCATTACTGCTGCCCACCCGGCCACGCATGCACAAGACTCCTGCAGCGCATGCAATGGAATACGGTGGAATGAAATGGCCCAGCGTTCGTCGCGCAGCTCTGCGCCGGGGATCAGCTGGAGGCGCTGGTGTCGTCGCCGCTGAGGCGCTGCCTGGTCGGGGAGCGGTTCTCGTTCTGGGAGCCCTGGGCTGTGGGCGAGGCGCGCTTGAGCGAGGTCGAAGGGTTTTTGGAAAAGTGGACCCTGAGCGGCCCGCGGTCCGAGGAGAGGAGCTCGGCGCCAGAGGTCACCTGCTTGGCCTGGATGGCGCTGGCCGTGTCCGCAAACACGATGAAAGCCGACGCCTTGTTGCCCGAGGTCCGTATCATGCGCAGTCGCTGAAAGCCGGGCCTGTGCCTGCGCAGTATTGATGGGGTGTGTGTGTCAGGGGGAATGACAGTGAGGGACCGGGGTGAAGAAAGGGGAGTGCTACAAAGTTTTAAAGAATTGAGCGTTTCATCGTGGTCGGTATCGTCGAGAGCGTCACTTAATGGAACCTTTGGCACATGTGCGCAAGAAATGGCGCTTGGACGGGGTGGGCAGTTTGTGGCAGTGGGAGATTGCTCATTGCTTAGGGGGGGAATCCCCGTTGCCTTGGTAGGCTCCCTGCCCATTGCGTTTCTTCCCTAGAGCTCGATTCATTGCCTCCAGAGCAGCTCAACTCTAGCGTCTGTCCCTTGCTTCACCTGCGCCCTCCCTCCACACCCAAAAAAAACTCACCCGTAGAGTTCGTGCAGCTCGGTTTCCTGGGTCGCGTGGCCCAGGTTTCCGATGTAGAGCGTGTTGCAGGGGCGCTGCTCTTGTGCCGGCGCCGGCGCCTGCGCGCCACTCTCCTGCCGCCCCATGAGCGGCGGGAGGCTCATGTTCGTGCGGGCCAGTTGGGCGTGCAGCGCGTGCTTGGCGTCAAAGCGCACGCCGTCCAGGCACCGGACGGCGGCCTTGGCGGCGCCAGCACTGGCAAACAGCCCAAACCCGAGCGGCGTGCCGCCACTCCGAAACGTGATTTGACACGTCTGATTGTATGTTTGTGAGGGTGAGACGTTAGTTGAGGCTGACGCTCTGGACAAAATTGACCCTCTGCTGTAAGCTCTTGTCCCCGAGCAGCTCTCAAACTACCATTCAACTGCTGCAGTCTCACACTCCGACACCCACCTCGAAACCGGGGAGGAAGCGCAGGAGGTTGACAAACTCGCGTTCTTTCAAGTCCAACGGGGAGACCGCTGACGTATATTGTGCGCACATCGTCGGCATGGAGAAGGACCGCGGGCTCGTGCGGGCCCGCGTTGCTCCAGCGGTAGACCGGAACCCTCCCGACAGCGGGCGGGGGGCAGGGACTGGGCAGAGGAATGGCCTGCGGCACCAGATTCCAGCCCGAGACGTGGGACAACGAATTGTACATGCCGTGCACGCTGGTCTGCAAGGGATCCCAGGGGCCCGACACGCCCGAGGGAGGGCCCGAGGACCAGCTCGGGTCAAATGCCGCGATCTGGCCTAGTTCGGTCATATTTCAGGAAGTAATGTTGTGAAATAATTTTGGGTAATTTTGTAGCGCCCAAAGGAAGCCGATCTGAGGCCGTTTTGGGCGGCTTCTGGAGGACCAGGTCCCGATCCCTTGCTGTCAGACCTGTGGCGCCGGATATCGCGCGCCACAGATGGCGCATGCGGAGCGGAGCCCGATGGTGGGAGGCCCTTCCCTGCGATAAACCTCGAGAAGACAGTGCAATTGGGCAGATCCGTGATAAAACTCATGTAATTATATAAAAGTCGGCTCCAGCTGCAGTCACTCTTGAGTTTGAAGGCGGTAAAAAGCTAGCCAGACGGCTGGCTTGCTGCCGCGCGGCGGGGCCGACTCTTGCTCATGAGCTCCCGCATGGAATGAAGCTCCAGCCGGAATTCAGCGCCGCCGGGTGCAACCGGAGCCCGGAGAGCTTGGCCTGGGCGAGGCATGGGCTTCTCGCCTACGGCTCGGATCGCGTCGTGCGTCTCTACGATCCCCAGGTGTGGCGACGTTTAGCAGAGATTGATGGGGGCGAGTGCTGGCCGCGGCTGGCGCGATTTTTTTTATGATGCAATACTCTCGAGCAATGCTGTATATAAGCATGAGAATTGGACCGGGCAGCAAGCTTATGAGCGACGACTGGAACCTATGCCCCTCATCCACAGGCTGACCGAGAGGTTGCCTCGCTGCTGGGCCACGCTGGAGAAGTCCGGTGCCTGGCCTGGAGCCCAGAGCAAGTGTTGAATGGCCGACTGCTACTGAGCGGCGCCTGCGATGGCGTGGTCAGAGCGTGGGCTCCTGGGAATGATGGCGCCTGGACGTGCGTAAGCAGTCTGCGGCCGAGCGACGAAGCATCTTTGGGCGCCCTTTCCTCCCTGGCCTGCCACCTCGTGCCAGAGGAAGGGGTCCTGCTGGTGGTGGCCTGTGCCGCGGAGCAGGCAGTCGCCTGCTGGACCGTGGCTGCGGGGGCCGGCGAAATTGGAGCGGAGTGGGAGCATGCCACCTACGAGACCTTTCACGCTGGCAAGCCGCTGGCGCACAGCGTCGCGCTCTGCGGCGGGTGCTCGCCGGCTTCTGCGAGCTGGACGCTGGCGGCGCTGGGCGGGGTGGACGGGCACGTCCACGTCTACACCCGCGCTCCGGGCGGCAGCTTCTCGCTGGCCGCCAGGCTCGAGGGCCACGCGGACTGGGTGCGGTCGCTGGCGTGGGCGCCAGACGGCGCCTCGGGCCTGCGTCTCGCCTCGGCCGGCCAGGACCGCTACGTCCGCATCTGGTCCTTTTCCACCGGGGACAAAACGGCATCCGCGGCCGGCCTGGGCGCTGAGGCGATGATCACCAGGTTTGCTCCAAAGCCGCGAGTGACGCTTGACCCCGGGACCACGCTCATCGTCAACCTGGAGACCCTCTTGGTGCGGCAGGCAGACTGGTGGAGTGTTGATGGCATGGGAGGATACATGTAGAGGATTCAACATTATCGCCGTTGCATCCCCCTTTTGCTTCCAGGTCGGCCACGAAGACTGGGTCATGTCTGTTGCGTGGCGGCCGGCGTCGGAGCAAAGCAATGGGGAAGACGCGGGGCCGTGCCTGCTCTCTGCCTCGATGGATCGCAGCATGATGCTCTGGGCGCCCTGCGGCGGAGGTATGACGTGGTATTTGGGGTGAAAATGCGGTTTACTCACGGTTGGGAAGGGACTTCATACAAAAAATCGCAGCCGTCGTTCGAAGCAGGGTTCATCTAACCTCCGTGAAGCTCCCTGTCAAAATCGTCGGTAGATCAATGCATTTCGTGCCCGGTTTCTTTTTGGTTATTCTGGCGTCATTTCATCGCTTTGTGGAGGAGTTTTTCTTCTCTATTTTGCACTGGAATGGGGTCGGTGCCCGGGCTTGACATTCCCTTATTTTTACCGTGTTGCAATGGCTGCAGTGTTTATTTGGCCCTGATGGCAATTATTTTTCACACATTGCGAATGATACTAGTACCCTGTCAGCTCGCTTTCTCATCTTCCTGCCCTGCCTGGTTACCTGTGCCCAGGTCTGTGGCTGTCGCAGTCGGCGCTCGGGGACGCCGGTGCCAACCACCTCGGTTACTACACGGGCTGCTGGTCCGGCGACGGCGAGGCCGTGGCGACCCACGGCTACACGGGCTCGCTGCACATCTGGCGGCGCGCCGGGGACGATCGCGGCCGCGGCGCGAGCTGGCTGCCGGCGCCGGCGCCCTCGGGCCACTCGGCGGCGGTCGTCGACCTGGCCTGGACCGAGGACGACTGCCTCCTGTCCGTCTCGGACGACCAGACGGCGCGGTGCTGGGCCCGGTGCGAGGCGGCTGGAAAGAGGGAAGAGGAGGAGGACTTGGTGCGTGGGGAGGAACGAGGCCCCTCAAGTGGACCGCTCTGGCGCGAGGTCGCCCGACCGCAGGTCCACGGGCACAACTTTTTCGGCGTGGCCGTCCTGCCCCGCCCTGGCGGAGCCAATGCACCGAGAACCTATGCCTCCTGCAGCGAGGAAAAAGGTTATTCGCGTGTTTTTGGCGCCGAGCGCATTTGAGGCGTCGCTGGGGGCGTTGCGGGGCGCTCAGAGTATCACCGCTGACTCCACCGACCTGGGCGCCGAAGCGCCGGCGCTGGGCGCCGCGCTGCCCGCGCTGGGCCTGTCCAACAAGGCCGTCTACGCCTCGGAGGCGGCGGCCCCCCCGTCAGGTGCTTCGGTGGGCAAGGAGTCGTACGCAGAGGGCCCGGACATGGCCCCCGCCGCCGCCCCGCGGCCCATCACCAGCACCACCTTTAGAGGAGTTCCTCGCGCAGTCGACGCTCTGGCCCGAGGTGCGCAAGCTGTACGGCCACGGCAACGAGGTCGCCTGCCTCGCGGGCGACCCGCGGGGCCGCTACCTCGCGTCCGCGGCATTTTCGTCCGGCAGCGATGCGGGCACCGCGGCGATCTGGTTCTGGGACGTGGCCCGCGGCTGGGCGCCCGCGGGCCGCTGTGTTGGGCACACCCTGACCGTCACGCGCCTGAGGTTCTCGCCCGACGGCCGGTTCCTGGCATCCGTCGCGCGCGACCGCACGCTCGCGCTCTGGCGCCGCAGAGAAAATGCTGATGATGCCGAGTCCGCTCCCGCCTCTGGACCGCCTCCCGCCCCCGCATCGCCGCCATTTGAGCTCGTAGCCAGGGTCAAGGCCGCGAGTCGGGTGCTCTATGACGTCAGCTGGCGCGAGGACGGCCGCGCGCTCGCCACGGCGGCCCGCGACGGCAGCGTCACTTTGTGGGGGGCGGGCGATGAGGGCCTGACGCGCTGGCGGGACGTCGTCGGCAAGCAGGCGTCCCCGGCGCGCAGCGTGGCCTTTGGGCCCGCGCTGGCCGTCGGCCTCGAGGACGGCACCATCCTCGTCGCGCCCGTGCCTTCGGAAGGGGAGGGCGAAGCTGCCGGGGAAGCTTCTATCGAGAAGCTGTCCGCACACGCGGGCGCGGTGCGGCGCCTGCTCTGGCGCCGCCTCTCCGACGGCACTGTTCTGCTGGCCTCGTGCGGCGACGACCGCGCCGTGCGGCTGTGGCGGGCACGGGACGCGGAGCGTCTGGCGCAGGCCTCCACTTGACCAATTTATGTCGCACACATTTCATTTGCATCTTGCCGGATTACCTGTTGTTCTGACAAGGGTGCCACCTCGAGTTGCCACACTCACATTTGACTCCCCACCTCCTTTGGACCGGTCATTACAAGGCTCCCAGAACACAGGAACGCCATCAAGTATCAGGGCACAAGCCAAGCGGCGGCGCCGGCGCACAAGCAGCGCCGGGACGGGTCTCGTCCGAAACGAAACATCAGTGCTAACGTACAGAGATATTTTTTCTGGGTACTCGGAAACAGATCACAGTATGGAATCAGATGGGGGAAAAGGTATGCCCTGGTGCCGGGAACGGCAGCTCTGAAAAACCTGGCGGAAAGAATGGTTTCGTGTGTTGCGGGATGGATGGTACAGAGACGGGTGGGTGTAAACCAAATGATGAGTAATGCTTTTTTATTTTTGGAAATATGAAAAGAGGCGAGCGATTTCGCACGCTCGACCTGCGTCTCCGCGGGGGTCCAGCTGCTCGCAGGCGTCTTAGCGCCCATTGTGCGCACGCCCACTCGCTCGCTCACCAGGCCGACTGCGCCTGGAACTCGCGGGCCAGCTCCTCGAGGCGCGTGAGCCCCTGGCCGACCGTGAGCGCCGCGCCCGCCTCGGCCTCGCGCTCGGCCGCGGCCGCGTGCAGAGGCGGCGCGTCGCGCAGGAGCCGGACAAGGGCGCCCACGGTTGCGTCCAGGTCGTGGGGCTCGGCGCCGGGCGCGGGCGACGAGGCGGCGTCAACCTCGCCCACGGCCTGCGCCGGGACGCCCGGGCCCTCGGCGCCCTCTGGCCGCGCAGTAGCGCCCTGCCAGCCGCCGCCGGCGACGAGGTAGACGGGTCCGCCCCTGGATGGAGGCGCGGTTGATGGCCCCCCCGCCCGCCAGCGCCGCGCCGCGGTCCCAGCTGCGCCGCGCGCTGGCCGGGCCGTCGGCCTCGAGCACAAGGGCAGCGCGTCCAGCGACAGGTCCTCGTCCGCGGTGGAGGAGGCGCGCACGGCCGAGAGCTGCGTCTCCGGCGCGACGCTGGCCGTCCCCGGGACCGCCTCGGCCGAGCCCGCCAGCGCCGGCGGCTCGCGGCGCCGGCTGAGGCCGCTGGACGAGGTCGTGGAGGCGTCGTCCGCGCCCTCGAGCGGCCGGCCCAGGTACGAGGCGATGACCGCGCCGTGGCCGGTCCCGTCGGCGCGCAGCAGCGCCTCGAGCGAGGCGCTCAGCAGCGGCGACACAGAGTAGCCCACGGTCATCGGGCCCGAGCCCGAGGCCGGGCCCAGCAGCGCGCCCGAGCCGCGCAGGGAGGAGCTGGACCAGGACGGCCGGCGGAAGGAGCCCAGCGAGCCGTGTCGCGGGGTCGAGCCCACCGTGATCGAGCCCGCCGGCGGCGTCGACCCCGGGTGCGGGCCCTGCGGCCGCGCCGAGCCCAGCGGGCGCAGCGCGCTGCGGCCCATGCTAGCGCGCGCGGCAGCGACGAGGCCGAGGGCGTGATGGCAAAGGGAAAGGACGGCGGCGAGCACGACTCGGCAGACGCGCCACCGCGGCCGGCGGCGCGGGCCGCAGAGGCGGCCCCGCCGCTCGAGGACAGCGCGGCCTCACCCGGCGCGGGGGCCATCATGAGGAGGAGCGCGTCCTCGTCCGCGGAGGGCCCGCTGCCCAGCGGCGCGTCGCCGCTCGACCCGGGCGCGGCCGGGCCAGGGGGCCAGCCTCGACCACGCGCGCCACGACGCCGCCAGCCGCCGCGGTAGACGGCACGTCGCGCTCGGCCGGCTGCGCGATCGGCCCGGGGGACGCGCCCCGCGCGTCCGACGACCGGCGCGATCCCAGCGCCTCTGCGGGGGGCCCGTATCGCTGATCGGACCCCGGGATCCGCACAGGGCTGCTCATCCCGGGACGCTCCTCCAGCGAGCCCGCCTCGGCAGAGGCCTGCGCGGGGACGGCCGTCGTCTGGAAGGGCGAGCGCGGCGGCGGCGGCGGCGCGGTGCGGGTCCGCCGCCGCTCGGCGGCGTGCCCGTTGATATCACTCCCGCCGCCGCCGAGCTCCAGCCCGCGCGCCGCGACGGCGAGCGCGGCGACGCTGGCGGCGGGAACAGGTGCGAGACGGGGCGGGCGGCCACCCCCGCGCTGCCGGGGCGCGCCGGGCCCACGCTCGGGCGCCGCCCCAGCGGGGGCTCACCGGCCGGCCGCGGCCTGGCCCGCGCGCTCCGCGGTCATGGCCCGGACATACGCCGCGCTGGACCCCACGGGGGCCGACCCAACCGGGAGTAGAGACCCCTTGCCGCGGCCGCCCGCGGCCGCCACCGAGCCAGACAGGGATTTGGACATCAGCCCCTCCTGGAAACCCCCAGATCCGCCTCCACGAGCAGCGGTTGCCTCCTCCGCAAACGCCACGCGCGGCGCGCTGCGGCTGAACCCCCTGCCCTCGTCCCAGCGGCTGCGGGGCTCGCGCGCCTCGTGGCCCACGTAATCGAAGATGATCTGCGGCGCGGCGCCGGTGCCCGTCTGCTCCAGGATTCGGACCGCGGACGCGGCCCGGTACTCCACGGCCACGCGCAGCCTGCCGTAGGGCGTCTCCGAGGGCGCCAGCGCCAGGCGCAGCATCTGAGAGGCCGCCGCGTCGGCCACGGGCGCCGCGGCCGGGGGCAGGCTCGAGTGCAGGCGGTACCCGACCGTGAAGCCCACGCGCCGCTCGCGCGCGCCGGCGCGGCAGAGCCGGTGCGCCGGCAGCGTGCGCAGCAGGGTGAAGACGGACCGCAGCAAAATCACGAGCCGCTTGTAGATGGCGCCGGGGCTCAGGCGCGCCAGGGCCGAGGTGGAAAGCGTGGAGGGCGAGTCGGGGAGCACCTGGTGGTGGTGGAACGTCCAGCGCTCCAGCAGCGTCTCCACTGGGGGCAGGAGGTATAGGGGAAGTGGTGTTTGTTTTGACAAATGGACTTAAGAGATCCAAACGGCAAACAACATAGGGTCTCAATCTGAGTCGAAAACTCTTATGACGCGGCTGACAAATAGACAACAAGCATCCGCAAGTAGAGCCTGTGCACATTTGCTGGAACCGCCTTGCTGGACCCCCCCCCCCCCCAATGCCCTCCCATCGACAATGACGGTGTCCACCCGAAACCATACCTCGCTCGGTGGTCCCGGCGAGGCGACCAAGCCGTTGCTCGTCCTGGCCCCAGGACCGCAAGTAAATCTGGAGATGAAAGAGATCGAATCGTTCTGTATGAAAGAGCAAGGCCAAACTCGCGAAAACAGGTCACACACACAAAACCCCCCGCCGGGCAGCTCCTCCCCTCGCCATACCTCCACGACCAAGGGCAGTCCAGGATCCCGACGCCACCGCTCGAGCTCCTTGCTGGCGCTCTCCACTTCATCCACATCAAAATTAAACTGCACACGCCGTATCGCAAACGTCAGAGGCCCGCTCGCATGCCCTGTACAGGACAACAAACGAGCGGGGCAGGGACAGCCTCGAGCAGGCCGTTCTGCAGCATGACACCCCGCCTACTCACCCAGGTCTTCTTCTTGACAGCATGGGGTCCCACTCGCGTCGGTCCCTGATTGACTCGAGCGCTCAAAATTGTGTGCGTCCCCTTGACGAAAAACTCCCCCAACACCTGCTCCAGCGTCGGGGCAGAGCCCCGCTCTGAGGCCCCAGAGAAAGCCAGCGTATCTATCTATCATTCATCCAAGACACAATAAATATCGGCAAGGATGGAGCGTGACTGGTGGATGCTGCTGACCAACGCGGGGACATAAGGGCCAGCCCAAGGGATGGTCTCCATCGCCATGAAAGCCCCAGATCACTTCGACCCGGGCTCCCGCTCGAACCACTCGGGGACAGCTCGCTCAACCCGAGATGGCCGCACAGACGGCTCGCACCATTCCAGGCACCCAATAACCGTTTTGTGGCGCAAATGCACCTTCATGCGCGGCTGTGATCCTGGTCCTCGGAGCGGGTGGCTGCTGTCGGTTGCGCATCCTCGCGGCTGCGCCATCCCGAAATGACCAACTGGGCCCTCGGCGCGGGCATCAATGTCGTCGGAGGCATCACCATCAACTTGGGCGCGGTGCGGGTCGGGCTTTGGGGGGCGGCCTGGGGAGGGCGAGCGTGCCGAGGCTGGGTCGGTACCCACTGCAGGGTTCAGCAAGCGCATCGCGCCCCTCCCCGCAGAACCTCCTCCGACTGGGCCACACCAAGGCCTTGGCGGCTCAAGAGCCGAGGAGGGATGGCTGGGAGCGTTCCTTTTGCGGCAGGTGCCTGCGCAGGCGGCCCCACCCCATCTGGTTGCTGGGCCTGGTGCTCTTCCTGGTGGGCAACGTCCTCAACTTTGCCTCCTTTGCCTTTGCCGCGCAATCGCTGCTGGCCGCGCTGGCGGTGGTGCAGCTCGTGTCCAACGTCGTCTTTGCGCGCGTGATCAACGGGGAGCGCGCCGGGCGCGGGTCCTGGCGGCCACCGCGCTCGTCACCGCAGGCTGCGTCCTGCTCGTGGTTTTTGGCAGCCACGAGTCGCCCGTGCTGGACGCCCCCGCGCTCATGCGCCTCTACAGCGCCGCGCCCTACATCGCCTACCTGTGCGCCCTGGTGACGGTGTCCCTTTTGGCGGGCGCGCTGCTCTGGTGGGGCGGCCGGCGCGCGCCCGCCGCGCCGGCCTGGCTGCCGGTGGCCTTTGCAGTCAACGCCGCGGGCTTTGGCACGCAGAGCGTGGTCTACGGCAAGTCGCTGGCCCTGCTCCTGCGCGCGACCACGCACCACCACTCCCAGCTCGGCTACTGGTACACCTGGCTCGCGCTGGCGCTCTTTGCCGGCGCGGCCGCCTTCTGGGTGGCCCGGTACTCGGAGGCCATGCGCCGCTTCCCGGTCTCCACCATGATGCCCCTGCTCATGATCCTCTGGGTCCTCTTCTCCATGCTCTCCGGCATGGTCTACTTCCAGGCAAGGGTGGTTGGGTGGTGCTGAGGGTAGGGTGTCGATGTTTTGGGCGCACCATCGTGGCCCTAGCATGGTGCTTCACAACCTCCTTAAACCTACGCAGGAGTACAAGACATTCACGGCCCTTTCCAGTGGCATTTTCGCATTGGGGTGCTGCATCCTTCTCGCAGGCATCTTTTTGTTCGCCGTCAGTCAGAGATCGCGGCAGGTGAGAGGCGGCGAGGATGAGCGATTTATTATTTAGCCAAAGTACTCGAGTAGTTCCAGCGCCATTTTTGATTGCCTCCAAGAACACTTGACCACCCTGAACTCTGCAGGCGCAAGGCCTTCCCGCTCTGGAAAGGCAATCGAATGTGCACAGCTCCAGTGGCGCCCTGGACAGCCCCCTGTCTGGGAAAGAAAAGCTGGAAACGAGCGAGGAGGAGGAGGAGGGCCTGGCGGGGATTCCCCTTGCTCCGCAGGCGACCGACCCTTCTGAGCCGGCTGACTCGGCCGCGTGGCCCGCGCACGCCAAGCTGCAGGCGAGGAAGCCCGCGCCGCTGCTGCTCCTGCAGACCAACCCCCTGGCCGACTGGGAGGGGAGGCCGCGCAGCGCGCACAGCGGGCCCGCGCGGCACCAGCGCCTCCCCACGCCCGGCAGCGGCCCGGCGCTGCCGGCCGTCACGGGGGGCTTCGTCAACCCCGTCTACGGCCAGGCCAGGTGGACCCCGATGACCTGCCGCCCGTCGCTGTGGAAAGCGTGCCCGCCCGGCGCGCGGGGCGCCCTGGACCTCGAGGCGGGCCCGGCCCCGCGCTCGCCGGGCGCGCGGTCCCCGATCCTCACCAGCTCCTCGCCCGGGTCCTCCGTGCTCAGCCCCATCTTTGCCATCTTCTCCATGCCCGGCACGCTGGGCCCAACCACCCCCAGCGGCAGGGGCCCGGCGTCCACGCGGCCCCTGGACAGGCTCTCCCGGCTGCGCGTGACGACGAGCAGCGAGGCAGAGGCGGAGGAAGGGCTCGCCCTCGACGGCCCGACGCTGCTCGTGATCCCCCGCAACCAGGAAACGGACGCGCCCCGGCCCAGCACCTGGCGCAGCGCTGCGTCAGCGCCTCCCTCGTAGACCACCGAATTCTCACAGATTGCCATCACCTTGCGCTCGCGTGATCCCCCTTGCCCAGTGCGTCTGGCCGCAAAGGACAGACCCAATTTTTTTTATGTGTCCAGTGATTTGTGGCTATTCGAGGGGCCCTGCTTCCCTCTGAGCCTTCCCTCTTGGTCCAAGTTTCTGACGCCGACGCATGCCATACAAATGAGCGTGAAAAGAAACAAGATCACTGTGTGTGGTTAGATCGTTTCAATTGAGGAAAGCAGGGGCACACGCACGCACATCACCATTGCACAAAGAGTCCCTGGACCATAGCCCCTCAGCGCCAGCCCCCGAGCGCCGCGCGGGCGGAGGAAACGGCGCCCTTTTTCCGCGGCGGCAAGCTGGCCGAGTGCCGTGGGATGGACGACCCGCCGGCCCTGGACCCGGGGTCGAGCTCCGGGCCCTTGGCGGCGGCCGCTGCCGACAGCTGGGCCTGCAGCGCGGTCAGGTCGGCCAGGCCCTGCTCAAACGCCGCCTCCAGCGCGCTCGCTTCCTTGGCCAGGGCGCCGGCGCGGCCCTGCAGCGCGGCAAACCGCTCGGCCACCTGCGCCGCCTGCGCCGACAACCTGCGAGGGAAAGGGCAAGCGTGAGGAGACGGGATGTTGGTGAGTTTTATTCCACGTATTTCCCGAAATATGTACATCTTTCCAAAAAAAATCGTCCCCTTGCCTGAGGACGGACTGCGTATTGGAAGCATTTGCCGCGAGCAGGGCCCTGCGCGAGGCCTCTTCTGCCGCGCCGGCCTGCGCCTCGGCGTCTGCCAGCTGCTTCTCCAGTCGCGCGACGACGGAGGCCGGGTCTTCGCCCGCGGTGGCGCCCTCCTCGGGCGCGCTCTTGCAGACGTGCAACTCCGCCGGGGTCTTGGCAGGGGTCTTCTGCGGCGTGGCCTGGGCCCGGTCGGCCGGCTGCATCCGCGAGGGCGTCAGCGCCCTCACCAGGCCCGTCAGCGACGCGCGGCGGCTGGCGGCGCGCCCGCCGTTGACGGCACCCACGCGCAGGGCTTTGAGGCCCTCGGTCAGGTCATTGAAGGTGGACAGCCGCCGGGCGCGGCCGGGCGTCAGGTTGCTCTCTGGCTTGGCAGTTTTGGAAGCCTGGTCATCCTCGGCCGCCGGGCCGGTCGGCAGGCGCGGCAGCGGCTGGATGAGCGAGTTCCGCGCCGGGGCGGGGCTCGGCGCCGAGCCGCCCTTTCTCGGCCCGTCAGATGCGCCGTCCTGCTCGGGTTCGTCCGCCATCGAGGCCAAGCGCTCATAGTACGACTGCGGCAGGTGGCAAGGGAGTGAGTGATTTGCCGTGCTTTGTGAAGTTGCGTGCGGAAATGGGACAAGACGATTCGCACGTCTCCACCCACACTCACCCACCCACCCACTCCACGTACCTTGCCGTTCCAGGACGCGACGAGCTGCTGACGCAGACTGGGCTGCCCCGGCGCCTCGTCGCCGCTCTTCTCCGCCGCCGGAACCAGCTCGTCCAGCTGGGAGCAGAGCTGCTCGGTGACCGACTGCAGGCTGCGGGCGACCGCATCGTGCTCACGACCGGCGGCGTCGTGCTCACGACCGGCGGCGCCGCGCTCACGAGGCTCCAGGGCCGCGTCCCCGGGCCGCAGCCCGCGTGTCTTGGCCAGCCAGCTCTGGCGGCGCGCCGCCCGGCGCGAGGCCTGGGCCTGCGCGGCGGGGCTGCCCTCCGGCACGTCCAGGTTGTAGTCGGCCAGCTTGCGGTCGAGCTCCGTGTCGTCCCCGGTGAACCAGTCGCCGTAGCGCTGGACGGGGTACCGCGTCGACTGGCGACGGGCGCGCTGGGAGCGCCGCGCGGCCGCCGCGGCGGAGGGATCGGAGCCCCGGGCATCGTCGCCGCCCGTGGGACTGGAGGGAGCGCTGGCGGCGGACCGGCGCCCCGGGCGCGATCGCGGGGACACCTGCGTCCTGGACGGCCGCGAGGCGGCGGGCGGTGACTGCCAGGCTCTCCGTGGGCGAGTAGACCGGGTTGGGCTGGAGGGCGTTGCCAGCCCGGTCGCCCTCGCGGTTGGGGCTGCCCATGGCTGGTGTGGGGGGCTGGGATGTGCTGCGCAGTCGCGGAGCGGGCACGCCTCGCTGCAGGAGGGACTCCACATCTGCAACCCCGGGCCAAAAAGCGCGATCGGTCGGCCATCCGCCGACACGACAGGCACTGTGCACGATGCAAAACCAATCGCATGCTGACAACACACTCGCCTGTGCTGGTCATGGCATATTTGCCGGCGCTGATGTGCGCGGGGACATTCCCGATCTCCTTGAGGGCGTGCCCGGGCGTCGAAGGCTGCCTGGGAACCCCGCTCATCGCTCCCGCTCCCCGACCGAAAGCAAGATATAAGTGGTGTGAATCGAAAAGATTAGCGAATGCGTACGGCTGTGGGAGCCTCAGGTCTGCACACGCTCGCGAGGCGCGCCCTGGCAGGCTCAGCTGGCGACCTCGAATTCGAGTGGGGATATGGTTTTGGCTGCCGACGGATCTGGCCGGTCCGGTCTCATCGCGCTTCCCTCGGACGCCTTTTCCAAGATCTATTGGGCCGAGCCTGCCGCAGCCCCATCCCAACCACGCAAAAGGGAAGGCTAAGATGTACATGGTCCTCTGGGAGCAGTGAAGGCACTGGGCTGGGCAGCGCTGGCGAGCGCCATCGGAAGGGGGAGCTGTTGAGCATCTGGCCCTTGCGCCGCTTGGGGCGCACTGTCCCCGCGCATGCGGGCCCAGGCAGCATCCATGCGTATCACGGCCGCGATTTTTATTGCGGCATGCGTGATGACTGTAGCGCTGGGGCTGCTGGCGAGCAGTGGGCAGCCGCGTTCACGGCCCCTTCCCCCCCAGTATGAGCCGCCCCCGCCCGGCTGCTCCCTGTGGACCGGCGGTGGCCTGGACCCGGCAGCGGAGGCCTGGCTGCACGACAGCCTGGGCTCCCAGTGCCAGCAGCACGCCCTCAAAGCCACCATTCCGCGCATTCTTCACCACATTTACCTGCCAGACAAGAGCACGTTTCTGATCAAGAGCCAGGATTCCCGAAGCGCCACCAACCCCCTTTGGTCCGAGAGCTGTCTCCGGCTTCACCCGCAATGGCAGCACGTCTTTTGGGGAGAAAAGGAGGCCGTCGCATTCTTAGAAAAGGTGGATTGATTGATGTGGTCTTGCGCTGGGCCGGTTATAACAGGATTGGTTTGGTGGATGGGTGGGAGGCGGTTCCGTGGTCCTCCAGTCTACTGGCACCCTGCCAGGCAGCAATACCCAGCCACCCACCCACCCACAACCCCACCACTGCCGCAGTTTCACCCTGACTTCTTGCCAATATTCAAAGCCTACGACCACCCAGTGCGCCGCGCGGACGCGCTGCGGCCCTTTGTGCTGCAGACGTTTGGGGGCATGTATCTGGACCTGGACGTCGAGTGCTTTGCCCCCATGGACGCCATGCTGGCCGGGGCAGACCTCGTCTTGCAGGTGGGGTGGGGTGGTACAGAAGAGGCGATTGGAATGAAAGTAAAGTGCCTCCACGCACGCTGACAAGTTTCAACACTCAACAACAGGGCACGGGCGAGGCGGAGCCGGTGACCAACGGCCTCATGGCCAGCCGGCCGGGGCTGCCCTTTTGGGGGCACGTGGCGCAAGGAGCTAAGGCACCGGGCCAACCAGACGGGGCTGGACATCAACGTCCAGACGGGACCCGCCGTCATCATGGAGACCCTGCAGAGGCTGTACGGGCCCGCCAGCTTGACCCCGGGCCTGAGGACGGTGAAGACCGGCGGGCTCCGACCCCGGCGCCCTGCTCAGGATCTGGCCTCTGGGCACCTTCTTCACGCCCTGCCTCTGGAACGACCGCCGGTGCCACCGCCAGCTGGCGCTGCAGCGCGCCGTGGGCAGCGTGCCGCCGGGCATCGTGGGCTACCACCGCTACAGCGCGAGCTGGCACAGCCGGGGCCGGAACCGGTTCGGCATCCTCAACGAGCAGGACGCCGTCTGGTCCATCTCCGCGGCGCGCTGGGGCTTCTGAGATTCGCCCTGCTGCGGGCGCGGCGTCCTGGCTGCGCGCTGGGCGCGCTTTGGATGCGCCTGATGAGAAGAAGCGCCTCTGCGCAGCCCTCGGATCAACCATTTTGCTGCCGAGGCAGCCTCTGCAGCCCCGGTACTCTTGTTCACGGGGCTGTGTATTCGAAATAACACATGCTGGCGGTGCCGAAGGGCACCCGTGAGCGGCCTCATCCCATATTCCTCGCCGTCGTTGCTCCTGACCCGCATCAGCTCCTCGGTGACTCAGCGCCCCTGGGCAGGCGGGAGAGCCCCAGCACGACGAGCACGCCCACAGCGGCGCCCGCCACGTGTGCCCAGTGCCCGATCTGGACCCTTGGGCCCGGCAGCCACGGCTTGCTGGCGGCGCCGCTGACCAGCATGTGCATCTCCTGTCGGCAGCGTGAAGAAAGGGAGGCACGCTCAAGAAGAAGACAGCAAATCAATTTATTGATATTCCAAAAATCAATCTTCTGTTTACTAATTACGGGTGCAATAGTATTCTTTGAAGAACGGGCATAGTCCCTGCGTCCATCTTTCCTAAAAAATCTTGCAGATCAGGCGCTCAGCCCAAGATGGCTCCCACCCACGCTCCCTCACATTAGCCAATTGCTTGTACACAAACGTGCCCAGCACCAGAGCCTCCAGGAGCTTCCGCGCAGACAGCTTGAACTTGAGCAGTACCGCAACGGCAAAGAGCCCAAAGACAGAGGCTGAGGCGCCCAGCGACATCGCCGCGGTGTTGGGCGCAGACAGGTAGGAGGCGAGGCAGCCGCCGAGGCCGCACAGGAGGTAGGTGGCCCACACGCCCAGCGCGCCTTCCTCCTCCTCCACTGCAAGGGGTGGCATGGGAGAACAGAGTTTGTGGTGACGGGGGAGGGTACACGTGATTACGGGCAATCCGACATTCACTTGTCCCCGTCAACAATTCAAACACTCGACGCAGTCACCATCACAAACACCGATATGCCCTCGCGTCCGGCCCCGCACCATCCCCACCTATTCTTCCAAATATGAGCAGGGAAAAGGCGTTGCTGCTGAGGTGCTGCCAGTCCGCGTGCAGGAAAGGACGCGCTCAGAAACTGCCACCACTGCGGGTTCCAGTGCTGCAGCGCGAGCGTGGTGACCAGTGGAAAGTGCATCAGCGCTGCAGCAGCGTACAGGCCAAAATTCAGCAGCAGCAGTGTGAACACGCCCGTGCCCATGCCGCCGGGTGCGCGAGCGGCGCCCGAGGCAGAAGGCATGGAGGTCTTGGTGGCGCCCGAGGCAGAAGGCATGGAGGTCTTGGTGGCGCCACCCGGCACCACCGGCTTCTGGGCCGGCTCGGCGTCGCCTCCCTGCAAATCGATGCGATACTTTTGCAAGATGGCGCCCGTTTCGGAAGAGATCCGGCATGGTGGAGCCACCATGCTTCGGCGCAGGCGCATGCAGGGCAAGGAGCAGTGCCGCCTAGCACTCAAGGCTCCAAGGCCGGGCGGCCGTACTTGGGCCGGCAAGCCTGCCGCCCGCAGCATTTTTGACGTTCCTGTACCAATCAAACTCATCGAACTCATTTTTAATAATGTTTGGACAGTACTTACACAGTCGTATCGTCGGCAAACTTAATTTTCGCTAATTGGAGTCACAATCCCGGAGATGCGATCCGCTAGATCACTTTGGCGCCGGTGCCATTCGCATACAGGTGGCACGGTGCCTTCAACACCCATGATGCATTTCTCTATTATTTAAGAATTATATAGGCGCCGTCACATGCATCTGGAAAGGTGCCGATCACACACGCTCGCTGGGTGTCGGTGAAGAGCCGCGCTCGCGGCGATGGAGGTCGCCTCCAAGCGCGCCGAGTATGAGCGGGAGGCGCAGGCTCTCCAGGGCCCAGCGCTCGTGGATCTCATACTCCAGGCCATAGATGAACCGGGCATGGTCCATTTTGGGGGCCTGCTCGGTCTTGCCTCCGTGCAGCAGGCAAGTGCAGCCAGTGGGTGGGGGAGTGTTGGGTCAGTCAGGACCAAGGCATCTGTGCCCGATTCCTCATTGTCTTTTCCCTTCCACAGCTTGCAACCGCCTCCCCCGAGGGTGAACGAGCGCTGCAGCTGCTGCAGGCCTTTGCCTTTGGAACGTGGGGCTCCCTGTCTGGTAAGGCGCGGGGGTGCATGAGCACAGAGACTGGGACCAGAAAGTCATGGACAAGCGCGTGTTTACACTTGCCAATGCGGATGGCAGGCTACTTCTGACCACCTTCCCATCCCATCCAATGCTCAGACGCGCTGCGGCAGGAGCTGACCGCGGCGCAAGAACAGAAACTACGAGTGCTCACCGTCTTGTCCTTGGCGGCAGACCAGAGGGTGCGCAGCGTTTGCCATCCCAATCTCAGGCAATTAAGACGTCTTGTGGACTCTGTCAATGAGAGCTTTTGTTTCACAAAATAACGTCACCCCTTGTTAAAACTTCACGTCCAGGTGCTCGGGTACGAGGAGATCAGGAGCGCGCTGGGCCTGCCTGGTCTGGATGAGGCCGAAGATCTCCTCATCCAGGATGTCGTGGGCCCCGGCCTGATCAAGGGGCGACTCGACCAGCCCGGCGAGCGGCTCCTCATCGTGTCGAGCACGCCTCGCGACGTCGAGCAGAGCCGATTGGCCGGCGTGGCAGACCAACTCTCCAGCTGGTGCGTGGGATTAAGCTGGCAGGCAGACGGTCGAACGGCATGGGGCTTATCAATTTACCAGTGCGCGCATCGCCTCGCAGGTTGGAGGCCATGGACGGCGCCATGGCTGCTCTAGGCCAGGCCCGGCAAGCCACGGATCAGGGGGCGAGCGCCCTCGCCTCCAGCCGGGCCGAGCAGGCCACGCAGGAGCAGGCCGCTCGGCGGGCGGTGGCCGAGACGCCGTCCCAGATGCCGTCTGCGTTTGATGTGAGGGTGGCGCGTGTGTGGGGAATGCGTGTTGCCGGTGGGAGGCTTGTTTGGTCTCGACAGAGATTGAAATTCATCTATAACTTGTACCATTGTTTCCTCCCCAATCGTGCAGAATGCGACCGACGGCCCAGGTGGGGCACTCGGTGGGGAAGAAAGCGAGGCCATGCCCTTTGAGGGCGTCACGCCGCAGGGCCCGCGACTGTCCAAGCGGCGACGTTGACGTGTCAGATGAATGATAATGAGGACGATTGGCTGGACCCCCTTTGACAACCCTTGCACCTCATCACCGATCTCGTCCCTGCATCCCTCCTCTACCACGCATCACGAGCGACAGCCGTCATAATACATTTAAACGTAGTGTGCATTGATTTCTACAGGCCAGTGGACAGATGCCGCCTCAGTGGGCGCCGCCGCCGATCCAATCGTCCGAGTAGTATTTGTTCCCGGTGTACTTGCAGACCGCGGGGTGCTCCTTGGTGCTGCCCTTGAGGCAGATGTACTCGACCGGGGCGCCGAGAGCGGGGTCGTCGCCTGCGGGATCGGGGCAGGCTGGGTCAGGAGACGGATTTGCAGAAAGTATGCCACCCCGGCCATTGCCTGCCCTTTGGAAGGCCAGGTCAACGCCACAACAAGCATGCCCTCATTTCCAGACATGTCCCACCCAACACCAGGCCACTCACTGCCGGTGGAAGCCACGGTGAGACCGTGCACCTTGATTGGCGGGGCATCCTGGATGTACTGCATGGGGCTCTTGGCCGATCCCTGCAGCGGGCGGGAGATCACAACAGGGCGCCTCAGCCACTGAATCTAGAGACGCACAGGCACATCCAGTCTTCAAATAGTACCAATTCCGTCTCTTCCAACAATTCTACGCACATTCAGCCACTTGTCGGTGTGCGTCTGCAGGTTGTCACCGAAGCCAAGACCGCTCGTGCTGCGCATGTCGCCCTTGAACGCCTGTGCCGGGAACAGGATGGTCACGCCGTCCTCGCTCGTCATCCTGCCAACGTCCTCGACGGGGACGGGGGCCTTGCTGCTCATGGCACGCAGCAGCTGGCGCTGCGCTCCGGCCACGGCGCGCACAGGTGCCAAGGCCATGGTGCCGTCAACCCGGAACTCTTTTGCGAGAGGTACTCGGGGTGAGGAGATTTAGTGTTGTTTTTAGTTGACAAGTCGCCGCTGTAGGGGTTGGGCACCACATAGAGGCCAGCGAGCCGGGTGTCGGGCTGACCCGGCGTGGGTAAGGAGATGCGCGCGCATGGTGGAGGACCTGATCCGGACATGGCACCAGGCCATTCAGATCGGTCCTCCGTACATGGTGGACAGGGAACCACCATCGCCTGTCATCACAGATACATTGTCGATGTTGATGCAGTAGATCAAGTGTGACGACCGTGAACGATTCGTTGCCGGGGTAGCTGGGCAAGGGGCTGGGTGGGCCCACCCGTGTGCCGTCGCGATGGCCACCGGGGATGGCGAGATGCGCGATTTGTTCGGCAGCGAGTCGGAGGAGGAGGAGGCATCGCCCGTTGCACCGCAGCCCGAGTCCCGCCCGGCGTCTAACAAGCCTGCAGTGGCCCTGGACGACGACGACGATGACGATGACGATGACTTGCGGGGCCCGGCGCAGCCTGCCCCCGCCTCGCACATGAAGGAGCTGTTCGGGAGCGAGGATGAGGACGAGGATGATGATGTGGCGGTAGCCGGAACCGCCTGGTCTGCCGAAGACAGGGATGGGTGAGCATGTTTTTTTATTGGAGGAGGAGAATGGGTGGTATCGGAATGACAATATTTGGGCCTTTTGTGTTTTACGGCAGCTGCCCTCTGTCAGTGACCAAGCATTGAGTATTGATGGTAGTAATCACTCCTGACAACCCTCTGCAATCTTGATTCACCCCCAAAGGGAGGCCCCCCCGGAGCGGGGCCCGCCCATGGCGGTGGAGGTGCCGCTGCGCGCCGTGCCGCCGCCCGCCGACGTCTTTCTGGTGCGGGCCAGCAACATCCTGGGCATCGAGGCCGAGCCCTGGGACGCGGCCGCCTTTGCGTCCGCGCAGGCGGACGCCACGGCCCGCGAGCGCGTGCGCGACCTGACCACGGTGCGCTGGCGCTGGGTGACGCGGCCCGACGGCTCGCGCGCCCGCCAGTCCAACGCGAGCCTCGTGCGCTGGTCCGGACGGCTCGCAGCAGCTGCTGCTGGGGCGCGACGTGCTGGACGTGCGCGCCATCGACGTGAGCGCGGACCAGCAGTTCCTGCTGGCGCGGCACGCGCAGACGATCCAGGGCCAGGGCCAGCTGGCCTGCAAGCTCGTCTTCCGCCCGGCCTCGCTGGAGAGCGCCTTCCACCGGCGCCTGGCCGCCAGCGTCGACGGCGGCGCCGCGCGCGCGGCGCCCAAGGTCCGCGGCACCGCCACCGTCGCCGACCCCGCGCGCGCCAAGCGCGAGCGCGAGCTGCACGAGGAGGCCGGCATCCGCGAGCGCGAGCGCGCGGCCGAGCGCAAGGCGCGCACCCTGCAGCGCAACGCGGCCTACCGCCCCGCCGCGCCGCGCCTGTCCTCGGCCTACCTGGAGGAGGAGGACGAGCCGGCCTACGAGGAAGAAGGCATCGACCTCCGGCGGCCACGCTACGACCCAGACGAAGAGGTAATATGGGAGGGGGGGGTGGTGATCAGAGATATTTCTTCTTTGGATGATGTGTGGATTTTTTCTTGGTGCCAATGAGCCGGCTGGGCCGCCTTCCTGCGCACCAGACATCTCAAATGCGCATGCCCAATCCCTCTTGCGCTCGCAGGCCCGCGCGGTGGCGAGGCTCGCGGCCGCGCAGCGCGGCGGCGATGGCGCCGGAAAGCGCGGCAGGACCATCGCCAGCGACGACGAGGAGGAGGAGCTCAGCGACGATGACGGCGACGACCTCGATGTGCGGGCCGGCGCCAGGGGGGGTAGAGGTGGGCTGCGTGCTGTTGTCAATAGTCAGTGATCATGTTGTGTTCATTGTCTCCACCTTTCCTCCTCGATAGGATTTTCTGGTGCCGGACGAGGAGGAGGAGCGGCCCGCTGGTTCCTCCAGACCGGCGCCGGCGAGAGCAAAGGAGGCGCCATCGCCCGCACCCGCCAAGCGGCGAGCCGTGCTGCTCGACAGCGACGATGACGACTAAGGCAGTCCATTTCTATAGGAGACTGCTTTATAAAGGACTGGCGGTTGACTTGGTCGTGAGTAGAGACTGCATTTTCCTTGTGCGCGTGTGCACGACTGATCTGTCACGGCAGCCCCTTGCTTAAAAAGGAGGAGGCCAATCAAGCAAGCAATCAATTAAGAACGGGGTCAAGAGAGCAGTACACAAGGAGCTGCGGCTCTGGGTGCCAATTCCACTCCCATCCAGCCATGCACGCTTCAGTAAGCAAAGCGCCTCATCGTTTGCGGCACCTTTATTACCATTGCAAGCAGACTTCACCAACCCTTTAATCCCAACTTCCCTAGGCAGCAGTGTGTGTCCGCCGCAGCTTGTTGGGCGCGAGGGCGGCGGCGATGCGGTCCATGCCCCTCTCCAGCTGCTCCAGGTCGGTGGCGTAGGAGATGCGGAAGCACTCGGGCAGGCCAAAGGCCTCGCCCGGCACGACGACGACGTGCGCGCACTCGAGGATGTAGCGGCAGAGCTCCGCGACGTCCGGCACCGGCCCAAAGCCCTCGGCCTCGACGCCCGGGCCGACCAGCGCGGACGCGTCCGGGAACGCGTAAAAGGCGCCCGGCGGCGTGGCCAGCTTGATCCCGGGGATCGCGCGCAGGCGCGCGACGACGCGGTCGCGTTTTTGGCGCGTGGCGGCGACGGCGCGCGCGACGGGGTCGCCGCCGCCGTGGCCGAGGCCCAGCGCGGCCAGCGCGGCGTGCTGCGCGATGCTGCTGGCGCCCGAGGTGGTCTGGCTCTGGATGATGGCGGCCACCTGCGCGTAGGGCGGCGGCGCCGCCAGGTAGCCGAGCCGCCAGCCGGTCATGGAGTAGGCCTTGGAGAAGCCATTGACGGTGAGCGTGCGGCGCGCCATGCCGGGCAGGGCGCCAAAGGAGACGTGGCGCGCGGGCGGGTACACCAGGTACTCGTAGATCTCGTCCGAGAGCACCAGCAGGCGCGGGTGGCGCGCGACGACGCGGGCCAGCGCCTCGAGCGCCGCGGGCGGGTAGACCGCGCCGCTGGGGTTGCTGGGCGTGCACAGGATGAGCAGGACGCGAGCGCGGCGTCAGCGCGGCCTCCAGCGCCTCGGGGTCAGCAGGAAGTCGCGGTCGGCGCGGCAGGGCACGACGACGGGCTCGGCGCCCGCCAGGCGCGCCATCTCGGGGTAGCTCACCCAGTAGGGCGCGGGCACGATGACCTCGTCCCCGGGCCCGCACGTGGCCTGCACCGCCTGCCACACCGCCTGCTTGGCGCCGTTGCTGACCACCACCCACGAGTCCTGCACCTCCGCCAGCCCGTTCTCGGAGCGCAGCTTGGCCGCGATGGCCGCGCGCAGCGCCGAGGTGCCGCTGTTGGGCGTGTACTTGGTGATCCCGCGCGTGATGGCCTCGATGCCCGCCGCCGCCACGGCCGCCGGCGTCGGCGCGTCCGGCTCGCCCGCCGCCAGCGCCACCACGTCCACGCCGCTCTCACGCAGCCGCGTGGCCGTGTCCGTCAGCCGCACTGTCGCCGAGGGGCGCAGCGACGCCACCAGCGGGTTGAGCGACACCTCGGCCTCCGCCACGGGGCGCTCCTCCAGCGCCGAACGCGGCGCCGAGGCGGCGCGAGGGTGCATCGACGGGCTGCTGCGCCGGTCTGCGCGTGGAGTGTGCAGGAGTGAGTGACTAGGTATGTTTGGGTTTTGGCTCTAGTATTCGCAGTTTTGACAACTCAGTGTTGCACACCCATAAAAAATAGCGCTCTCGCCGCGAGGCTTGCAATCCTCAGGCTCACCCCGCTTCAACTCCCCCCCTCTTATAAACAAGCAAGCAAAGATAATGAGTTCCGCAAGTCAACAATGTCATACGCTGGACCCATGGCAAAGTCCACATGCACCAAAACGCACTCTGCAAACGGGGGCCCGCAAAGGGGCGGCGACTCTGGGTCGTCGAAAAACCAGCGGCACACGCAGGCGGAGTGCGGGGTGCTAGGCCGTGCCTTAAATGACTCGCCATGACCTGCAATGAAAGGATACCAAGCGCGGATGATGCTACTTCGCTCTGCATCAGTCGTCAATGACGTGTCCCGAGCACGGTCCCGGCTGCGCACCGGACAGCCGGTCGCAGGCGATGGATCGGGCGCTCGCGGCCCTTGAGATCCGGCAGTTCACTTTTGCCAATGATCGGGATCGTGCCTGGCGACACCGTTTCTCGGGTGGCGACGTGTGTTGACCGGCTGGAGAGGGTGCTTTCATGAACCATGCACGTGCGACATCTTCAGGCGACGAGATTGCTCGGCCCGACGAAATGAACTGGTGAGGCAGCAAGGCCCCAAATGACTGCTTGTCCGCATCCAACGCAGCATATATTTAGATATTAACGCACAGTTGTACCCCCATTAGTCACCTGTGCATGTATGCGCATCAAACGGTCAGCCCAATGCGCCATGGGATGCCATGTTTGTCATTACACGGTCCTCTGGGGACCAGGCGTCTTCTCAATAATATAGGGGGAGCTGAGGACTTGATAGAGTAGGAACGGAACCTGGAAACAGGAGTCCACTCAAGAGGCCGGCATGAAGAGCGTGTAACCGCTCTGATCATGCCACAAAAATGCGCGTCCCATCTGCTTCCTCAGCTCGCCGCGAGGCTGATGGCTTGGAGGTCCCTTTGCACCTTTTCGCCCGTGAGGATCGGGGGGTAGGCCGCGCGAGCCTGCGGCGTGGCAAAGACGTCCAGCGGCTCCAGTAAAGAGTCGCTGGCCAGGTGGCTAAACACGGTGGAGGAGACGCGCCAGGCCGGGCGGCCGCGCGCCCGCGCGGCGAGCGGCCTCCAGCGCCTCGGGCACGCAGACGACCTCGTGGAAGCCGGCGCGCACGGCGCCGCCGGTCAGGTGCTCGAGCTGGGTCCCCGCCTGCAGGAGGATGCAGCCGCGCGGGATGCGGACGGCGATGCGCCGCCCGTCGCGGAGCCAGATGAAGAGGCCCGGGTAGCGGGAGGCGCCGTGCACGGTGAGGAAGTTGAGGTCGGTGTGGAAGCCGGCAAACACGGCCCCGGGGGCCGGCTCGGCGCCCAGGTCGACCCCCGTGGGCGCCAGGAGGTGCGGGCCGTGGCGCATGCGCTGCGTGAAGGCGTCCGGCGCCAGGCCCCAGCCGCGCGCCGCCATCTGGGCCACCGTCTCGGCCGTGCGGACCAGGCCCAGACCCCAGCCGTCCATGGTGCCCGCCCACCGATCGCCAAAGGCGCCGGGGACCACAGGCGGCGCGTTGAGCTCCGCAAAGCGCGTGTGCTGGGGGCGGGCGCCCACCCTCCAGAAGAACCGCCACTTGGAGTCGGGACCGGTGGGGGCCGTGGGCGCGTCGGGCCCCGCGCCCGCGACCCTCAACAGCTCCGGCTCCGCGAGGCAGCGTGGGCGCTCTACCATATCTGGGGTGGCACCCACCTTATACACAAAGAGTTGGAGAGGGCGTTCCCTAGAGTTGACTCATGCACGCAGATCGCATGTCGTTGCGCCCTCGTTCAACCTTTGTCAGAGGAGGTCACACCGCTCCCTCCATATTCTCCCACAAAAATAAAACAAGACACACACACCTGGTACGCCAGTTCCGGGTGTACATCGGGCATTTTGAGCTCCCTGGGCTGGTCAAAGTAATCCTCCATCATGTCCAGAAAGGCGTCGCTGGCTGCCTGGTCGATGCGAGGGTCCCGGACGACCAGGGCCGAGGCCTCCAGCAGGCAGCGCGAGAGGGCCTCGCACAGCTGCTGAGACCCCTCCGGCTGCCTCAAAAATACGTCGAGATCAAACACGGGAAGCTGAGGACAGAGAGGGTTTGCTTCCATCCCTTGGACCTCCATCTTGCCGTTTTGGCCATCGATCACAGCCCCGCAGGGGTTTCGTCGAGCCACCTCTGGCTCTCGGAGGGTCGCTGTAGTCATCGCGTCTACTTGATCAGGACAACTGGTGATGCTACATGAATAGACTTGATTGGATCGTTGAGGAAATAGGCAGGGAAAGGCGTCGCCTCTCAATTTTCAACCTGTCCTTGCTCCCGGAGCGGCGACGTCGCCCATTATTGCCGAATAATCTCATCCACCCTTTGTTTTCAAACTTGGGGCGCACGGCATGACACGGGCAGCGCGGTGCGCCGCGTGAGCGCCCATCTTCCGCTCACTTGATATAACGAGAGTGAAATTTGAACAGCAGCTCATTCTTTGAGTGGTACTGCCACCGAAGGAAGCAGGTCCTTTACCCCAATGTCCATTGGACTGGCGACAGTGCATCCATGAGGGAGGTTTTGCTCCGGTCTTGCAAGGGATTCGGGTTTCCAACCATGACTGGGCCGCTATCAATTCAGAAATCCAAGTATTGTTGAGCTGCGTTTGCAGGTCGCTCAACAAGCTCAGTATAAGAAAGTTTCATAGGCGTGCCTGGCGTCGTACAATAGCAGGACTTTCGAACCCCGAACGGCTTCCCGATCTTCTCCGACCGCGACAGGCGCGACACATTCGCACAGAAGACTATCACCTGACCTCCATAACCTCAAATAGTACAAGGGTGTATTGAGTATAGGCCGGGGCGTGGATGCCCGAGGTAGTTCAAATGTCTTGCGCATGACCGGGGCCATGGGGGCCGCCGAGGCTAGCCCACATAGTGGTGGCGCCACCTTCGTTGCACCTTCTCACGGGACGAGCCATCGTAGTATCGCCGTTCATGATGGGTCCGACAAGAGAACTTGGAAATGAAATATCTACACTCTGCTACTTTTCCAAGCCTGCGTTGTCCAGCCGTGCCGGACGAGGTAGCCCTTGCAAGGCAGGGATTTGCTCGTGCACATCGGTCGGCCTGCCTGCCCAAACTCGCGCCAAGACGGGGGCGACCCCGGCGATTAAGCAATACCCATGGCGAGCGACATCAGCTCCCCGCCGTCGCCGCCCGCGGCATGCTGAATATTGTCTTTCATCACGTTTCGAAACGCGCCACCATCGTGGTTTCCCGCAGTTGACGGGGTCCATCGGTGACAGACCTCCGTTGGCCTGCGGTGCGCGTCGTAGCTGGCATCGTCCACGGGCCACGCCCAGGGTGCTCACCATTGGAGGCCGCCATCGATCGACGCCTTCTAGTCGAGTACTATGGCGGGGACGGAGTACGAGCTTACCGGGGATTTCCCCTGGAACGAGCGGGCCCGCGGTGGCTCGCGGATGTACACGAGCTCTGTGACGGGGAATGTGACCCGTCCGTCCCAGCAGCAGCCGCGCGAGGATGACTTTGCGGCCCTGCGCATGGCCGCGCTGGAAGAGTTGGATCCCAAGCGTCAGGCTCGGACCGCGGTGCTCCCGCAGAGGGAGGTGCGTTTGGGGGTGGCAGCTGCCCTTTCGGAGGGGGGCAGCACCAGCGGTGGTGCCCGGAACCTGTGTGTATGGACGGAGGAGGGCTTGAATTGTTGGGGTTGTGCAGCTGAATTGACCGCCTGATGCCTCTTATAGACTGGAAACTCGTCATCTCACATCATCATTTATTGAATGCTGTGGTCCAGGGCACCGTGCGAGTGCTGGACACAAAGAAGCTGGACCGCGCGACGCGCGCCGAGCTGCTGCTGAGCGTGGCCGAGGAGGACACCTCCAGCAACCTCATCATGCTCCAAAAGCTTCGCGCCCGCCTGGACAAGTGCGTTGTTGTTGGTAGTATATGAGGAAGAGAAGAAAGCAAAGGGGGGGAAAGGAGAGTCTGAAGAATCTTGTTAGATGCGCTGATGTGGACACCTGGCATGCACCGTGGTCCACACCCTGCCAACACCACTCCCTCAACCTCTCTCTCTTTCACACACCCCTTTACCACTCCAACTCTGCAGAGCTGGCATTTCGGTGCCCAAGGTGACGGTGCGGTACCGCGACCTGTCTGTGATAACCACGATCAAGATCGGGAGCACGTCGGTGCCGACACTGATCAACGTGGCCAAGCACATGGTGGAGCCCGTGCTGAAGCTGGTGGGCAAGGCCAAGAAGAAGGACAGCTACCCCATCATCGACAGCGTGAGCGGCGTGCTGCGCCCCGGCGTGCTGACGCTGCTGCTGGGCCCGCCCGGCTCCGGCAAGTCGACCATGCTCAAGACGCTGGCGGGCTACAACCGCCGCGAGCCGGGCATCACCGTCAAGGCCGCCGAGCTGACCTACAACGGGAAGCAGTTTCACGAGTTTCGCGTGGAGCGCTCGTCGGCCTACATCAGCCAGGTGGACATCCACTACGGCGAGCTGACGGTGCGCGAGACGTTTGACTTTTCGGCGCGGTGCCAGTCGGCCGGCTACCGCGTGGCGACGCTGGAGGCGCTGCAGGAGGCGGAGCGCGCGCAGGGCATCGTGCCCGACCCCGAGGTGGACGCGTTCATGAAGTCGAGCATCTACGGCAAGGGCCGCGACGCGAGCCTGTCGGTGGACATCACCATCGCGCTGCTGGGCCTGGACGTCTGCGCGGACACGGTGGTGGGCAACGCCATGCTGCGCGGCATCTCCGGCGGCCAGAAGAAGCGCGTGACCACGGGCGAGCTCCTGGTCGGCCCCGCACGTGTGCTCTTCGCGGACGAGATCAGCACCGGCCTGGACAGCAACACCACCTTTTCCATCACCAAGGCCATCGGCAACCTGGCCCACATCATGGACTACACCGTGGTCGTCGGCCTGCTGCAGCCCAGCCCCGAGACGTACGACCTGTTTGACGAGGTCATCCTCATCAGCAACGGGCGCGTGCCCTTTCACGGGCCGCTCTCGGCCGTGCTGCCCTTTTTCGAGGCGCTCGGCTACCACTGCCCCGTGCGCCGCGGCGTGGCCGACTTCTTGCAGGAAGTCACCACGCCCAGCGACCAGCACAAGTACTGGGACAAGGAGAAAAACGGCGGGCGCCCCTTCCGCTACACGACGATGCAGATGTTTCTGGAGGCCTACCGCCGCCAGCCCTACTGGCAGTCCATGGCTGACGAGCTGGCGGCGCCCTGGACCAGCGAGACCGAGAGCTTTGCCGCGCACGGCGCGCTGCAGATCGAACCCTACGCGCAGCGCCGGTCCGAGCTGCTGCGCGCCAACTTTTGGCGCTGGCTGACGCTCATGATCCGGACCAAGATCTTTGTCATCTTCCGCACCGTCCAGGTCTGCCTCATGGCCTTTCTGCTGTCGACCGTCTTCTGGCAGGCGCCCAAGGACAGCGTGGAGGACGCCAATTTGTACTATGGCGTCATGTTTTACTCGCTGCTGTACCAGCTGCTGGGTGCCATCTCGGAGATGCACCTGCTGGTGGACCGCCTGGCGGTCATGCTGCGCCAGCGCGACGCGCGGTTCTACCCCGGCTGGGCCTTTGCCGTGCCCGTAGTGGTCCTGCGCCTGCCCTTTTGCCTGCTGGAGGCCGTGCTCTGGTCGGTGCTGGTCTACTGGATCGTGGGCTTTGCCACCTCGGTGCGCTTCCTCCAATTCACCTGGCAGCTCTTCCTCATGAACGCCTGGTCGGTGCAGATGTTTGTGCTCATCGCGGCCATCACGCGCAACGACACCATCGCCACCGCGGTGGGCTCCTTCTTCCTGCTCATCTTCATCAACGTCTCGGGCTTTGTGCTCAACGCGAGCGACATCCCGCCCTGGTGGCTGGGCGGCTTCTGGGCCAACCCCTTTGCCTACGCCACGCGCTCGCTGGCCATCAACGAGTTCACCTCCTCCGACTGGGACAAGCCGGACACCGTGAATGGCGGGAATTTGGGACAGAACGCGCTCGCCTTCCGCGGCTTCCAGACCGACTACTGGTGGTGCTGGGTGTCGACCGGCTTTGCCATCGGCACCTTCTTTTTGAACGCGGCCGTCTTTGTGGCGGCCATCACCTACCTGCCGGCGCCCTACTCGCCGCCGACCATGACACAGGAGAACCTGGCCGATTTCGAGCTGTCCAGGCGCATCCTGAGCGAAAACGCGGCGCTGCACGCGCCCGGGGTCAGGGTCGTGAGCCGCTCGGCCGAGACGGGGCGCAACGGCGACGGGGAGGCGAACAAGAGTGGCCAAGCCGCGAGGACGTTGCCGGGCGAGAGCAAGGACGAGATCGACGTGGATGCTGCGGCCAACGAACACAACACGGCCGTTGACGGCGCCGAGACGCTTGAAGCTTTAGAGGCGTCGCTGCCGGCCGACGCGGCGCTGCCGACGCGGCGCGCCAGCTCGCTGAGCGTGGCCAGCCACCGCGAGCGGCTCAACGCGTCCTTCACCGCGGGCGCGCAGTACAAGGAGGCGACCGCGCTCAAGTTCCACGAGGTGGTCATGACCTTCCGCGACGTGTGCTATTCGGTGTCGCTGCCCAAGGACGTGGACCCTGCCAAGGCCAACGACCCCGGCGCGGAGGGGCAGCACGTGGGCAAGCTGCGCCTGCTGAAGAACATCGACGGCGTCTTCCGCCCGCACGTGCTGACAGCGCTGATGGGCGCGTCGGGCGCGGGCAAGACAACTTTAATGGACGTGCTGGCCGGGCGCAAGACCGAGGGCCTGATCACGGGTGACATCCGGATCAACGGCTACCCCAAGCAGGACGCGACGCTGGCGCGGGTCATGGGGTACGTGGAGCAGGTGGACATCCACCTGCCGCAGTCGACCGTGCTGGAGTCGCTCGAGTTCTCGGCGGCGCTGCGCCTGCCGAGCACGGTGGAGGAGCCCGTGCGGCGCGCCTTTGTGCGGGAAATCATGGACCTGGCCGAGCTGGGCCCGCTGCGCAACGCGTTTGTGGGCACGCTGGGCGAGAGCGGGCTGAGCGTGGAGCAGCGCAAGCGCCTCACGCTGGCCGTGGAGCTGGTCGCCAACCCGGGCATCGTCTTCATGGACGAGCCCACCAGCGGCCTGGACGCGCGCGCCGCCAGCATCGTGATGAACGCGGTCCGCAACACGGTGGACACTGGGCGGACGGTCGTCTGCACCATCCACCAGCCCTCGATCGACATCTTCCAGGCCTTTGACGAGCTTTTGCTGCTCAAGCCGGGCGGGCGCACGATTTATAATGGACCCATGGGCGACGACAGCGCGGCGCTGATTGCGTATTTTGAGGCCATCCCGGGCGTGGAGCCCATCAAGCCGCGCTACAACCCTGCCAACTGGATGCTGGAGGTGAGCAACCCCGGCCTCCGAGCGCCGGCTGGGCATCGATTTCAGCGAGGTCTTTGCGGGCTCGCAGCTGCGCAAGGACGTGGACGCGACCATTTCGGAATTTGAGAATCCGCGAGAGGGCATCCCGGACATTGACCTGGCACAGCTGAGCCCGCCCGGGCTGGGTGTCCAGTTCCGCTGCTGCCTGCGCCGCAACTTTGTGCAGTACTGGCGCCTGCCCGAGTACAATATTACGCGGTTTGCGTCCACCATCCTGATTGGCCTGGTATTCGGCACCATGTTTTGGCGCAAGGGCTCCGACCGCACAACGGTGACCGGCGTGCTCAACATCATGGGCGTGCTCTTCTCCTCGGTCGTGTTTGTGGGCATCAGCAACTGCCTCATGGTCCAGCACGTGGTCAACACGCAGCGCATCGTCTTCTACCGCGAACGTGCGGCCGGGCTGTACGGCGTGCTCCCCTTCTCGGCCGCGCAGCAGCTGGTGGAGATCCCCTACCTCGTGGCGCAGGCCGTCGTTTACGCGGCCATCGTCTACTGGATGATCTGGTTCCAGCGCAGCGCCGGCGCCTTCTTCTGGTTCTTCTTCTACTTTCCTGCTCACGCTCGCCTACTTTACCTTCTTCGGCGTCATGGCCGTGGCGCTCACGCCAAACGTCGCCTTTGCCAACATGTTTTGCTCCTTCTTCTTCGGGCTCTGGAACCTGCTCTGCGGCTTCCTCATCACCGTCAAGCAGATGCCGCGCTACAGCTTCTGGTTCTACTACATCGACCCCGTGTCCTGGTCGCTCTACGGTTTGGCCACCGCGCAGCTCAAGGACTTTGGCGACGAAACCATCATCGGTGAGGGGGAAGGGATTTTTTTTTTTTTTTTGGGGGGGGGGGATATTTAGTCTGGTCTGCTATGTTGAGCCTCAGTAGTACTACCATTTCTTATACATCGATCAATAAATCACCCTGACCTCACCTCACCCACCCCAACCCCCATCTAAAAACAATAGGTTTTGACGGTGTGGAGCAGAGCATTCCCGCTTTCCTCGAGTCCTACTTTGGATACAAGGCCTCCATGCTGGGCCCGATTGTGGCCATCCTCCTGGCCTTTTCAGCCTGCTTCATCGGCGTCAGCGTCTTTGGATTCAGCAGGCTCAACTTCCAGAGCCGCTAATTGGCGGAGAATCAGAGAGCGCGCGAGGAGCCTTGCAGACGGCGCGCCTGCTTGTTCGCAGCGGGGAGCGCCTCGCCGGGAATTCCCGGCGCGATACCCCCTTTCCTCCCCTGCTGCGTTGCCCTTTATCTGAATGGTATCAGGAAATTTTCGGAGGACTAGATTGTTCGTTGCCTCAATAAATCCTTGCATGCCCAATCCGTCTCTGAACCTTCTAGTGAACCACCAGTTGGCGGCCGCCTTTTTGACAAGAGGCGCCAGCTCCTCCTGCCATTGTCCTGCCTTTTTTGTCCGTGCCGCTGGGCTGGCTTTCGGCCAGAGACCGAAACCGCTCGGCTGTAATCTGGGATACCTTACATCATTCTGTGGCGTTAGCTGCAGTCAGGCGAGCCAGCCCATCCTTTCGGATGTTGAGGATGTCAAAAATCTCATCCCGATAGCGCGATGCTTCAGACACGACAGACCCTGTGAAAGGAGGGGCGTGGGATTGGTAGGGTTGATCTCGTATCGATGCAGTACACTATGCCACGCCGCGAGCCACTTGAGTTAGACAACACCCCCCTTTCCTCCCAAACCCCAAGCTCCAGTACCTGTCCCGGGCGAGTGGGCGTAGAGCAGGTAGAAAAAGGAGGCCATGCTGACACCCACCGAGGCGCGCACGAGCGCGGAATCGATCCAGCCACGCTCCTCCTCGGGCGCCTCTATTTCCATCAAAGGCGTGAACAGGTCCCAGAATCCCACGCCCTAGAACAGTAAAGGGGTCAGGAGGGTGGAGGAAAGGAGTCAGCAATGTAAGACACTACATAAATGAGAACAACACAGCAAGCTCTGGTCAGCTCGCTAAGAGAATGGGCCACAGAACATACCCCTCTCCCCCACCCCCATTCCCACCCCCCAACCCCCACCTCTTGCATGACGTTTGGCAGCAGCCAGAGCGTGTGACCGGTGAAGACCCAGGATCCGGCGGCGAGCAGCAGCCGCGTGAGGAGCACGAGCAGGATCACGGACAGCAGCGTGAGCGCCAGGTAGAAGACGGCCGCCTTGATCCAGTAGGGCGCCAGGGGGAAGAGGCAGGCCAGCAGCACGCCCACAACCGCAAGGCCGGCGTAGACGGCCATCCAGGGCGAGGTCGGGCGGTCGTAGGTCCAGGCGTAGAAGCTGGTCTCCACAAAGGTCTACGATTCAGGCGGATGGCAAGTGAGATATGTCGTAGCATGTGGAAGGCATGGCAGGATGCAAGCGCATATAACAAGAGTGCTCGCACCCCCTGCCCACAGCCCAGACAATGCCAATTCCTGCCTCACCCTTGCATCGGCCGCCGCTGCCGGCACGAGCTTTTTTGGAAACTTGACCGGCTTCTTGGCCCCGGGCGCCAATTTCCTGTGCAGCCGCTCGCACCGATTGAGCAGGCCCCGTCGAAGCAGGAGCTCTGCCACCTCCTTCGCTTGCTCCGGGCGCCCTGGAGGACACAAGGGGTGCAGGCGGATTTCCGTTTGCATCAAAATAATCCCAATGCACCAATTATACCGCAAATTATACCCCATCACGCGCTTCCCTCCCAAAAGTTCACCCACCACCCAACTCACTGCTGAACCGAGCGGCCTCATCTGGATGGGCTGCCAGCCAGCGTACTAGATCCTTGCCGCGCACAAACTCGACGCGATGCCCCTGCAGCACAGCCGTCCTGGCCTCGACGCCATCCTTGCCCCTCAGCCCATCGGCAAACTCCTTGAGCGTGTCCTGGCCCTCCATTGGCGGAGCGAGCGCGCTGGGGCCCGAGCCGCGGCTGTCGACAGAGCACGGCGCAGCCGCCCTCCGCACAGATCGAGTCCTCGTGCGAGAGGCGAATTTAGATTATTTATGAATTTTTTGCGAGAGACTGTCGAGTATTGATTATTGAGGGCTCGCTGGCTCGGCCTCGAGCCGGGGGTACCAGATCAGATTTGATGCCAGTACGAGGACGGAAACAGGCTTGCTCAGGCAGTTGTCATGGCGGATGAGCCAGGTTTGTTGTGAGATCGAATCCTTCTCATGTCGTTGTGTTGTCTCAACGACATGTTGCAGTACGTACCACCGCGTGTGACTTACAAGCAAACAAGGGTGGCACTGAGCTCATGAGCCCATCAGCAGTACTTACTAGTATCACCACCACCACCACCTACAGCTCTCAGAGCTTGCTGGTGGCCTCTCCGCTGTAGCCGTACTTGCTCTCCAGCTGCTGCTTGATGCGGTCCATGAAGGGCTCGGTGTTGAGGTACTGGTCCGGGGTCACGCGCGTGGTGCCCTCCACGCAGACGGCGAGGTCCTTGGTGTACTCGCCGGCGCGGATGACGTCGAGCACGGCGCTCTCCAGGTCGGAGGTGAAGCGCGCGAGCTCGTCGTTGCCGTCCAGCTTGGCGCGGTGCGCGAGGCCGCGCGTCCAGGCGAAGATGGAGGCGACCGGGTTGGTGGAGGTGGGCTTGCCCTTTTGGAACTCGCGCCAGTGGCGCGTGACGGTGCCGTGCGCGGCCTCGGCCTCCATGGTCCTGCCGTCGGGCGTGACCAGCACCGAGGTCATCAGGCCCAGCGAGCCGTAGCCCTGCGCCACGATGTCCGACTGCACGTCGCCGTCGTAGTTCTTGCAGGCCCACACAAAGCCGCCCGAGGACTTGAGCGCCTGCGCGACCATGTCGTCGATCAGGCGGTGCTCGTACCAGATGCCGCTCGCCTCAAAGTCGGCCCGGTACTTGGCCTCGTAGATCTCAGCAAAGATCTGCAGGAAGCGGCCGTCGTACTTTTTCAGGATCGTGTTCTTGGTGCTCAGGTAGAGCGGCCACTTGCGGGACAGCGCGTACTGGAAGCACGACTCGGCAAAGCCGCGGATGGAGGCCTCCGTGTTGTACATGGCCAGGCCCACGCCCGGGCCCTCAAACTTGAACACCTCAAACTTTTGCGGCGCGGAGCCGTCCTCGGGCGTGAAGGTCAGCTCCAGCGTGCCCGCGCCGGGGACGACCAGGTCGGTCGCCTTGTACTGGTCGCCAAAGGCGTGCCGCCCCACCACGATCGGCTTGCGCCAGCCGGGGACGATGCGCGGGATGTTCTCGATCACGATCGGCTCGCGGAAGACGGTGCCGTTGAGGATGTTCCGGATCGTGCCGTTGGGCGACTTCCACATCTTCTTCAGGCCAAACTCCTTCACGCGCGCCTCGTCGGGCGTGATGGTCGCGCACTTGATACCGACGTTGTACTTCTGCGCGGGAGGTGGGTTCGTTCGGAGAGGCGGGTGTGAGGGTGTGGGGAAGGGCAGGCGGCGTCGTCGGGGGGTCCATTATACCCTTTCCATGTGTGGCTGTCAACTCCCTACCTCTCATACTACACGAGCACTTCCCCACCCCACATTCTACCCACCCCCCTCCATTCACCTTGATGGCCTCGGCGGCGTCGATGGTGACCTGGTCGTTGGTGGCGTCGCGGTTGGGGAGGCCCAGGTCGTAGTACTTGAGCTCCAGATCGACGTAGGGGAAGATGAGCTTCTCCTTGATCATGGTCCAGATCACCCGCGTCATCTCATCGCCGTCCAGGTCCACCACCGGGTTGGACACGGCAATGCGGCCGCCGGCCATGGCGGAGACGGTAAAGTTGCCTGCGTTCATGTGGGGGACACGGTAAGGAACCCTGAGATGGGCGGCGCATCTCGGTCGAGGCATGCGAAGCCAAGGCTCGACCCCGCCCAAATGTGCCTCCACCTCATCACATGCCGCATGCATGCTCACGCACGGAAGAATAAAACCTGCCAGGGACCCACGCACGCAGAAGCAGGGGCTTGGACGGGAGGGGGGCCACGCTAGGCCGCAGGGCTGCAATCCTGGAAAAATGACGCACGCCGTACATTGTAAAACGACAATGAGCAATCAACGTGATCAAAGGGGACCGACGCAAATCGCTATAGCGTTGGGTAAACAAGGAACACGTAAGCCTCGTGCAACCGAGCAGCGTTTCGGGAGAAGCTCTGGTGCGATTCGTGATCACGCACACGCCTACTGCTTCGCATCCACGGACCAGGGGATGATGATCGTCGGGCAGGCTTGCGGGGTGCTGACGCACGCTGATGACTAAGGCGCCCCAGGGGTCTTGGCGACGTCGGATCGCCGGTGGGGCTTGCCTGCACAAGCTGCCGAGGGGTCCCCGGGGAGGGCGTGTGAGGAGGGGATCCGCCTCGAATCTTGATTTTCCCGCCCAGAGGGAAGCCTCTCTTCGACTTGCGTCGAACTTGCCTGTTGCTCAGGAGGACGGCTCTACAATACCACTCTATTCATTTCATTGTGTAGAATTGGTACTACCCGGCGTACGAAAAGGCTCGGAAGACTACAAGCGGGGCTTGAATTCGGACCGTTCCGACCAGCGACCATGTCTTACAGGGACAGGAGCAGGTCTCCCTACCGGAGTTCGGGGGGCTATGGCGGTAGCTCAAGGTGCGCGATACAGTTATGAATATGTTTTGTGTTGTATGTATTGCAATATGAGCGATGTTCATGGTCGAGCGGCGCTGCCCTCGAAAACCTGGCCGCGTGCGATGCCCTGCTGAACCCGCCCCGCGCCCGTGGGTCACAGGTACGAGTCGGGCGGCTACGGCGGCGGTGGCAGCAGCTACGGCGGCGGCGGCTACGGCGGTGGCGGCGGCTACGGCGGTGGCGGTGGCTTCGGGGGCGGCAGCCGCGGTCGGGACGACATCAACTACACCAGCCTGCCCAAGCAGGATTTCCGGGACGTGCCCGTGTTTGAGAAGAACTTTTACTACGAGCACCCCAACGTGACGGCGCGGTCGGACGCGGAGGTGGAGAAGTACCGCGTGGATCGCGACATCCACGTGCAGGGCTCGGGCGTGCCCAAGCCGGTGCAGACGTTTGAGGAGGCCTCCTTCCCCGACTACGTGCTGGCGGAGACGGACCGCGCCGGGTTCAAGGAGCCGACGCCGATCCAGGCGCAGGGCTGGCCCATGGCGCTGCTGGGCCGCGACCTGGTGGGCATCGCGGAGACGGGGTCGGGCAAGACGCTGGCGTACCTGCTGCCGGCGGTGGTGCACATCAACGCGCAGCCGCACCTGGCGCACGGCGACGGCCCGATCGTGCTGGTGCTGGCGCCCACGCGCGAGCTGGCGGTGCAGATCCAGGCCGAGTGCCTGCGCTTTGGCGCGAGCTCGCGCATTAAGAGCACCTGCGTCTACGGCGGCGCGCCCAAGGGCCCCCAGAGCGGCGACCTGCGCCGCGGCGTGGAGATTGTGATCGCCACGCCCGGCCGCCTGATCGATTTCTTGGAGTCGCGCACCACCAACCTGCGGCGCGTGACTTATCTTGTTCTCGACGAGGCGGACCGCATGCTGGACATGGGGTTTGAGCCGCAGATCCGCAAGATCGTGGGCCAGATCCGCCCCGACCGCCAGACCCTGCTCTGGTCCGCCACCTGGCCGCGCGAGATCCAGTCCCTGGCGGCCGATTTCCTGACCAACCCCTACCAGGTCACCATCGGCTCCAGCGACCTCAAGGCCAACCACCGCATCGAGCAAAACTTTGACTTTGTGAGCGAGCACGAGAAGATGCCGCGCCTGCTGCGCATCCTGGAGAAGGAGATGGACGGCCGGCGCATCATTATCTTCTGCGAGACCAAGCGCGGCTGCGACGCCGTCACGCGCCAGCTGCGCCAGGACGGCTTCCCCGCGCTCTCCATCCACGGCGACAAGTCGCAGCAGGAGCGCGACTGGGTCCTCGCCGAGTTCAAGAGCGGCAAGCACCCCATCATGCTCGCCACCGACGTGGCCGCCCGCGGGCTCGGTAGGTTGTGGGAGGAAATCAGGCGTGCATGTTGTGTACTGTTTTGTGTGTTGCGTGCTCATGCTGTGGAGGCAAGGGGGGCTGATTCGATGGGGGTCTGGGACGCGCGATGGCCGCCTCTTACGGGGACCGACTGGGCAACCGTATGAGCTTCTCTGAGAGAGGTATCGGGAACGAGGCGGTGCGCGCAGCGATGCACGCGAGCGGTGCTCCCTGGCATGTGGTTCGCGCTGTGGCGTGCTGTGCGCCGATGCAGTGCCTGGTCGGCGCACGGCGACTCTGGGGGCTTGCGCGTGCATGGTCTCACCACCTGCAAGCCCGCTCCAGATGCCCACGCGTGTCGTGATGGCTCAGCGCGCCGGCACGTGGGTGTGTGTTGGCACGCATTTGCATGTGCTGGCGCGCAATCGCGTGCTGGCACGCAATTGCGCGCTGGCACGCAGCGACACGCCTCTTGCGCAATCGGGGTCTGCGTACAAGTGCGCGACCTCGGGCATTGCTTGGCGCCCTCTCGCCCAGTGGCCCTGTCCGTCGGTCCTCCCTGGATATCGTCCATCCCGTGTGCCACATGCCCATCATCTGTGGGTGGCCTCCCGTTGTCTCCCCTTTGTGGAGCGAGTGTCGATCATCAGCCTGCGGGTCGTTGCATTGCGTGGCACTCCCTAACCCCCTCTCGCGCCCCTCCCAGATGTCAAGGATATCAAGCTCGTGATCAACTACGATCTCCCCAACAGCGCGGAGGACTACGTCCACCGCATCGGCCGGACCGGCCGCGCCGGCGCTGAGGGCCGGGCCTACTCCTTCTTCACCAGCGGCAATGCGCGCATCGCCCGCCAGCTGGCCGGTATCCTTAGCGAGGCCGGCAAGCCCGTGCCCCCGGAGCTCCAGAGCTACGCCGCCTCGGGCGGCGGCGGCGGCGGCGGCTTCCGCGGCCGTGGCCGCGGGCGGAGGCGGCGGCGGCCGGACCGGCGCCAACGTCATGCCTGTCGGCTCGAGCAGGTGCGGAGAAGTCATTTGGTGAAAGGTTGGAGATTTGTTGTGCTGCTGTGGGATTGATATGAAGCACAAGTCTTATTTTGTGTTGGACTATCTGCGGGCATCGGTTGCGGCGGGCGGATTCGTGTTGCCCCATCTCAGTGGCTCTTCCCTTTGGTTCTCGCCCCGACAGGTTTGGTGGTGGCGGCTTCGGTGGTGGCTACAGCAATGGCGGGTCGTACGGTGGTGGTGGTGGTGGTCGCTGGTGAGCTGGGTTCAATAGCGAGGCTGCCAATGGATGGACCCTGCTCGTGGGCGCCTCAACCGACACTTAGAATCAGCTGTTGGGAACTTGTGGTCGCATCCCACATCGATGCATCCTTCTCCTACTCCCTTTGATTTCACTTCATATCACGTGCCTCTCATGTAGTCTTGTAAGTACTAAACGCCACAGTATCAGGGCAGAGTGCGCCAGTATTGGCCAACTTGAGGTGCTCCACCTGCTACCCTACCCGGGTCGATTGTCGGCGAACGGGAGCCGATGCACTTGCCAGGAGCGTCGTCGAGATCGCGACGAACTAGTGGGCCACGCAATTCTCAATAGCTTGAAAATAATTTAGTTGCGTGCTCGACACACATAGGCGCATCTAAGAGAGTGTATCTGCCAAGGCAAGCGGAGCAGAAAGGGTGGCCATGGCTACAGAGGAGTACAGGCCCCGCAGCGTCCTGCTGACGGGAGGCGCGGGCTTCATTGCGAGCCATGTCACTATCAAGCTCGTGCAGCGGTACCCTGATGTCAAGGTGCGCTTTGTTGGTGGCGCTGTCGAGCGGCCAGTGTCGCGAGATCCACCCTCGTAGATGCGCGCAGAGTTTTCCTATGACCACCACCTTCATTTTTATATTCATGATGGTATCCAAAATTGCATAATTGTGTCTCTCATGCCGCTGAGAGCCGCCCAGCACCCCGCATGATGCCGCCTCATCTGCAGGTGGTTGTCCTCGACAAGCTCGACTACTGCGCCACCCTGGAGAACCTCAAGGCTGTGCGGGACTGCCCCAACTTCAAGTTTGTCAAGGGCGAGATCCAGTCCACGGACCTGGTCGTCCACATCCTGGAGACGGAGGAAATCGACACGATCATGCACTTTGCTGCCCAGACCCACGTGGACAACTCCTTTGGCAACAGTCTGGCTTTCACCCTGAACAACACGTATGTCGTGCGGTTTTGTTAATGATCCGTAGCTCGTCTGGGAGATGTGTGGTCGCCTGCCTGTGCCTGTGACCTCTTTGTACAACATCTGGGCATGTGGGTTGGGCAACCCAAGAATGAATTACCCGTTGGGTGTCCCCAATCGGTGCCCTCCCTCATCCCTCACCCCCTCTCTCACAACATGCATCAGGTACGGCACCCACGTCCTGCTGGAGTCTGCGCGCCTGTACGGCAAGATTCGGCGCTTCATGAACGTCTCCACGGATGAGGTGTACGGCGAGACGTCGCTGGGCAAGGACGAAGGTCTGACCGAGGCCTCCCCGCTGGAGCCGACCAACCCCTACTCTGCGGCCAAGGCTGGCGCCGAGATGATGGCCCGCGCCTACCACACCTCGTACAAGCTGCCCGTCATTGTGACGCGCGGCAACAACGTGTACGGCCCCCACCAGTTCCCCGAGAAGATGATCCCCAAGTTCATCCTGCGCGCCTCGCGCGGCGAGAGCCTGCCCATCCACGGCGACGGCCTGGCCGTGCGGTCCTACCTCTACGTCGACGACGTCGCCGAGGCCTACATCCTGGTCCTCCTCAAGGGCACGGTGCGTGAAAGGGAGGTTGATCTGGTGCTGGGTGTGATTGTGGGTGGGTTGGGTCTGTGCAGAAAGCGTGGGTGTGTTGTCTCAGGAGCTGGTGGTGTCTCCCTAGAGTTAATAACAGAATTACACCTTCAAATGCACTAAGTGATCTTAGAAGATACAATAGTCTGCTGCTGAAATGGATTACTCTTGTTTGATTGGCTGCCCACCATCTGCACGCGGACTCTAGTAGTTGCCGAAATAGCTACACGTGGTCTGACCCGTATCGTGCCCCGCCAGTCTTAGCCTCTCTCGCCCTTACCCTCTTACCCGCCAGGTCGGCGAGACGTACAACATTGGCACTCAGAAGGAGCGGACGGTGCTGGAGGTGGCCACGGCCATCGCGGCGCACTTCAAGCTCCCCGAGGGCGACATCACGCACGTGCGCGACCGCGCCTTCAACGACCGCCGGTACTTCATCTCCGACAAGAAGCTGATGGAGCTGGGGTGGCGGGAGCAGGTCACGTGGGAGGAGGGCCTGAAGAAGACGATTGACTGGTTCCTGGAGCACGGCAAGCCCGAGTACTGGGACAACGGCAACATCGAGGCGGCGCTGGCGGCGCACCCGACCCTGCAGCAGTCGACCGCCGTGCCGGTGCAGATTCACTAGCGAGTTTTGCGACGGGTGCGAGGAAGGAGTTTTTTGTGGACTCTGATGACTGGCGGTCAATGTTTGACGAGGACAACGTGTGTGAGACTGCAAGCACAGACGACCGCCGGCCTCGACCCTTGGAGCGGCCCCAACCGCACTACCACGCTGCCTCTTGTGCACCTTTTTTCCTCTAAACGTGTGTGTCTGCTCCCAACCAATCGATGAATGAATGACTCTTGTGAGCCACGCGTCTATACAAGGGCAGCAGCCGTCGAGCGACTGCACGATACAAGTCTCAAGAGAGAATGGTCTACTCAAAATTGTGCGCACGCTCGCGGAAAGAGAACGCCAGGAACACAGAAGCCGAGTCAAAGAAGAGGTGTTCTTGTCCCGAGCGCACGCATCGGGTTCCGAAAGCTACATACATGTATCAAAACTCTACCAAACTCATCAGTCTAGGCGTGTCTATCAAATGGCGATAAAGTCGAGACCCGAATGGGAGGCGATGCGGGGGAAGGAGGCGGAGGACAGCGAGGCTTGGCGCGTGCGCACGGCGCCGCCGACGGTGAGCGCGGCGACGTCGGCCCAGGCGTGGCGCGCCTCGCGCTCCTCGTCCTCGCTGTCGGTCTCGGAGGGCGCGGCGTCGGGCCCCGCGTCGCGGCGGCCGGCGCGCGGCGCGAGTCGGCCGCGGCGTCGGCGCTGCGCGGCGAGCCCGGGCCCTCGGCCGTCTCGACCGAGTTGACCGAGGCCGAGGCCGGCATGAGGCCCAGGTGCAGCCAGGAGGGGAGGCGCGCGCGGCAGGTGCGCGAGTGCGCGCGGCGGCGTCGAGTGCGCGCCGGCGCCCCGACCGCGGGCTCGCCCTCGCGCCGGTCTGCGAAGAGCAGCGCATCCAGCGCGGCGTCGATGGCCAGCTCGGCCGCGCAGGCGGCGTGCATGGCGTTGCGCGCGCGCCAGGTGTGCAGCTGGCCCTCCTGCATGGCCACGTGCACGTCGTCCGGGGACAGGTTCTGCGCGGCCTTGCCCAGGGGCAGCAGCGTGTGCGGCATGGCCATGGTCACGTGCCCGCCCCAGGGCTGGCCCAGCATCTTGAGCAGCGCGCTTCGCGGGAAGAGGTGCAGCAGCTGCGCGCAGCGGTGCTTGAACTCGGCCTCGATCCAGGCGCCCAGCCAGGCCGGCAGCGCGCCCTGCAGGCCCAGCACTGGCAGCACCCAGGGGTTGGCCTGCGAGACGATGAAGAAGTTGACGTTGAACATCTCCCCCAGCCCGCGCATGGGCAGGTCGGCCTCCAGCGAGCCGTCGCGCCAGCGGCGCTGCAGCAGCGGCGCGGGCGCGCGCTCCTGCGACGGCCCCGCGCCGTCGTCCAGCCGCCGCGGCGGCGAGCCGCCCAGGCCCAGCCGCACGATCTGGCCGCCGGGGTCGCGCGCCAGAAGGTCCTGCGGCGAGAAGAGGAAGGGGAAGGCCGAGCTGCAGGCCACCGCGCTCCAGACCAGCACGTGCGGCGCCGTGAGGTAGTTTAGTAACCGCGGCGGCTCGCGCGTGTCGGCCGCGCAGACAGAGACGTTCAGCACGCGGCCGGAGATGGCGTAGGCGTCGGCAAACGTGATGTCGCTGCCCAGCACGCGCTGCAGGCGCTCGATGAAGTAGAGCGTGTCCTGGATGGTGCCCTGCGTGACCAGGTGCCGCAGCACGCTGCCCGTGCCCTCCACGCCCAGCAGGTTCATGTCAATGTCCCCGGGAAAGGTGTCCACCAGCGTCGCCATCATCGACTCGGGACGCGTGCTCATGATGCTCGACCCTGGGATGCGTTTTGAGTGGGTGAGGGAGCATGCGAGTGGGGGATTGCTTGGTAGGAGTCGGACTCGAGCCACACGCGACACGCGCACCCACAGGACATCCCGGAACTCCCCGTACCAATGGAGCCGGCGCTGCTCCCCGAAACGATGCGGGGCAAGAGGTTGATGTGGAGCAGGGCCCGCACGACTGGCAAGGAGAATGGGGAGACAATGACACACTTGGTGCGTTTGCCTTTGGTAAATGAGAGCAGATCAATGGAGGCCGCACACCCAGTGCTAAGCCCGCCCATTCCAAAGCGACCAACCAACCTCCAAAGTGGAAGAAGCCAAAGGAACCGCCGCCCGAGAGTACGAGGGCCGTGCGGCCATAGGCATGCCGCATCTCTCGAAAGAACGATATCTTGCTCTTCTTGGACAGTACAGTCTCTTTGATCAAAGGGGTGGAGGGTATAGAGTCTGGCAGCACCTCATGGAGCTCCGTTGACCACCCTGGTCTCGTGTAGGGGAGCGGCAATATGTGCGCCGCTGCATCCCCCAGTCCGCCACCCTCTCTACACACCTGGGGCCTGGACGATAAACTCAAAGGAGTGCGTCACCTCGTCGAGAAAGGTGCAGACCACGGCGGGGAGGGGCACGTACTGGGACGAAGAGGTCAAGCCCCTGTGGCAGAGAGGGACGAGCATGGAAGTCATGCGCTCAAGCCTGTGGTCATGATCCAGGCACTTTTGAGGTCCCCCCCAAGCACAGCTCGCCTGTGCATGAACTCAAAGGTGCCGGAGCGGCGCAAGTCGATGCGGAGTGCAAACATGAGATCTGACAGATTTTCTGCCTTTCTATATGCTCGCAGTGCACTGGCCGCATCGACAAAGTAGGCCTCCTCCTCAGGCTGCAAGAGATTTGTGAGGGTCGTGCCACGCCAGGCGTCCCATTCCTGGGCCCGAGCCGCCCACTCACTGCAAAGGAATTGTGAGGGCACAGCACATAAAGAGGGGAGCCGTTTCCAAGATATAAAGAGTGATGCCTGAACAATCCAATTTGGCTCAGAACGAGGCAACTGTGCGAGCACATCTGATCCAGCTGGCTTCTCCCCCAAATGCTTGGACAGTGCAAACCCCCACAACCAACCAACCAACATACTCGTAGTCGTTAGCCGTGCGCAGTCTTTGCCAGAGGGCATTCCTCTCTGGAAGCTTGGCGACGTAGCGAGCAATCTTGAATGCGAGCCTTCCGGACTGCCAGACCAGGAGCAGGGCGGCCAGGCCGTGCCAGCGGCGCAGGGTGAGGCCGCGCCACATCAGCCGGCCGCGAAGGCTGAGGTTACCAAACAAACTCCTGCCCGCCCAGGCGCCGCGCAGGAAATCGAAGAACACGGCCCGCGCGCGACGTCCGAGCATGGCCCATGCCGCTAGAACAGCCGTCAGGCGGTTCTTGAAGCCCCGCAGGCTGGTCAAGGGCCGCCCGACACCGGGCCCGAGACCGGCGGATTGCCCGTCGAGCACGGGCCTGCTCAGCACGCCCATGCCCGCGACGGGGAATGCGCAAGTCGACGCTTTGTTAAAGATATCACGAATTAAGATAGCGCCATGGTAGCGCGAACACTGACTCCACAGTGAGCTGCTCGCACTAGCGTGCGACCCATATTTCCATAACCAGTGGGGAGACTCGAGCACAATCTTTCATCGTGCACAGCTGGATCCCAGCCCCGGGGCTGATCAGGACCCCAGCGCACACCCCGAGCCCACACCTGCAACCACCCACCTTGGTACACGATTGCTCTTGCATAGTATCCTCAATCGCGCATGCGCTGTGCGCTCCTTTGTCGAGCCGGCCTGCCCCTTGTGTGCCGGCTGCGAACCACCCAGGCAGTCGGGCGATCCACAAGGTCTGGGTTGCCTCGTGCAGCCTTTGCAACGATGGCCAGCAAGAAGGCACTGGTCCCCATCGGAAACGGGTCCGAGGAGTGGGAGGCGGTGACCATCATCGACGTGCTGCGCCGTGCCGGCACCGACGTGTGCGTCGCTTCCGTGGAGGACTCCCTGGAGGTGACGTGCTCCAGGAGAGTCAAGATCGTGGCCGATGCCAACATCGCCGACGTTACCACTAAAGACTTTGATCTCATCGCCCTCCCGGTAACAAGCTTGGGCGGGGTTCGTGCATGGTTCGCGAAGGGGCTGCGTGTCCGGAATAACCCTGAGTTGCTCATGCCGCCCACTCTCTCGTCCGCAGGGAGGGATGCCGGGGGCGGAGCGTCTACGCGACTCCAAGGAGCTTATCCAGCTGCTGCGCCAGCAAAAGGGGGAGGGCAAGCTGTACGCTGCCATCTGCGCCAGCCCGGCCGTTGTCTTTGAGCATCACGGTGGGTTGGGTGATTAGGGTTTAGATTTGGACTTGGAGCTGCTATGTTGGTGTATCACTCGTTGCCCGTGTGTTTTGAGATGCAGGAATGACCTACATTGTGTCACCTGCTCTTGCGACCCTTTTGTTCTCAAGCACTGCTCCCTGTCTGCTAACAACCTCGTTTCCCCTTTCAAAATAATTATCACGTCCCAGGTCTGATCGAGGGGCGCCCCGCCACGGCCTTCCCCGCCTTTTGCGACAAGCTGACGAACAAGGAAAGCGTGGAAGACCGCGTGGTCAAGGCGGACAACCTGATCACCTCCCGCGGGCCCGGAACCGCCATGGAGTTTGCGCTGCAGCTGGTGGCCGCCCTGCACGGCCTAGAGAAGGCCAGGGAGGTGGCCAAGGCCACGGTTCCCTTTGAGGGCTGGGACAAGTACATCAAGTAGAGCGTGTGATGGCGTGTGCGAGTTTTCTAGGGATCCCCGTTGTCAATGGGGGGACTGGCGCCGCCAAGCTGGCTCTCATTCTGCGACAGGGCGCTTGAACCTCAACCAACTTGATGCTTAATGTATAGTAATCCCACAAGAGATTGTGTGCCAATGACCTTTTACATGATTTTGAGCTCAAGTGTGTGCGTGTGTGCGAGTTTGATACAGAGTATGCCTTGCTTTCTGCACACCAGCTGCTAGGCCTGGGGAGACGGCGATTCGAGCCGGTTAGGAAATTGAGAATCCGATTCCAACCACCCACATCTCCGCAGCTGGGGACAGCCCAGCCAAAGGTCCCAAGTGCAGCATGCGAACGGCTAGCACGCGTTCCATGCCCTACACTATTAGTTGGTTGGGCTGCCCGGGTCATCGCGTGACGCGCTGCGGTTGTTGTGATTGCGACGAGGGATGTCGGAGTGCGAGGACGACTGCTCGACGCCCTGCGAGGAGCTGGAGGGATTCCGATCAAACGGCTCCCACACGGTGTGTACTAGATCGGGGCTTAAACTATCAAATTTGCTTGGTCATATGCTCGCATGCGTCACCAACCAACCGAGTGATCCTTCTCGCAGCCCTTTTTCACCCCGGCACCTGCCCGCGCCAGCAACCCTGGTACGCGTACACAATTTGATCTTGCTCACACGCAACATGCGTGGATCGCTTCCTTTTCCTTGAAATTTGGTTGGTTCGTTGTTTGACAGGGAGCCCCAGATCCTGCGCGGGGTCCTACGCCTCCCGAGAGGCGGGGCTGCAATTGCGGCTTGACAATGCGCTGGCAGCCCTTGACAAGCGCAAAAATCAGGTGGGTACAACGTCAGGCACGCTGAACGGATTGGTGACAGTGTATGATGGATAGAGGAAAACCCGTTTCATATTATTGTTGTGTGCTGCCAAGCAGGTGACGGCATTGGAGGCTGAGTTGGCGGCCCTGGCGCACAGTTGCGAATCTGCCCAGGAGCGGCTGGCGGAGAGCCAGGCGGAGGCAGCTCGCCTGAGCGCCACCAACACCGAGCTAGCACTGGAGATTGAAAACCACCGCAGTGCGCAAAAGGCAAGTGGTGTGTGCGAGGGAGAGGGGTTATTGTGGGGCCATTGAGGTCAGAGCCGACCCATCGACCATTGTGCCGGGTCTCATCCAAGCGCACTCGCAGCTTGCCAGAGCAGCAGATTCTCATTGCATCAACCTTCATCCCACCAGGGCCTGGATGGCGACGTGGCGCATCTGCGCTGCGCGGCGGCGGCGCTGGAGGCGCAGTTGGAGCAGCCTCTTTGGGAGCACAGGCTCGACGCTGGGCGCATGGGCACGGAGGCCGGTCACCTGCAGCGGCACTCGTCCGACTCGTTTGTCGGCGCGTCCCGCACCTTTTTCTCGCGATCTGCTGCTCAGGAGCGCAAGCTGAATGAGGTGCGGAGGGGGGTTCTCAATGAGGAGGAGTGCTTGGTGATTCGGTGCAACAATATTGTGCTTCTGCCGCAGCCTCGGGTGCGCAACACACACACAAGGCAGCGTGCATGCCTCTCTGCAGGAGATCCTGCAGCTGCGCGCCACGCTGGCGCTGAGGACGCACCACGCGAAGCAGGCAAAGCGCGACGTGCTCGCGGCGCGCGACGAGCTGGCGGACGCGCGCCGCCGCGAGGGCGCGCTGGCCAGGGAGCTGGAGGCCTCGCGGGCGGCGGCCGCGGCCCAGCGCGAGGCGGCCGCGGCGGACGGCGAGGCGGCGGCGTGCGCCGCGCGCTGCGCCGCCGCCGCGGTCCTGGGCGCCGTGCATGCGCTGCGCTCGGCCGAGCAGCGGGCCGAGGCCGAGCAGCTGGCCTCCCAGTGCGCCGACCTGGCGGCCAGGCTTGGCCGCGAGTCGGCCTCGCTGGCCGCGGCGGCCGCCGCCGCGGGGCGCGCCGAGGCGCGCGCGGCGCTCGAGCTGGAGACCCGGCTGGGCCTGGAGCGGCGGGTTGCCCAGGCTGAGGAAGGGCTGGAGGCTGCAGACGGTGGGCGGGCAGGGCCAGATCAGTCCCCCATTCAGGACGACGGCGTCGAGCGCCGGGCGCTGGCGCGGCGCGTGGAGCAGCTCGAGAAGAAGCTGCACGCCGCCAAGACGCGTGCCGAGCGCGCCGAGCGCCTCGCGCAGAGCCACGACGCGGCTGCGCTGGACCTGGAGATCACCCTGTCCGCGGCCGAGCGCAGGCTGCGCGAGGCGGAGGCGCGCTGCGCCGCGGCTGCGGGCGAGCGCGACGCGGTGTTGGCGAGCTGCAGGGCCGCCGAAGAGGCGCTCGAGGCCGAGACGTGGCGCTCCTGCGGTCTGCAAGAGGCCGTGCGCGAGCTGCACGACCGGGTGCTGCTTCTGGAGCGGCCGTCGCAGGCGCCGGAAGAGGTCGCCGGCACGGCCGAGGCCGCGCCAGCGACCTCGCCCTCTGCGGTGCCGGCCCGATCGCTGGAGGCGGCCCTGCACGCCATGCGCCGCTTGCGTGCCGAAAAGGACGCGCTTGTGGAAACGGTGAAAAAGCTGCAAGCGGCCCTCAAGCTGCAGCTGGCCAGGTACCAGAGCATTTTTTCTGTTGCTCTTCTTCCTGTGGGTCTTGCCGCGAAACTCGCCCTGATTGTTTTGAAGTCGATGCAGTCGCGAGCATACGCGGGAATATTCGTGACCTCCATCACCATCCGGTCTCTATTACCCTCTCCCAATTGCAGTGCGCCTGCCGCGACGTCTCCGGCCCCCACGACCACCACCCAGCGCAGCGAGCGCGCGAGGCGACCGCACATCTCCCTGCCCGGAGAGGGCAGCCAACAGGACGACAGCGAGAATCTCGCCAGCCAGAGGGGGCAGAAGACGCCTCATTCCTCCCGTGCCGGGCCGGGTCCCGTGCCTTTTTCCCCAGCCCAATCCCACAACCTGGCGGGGCAGCACGCCTGGGCCTCCCCAGTGGCCAAGCACGCCTCCCCAGTCGGCCCAGCTGGCAGCGCCCGCTTCTCAATGCGATAATGTGCACGAATTCTGATTGCAAACTGTACCATTTCATTGCTCGTTCCCTGGGACGCACGATTCTCTGCTCCTCCGCTTCCGGTCCTGCCCGGGAAGTTGTTAGCGAACGCGACGCCCAGCGGGATCAGATCTGGATGCGGCGGTTTGATCCGCGCACCGACAGCCCTCCCTGGATTTCACCGGTCGCGCTCGTGATTAAAAAGAGCTCCAAGACAGTGGTGCGGCACTGCCAGTCGCCTCCACCTCGCGCCATGGGTTTTTTCTCGAGGAACAGTGGCTCCTCCGGGGCGGGAACCTCCAATGTCCTGGGCCGACCCGTTGCCCGACCAACTTCGGTTACCATGAAGGCCAACCGGAGCCTGTCGGAACGGCTCTACTCCCCCCTGACCATCGTATTCTGCCTCTGTATGTTTTTACAACTGATCACCGGAGGAGGACTCATTGCGCTGGCGGTCGTGTTGCAGTGGCCTCCCGGCGATGCGCTCACTGTGTAAGGAGCGGGTTTGAGGGGGGGCACGTTGTCGTCTATAGAGATGCTGGCGTAACGCGTAAAATACCCTAAAATTTAACAACCAATAATTTGTTTTCGCTCGCAGCGGTCTGTGGGTCATTGGAGGCTTTACCATCCTGGCAGCATTCTTTGGGCTGCTGGGGTCTGCGCGTATGGGCTGCTGCCTGACCTTCCACGCCACCCTCAGCCTGATCGCGGTGCTGGCGCAGCTCGGTCTGCTCATATACTTTTTCGTGGACCCCTCTGGCGCTGTGCAAAAGCTGGACGACTATGCGGTGGCCCGCGGGAAGCAACCCAAGTGAGTTGGGGTGGAGGCTGGGACATGGCAGAGGGGTGACTGCTTGGATGTCGGTTGAGAGACACTGGGCAGCCCCTGTCTGTACCGATACCCATTCCCTGCACCATCGCCTGCCCACCACCTCACACCACTGTCGTTACTTTGCGACTTTTCTTGCACTCGAAGCGAACTGCTTTGCTCCGTGTCTTTGACTTGTGCGCGCGCATCAGGACACCACCACATTGGATAAACACTTGACCCCCGCGCTTCCCATCCGCTTCAGGACGTACTTGCGCCAGGCAGTCATCATCGGGCGCTGGGTCCTGCTGGGCCTGCTGTGCGTGCAGCTGGTGGCGATCCTGCTCGCGGTGCTGGTCAAGAAGCTGCTCAAGCTGCAGAGCTACGAGGAGTTTAGAGACTCGGTGGCGCGCTACCCGGGGTCGGACGTGGAGAGCGGCAAGGCCCGCGACCCGGTGGTGGAGTCGGCCAAGGACCGGGCTGTGGGTCTGGTACACGCCAAGTTCCACCGCGGCCAGCCGGCCTCGCCCTCGCGCCCGGCCGACTTCCGCATCGCCTCGGCCGGCGTCGAGCGCAGCGAGCTGCTCAGCCTCGACGCGCCCGGCCAGAGCCTGTCGCACACGAGCCCCCGCAGCCCCGGAGGGTAGGCATGTGGTGTTGAGGTGGCCTGTGTATATATATGTGTGTGTGTGAATGTGCATTGCCTTGTGCACACGACACATCGCAACACACGACCCTAATCCCCGATACCTTCACGTTACAACAGGACAAGCCGCGGGTCGGCCTGGTCGCGGGAGCAGCAGACGGCGACAAAGCCCAAGGAGGTCAAGCACAGCTGGACCAAGCAAGCCAAAAAGGGCAAAAAGTGATGGGCGCCGCAGCCCGCCGTGATCCGACCGTGCCTCGTGACCTGCTGACTCGTCCTGCTCTTCGTTCCTGTTTCCCGCTCCCGACTGCATTTCTTGGGCGCTCCCCTCCGGCGAGCCCGCCCGCGTGGCCTTCAGCGCCGAGCACGCGCGCGCAGCCGTCTCTCTCTCTCTCTCTTTCTTCAGAGAGTGCCTGTGTGAGAGGCCAGCAATGAAGATGCGACAGTGTTAGTACAACGAGGATTGTGGGAGGAATGCTCGGCGCGAGCAAGGGGCGGCACGGGGGGCTCATGATTGCGTTTGGATAGATGAGGTTTGAATTCACCTTAACGATGAAAAGGGTGTACCTTCGGAACAAATCAGCCCAGCCCCCGCACCAACATAGTAAGCCCCCTCCCCAGACATTGATGTGCGCCGTTTGATTCAACCCGTGTTTCTCGCGATACCACCCTCGGCCATGGTCTCCAGGCCCAAGGACTCGGCCACCGGCGCATATGTGCTTGATTTCAAAAATCTAACAACCCACCAAGGTCCCCCTCCCTCTCTCCTTTCTCACCTGCTACCGCGGCGGCAGGGCCGTGCCGCGCTCGAGATTGGCCTTGATCTCGGCCGCGTGCGTGCCAAAGGCGCGCTCGATCTTCTTGTTAAAGTGCGCGTTGCGCGGGTTGATGTAGTCGACGTCCTTGGAGGGGTCAAAGGCGCGCCGCCGCGAGAAGGCGCCCGCCTTCTTCTGGCGCTCGTTCAGCTCCGCGACCATGCGCTCCACGCCCTCGGCGCTCACGCGCCCCTCGCCGCCGTAGCGCAGGCTGTCGCCCGCGCGGTAAAACTCCGGGTCGGCGGCCTTGGCCGCCTCGTACTCCTCGGCCGACGGCTTGATGGCCTCCGTGCGGCGCTCGTAGGCCGCGTAGAGCGCGCCTGGGTTGAAGGCCTCCCAGCCCTGCGGCGCCGGCGCCTTGTGCCGCTTGGCGTGCAGCGCGGCCGCCGTCTCGGCCGTCTCCAGGCGGTGCGCGGCCTTGGCGTCCAGGCCCAGCCGCGCCAGCTCCTCGCCGCGCCGCCGCTGCTTCTCCTCAAACCACGCGCGCTTGGCCGACGTGCTCGCGCCCGCCTCGGCCTCGGCCGACGCCCGCTGCCGCCCGGCCTGCTCCTTCTTCCGCTCCTGCACCACCGCGCCCTCGTTGGCCCGCCGCGCCCTTTGCATGCGCTGCTTCAGCTCGTGCAGCTTGCGCGCCCGCGGCGGGAGCCGGTCCAGGTTTACTTCCTCTTCCTCCTCCTCGCTCGCGGCGGCGGCAGCGGCGGGCTCGGCGGCAGTGGATGCGGGCTCGTCAGATGCCTGCGCATCCTCGGCCGCGTCCTTGGCCGCGCCCGGTGCCCCTTCCCTGGCCTCGAGCTCCGCGAGCTCCTGCTGCGCCGTGCGGTACGGCGCGCCGGCGCCGCGCGCCGCGCCGGGCCCGGCGCGCAGGGCCTGCAGCCGGCGCAGGGACTCGGCGTCGGGGTCGGCGGCGCTGGGCTCTGCCTTGAGCGCCGCGAGCTCGGCCTTCTCGGCGCGGATCTTGGCCAGGAGCTGGCGCCGGGAGGGCAGCTCGCCGCACTCGGCGACCACGACGCGGCGCGAGACCTTGCCGGAGCGCGAGCCCAGGCCCTCGATCTTGCGCAGCACGCTCATGCCCTCGGTCACCTTGCCGAAGACGACGTGCTTGCCGTCCAGCCAGGGCGCGGCAGCCGTGCAGATGAAGAACTGGGAGCCGTTGGTGTTGGGGCCCGCGTTGGCCATGGAGAGCAGGCCCGGCTCGGTGTGCTCCAGGGCAAAGTTCTCGTCCTTGAACGCGGGCCCGTAGATCGAGGCGCCGCCCGTGCCGTCGCCGCGCTCCATGTCGCCGCCCTGGCACATGAACTCGGGGATCACGCGGTGGAAGCGGGACCCCCTGTAGTGAAGGTGCACGCCTTTTGGGCTGACGCCCTTTTCTCCCGTGCACAGGCACCTGAGCGAGTGTGTGTGGGGGGGTGTCAGATGAGGTGGTAAGCACGCGACCCGCACGTTGCAAGGCATGGCAGCAGTGATGCGCAACCGTAATATATAGCACCCTAATGCCATGGCCTGTTCTAACGCCAAACAAAGTCCCTCTCCCCCACCTCCTCATACTACACCCTACCTAAAGTTTTCTGCCGTCAGGGGGACCACATCCGCAAACAGCGTCATGGCAATCCGGCCTATTGCCTCGCCATCCACTTCTATGTCGAAAAAGACGCGGGGATTGTCCAGGTTGTCCGCATGGCCCGCCATTCCGGGCCACCAGGCGACCACGCCTTGCGCTGCTTCCCGTATCCACTCAAGCCAGCACGCGCTCGCACGAGCGCGACATATCGCTTTCGAGAAATAATCTCCAATAAATGTGCAATCTCTGCGGGAAAGCTGTGCGTGCAGCGTCCGAAATGGGCAAAGAGGTTGCGGATGAGGGCTCGCCGCGCTGGATTCGCTGATTGATTGTGATCGCCCGGAGGATGGGCCCATCCTCGACCTCAGTGGTGTCGCGCTTCTGGCGCAGGGCACGGTCGGAAGCGGCCCATTGTGTTTGCACTCTCCGAACGGCAATCATCGCACCGGCATACACGCGCCGTGTTCCATCGGAGCGCCTGGGCGAGGTTGGTGCCCGGCTGCCTGAGGCCGACCGAAACCATGCTGTTCTACAGCTTTTTCAAGTCGGTTGTGGGCAAGGAGGTGCGTTACTATTGCGACAGTGGTTAAGAAAGCAGAAGTGCGCGTGCAGTGGAGCGGAACGGAGTCTCCTGCTCTGTCGCGGGCGCTTGCCACCCCACCGCTCCGCTGCCCGGCCTCTTACCGCAGATCACTGTGGAGCTGAAGAACGACCTGTGCATCACCGGCACGCTGCACTCGGTCGACCAGTACATGAACATCAAGATCAACAACATCCGACTGAGCAATCCGGAAAAGTACCCCCACATGGCGTCTGTGGTCAACTGCTTTGTGCGTGGGTCGGTCGTGCGATACGTAGTGGTGCGTGGTGTGGGCGCTGGGGGGCCTCGGGCGGTGTTTGGCGAGACCTGTTTGTGTACCTGATCTCAGCCATGCATCTGGATGAAGTGGTGCGCTGGGGGCAACAATGTGCAGCCAGAGCTGCGGCCATGAGCTCTCCATGATGGGGCTGGCTTGATGGGCACACTCTCCCCTCTCCTCGCAACCCCTGCTTCCGCCTCGTCTTTTGCCTGCAGCTTCCCACTGGATCTGTTGACCTGGAGCTCCTGCACGATGCGACGCGCAGAGAAGCGCGAGGCGGGTAAAACTGGCGGTGAGCGGGCTGGCCGCTGACGACGATCGTCTCATCATGGTGTGGGGCTGTAAGGCGCCCCCACCTGGGGAACCATCCAACCCAGGAGGCCACACAGCTCGGCTCATACAGGCTGCGGTCGCCTACGCCCACATGCCCTTATTTATTGTATTTGTAACACAAAATCTCTTGGACTCGTTCGACACAAAGTAACCTTATCACCGGAGACCATACTCTCGGACGAGGCCTGCTACGCGGTCATGATCATTGTGGAGATCCCATCATGAGAATGCCCTGCCCACTCTCGCGCTCGAAATTGGGTGGCGAAAAATCCCGGTCGCAAGCGCAAGTGCGGGCGGGCGGTCAAGCTCGCTAGGCATTGCCGTCGATAATGCCACCCCAACGCCTTGACAATTATCTTTACAACTTGCCTTGGCCAGAATTTTGCGAGAGAGGGTCTTTATACTCCGCGAGGCCAGGAAGCGCTGACGGAGGGTGACCGAGGGTCCCACTCGCGACCCTTGCCGGCCCTTGCGACGAACACAGGCCATTTTGTGCCGGTTGGAACTTGACGCGCCGTTTTTGCGAGGTGGAGGCTCATGGCGACCGTTCAGAAGGCTGCACGAAGCCGTCCCATGAGAACGACCGCGGCCACCTCCGGGCGGTTCGCTGCGGACTTTCCGAAAGATCAGGCGAATGGCTTTGCGTTCAAGGAGGATCAGGTGCGGCATCGGTCTGAATGGGGCTTTTAATGCTGTTCCAGGCCCCATCATGGCACCCACAACGGCTCGGCCCCGCGACCCCACACAGTACGCGACCGGACCCAGTGACGGCGAGACGCCCCGGGTGGACCTTACTAAGCTCAAGGTAGGGGCGAGGGTTTGGGGGCCGATGGACGGGCCGTCCCCGGTTTTAGTTGCCCTATTTACGCACTCGTGGCTTCTTCCTTCCAGGTTCACGCCCTCCGCAAGTACACCAAGGTGTACGAGGTGCCTGGCATCGGGCCCCAGTCCAGCAAGGAGGATCTCACCAGTGCCGTCAGCCGGCACTGGAACACGATGGTGCGATTTATCTTGGTCATTGAATGTTCATAGAAGGGCTGTTTGATTGGTTTGGAGGTTGATGTGCAGCTCCTCCTGGTTGAGGGTGAAAGGAGGGGTTGACTAGACCATCGGTGTTGCTAGTGACTCGACCCCGACACCAACCTAACCGCTTCTCCTCGCCCGCAGACCGTGAGCGAAGAATCTGTCCTTCAAAATCTCATGCGCGTCCGTGGCCGCTACTGAGCGCTGATTCAGCTGCGTAGCGGGGCCCTCATCCTGTTCGCCCGGCGGCCCTTCTTGCCTTGCGTGTCACTACAATCGCTTTGTTGCGGCGTTGAACTTTTATTTGACCTCGTCTTGCCGTTTTTTGTCTACGTGTCTACTCCAACCAAATCGTGTCGTTCCACGGTCCACATCTCTTCCCTCTTCTCTTTTGCTCACCAGCTGTGCTTGACGCCGCTCCCTTCTGAAGGCTTGATGGCTTTCCAGGCAGATACAAATAAGGTTGTAATGCAGAGTAGGAGCATGATTTAGACTGTTACTGGGTGTGCGCAGTGGTAGTCGGTGATAGGGGGGATGTGCTCGGGCGCCAAGTGGGCGTGGTGGAGAGTGTGTCCACTCCTGGCAACTCGGGGCCTGCGCATGCATTGGCTCTGCTGGGGTCCGACAATGAGAGACCTTTGTGTCCTCGATAGGCACCCAAAGTAGCAGAAGGTCGGATGCATCCTCTTCTAGCCAATTAGCCATAAATCCGTGCAGCGAGAAACAAGATATGCGGCCGGCAAGCCGCCAGGGTTGAGACAGGATGCGGTGAGGGAATTTCAGGGCATGAGTCACGCACACACGACTGCAACACATATATGTCCCAAGGGTGATGAGCTAGCTAATCCAAAGATTCGAATTCAGAGTAGCCGGTGGCGTCTCAATCCTGTGCCATGCTCACTCCCTAGTCCCCGGCGGCTACATTTCTGGGAGGCCCCGGGCGAGGGGAATCCGGAAGTAGCGAATGGCCAGCATGATGCTGAGGCCCACTGTGGAAGAAAGGATGTCGCTGTACATCGACAGGCCTACCACCGTGTCCCTGCAGGATAAAGTGACGAGGTTTGGCATTGTGAGGCATGCTATTGGATGGTTGTTAACGGAAGATGGTCAGTCCTGGAACCTCTTTCAACTGATACCGATATGGCCCGCACCCGTCCGCACCAGAGATTCCATATGCCTCTCCAGAAAAGAATGACCCCCGTCACCGCAACCAGTGTCCCGAGATTCGCCTGCAAGAGTTGGTCCAATTTGGGTGGACAAGTGAAATCCCAAGCGTAAAGGCAATGGCGCTCTGCGCACAGCAGTTGAGAAAAACAGATCTCCAGCTCACGCTTGCCCCATTCCCAACAAAAACTCGCCCACTCATCCAACCAACCACAGAATCACGCACCTTCATGTCAAAGTGCAGGTGGCGATCTTCTAGGACGCTTTGCACCGCCTCTGACACCGCACTCTGCATCCGACCGCCAATGGCCCCGGCCACATCTCGAGCCACCGCTTGGGACAGGTAGTCAGCCTGGGGAGGTCGGGTGAGAGGCTGGCAATCGCACCCACGAGATCGCACAAAAGTCTGACAGGTCAATCGGAGCGCTTTGCTCCCTACCTGGGGCGAGCACGTGGTGTCAAGACCCAGGAAACCATTGGCCAGCGGGGCACCCTGCGGCAATTGCGACAGCCCAGGGGTCGTAACCCTCGTCAGTGTCTTACTTGCAAAAGCGTCCGCTTTCATGTCCATGCCCGATTCCATCACGATACATCCTTCCCACCTGCTTCTCATGCCACCCTAGCGCCTCCTCATCCAGCGGCTCACGCGGCGGCACCCCATTGTAGACTGGGGCTCGCGGCGTGCCGGTCTCGATGTCCACGAGCGGTCGCTTCGGCATGGGCGCACACACGTGATGCCTGGTCGTGTTCACAAGGGATCTAGGCACGAGGGGCTGCTCAAATGCCGCTGTTGGCCTCTGTTGTAGCAGTTCGGGCGTCAGGTCAAACAACTCCCGTTAGGGTTTGCAAGCTCACCCGCGCGGCGGATCTCGATCTCTGGATTATCGGCACACCCGGCTTTCCGTCCACAATCCCCTCCCCGGTCTCTGCCTTTGACTAGCGTCATTGCACGACAAGCGAAGTGATGAATCATGGGCGCCTGCGCCCGCGCGCGTCGCGCGGGGCGCGGCCGGGGGGCCGTGCGCGGCAGCGGCCCCCCCAAGGGAATGAAACGTGTCAGAATGAAAGCCTCCTGCACAGGCAAGCAACCAATGGGCTGCCCCCGGCGGCGCGCCGCGTCACGGAGGGCGCGCCGTCGGCGGTGTGGTACGTTATTCGGGGCCGTGGGGCGGGGGAGAGCGCTATGAGCAAGCACATCAGGCCCACTTGCCGATGACGGCCATGGTGGCGGCGCCGCCGTAAAAGGCGGCGAAGCTGATGAGCTTGACCCACCAGACCTGGCGCTGGAGCCAGCGGTTGGTGGTGAGCTGCGGGGTGATGAGCTGGACGAGGGCGACGTAGATGAGGATGCCGCCGGAGATGGCGTCAAAGGTGCCCTGGACGAGCAGGGCCTCGGAGGAGTTTCCGTTGTAGGTGGAGCGGATGCCGATGCCGATGGCCACGCCGATGGGCGTGGTCAGCGCGTAGACGATGCCGACCAGGGCCAGGCGCAGGGGCGAGAGCCGCGCGTCCACGGCGGTGAAGCCGATGGCAAAGCCCTCGAAGAACTGGTGGAAGGAGAGCACGATGAGCAGCGTGGTGAAGGCGGAGCCGGTCGTCACGCCCAGCGTGATGCCGATGACCACCGAGTGGAAGACGATGCCGGCCTCCATCAGGTAGACCGCCACCGCGCGGCCCAGCTGCGGGCCCGCGTGCGAGTGCGCGTCGTCCTCCTCGTCGCCCGACACGCTGCTGTGCTTGTGCGCCTTGGCCGGCTCGGCCGCGGGCGCGGCCGCGGCGGCCGCGCCGCCCGCGGGCGCCTGCTCAAGGTCCAGCACGCGGTCGATGTCGCAGCAGGGGTTCTCCACCAGCTGCGGCGAGTCCTCGCCCATGTCGCCCATGCGGCACTGCCACTGGCGCGTCCCGTAGTCGATGGCGTGCATGAACAGGATGGCGATCACGGCAAACAGGTAGGCATAGGCCTCGTACGAGTTGTTCCAGCTGGCGGGCAGGCAGGGCGAGGTCAGCGCCTCGTTGGCCGGCTGCAGCATGTGGATGAAGCCCGTCGTCAGCACCGTGCCAAAGGCAAAGTAGGTGCCAATCCTATAGAAGGAAAGGGAGGAGAAGTGGGGGGGAAGAGGTCAGAATCTGGCGGGGTTGCTTTCGCTGGGCAATACTACTTGCAGCATGAGACTTCCATAGCCCTAATGGGATGGACCTATAAGACCCAAACTCCCCACCCCAGTCTCACCGCCACCACCTGCAATAGGGCAAGTCCTTCACTCATGCACCCATCAAAACTAACAACAACCCACTTCCACTGCTCAATCGACCTACTTGAGGCCGGTGCGGACGACCGGGTGGCGGACCAGGTGGAGCGCCATGGGGGCAAAGGCGCCGAGCAGGGAGACCCCGAGCAGGATGAACACCGCCCCGATGTGCAGGCCCATCTTGTAGTCCACCAGCCCCTGGAAGTCGCATCCGCCCTCGTCATCATCCACTGCGCAGAGCACAAAAGGAGTTGTGAGCCGTGCATGCGAGCCATCCCGGTGCCAGTCCCGGGGACGGGTCCCAGCCCGACAGAATCCGACAACGTACGTAGGTGCCGCGATGCGATCTTGGACGCGTGTGCCATCATCCCGTGCATGTTGTTTGGTTTGTAAATGGAGCGACAAGGAGATGAACGTGGACCCGGCGGCCCAAAGGGGTTGCTGCACGCGGGAGACCTTGCCCCCGACCCGACCAGGAGAAAGGCGCTCAGAAACGCGCGCACCGAAATTTTACGGTATTTCAAGATTGAAAAACACGTTGAAAGGTGCTTGGGATGGCCATCGCGGTGGATAAAAGCCCAGCAGCCGCCCTGGGGATTGCGCTCCCCACGTTTTCTTCCTAAGTGGTTTGTTCCCGGGATTAGATGGGCTCATCTTAGTCCCCGGGATTGCATCTAAATCCCCATAATCCCCGCGGCTCCCAGGAGTGGATGGCGGGGGCTCTTGACCGGGATTGGGCCCTCGTCTCTCGTGACTTTTGTATTAAAAGTTTGGCGATGGGCGTACAAAAATGAAGGATGTAGTAGCAAACTATATTATAGTATAGACCAGGCTCGTGGCTGGCACCACAGTGATTTGGGAGATATTTTCGAGGAGGCAACTGCTCCGCAGAGAATGCCATGTGTGTGATGCCATTGTCTATTCGCTAGTTCAGAGAGCCAAAATTTGAACCCTACCATCAGTCCAGCACATGAATCTTCCCTCAGGCCTTTTCCGGGGGCTTGAAGTTGAAGGCGTGGACGTTGCCACTTTCGACGCCGGCCTGGGGATCGATGGCGACGTTGATAAGCACGGGCCCCGGCGCGGCGAGCGAGGCCTCAAACTCGCGCTGCAGGTCCTGCGCGTTGTCCACGGCGACGCCCTTGCCGCCAAAGGCCTGCGCCAGCACCTCGTAGCGCGACACCGGCACAAAGTCGGTGGGGATGGGGTCGTCGGCGTGCCCGGCCGCGGCGAGCCCCGCGCGCGGCGCTGCGCAGGGCCTCTGGGCGGCGGTCCCCTCCGTAGATGCCGCCATTGTTGAAGATGACAAAGGTGATGGGCAGGCCGTAGCGGATGGCCGTCTCGATCTCCATGCCGCTGAAGCCAAAGGCCGAGTCGCCCTCCACGGCCACGGTGCGGCGGCGCGGGTCCTGCGTCGCGGCCGCGATGGCGTACCCCGGCCCGACGCCCATGGTGCCCCAGGTCCCCGCGTCCAGGCGCGCGCGCGGGCGCAGCACCGGCTCCAGCAGCAGTCGCGCGTTGTCCATGGTGTTGGCGCCCTCGGCCACCACCGTGGGCGGCTCCGGCAGGGCCGCCATGGCGTCGCGCAGCACGCGCAGCGTGGTGCTGTAGTCCAGCGGGGAGGCGGTCCTGGCCAGCCGCGCCGCCAGCTTCTCCCGCGCCGCGGCGGCCTTGGCGTCGATGCGCTCTGCCCAGGCCGCCCAGGCGGCCGGGATCGCCCCGCCGCCAGGCCCTCGCGCAGCTGCTCGGCCGCCGCGCCCGCGTCGGCGCGCAGCACGGACCGCCGCGATCCCGGCGTCGCGCTCTGAGGGCTCAACGTCCACGAGCACAAACTTGACGTCCTCGCGCCAGCGCGGCGCCTCGCCAAAGTGCAGCTGCCAGTTGAGCCGCGCGCCAAAGACGACCGCGACGTCGGCGCCGCCCAGCGCCAGCGAGCGCGCCGCATTGGCCGCGTGCGTGTAGGTGTCCGGCACGACGCCGCGGCCCATGGCCGTGGCCAGCACCGGGATGCCCGGTCGCCTCGGCCAGCGCGCGCAGCGGCGCCTCGGCCCGCGCCCAGGCCGCGCCCTTGCCCACCACGATCAGCGGCGACTGCGCGCCGCGCAGCAGCTCGAGCGCGGCCGCCAGCGAGGCCTGGTCGGCCCTCGGCCGCGGCGCCGGGACCGGCCCCTCTGGAAAGCGCAGGGCGGCCCCGGCCTCGGCGCCCAGGTCGCCCGGACATGAGCACGTTGCTGGGGACGTCCACGTAGGCCGCGCCCGGGCGGCCCGAGACCGCCGCGCGGAAGGCCGCCTCGATCGCGCCCGGCAGCGCGGCCACCTCGTCCGCGCGCTGCGCGTGCTTGACGTACGGCGCCACCGCGGCGAGCTGGTCCAGCTCCTGGAAGGCGCCCTTGCCCACCTCGGCGCGCTCGCAGGAGCCGGAGATGAGCACCAGCGGCCAGGTGTTGATCTGCGCGTCCGTGACCCCGGCCAGCGCGTGGATCACGCCCGGGCCGGAGACGGTGACCAGCACGCCGGGGACGCCCGAGAGGTAGCCCGCCGCCGCGGCCGCGTAGCCGGCCGACTGCTCGTTCCGGAAGCTGATGAAGCGGATGCCCACCGCCTGCAGCGCAGACGCCAGCTGCGTCACCGGGATGCCAATCACGCCGTACGCCACACGCACGCCCAGCGCACGCAGCGCGCGCGCGATCGTAAAGTACCCGTCGTGCGGCAGCGCGTCCAGGTCAAGCTGCTGCTCGTCGCCCGCCGCCCCGGAGACCGCCCCTGCGGCAGCGGAGAGGGACAGCGCTGGTGAGGGGCACGTCTCCGGGGCTAGGGGCGTGATACGTCAGGAAGAAAGTGCTTTTTGTGCATAGGCCGGTGGAGGCTGTGACATTCTAATGTCCAACGATGGACAAGGCACGGGGGTGCCAGCACATGTATTCTCTCAGAGTGGAATCCGCTGTGGAAAGCCAGCACCCCTGCCCCTACCACCCCCCACGCGCCCCAGACGCTGAGCCTGAAACCCAAGACAACAATATGCAACTACTACACAGCCAAGATCAGTTTGAAAGAAAGGGAGACTCCATCGGGATCAAGATGACGGATATGCATGTGAAAATACGCAAGGACTCCGGATATGATGATGAGAAATGGCAATGAACGAGAGACAACGATTGCATTCAAAGGGAACTAGACACGATGCGGACCCATCGATGCGCCATGTACCGGTCAACGCGACTGCAACGCCCTCACGCACCCGTCTTTTTGGTGATGAAGGCGTCCACCATGAAGCGGCGCTGAATCTTGCCGGTGGCCGTCTTGGGCAGCTCGTCGGTGATGAAGATCTGGGTCGGCACCTGTGGTAATGTTTTTATCAGGGGTGTGAGGAGGAAGAACGCATGAGGTGAGAGAAAGAGGATGACACCGCTGCAGACATCCATGCTGTTCGCCACTACCCCATAACTCTTGCCTTGAACTTGGAGAGCTTGGTGGCGACGTGGCGCTGGATGTCTGCCACGACGTCGTCGATCTTCTTGCCCTCGGCGTTGAGCACGACGGCGGCGGCGACCGACTCGCCGTACTTTTCGTCGGGCGCGGCAAAGGAGACGGCCTCGGCGACGCCCGGGTGGCTGAGCAGCGCGCCGTCGACCTCGATGGGCGAGATCTTCTCGCCGCCCCGGTTGATCAGCTCCTTGATGCGCCCGGTGAGCCGGAGGTGGCCCTCCTCGTCCAGCTTGCCCTGGTCGCCCGTGTGGAACCAGCCGCCGGCAAAGGCCTCCTCGTTGGCCGCGGGGTTGTTGCGGTAGCCCGCGGTGACGTTGGGCCCGCGGATGCAGACCTCGCCGACCTCGCCGGCGGGCAGCACGGCGTTGCTGGCGTCCAGGATGGCGACCTGGACGGCGCCCTGGGCTTTCCCCACCGACCCCGGCTTGTGCGCGCCGTGCTTGGGCAGCGGGTTGCTGGTCATCTGGTGGCTGGCCTCCGTCATCGCGTAGGCCTCCAGCACGGGCGCCTTGAACTTGGCCTCCAGCGCGGCCAGCGTCGCGGGCGCCAGCGAGCTGGAGCAGGAGCGGATCACGCGCAGCGGCGGCGGCGCGTCGGCCGGGTAATCCTGCTCGGCGCGGGCGACCAGGATCTGGTGGATGGTGGGCACCGCCGTGTAGAAGGTGACCCCGTGCGCGGCCGCGTCCTTCCAGAAGGTCCCGGCCGCGAAGCGGCCCTCCGCCGGCAGCACGACCGTCGCGCCCGCGGACAGCGGCGCCAGAAAGGCGGCCATCAGCCCGTGCACGTGGAAGAGGGGCATGACCAGCAGGGACACGTCCTCCGGGGTAAACTCGTACGTGCCCCGGATGTTTGCCAGGGACGCGGCCAGGTTGGCCTGCGTCAGCGGCACGCCCTTGGGCCGCGAGGTGGTCCCGGAGGTGTGCAGGAAGAGCGCCACGTCCTCGGGCCGCGGCGGGTCCGCCAGCGCCTCGCCGGCGGGCGCCGTCTGGAGCGCAAACTCGCCAGACTTGTTGCTCAGGGTCAGCGTCGGCTTGGAGCCTAAGGATGGTGTGGGGATGAGTTTTTGTTAATTGAGTTTGTCGCACAGAAAAGTGTATGCGATGAGCGCAACATGAACTCTTCCATTGCCAATAACCCCACGCACCTTCCGGGAAGCTGATGGCGAGGCTGATGGCGGGGGCGACGCCCGTGCCCTCGGCGGCAGGGATGCCCTTGGCGCCGACCACCACCAGCTTGGACCCGGCGTCCTCCATGTAAAACTTGAACTCCTCCTGCGTGGCGAGTGGGGTGCGTAGGCGGTGAGCATCGCACCGGGCATTGTCTGGCTCGACGCCTCGATGATTACGTCTGTGTGCTCTGCTCAGTGCATCTACTACTCGACACATACTGTATACACAGTCTCAAGGCAAAAGCAGACATGACTACATCCCGCACAATCCCGAAAACGTACTACCACCAAACCGCTCACCTCATGGTAGTTTTGGTTGAGCGGAGCGGCCACGGCCCGAGCCAGCAGCGTGCCCAGGAAAGCCACCGCGAACTCGACCTGTGGGGCGATGTCGGGGGTGAGCATCATACCCGCACGGATGCAAGTGCCACAGATCAGCACGTCACCCCTGGAATCGGACCCCTTGCCGCACCGTATTCGAGTCCACCACGGTCACGAGGTCGCCGGGCTGGATGCCGCTCGCCCGCAGGCTCTGGGCAAACTGCGTGGCCAGGGAAAGAAAGTCCTCACGCGTGAGGGTAGGCCCGCCGCTGCCCACGATGATGGCAGCCTTGGACGGCCATCCGTCCAGGGTCGTGGCGAGGGTGGCGTCCGGCATGAGTGTCGGAGAAGCGCGAGTGCTGGGGGAAGGCGGGTGGGTAAAGCGACAATTGCAATACGCAAAGTGTAACAAAGGGGCTTTGTTTATCGACTAATGTGTTTCAATCGTGTACTGTTCTGCGGCCGTCGTCGATGAGGTCATGTGTCATGGGTGACCTTGTGCCTGCAAAAATCACGGTGCACGCTTAGATAAGCGGTTTCCAGGGCGGCGTGTGTTCCAGCTACCGGCCGGTGTTCCGCCTCCCTTTTTGTGCGGACCCGGTCTTACACTATCGCCACGTCGCAAACGTTGTGATTTCAACGTTTCCCGTGGGCAAGCGTCTCCGTGCCTGGGCGAGTGCTGGGATGCACCCGCAGGAAGCCTCGTGCAAGGGCGGGGTTGTGGCTGGACTGGGATAGGGACACCAACGCTGCATGAGCTTCAGAACACGAGATTAAGCCCCTTTACCAATTGTATCAATTTGAGATCGGTATGACCCTCGAATGCTTAGGCCAACTGAATGCTACGGTTATGTATATAAACCTTGAAACGTGTGGACGACTGATCAGGGCTCTGTACCCGCCCCATGCCTCGGGCGCCCCTACTGATCCTTCGATGATCCTGGCCAACCCGGTTTCAAATGCTAGAATCTTGCATTCCACCAGGGAGGTGGCTTACTATTGGGAAACGGGCGAGACAGCGTCAGTCAGGGCATGGTCTGTTGTGCTGCCAAGCGGTGCCCTGGGCGAAATGGCTTGGCATGCAGCCCATGCACGGAAACAAGCGCTTGCGATGGCAATCGCCTACCCAAACTGCCGTGCATGGACACCTAGGGGCCATTCAGAAGACATTTTTTCATTTGAGGAACGTTGTTACATCAACACCGGCAAGAAACAAATCAATATTTGGGAATAGCCGGGATGTTGCAACTTGCGCGGTGTCGGAGACTGGCCCCCGCTGCGGTGCAGCATTGGCGCACGGTTCCCAGGGCATTCGCGTCCGAGTCGACGTCTGAGGATGATACACGTCGAGCTGTGAGTTTGCGCTGTATTGGCCAATGGTGCCGTGTTGCTGGTGCTCGTGTGTCCTCCCGATGAGTAAGCATGCCAACTCCTCCCTCGCGGGACCCTCAGGACATCAACCGGCTCCTCTACCGAAGCCGCCAGCGCGGCTGGTTGGAGCTGGATCTTCTCATGGTGCGCGCGAGGCTTGGGCTCGCAGGCGGATCACCAGCAGTGTGTGTGTGGGGTGTCACATCTTGGGTGTGCTCGGGTTGGGAGCATTGTCTCACACCAGACTCGCTACCCACCTCATTCCCTCATTGTCTCTTATCAGGGGATGTGGGCGGAGCAAAATGTGCCCAAGATGTCGTCTACCCAGCTAGAAGCGTACCGCAACGTCCTGGCAGAGGTACGGAGGAGGGGGGGGCTCAATGCATGCCCATCCTGCAGCTCAGCCTGCGGAAAATTGCGAGAGACCTGCTGAAATCAAAAAGCTATTTCACTTAAATACACCCTGTGTGCAGGAAAACCCTGATCTGTTCAAGTGGTTGACGAACCAGCTGCCCACGCCTGAGCACCTTCAGCGGAACGAGGCCTACCGGGTGAGGGCGGTGATGCTGCTGGATGCAGATGCATGGATGCAGATCGCGTTTTTATACCATCTCTCCAAATGCGTCTTCCCTTTGTATTCATCGCACAGATGCTGTACAAGAGCGTGCAGGGCACGCTGGACGAGAACAGCGTGGTCAGCACGAGAGCCACCCCCGGCCAGGACTGGGTGCGAGGCTGGGACGATCTCAAGCGCGGGCCCCTGGCCCCCAGCGAGCCCGCGCAGGAGTAGGCCTTGCCTCTGTATCTTTCTTAAGGGCCTGTGCGCACCTGTGCGGCCGAGACTCAAGTCGCAGGATTTCTCCTGCCCACCCGCAACGCCCATTCTCTCCCTTGTCCTGACGCCTAGAACCATTGCAACCCCCTTGAAAACACCCTTTGTAGGCGTCTTAATCGACAATGTGCACAGCGTGAAGGAAAAAACTCTGCGCTGTGGGGCGGGCGGGCGCGAGCCGCGCCGACTCGCGACTTAAAATAGGCCGCACGACCGGCCCACAAACGGGGCCGAGTGGTGCGGAGCAATGGCGGGCGAGACGCCGCATGCAAGGTTTGGGCTCTCTCTCTCTCTCTCTCTCTCTCGCGTTGCGTGGCGGCGGGGCACTTCGACCCTTCGTCCCCCGCACCCGCCTACGCGTGCGCTCGGAAATCGTGGCGCGCCAGGGTAAAGTTTTGGGTGAATTTGTCGCGATTGCGCGGCTCCAGGGAGCGCTGGATGTCGAGCATGAGCTTGTCGAAGACGGTGGCCAGGTGCGGCTGCGTGTCCTGTGGCTGCCGCGAGACCATGCGCGCGCGGATCTGGCCGTAGACCTGCTCGTTGACCAGGATGAGGGGCAGCACGGGGCGCGTGAGCGACCACAGGTTGGTGCAGTCCTCGAAGAGCACCAGCTCCAGCAGCGTCTCCAGCAGGCCCGCGAAGAGCTCGGGCCGCGCCTTGATGTGCTCCGCGATGGCCAGGCTCCCGGGCGTCGCCTGCCCGCCGCTGGCGGGCGTGTGCTGGAAGTAGTACCCCGCCAGGCTGTCGATGGCCGCCGCGCACTGGCTGGACACGGCCACGTCCAGGCTCTTGACCCCGGTCTCCAGGCTGGACACGAAGAAGCTAAAGGTGCCGGTGTCGGAGCTGGCCAGCAGCGGCACGTGCCCCGCGCAGAGCGCGTCGACCAGCGCGTAGTAGGCCTTGCCCAGCCGGCGGTAGGCCAGCAGGTCCTCGGCCGGCACCGCCAGCGACAGGCGCACCGCCACGCCGAGCGCGTCCTTGAGGGCCGGGTCGCCGTAGAGCTCAAAGACGCCAAAGTTGACGTAGTTGCCCGTCAGCGCGCGGCTGAGGATGGACAGGCACACCCAGGTGCCCTTGTACCGCCGGTCGTAGACGTTTGCGCTGTCGGTGGTCACCGGCGCCGAGCGCGCGGGCGCCAGGCGCGATGCTTCGGCGCCCGAGCTCGCGACGGGCCCGGAGCCAAAGGTGCCCAGCTCGTCGCGCAGCAGGCCGCGGCCGTACACGCAGACGACCTTGCTCAGCTCGCGGAAGAGCAGGATGCCGTTGGCGCTGCTGGTGTCAAACACCAGGCGCTGCGACTTGTTGAGCGCAAACTCGTTGACAAATTTGAGCAGCGGCGTGGTGACCAGGGGCTCGTCCACCCAGGCCTCCAGGCATGCCAGGATCGCCGGAAAGTGCTTCGGGTAGAGCCAGTCGAAGAGCAGGCCGTAGGTGCGGCGCGTGCTGGTGGCCGCCGCGATGCCGCGCAGGTCGCGGAACAGGGCCGCGACGGCGTCGCGCGCAAAGGCGCGCCGCAGCGCGGCCGGGCCCGCGCCGCGCAGCGCGGCCCGCCAGTTCGCCCAGCTGCGCGTCCAGCGGCGCGACAAAGGAGCTGAAGCGCGCGGCGGTCTCCTCCATGAAGAGCAGGCGCGCCAGCGTCGCGTAAAAGGTCGTGCGCAGGCGCAGCGCGCGCGGCGAGGCGCCCGGGCAGGCCGGCAGCGAGAAGAGCCCGCCGGGGCGGTGCTGCGCGGCGGCCAGGACGTCGATGGCGTCCAGCTTGAGCAGGATGCGCGCGGAGACGTAGCCGGTCGCCAGGTCCTTGAGCAGGTCCAGCGTCGCGCCGGTGACGGCCTCGTTGCCCATGCTGCCGTCGCCGCGGGCCGATAAGTTGGCCGCGACCTTTTGCAGCGTGAGGCTGACCGCGGCCGCGTGGTCGGCGGGGCCGCCGTGCTGCGCGAGGCGGCCGTAGACCTTGGTGGACTGGCCGGCCGCCTCGCCGATGAAGACCTTGCGAAAGGCCTGGAGGAAGGAGAGCAGCGCCAGCTCCAGGCGGCGCCGCGAGGCGGTGAGCGGCGCGTCCGCGGCGCCGCCCGCGCGCGAGCACGGCCTGCAGCAGGCGGAAGCCGCGCGCGGCCAGGTCGCCGTCGACGGCCTCCTGCGTCTCGGCCGCGCCCGCGGAGGCGCCGCGGCCCTTGAGCACGGCGCCGACGATGAGCGCGAGCCAGGCCAGCTGGCCCTCCAGCAGGCGCCGCTGGCCGCGCGGCGGCCCCCGCCTGCTGCGGGCCGCGCTCGCGCTCGAGCGCCGCGCCGTAGGCCGCGACGAGCGGGTCCATGAGCTCGGTCAGCGCGCGCGCCATGTCCTCGTACCGGAAGCGGAAGAGGTAGGGCAGCGATTCCAGCTGCTCCTGCGCCTGCTCCTCGGTCTCGGGCACGCCCTCGTCGTCGTCGTCCTGCTCCGCGGCCGCCGCCGCCGCGTCCAGGCGCGAGGTCACGTAGGCCTCGGCCACGCGCGGCACAAAGGCGGCCAGGTGGCTGGGCGCGTCGCCCTTGAGGTAGGGCAGGCTGCTCACCAGCCGCGCCCAGAGCGAGAGCAGGTAGAAGGCCGAGTCGGCCGACCAGCGCCAGCCCGCCAGCGACCGCACCGTGAACTCGGCCACCCGCGCGATCCAGTCCGCGTAGGCCGGCTGCGCGACCAGCTCCGACAGCTGGTAGTTGGTCTTCAGGCGGCCCAGCAGCCGGCAGAACTCGTGGTAGTTGGCCTGCTCGCCCAGCCCGCGCCGGTCCACCAGCACGTCGCGGCTGCCCTCCACCAGGCGCGCGAGGAAGGCCGTGCGCGCGGCGTCGCTGCCAAACAGCGAGCGCCGCACCGAGGCCAGGCGCACCAGGCACTCGAGCGCCGCGCAGCTCAGCGGCGGCTCGTGCGCCGCGTAGTGGTCCCAGAACAGCTGCACCGTGCCGGGCTCCTCCACCACGGCGCGCCAGGCCGAGGGCACCTGGATCGTGCCCAGGTCCTCGGCCGACTCGTCCAGGCAGGTGCCCACAAAGTCGAACGACAGGCAGGCCAGCGCCAGGCGCAGCGCCTGCTCCGCCAGCGCGTTGGCCTCCGCCGGCGGCCGGCCCGCCGGACGGCAGCGCGCGCAGCGCGCGCAGCGCGCGCTGGAAGGCGGCGAACAGGGCCGCGTCGCGGGAAGGCCACCGCCGTCTTGCGGTGCTGCGTCAGCGAGACGCGCGGCGCGGGCGCGTTGAACTCGGTCACGGCCGCCAGCAGGAGGCGCAGGCCCAGCAGCGCACGCACGCCCCAGCCCTCCTCCACGCCGCGGTCGAGCAGGGCGCCCGCGTCCTGCACCAGGCCGCGCCACGCCTCGTCCTCGGACCACCACAGCTTGCTCATCCGGCACAGCAGCTGGATCAGGGCGCTCAGCACAAAGCTCTCCAGCCCGGGGCCCTTGGACTCCAGGTAGCCCAGGAAGTAGCTCCGCATGTCCAGCTTTATTTGTGGGCTGCGCGTTTTAGGTGAGAGCGGGGTGGAAGAGGTATGGGGTGAGTGCCAGGTCTTTAAATGGTCGATTGCACCAAAGCATACACTCAAAATTCTGCCACCCCCTCAAAAATTAATATATAGTTCTCCAGCCACAAGGAAGGCACTGTTTTTGCACTCGCCAGACTGATCTTTTCAACAGTAGCCACAAACCCCAACATACACACACACACCTGAGCGCGTGTTCAGAGATGATCTTGAGCAGGCTGCTGATGGCCATGAGCTGCGCGTAGGGCGACGCCGACACGTCCAGGATGGTCTGCGCGGCAGAAAAAAGGCCCGCCAGCGGGTCATGCGTGCGAGCACAGCGCAGTGCACGCCAGCGCGGTCGCGAACAATAACTCACGCCCTGCTCCTCACAGACACGCCCACCCACTCGCCCAGTCACACACCCTGCAGTGGGGCACGTAGTCTGTGGAGAGGGCAAACGCGCGGAGGGACTGCTCCGCCAGAGCCCTGTCCTGGGGATTCTGCGGCACGGGAGTGGGCATCGCCGGGATGGGCACTCGGCGGGGCTGGGGCGATCAGGAGCGGACGCACAAGGCACGCACGCCGCGCCATTACCTGCGCGTTGTAAAGCTGCGTGCACATGGCCTCCAGCTGCGGGAGCTGCTGCAGGATCTCGGTCGCCATGGCGGGTGTGGCCCTTCGAGGGCCCGATCACTTTGCTAGTCTAGCTCCCACTCCTTGCAGCCAAACTCCAGGATCGGCTTCATTGCAATCCTGAGAGCGTCTCAAGACACTGGCATGCATTACTATGGTGCGCTGGGGGTGGGCAGCGCCCGTATATCGACCGGGGGCTGGGTGCTTCCTCCCGCATCGCATCACGGACAGCGTGGGACACGCGGCATTGGCTCATGGGCGCCAGGGCATGGCAGCACAAAGGGATAATTTTATTGAATTGTGCTCCTCCATGGACATCAGATCAAGTTGGTATTGATTTTTTTATGTGTAGAATTGAGTGTTCATGTGGGAAAGGAGCTGTCTGGGTTGGGAAGAGCCATGATTTTAGCATTGTTCATCACCCTCATCGCGCGAGGGTGGCGTGGGCACTGGGGTGGCATTCTGGCATGAGTGATGGTCATAAAATTGCGCAGATGTAGACAAACGACTGGCGTGTTCTCTTGCCAGTTCCCACTCATACATTCCCACTTCTGTGTCCCTCTGGCTGTCTCAAGAAGTGGCAGGTTGATTCGCTACATTCGGGTGGTTTAAAGATTAGCCAGGTCTGCGTACAAGACGGGTGGCGAGCGGGGGCCGAGGACTAGCGTGGTCCTCGGTGCCCCGGCTGCCAGGCGGGCCCTGGACAAGACATGCGGACATCAATTGAGCACGGCCCCGGCCGCGCGGCGGCGGAAGGCTGCCGCCGTTTGGCAGAGTACCGCGCATCAGTCCCTCATTCAATCATCATTTCAGCACTCGGGCAGGTACAGGAGGGAAGGTTGCAGCAGGGATGTGTTGACACGCGGTCGAGAAAAACAAAAACGTGGTATGATTCGTAACCGGGGACCCATTTTGAGTTTGGCAAGCGAGGAGCGGACGGTTGGTGGCCCTACTGCCTGGGACAAGATTGGATATGTCATCCGTTGTGTTGGGGGGTGGGGTTGGCCCGGCGCCAAGGCGCCGACGACGCGGCGCTTAGTCGCCGAAGATCTTGAAGCTGGACCAGGAGTTGATGATGTTGCGCACCGAGGCGATGGTGGCGCCGATGCAGACGAGCAGCATGAAGATGTCGACCACCCAGAGCATGTTGTTGAACCAGCCCTGGGGCTTGTACACGCGGCGCCAGCAGTAGATGGGGAAGAAGACGGTGAGCGGGTAGAAGGCCAGCGCGCCGACCAGGCCGGCCATGGCGCCGAAGAAGGGCATGACCACGCCGATGATGGTGGTGATGATGACGTAGATGGTGCGGATGATGAAGCGCTGCCACCAGTTGACCGGCGAGACGTGCTTGGCGTTGGGGTTGGCCTCCAGCACCTCTTCCTTGACGAAGCCGGTGCTGACGCGGTACATGGCGCTGACGCGCTGCAGGCGGCCGTTGGTCTCGGCCGAGACGCGGGACAGGCGGCGCAGCGTGGCCTCCGCGCCCTCGGCGCCCTCCTTGGGCGCGTCGGCCTTGCCCTCGACCTGCTTGGCGGGCGTCTCGCTGTCGGTGCCGCGCTTCTTCAGGATGTAGTAGGCCACGTTGGACTCCAGCGTGTCAAACATGGGGTGCGCAAAGATCTGGTAGGCGGACCACATGTGCAGCAGCACGCAAAAGTTGGCCACGAAGATGACCCACTTGGGGCCCGGCAGGCCATCCAGGATGTAGGAGGGCACGTCGTCGCCCAGGCTCGCGTAGCCGCCAATGGCCACGATGAAGTAGAAGAGGAAGGAGCCGGTGACGGCGATGGAGATGGCCTGGGTCATGGTGGCCGAGGCCCTGGGCGGCTGCTTGAGCGTGTCCTGGATCTCGACCAGGATGGTGGAGAAGGAGTAGGCGAAGCCGATGGCGCCCAGCGCGTTCAGGATCTCAAAGGCCTTCTCCACGTTGGAGCCGGGCAGGCCGCCCACGGAGCCCAGGCGGTTGCTGGCGTGCTTGAGGCCCAGCGCCAGCGCCACAAAGGAGTAGAAGAGCGAGGTCAACACGCCGATGACCGACACCCACCAGGCCTCCTCCAGGTTGGCCACCTGGGAGGAGAAGATCTCCACGGCACCGAAGATGAGCGTCAGCTTCCAGGTCGTGTTCCAGCAGTCGGACGGCTCGATGTCCTGCCACTCGCAGGCCGTGGTCGCCAGCGTGCGCATGGCGTTACCGGCCGTGATGGTGTAGGCAATGTTGATCAGGAAGATGTTGAGCAGCTGGAAGGTGGACACGCCGATGGCAAACTTGGCACCAAGGATGTGGCGCACAATCTCGTGGTAGCGGCCCTTCTCCACACCGTCGACCTCGTACACGTCAGCCAGCAGCCTGTAAAAGGGGGGAGCAGGTGTGCGTGCTTTGTGAATGAATGATCAGACAACATTTTTACTTGATTGTAGTATCCATTCCATAAGAAAAGCCCATACTTAAAACAACAAGCACCTAGGACAGGTCCTCGCAAAAGGACACAATTGCAAGGTTGGGCCCCCTTCCGTCATACTGGGCGGTCCTTGACCCTCATTGTAGGGTCCCATGAATGAGCCAATGAGTAGCCGTCACACTACACTCACCAGGAGCACAGCAGGGAGACGACGTAAAAGGCAATGATGGCCAGGGGACCGGCCACCCAGCCCATCCATCCCAGGGACCGGGGCAGCGCCAGCACACCAGCACCTGCGGCGGCGAGGGCAAGGGAGGGTTTTAACTCGGGCAACCCGGATTCGACAGGCTCGGCGAGGCCCTCTCGACACTCGGAACTCCCCAGCACACGCCATGAAGATCCAAGATCAGACACACACGGCCGACTTACCGACGATACCGCAGAAGATGTGGATGGCGGAGGTCACCAGGGTTCCTGCGGGAGGGGCAGCGGTGCGCGCCGGCGTCAGAAACTCGCATGGGCGCCATCAACCCGTGACCGGGCCGGCTCGCTTCTACATGAAAGAAGCAATCAATGTGCTGGAAACCTGCCCGCCATGTCGTGGGCTCACCTGTCTTCAGGTTCGGGATCCCATTGGGATGGGCCACGACCGTCCGTTCGGTCTTGAAGCTTTCGAACACCATCGTTCAGAGTGGGCTGGTTTCCCACAGCTGAGGAGGTTTGGAACTCTGATAAAAAATTATCTGCTGGCTTGTGACGGTATCGGGGCGATATTTATGGGTTGCGAAACTAGGGCCTTGGTATGGAGCCGCGAGGCGGACCGCGCCATGTGATCTTGCTTGCGTGTCATTGACCCTGGAATCGCCCTTGAGGCGGGACCTAGGGTTTGCCACTGCGCTCGACCAGCTGTACCCCAGACGCGCACCAGTGCCCGATATTCTATAGTTTTTAGTGCTATAAAAGATGAGGTATAGGACCCGTGGAGTCGTTGGGCGACCGTGGGATGGTGCCCTTTGGCCGCGGGCTCGCTGGCCCTGCCATCAAACCTCAGGGGCCCTAAGGGGGACGCGGGGTTGCTCTTGTGAGGTCCGGACCCATTACCCCTCGGCCAGGGCAAGCCCTTGGCCCTACGCTGCCCCACCAGGCATCAAACACTCTCTACAAAAATCTTTGATTTTGCGATGCCTCACCAGCGCGATCGCACGCGCTGCACAAGCTCGCCTTCCCAATTCACGGAAGGTCATGCACTCACCTGCGCGCTCGATGCCTGCCATAATGGAGTTGGCACCGATGCCCACCATTACCAAGGCAGGCTCGGGGTACGATCTGGCGCCACGTCATGCCCCGCGAATTTTTTAGACTGGCCCAAAACGCACGCTATCGCATCAGAGCGAGACTGGCGATCTTGCTGGGGTTTGGCTGGGATGGCATCGGACAGTTCGCGCACCACCGCCCGACGAAAACCTAACGACAACCACGTTGGTGACGGACCGCGGCCCTGTAGGACAAAACGTGCTTTTCAATACGACCCGATCAAGCCAGTTGCCGTCGAGTCGTGATCAATTGACGGGGCAGGGTGACACGGAGCAAAAAATGGGCCGGTTGTGGCCACGGACCAGCCACGCCGGCCGGTGAGACCCGCTCTTCGGCGGGCCGTAGTACAGTCGCATCGAGAGCGGGTCACTCGGCAGAGTCGACGGATCCCTGCCTCCTCAAATCGACGGCGCTGTTCTTGGCCGAATTGGCGCTCAGTCCCGCAATGTACCGCCTGGAAAAGACGTCAAAGTAGAAAGTGGCACCTGCGGCAGGAGGGGTTGAGGGCGACGGTGTTGTGGTCGCTGGTCGTGAGAGAGTATCTTGAAGATGCTTCACTCGGGAAACTTCCCAGACCAGGCATACAAGAAGGACTTGGCATGCGCGCGGCATCCGCCACTCACCGCTCCACGCGGAGGCCCCAAATTGGGCGACAAGGAAGATTTCGCAGGCGATCTTGTACTTCCACCAGAGCGCCGTAAACAGGAGGGTCGCGGCGCCGAGAGCCACGTGCATGCTCATGTACACGAGCGGCTGGAACCGGGGCGGAAAGCGCAGCACCACCGAGCCAAACAGGCTCTTCCGGCTGGCGGTGGCAAACCTGTTGCAGAAGGAGAGGGGGATTGTCTTTAGCGATGGCATGGGCGGCTGATCGCGAAGGGCCAGCACAGACTTATGGGTGACAGAGTCGGCCCGGGGGGCATGCTTGAGGCACTGCAGCATCTTGAATGCAGCGCCCAGGCACCCCATCCTCTCGTCCAAACTCCAGCCATGGCGACTCACTTGAACAGGGTCACGTATCCCCGCTGCTCGATCCGGCCGGAGCTGATGACAAAGACCTGCGATTGTGTGAGCGATGCAGCGGAGCGTTGCCGGAGCACTCGTGCGATTGCTTGGGCACGCAGAGTTGAGACGAGCCGTGCAGCCATGAGCCACTTCATGATAAAATCACCGCACCTTGAGGTAGTAGAGGAGAGCCCATAAAAGGTAGGGCAGCAGGGGGAGCAGGAAAAAGTCCCAGAACCCGCCCGACTCCCACTCGAGCCTGGCAGCGCTGGAGGAGGCGAGGTGGTCCCTCAGTTGCGGCGGCGGGTGCCATCGCGCCGCGTAGCTGACGCACGCCGGGGTCCAGTGCCTGAGGGAGTAGGAATTTGGTGAAGATCTGCACTCAGCAACTGATATGTACGCGAGATATTGTCCCTACCGTCTTCAAGCCTGCTTGCGCGCGCGCGCGCCCCCCCCCCTCCCCCAAGTCCGGATCCCCCCACCTCCCCACCCACCATTACCACCACGCAGCAAACCCAACTCACAAAAAGTGGCTAGTCATCTTGTCGAGGGAGTGGTACACGAGGCTGTTTCGAAAGGCGATGATGCTCCACACCAGCGGCCCCAAATTGAGCCCAAACGTCATCTGCATGGGAGCGGGACGAGCAAGGGTGACGCGCATTCAGTAACAACAGCAGACCCCCTCTACTTTCCTGCTTTCCGTCACCCTACGCGCCTTGATCCAGGGGATGTTGGTGGGAAACAGCCAGAGCTGCAGCATGAGCACCACTTGTGCCGCGTAGCAGAGGTCAAATAGGTAGTAGTGCCAGCGCTTGTAGCGGTACACGACCCAGCGAATGAGGAAGAGCACCGCGGCTTTGGCAATGTAGAGCTGCCAGAACGACTCTGGCCTGCGGATGGGGGCAGCAAGCATGGAAAACTCATGTACTGCGGCAGTACGCATTTGCCGGTAAATTTGCAAGCTAACTTGGGCGGGAACTTTCTGTGCTTAAAGGGCATCTTTTCTTGGATACCCCAGCGCCGCCCGCGCCCTCCTCCCCCACCCTCGTCCAACAACCACACGCGCGCGCACCAGCTCCCGAGCCAGTAGGCGGTAAAGTACAGGTCTACCGAGACGACGGCAAAGGTCAGCTTGTCTCGCATGAGCGTGTTGCCGGGGCTCTTCTGCTTGGCGATGACCTTGCGCAGCGCGTCCTTGACCTCCGCGTGGATGAGCCGCTTCAGATTGATCTGCGAGAGGAGGAGCTCAGGGGCGTCGGGCGTGCGCGCGCGCTCCGAGGCCAGGGCACCGGTCCCCATGGGCTCCCCCCCACCTGGTCGTAGTGCTCGAGCTCGTAGTCCCAATCGCCGTCATCGCTGCCCGTGCCCTGTCTTTGAAGCACATCGGCCACATCCTGGCGACTCAGGTGCCCGACCGCAGTCGCGAGGGCCGCCTCCTGCTCCGCCCGGCAGCGCGGGGAGGGGGCGAGGCCAGCCGACTGCGGGAACTCCCGCACCGTGGGCTCTCCGTTGGCCTCCGTGGCCGCCGAGGCTTCTGGCACCCCATTCATCGTGTAAAAAGTGTCAAGATGCGAGTTTGCGCTTGTGCGGGATTTTTACGGGGCCCACGGGGCCCCGGGGGCCAGCTAGGCTCCAGGTCTCGGCACCTTGGGGAAAATGGTATCGGCATCCAGCTAGGATCATGGTGGGATCACGGGTGCACGTTCGAAACGATCGACAGTGCTGGAGCGACGACTGGGGTTTGTCGCATGGTAAAGGTCTTTCCAACATAATTATACTCGGATGTCGACTATGTGATGCGCCTCGCGGGCGCTGCAAGGGCCCTCGTGGGCGTCCTGCTCTGCGCCGTGCTCCTTGGCGGGCGTCAGAAATGTGCTGCAGCCTTCACAATGCGACACGACCTACATCTGGGAGGGCTACGAGCGTGTAACGGTGACGGAATCAGATAACAGTCGCGGCTATGGGCTCGTAAGATATGTGGATGGGCCCACAGAGCAGCACGCTGGTGGGTCGGGCTTCTGCAGACGAACGGCGGCTGGGGGTGTTGCATGCGGCAGGCTAGTCCGCGACCCCACTCCGCCAGCTGCCTTGTCACCCTCGCAGCCTGGAAACTTGCCCGCGCAATCAAGTACGATGTCTTCTTCGTGCATGGTCACCTTGGATCCTTTAAACAGATGCGCTGCCTGGCTTCTGAGACCGGGCGAGAGTCTCTGCGCCGCTGGGAGGCGGCGCGGTCGGCCTCCGACTCCGCTGCCGCTCCCGCCTTCCTGCAGTGGTGGGCGCCCGACTTTCGGTCGGAGGCCACGGCGCTCGATCAGGACCTTTTGGTATGTCGGTTTGAGCAGTGGACGAGTTTGAGACGTGGGTGGACTGCTATAATCGTTTGGGAAGGCACCGCTGCTCTGCAGCCAACTGCATTAACCTGGGGACCCACCACAACATTCCACTGCAGGTCCCGCAAGCGCGCTTCTTGCGCTCCTGTTTGCGTTTTCTCGCGGAGAGGAGGAAAGAGAGACAGACGGCGTCGCCAGCGGAGCAGGGCCCAGGTGAGGAAGGCCCATCCCTCATCCTCGTGGGCTACAGCCTCGGCTCGTTGACGGCGCAGACGGCGCTTGGGCTGCAGGGTGGGGACGTCGCCGCCGGGGCCATCATTGGCTTCCTGCGGCTGGCAGATCCGGGGCCCAGCCTCTTTCCACACATGCTGCCGTCCAGGGCCGAGACGCGCCGCCTGCTGCAGCGCGGGGCCCGCGCTCTGGAGCGCCTCACGGTGGCGTCCGTCTCCGCCGGCGCGGGCGACGGCCTCGTCCCGGCCACGCTCGACCACGGCCCAGGCGAGCCCTGGGCCGCGGTCAGGGCCTCCATGGAGCACATCACCGGCGTTTGGACGCCCGGCAACCACAAGGTCGGTGGCCAGGTGGTAGGAGCTGGCGCTGTGCATGGTTGGAATTGTCATGATTGCTGTTGGCACGTGCTCACCACAATGGTGAAGCGGACATCACATATCGCGCCACCCCCTTTTCTTACCATTTTACCCGCTTCATCGCCTCCTCATCGCACACTGCAGTCTATTGTGTCCTGCAACCAGCTGGTCCGGGTCCTGAGCCCTCTGTGCCTCGATCTTGCGGCATGCAATGGCCGTGAGTGCGCTCAAGACCTGTTTAGTCATCGTCTGCTTGCTGGCGCGCGTGGCAGCTGGCCTGTTGATGATGCAGCCTGTACGGCAGCTTCCTGCAAGCACGGGAGCTGGTCGTTTGATGGCGGAGCCGCCGCTCAGAAAGCGGTCCTTGAGGCTCCAGCTGCGCCCGAGACCGTCGCCTGTGTCGTGCAGGGCGGCAGCCCTGGCCGGGACTGGAGCTTGTCGCTGGAATCTCGGTTTGGAACGACGCGCCTGGGACTGGAGTCCAGCGCCGTGCCACTTCCACCCCTTTTGAGCCCTGCGTTGGGCACACGCTCGAGGTACGTGGTGCAGGTACTGCAAGCTGTGGCCTCAAGAGTCAGGACTTTCCCCCCATCATGCTCCACCCACCCAGACTTCCGACTCCCTTGCGTGCGCCAGGCCGTGGCAGGAGATCATGGCAGGCGTCGACTGGATGCAAAACGCCACCTGGCTGGTCCACGTGCATCGAGAAGCTGGCGAGAAGCTGGAACTGTCGGTGGGTGGGGGTTCGCCTCGCGCCCTTTGGCAGGCGTGGCCGAGGTCGCTGGACGCTGCTCGGGGAGCGGGCGGTGCCGGTGCAGAGGCAGTGCTGACGCTCGGGAGCGTCGTGCACCTTGCCGGACCTCACCCCGTGCTGGTCCGCTACCGGCTTCCGCGACCCGGCTTCCATCGACTCCTGTTTGGCCTGCCACACGCCACGCCCTGGAGGGTCTGGGCTGCGTACGATGATGGCGGGGGCAAGGGCGCCGATGCAGAGTGCAGGGGCGCGCCCCTGCTGGCCTACGCGGCCGGTGACGGGTCCCGTGGGCTGGCGGTCGGGAGTCCGAGCGCAGCTGGCCGGGCGCTGCTGAGGCTGTGGAGCTCGGCACCAGACCCCCTGCCCGCGGTTCTCCTCGTCGTCAGCGACCCAGACTGCCCGCTGCGGATCGGGTACGGGAAGTGATGAGGACATGACGGGGTGCTATGGCTGGGTGGCTGAGGAATGGTTTGAGACCGACCTTGATCGCTAGGGGCCGCCCGATTTACCTGCCCCGTACTATATCCCTTGTTGCCAGGTTGGAGTCAGATGTTCTCGCCTGGACAGGGGCACGCCTGCACGCGCGCCTCGTTAGCCTGCCGGCGCTGTGCCTGGGCGTGGCTTTGCTGCGCTTGAGCGTAAAGCATCCCGGTTCCCGGGGGCGCGTCTCTTTCTTTGTGCCACCTCTCCTAATACTTGGCGGCGCCTTTTCCGGAGGCCTGCTCCTCTCAAGCGCCCTCTGCGGAGCGGCCTGGCAGGTTTGCCTGATTCTGGAGGCGCTCTTTGGTGCCTGGCGCAGGGCGTGGCCAAGCATGTATGGAACGCCTAGCCAGGCCGCCCTGCTCAATGCACCAAGGCGCTGGATCCCGGCGGCAGCCTGCTTTGCGCTCTCGCTGGCCCTGCACCGATCGGCAGGGCCGGTTGTGGCCTTTCTGTGGGTGATGCTCTCTCCAGGGAAAGAGCAGCGGACCCTTAATGACGCCCTTTGCCGCCGGCGCCTGACGGTGTGGCTCCTGCAGACCACCATCCCGGCACTTGATCTGGCGACGTGGGCGCTGAGCTCCAACCGGCGCATGGCCGCTCCATCAATTCTTGCCCTTGCCCTGGGCCTCATCTCTGCGGTGACCTGCCTCAGCAGCAACTCGAGTCCAATGCGGCCCCATCTGTGCACGGGATTGTTCGTGGCGACCGCAGCGCTGCTACAGCAGCAGAGCGTGTGGGTCTGGCCCATACTTGCGCAGTCGGCGGTCGATGCGCTTTCGATCATCTGGGCGCACTGGGGTCGCCGGCAGCTTCCACACGCACCTGGAAGCACAAAGCTGCCTTTGGCACGCACGCGCGTCGCACTCGCCCGTGCGTGGAAAAGCGTGACAAAGGAAAAGGCTGCCTGGTGATCCGTGAGAATCTTTTTTAGAAATTGTGACATCTTCATAATTCTATTTAAAAACAGAGATTGTTGCTAAAGTGGAACTAGATGTCTGGCGTTTGGGTGTCAGCAAGTTGTGCAGTTGTGCCGTTGCCCTTTGGACATCGTTTTTCGTCATCGGAATTCCCGAGCCCGAATTAGTCGACCAGTCCCATTCAAAACACTCGAGCTGTCGACACTCGTGCCATTGAAAATTCTTCATCCTAGACATGACGCAGTCGATTCTAGATCGGATAATCCCCGATGGGCCATTTTCGATTTCCGACCTTGAGCTCGAGCTGGTCACCCACCACGGGTACACCTTTGAACGAGCTACCGTGCCCAGAGACCGGGTTGGCGACCTGCTTCTGGGCGAAGGACTTGCGGGACGCACGAATTTCAGGGTGGATGTCCGGCCGGGCAGCCGCCAGGTATACCGAGGCAAACGTGAGGGTTTGGGGTGGGGGGTGCGTGTGGGCTGCGGGAAACCGCCTCGCCTTGTGACCGTTGCTGGACCGTTGCACGATCCCTCTTGACCCCCACTTCTCCCACAGTTCGAGAACAAAATAAGGTACAACTGCACCTATGGCCCTAGGCTTGTCCCTCCCTCTACAATAGACAGGGTGCCTGTTAAACAGCTGCCAGTGGAGGCGGCCCCCGCTGCCGGGCAATGCGGGTGCCAGTACCATTTCACCGTGTACTATCGCAGGAAGGAGCCCGCCCTGGCTCGTATCGAGCGCGCTCTCATGCCTCATTCTGCACACACATCCGACTTGTGTCGGTGGATCTCGACCGCTGGGCGCGAGGCCGTTACACAAGCATTTGAGGATGGCCAGCGCGGGTGCCCTGCCTTGAAACGTGCTCTACTACGCTCCATCGAGGAGCGCTTTGGAGTACGGAAAGGCGAGCGTCTGACAGACGAAGATGTGCAAAGGCTATTCAAGACGCGCCCGGACTTGGCTCGAGATTACTTGGCTACTTCAGGCGATATGATGTGCGTGGGCGTGTGACCCTGCCTTGAGAAGGGTGTGTGTGCACGAGCATCCCATTGATAAAATGAGCGTTACTGCTTGGATCTCATTCTACAAACACCACTCCTTACGCGTGCAGAAACATCGTGAAGAATATTGGAGTCTGGCGCAACCACACTGGGTAGATTTCATGCCTTGCAGGACTATGGTCCCCTCCTGGATAAATCTCCCGCGCCTTGGCCGAATGCGCGCGCGAACATGGTCCACCACACGCCCTGGCCCCTCCCAATAAAGCTGGCCCGCGCACACGCATGCATGCACACGGCCGTTAGCGCCAGTCTGATAGAATCAGACCCCGAATATTTATTTGGGTCCATCTTTGAAGCGTAAAGACGCGTGCGAGGGGGCCTCGCCTGGGCCCGACTACCGTCTTGCGGGCCGCAGCAAGGCTGCCGGGCGGCGCGTAGCGGCCATGGCGAAAAACAAAAAGGGCGTCAAGCCCTCGCTCCCTTCCAAGGGCAAGCATTCCAACGACGCTAATCGCTCCAATGCCGCCAACAAGAGTGGCATGCGGAATGCCGGCACGGTACGCCCGGCTCCATCCCGCGCTTGGCCTGTAGGCTTGAGGCGCCATCAGTTTGCTCATGCATAGTGGCATTACATACTCATGTGTAGGTGCGACGGCTGTCCATGTACAACAGCAAGGCTAAGCGGAATCGCGAGGGAAAGATTATCCACCAGGTGAGGCGGGGGTGGCACGCTTTTGTGGAATGCACCCCTGTGTAGCTACATGTTGATAGTTTTGCCTCAAGGCCGCGAAATTGTCATTTCTCTAACGCCTGCACGCTGTCTATACCCCGCTACAACATGACAGGAGTTCCAATCAAAGGAGCTCCCCAACACGCGGATCCAGTCTGATCGCCGGTGGTTTGGCAACACGCGCGTCATCGGCCAGAAGCAGCTGGAGTCGTTCCGGGAGGAGATGGGGGAGAAGATGGCCGACCCGTACGCCGTCATCATCAAGGAGAAGAAGCTCCCGCTCTCCCTGCTGAACGAGCCGCGCGGCGACAGCTCCGCGTCCGCAGCGCGGCGCAGCCTCGTCGCGACGCAGCCGTTTGCCGACACGTTTGGCAAGAGCCAGCGGCGCAAGCGGCCCAAGCTGGTGGCGGAGAGCTACGAAGGCCTGCTGAGCCGCGCGGGCGAGGTGGAGGGCTCCTTTGCGGACCGGCAGGAGGCGGCGGGCCCCGCGCCCGAGTTTGACGCCGCCCGCCCCGCCGCGCTGGAGTCGCACTTTCTCAAGGGCCAGTCCAAGCGCATCTGGGGCGAGCTGTACAAGGTCCTCGACTCCTCCGACGTCGTCATCCAGGTTTGTTGCGTGTGCGAGGTGTTTTTTATAGTGTGGGTGGGAGCAGGCTGTGCGGTGGGCATCGGGGATGCCCACCGAGCTTGCCCGATTCCATCATCACCTGGCCTATGAAGATCAACATATACCCAGCTCTCTGACGGTGTCTCTATACGACATTTTGAAGCATGATAGTACAGGACGAGGCCATTTATTGGGGGGCTGTATCGATTTGTTTTGTTCCCTTACCTGGCTGCTGATTGCATAAAGAACGAAATCCGGCGACGCTCAACGCTCGCGCCTCCATTCCTTCCCAGGTGCTGGATGCGCGCGACCCCTTGGGGACGCGCAGCCGCTTCTTGGAACACCACTTGCGGAACAATGCCAAGCACAAGCACATGATCCTGCTCCTCAACAAGTGTGACCTGGTACGTGGCGGGTTGACTTTTGGTCACAGCTGTGTTGAATTCTGCGTGTCTTGCCAAGAACCAGAGCGGGTCAATTTTGGTTGCGTTGCCTTTGCTTTGCATCGTTGCCTGCACCCTGCACCCCCTTTTCGACTGTCGAGGATGAGCCATATCCAGTACTTGTCCGTACCATCTGATTAGTAGTCATGATGACCACTGTGAATCTCGTTAGCCTGAGACAGTCAATCTTGTTGTTTTGTGTGTGTGTGTGTGTGTGTGTGTGCGTGTGTTGTAGTGACATTAGGGACAGCATAGCTCGCCCACTCCTCTTCCCAAACCCTTTTTCGAAACCCATCATCTCACAAACAGCCCGCCACTCCCACTCCACACGCGCGCAGGTCCCGGCGTGGGTGACCAAGCGCTGGCTGCACGAGCTGTCGCGTGAGTACCCGACGCTGGCCTTCCACGCGTCGGTGACCAACCCCTTTGGCAAGGGCAGCCTGCTGGGCCTGCTGCGCCAGCTGTCGCGCCTGCGCAGCGACAAGCAGTACATCTCGGTGGGCCTGGTGGGCTACCCGAACGTGGGCAAGTCGTCGGTGATCAACACGCTGCGGTCCAAGAAGGTGTGCCGCGTGGCGCCCATCCCCGGCGAGACCAAGGTCTGGCAGTACATCACGCTGACCAAGAAGATCTTTCTCATCGACTGCCCGGGCGTGGTGTACAACGGCACCACCGACACCGAGTCGGAGACCATCCTCAAGGGCGTGGTGCGCGTGGAGAACCTGGACGACGCGGCCGACCACGTGCCGGAGGTGCTGGCCAGGGTCAAGCGCGTCTACCTCCGGCGTGCGTACCGGCTGGAGGACTGGGCCGACGCGGAGGACTTTCTGGGCCAGCTCGCGCGGCGCGCGGGCAAGCTGACCAAGGGCGGCGAGCCCGACCTCAACACGGTCGGCAAGATGGTGCTGCTCGACTGGCAGCGCGGGCGCCTGCCCTTCTTCACCCTGCCGCCGGGGCACACCGAGGCCAAGCCCGAGGATGACGACGCCGGCCCGGGCGAGGAGCTGGTCGTGGGCGGCGTGACCGAGGAGGAGGCCGCCTCGGTGCCAGACGGCGACCCCGCCAAGGCGGCCGCCGCCGCCAAGGCGCTCGCCGAGGCCGCGGCCCTGGAGATCCGCGGCCAGATCGGCGTCGAGATCCCGGTGCAGTCAAACTTTTTCGACGTCCAGGACGGCGGCGAGGCCGGCGACGGCGCTGGTGCGCTTTCGGAGCTTGACGAGGAAGAGGACGAGGAGGAGAGCAGCGAGGAGGAGGACGACGAGGAGGATGCCGGCTATGGCGAGGGCGGGCTTAGTTGGGAGGCCGTCCTCAGCAGCCTCCAGGTGCGGAATGGGTGGCGTTGTTTTTGTGGCTTTGTTTCTCTGCTGCTGCTTCAAGTGCACCTTGAGAAACTGAGTCAGCAGCGTGTTTATCTGGATTCGTCATCCCTTGTTTGCAGGGCGACAAGGCCGAGGAGGACGACTGACGCTTCAACGTCCAAGCTTTTCTCGTTCCTTACGACTTTTTGCAATGCATTCCCGCCTTGCAAGCAACACCGTACAATACCTACTCGTGCTGCCCAGATGTGTCCAAATTTCATTCCCTGCATGCGCACGCCATTTCATTCCCCAACAAGACACTCTATTGGGCAGCGCTCGTGTACACTGTGACGCCATGCATCATTACAGCACCAAGCGCGCATTCAATAAATAAGGGCTGGGAAACAAGGAGACAATAACATAGTATGTAGAGCCGATCGTGGATTGCACCTTGTTTGTCGTGTGCATGCACAATGATGCAAAGCCAAGGTTCCGGTGCAAGCATCCGCACCCGTACGAAGAGCATCACAAGCCTTGATCAACCTCCAAACCTAAAAGGCACTAAGCCTACTCCAGGATGCGGACGTCGATGCCGACGCCCGCCGGGACGTCGACGCTCATCAGGCGATCCATGGTGGCGGGGGAGGCGCCGTGAATGTCAACCAAGCGCTTGTGCGTCCGCTGCTCAAAGGTCTCGCGGGAGTCCTTGTCCACGTGCGGCGATCGCAGCACGGTCCATCGCTTGATCCTGGAAATGGTGACGTGATTGGAAAGGGCATGCGATGGATGGTGGGCGCTGACAACAATTGGGTCTCGATCGTTCAGGAGGCGCTCGTATCAAACCAGCCCCTCTCCAACCCCTCCGCGTTCGTTCTCTTACTTTGTTGGAAACGCCACTGGACCCGAAACACGCGCCCCAGACTCCTCAGCGGCCTTGACAATCTTGTCAGCCGCGTTCTGAATGAGATCCACCCAATAAGACTTGAGCTTGATGCGGATGATGCTGTCGGGGGATGCCTCGTCCTCTGCAGCAGGCACGTCCTCTTCTGCGTCCGAGGAAAGTTCTTGAGCGGTCGAAGGTGCCTGCATTCTCCATCGCGGTCGCGAGGGTGCTCGACGTCCTTGCACAGGCCTCGCAAGGCTACCGGTGCCGACAGCAGGCCACACGGGTGGGCGCCCGCCGGGCCGTCGGGCACCAACGGGCAAGGCTGGTGCCCTCAAACTGTGTGTAAAGTAACAATTCATACTTGTAGGGCTCGTCATCCCGTCAAGCCGGCTCACACTGCGGCTTAATACCCCATAATACCCAAAGTCATGTTGGGATCGTGCTGGATTCGGTCGCGGATTCTGGTGCGTGTGGACGCCCTTTCTTTCCACGGTTGAGAACTGTTGCAGAGGCCGTGCCGTGCCCAAGGCACCGCCCCCTTCAGGCAGGCCGAGGGCGATGCTCGAGTGATCGATCGCAATACATGGACCGCACACTTGGCGGTGGTATCAAAGCACGCACCTGCTAGTGGGTGCCAGTGGTCGGGCCGTGCTCAGATCAAGCACCCCGACGCACGGTGTCGAGGGTCCGAGCGAGGGGTGAGCACCCCCAGTCCCGCCGCTCGGCTTCTCATTTTGTGTTGATTAGGGTGAGAGATGGCGCGCGAGGCTGCGCACGAGCGCGTGTGCACCTTTTTGGTCTCTTCTGATAAAGCCCAGGCTAGCGGGAACGAGATCCGCGAGGCTCTCGAGTCCAGCGACGATGCGGCGAAAATCGAGGCCATGGAGACGGCCATCGCCTGCCTGCTGGCAGGGGAGCAGCTCCCCTCGCTCTTCATCACCATCGTCCGCTACGTGCTGCCCTCGGAGAACCACCAGTTGCAGAAGCTGCTCCTGCTCTACCTGGTGAGGAGGAGGAGGAGGTCTTGTATAAGGGGTGGGAGGAGGGGCGTGGTTGATTGTGACAAGGTGCATCGAGAGTCCTGAGTACTGAGGAGGTTGTGGCGGATTGCACGCGGAGCGAAGAGCGTTGGGTGGGATGAGAGGGTAGAGGGGGGTTCTTCCTGGAAAGATTAATTGGTGTCCAGCAGCATACCTGCATGCGCAACAAACGGCGATCATTCCGCTCACCGCTCGCCCTCCCCGTTGCCGCCGCACAGGAGACGATTGAGAAGACGGACGATGCCGGCAAGCTCCTGCCGGAGATGATTCTCATCTGCCAGAATCTGAGGAACAACCTCCAGCACCCGAACGAGTACATCCGGGGCGTGACGCTGCGTTTCATCTCCCGCATCAAGGAGGAGGAGCTGCTGGAGCCCTTTGATTCCCTCTGGTGAGCTGGCAACGGGGAGATATTGTGAGTGGTTTAGGAGGCTAATTGGGAGTGGGAGTGGATGGGCGCGTGGGTGTCAGAGGGGGGGGTGTCTTGCGTGCACGCACGACCATAGTGCCTCTTTTACTTCCAAGTGTGCCCTATTCCGCATCTCCGCCCATTCATCGACCCTCCCCCCACTATTCCCTCTCTCTAACACCAGTCATCTCCAACCTGGAGCACCGGCACTCGTACGTCCGGAAGAGCGCGGTGCTGGCGCTGGACGCCATCTGCCGCCTGCCGCGCGGCGACCTGCTGGCGCCCGACGCGCCCGAGGTGGTGGAGCGCCTGCTGGCCAACGAGCAGGACCTGAGCACGCGCCGCAACGCGTTCCGCATGCTGGCGCGGCACGCGCGCGACCGCGCGGTCGCCTTCCTCCTGGCCAACGTCGAGCGCCTGCCCGAGTGGGGCGACGTGCTGCAGATGGCGGCGCTGGACCTGGCGCGCCGCGTGTGCGGCGCGGACCCTGCCCAGAAGCCGCGCTTCATGCGCGTGATCCTGGCGCTGATGCAGAGCCGGCACACGGCGGTGGTGTACGAGGCGGCGGTGGCGCTGGTGCGGCTGTCGTCGGCGCCGAGCGCGGTGCGCGGCGCGGCGGCGACCTTTGTGCAGCTGCTGAATTCGCAGAGCGACAACAACGTGAAGCTGATCGTGCTGGACCGGCTGGAGGAGCTCAAGGCGCGCCACCCGGACGCGACGCGCGAGTCGCTCATGGGCGTGCTGCGCGCGCTGGGCACGCCCGACCTGGACGTGCGGCGCAAGGCGCTGGGCATCGCGCTGGACCTGGTGGACGCGCGCGCCGTGGAGGACGCGGCGGGCGTGCTCAAGAAGGAGGTCGTGCGCGTGGCGGGCGCGGGCGCGGACGCGGACCGCGGCGGCGAGTACCGCGCGGCCCTGGTCTCGGCGCTGCACGCGCTCGCGCGCCGCTTCCCGCGCGTCGCCGGCAGCGTGCTGGCCGTGCTGGTCGACTTTTTGTCCGGACGCCAACGCCGCGGCCGCGCTGGACGTGGCGTACTTTGTGCGCGAGATCATGGCCACGAACGCCGCGCTGCACGCGACGGTCGTGGACCGGCTGGTGGAGGCGTTTCCCTCCATCGTCGCGCCGCGCGTCGCGGGCGCGGTGCTCTGGATCCTGGCCGAATTTTGCGAGGAGCGCGCCGACCTGCACCGCGTGATCAAGCTTGTCCGCGAGGGCGTCGGCGCTTTGCCTGCGAAGGTTGGCCCGGGCGGCGTCGTTATTAATGAAGGCGACGAAGAGGAGGACAGCAAGGCTACTGAGGACGCCACCTGCATCGCTCCCCAAGTCGGTGCTGGGCGCGTCGCTGGCGCCGAGCCGCCCGGCCGTGCTGGCCGACGGGTCGTACGCCACGCAGACGGCGCTGCCCGGGAGCGTGGTGGGCGCATCAGTCTCCCACATATCAACCCCCGACACCCCGGGCCTGCGCGCGGCGCTGCTCGCGGGCGACGGCTTCCTGGCCGGCATCGTGGCGGCCAGCCTGACCAAGATGCTGCTGCGCCTGCACGCGACGCGCGCGCTGAGCGCGCCGGCGCTGCACGCGCTGACCGCGGAGCTCATGCTGCTGGTTGCCGGGCTGCTGCGCCTGCAAAAGGCGGCCGAGGCGGAGGAGGGCGAGGAGGAGGGCGCGGGCGCGCCGCCCGGGGCGCGCTGGGCGCTGGACGAGGACGCGCGCGAGCGCCTGGCCGACTGCCTGCGCGTGATGGCCGACGAGGGCGGCGCGGACGAGGCCGCGCAGGCGTGGCTGGTGGAGACGCGCGACGCGTACGCGGCGCTGCTGCGCGAGGCGGCGGCGGCCGAGGCGGCCGAGGCGCGGCGCGGCCGCCGCGGCGCGAGCTGCAGCCGGACGACGCGATCGAGTGCGGGTACCTGGGGCCGCGTGCGGCCAAGAGCGCGGCCCCGCGCGAGGCGGCCGAGCCGGACGAGGCCGAGGCGGACGTCCTGCGCGCCACGCGCGGAGGCAGTAGTGCAGCGGTGGTGGGTTCTCCCCAGCTCACGTCTTCGTCCGCGCCCAACGCCGCGCCAGCCTCCCTCGCCACAGGCGCGCGCCTGTCGCGCGTGGTGCAGCTGACGGGCTTCAGCGACCCGCTGTATGCCGAGGCCTACGTCACGGTCCACCAGTACGACATTGTGCTGGACGTGGCGGTGACCAACCGGACGGAAGAAACGCTGCAGAGCGTGACGCTGGAGCTGAGCACCATGGGCGACCTCAAGCTGGTGGAGCGCCCGGCCAGCCACACGCTGGCGGCCGGCGCGTCCGCGCGCATCCGCGCCAACATCAAGGTCTCCAGCACCGAGACGGGCGCCATCTTCGGCAACCTGGTGTTTGAGGGCACCGGGTACGCGGAGCGCAACGTGGTCGTGCTCAACGACATCCACATCGACATCCTGGACTACATCGTCCCCGCCTCCTGCTCGGACGCGGCCTTCCGCGCCATGTGGGCCGAGTTCGAGTGGGAGAACAAGGTCGCGGTCAGCACGCTGCTCACCGACGAGCGCGCCTACCTGGACCACGTGGTCGCCGCGACCAACATGCGCTGCCTGACCCCGGCCTCGGCGCGCGCGGGCGACGCCGGCTTCCTGGCCGCCAACCTGTACGCGCGCAGCGTGTTTGACGAGGACGCGCTGGTCAACGTCGCCGTCGAGCGCGCCGCCGACGGCAAGCTCTCGGGCTTTGTGCGCATCCGCTCCAAGACGCAGGGCATCGCGCTCAGCCTGGGCGACAAGCTCATCCTCAAGCAAAAGGGCGCCAACGCTGCTGCGGGGAGTGCGCCGGTGGCCGCGAGCGCCTGAGTTAAGGGGGAGGTCTAGGGAGACGAGGAGGTGGTGGACCTAGGCTTGGTTTGGCTGGTCTCGTATCTGTCTGTCTGGCGAAGAAGACCTCCCGTTGTCTCACATGTCGTGCCCAGCTGCGCTCGAGACTCTGGCCTACCCACAATCCCCTCTGCTGCTGCTGCCTTCTCTCCCTATTGATTCCACGAGACTGTCAACAGGGCGTTTGAAAGATGAAATGGGCAGCGCAATTTGAAGAAGAAAGTTTGGAAATATAGAAGAATCGGTGCAGAGGAAACCTCTACTACTTGATCTGCGAATAAGTGAAAAGGGGGCACAAGGCAGACGCTTAGGCTGGAAGACATATATATGCCAACGTCTGCAGACCCTGTACAACCGCACAGTTCAATCAACACCCAAAGCCTCTCAAACACCCCCCCCATACCTCTTTGTGGAGTGTGTGCCGTCGCAGGAAGCGGTTGTACTTCATGAGCTCCAGGCGCTCAGGGGAGTTGCGCTTGTTCTGCTCAGGGATTGATGACGACGCGGTGACGGGCGGGCGAGATGCACTCGTGTGCATGCAGCCACCTGCGGCACTACGACGTGCATGCCACCCGTCCATGCACACCCACCCACCGGACCTTTTGCGTGGTGTACCGCGAGGGCGGCTTGCCCTCCCCCCTCGCCTCGGTGCACTCCAGCGTCACGATGATGCGGGTGCCCTTTTTCTTCGCCGCGCAAGCCACCGACCCGATGCCATGCCCCGCATGCAGCGGCGCCACGAATGGTCTGCTGTGAAAGCAGAGCGTGTGTGGCCGGGGTGGCGCCAGCATACCGCTCTGTAAAGGGCACCTTTGCTTGCTATTGCATATAAAACTTCAAATGGTAGTGTCACGAGGGGCCTCGAAGATGTATCGGGAGACCCATGTCGCTCATGACATTTCGTCGGCAAGTTGCTGCGGCAATCAAGATTGCGCTGTCGAAGCGATCTTGAGGTCGTGAGTTCAGCAATCTCCCGAGATGCCTTCTCGCATGCGTAACCACCAATACACACATATTTGGCTTATAGTGTATGAAAGTAGAATTATAAATTACCCCCTCTCAGGCTCCAGTCGCCATGCGGCTACGAGTAAAAAAGGTCGGGACCAGCCGCGTCGACAGGGTGGAGGGCGTCACGACGCTTGGCCAGCTTCGTTCGAGCATTTGCGGCCTCATTCCAAACATAACGGATACGATGGAGATTGATCTGTCCCTTGATAAAAAAGTGCGCGATGGTCTGCGACCATTTGGTTGGTGGACCCGTCGTAAAACACGCTTGTGAGGCGACCTTGCTCTCGGGCGTGCATGGCAGCGTGCCGAAATGCCCAAACGTCCCCATCCACCAGACGAAGCTGATTGGCGCGGCGGAAGAGCGGCTCGAGGAGCTAGGAATTAGGAATGGAGATCTAATCTGGGTGCTGGATGGTACGTTGCTCGGTAGTTGTGTGGGATGGGCAGGATGCGGGCAACGTTTTGCATAGAATGCTGCGACCCGCAAATGCCGATGCGACAGCCTGCTACAAACGAAGCGATATACTACTCTTTCCAGATGTTGAAGAGGAGGTCAGTCGTCCGAGCACAAGTGTTGGAAAACAGGTATCGTACGATACTGATGCCAAAGCACGAAGAGTAATCGCTGATGCCGCTGCTCGCGGCCCAGGCAGCGCGACGAGTTCAGACCAATCGGTGGCAAAGGTATCTAGGGGCCAGAATTATACTATTTCGAGCAAGCTAGTGACGATGCTGCAGTCTGTAGGATGAGCTACAGTTTGCAAACATCAAAACCTGTTCTATCTTCTTTTTCCTCTCTCCCAGCAACCCAGCCCCCCGCCAGTTCGCAACTCGGGTCCCTCAAATGCCGCAACGCCGGCCGCAATGCACGAGCTTTGGAATTTGCTGGATAGTAGAAAAGAGGACCAGGCGGCAAGGCCAAATCCACTGCTGTTTCTGGCACACCTGGCCATGCTGGACTCGGGATTCCGGTGCGCCGACGCGCCGCAGACGGACGCCGCAGAGCCCGCTGGCATCGCGCTGGCGCAGCTGGAGTGCGCCCCGGGGACGATACGCCGCCTGAGCTACGAGTACCCCGAGACGACCGCCGCCGTCACGCTCGTCTGCAGCATCCTCGGCGGGAGCTGCCTGGTAGCCGTCAGCGTTGCGGGGTCCAAGCGCGCGCCGCACCTGGCGCTGAGCGCCAAGGAGGCGGCCGAACTCGCGGCGGAGCGCAGCCACGGCGCGCGCAAGCGCGTCTGGCGCGTGCTTCAGGACCAGGTGGCGGGCGCGGCCCGGCTGGCGGTGCTCCGTGAGGTCCTGGGCGCCGAAACAGCCCCTTGCCTGGACGGGCTCCCCCCCGACGCGCTCAAGGGCGTGTTCCTCTCGCTCACGGTGTGTTGGGATGGGCGGAGACGAATATGTGAATGTGGAAAGTGGCAAGGGTTCGATCATGGATTGCGTATACAATTCCCGCTTTTGTTGCGCGCAGGGGGAGGACGTGGCCGCGCTCTGCTGCGCCAGTCGCACGCTGCGGGTCGCGGCCCGCGACCCCGACGTCTGGCAAGCGCTCTTGAGCCGCGATTTCCCAGGGGCGTCCGTGCCACCCGGCGTCCGGGCCTCGGCGCTCTACGGCAGCCTTTGGAAAGAGCGCCGCCGGCTTGTAGCGGAGCGCGTCGCCCAATTCAGGTGCGGAGGATCGGGTGTTCCCATGGGCTGTTTGAATCGTCAGACGAATGCAAAGGCGCATGGACATACTTCTTCTTAGGACTGTCCAGAAAGCGTTTCACAATGCACCCACCCAGGTCCACACGCATGCCGAGCTGCGTGCGGTGGCCCGGCGTGACGACGCCCGCGGGCGTCATTGGCCGGATCGGCGGCGACTACGACCGCCTGCCGGCGCCAGCAATGTTTGGAACCGGTTCGCGCGGCCTGCCCAGACCACGCGGCTGGTAGTTGGGTTTCAAACGGTCACTGATGAAAAGACCTGGGAAGAGGAGCACATATTGTACTATTATACACCTTTTTCTCAATCGACTGAAATGCCCTTGAATGTTCACTGCATTCTTAACATTTGTCCATGGTTGTTGTTTCAACGCGTGTAACTCACAGGTAGGTAGAAGTGCGCCGAGGCGACTGGGGGGTTCTCTGTACGCGCGAGCGACGCCGCTTGGGGCAACGATACGGCGCCTCGCAACGCTCTCGAGATGTCGCTCCCAAGACTGGAAAGCGTGCGCGGTGCGCTCACTCCCGACGCACTCGACGAATGGCCTCTGCTGAGCAACGAAGGGCACGCACACACATTTTGGGGACTCACAGACGGTGTGGTAGCGCACTGTAAATCATCATAGAAGAGCAAGAATACATTGTTTTTCGTTCTGCGCGCGCGCTTAGTCGCGACCGACACTCAAAGTCGCGACCGACACCCTCACATCTTCAGTCTCCGCGGATGAGTCCGTCGACGACGACGGGCTTGTCAAAGTCAAACCCGTGCGCGGCGGCGTGGTCGTGCACGCTGGCGATGGCGCGTCCCGAGATCTCGTGGACGTTGGCCCAGTCCGGGTCCCAGGCCAGCGCCTCGGGCGTGGAGCAGGCGATGGAGAGGCCCTTGGGCACCGTGTCAAAGGCCTGCGGGTGCGTAAAGTGCGCATCGAAGATGGATCGCAGGAGGTAGTACTCGCGCGTGCGCGGCGTGTGCTCCGGCCAGCGCTCTGCGCGCTTTGCCCAGAGCTCGTCCGGGACGACGGCCTCGGCGTACAACTTGATGCCGTCGACCCAGTCGTAGCCGACGCCGTCGCTAAACTGCTCCTTCTGGCGCCAGAGCACGTCGGGCGGGAGGTAGGGCGCGTCAGGGCAGTCAAAGGCCTTGCGCAGGATGAACTTTTCGAGGCGCGGCGGCGAGGCGGCGCGGTCAATCATCTTGTCGCGCGGGTCGATGTTCATGGCGAGGGCCAGGAGGGACTTGTCCAGGAAGGGCACGCGCGTCTCGACGCCAAAGGAAAAGGGCGCCTTGTTGGCGCGCATGACGTCCCACTGGTGCAGGCGGTCGATCAGGCGCACGGTCTCGGCCTGGAACTCGGCCGCGCTGGGCGCCTTGTGGAAGTAGAGGTAGCCGCCAAAGACCTCATCGGCGCCCTCGCCCGAGAGCACCACCTTGATGCCCAGCGCCTTGATGCGGCGGGCCAGCAGGTACATGGGCACGGCCGACCGCACCTGCTCGATTGACTCGATGTGCCAGACCAGGTCCTCCAGCGCGTCGATGCCCTCTTGCACCGTGAAGGTGAACTCGTGGTGCGTGGTGCCCAGAAAGTCGGCCACGCGCCGCGCGGCCGCCAGGTCGGGCGAGCCGCGCACACCAATAGAGAAAGTGTGCACCGGGTGGTCACGCGCAAAGCCGCTGTCGGGGCTGCGGATGAAGCGCGTGGCCACCGAGGCGACCAGGCTCGAGTCGAGCCCGCCCGACAGCAGGATGCCCAGCGGCGCGTCCGACATGAGGCGCTTGATCACCGCGCTCTCAAAGGCGGCCTTGAGCGCAGGCAGGTCCACTGGGCGTCGTGGGCACGCGCTTGACGTCCAGCCAGTCCGGCTGGAAGTAGCGCTCCAGCGCGCCCGTGCGGCTGCGGAAGACGTGCCCCGGCGGGAAAATCTCCAGCGTGTCCAGGTGCTGCAGCGCCTTCATCTCGCTGGCCACCCAGACCGCGCCCGCCGCGTCGCGGCCCCAGTACAGGCTGCAGATGCCGATCGGGTCGCGCGCGATGGTGAACTCGCCCGTCGCCTCGTCCCACACCACGCACGCAAAGATGCCGTCCAGCGAGTTCCACAGCTCGTTGGTGTCGCCGTGCTCGCGCATGAGGTAGCCGATGATGGCCGAATCCGACCCAGAGGGGATGTGCACGCCGGGCAACTGGCGAGCCACCAGCTCCTTGTGGTTGTAGATCTCGCTGTTCCTGCAGGCGGTGTGAAGAGAGAGAGAGAGTGTGTTTGAGTGATCTGTAAGACATTCTGCGAATGAGACATGGTGATTGCAAATTGGAATAAAAATAACCAGCAGTTGATGACGCTCTCTTCCATCGCTTCTGATGCCTGCCTTGAAGAAGCGGGAACTAGCAACCCGCCTGGGGTACCCCCCACCCTTATAAATCAGCCAAGCAAAAGCATACAGAACATCCCACTACAAGACACACTCTTCCCAAAATCCATCTAAACAATCAATCATCCACGCCTCGTCCACCACACAACGTACAGCGCCCATGCCAGGTTCCCCTCGGGGCGGACGATCTGAAACGGCTGCCTGCAGGGAGCGAGGTGAAAACGTGGGTGCTCGGGCCACGCAGGGGGAGCGCCAGCTCGGGCATGCACGGTGCCCATGCAACATGGTGCTGCAATGAGGAGGCCAGCATGCGCGCAGACCCCGGGATCACGCCGCTTGCGCGAGCACGCACGCACCTGCCACCGTCCGTAGGGTCGACGATGTTCAGGCGCTCAAAGGAGATAAAGGCCCGGCCGCCCTGGGGGTCCTCGTACACCCCAGAGCTGTCCGGTCCTCTGTGGCGCAGCAACCGACTCGCACGCAGCACCCGCCGGCGGTTCTTCTCCGCATCGCCCGTCAGGCCTAGGGCTGCGAGGATGCCACACATGCTGGCTAGACGTCACGCGCCAATGCACGACGCCAGTCCCCACGGTGATCCACAAGAGTGGATTAGCAAAAATCGCTATGCTTCAGTGTGCGCGGGGATCGAGCGTATTGTGCGTCTCGGAGAAATTCGCTGCGTGGCTGCTCGAGTTTTGGGGCGCGGAAAGCATGGGGCAGCCGCGGTCCCGTGACAGCGAGACCGACCACGTCATCTCCTCCCAGACTCTCCGCAGCTCTCCCCCGATCGCAATCTCCATCGCACATTGCATGATCGGCGGGCAGTGTTTGTTGCTAGCCCAGGTGCGCAGCCGGCCTGTGTCCGAGCCGGTCATGCGCGAAAACCCCTTCACCAATGGTGGGCAAGCGGGCCCCTTTTTGGTCTGGGGCCCTTGTTGCATCGGCACTGTTTGGCAAGCGGCCCATTACAGAAGACGAGTCTCTTAGACATCATGGCAACAACAGTGACAGCGTAATCAACTCCAGCGATTATTGACAAGGGAAAAACTGCCACAAAACAACCACTTGGTTAGACAGACAGCCCAAATGATCTGAGGACGGCGGCCAGCGCCTGATCCTCTGTCCGGACGTGCTCGATGCCCCAGGCTTGAAGCGCTTGTGCGACCAAGGCCCCGTGCACGTAGCTGGTGCCTGGCTGCTCCGTGTGGTGGTCTGGCGCCGGGAGCACCGCCGTGAGGCCCTCGCACGCTGCCGCCTCAGCCACGGCCGCCTCCCACTCCCGCTCGCTGGCCCCGCTCTGCGCGATGCGCAGCGAGGGCGCTGGCGCGTCACTTGCATTATTGTGCACGAGCAGCACGCGCTTCCCGTCGATCTGCGAGGCAAAGGCCGCGACCCTCGCGCCTGCGGCCTCGGCGGCGGCCGCCAGCCGAGCGTCGGGCGCCGTTGGCTGCACCAGTCGCTCCGTGTGGCAGCGGTACCGGATCAGGTCGTCGATGGTGATGGTTTTCAGCCCGTGCAGCGCCGCGAATCGCCTAAGTTCCGGGGTCCTCGCCATCGTGCCCCGCACATCGTCGTTGACCACCTCGGCCAGGGCGCCGGCCGGGAAGCAGCCCGCCAGCTCGGCCAGGTCGGCGCCCGCTTCCGTGTGGCCCGGCCGCGTCAGCACCCCCCCCTGCACAAGCGAAGAAACTGACGTGGGTGAGACTCGTGGTGGGTTGCAGTATATTACTGGAAAACCTCATTGCAATGCGAGCCACATATTCAATAACTTGTTGTGAACACGTGCGAGACTGCATGCACACAATACTTTGCACATCTAGAAGGTGCCTGACAAGCCACCTACTAACAGTCCACCCCTATCAACTACTTGCCTGTCGCGCGCGGAGGGGAAAGATGTGCCCCGGCCGCCGCAGGTCCTGGGCGCGCGTGGCGGGGTCGCTGAGCGTGCGCAGCGTGTGCGCCCGCTCCTCGGCGGAGATGCCGGTGGTCACCCCCTCTCGCGCGTCCACCGTCACCGTGAAGGCCGTGTACATGGTCTCCTCGTTCTCCGCGCTCTGCACCATCAGCGGCAGGCGCAGCCGGTCCAGGTCCGCGCCGCGCATGCCCACGCAGATCACGCCGCTGGTGTGCCGCACGAGAAAGGCCGTCGCCTCGGTGGTGATACGGTCCGCGGCGGCGATCAGGTCGCCCTCGTTCTCCCGGTGCTCGTTGTCCAGGACCACCACCACCTGGCCCGCGGCCACGGCGCGCAGGGCGTCGGGGATGGCGTCAAAGCCGGGGGTGGGGTCCAGCGCGCTGGGCTCGGCCCGCATGGGCACGGCGGACCCGGCTCGCCACTGCCCAGTCGGCGCCGCGCTCTGAATCGGGGCGCTCACCGCCCGTGGCTGGTGTCCGACCGATCTCAAGCGGCATCGAAGGGGTCGGCAGGGCACCATGGGCGCGGGATCCACCCGCGCGGACGGCACGGCCGGTCGGGTGCATGGCTGGCCACGCAAGCTCTGCATTTTGGCCGATCAAGACCCCTCTAGCCTCGTGCTCCGTCGTCGACACGGCGCAAATCAATAACGCAATGCAAACGACATCAATCGTGGCCGAACAGCGGGTGCTTAGTACCCGCTTTCCGCGGCCAATTATGTCGACGTGTCGGTGCCGTGGCATTACGGTACAGGCCTTCCCGATGACGCAAATCACTTCGCCATCTGACCTGATCCCCTGCCCGCTTGGCGCCATTCCTGGCCCGGTCCTGGCCCGGTCCTAGGGCGCTCTGGGCACCTTTGCGGGAAAATCGAAATCTCCCACGCTGCCAGCCAAGTGAGCTGAGCTCCCACATTGCGCGAAACCGACCGTGCCATCTCACACTCCCCGCGCGCGTTTGAGAGTGATTGCCCGCCGGCCGCCCAGTGTTTGCCCGCGACTGCAGCGCCATGTCGGCCCCGCCGGCTCCCGTGAGCTTTGCGGCGGTAGCACAGGAGAAGAAGAAGAAGGCGGAGCTCGTGAGCGTGCAGGTGGAGGGCCAGGTCATCCTGAAGATCGCCAAGCACTGCCGGGAGCATGCCAGCGGCACCAACGTGGTGACTGGCCAGTTGCTCGGGCTGGACGTGGGCCAGACGCTGGAGGTCACCGACTGCTTTCCCTTTCCGGTGTGTAATTGGATGTGGGAGGAGTTGTGGTGTGTGTGGGGGGGTACGTTTTGTTGTGGAATTGATCGCTGTTTGGGGAATGACTGGCAGACTTGCCAGGAGTCTGATCAGGGGGCAGCATCGAAAACCTGATCCCTGGAGAGATGAACGACGAGAATTGCGGGGGATCACACAAAATGGACTCTGCACGGCGCGTCTCTGTGCCATAGCACATGCCCAACCCCAAACGCCGCCCTCGATCCCGCAGGGCAACGAGGATGAGGCCGAGGGCTCTGCCGAGGGCGAGAGCTACCAGCTAGAGATGATGCGGTGCCTGCGCGAGGTGAATGTAGACAACAACATGGTCGGCTGGTACCAGAGCACCGTCAGCGGCTCCTACCAGGTGGTGGAGATCATCGACACCTTTGTCAACTACCTGGAGAACCTGGAGCGCTGCATCTGCATCGTGTACGACACGCTGGCCGCCTCCGGCGGCAGCCTGGGCCTCAAGGCCATCCGGCTCTCAGACTCGTTCGTCAAGGCCTTCCGGGAAGGTTCGCTGACGATCGAAAAGGTGGGCGTGGGGGCGAGCGAGGGTTTTGTCTCAGCAATGGCACTCCGCCACCACACTTCCACCTACTCATTCCCCCCCCCCCCCACATCAACCTCAGGTTCGCTGACGATCGAAAAGGCGCGCGCCGGCAACCTGTCCTGGCGCGAGACCTTCCAGGAGATCCCGATCTCCGTGCACAACGACGCGCTGGCGACGGCCCTGGCCGCGACCATCACGCCCGCGGCGCACGTCTCGAGCCGCGACATCGCGCGCCTGACGCTGGCGGGCGCGCCCGTGCTCGAGCGCAACCTCGAGTTCCTGAACGACTGCCTGGACGACGTGGTGGTGGAGCAGAACAAGCTGGGCGGCTACCACACGGCCGTGCGGCGCCAGCAGCAGGCCATCGCGGGCTGGCGCGCGCAGCGGCGGCAAGAGAACTCCGCGCGGCGCACGGCCGGCGAGGAGCCGCTGCCGGAGGACCCGCCCGAGGGCCTGTTCAAGATGCCCGCCGAGCCGGGCGCGCTGGAGGGCATGCTCCTCCTCACGCAGATGAGCAGCTACTGCGAGGCCATCGACCGCGCCTCCACCCAGGCCATCCAGCGGCTGGTCATCGCCGAGAGCCTCCAAAAGGCACGCAAGTAGGCAGGCACGAGAACCGTGCCGACGGCGTGTCGGTCTCGTTGGGCGCATGGTTGGTGCTCCTTCTGGTCTGCGCGCTTTGTAAGAAAAATGCGCTATGATGTGCTTGCTAATAGAGGGGATTCAAAAGAGCTTTTATCACCTGGGAGCCGCATGTGCACCGCGAGCAGGGACCCTCCCTCTGATCTGGCACGCACGAGCCTGGATCCCCAGAACGATCCATCGATCGATCTGAGGAGCACACGGCCAGCAGCGCTGGCCTCCTCGGCGCGCTCTGCCGTGCAAAGCCCCAACAGCACTCCCTGCATGCTGAAAACGCGTCTCAAGGAACTGGGGCAGAGGGCCAAGGAACTGAGATTGACGCGGATGAGCCCCCGGTGAGCCCCCGCGCTCGACACCTGGTCTCGGAGACTGGCCGCTTGGAAAGCCACGCGGGGCCAGCGTGCCCAGAGTGGGGCGATCCCCTGCTCACCTAGGAGCAGAGCATAGCCGGCATGGGCATGTTTGCGGAGCCGGGCGACCCACTGGCCCAGTCGGACTACGGCCTGGACATGGACGACCCGCCCCCATACGAGTCCATCATCATGGACGCGCCCGCGGTGCGGCACAGCATCGGGGATGAACATCGGAAGCTCGGGCACGCATGCAATGAGACATGATTCTGTACTCATGGTTTTTGCTTCCACCCTGGTGCCGCAGGAAGCAGGCCCCAGCGGCTCTGGTCAGGAGAAGCTGGTGAGGCAAAGGGCCAATGTCTTGGACTGGTAGCTTGGGGTATAAAAGATGCCTTGGTGGCTATTCTATGAATCGATCATATCAATCCCTGATTTTGGTGACCATCGCGCAGGCCTTGGAGCCCTCCATTGTGGTGGAGGTGACAGACCCTGTTCGGCAGCTAGAGGGAGTCAGGGTAGGCGGGGTTGGTGACGAGGGCCTGCTGAAGGAGCATGGTACAGGTGACAGTTCATCGGTGCAAATCGTTCCGTCCCCTGCTCTCGTCTCCGCAGTCGTTTGTGTCGTACAGAGTGACGTACCGGCCAGTGACAGGACCCGGCTCAGCGGACCGGCCAGCCGGCGTCATCCGGCGTTTTAGCGACTTTGACTGGCTCAAAAAGCAGCTGCGAAACGCGTATAAAGGCAAGCGGCGGTGTGATTGTCGGGTGCTCAATGGATGCTGCTGGCTTGAGCGTTGCTGATTTGCGGTGGGTGACTGGGCATATATGGTTGCCCATTGAATAAATATCGCTCTTGCCATTCCCGTCGCCGCGCAGGCTGCATCATCCCCCCCTTGCCCGAGAAAAATGTCGTGGAAAAATACAAGTTGACGGATGACTTTGTGGAGCAGCGGCGGCTGGCGCTGGCCGTCTTTGTGAACCGCATCGTGCGTGGGGGGGCGGGGTTTGGGTGTTGTATGGTGGATTTGCCTTGGAATCTTGCAGATGACAATACCAGAAACCCAATATTCCCCACCTCTATCCCTCCTCATCTTCAGGCCTGCCACCCGGTGCTGCGGGACAGCCCCGCCTTCCAGACGTTTCTGAACGCGGACGAGGGCGCCTTTGCGGCGCAGGTGGCTCGCTCGGCGGCCGAGGGGGAGGCCGGCGTGATCGCGGCGGCCGCCACGGGCGGCCCCACGGCGGCGGTTGCCTCGGCGGTGTCGCTGCTGCGCTCGCTGGGCTCCAAGACGAGCAGCCTGGTCTCGCGCCAGCTGGGCGCCAGCGCCGAGCCGGACCCGGACGCCGAGTACGCGAGGCTGCGCGTCTACTTTGACCGGCTGGAGCGGCAGGTGGCGGAGGTGCACGCGCAGGCGGCGCGCCTGGCGCGGCACCAGGCGGCGCTGGCCGACGCGGCGGCCGGCTTTGGCGAGGCGGCCGCCGACCTGGGCGCCGGGCCCGAGGGCGGCGCGGCGCGCGAGCTGGCCGCGCTGGGCGAGCGCGCCGCCGCGGCCGCGGCCGAGGGCCGCGCGGTCGCGGCCGCGCTGCGCCGCGAGGTCGAGGCGCCGCTGCGCGAGGCCGCGCGCTACCTGCGCTCCGTGCAGCGCGCGACGGGCCAGCGCGACGCCGCCTGGGCCGCGCTCTGCGCCGCGCGCGCCGACGCCGAGGCGCGGCGCGCGCGCGTGGGCCGCCTGCGCGCGACCCCGGGCGTGCCCGAGGGGCGCGTCGCCGAGGCCGAGCGAGACCAGGCGCGCGGCGCCGCGCGCGTCGAGGCCGAGCGCGAGGCCTACGAGGCCATCGTCAAGCGCCTGGCCGAGGAGCTGGCCGCCTTCCAGCGCGCGCGCCGGCGAAGCTGCGCGCCGCGCTGGCGCGCTTTGCAGAAATCTACGCGGCCGGCCGCGAACGCGAGAGCCGGGCCTGGGTCCGCGCGGCCGCCTGACCTGGGTGGGTCTGCGCATTGAGACGCGTGCATGTGCTGTCCGGATCGACTCGCGCTGCAGCTGACTCTCAAATGAGCCCGCATCATTCGCTGTGTACTACCCCACGTCGTTCGTCAAACACTCTCCTCATCAACCCTTGTTCATTTTGACACACTACCGATGGGCTTACACAGCAACGTAAAGGGGTAATGGCAGATGCGGCGCCGATAGCGGCGCCGCGCAAGACGTGAGGAGGGCAAATTTGATACGGATTGTATAGTGCGTCGACGAATGGGTGCGAGCATTTTCGAGAGAGGAAGGGCAGGCGGTTGAGTGCCACGCACATCCAGACAGCGACGATCGAGGCCCCGTGCAACAGCGCGCTTTTGGGCTCGAGCGCGGGCGCCCAATGATGAGCTTGAAAGCGGCGCCGGCGGCGATGCGGAAAAGGCCGAGGAATGAGCCAGTCCCTCCATCATAAAAATTTGTTTGCACATCCACACTGGAGGGGGCGGAGGGAGAAAACATGGCGCATGAGGGGGGCGCCTACAAGACCAGGACGAGGGAGAAACGCGCGGAGCAAACCCCAAGAGGGGGGGAAGGAGCGAGCGGAGGGGTTGGGGTCCCAGCCGCGCAAGCGTGGCATTTCTAGTCAAGAAACCGTGGTGGGGCGGGACAGCAAAACAAAATGACATGTCATCCGCTTCCGTCAAGCATCATACAGCCAGCGGGCAGGGGCGCGGGGGAGGGGCGCGACTTCGAGCCGCCGCCCCTCGCCGACCCGGCGCCCTGTACAGGGCAGGCGCCAGGCAGGGTCGCCTGGCGCCCGAATGAGAGCGTACGATCAGTGATGCATTCTATCAACGAGGGTGTGTGGGTTGGAGCTCAGAGAAATGTGGGCCGGGGTGAGGCGGAAAAGGGGAGGGGCCAGAGGCGGCCGGGGGAGCAAGTGAGAGGGTCGTGAACTTCGGTGTCGGGCCACTCGGGCGTGGTTGGGCAGCAGTCGGAAATGTCGCCGTCCAGCGTCGCGCTGGAGCCCCACTTGGCGTCGTGCACCAGGGGGTTGGTGGCTCCCGTGCGCACCGGCGGCGAGGTTCCCATAAATGTGCTGGTCACTGGGGAGTCAATGATACAGTTGGCCTGCGTGGATGATGACGATAGAGGGTGCATGGCATGGTAAGATGGGCTGTACTGGAAATATAATTAATTTAAAGGACCATTCGCCTGGTGCCGATTCGAGACACTCTGGGGCGAGGCCCCGCCCATTAACCCCGGACGAGCCCGTTCCGACCCTCCAGTCCCGACTCCCTCCCAGACCCAGGGGGCACCCGCGCACCTCCATAAGGCGTCGGAGTTCCTCCAAGCCGGAGTCGAGATCCAAATCACGATCGAAGAATTCAGGCATCCTGAACGAGGACGGAGACACGTGTGAGTGAGTACCGCCTGCTAATGGGGGCCAAGTCGTTACATAGCCGAGGTCTCCCGAAGGCCCCGGGGGCGGACCTGCCCAGTCGAAGCGGAACGCAGGGGCTCTCCGCCCGAATAGCCGGGGGTGCGGGCCAGGCCTTGGAAGGGCCATGGCTTTTCGATGACGAGACCCCTGGCTGTTTAGCCTGCGGCGGATACGAGTGGCACCGTGTCCGAAACTGTCAGGAAAACCCGTCCGCAGTAACAACCTCTGCCACAAGCCCGCGCCTCCCCGCCCTCGTCCGACAGCCTAGAGGCGTATAAAAACCAATTTACGCGCACCTCGACGTTGCTCCAGCGCGTGCGCATGTCTGCCACCGCTCGGGACAGACCGCCGGGCTTGAGCCTGACACACTCCGTCGTGGACATGGTCTAGTCTAACAAGGCATCCTTTGCAACAATCAGAAAATCACAGAGACCACTTGAACTCAAGAGGGGTCGCCTCAGACGAGCTACACTCCCTAAATCAAACTAAGAGCCACGTCCGAGTCATCGTCGGGAGCGATTCCCTTTTTGACCCGGGAGCGAGGGCCCAACATCATTATTGGAGTTGGGCCGACTCGGGAGGCTAAGACAGGCAGGGCCGGGCCCCTGGGCCCCTTATTCGATACAAAGCGGCGGTTACATTCGCTTCTCGCCATCATCGTGCTTGCCGAATCCATCGTATTTCGCCACGCTATTGGCCATGGACACCGCCGTGCCCACGCCTTTGAGCGCAGTGGCGCCGGACCGGACACCCTTGCTCACGCCCGTCACCCTGGCAAGGCCGTCCCGCACCGCCTCCACGCCGTCTGGCAGCTTGGCCCTCTCCGAGGCCGCAGCCTTTATTTGATCTGCGCGTGACAGGTGATGAGTGAGTGGAGAGCACAAGGTGGGGCCTGTCCAGCCAGTCAGGACGTTCTCTGTTAGTTGGCATGTCCCAGTGCGCCCCTGCCCTCGCTCACCGCGCACGATCGGCGCCCTCCGCTTCACGGCCGGCCACACGATGTCATTCATCGCCAGCGCCGCCTGTGTGAGCCCCTCCCGCAGATTCTGCTCGGCAGACACGACCGTCTTGGCAGTGGTGCGCAGGCCCTTGCCCAGGTCTTGCCTGCGACAGAAAAAAGGGCTTTGCCGGGTTTGTTGCTTTGAAAAATGATAGTGGGGAATCCCACTGATGGGATCAACATCAAAACTGGTCTCAAGGCGTTTTGGTCCCAGAGGAGCCCCACCGTTGCACCCCCGACCAATTCGTGGCAGCCAGCTATGCCGCGCCCTGCTACACCTAAAACCCCCGGTCCCTCTCCCAGTCTCCGACCTTCCCACGCACCCAAGGCCGTTGAGCTCCTGGACGCAATCGGAGATCTCAAGCCCAGTCAATCGCACAGCAGCGGCGGTGTGAGGGACCTCTGTTCGCGTGGCCGACATGAGGGCACACGCCTCCTTGGCCGCTTTCCGCAGAGCCTGCGTGGGTGCGGGGCAGGGGTGCTCAGTGGGGCGGCCCCGTGCACAAGCTACTACGCAAGGCAAGCAACACCACAGCGACTTGCCAAAATCGCTGGAATGGCGGCTATGAGAGCTGCAGAGATGGCTATGCTCAGTGTGAACGCCCCTAGGGCCAGGAGCGTGCGGGCCGGGTCGGCACGCCAGGCAGCCACAAGGGCCGGGACAGCTGCCGCTGATGGGCTTCCTGCCAGGACTCGTGTGGTATTGCGCGGTCGAATCACCCGCACAGGCTCGATGATCAGCCTCCCAGAGATGAAAAATACATCATACGGAGCGCCATGCCCTTGGGCGTTCCGGCGCGGGGGGTGGATACCCCATGCCCGGACACCAAGGGGGGCTGCCCAGCAGGACCGCCCAGCAACCCCGAGGCCCGACACGGCACTCGTGGCCCCACACCTCATTGCACCGACCAAACCATGTCAGGACAGGGTGTCAGCCACAAACCCGGGCAAGAGCAGGCTATAGCTGGCTCCCTTTTCGCGCAGATGCCTAGCTTTCGAAACGGGCGAAAAGCACAGATTGCCGGAAAATCCAAGAGCGATCCCATCGTTCATCCGGGCCTCGCAGACCGAGGGAGAGTGGGGAGGGCGATGTGGGAGCGCCCTGCGCGAGCTTGCTTACTGCATTTCAACTGTGGCGCCATACGAATTGTCCTTACGCACAAGGACAACCGCACCGCGGGCAGGAGGAGGCTGAGCGAGACCATCTCGCCAAGCGGGCAGAGTGCTCCTGGGCCTGCGGGCCGCTTGTAGCCTTCCCAGTGCCTATAAGAGCCCGTTGGGGCCATGGCGCGCAATGAGGAAAAGGCGCAGAGCATGCTCAACCGCTTTCTAGCGGCCAAGCAAGCAGATGCCCGCCCCGAGAAGCAGAGACGGCCGTTCCTGGCCAGCGAGTGCCACGACCTCAATGAGGCCGACAAGTGGCGGCACCAGATCTTGCGAGAGATTGGCAAGAAGGTCATGGACATCCAGAACGCCGGCCTGGGGCGAGGAGAGGTGCGGGAGTTGGGGGGCTGGGAGGTGAAAGGAGGATTGCGCGGGCGACGGCCATAGGCCGCATCGCTGCGAATGCCATGGCTTGGAAGCCACACACAACACGCTCTCCCCACCCTTGCTCAGGCTCCGTGATCTCAACGATGAGATCAACAAGCTCATGCGGAGAAAAGGTCCACTGGGAGCGGCGGATAGTGGAGCTGGGCGGTCCCGACTACTCCAAGACGGGCCCCAAAGTGACCGACTCGCAGGGCAGGACGGTCACGGACGCCGCCGGGCGCGGGGCTGGGTACCGCTACTTTGGGGCGGCCAAGAACTTGCCCGGGGTCAAGGACCTGTTCGAGCAGGAGGCGCCGAGGCAGGTCCGGCGCACACGGGCCTGAGATGCTCCGGCTCGTCGACGGCGATTACTATGGCCTGCGTGACGAGGAGGATGGCGTGCTCGTCCGGGAGGAGGCCGAGGCCGAGGCGGTGCTGCAGGCCGAGGCCCAGCGCGAGTGGGAGGCCGGGGCGGAGGAGCGCCGCCTGCGGGCTGGGGCGGCCGCGGGCCGCGCGGCCGCCGCCGCCGAGGAGGCGGCGCGGGAGGAGCGCTTTGTCGCCTACGTCCCCCTGCCTGACGCGCAGGAGATCGAGGCGCGGGTCCTGGAAAGCAAGAAGGCCGCGCTGATGAGCAAGTACGCCTCCGAGGCGCTCCAGCAGGAGCAGGAGCGGGCCAAGGCCCTGCTCCAAAGGCGATGAGGGGCCTGTGCTGCCCCTTGCCGCCTTTTGACCATTTTCCACTACTTGTTGCTTTATTTTCCCTTTTTGTAATGCTTCGACAACATGCGATGAAAGGTGATGAAAGGCGATGGGAAGAAGCATGCCCATCAAGATTACTCCAACCGCGATCTGCGGATCGCACCAAAAAAGCCTGGCCACGCTCGCCCTCTACATCCCAGCTCCGTGCGCCCGGCTCGCGGCCCGACAAGTTGACAAATTGTGGTGCTACACAGCATTGACATCGTCAAGCAACTCAAGGGAGCCCTGGCTTGAGCGGGAGACGTGGGCCCGCAGGGCCGACACCTGCGATGAGCGAGCTCGTGAAGAGGGCCGCGCCGGAGGAGGCGCCAGCGAGCCCGACGGGCGCGATTGTGGAGGCAAAGCGGCAGCGAAGGGATGACGAGATTGTGCCGGCGGGCATCTCCATGTCGTCCTCCATCTCCACGAAAGTGGCGGAGGTGAGTGGGAGCCTGGGAAGCTTGCACTCGAATGATGCCTGCGCGATAATACGTGACCCGCAAAGTGACCATGCGCGCTTTTCACCTACATGTATACCCCCACAGGGCCCGGCACGGACCTCTGCGCTGCTGGCACCGAACATGCTGCTCACTGGCCACGCCGACCAAGTCTTCACGCTGCGCTTCAACCCAGCCGGCGACCTCATTGCCACTGGCAGCTTTGACAAGACCATCCTCGTGTACCGCGTCTACGGCGAGTGCGAGAACGTGCTCCAAATCAAAGGTGATTGAGCGTTGGGTGTGTTGTGGGGGAGTGGGGGGATTCAAGAACGTGCTTGTGCGCGCATAGGCCCCACCCCGCACACTTAGAGCGTCACCCACCCCCATTTCCGCGTCTCCAGGGCACAAAAATGCGGTGCTGGAGCTGCACTGGCTCCCCGACGGCGAGCGCCTGGTGTCATGCTCGCCGGACCGGACGGCGCGCGTGTGGGACGCGGAGACGGGGCGCCAGCTCAAGCGCATGGCAGAGCACACGGAGATTGTCAACTCCTGCCGGCCGCTGCGCCGCGGCGGGCCGCTCGTCGTCACGGGCTCGGACGACGGCACCGCCAAGGTCTGGGACCTGCGCGCCAAGCGCTCAGTGGCCACCGTGACGGAGCGGTACCAGATCCTGGCCACCGCCTGGGCCGAGGCCGGCGACCAGGTGAGCAGTTTTGGTGGGGAGGGCACGTCCAGCGCATTCGTATCTACGATCGCGCCCTACCTCACACATGCTTGATACCCTCCTCCCCCCCTCTTTTGATCCAGATCTACACGGCTGGCATCGAGAACGTGGTACGGGCGTGGGACCTAAGGCGCAACGAGGCGGTGATGACGCTGGAGGGCCACACCGACTCGGTGACGGGCCTGGACGTCGCGCCCGGCGGCACGCACCTGCTGAGCAACGGCGCCGACGGCGTCGTGCGCGAGTGGGACGTGCGGCCCTACGCGCCGCAGGACCGGTGCTGCGCCGCATACCGCGGCGCGACGCACGACTTTGAGCGCAACCTCCTGCGCTGCGCCTACTCGCCCAACGGGACCAAGCTCGTGGCCGGCTCGGCCGACCGCCTGGTGCGCGTCTGGGAGCGCGGCACCGCGCGGCAGCTCTACGTGCTGCCGGGCCACACGGGCAGCGTGAACGAGGTCGTCTTCCACCCGACCGAGCCCATTGTCGCCAGCGCCGGCAGCGACAAGCGGGTCTTCATGGGCGAGCTCGCCAGCGCCAGCGCGGCGTGATGGGTTGTGGGAGGTGGGGATGCGTCCTGACGCGTAGTACTCCTGACGGTTATGACGCTGCTGCGGACGCGTGCGCGGACTGAACGCTCAATCGTGAGACGCTGTAAGAAATGATTTCAAACGAATAGACAATGGACAGCACGAGTCGTCAAGAGGGTCGGATTGCGCAAAAGAATGCAGAGAGATACGGTACACTCCTGGCTCAATCCTTTGTCCGACCCGTCGCTGCGTCGTCGTCAGACGCCTCGCCACCCGCCCCTCCCTCATCAGAAACCTGCCCACGCTCACCCTCGGCTAGCCACTCGAGTGCCGGGCCCAGGAGCTCGCGCGGCCAGTCGGCCGGCGCGGGGCAGGCCTCCAAAAAGTCCAGCGCGCCGGCCCGCGCCGGTTCCACCAGCGCCTGGTCCCGGGGCAGGCAAAAGAAGCCCAAGGAAGGAGCAGCCGAAGTATAATTGCTCGCCCCCGAAGCAGCAGACCACCCGCTAATCGTCGTCGTCTCCGCGCGCCGCCCGCTCTGGCGCGTGCCCAGGACGTCGCCGGCGCCGCGCAGCGCAAAGTCCAGCTCGGCGACCTCGAAGCCGTCGCGCGCGCGCGCGCCAGCGCGCGCAGCTTCTCCTCGGCGCCGTCGCCGGCGACCAGGTAGCAGGCGGCCGCGCGGCCGCCGCGGCCCACGCGGCCGCGCAGCTGGTGCAGCTGCGCCGAGGCCAAAGCGCTCGGCGCGCTCGACGATCATGAGGCTCGCGGCCGGCACGTCCACGCCCACTTCCACAACCGAGGTCGTGACCAGCACCGGCGTGCGCCCGGCCGCAAAGGCCGCCAGCGCGGCCGCCTTGGCCTCGGGCGCCAGGCGCCCGTGCAGCAGGCCCACGCGGCTCCTCGTCCAGGCCCACGGCCGCCGCAAAGCGCGGGCGCGCTCGGCCGTCGCGGCCGGCACGTCGCTGGCTGGGGTGTTGCCACTGGACGCCGGCATCACCAGCGGGCACACCACGTACGCGCGACCCCCTTCTTGCAGCTCGCGGCGCGCGTGCGCGAGCATCGCGTGCCGCGCGTCGGCGTCGTCGTGCCGCAGCACGCGCGTCGTCACGCCGCCGCGCCCCGCCGGCCCCCCCCTTTAACACCACGTGCGTCAGCTCGCCGTGCGCCAGCAGCGCCTGCGTGCGCGGGATGGGCGTCGCGCTCATGCCCAGCACGTGCGGCGCCGTGCCTGCCGCCTTGCCGGCCAGCGCCGCGCGCTGCGCCACGCCAAAGCGGTGCTCCTCGTCCACGATGACCAGGCCCAGCCGCGCAAAGCGCGTGCGCTCGCCCAGCAGCGCGTGCGTGCCCACCGCGACCGAGATGGACCCATCCGCCAGGCCGCGCAGCGTCTCCTGCCGCGCCGCGCCGCGCTGCGAGCTGGTGACCAGCACGAGCGATGGGAGAGGGAGGGTTGGTTGTCGGTTCGTCGACGCGCGAGGCTCCGTCGCTCGAGACTTGTCGACTTCAATTTTCCCTTCCTTCTCTTCCGCCGCCACTAGCGCAGCCATATTATCGAGCACCTCCCGAAACACGGCGGCCAGCTGGGCCGCTAAAATCTCCGTGGGCGCCATGATGGCCACCTGCAGCCCGCTGCCCAGCGCCTGCAGCGCGGCCAGCAGCGCGACCGCCGTCTTGCCCGTGCCCACGTCGCCCTGCAGCAGCACGGCCATCGGCGCGCCCCCGGCGCGGCCAGCGCCGCGCGCAGCTCGCCCAGCGCCGCGCGCTGGCCGCGCGTGAGCTCGTACGGCAGCGCGCGCAGCGCGAGCGGCACCAGGCCCGCCGCGTCCAGCGCGGGCGCGGCGCGCACGCCCCCGGCCAGGTCGCGGTCGCGCCGCGCGCGCTGCCGCGCCAGCAGCCGCACCTGCAGCTCGAACACCTCCTGGAAGCTCAGGCGCAGCCGCCCCGCGGCAAAGTGCGCCGCGTTGCGCGGCGCGTGCGCCGCCTCGAGCGCCTCCAGGTAGCCTCCGAGCCCCGCGCGCTCGCGCACGCGCGCCGGCACCGGGTCGTCCCAGGCGCCGGCCGCGCCGCGCAGCAGCGCGACGCCCTTGCCCACGGCCGCGGCCAGCCGCGCCGAGCTCAGCCCGGCGCGCGTGCCGTAGTCGGGCACCACCAGCGCGCCCGCAGAGCGCAGCGCGCGCACGTCCGCGTCGGCGGCCGGCGCGGCGCGGTAGTCCGCGCCCGCAAAGACCCAGTCGCCCGGGCCGCCGCCCGGCTCGGGCTCCACGCGCCCCGACACCACAAAGCGCTGCCGCACCTGCTTCTTCAGCGCCCAGTACTCGACCAGCAGCGGTGGGTTGCCAGCGCCCCGAAACTTGCGCAGCGTCAGCCGGGTGGGCTGGGAACCCGCCGCACTCAGGTCGCCGGCCGCGCCCGCGCCCTCTGCCGGGTCCACCACGAGGTAGCGGGCCTCCAGCCAGCCGCCGCCACGCGACACGGGGCGCGAGGCCACGTGCTCCAGCTCCGCCACGAGGCACACGGGCTGCGGGCCCCACACCTCGCGGCGCGGCAGCGCCCCAAACGGAAACACGCTGTACGAGCGGGGGAAGCTGTGCAGCAGGTCGCGCAGCGTCCGTATGTCCGCCTGGCGCATGCCCGCCAGCTGCAGCGCCGTGAACGCGTGCGGCCGGCGAAAGTCGCTCAGGGGCGTGTCCAGAAACGAGGCCGGCCCCGCCCGGGCCCGGACGGCCTCCTCCGCTTGGCGCCAGAGACGTACGCGCTCCTCGGCGTGCGGGCGCTCGAGCGGCAGGGATTGTGCCGACCCTTCTGCGCCGCGGCACAGCCTGTCGAGCGTGTGCTCGACCTGGATGTCTGCGCCAAACTCTGCCGGCCGAAACTTGTGACGCGGCAGCGGGCTCGCCGGGTCCCCGGCCGGGGTCTGCGGCGCCGCGGCCCGCGCGCGCGCGGCGGCGCGCCGGGCCTCGGGCGCGACGACGCTGCCGGCCGGCAGCCCGGCGCCGGCCGCCCCGGGCGGCCCCAGCAAACTCTCGGCGCGCGCGCCCACGCACGCGAGCAGGCCCTCGAGCACCGCGGCGTTGGCGCGCACGTCGGCCATGGCCCGGTGCGCACCCTCCAGGCCGCGCCCCGTAAAGTGCGCGTACAGGGCTCCCAGCCGCAGCGCCGGGAACGCGTGCCGGCTCTGCAGCCCGCGCGCCAGCAGCAGCGTGTCGAGTGCCCGCACGGCGCGGAGGGGCGGCAGGCCCAGCGCCGCGGCCTGGCCCTGGATCATGGGCAGGTCAAACCCTGAAGGCGGAGCGCAAGGGTGGAGTCTTGTTGGGTGGCGAAAGCGCAGGAACGCTGCACCCCGAGCGCCAAACCCTTGTACGTGCAAGCGCCAACCCCTCGCACACATCCGCAGCACAAAGCATGATCCGTGCAAAACCAACAGCCCCACAAGCAGCAATACGCGCCGGTCCCCGTCCAACGCACGCAAAATGTTGTGGCCAATCAGGAGGGGCACACAGCCGGGGCCCCCAGCGTGCACGTGCTCGCGCATGAAGTCGATCATTCGCTCGTAGGCCTCCCTGCAAGGAGTGGGTGGGCTCAAAGGATTTGGCAGCGGAGCAAACGAGCCTGGTTACCCAGTTCAAGCATACGGTGCCCAGGTACGCGCCACTGTCGCACATTTCACCACGCCTCCCAAGGCGAGACATCCACAGAAACCGCTTACCCAAACTCTGGCACGCCCGCTTCCAGGAGCATGGCATTGGTGATGCCAGTCAGCTCCTGGATGGCCGGCGACAGCGCCACGCCCCGGGCATGCGCACGAGCGTCTGAAACTCGCGGCCCGTGGCGGTGCACAGCACCGCCAGCTCCGAGACGCAGTCCTTCCCGGCACGCATGCCAGAGGTCTCGATGTCCAGCACAAAGGGGACCATGGAGGTCACAGCGTCGTCGGCAAGGACTTGGTCCGGCTTCCAGAGCTCGGACGTTGGCAGCGCCTGGGGCACCGACGGCGGAGGAGTCACAGGAGCCAGCACTGTGCTCCTCCTGGCAGCCTCGGCTTCTTGCTCACCAACACAAATCTCAATCGGCGCTGTCTCCAGCTCATCAGGCAGCCTGTCGAGGACCTTTGAATTGCGGTCGCCACCCCCGAGGACGACAGGCGGACCTTGAGGCACTCCAGCGCGGCCACCAGCTGCTCCAGCTCCTGGCGCCTGCGCTCCTGAGACAGCCGCCGGTAGGCCCTGGCGCTCGCCACAGCCGCTTCCAGGCTGCGGTGCGCGGCACCGTCGGCCTCGACCCTGCGCCGCAGGTCCTCCAGGCCCTCCACGAGAAACTGGTCAAACGGCCGGAGGCGGCCCATGGCGTTCACAAAGCCGTGCGCGCGCTCGTAGCCGGCCCCGGCTAAGAGGCTTGCCACCGCGTCGCGCGCGCCCTCGGGGTGGCCAGCGACGATGGCGTGGCCGGCCGAGGCTGCGCCTGAATGGCGCTGGGGGGGCGGGCCCAGTGCCTGGCAGGGTGCGGCAGAAGTGTGAAAGGGCGACCCCTGCGTACATTACAAACGTAGAGTGAATCATTTGGTATATGAAGATCCAGGTGAGGCCCGCGCTTGCCGTCGGCAGTCGACAGCAATGAATCGTGATCTCTGGACACGGCATGACCCAAGCCCGCCCCTTCCCATCGCTTCCTACCGCCAGCGGGAGACGTCCTGGTACCCACAGCCTCCATCCCAGAGCCCTTCGAGAAGCCCTGTTCATTATACCCAGGGTATCCAGCACCGAGCGGGGGGTAGGCCCCATCCTGAGGCGGGCGTGGGGTGCCTCCGGGTGGGCCGGGCCGCAGGTCATGCGCAGCCCTGTCCGGCGTGGGGCGCCGCTACATGGCGACGGGCGCGAGGGTATGGTTTCGAGGCCGTTTCTGGGGGTTGTCGATCGCGCAGGCGAGCGCACCGGTCTGGGGACTGGCATTTTGGTTGGCTGTGTCCGCGACTTTTCACGCTCCCCGGCGTTCGAACCCGGGTTAACAACGGTCTCGCGACAAAGTGTACAGGGGACGACGGTCGGGCGCATTTTATGTATACACGTGTGCTCCTAGCAGATGCGACGATACCATGAGCAGAAAATCAAAGCTTTTTCCAGTAATGTGAGCGAACGTAATGTGTGCGCGGGCAGGCGCGGAAGAGAAGCTCTCTCCAGCGCGACCCCTCTCTAGAGCCCGGGCATGGGGAAGGCCGTGGCAAACTCCTCGACCTCCTTGGCCAGGGCCTTGATGCCGGCGTGGGTGTCCTTGTTGGCGTCCAGGTGCGCCACAAAGGCGCGCAGCTTGCCGTCGCCCGGGGTGGAGTCGGAGAGCTCCTTGGCGATGCCCATGGCGGCGTGGAACATGTCGCCCACGCGCTCAAAGTCGGCCTCGCGCAGGCCGCGCGTGGTGAGGGCGGGCGTGCCGATGCGCACGCCGCCCGGGACGACGGCGGACTTGTCCCCCGGCACGCTGTTCTTGTTGAGCGTGATGTGCACGGCGTCGAGCACGTGCTGCGCGCGTGCGCCGTCGATGCCGGCGGGCTTGAGGTCGACGAGGATGAGGTGGTTGTCGGTGCCGCCGGAGACGAGGGTGTAGCCGTGCGCGCGCAGGCGCTCGGCCAGCGCGCGCGAGTTGCTCAGGACCTGCTGCTGGTAGGCCCGGAACTCGGGCGTGGCGGCCTGGCCGAGCGCGACGGCCAGGCCGGAGATGGTGTGGTTGTGCGGGCCGCCCTGGATGCCCGGGAAGACGGCCTGGTTGATCTCGGCCTCCAGGCCCTTGCGGAAGAAGATGAGCCCGCCGCGCGGCCCGCGCAGGCTCTTGTGGCTGGTGGTGGTCACCACGTCGGCGTGCGGGAAGGGCGAGGCCACCACGCCGGCGGCGACCATGCCGGAGATGTGCGCCATGTCGGCCATGAGGTAGGCCCCCACGCGGTCGGCGATGGCGCGCATGCGCGCGTAGTCAAAGTCGCGGGAGTAGGCCGAGGCGCCGGCGATGATGAGCTTGGGGCGGAAGAGCAGCGCGCTGCGCTCGAGCGCGTCGTAGTCGACCAGGCCCGTGGCCTCGTCCAGGCGGTAGGGCATGGACTCAAAGTAGACGCTGGTGGCCGACACGCGGCGCTTGGGCGTCTGGAAGCCGTGCGTGAGGTGCCCGCCGTGCGGCAGGTCCAGGCCCATGATGCGGTCGTGCGGCTTGAGCAGCGCCGTGTACACCGCAAAGTTGGCGGGCGAGCCCGAGTGCGGCTGCACGTTCACGCCCCACTCGGCGGGGTCCAGGCCGAAAGCCGCCAGCGCGCGGCGCTGGCACAGGCGCTCCGCCTCGTCGATGAACTCGTTGCCGCCGTAGTAGCGCGCGCCGGGCAGGCCCTCGCTGTACTTGTTGGTCATGCAGGAGCCCACGGCCGTCATCACCGCGCGCGAGGTGAAGTTCTCGCTGGCGATCAGCTCCAGGCCCGTCACCTGACGACGCTTCTCCTTCACCACCAGCGCCGCGATCTCGGGGTCCACCTCCTCCAGAGAGCCGTCCTTGAAGAACATGAGGCCCTTGGGGTCGGCGCTCACCGCGGGGGCTGCGTCATGAGTGATGGGGTGTTTTAACAACAACGAGACCATGCCAAGCGTGCGCCAGGCAGCATGGCCCCCGCCACGCCACTCAAAACCCCATCGTCAAAAACATGCATGCATGCATTGCTGCACCATGCACAGTCCCGACCTTACCCTGGCGCTCGAGGGTGGTCGCGCGGCGCGGGGCCGCGAGGCGCGCCTGGTGCGGCCGGGAGGCCAGGCGCTGGATGCGGCTGCCAAAGCCCGTGGCCGGCTCCTGCCGGGAGGCAGAAACCTTGGAGGGCGCAGCAGCGCCCGAGCACAACGACTGCATGGCTGCTCGAGGCCGGGCACAGTCGGCTCGCGAATCGGCGACCGGGCACACGCGTGACGAGCACAAAATGCTGGATGGAGTTTTGGTATTGGCCTGGTGCTGCAGCGGTCGACAAACGGTCGCTGGGCCCGCGTTGCGGGAAGACCTCTCGCGCCCGGATCCCGGCTCACGTTGTGGAGCTGGATCCGCGGGTCGCGCCCGGTTTCCAAATCGGGTGCGCGCCCCTCCCAGCCTTTAAAATGCCAACTCCACTGCCAGACCACAGCTTCCCCTCAAATACCATTTTGAAATCTGTTCAACACGTTCCAGGAGAGGCCAACCGGAAGGGGTCCTCTCGCCATGAAGGTTTCCGTGCTTTTGCTCGCGGCGCTCCTGGGAGTGGCTGCCGCGGCCAGCTCCCTGCGCACCGCCGCCTTCCACGACGATGTCTACCTGCATGCCCAGGTGTGTGGATGCAGTTGGGCTACGGGTCTGGGCCAATGTTCTAGGTTTGGGCCGCGGGCTAGATTTGTCCGTGGAGCTGTCGGGGTCTCCCGCCTAGCCGGATCTCGGGCCCCTATCCCGGCCGGGTCTATGGTCATGAGCTGTGCGGGTCGTGCCTTGCATGAAGCCTGGAGCGCTTTCCAGGCCCCTGCCGTCCAGGCCGGGAGCCCTAGTGTCGGGTCAGCCCGTTCCGGACGCAATCACGTGGGTGAAACCCCAGGTCTCAACGGTTCATTCCCCCCTGCTGGCAGTCGGACGCCAAGGCCGCCTTTCTGCGCTGGGCCCGTTTCTACGGCAAGAGCTACACCCCTGCCGAGGAGCCCGCTCGCTTTGAGGCCTGGATGCGCAACGTGGAGCGCATCTCCCGCCACCGTTCGGAGAACAGCGGCTCCTCCTACACGCTGGGCCTGAACGGCCACGCCGACCTGACCACCGAGGAGTTCCGCCTGCGCTACTTTGGCGAGAGCCCCAAGGACCTGCTGGCGCTGCGCGCGGCCGCCTCGAACGACCTGGAGGGCAAGAAGAGCAAGTACTACCGCCCCTGGCAGTACGGCTCCACCGTCCCGCCCGCGGCCGTGGACTGGGTTGCCGGAGAACATGATCACGCCCGTGAAGGACCAGCACGTGAACGGCTCCAAGTGCGGCTGCTGCTTCGCCTTCTCCGGCGTGGCGGGCGTGGAGGCGGTGAACGCGCTGTACAGCGGCGGCGACCTGACCACGCTGTCCGAGCAGCAGATCGTGGACTGCGACAGCTACGACTGGGGCTGCGACGGCGGCGACTTCAACGACGTCTTCCGCTACACCATCGACAACGGCGGCCTCGTCCCCGGACGCGGAGTACCCCTACGCGGCCAAGGAGATGAAGTGCCTGCGCAAGCTGGAGCGCAAGCGCGCCGCGGTGACCATCGACCACATCGTGACCGTGCCCGAGTCCAACGAGACCGCGCTGGCGCAGGCGCTGGCGCACACGCCCACCAACGTGGCCATGTGCTGCGGCGAGTTCATCGACGCCTGGCACCTCTACACGGGCGGCATCTTCGACGAGAAGGCGCACTGCACGGAGCCCATCGACCACGCGCTGCTGGCCGTCGGCTACGGCACCGACCCCGACGGCACCCAGTTCTGGAAGATCAAGAACTCCTGGGGCGCGCACTGGGGCGAGGAGGGCTACATGCGCGTCAAGCGCAACATCGCCGACCCCAAGGGCTCCAACGCCGTCGCCCTGCTCCCGGGCTTTGCCGTCAAGCTCACCGACAACCCGCGCCCCGACGCCGCGATCGTCGGACGCAAGGGCGCCGCCACGCCCTTCCTGCGCGCCGCCTCGGAGTAGGGCGTGTCGCCGCTCGGACACCCTGTGCACTACAACGCGGACGAATCCGCGCGCCGCTCTGATCCATTCTTCCTTTCTCACGCATGATCATGCACTACCTATGACTGCCCGGACCGAATCAAGGGGGCGGCGACGTTTTCCCATCGATGTTTTCTCTTAGTAGAGATATGCGTAGCGCGCGTCGCCCTGGCGACGCGCCCGTTCTCCACGAAAACCTTCTGGGAAAGTTTCTGCGTGCCCTGTCGTCTCTTCCTTCTGCTACGCCACCGCACGCCGCGTCGGCTCTTTTCGCCGCCGACGTCCCGAGCGCGAGCGCCTCCGGGTCGCGCGCCCGCCGGCTCGTCCCCGGGCGCTCCCTCGAGAGAAGCACGCCCTCGCCCTCTTGTCCAATCACTGCTGCCTTTGATTTTAAAGAATTGTGTGCGATGCACGATGAGATGAGGAGGAAGAAGGAGGGGGGTTATAGAGAGATGGTTCACAGTGAGGCAGCAAGTCACACACACAACTTTATTGGGCATCTGCCTCTTCTTCGTCTACAAGGCCGCTGCCTCCTCCAGAGCCCGCATCTGCGCCTCAAAGTCGTCGTCCTCAATACTGCTCTGCTGCTGCACCACGTGGGGAGAAGGTTTAGGATGTCAGGTGCATGTTGTCGATAGAGATGCGCATGATTGCTTGGCAGCAAACCAATTGCGCACCGTTGCTGGGGTAGCTGTTGGAGGGGTCTTGCTGTTCTCCTGCTCGGCCTGGTTCCCAGTCTCGCCAGCTGCCGATGAATGTTGCTTTGCAGGCACACAATGGGCAGGCTGGGGCTTGGAGGTGGAGCCGGCCTTGGATGTCGGCGCCTGCAAAAGATCACGAGGGAACATCAGACGCTCTTAAACCAAGCTGAGAGAGCTCAGTTCAACGCAAGTAGACAGATCGGGGCGCTAGCGCAACCATTCAGAGGCACACTGCCAGGAACTGTTCATCGCTGCAGGCTGCGGCGTACCTGGGGCGCAGGTGCAGAAGCGAATGTCGACAAGGCGCGCTGTGAACTAGGTCGCACCTCCTTTGTCTGCGCTTGCGGGTCTTGCGAGGCGGCGGCCGCCTTGGCTCGCTTTGCCTGCGGCGATACAATGTTGGTGGCATTTGTTGCCTCAAGCAATGAGAGCATTTAATTATGGAGCGCCAATTGGCGCGACCTCATCCACCCACCACGCACCGCTCGGATCTCCTCGATCGACTTGGGCCTTGGCAGCGCCGGGGCGGGGTCGGCGGCGGCAGGGCTTGGGCGCCGCGCCGATTCGGCAGCGCTGGTGGCGCTGCTCGACGGGATGACAGCCGGGGACCCACTCCTCGACCTGGTGGGCAATGCCGTCCGCTTGGACGACCGCGCAGCCGCCGGCTTGGGCGTTAGGGACTCTGTCGCACAAGCAAGAGGTCCCCGCGCCGCAGCGCCCTTGGTCAGCGGCCCGCGCCCCTCCGCGTCGCCTCCACGGCGCTTGACTCCGACTACAGACGCCGCGGTGTCGCGCTTGTCAGAGGCACGAGCCTTGGAGCCATCGACATTGGCAGGGGACGCGGGTCTGCCGGAAATTGCGCCGAGCCGTCCTCGCAGACGCTCTGGAATGGCAGTGTTGCCAGGGAGGTCTACCGGAGCCTTTGCGGGTGCCTGGGGACGAGCTTGGACTGCGGTGCGAGTGGCTGTCGGCGGCACGGCCCGAGCCCCGGACATAGGCGCAGCCCCAGCGCTGGTCGCTGGCCGCCCCGGCACCGCCTGGGTCGAGGAGCTGCCTGCTTTAGAGGCGCCTAGCCTGGCTGCACCCGCAGGTGCCGGTGGCGGCGGGGCGGTCACGACATATGTAGTTGTGCCAGTCAAACTGGCACCAGGTTTGTCCAGCATACTCTTGGTGGAGTTTGCCTGCACTCGCTTTGTGAGAATGGAAAGTCAGGGCATGCTTGGCGTTGTGATCACTTGACCCCGATCCCATCTCCCCACACACACCCACACCCACACACATAAGCCACCACACAGGTAGCTAAACACACACACATACACTTATAGCTTTGGAACCCCCCCCCACGCACCTCATTGTGCCGAAAAGGACAAAGGGAGCCCTTGGCGCAGAATCCTTGGAGATAAAAGATGCAATCTGGAGTCTGGCCCTTGACCGGTCTTGCCGCGGACTTGGCCTGTCAGAGGAGAAAGTTGTCATTGTTGGAGGTGATTCTCAGCATGTATACACTGTAGAAGGACATACATCTCACCAATACAACAGGTAGCAGGTGCAAAATGAACAAAATGGTCAGGCTCACGCCCCGCAGCATTGCCTACCTCATCATGGCGAAACGGGCAGACAGCGCCCTTGGCGCAAAAGCCTTTGAGAAAGTAGACGCAGTCCACAGAGGATCTTGGGTCCATCAGCCACAGACCAACTTGTGCTCAGGTTCTTGCGCCTACACATGCGAGTGAGTGGATGAGGCTTGGGCCCATCGCACCTCAGCCAGCTGCACTCCCATCGCCATACCCAGGTAACAACACGACCACCACCATTTAGAACTCACCGGACGCGATGCTGCAGGCCGGCACGCCGTCTGCAGCGTGTGATGACCAGCGACCGCTGTTACTGGGTCCGCCGAGTCCAGCAGCCCGCGGATGGCGCTGGGCGCCCGAGCGTTGCCGAGGCCAGCGCCGCACGGGCGGTCCGAGCCATGTGCTCTCCGCGCCGCAGCGTCGTCCCGGCGTCCACATGTGTATATTAAATCAGTTCCCCACCATGCATGCATTTCCCTACCTCTACGCCGAGCGCGTGACGCTGGATCGCTTATCAAGTGACAATCAGGGCAGAAGCGAGTTTAGAACACAATTGATCCGAGTCGGAACGGAGCCCGTCGTCGCGCATGCGATAATTTGCATGTATTCTTGATATGTGGCCAAACGTATGAGTTGGAAACTTTTTTTGAAGGGCCCCAGTGCCCGACGACACAATCGAGATCATCCGGAAGAATCGCTGCGGCGCGCGAACTGAAATCCCCCCTCTTCCTTTTCTCCTCTCTACACCATACATGTGCTCATGGCTTACACGGTCTACTCGCGGAACTCGTAGGGGTTCCTCCCCACTTCCTTGAGCACGGCAACCTGGCTGCTGGGCACCGGCGCCACGGGCCTCTCAGGCTGCTCCTCAAACGCCTTTTTGATCGAGTCGGAGACCAGGACGAAATTGCCCTTGTGCCCGGGCACCTGGCCCACGACGTAGACCAGGTCCCGCACGGGGTCCACCTGAGGGGCATTGGGGTGAGACAAGGCGTCAGTACAGAAAGGCAAGGAGGTCTGACGCACTGCCAGTTCTTAGGTGAGGTGCCTTCAAGACTAGTGTCATTATTTCTGAAGAAACCCAGCACCTAAGCCTCTGCTGGCGCCGCCCCTCCCCTTTCACACTACCCAACCAAGTTACCTTGTACACGAGGCAGTTCTGGACAGTCGTGCGCTCCCCGCCCATGCGGCCAGCCATCTTCTTGCCCTTCCACACCCGGCCCGGATCCTGCGCAGAGGATAAGCAGACACCAGGATCAATCTCTTGACAGAAAGACGTCACACGAGAGAATTGACTTTATTAATATACATGCATCCCAACATTAAGCCGCTCCACCCCACCAACACCGCAAGACCTCTCCCACGAACCTGCGCCTGGCCGATGGACCCGGGCGCCCTATGGGTCAGCGAGTTGCCGTGACTGGCCGGCCCTCCCGCAAAGTTCCACTTTCTTCATGGTTCCCTGGAAGCCCTTGCCCATGCTCGTGCCGACCACGTCGACGTACTGTCCGGGGACAAAGAGCGAGGCCGGCAGCTCGGTGCCCACCGGGAGCACCGCGTCGGGCGTCACCCGGAACTCGGCCAGCTTCCGGAGGATGGGCAAGCCGGCCGCCTGGAAATGACCCCGGAGCGTGGGGGGGACCTGCTTCGGCCGCTTGGCGCCGATGCCCACCTGCAGGGCCGTGTACCCCTCCTTCTCCTCCGTCTTCACTTGGACCACCTGGAACCAGGGGGTGGAGCGTGGAGGGAAGTGTGAACGGGAAGCGAGGCAACCCATAGCCATTCGATTGGCAGGCGGATGGACTTGAGCAGTATGCTTGAGCCAGCACGCCAAACGCCTGGCAGCACACCGTTCTCAAGTCGCCATGCACCACTACACCAGCATTTCCGATAACTGGCCCCAACCCCGCTCCTCCTCCTCATCCCTCATCTCCCACTCCCTGCAAACCTCCAATCCCCCTCATCATAACACACCTTGCAGCCGTCCAGCCACAAAACCGTGAGGGGAAGGCGCCTGCCCCAGTTGTCCCACTCCTGCGTCATGCCCATCTTGACGGCAACCACGCCCGTGCGCTTGGTGTCCGGGCCGGCGGTGGACGGCACATCGCTGGTGCGGGCCACTGCCTCCGCCGCATCCGAGTACAGGCGCGTGCATGAGACGCCCTTGACCATCAACGGCGCCAGAACGGCCTGTGCGCCATCCCGGGAACCGCTAGCCACCGCGGCGAGGGCGCCCCGCAAGGTGCTCACGCCACGCATGGCGCAGAGCTAGCCGGCCGAGACGCGACCGGTTTCCCGTCAATCCTCCGTCAGTGAAATCACCGTAAATCGTTTGACATGCAAGTCGTTGTCTGGCTGGAACAACCCGTGGCAACGCTTGGGGGAGGCACGATCCTGAGCTCAGGCTGCCCTGCCAAGCCGGGTGGCGCGCGATCGGGAACAGATTTCCTCCAACCTCGTCGTCGCCCCGGCGATGACGTGTAGGGATCCACGGAGGAAAGAGGTGGCCCATGCCCCTCAGATTCGCCCCGCGGCATGCTGCCCTAGTCGCCGTCCGCTCGGTACGTAAGACTCCCAGTCCAGCTCTTGCAACTCATTGTTCCCGCAGTACATTGCCTCTGCCCTCATCTGAGCCTGCCTGAGCGCCCGTCGGAACCCTAGGTTTTCGACCGCCAACACCCCCCTGCTACGAGTGTCGTAGCGTACCCAACCGCTTTGCATCGAGGCTCTGCTTGACGAATGTCAGTAAGCCAAATCGCTATCAAGAATGTGGTGAAGAACGTTGCTCCCTCTGGGAGCAAGCCCCTGGAGAAGCCTCCCTACCATCACCCGCTCGACCCCCTGTCGGGCCAAGAGCTCGCTGCCGCCGCTACCGCGTGCAAAGAGTATGCTGCTCGTCTGAAGCTCCCCGCTTTGCGTTTTAACGCTATCGGAGCCAAGGTTCGTGTCGTGGTTGTCGGCGTGAGGGTGGGCTGACGTGAGGTAGGGCACGTCGGACGGCGTTCGGCCGACGGGGTCAGATCGCACCGCACTGCTGTGATGATGTACGTGGCCGACAGATCAAGCCCCAACGTAGGCACACGATCTTTTGCATTGTGCAGGAGCCGAACAAGTATGAAGTCCTGGCCTTCCAAAAGGGCGGCGCCCGCCCGGCTCGGCGGGCGATGTGCGTCCTGCAGGCCCCGCCCCGCAACTCGATCATCGAGGCCGTGGTGGATCTGGAGGGCACCCGCCCCATCGTTATTTCGTGGAAGGAGGTGCGCAGGCTGGGGCGGCTGGACCTCTGGGACCGGGCCCGCCGGGCGAGGGCAAGGGTTTCCGGGGGAGGTGGCGATGGAGTCGGATCCGGGGTTTTGAGATGCTGTCGGGTCGGGTCGGGTCGTACGGATGCAGCAGCTTCGCTGGGATCTTGCCCTGGTCAGATCCGGCTGCGACGCGCATGGACGAAGATCAATTTTGTTTGTTCTTTTTTTGCTGCGTTGATGGCGTGTTGTGTGCTCGCGGGCGCGCTGGGATGATGATTGGGAGGGTGGTGCCTTGGGATCTTGGCACCCCCTTGGAATCTTTTTGTCCATGCCTCTGGCAGGAATGAAGTCGCTCCCTCATTCCATGACCCCACTCATCATCTCACCTCCCCTGTCTCAACCCCCCCTTCCAGCTGGAGGGCGCTCAGCCGGCGATGACGCTGGACGACGTGATTGAGAGCGAGGTCGCGATCAAGGAGAACAAGGAGTTCCGCGACTTTGTGGCCAAGCGCTACGGGATCACCAACATGGATGACATCGCGGTGGACCCCTGGTACTCTGGCCAGCGCTTTGGCCCGACCAACGGGCGCATGGTGCAGTGCTTCCTGTACCAGCGCACGAGCAAGTTTGACAACTTTTACGCGCACCCGCTGGATGCGGTGGTGTTCTTCAACTACTCCACCATGTCCATCGACCGCTTCTGCGTGTACGGCGACGCGGAGGGGAAGCAGGACGTCCCGCTGGGCGCGGCCGACTTTTCGCGGCACCTCATGGACCGGCCCTGGCGCCAGGGTCTCAAGCCGCTGCACGTGGTGCAGCCCGAGGGCCCCAGCTTCACGGTGCGCGGCAACGCGGTGGAGTGGCAGAAGTGGAGCTTCCAGGTGGGCTTCTCCTGGCGCGAGGGCCTGATCCTGTACAACCTCGGCTACCGCGATCAGGGCCGCGTGCGCCCGGTCATGTACCGCGCGGCGCTGGCGGAGATCATCGTGCCCTACGCCGAGCCGCGCGCGCCGTACGAGACCAAGTGCGCGTACGACATCATGGACTACGGCCTCGGCTTCTGCGCCAACTCGCTGGAGCTGGGCTGCGACTGCCTGGGCCACATCCACTACTTTGACGCCCTGCTCAACAACGCGCGCGGCGAGCCCATCACCATCAAAAAGGCGGTGTGCATGCACGAGGAGGACTACGGCATCGCGTATAAACATTTCGACTACCGCACCGACGAGACGGAGGTGCGGCGCCTGCGGCGCCTGGCCATCTCCTTCATCGCGACCATCGCCAACTACGAGTACGGCTTCTTCTGGTACCTGTATCAAGACGGCAGCATCCACTTTGAGGTCAAGCTGACGGGCATCGTGTCCACCAGCCCGCTGCACGAGGAGGAGAAGCTGCGTGGCCCCGACTTTGGCAACCTGGTCGCGCCCGGGGTCAACGCCGCGCACCACCAGCACTTTTTCATGACGCGCATGGACATGGCCGTGGACGACGACAACGGCGGCCAGGGCCTGAGCGTGGTCGAGATGGACGCGGTGCCGCTGGGGCCGGGCGACCACCCCAACCCGCACGGGCACGGCTTCAAGGCCGTCGAGACCGTGCTGGAGACGGAGCTCAAGGCGCAGCGCGACGCCGTGCCGCAGCTCTCGCGCCAGTGGAAGATCGTGAACCCGCGCGTGCTCAACCCGCGCTCGGGCAAGCCCGTCTCCTGGAAGCTCATGCCCACGACCGCCTCGCCGCCCATGCTGGCCGGCGTCGGCAGCGACCACTACGAGCGCGGCTTCTTCGCGACCAAGCACCTCTGGGTCACGCCCTACGACGAGAACGAGATGAACCCCGCCGGGGACTACCCGCACGACCCCTCCCCGGACGCCAACGGCGGCATCCGCGCCTGGACCCAAAAGGACCGCCCCGTCGCCAACGCCGACGTCGTCGTCTGGTACAACGTCGGGCTGACCCACCTCGTCCGCACCGAGGATTTCCCCGTCATGCCCGTCGAGTTCATCGGCTTCCACCTCAAGCCCTACCACTTCTTCGACGTCAACCCCGCCATCGACATCCCCCCGGAGAAGGACAGCAAGTCCCGCCTGGCCAAGCCCTGCCAGCTGCACACGCCCGTGCCCAACGCGGCCGCCAAGACCGCCACGCCCAGGATCTAGAAAATCTTGATCTGACGGGGATTGGGAGTGGTTCTTCTCGGAGCTCGACGAGAACTGACTCGGTCGAGTCCGATGCTGGCGGGGTGAGCTAGTATTGTGCCTTGTTGGCTGTACAAAGCTCCTGGGGGGTTGTTTGTTGGTTGTCCTTTCTTAGCGGGGGGTGTGCCGAATGACGGTACGGGGTAGCGAAGTATGGTAGTCGAAGAGGATGTGAGCGCGCGCGAGCCACCGCACCACCCGGTGGGTGTGATTGCATCTCGCGCGCTCGCAGCACCTTTCCCGCTACAAACATACATGCATCTTTTCGTAGTAATATCTTGTCGATGAATGACATCAAGTGGCGACTTCGCCTGTGATTCCTCAAATTTGAGTGCCCATATTGTGTGTGCCCGGCCCCAGGAACGAGGTCACCCACTCGTTCCCTCGCTCCTGCAGCCGATGTGCCTTTTCTCACGCAAAAACCTGTAATGCCGTGTCCGTACGAGCGCACGCGCTCCGAAAGAGTTACAAATAGGCCAGAATGCAAAAAGAAAGAGGCGCTCAGGCAGTCAGCGGCACGGTCGATGAGACAAGGAACAGGGAGTCAGGTGTTGCAAACGGGGCGTGAGCCCCAGGCAAGACGCGATGAAATGAAACGACCGGAGCAGGTGGGTGGGAGGACGACAGCGTGTCGGGAGCCGAGCACGCTCGGCGTGTGACGGGAGAAAGCGCGCCTGTTGACTTGCGGGGGCCGCGCGGAGGGTAGGCGGGCACCGACAATTGCCGCGGAAGGGGCGTTGCGGAGATAAATTGCAGCTGGCGCTCGTGCCGGCGCGATCAGGGCGCGCGCCCTCACAAAAGGCACCACCGCATCCCATTCCGCCGCCAAAATAGCCGCTGCCTAGCCCTCAATTCGCGCGCCGCGCATGCGACCACGTTTTCCAAACCAGCATCCTCGACATCCATCCCCAGCCCACCCCTACTGGGTAGGGATCTGGGAGTATCCCGCGGGCGTCTTCTTGGGCGGGAGCTTGCGCAGGATGAAGAGGACTAGGGCGGAGGGCACAATCTCGGCGCCCGTGTAGTAGATGAGGTTGAGGAGCGGGTGCTTGAGCACGTCCAGGTCGGCGTCCTCCTGGTCAAAGGCGGACCAGGCGCTGATCACGGCGCGGAAGAAGAAGCCCAGCGCGCAGATGACGGTCACGAGCCCGACCTCGCGCAGCTTCTTGCTGCGGCCGCGCGACTCGATGGGGAAGTGCCGGAGCATGAAGAAGAGCCGGCCGCCAAACAGCAAAAAGGCCACCGCGGCCGACGCGGCCACGCAGGCCAGGAAGCAGCCGCTCAGCTCCTTGCCCAGCTGCGCCTGGGGCGCCTTGGTCAGGGAAATAAAGGTCCAAATGCCGATCTGGATGCCGTAGACGATGAGGTTGGCCAGCACGTAGGTCGGCCGCAGCGCCGTGGTGGGCAGCGAGCGGGCCTGGTAGTAGATCTCCGCCCAGAAGAGCACCAGCAGGGTGTAGGTGGAGAAGAAGAGCAGGCCGGGCAGATCCAGCAGGCCCGCCTGGATGACCACCAGGGGCAGGCTCTGTATCGCGCCGCGGAAGGCAAACACGGCCGACCGCAGGCCGCACACGAGGAAATTTAGCAAGTGGAAGACCTTTTGCGTCGTCCAGCCGTACTCAGGGACCCGCATCTGGATCCTGATTATTTGCACCTGTGGGTGAGAGAGTGGTGGGAGATTAGGAAGGGGTTGTGTGCGGGAGCGCAGACCTAATCTGCCTCTGGCACGTCGCCCGTGGCATTCCTGAGTGCAGCCTGCAACCTTTGCGCATGCAGCAACAACAACCCCTGCCTTCTGCCACACACAACTATGCTTAGCCAGCGCATGGCCAGATAACAAACACCAACAACAGCAACAAACATGCAATAATATCTGATAACATGCTCCTCAAACACACAAAATTTGTTTCCCAGGCCCCATTTGCAAACAACACAGGCCCCACACCCCAACCGGCCGTACCAGAGCCACGACCGCGATAGCAAAGTAGGCCACCGCAAGCCCATCGTAAGCTCCCCGCTGCCAGCCTGAGCTGTTATCTATCCTCTTCCACCTGCAAATGACGGGCGCGGGCGGTGGGCACGCTCACTCCCAACCATCTCGTGCGCGGTCGCTGCTCGACAGGCGGCCACGCTCCGTCCCCCACAAAACGCACCATGAGGGGAGGATAAGCTCCAGCTCGTCTTCCAAAAGCCTCATCCCTCCTTTGTGTCAGGGCCCTCTCGGCTTGGCTCAATCGGGCGCGCCACGCGAGGGCGTATCGCTGCCCTCCGTCGCTCGACTCTGCCCACCCCGGGCCGGAACGACAGCTCAATGGGAAGAGCTCGTGAACCTAGCCCTCTCCCCGATGAGACAACGCGCAGGAAAACGAAAAAGGTTGTTCTTCCTCACGGGGGGGCGGTGGACAAGTGGGGCCCCACGAGATGCTCAGCCGAGGCCGTTCCGGCCATTATCTCCGCTTCGAGGAAGATTTTGGAAAGATCGAACGCCCAGGTCTCCGACGGCTGAGATGGTCTTGAGAAGCCTTGTTCTCAGGATGCAACTGTTCCATGGGGATCTTGTATATGTATTTAGATACAAATCAAATAGCACAAATCTTTGGTGTGGATCTCGGAGTTTGTGTGCAGGGCAGGCCGTTTAGCATGTATCACTTGCGGCTTGTCGCCAGCTTGATAACTGGGGACAACTTGCGTCGATGCTTCAACCTTCCTCCTCCACCAGACTCACCGACAGGCCGTCGGGACCCTTGACCGCAGCCACCTGCGCGAGTTGCATCACCGGATTCTGTACTTGTCTTTGGAGATGCGCGGGAGGGTTGGGCTAGAGCCGCTCATGTTCAAGATTCCTGTCCCCATCGCAATTACTGATGTTGCCACAGTCATCGACAGTGCCCCCGTTCTGACAACCCCAGTCCTCATTGGCCCGCACCTTTCCGTGAATGGTGTGGTGGATTCTCCCATCCATGCGGCCTCCAAGCGCCAGCAGGCGGGTCAGGGTGTCTTGGAGGTCGGGCACATTGAAACTCAGGATGGGACTTGCTCCTGTGGTGCAGTAAGCCTCCCTGCACATGGACGCACCAAGAAGGTCCACTTCAAGGTGGATACCTTGCACACGCGAGTTTCAAGCATGCCAGGTGGCCGCCTTCCCATGTCGGCGGGTGAGCCGCCCTTACCCAGGAGCCGCCTGCAGCGCAATGGTGGTGTCTCCGCTCTGCAGCTCGGCCCACCGCTCTGTGAGGACCTTTATCGGTAGGCCCAGTCCCTCATTGTAGTACCGGGCAGCGACAGCGACGTCCCGCTGCATGAGCAACACATACCGCAGCGACATCCGATCGGCTTGCGATTACCGGTTTTTCGATCGACGGGTTTCCACAGCCATCCCGGTGTGCAGTCTGACGACGCAATGCCACGATGGCAGCGATGACTAGAGGCTTCGACGCATGGGACAGCGCTCATGCCTGGGCTATCGCGAGTTGCCCGGTGTCTGTCATCGGGCTCGTGCATGCCACCTCATGAGCCGACCCCACCAAGATCATGATTTGCCACATCTGCGCCGCATTCCATTAAAGACACTCAAAGCGAAAATTAAAGAATACACGTGTGCCTTAAGCTGATACTCAAAACAACATGCTGGCAAGGATTGACCCTCAGTACAAGAGGTGCAGTGGCTAATTCAATCTGCCACGCGGACGACCAACAGGCCGATCAAAGCACCCGGGTCCTCACTTGGAGGCGTTGTAGGCCTTCATGACCATCTGCAAAAATAGCCGAAGAGGAATTCGGAAGTTTAAGTCTCTTGCAATGCCAGCAGCATGCCCGGTGAGCCAAGAACAAAGCACGCTCTGGGCACCCGCAAGTCCACCACATTCCATACCTGGCGGTAGGCCTCAACATCCCCATCCCACATTTTTGCTGCCTGGACATTCAGGGGCGAATCGTTGTTGGGGTCGGCCAGGAGTGACTGGATTGATTGGAGCACGGTCCTCACGCTGTATGCGGCTGCGTGCAAGGGAGTGTGCGGAAGGGGTGAGGGGCATGCGCGTCTGTCTGACCCGATGTGGCGGCCCTCGCCCAACAGGCAAGACCTCGTGCAGTCCGCTGCTCCCCACAGCTCCTGCCCCGGCGCTCGCCGCCTCGTACCTGACCACTTTTCCTTGAGAATGTCGAGGCAAATGTTGCCTTGAAGGTCCACATTCGGGTGGAAGCAGCTCGTCTCAAATTTGACCAGGGGCGCTTTGAACGGGTACTCCGTCCCGAAGTTGAGCGACAGGCGGAAGGTAAGACCCTCGTACACCGTGCCCTCAGCTCCCTGGAGCGGAGAGAGGTTGGAGCAGGGTTTATCAGACGACAGGGGTTGAAACGCGGTGCGCGGGGAACAGGAACCCTCCCGCGCCTGCCCCCCAATGTGCATCCCATGGCGACTGCTGCAAAGCCAAATAATTCATCGCCTCACAGAATCACCCCTCCCACGCTTACCTCGATGGTGCCAACCCAGCAGAAGAGGGAGTCACCCTGCGGAAAGGCCGAGATGCCCTTTTCCGGGGAGCCCATCAAGCTCATAAGCCCCTGCTGCAGCCGCTTTGACACCGCCGCGCTATCCATGCTCTGAACAGCCTCTCCCGACGTCCCTTTTCCGGGACTGAGGGTCACAGACCCCGTCCCCGCCGTGTTCATGGAGCCCGATCCCAGCTGGTCCACCGGGTGCAAACTGCCCTGAAAAGGTGTCTGGCTGTCGCGCAGTATCCGGCGCGCAAATCCCCGTCCGTGTGATTTAAGAAAAGGTTTTTATCAGCTTTGGTTACAAAATCTGGGTCGCGCTCAGCGTGCGTGAGGTATGAAGGTCCCGAGCGACGGTAACAATGCCGTGCGCAATTTGGTCAGTGCGATTTTTAAAACAAGATCCCCATGAGTTGGGAGGGGAGAGTCTCCAAAAAGACCACACCCTTAATTTAAGGGGTAACGAAATGCAAAAGTGGCAGACAAAAACTCTTTAACAGTGATGCTTTTTGTTTCAAGAATGAACTCGGATCAACAGCAGGACTTGCTGTCAAGCATGTCGGTGTATTCATGACCCGACCTCCTCAACGTGCAATGCTAGAACGTTGCTAAAACGCAAACCCACAAGTGCTGGCCAATGCAACGATATGGAAATAATATAATTATTGACTTGCCGCAGGCGCCTTTGCTACATGGTATGATAGCAGGCGTTGAGGCACATTGCCCCCTGCATGTGCAATCATTTTGCTGTCTAGGCGGATCGGTTGCAATGACGCGCCCCGACAGCCCCGAAACAGTTTGAACCATAACCGCAGTTCCGGACATCCTCGCACCGATCCCAGGCCTTGAAAATATCTAGAAATTATTCTTGGGTCGGAAGCAGTCAATCCAGTCTATACCACTGGCGATGGAGTCTGTCGGGATGGACCCGGCAGAAGTTGGGACACCTGTAGCCCGGACGGGCGGACGCTCCTTTAGCGAGACGGATGAGACGATCAAGCCTGCCGATGGCACTCCCAGTACGACAGATGCGTTTGATGATGGATGTTTGATAGCTGCGGATCGAGCTTGTGCGAGATGAGCAGCGCTTTCGCCGCCGTCGGTTGCAGGCACCGCCAGCGCGAGGAAGTGGCTCTACAACCAGGTGGCGACGCCCCTTTTCGAGCCGCTCGGCTGGAAAGTTCCGGGCTCGAAACGTTCTTTTCCGCGAAGCGCTTACCCCCACGCAGACCGGGTACGCACAGAAGTGAGGGAGGTGGGCGACGAAGCGGATGGGGTCCGGGAGTACTCGGCGACAAACCCTTTTACTCGCGCCTGTCCAATTGCAGGCATGGCTCGCCGATCCACGACGCACTGGCCTCCAAAAAGGTGCTGACTCCCTCTGGAAGCCTGAAGCTGAGCATTGCATCGGGGCATCCCCGCAGCTATGTCGTGGCTGATGGGCAGAGCACCGCCCGGCGCTGCGACGAGCCCGTTCCCGTGAGTTGGTAGTGCTTGGGCAGGTTGATTTTCTTCTGCATTGCTCACATCAGACGAATCTTGGACTCCAGGATGGCCATTGAGAAAAGTAAATATCACCATCTTCAAAGCAACCTTACATTTGACAGCAAATACACGCACTCCTCCCCAGGTGAGCGAGCCTGCTAGTTCAGGCTCACCGCCGTCGGTGCGGGAGTCTGAGACCGACAGCTCGGGCTCTTCCCTGGCCGCCGTGGACGTGTCGCCCAGGACTTCTGCCGCGCGTTGCCTGGAGCTGTTCGAGGAGCTCCCTCAAAACGACCAGGAGGAGGCACACGAATCGCTTTCCGAGGGGCCCAAGGCCTTGGCCGAGATTGACATCCCCGCACAGGTCGAGGATGACACCGAGATCTCTCCCTCGCTTGCCTCACTTGTCGTGGGGGAGAGCGCCAGCGAAGTCGCCAAGCGCTCCCTCCTCTCCTTCTACGCCACCCTGGAGTCGCAGCAGGTGGGAGATGAGGGTTGACAGGAGACATTGAGCGGTGAAATATTGCTGAGGCTGGCTTGGCAGGAAGAGGAAAAGACTGCTGCTACAAATAAATGTATAAAGCATGTGATGTTAGACACAACCATATACAACGTATTCTCCTCTCACAGGCACCGCACGAGTTTTCATTCGCCAAGCCGCGGGCCACCTCTGGATCCACCAAGCCCGTCCGGGCGACCCGGGTGTCCAGGGGCGCCACCGTCGTGGCAGGCCTTGTGCTCTTGGCCTTTGTCGCTGGTGCGGCGCTGACGCTGGCCTCCCCCGCGTCGACGACGCTCTTTCCTCGGGCGCTGCTACCCTCGCTGCGGGCGTGGCCCGGCAAGGTGCAGTCCTTGGCTCGCCACTGGGAAGCTGCTGCTGCTGGTACGACTGCGCTGAAAGAAGGGGGGAAAGAAGGAACGAGCGCTGCATGATTTTGCTTTTGCATGATGGCACTATGACCGTCACATCCAAGAGATCTATGATCTTCCTGCTCAGCAGCCTCCATCGCATCGCCTGCAGAGTCCGTGCCCTGGCGGTCCTGGGTGGAGCTGGGCCAGCACCGGATCTCGGCCCAGGCCACCGCGCTCAGGACGACGCTCTCGGAGTGGACGCGCGCGTCCGTGGCGCTGACCGAGGGCTGGGGCCAGGCGGCGGCGCTGCAGGCCTCCAGGGAGCGTGTAATGCTGGAGAGCGCCCTCTCCGGCGCCCGGGCCGTGGCCGAGCGGTTTACGGCGCGGATGCGAGCGCTGGCGGAGACCATGCACGCGATCCCATCGGCGATCCGGGCGCCGGCGGCGCAGCGTGCCCCTCCCAGCGCCCCCCGCGTCAACCCGTGGACAATGTGCGGTGCCAACTTTACCCCGGCGCCCTGGCCTGTGCCTGCTTCCGCGCCAACCGCGTCGCTCGCTGGCCCCGCCGGCTCCGTCTCGAAGCGCCTGCTGGGCCTGCTGGGCTCCGCACCCTCGGCCCTGCCTGCGCGCCTGCAGGAGCGCTCCAAGGTCCTGCTCCAGAGCCTGGAAAAGGCGGTGACTGGTGGCGCGCGGGAGCGCGCGGCGGCCAAGCGTCGCCCAGAGCTGGACGCGGCCGAGGAGGCCTGGCAGTTCCACGACCCCATGGTCCCACCGTCGGCTCAGGCCGCGCTGGCCGGGGTGCTGGGCGTGCCGCCTCCCGTGGCGGCAACTGAGAAGTCGCAAGAAAAGACCCTTCTAGCCGCCGATCACGAGGCTGTGGCGCAGTCTGTCGCGGCAACGGGCGAAAGTGCCATCCCCTCGCTGGCCCTACCCCACGTAGCACTCATCGGCGCAGTCCTGGCATCCGTGACTGGCGTGCTGTTGCGCCGCGCGCTCGGGCGGCCGGCGGTGCCCGAGCCGTCGCTGCTCGAGGCCGAGCCGCAAAATGATGCTGCTCACGAACTGGGCAGGCGCAACCTCCACCTGCACACGCCCTGCGTCGGCGGACGGTACGGGGCTTGGTGTGTGGGAGGGGGTGACAATGGCTACGGTGGCGCGCAAATTTCAATCTTTCGACTGGTGGCGCTGCTCTGTCTGTGCCTTGATTTGCCAACGCGCGATCCATTCTACCGAAAATCATCATAAACCGCTAACCCCCTCATCTACCTCATCTACCCAGATCCCGGGCGATCGCTGCCCTCGAGTCCAGCCCTGCGGCATCCGAGACCGCCTCGGGCATGACTGCGCAGCGCACGCGCTCCCTTGTGGCGCAGGCGGACAGCGGGTTCACGCCGAGCGTCCGCACCCGCAGCATGGCCCGGCGCACGACTGTGTCGAGCTCCTGAGTGCACAAAGAGCTGTACCTTTTGGAAGACCGCCGTCCTGATCATGTGGACAGCTCTGGCTCATCATCCGGACGGGCCCGGACCGCGCAACAATTGGGGACAACATCGTGACGTTTACAAGGTGTCTGACACACACTCCGGGAGCTGGACACCGTTTGATCGAGTACAATTGGACATTGACAGGTGGTAGCCTGACGGCTGTGGCTGCTTGCTCTGCGCATGGGCAAAGGCGCTGCCCACGCTGGGTGCTTGCATGCCTGCCCACTTGCACGAGGTATTTCACGCAGCAGCGAGGCAGAGTTGCATGAACGCGAGGTTACCCCGGCTTTTTGGAACACTGGCAACACGCTTACTACTGTGCTTTACAAGTAATGAAAAGAAAATGATCATCTACCCGCAAAGTCGCTTGTCGCTTTAGAGAATCCCGAGGTGCTCTTCAAAATCTCCGGAGATTTTCGAAAAGGTGTCCACCGCACGACCCCGATCAACAGATGTCGAGGCCCTCATGGTGCGGGCCCCCCTGGCCGCCGGGGCCCATCCACGATCTGGACATGGTCATACCGGAGCAGATACTGGTTCGAGAGGTGCTGCATGCCTGCCAGGGCATCAGCGGGCGGTACGTGTGGTGGCACGCGGGTCAGGATGGCGGAGCGTTCGCCCTGGGGTCCGGGGCGGAGGTCCCCCCCGCCCAGCGCCAGGAGGTCTCGCGCATCGCCGAGGTGGGCGCCCTGCTCCGGCGGGTGGAGGAGCTGCGCGGGCAGGCGCCCACGCCCCTGCACGAGGCGCTCGCGGCCGCTGCCGCGCGCGAGGTCAGCTCCCTGAACCGCCTGCTGGCGATCCTGGAGCAGCGTGAGGGCGCCAAGGCCCAGTCGCTGACATTGAGGCGCCTGGAGGTCTGGCTGGCCGAGCCGCGCGCGCGCCTGCGCGTGCTGGCCAACGCGCTGGAGGCCGCGGCGGGGCGGCGCGGGGGCCCGGCCCTGGACGCGCTCTACGCGCTGTCGCGCCACGGCGACCCGCTGGTGCGCGCGGTGATGACGCCGCTGCTGCAGGCGGCCGCGGTGCCCATGCTGCGCCACGTGGCGGCATGGCTGCTGGAGGGCAGCCTGGACGGCGCCGACGCCGACTTTTTCATCGCGGCCTCGCCCGCGGTCGCGGCCGCCGACGCCTCTGGCGCGGGCGCGGGCGGCGGCGTGCACCCGGCGGTGCGCTGGCGGAGCGGGCACGCGGTGGTGCCCTCGCTGACGCCGCGCTTCCTGCCCGAGCCGCTGGCGCGCAGCCTGCTGGACGCGGGCCGCACGGTCAACTTCCTCAAGCACGTCTGCGGCGTGTCGGTGCCCGACGCGGAGGTGGCCGGCGCGGCCGCGGCGCTGGCCGACGCCGCGCGCAACTCATGTACGCGCCTGGACTGGCTGGCCGAGGCCGCGGCCGAGGTCGGCCGCGCGGCCTCGCGCCGCCTGCTGCGCGTGCTGCTGGAGGAGCAGGGCCTGGAGTCGCACCTCACCGCGCTGAAGCAGTACGTGCTGCTGGGCCGCGCCGACGTCGCCTGCGCGCTGCAGGACGGCGCCGAGGCGGAGCTGGACCTGCCCGCGCGCCAGGTCTCGCAGTTTGTGCTGCAGGGCCACCTGGACGCTGCGCTGCGCGCGAGCGCGACCGCGGCCGGCGAGGCCAGCGGCGCGCTGGACAGGCTCAGCGTGCGCCTGCGCGCGCGCTCGACGGCGACGCCGGCTGGGACGTGTTTAGCCTGCACTACGCGGTGGACGGGCCCGCTGTCGGCCGTGCTCAGCCCGGGCGCGCTCGCGTCGTACCTGCGCGTCTTCCAGGCTGCTCTGGGGCATCAAGCGCGCGGAGCGCACGCTGAGCCGGGCCTGGGCGCGCCTGAGCGACGCGGCGCACGCGCTCGCGCGCCTGCGCGAGCTGGAGCGCCAGCATGGCGCGCAGGTGCCCGGCGCCGAGCTCGTGCCGGCCATGCTCCGCGCCTTCCACGCCTGGCGCAGCGAGGCCGCGCAGTTTGCGGCCTCGCTGCAGAGCTACGTGTCGCTGGAGGTGATCGAGGCGCTGTGGACCGACTTTTTGCGAAAGGTTCCTAAAGCCGCCGACTTGGACGAGCTGGTGCGGCTGCACGAGGACACGCTGGCGCGCGTGACCGAAAAGCTCTTCATCGACGGCCCGCCGGCGCGCGAGGCGGGTGGGCCCGCGCCGCCGGCCTCGGCGCGCGAGGTGCACGCGGGCCTGCTGACCACGCTGCGCTCGGTGACGGGCCTGCTGGCGCCCGCGGACGCGCTGGCGCGGCTCGTGGAGCGCGCCTGCGAGGAGCAGCGCGGCTACCTGGCGCGCGTGCGCGAGAGCGAGCAGCGCGGCGCCTGGACGGACGAGGTTTACCGCTCGCCCGAGATCGAGCGCGCCGGCCTGACCGACCTGCACGGCGCCATGTGGCAGGCGCACGCGGCCTACGAGCGCCACCTGCACACCTTCCTCGCGCAGCTCCCGGCGCAGTCGCACCAGGACCTGCGCTTCTTCCTGTCCCGGCTCGAGGACGCGGGGGCCGCGGGCGAGGGCGGCGTCGGCGCCGCCACGCCCCGCGAGGACGTCGCGGCCACGCTGCAGTTCTAGGACTGTCTTGTAGGGCTGATCATCCAATCTGAGTGGGCTACCGCGCGTGTGCCGCATTCAACTGTCCCCTTTCCAGTCCCCCCTCCCCTGCTCCATCCATATTTCATTGCCACATATACAAGAGGCAAGCGCACGTCGGGCAGGCAAACAGTAAGTACTACCCTCAGGAGTGCACGGCCATGGTGTGGGCGTCCAGCCACTGGGCCAGGGTCGCCGGGGACTGGTCGGGGTCGATGAGCGGCAGGCCCAGCAGGATCTTCACATTTGCCCACCTGTGCCAACCAGCATTTGAAAGGGTGCGCGTTTTTAACGCTACAAAATTGATAATAATGTATAATCCCTATCTAGAGTACTTGTGATCAAACTGATACCCCACAATAGGGGCCACACTCCTCGTCACTCACCATCCTGGTTGGGCAGAGTCCCCAGCCGCCTCCGCAGGCCGATTGGTCGTCCAGTCCCAGCGCAGCAGCTGCCGAGTGCGCGAGCGATATACATAGATAGTGTTTGAGCATATACTACGCATGTATATCCCTTTAAACGCATACTCCCGCCAGCCCACGGTACCCATCGCCTCCCCACATACCATGTAGAAGCCAGGTCCGGCATCGTCCCACAGAATGCACCGGAGCCCATTGCTCTTGCAGTGCGCATCCATCTGCTTGGTCGGAGAGCGATGCCTTGAGTGTCGCGAGCACGGTTCTGATTTGTTATATGCAACCTATAATCAATATTCACTCAATAAGTCGTTCTCAAATCTCATTCATGCAACACTCGTCGATACCTGCGCTAGACGTTCCGGAGACCACCGCGGCTTCCGGCGGCGGTTGTCGGCCAGCATGGAGGCCACCCGGGCTTCCAAGCTCGCGATCCGTTCCTTTCTTCGCCGCAAGACCTCCGGGTCGCGCTTCCTGCAGATGCATAATGTGTATGAAGCATTAAGAGAACTTCGTTTACAGTTCAAATCGAGGTGCTGGTTGCCAGATCGCGAGCGCATGGCCACCAACGCACGCGGCCGCATAGAGGTTGGTTCCGGGCATCATGGTCGAAAGTCTGGGAGCTGCGCGAGAGAACAATCGAATTGCGTACTTACGAAAGAGCCTTGCACTCGTTTCCATGACGGTCGGAGAGTCTGTTGGGCCTGGGCGGCTCCAAAAGTTACTGGCGGCCGCTGGTCTCCCTCTGTCACGGGGCCCACGACGGTCTACAGGAAAGCAAACCCCAAATCTCCTGTACAACTCTTTCCCTCCATACCCGCAATCCCACCAAAGCAAGACCTTCAGCGCACTTCCTTTTGTCGTTTCCACAAGACTGGGCACAATTTCAACCAGACGACAAAAGGAGGGGCGATAATAAGGCTCCCGCAGCGCACGAATTGGAGGGCGCGGGGCTGTGGGCAAGGCTGTGCAGCGCCGGGCGTTCAAGTCTACCAGTTGAGACACTGCAGCCAGAAGCCCTGTATCTGCGCTCTACATGATTTTTCAGGCAAGAATTGCCTAATTTTTGTGGGGAGGACACTGCGCTTAGCCCGTGTTTTGCATGCCGGCCGCAATGCCCTTCATGGTGATGATCCTGCGGTGGAGAAAGGAGGGATGGGATATCGTGAGTGGTTGATGAAGTACATCGAAAACACCAGTAAAAGAAGCCATTCAACCCCCCTTTCTCAATGAATACGTAAACAAAACAAAATATCTCAAAAACTCACAGCGTGTCCTCCACGGCGCCCTCGAAGGGCTTCTTGTGCGGGTCGCGGCTGACGAGGGCCATGGCGGCGTCATCGGGATGGTAGTCCTCGACCTCCTTGCCGCTCTCGAGGTCGCGCAGCGTCTTGAGGCAGTAGACCTGGAGGATGTTGAGGGGCGCGACGTAGGGCGCGCGCAGCTGGAGCTTTTGCTGCAGAAAGGCGGTGGAGGAGCTGCTGAGCAGGCCCTTGTGCTTCATGACCTTGAGGACGAGGTCCTGGGAGGCGAAGAACTTGTCGAGCAGGGTGTCGCCCAGGTCGTGCAGCTCGGGCGCGACGAGCTGGCGCTGGTACATCTTGACCACGAGCGGGTCGGCCTTTGCGAAGACCATCTCCAGCATGTCGAGCGTGACGCGGAAGAACATCCAGTGCTCGTACATGTCCTGCAGCAGCGGCAGCTTCCCGCTCTCGATGAGCGCGTGCAGCGCGTCGCTGATGCCGAGCCAGACGGGGAGGTGGAACCGGATCTGGGTCCAGGCGAAGATCCAGGGAATCGCGCGCAGGGTGTCGATGGAGCCGTGCGACTTGCGCTTGGCGGGCCTGCTGCCGATGTTCATGCGCCCCAGCTCGCTCACGGGCGTGAGCGACTGGAAGTAGTCGATGAAGCGCGCGTCGCCGCGCACGACAGCGCGGTAGGCCTCGCAGGAGACGCGGGACATGTCGCGCATGGCGCCGCGCCACTCCTCGCGCGGCTGGTCCTGCGGCGCCATGGTCGCCTCCAGCACTGCGCTGGTGTAGAGGTCCATGGTGTGGAAGGCGATCTCCTTCTCGCCAAACTGCTGCTCCATGACCTCGCCCTGCACCGTCACGCGGATGGTGCCGTCAATCGTGCGCGGCGGCTGCGAGAGGATGGCCAGGTGCGCGGGGCCGCCGCCGCGGCCGACCGTGCCGCCGCGGCCGTGGAAGAGGGTGAGGTGCACGCCGTGCCGGCGCGCGACGTCCGCCAGCCGCTCCTGCACCTCGTACAGGCCCCAGGCCGCCGCCAGGCGCCCCGCGTCCTTGCCCGAGTCGGAGTAGCCGATCATGCACTCCTGGCGGCCCTTGATGTGCGCGTGGTACCAGGCATTACTGAAAAGCTGCTCCATGGCCGTCTCCGCGTACTCGAGGTCGTCCAGTGTCTCAAACAGCGGCGCCACGCGCAGCGTGTGCTTCACGCCGCACTCCTTCTGCAGCAGCAGCACCGCCAGCACGTCCGAGGCGGTGTGCGCCATGGAGATGATGTAGGCGCCCAGCGAGTCGCGCGGCAGCGTGCCCAGCATGCGGAAGGTCTCGATCACGTCGCTGACCTCGGCCGTCATGGGCAGCCCCGCCGGCAGCAGCGGGCGACGCTCCTCCAGCTCGCGCAGCAGGAAGGCCGTGCGCTGCTCCTCGCTCCAGTCGTTGTACGAGCCCAGACCCAGATAAGTAGTAATGGCATCAATGGCATCCGCGTGCTTGGTCGACTCCTGGCGGATGTCCAGCTGGCAGAGGTGCAGCCCAAAGGTCTGCGCCTGGCGGATGACGTCGGTCAGCGTGCTGGCCGCGATGGCCTCGTCCCCGGTGGACGTGAGCGAGTCGTAGCAGAGCATGAGCGGGCGGATGACGTCCTCCTTCTTGAACAGCGCGCCGGGCTCGTTGCGCAGCGTCTCCTTGACGTTGAGGTGCGGGTGCGTCATCAGGTGGCGCAGCGTCGCGCTCGTCGTGTGCAGGCGCTCGCGCAGGTCGCTCAGGACCACCCGGAACGGCTCGCGCGCGGAGCCAAACTCGGTCTCGACCGAGTCGCGCGCGGAGTAGGCGTAGGCCTGATCCTTGGAGGCGCGCGCGGCCAGGATGCGCGCCGCCTCGGCCGTGAGCTCGTCCGAGGCGCGCCAGACGGACAGCTCGTACACCAGCCGCGCGACCTGCGCGGTGAGCAGCTCCACGGCGCTCAGGCGCGCGCCCAGCACGACGTCGCGCGTGGTGCCGGCCGTGACAAAGGGGTTGCCGTCGCGGTCGCCGCCCATCCAGGCGCCAAAGTTGAACAGCCGCGTGTCCAGCGGCAGCATGGGCTGGCCGATGTTTTTCAGCGCGGTGTCGATGCGGCGCAGGAAGACCGGCAGGCCGTGGTAGATGGTGTCGTGGAAGTAGCTCAGGCCCTGGCGGCTCTCGTCCTGCGGCGTGGGCTTGCGCCGCCGGATCTCATCCGTGCGCCAGGCGGCCTGGATCTGGCTCTTGATCTCGTCCAGGCACTCGAGCCGCTCGTAGGGCGTCATGCGCGTGTTGTGCAGCAGGTCCATCTCGGAGCGGATCTTCTGGTACTTTTTGAGCAGGGACTGGCGGATGGCCTGCGTGGGGTGCGCCGTGAACACGAGGTCCACCTGCTGGCTGCACAGCGACTTGAAGATGGCCTCGGGCGCGATGCCCAGCTGGTTCACCAGCCGCTGCAGCGACTTGTTCGTCGAGCGCGTGCTCTGCTCCACCTCGCCCAGCCGCGCCGCCTTCTCCACCCGGGCCGTCACGATCTCCTCGGTCAGATTGTGCAGGTTGAGCAGCTGCGAAAAGGCAGACGCCACCAGGATGTGCTCGTCGGGCGTCAGCGTCTCCAGCCGCTTCACCAGCATGTCGAAGTCCTCGTCAGACTCGGACATGCACCAGGCCTGTAAGGAGAGGGAGGGGTGAGAAGAGGAGGGAAGTCATATTTTGGGACATCTGGAGACTAATTTTATGAAAGAGACGGGATTTGGAAGCATTTTATAAAGTATGTGGAAGTCTTTGGAGGCTTTGGGTTGCGCCACTTTGCCTTCACAGCAATTGGGTTTGTCAGGCGTACCAGCGCCACCCCAGCGCCATCCCAGCGAGGCATCCATCGCCCAAACGCAAAGACCATCCCTCACAACAGGTCTCAACCACCCAGGTCGACGCAAAACCCTTTCATAGGCACCCAAAAGCCGCCAACTGGGCCAACCCCTGACAAGACAACACGCATGCACCATCACATGGGCCCACATGGGAGCACGCCCGGCCCCCGTAGGGTCGGTCGTTGGGCCCGGCAATCGCGCACCTGGGCGAGGGCAAAGATGACATCCACCTTGTTGGCCAGGGCCGGGTGGTGGTGGCGGAACACGGAGAGAAAGGTCTGGCGGAGGAGGTCATCGTCCTCCTTCAGCAGCGCCTGGTTCACCTCCAGGGCGTAGGCCGACACGCCGGCATTGCCCAGACCGCGACCGCCTTCCATGGACATGGTAGACCCTTTTTAAACCTCACTGATGAGCCGATTCGCAAATTATGGCCGCGAGAGGGGCCTGGTGGGGGGGCAGACGCGCGGCGCGCAGCAAACCCTTGAGGGCACGCTTGTGCAGCGACAGTCCGGCCGCTGATTAGGGCTTCAAGAGCGAAACTACTGGGCTGCACAGGAACCTCGTTTAATGGACAAGTGGGCGTGTAAAACGTTGCGAGAGAATATACCGCTCCTGTTCGCGCGCACAGGGCTACTGGGGCGCTGACGCTGGGGGAATGCTTGATCGCCCGACCGGACGGGTGGTGGCAGATGCGAAGCCACCGCCACCACCAGCGCCCGGCGCCCGCGAGATCGCATCGTGGCCGAGCTGGCAATCTGCGCACCCGGCCATCGAGATGTGCGGGGTATCAAATTTTGAGAGCTCAAATGCAATGCACACACAGGTTTTGAATCGAACAGCATTGGCTCCTTGGTTGCGCCGGCATCGCGCGGATCAAAACTAGCCTCTGGGCGCAAGCTGCCCGACTGGCTCGAAAAGTCCTTCTTGTCGCGCGACCAGGCATCGCCAGAAGGCAGTCGCCATGTCCACCCGGGAGATTGCGAGCCCCATCCAAGGAGGGGCCATCGATGCGGCGTACAACCTGAGCAACACCCTGCTGGCGGTGCAGCAGGCTGGCCAAATCCTGGTGCTGGCCCGGCAACGGCCCCAGATCGAGTTCTCCCCGCTGGCTAGTCTGCCCCTGGAGGAGTCGGATAAGGAGATCACGTGCCTGGCCTGGGCAACCCCCGACCAGGGCGCTGTCCTGGCTGCGGGCACGGCCGACGGCGCCATCCTGCTTTGGACGGGTCGGGCGGCGCCGGGGTCGGCTGCCTGCGCCCCGCCCGCCTCCTGGTCGCAGCCCCAGCGGCTTCCGGCGGGCCGTCGCCGCGTGAACCAGCTCGCGTTCGAGCCCAGCCCCGTGAGCGCTGGGGTGCGGGCGCTCGCCGCCGCCTGCGAGGACGGCTTTGTCAGGTGTGTGGGCCTGGGCGGGTGGGTGTGCGCCTCTCCGCTCTGCCAAGATCCACGAGCGCCTGGGCACTGCTCAAGGCTCCAAAATCCACACAGGCTGTACGAGAGCGATGCCCGGCACGAGGCGACCGCGATCGTGGCAGCACGCCGGCACGCTGCGCATCGCCAGCAAGCACGGCGCGCCCAGCGCGCTGAGCTGGCGCGACGCCGGCTGCGACGACCTCACCAGCGCCCAGCTGCCGCCCATGCTGTCCGCCGGCACGCGCCGCGGCGCCGCGCAGGTCTGGTGGCGAGCCGGCAACGGCGAGTGGAAGCGGGGCCCGGCGCTCCACGACGAGGATGCAGAGGTGGGTCCAGGGTGCGAGCACATATTGTTTGTCGAAATGTGATCGCGAAATACCCAACCAGCTTAGCACCCATCCCTTCAATTCCATTTGCCAGCCAAGCGCCTCCACGGCCGTCGCGTGCCTTGCCTGGGCGCCTCCCATGGGGCGGAAGCGAGAGACGATCGCCGTGGCGCGCGGCGCGACGGTGACGCTGTTCCAGATGCACGGGCCCACAGACGCCCCCGAAGTCAGCGTGCTGGCGCGGCTGGAGCACGAGGCCGCCGTGTGCCAGGCCGAGTGGGACCCCCCGGCGACCTGGCTGGCCACGACGACCGCGGACTCGGTGGTCTGCCTTTGGCGCCCAGACTTTTCGGGGGAGTGGCTGCTCTGCAACACCATCGCGGGGGCGGCAGAGGGGATGGGCGCGGGCGCAATGGTCGACTGAGGTGGCTAGAGAATAGGTACTGATCGGCGCTCTGGCGTCCCGACCTGGCGCCCTGTCTTGTCACACATTGGAAGCGCAAACAACCATTCAGAATCCAGAGTCAGCGCTTCGAGCGCTCGAGCGTCACATAGTCCTCGCTGATGGTCCAGGGTCCAAAGGATTTGGCCCCGCTGTAGATGCGCCCCACAAAGGGCTGGACGTCCCAGACCAGGGTCACGTTGAAGGCCTTGCCGCGCAGGCCATAGCCCTGGTCCGAGAAGACGTAGGGGTACTGCTGCGAGACGCTGGGCAATCGCAGCCAGGCATCCTTCTGCGGTACATGGCAGGAGAGGGGGGCAGATTTGGAGGGAGGCTGGGGTGACTCGCCCTTGTCGGGTGGAGACCCGGGACGGGCCAGCGGATAGTCAATATGATCGCCTGAGCAGCGCTCAGCATCTCCCACCTGTTATACGTCCGCACGCGACGATAAAGAGCAATGTACACACCAAAGCCCTACACCCACCTTGTCTGTGACAATGCTGCTCCACACAACCATCTCATTCCGCTGGTTGCGATCCGTCTCAAACTGCGTCTTGGCATAGGCAAACACCTGCTTGGTGTTCCAGGTAAACACGCTCCGCAGATCAGCATCTATTTTTAGACGAATGTATGCCTGCGGAAGGAGCGATGGGATGAGGGATGGTGATTGATAGCCATTCCCGTTGAGCAATCTGTCGGAGGCGTGCAAACCAAACACATTAGTGGCAAGCGTACCCGATCGCTGCCGTACTCCCGCTGCAATCCTTCCAGTCCCAGGTACTCGACGCTCACTCGCGGGTGAGACACGTGGTAGTAATCTGCATGGAGACGATCCCGAGGATGGTGACGCCACGCCCGCTACCTTTCCCTCCTGCCATGGCACGGACACCCTGACCGCACCCGTCAAGGTGGCGAGCACGCACATGACCGCCAGCACGCTGGCGGCACATGTGAAGAGCGCATTGGCCCTGTACAGTGGAGCGTGCATTCTGTGACCACCTCTGGCGCCTGGTCAAGTGGTGCAGCGGGCCGGATCGCAGCTAGAAATGCATGGGCTGGCAAGGATACGAAGCAGCGCTTAGTTGATTTCTCGCTCTGTCGCAGTGGCCTGGTTCGATTTACTTGATGGTAATCAAAGTGTTTGCGATTCTCATGTTCCTGGCGTGGCCCAGCAATCGTTCCTGTGGCTCATTGCCTGCCCGCCGGGGGGGACGCTTCCGGCACCGATCCCACCTCACCTCGCCCTGGAGATCCAATCGGTGACACCTGTGCGACGCCGCCGATCTGGAACGATGAGCAAAACGCGCTTCCAAGACTGTCTAGCTTGCATACTCTCGACAAAAGAACTATTTATACATAAATATACATTTAATAGATGCAAGGAAGTTGAATGCTCAAGAGCGAGGTTTGGTCAGCGCACGCTTGCGGATCCGCACCAGCCGCCGCACCCAGCGTCCCTTGAAGCTTGCAGCTGAGGTGCGCGATTTCTTGGGGGAGGGGTGCATGAGTTGCGCATCTTCAAACATGTCATTTGCAAGCGGCGCTGGGTCCTTGGCGCTCGCCGCGTGTGTCGGATTCAGGCGCGTCCACTCGTCCAGCAAATAGCGCGACCTTGGGGATTGTGGGAATGTGGCCTGGATCATTCGCTTCCGCAAAATGCACCATCCCCACCACCATCTGCGCAGCCAGTCCCCGCACCCACCTGTACGGCCTGCCAAAGCCCTTGGCCGAAGGGTCCAGGTTGTCTGGCGGGTGGAACCAGTAGTTGACGGCCACGTGCTGGGCGGGGCCGCTCGCATCGGTGGCCAGGCTGGTGACCTCGTGCCACCAGCCGGTCGGGAGGAAGAGCATCTGCCCCGGCCGGATCTCGCAGGAGGCGCCAGAGGCCAGGCCCTCAAAGCGCGGATACCGACGCTGAATCTCACCCTCTGGGAGGTCAAAGTCGATCCTGCTAAAGCTCGGTGGCGTCGGCTCTGCGCGAGTGAAGGATGGGTTGAAGGTGAAAATGGTGAGTGTGCAAAAAGAGGACAGGCTACCATTTGGGCGAGCATCGCAGCCCTCAGCATGGCCCGTGAAATGTCAGCAATCTTGGTTCTCAGATAAATCCCGCACCTGGTCCAACCAAACATGCCTCCTCCTCCTCCTCCTCCAAATCGTCAAAATCGTCCTGCCACCCGCCGCGCAGCGACTCCTCCAGCAGCTCGTCCAGGGCCCTTTCGGCCTCAGCGAGCCGCTCCTCCGCGCCAGGCTCGCCACGCGCGCAGGCCGCCTCGGCCGCCTCCAGCTCCTCGTTCGCGTCGGCGCGCCGCCGGAGGGCCGCGTCCACGCCGTCGGCGCACACGGCGCCCTGGCCCTCGTACACCACGCGCCCGTTGGGCCAGAGCTTGGCCGGCGTGCCCATGGGGTAGAGCCGCTCGATCGCGCGCGGCGGCCAGAGCCGGAAGCGCTTGCGCCCGCGGCAGAGCGCGTAGACGTTGTCGTGGGCATCATGGTGCAGGCCCGAGGAGGCGCCGGCCCTGGAGCAGCCGTGCCAGAGGTTGATCGTGGAGGGGATCAGGTTGCCGGCCAGCGCAGGGCGCAGGGGGAACTCCGCCGCCAGGTGCACCAGCGGTCCCTCCACCACGGGCGGCAGGCCGGCCGCGCCCTTTTTGGCCTGGGGACGTTTGGGGGTGCGGGAGCGTCGGCGCGTCTGACACGGCAGCACCTTGATGCACCGCCCGCGCACGGCATTTCGATCAAGTCCTTTGTACTTGACAAAACAGAAAACCTTGCAACTGACAAAGCGCCTCATGCCACGCACAGCACCAATCCAACCTGCCTCTTGGGTGGTGAGGTAGAGGGTTTCGTCCCCGGCGTCCATGTGGTCCAAAAACTCCTTGTAGGGCATCGTTTGCTTGATGCCGTTGCCAAACTGCCGCTTGCCAGGCTGTCGGACCTCCACATCCACCGCATGGTGGCCCTGAAATAGCGGTGCGAGAGGTTGAACTAACAAGCGTGTGGCAATAAACCTCTGTGAACGCACTTCAGCTCGATCGTCAGCGTACAGCTTTCAGTTTGAGGTACTCGTTGGTCCATCCAGCCGCCTTCCAGTCAGGATCCTCAAAGTGACCCTCGATGATGACCTGGACCGGCGGTAACAATATACAATGTGTTGACTGTCATTGGGCTGTGACAACACCTCCGCACCAGCCATGCCACTGTTGCTCCTCCACATCCAGGTCGAGCAGGGCACCTCGTCCATCCGCACGATTCCAACAATTATACATACAGGCTGTCTCGCGCAGACATAGTCTCTCCAGAATTTCTCGGGCGTGAGTTCTGCGATCGGGACCACGGGCACGGTCGCCCGTTCCGCTACCATGACGAGGAGGCGTCTCTTGATCCCTCGCTCAATGCCAGTATGTCATGCGCATGCAACCTATATTCCATATACACTCGTGTAGCTGCGAAATGACAAGAAAGCGAATCGTCCGACTCGGTGACCATTGTTTCGGGATGCATGCACGCCGCTCGTCGTGTCATGTGAGAGAGAGCGCCTGCTCCTTCAAAAGAGCGCTTTGCCAATCCCAACCTTCATCCCAATGGGACCCTTCCTTTAAGAAAACTCAGTTCTTCCACCATGAACGCCCACCACTGCTACTCAACATGTTTCTATCCGCATGTGTGTGTACTCGTTTGACAGCCATTGCACACAATCAAGACCCGCTGTCTGTCTTGTGGTTACTGAAAATGGGACGGGTTGTATTTGTGAGAAGAATGTAGGGGTGGTCGGTCAGCGGGTCGCCCGTGGCCGGCACCCAGAATCGGAGGGGCTTTCTCCACGGGTCTAGGCGGAGGGCGCGGAGCCGGCGGCCGGGGGCGGCCCGGCGGCGTCGGCGCGCTGCTCGGCGAGCTTGGCCTCGGCCATGGCCTTTTGCTCGGCGGAGAAGCGCCAGTCGAGGTCCTTGGCGGCGGCGATCCAGCCGGCGACGATGACCAGGAGGATGACGCCGAGGTAGGGTGTGGAGGCGGCCAGTGATCCGAAGCCGATGATCATGAACTGCTGGATGAGCGCGCCGCCCGACTTGCCGAGGGGGTTGCAGATGACGTCGATGGCGGCCTTGCCCTTGGTCCGGGTCTCGCCGTCGAGGGGGATGTAGGCCATCTCCTTGCAGGGGTCGAACAGCGAGTACTTGCTGGACTTGGAGAAGATGTTCTGGGCGGCGCCCACGAGCACGGCGGCGTAGAGCGGGGACAGGCCGAGCGCGGCGAGCGCCGGGGTCAGGGGCCCGCTGCCCAGCACGAGCGCGAAGAAGAGGACGCCGGTGATGAGCAGCACGGTGGGCGTGATGAGCGCGGCCATGCCCCAGCCGAAGCGGCTGAAGATCCAGCGGCCGACGATCATCATGGTGAAGGTCACCGCGCCGGTGGCGGTGGAGAAGTCGCCCATGAAGGCCGAGTAGTCGTTGGGGTTGGGGAACTGCTGCTTGATCTTGCTCTTCCAGGTGACCTCCACCAGGTTGATGGAGATGCCGTAGGCCACCACCAGCATGGCCAGGTCGCGGATGTAGGGCGAGCGGGCCAGGAACGCAAAGGACTCGCCCACGCTCATGGGCTCCTTCTTCTTCTTGGCGCGCTTGGGGATGGCGCCCTGCACGCGCGGCACGACGGTTCGGTTGAGGTAGTAGAAGATGCCCACGATGAGCAGGCCCGCGACGGCGACCATGCCCATCATGCCCTTGAGGCTCACGCCCCAGCCGTCCACGCCGGGCGGCAGGTTGGCGCGGATCTGGCTGAACCACTTGACCGCGCGGCCGGAGAAGATGAGCGCCACGTTGGCGCCCAGGCCAAACAGCGGGTAGAACTGCTTGGCCTCGTCCACCGTCGTGATCTGGTTGGCAAAGCCCCAGAAGAGCACCGACACGACGACCGAGCCCCAGAGCTCGGCCATGACGTAGAAGAGGCAGAAGGTCCAGTTGCGCACGATGGCCAGCGGGCCGGCAAAGCGCGGGCCCAGCGTCTGCAGCGTGCGCGCGGCCCACTCGGTCGGGTGCAGCACGTCGCGCAGCGGGTACAGGATGAAGGCAAACGACGCGAAGAAGGCGATGAAGGGGAAGATGCAGGCGTAGAAGAGCGACTCGGAGCTCAGCACGTTGGAGAGCTTGGTGTAGATGATGGTGAAGCCGATGGCCATGGGCAGGTTGACCCAGGTCTTCAAGAAGGGGATGATCTCCGCGCCCGAGCCGGGGGCCGTCACCACCAGCACGTCCTTGGTGTCGCGCAGGATGGTGTAGTTGAACAGGATGCTGAAAGGGGTTGGGTGATTATAGAGGGGACGACACAGGTGAGTCACAGAGGTCGTAGAGGGAGTAAAAAGGAAACATATAAACTCGCTACCGCTCGTCGCTGCTCTCGGGAAAATACTACACCCAAATGTATCCCCCCCACCAACTCCAGACGCACAAGAAGAACATGAGGCCCAGGGGCAGGATCTTCTGCCAGGTGAAGGAGGGGATGCCCAGGAAGGTCTTCTCCACGGGAGCAGGGGTCTCAGCGGCGGCAGCGGGGCGCACCGTCTCGGCGCGCAGGGGCTGCGGGGCGGGCAGGTGGCCCAGGCCCAACGGCTTGCGCGCAACCTGGACGAGCGGGTCGGGGGTGACAAAGCCGTCGGCACCGGCGACAGAAACCCGCCATACCCAAACGACCCAAGGCAAACCTAGGTCCCTCGACAATTGACGGCAAGGGGTCGCGATCACGGCAGCATTCCGACCCTAGAGGCGCAGTGACCGGGGACGCCACTAGCCGGCGGTCGACAGCCGGACCCTTAGATGCCCCCCATACTCACCAGCGGGGTCGCGGCCAGCGGGCTCCTGGCGCTGCAAAGGCTCGGCGACTTGGCCGCAACGCGAGTGGCAGCCAGGCGGGGCCTGCATCCCGCCGCGGGCAGCGTCGCCCGAACCGACGATGCGAGCTGCATGGTTTAGTGGTTGGGGTGGGGGAGGGCGAATCAACCCTGCTCCTCAATCGTAAAAAGGTGGATTTTGGGCCCGGCCCTCAATGTGATGAGCTGATGTACCCCAGGTTGGGTCTCCCTTTTTGCGCTGGCAGCAGGGGAGACCGCACCTGCGTCACGACCATAGCGCCTCACGCCTCGCCCGCGATCGTTTGTCCCGGAGCCCACGATGTGGGGGACACCCTGAATGCCCAGCGGGGACGCGGGCACCACCGCAACCTTGTAGGCCACCGCAGCGCGCGAGCGTGTAGAAAATTCGCTGCTCATTGTCTCTATAAGGAAATACCGTCCTTGTTTGCAAGTCTAACGCATTCTTGCATGGCAGCGCTGCACGCCTCTGAGGCTGGCGGCGGGCCGTCTGACGGACAAGGCCGCCGCCGCTGCGGCGTGAAGGCATGTGGCAAGGACCAATACGGGAAGGGAACCCAGTGCAGTGGCACACATAGAGAGCTACCTTTTACCATGTCTTTCTCGGGAGCTGCTCCGCCGCCTCCGGTCGTCTGACCTCCTATCGTCCCGGCGGCTGCGGTCGCGCTGATCCGATCGGCGCGGAGATCGGGACCGGCGCCTGTGCTTCTCCTCCCTGGGCCGATCCCGCCGCGACCGGGACCTGTCCCTGCTCCTGCTACGATGTCGGCTCTTGCTTGACCGATGGTCGGCGCGATCAGGGGAAGATCTGCGCCTGGGCGAAGGTTCGCGGCGCCGCTCCTGATCGCGCCGGCTTGCCTGTGGCCGGAGCGGACACAGGGGAGGGGAGTCTTTCAGACGGGCTGTCTGCCTGTGCAGACATTGATTTTTAAATGAACAGACAGGGTCCAGCAAGTGCACTTAATCTGTCACTCACCGGCACAGGCGCGTCCAGAATCAGATCGTAGCGGTTGGCGCCGGTCCTCGGAGCCTGGGGCCGATACCGTTCCTTGAGCTCCAGCCGCCCAGATGTCCCTGATAATGCGATGGTATTTCATAGAAATCAAAGTTCAAAGAAATCTATCGATGCATGTATGCATGTTAGTCTTGCTTTCCAGCCAATCAACAACACAAACCCCTCTCACCCGCGTCGTGCTCCCGGCCCCGGCGCTGATGCTCGTCGGCCTTGGTGCCCAGCCCAGCGTCGCCGCGCTTTCCGAACCGCTTAAACTGCTTCCAGAGGTGGTGCACGCTCTGGCTAAAGTCCACGCGGATGCGCCGGTCGTCGATGAGGACGTTGTTCATCTTGAAGTAGGCCTCCTCGCAGGCGCGCTCCGAGTCAAAGCCGAGAAAGGCGTAGCAGAGGGAGTCGCCCGTCTTCCAGTCGCGGATGATGTCGCAGGCGGTGACCACGCCGAATCGCGAGAAGATGATCTCCAGATCCTCCTCCGTCGTCACCGGGTTGAGCTTGCAGATGAAGAGCACGTTGCTCGGCGGCCGCGCCTCGGCCTCGGGCAGGTCGCCGATCATCTCCAGCACCACGGCGCGATTGCGCGCCTCCTCCTCGCGCTGCGCGCGCTCGATCTCCTCCGGCGCGCGCGTGTCCTCGCCCGGCGCCCAGTCGTCCTCCAGGCGCCCGTCCTCGGCCGGCGGCGGCGGCGGCGACGCGTCCGGGACGTGCTCGGCCAGCCCGGCCGGGTCGGGGGTCGGGTCCTCCAGCACGATCGTGTGCCTGATCCTGATGTTCTGCAGCGGGCGCCCCTCGCCGTCGATGGGCACCTCGCCGATGGCCTCCAGCACCTCCCAGCCCTCGGCCACCTCGCCAAAGACGGTGTGCTTGCCGTCCAGCGAGTGCAGGTCCGCCGCGGTGGTGATGTAGAACTGGGACCCGTTCAGGTCCTCGCCCTTGCCTACGCGAGGAGGGGTGGAGGGGAGGGGGTTGTGAGGTTCGGGGATGGACTGGCTTCAGGGAGGCACACAATGCTCTCAATATCGCCTCCAATCATCTGGCGCTCACCCCCAAAACCCCCTTCCAAGCCCACCCACTCACTGGCCATGCCGACCACGCCCCGCTGCTTGTGCTTCAGCTCGGGCCGAATCTCATCCTCGAAGAACCGGGCCTGCTCGCCGTAGAGCACGCCGTAGACGGACTCCCCCCCGCGCCCTGTGTTGGTTGGATCCCCGGTCTGGACCAGGAATTTGGGCTGAACATTGTAGAACAGGCAACTGTTGTAGTACTTGATCTTGCACAGTCTGCAAAGGAAGCGAGTGTGCGTGTGCTCGTAACAAATGTGGAGCTCCCAGAGCATCGGAAGAACTGGACAGCGCACTGTGTTCGTCACGAGGTAGTTCGCAAAATGGAGCATTGAGGTAGCCAAAGGCGTCCCAGCACTGAGCCGGCAAGTGCGGGTCCCCATCCTACTTGAGAAAATTGGTGCATGTTTTGGGGCACTCGTCGACGAACAGATCGATGACGATGTCGCCCTTGCTCGTTTCCAGGATGACCGACATGGCTGCCCCGGGCGTGGGTCGCGACGATCAGGGGGGGACCATCAGTCGCGATACGCTTGTCGATAGAGATGAAAGGTGAAGGGTGCACATTCCTGTGACAGTCCCAGTAACGACCCAGCGGACATTGCGATTGCAGCATGCCATGAGAATCGCAATCAAATCCTCGGCTGGACACCCGGTTCATGGAGTCTTGTTACAGACATCCATGTGCTTTGGAGTGTCCACTTCTCAAGTTATCTATAGTAGATAATGGCTATGGTCAGGCGTGGAAGTTTAGATGGGAGCAATGAGCGGCTCGATCATTCCTAAAGACCAGGAGTTGAGCAGGTGTAGGTGCGATAACATTGATGTTTGCAACGCCCGCTCAATTGAGAAATCAGCTTGTGAAGTCATGCGCCTTTTCATCGAAAGTTCAAACTTTGAAGACACCTTGGCTCTGTCAATAATAGCACACCAAAGCTATGTTCTTCCTGATACTGCCAACGGGAGTGGCCCGCTGCGCATTCCAGGACAGCTGTCTTACACAGACGTCCATGTGCGACGCAGTCTTCTAAGCCAGCACAGGCTCCTCGTCATGCTGACCGTGCCCGCTCGATCCAAACTCCTGTTGCCATTTCTGCGCCGCCTCCTCTGGCGTTCGTATTTGCCACAGCGGGTGCTCTTGTGTTGTTTCCACCTCCTGTGCGTTGAGAGAACAGGCCCGGAACGAACATGTGAGCCTCCTTTTCTTTCTCTCGGCACAGTGGCAAAACAATTGATGTGCCCATTGAGCAATCACTCTGGTCTCCAATGCAACACATTCAGTAATGCATACAACCCAGTCGACGACAGTACCCTCAACAATGCAGCAGTTGCTGGTTGTGCGCACACGCACCCGTGCCCCAACCATACCATATCATTGCCCTATCAATCCACCGATCCCCTCACCTCGTCCTTGTATCGTGTCTTCTGTCGCATACAATCCAAGAATTTGCTCCAATGCTGTCTGCAGTCGTCCAGTTGACCTTCGACGTAGTACTCTCGCATTTGATACACAGGGGCTGCGCGAGGGTGCAGGTAGAAGACCCGTCAGTACTCTTCAGTATCCGTAAGGAGCCCTCGCATAACTCCGCGGATGACATATGACTCACAGTAGCAGAACCAAAGGGCGTCGAACAGGGGTATGCATGAGGGGGCCTTGCCCGACCCGGACGCGCTCTCCTGCGCCTCCTGGGGGGAGCGAGCTTCCGCCATGGCGCCTTGAATATTCCGAAAGACTCGAACGACGAAAATAACCGCTGCGCAATTATTGTTTGGAGCTCTGCCTCACCTGCATGGTGTCCCGGGCGTCCGGGGGTATCCCGGCAACATCATCAGCGTGTCATTGGGAGGAAGCGATCTCTGCTCAAAGAGCCTCCCTTTGTGCACGCAAGTGCTCAAGCATGCCCAGGTCTACAGTCCCATTTCCAGCACACAGTCCGTCTTTTTCGCTCAGGAGCTGGCATTTTTGCTTTGTTCTGCCCTTGCTCTGCGAATTGGTCGTGCGCTGAGGCAGTTGACCTCCCTAGGGTTGCTCCGCCCTCGAGGTGCCCCTGCCCTCCATCGCACCCTGCCCTGTTCATGATCCGCGCCCCGTAGGCCATGCGGGACCGGCTCGTTACGTTTCCTCGCCACGATGGCGCGTTCGCGCTGCGCTCGGCGCACGTGCCCGCGTGCTGCCTGGAGGGCGTGGACCCTGCCTCCCTGGCCATCAATGTGGACGGCCTGGCGCTCGTGAACATCGTGGTCCGCGACGGGCGCATCGACTCCATCGAGCCCGCGGGCGCGCTGAGCACCGGCAGTGGCTACCCCGAGCTGGATGTCAAGGGCAAGATGGTGCTGCCCACCTTTGCCGATCTGCACACGCACGTTGGTGAGAAAGGGGGAAATATTGGGAGGGAATTTTTGAGGTGTGGAGCGACAAATTTGAGCAAGGGAGCGCGTTGGCGGGGATTGTATGTGTGGTCATGGCGCGACACACGGTCTAGGTATTGAGGCCTTGAGGCAGAGCATTCCCGACGAGACTGTTGCTGATGCATATGGGTTGATACCTATGTGCCGCTACATGACTGCCACGCGCGCCTGGATCGGCGACCATCTCCCACTCTCTCAACCCCACTCCACTTTCGCCAGACAAGGGCCAGACCTGCGAGCGCTCGCGCAACCCGGACGGGTCGCTGACCGGCGCCGACCGCAGCACGGCCGCGGACGCGGCCTTTTGGGACGCGGACGACCTGCGCCGGCGGATGCACTTTGGCCTGGCGTGCGCCTGGGCGCACGGCACGAGCGCGCTGCGCACGCACCTGATCAACATGACCCCGGCGCAGACGGCGCTGACCTGGCCGGTGTTTGCCGAGGTGCGCGCGGCCTGGCGCGGGCGCGTGGCGCTGCAGGGCGTGTCGCTGGTGGCGCTCAGCTTCTACCGCGACGAGGCGGCCGCGACGCGGCTGGCCGACCTCGTGGCCGCGCACGGCGGGCTGCTGGGCGCCGCGGTGTGCTGCGCCGAGCGTGGCGGCGACCCGGCCGACGACTGGACGACCTGCGAGGCCGACCGCGGCGCGCTGCTGGACCGCATCTTCCGCCTGGCCAAGGAGCGCGACCTGGACCTCGACTTTCACACGGACGAGAACGGGAACGAGCGCGCCAAGGCCCTGCGCTACGTGGCCGAGAAGACCATCGAGCACGGCTACGAGGGCCGCGTCGTCTGCGGCCACTGCTGGTGAGAGGGAGAGAAGGGCGGGGGGGAAAGGGGGGAGAAAGACCCTTGTGAAGCTGGTGGGATGACCCGAGGCACGAGCCCAGGGTTGTTTATATATGCACACAAAGGAAGGAACCTAGGCCTTGTCATTTCCAACCCCAACCCTCACACCTCTGATCGCGCAGCTCGCTGTCGGCGCAGTCGCCGGAGGACCTCAAAATAACCCTGGGCCTGGCGCGCCGCGCAGGCATCACGGTCGTGTCGCTGCCGCTGGTCAACCAGTGGACCCAGGACCGGCGGCCGGGCCGGACGCCGCAGTGGCGCGGCATCCCGCCGCTGCACGAGGTGCGCGCCGCGGGCGTGCCCCTCGCGCTGGCCAGCGACAACACGCGCGACCAGTTCTGCGCCTACGGCGACCTGGACATGCTGGAGGTGCTGACGCAGAGCTGCCGCATGGCGCACCTGGACCGGCCCTACGAGGACTGGGTGCGCAGCGTGACTGCCGTGCCCGCCGCGGCCATGCGCCTGGGCGCGCGGGAGCGGCGGGGCGGGGCCGGAAGCGGCGGGCGCGGCCCCCGACGGCACCCCGACCGGCACGCTGCGGCCGGGCGGCCCCGCCGACTTTGTCATCTTCCGTGGGCGCTGCTACAGCGAGCTCATGTCGCGGCCGCAGGGCGACCGCGTCGTGGTGCGCGCGGGGCGCCCCATCGACGCGCGGCCGCCGGCCTACGAGGCGCTGGACGACCTCAACCTCCCCAGCGGGCTGCGCTCCTTTGTGGGCGCCAGCGCCTACGCGACCGCCGAGCCCGAGCCGGAGACGGCGGCGAGCGCCGACGGCCGCGTGGCGCGCCTGCTGTTCAAGGGCCTCGCGCGCCGCCGCGGGCCGCGCCCGGCGGCCCGCTCGACCGACGCCGAGGTCTCGCCCAAGCGGCGGCGCGTGCAGCTCGCCGCCTACTGCGACGCCGGGCCCGGCGCCTGGGACGAGGTCGTGGCCGCCACGCCCTCGGGCCTGCTCCGCGCCGGGCCCTGGGGCCTGCTGGGCCGCCTCGCCGGCCAGGAGACGGCCGTGCCCCTCGCCGGGGTCCTGGCCCTCGGCGCCTCGACGCTGGCCATCGGCGCAGCCCTGGGCTTTGCCCTCGGCAAGTGGGCAAAGTGAGCGTGCAAGTTGCCAAGAGTTTACGAAGATTTCCTTGCCTGCGTGTTGTGCCGAGTTGGCTCCGTTTCACATGACTCATACTAGTGCGGCGCTCTCGCTGTTTCGACAGATACCAGCATCATCCATTGTCCCTTCTTCCCATTCTGTGTGTGTGATATCTGAGCGTCCATCATGCTGTGTACACTCTGAGCGATTGCCCTTTGGCTTTCCAACTTTCTTGTTGAGTGTCGGGAGTTTTTAAAGAATGTACAGGGCCACCAATAGTAAATGCGTCAGTCATGAGGTAGTCAAGCTGCATAAAGGCACGCACACTCAGGCGGCCGCTGCCTTGCATGCCAGTCGCTCGTCAGCGGCACTCCTGGGCAAGGGCAGGAGCTCGCACGAGGCCAGCTTGCGCTGGAACTCTGCAAAAAACTGACGTGATAAGCCCTGAAAGGCAGATTTGCTTTGTTTGGCGTGGTAGTCGAGGTAGACTTCGAATCGTCGCACGAGTCTGGTCAGCTGCGCTTCTGTCAGCCGAACTGGGCCTGGGTTCTGGAACGTGAGCAGCAGAGCGCCGCCCGCTTCCTCCCGACTCTGCACCACCACCGACTTGGCCAGCAGGGACCCGCTCGTGCCGGAAACGCCGGCTGTAAACTGCTGTAGCAAGAGCGTCAACATGGTCTTCATGCTCTGTGTCGGCGTGATCGGGAGCCGGAGCTCCGCAAAAGGCACTCCGCTGGGCGTGACGCCGGTTGAAAGAGAGCCAGCCACGCCTGCCGCTTCACGAGCCGCGGCCGTGTCGTCGATCCATGTCACGTCCTCTGCCCCAGTCATGGTGCATTAACATTCATACTTGGTCAATATATTCTGTCACGAGTTGCGCGCATGCTTGGCATGACTGCATTGTCACAAAGTGCTCGAGCGTCTGCAATGACGCTAGGCCCGGAATGCACCTGTCAACCCTCATTTGAAGATTCGATGGCTTGCGGATTGTCCATGTTGCGGCTCATGGTCGAAGCCATGTATGCTGTAACAAACCATCTCAAAAACCAATCTCACATGTGTGCACGTAAACACTCAACCATCTATCAACCACATCGACTGAGCGAGGTCACCTCCCTTGTCCTCTGCTTTCATGTATGCATGTGCGCATGAATGCTTTGGGCGGTGAAGTCCCGATTTGGCCCAGCTCGGGTTCTAGCGCAAGCAGCCTCCTTGCAAGACAGCAGGAGACTTCGATGGTTTTATTACGCACACACACATGCGTGGCAGCGCGATAAATGGCCACATGCACGGCGGCCATGCCCGCGATGCTTTTCGTCTTCAGCCGGGGAGCGGCTGCCGATCCCCCTCAGCGAACGCCCGGCTCTGCACGAGGCGGGCGTGCAGCAAGTCTGGGATTTTGTCGAGCGCGCCAAAGCCTCGATTGCTTCTGCTACAGCCACTACAGGCAGTCTCACGGGACTAGACAGTCCCAGCCGAGAGGATTTGCAGGTATTGATTGCATGCAAGAGTCTGGTGGGGAGCAGCAGCACAAGTCATGCAGCCTGGCTGAGCGCAAGGGTCTCGTGCGGCCATTGCCTTTTACGCAGATGGAGCTGGGGTGGCTTCTCTCCGATGCTGTCGCATCCGACAGCAGCTGCACTGAGGGCACTGCACCCTTCTGGAACTTGGCAGAGAGTGTTGGACCAAGGCCTGCATCTCAACCGGACAGCTCCATGCTGTTGAGAGCGTCGCTGCAAGAGCTCGGTAGGCAAAAGTGCATGCAGCAGAAGATGGGAATAATAGTAGGAAATCTCGTGTTGGGAACAACAAAATGCGCCAAATGACCGCCAGGCTTCTCAAAACAAATCCTTCTTCCCCATGCGCTGCGCAGATGCACTGTGGCGGCTGCGTCTGGACGAGCGCGTCCCTTTCCAGTACCTGACCAATGCAGCACACTGGCGGGACATGGTGCTGGCAGTGCAGCTGGGAGTGCTCATTCCCCGCCCAGAGACGGAGCTCCTCATCGATTTTGCGAGCGCGGCAGTGCAGCGGCTGCCCGAGCTCGGCGCCCGGCCGTGGGTGGACCTGGGGACGGGCAGCGGTGCCCTGGCTCTGGGCGCGGCGAGGTCGGTGGCACCGCGCGGACACGTATGGGCCGTGGACCTCAGCGACACGGCTGTGCGCGTCGCTCGGCACAACGCAGCTCGTCTGGGCCTCGGGCATCGAGTCAGCGTGCTGCAGGGTTCCTGGGCCGATCCACTGCCGGAGGAGCTGCGCGGAAGCTGCGGCGGCGTGCTCAGCAACCCTCCCTACATTGCTCATGAGACACTCTCCGAACTCCAAGCAGAGGTCACTCGGTGCGCGAATCTTGTGCGTGTGTTTGATGTGGTGTGGTTGTTTCTAAGTTCCATGCAACGAGCGAGCAATCTGCATCCCACTTCTTCTCTTCGCTTTGCCTAGGCATGAGCCGTGGCTGGCGCTGGATGGAGGGGCTGGCGAGGCACTGGGGTGCCTTCAGGCTGTGACGCGCGCCGCGGCGTCTCTGCTGGCCCCCGGCGGCTTTTTGGCCGTGGAAATGGGCGGCAGGTCCCAGGCCGAGAGGCTTGTCCAGGACATGGAGCGCCAGGGTTTCTTTGTGGACATTGAGATCCGATCGGATTACGCTGGGATTGCGCGCTTTGTGGTCGCCCATCGTGCTTGACTGGCGCTCGTGTTACCACGTGTGTTCAGTTTCCGCTGCGCATGTCTGCTTGGTACTAGTTACAAGTGAAGAATGATCGGCGACTGCCTCTGGAGTGCGTGCGTGGCGCAGCGACGTGCAAGTCTTCAATCAGCGAAAGCACGTTTGGCCGACGCTCAGTCAGAAGGCACATACTCGTCGGAATCCGCGTCGTCCTCCTCCTCCGGGCTGCGGGGGTGATATGTGAGGTTTAAGCTATTGTAAAATCCAAGCGACGGTCCAGTTTCGATATTGACTGTATCGAGAGAACAAACTCAATCCAAACAACAGCCAACCCTGCACAACAAGCGATGTTGCCAACGCACACCCCTATCCACCACACACCTGACTTCATCCTCGCTGCTTTCTTTGACATACTTGGCAGGGGCGCGCGAGGCGGCGGCCCGACGCGCGGTCGGGGCCCGCGGCCTTGGGCGCCTCCTCCACGACGTCCGAGTCATCGGAGAGCGCGGCTTCCTCGTCCTCCTCGCTGTCCAGCGCCGGCTTCTTGCCCGTCGCCTTTTTCGCGGCGGGGCGCGGCGGCTTGCCCAGGCCCTGAGGGGCCCAAGGGCCGGCTTGCTCAGCCCAGAGCCCTTGTGGAAGGGGCTGGGCCGCATGCGTGGGACCTGGTGGAGGGGAAATGGGGGATTAATGGTGTGCCGGCTCGACGATGACAACATGCGCAGACACAGGCCACACCATTACGCACGCGCAGGACCAACTCCTTCCCACCTTGGGCTTGGCCGGAGCAGGGGAGCCCACCTCGTCGGTGGAGATGGCGGCCTCGCTCTCCACCCTGGCCATGGCGCCCGCCCTGGCCTTGGCCGGCTTGCGCTTGGTGCCCAGGCTGTTACTCGAAGAAGAGGGCTGCTTCTTGGAGTCGGCGCGAAAGGAGGCGCGCGAGGCCTGGGCCTCGGGGCCGCTGGACCAGGCCGCCTCGTCCTCGCTGTTGGGTGCGCTGGGGCGCTTGGGCTTGCGCGCGCGCGGTCGTCGCCGCGGCTCCACGCGCGGGCTTGGCCGCCGGCGCGGCCGCCGGCAGGTCGCCAAAGGCGCCGGCAAAGGACGTGGGGCCCAGCGCCTCGGAGCGCGGGGACCCGGTCCGGGAGGCCACGGCCAGGTCGCCCATGCGCTGCGCCATGCGGGCCATCAGCGAGAGCTCCTCCTCCTCCTGCGCGATGTCGACCACCTCGGGCGCGTGGCTGCTCGCCTGGTCTGGCGGCAGGAGCGACGACGTTGTTGTTGGGGCCAGGGGCTCGGCGGCCGACGCCTTTTTGGTAGCCACCGGCGCCTTGGCGGCCGCGGCGCGCACCTTGCCGAGGGCGGCCGAGGTGGTGCCGGAGGTGGCGCCTGCAGATCTCCCAGGCGCCGAGCTCGTGGTCGCGGCCGAGGTGGTGCGGGAGGCCGGCGCCCGACGCGGCGCCGGCGCCCTGGCGGCCGGGATCCTCTCCTCGTCCGAGTCGTCAAAGTCCTCGCTGTCGGCCTCGCTCTCCTCGTCCTCGGACCAGGCGTTGGCCTTCTTGCCCTTGCCCTTCTTCGCGGCCGCCTGGCGCAGGACGATGAGGGTTTGGGTCAATTGTCAGGCAACATTTGTGGTGTATAATGTCAATCCACCGCCTCTTATTAGCTCAGGCACCCCTCCTCACTCACAACCACCCAGCTCACTTTGCGGGCGTTGCGCTGGGCGGCCGCCTGCTGCTTGGCCATGACGTTGGCGCGGTGCGCGTCTTCGTCGATCAGGTCGGCCCAGGCCTCCTCAAAGGCGTCCAGGTCCTCTGCCCACATCTGCCGGTTGGTCTTGGCGTGCAGCTCCGCCACAACGGCCTTGTGCTGCTCCGTCTCTGCGCGTGAGGATTGACCCCGGGGGTGTGGAAGGCATTGGGGGTTTTATGAATACTGTATTGTACACCAAACCGCCAGGAGCCCTCGGCATGCCATAAGAAGGCCAACAGCGCAGGTGTTGCCCACCCTCCCAACAAACAAAGAGATAAACAATCGCCTGGCACGCACCTTCCTGCAGGGCCTCGACCTTTTCGTGGGTCAGGCTGGCGAGGGGCATGGAGAGGAGGTAGTCGTAGCTGCCCTGGCTGACGGCGTCGCCCTCCTCGCCGTCATCCTCGTCCGCCGCGGCTGCGGCGGCGGCCTTTTTGGCGTTGGATGGCAGGCGGTCGTAGTTTTCGGCCTCGAGCTGCGCCTCGATGTCTGGCCGGCGCCGGTTGCTGAGCACCAGCTGGCCCTGGACGACGGCCAGGATGAAGCGCACCTTGTTGGAGATGCGCAGCAGGTCCGCCTCGGCGGCCTGGGTGAGGAGGTTGGGGAGGGGACGAGTGTGGTAGTTGCCAAGCGAATTGCATTTGATTCGTGGAACTCACAAGGACCCCGTATGTGCTCACTGCAGGAATAGTCATTCCCTGTGGTTCCTACGCTCAGCAATCCCACCAAATCTCCACAAATCCCCCCCTACTACCACCCCTCCCAGCACCCACCTTGATGAGCGCGGCGCGCCGGCGCGCGTAGTAGTCGAGCCTGAGGTCGAAGAACTCGCGCAGGATGTGCTCCGGGGTCTCGTAGCGCTGGATGACGCCGTCGGCGTTGAAGAGCATCATGTTGCCGCAGGAGATGCGCGTGGTGAGCTTGAACTTTTGCTCCAGGCCCGCGGCCAGGGCCTCACGCATCTTGGCCTCGGTGAGCGTGACCACGAAGCGCACGGTCGTGTCGGTGTGGTGCTCGCGGTAGTCGGTGATGAAGGGCGTGGCGTTCTTGTCCTCCGGCTTGAGCAGGTCCTCTAGAAATTCTTTATAGTCCTGCGTCCAGCGCCGGATGGGGAGCTCCGTGATCTCCAGCGTCGTGTCGTCCAGCTGGCGCACGACGCCCGAGACGAGGAAGGACTTGCCGGCCGTCTTGCCCGGGACCTCCTCGATGCTGCCGCCAAAGCCGCGGTACCAGGGCTTCATGGGCACCGGCTCCTCGTCCGCCAGCAGGCGGCGCAGGTTGTCAACCACGTCGCGCGGGTCGTGGTTGGGGATGCTGGTGCTCCAGCCGGTGCCGATGCCCTCGGCGCCGTTGACCAGGACCGTGGGGATCACGGGCACGTACCACTGCGGCTCGATGGACTGGCCCTCCTCGTCCAGGTAGCGCAGCAGCCGGTCGTCGGCCTCGCGGAAGAGCGCGCGCGCCAGCGGCGCCAGGCGCGTGAAGATGTAGCGCGCGCTGGCGGCGTCCTTGCCGCCCTGGAGCCGCGTGCCGAACTGGCCCTGCGGCACCAGCAGGTTGACGTTGTTGCTGCCCACAAAGTCCTGGGCCAGGCCCACGATGGTGCTCTGCAGCGAGGCCTCGCCGTGGTGGTAGGCGCTGTGCTCGGCCACGTACCCGGCCAGCTGCGCGACCTTGATGTCGGACCGTAGGTTGCGCTTGAAGCAGGCGAACAGGATCTTGCGCTGGCCGGGCTTGAGCCCGTCCACCACGCTGGGGATGGAGCGCTCCAGGTCGGCGCGCGAGAAGAGGATCAGCTCGCGGTGCACAAAGTCCGAGTACCGGATCTCCTCCGCGTCGTGATCCAGAAAAGTGCCGGGGCACAAACGCGCGCAGCCAGTCCTTGCGCTCCTCCACCTTTTTCTTGCTAAAGGCCATCTCCAGCGCCGCGCCGTCCTCGGCGCCGCCCCACACAAAGCGCTTGCGGTGGTGCGCCAGCGAGGCAAAGTACTGCTTGGCCTCCTGGGCCGTCGAGGTGCCCAGACCCTTGTAGTACTTGATCCGCCAGCCGCGGCGGTCGGCAGCCGCGCTCCAGGTGTCGTACTCGGGCAGCGTGTAGAAGGTCCGCGACTGCGCGCCCTTGGTCGCTTTAATAATCGGCGTGATGAACTCCACCAGGAACCCGGGCAGGCGCAGCAGGGACGGGTAAAAGTGGTGAAAGTAGTTCATGATCAGCCCCTTGATGTGCGAGCCGTCGTGGTCCTGGTCCGTCATGATCATGAGGTGGCCGTAGCGCAGGCTGCGCGCGTCTGCGTACTCCTTGCCGTGCTGCAACCCCAGAATCTGCTTGATGTTCTGGATCTCGGCGTTGCCCGTGATCTGGCTCGTGCTCGCGTCGCGCACGTTGAGCAACTTGCCGCGCAGGGGGAAGACGCCGTAGCGGTCGCGGCCCACCACGCTCAGCCCGCTGATGGCCAGCGTCTTGGCCGAGTCGCCCTCGGTCAGGATGAGCGTGCACTCGGCAGAGTGACGCCCGCCCGCGTCGTTGGCGTCATCCAGCTTGGGGATGCCCGTCAGGCGCGTGCGCTTGGCGCCGTCGCCCTTTTTCAGCTCCTTGTCCGCCTTGAAGGAGGCCAGGCGCAGGATGCTGTCCACCACGCCGCTGCCGGCCACCTTTTTCAACAGGCCATCCGACACGGGCAGGTCGAGCCAAAGCCGCTGGCCAGCAGCGTCAGCGTCTCCTTGGCCTGCGAGTCAAACGCCGGGTTCTCGATCAGGCAGTTGACGAAGACCCAGAGGTAGCTCTTCACCATGTGCGCCTTGACCGTGGCCTGGGTAGAATGGAGGGGGAGGAAAGAGGGAATGGAATAGAGATATATGTGTGTGTCTGTGCGCGCATATATACATGAGAGTGGGACAGTCACAAGAAGAATACCACGCTCCTGCGTGGCCTAAGAATCTTACAATTCACATTCCATACCCTTTTCCCCTTCCCCTCTCCACCGACCTGCTTGTGCTTCTTGGCCATGAGCTCCATGAGCGACTTGGTGACCTGGCTCTCCACGGCCGTGACGTGCGTGCCGCCCTTGGAGGTGCAGATGGAGTTGACAAAGGACACCTGCTGGAACTGCCCGTCCGAGAGCGAGACCACCACCTCCCAGCGCTCGTTGATGCGCTCGTAGAAGCGGGGCGGGCCCGTCTCCTTTGGACCCAGGTACATGTCCACGTACGCCGCAAAGTCCTTGACCGGCACCGCCTTGCCGTTGTAGTAGACCTGGCGGGATTATTGAGGTAGGTAGGCACCAGACAGGGTGAGCGCTCCGGGGGTCTGAGTGACCGTGCGTCCCGGGCGTCAAATGTTTACTACACAGCACCCTCTCAACACTATCACCCCCCTCTCTTACCACCCTTCCCCATCACCTTGACGCTCTTCCCAAGGATGCCCGCCATGTCGTAGACGCGCTTCCGGAAGAGCGCGATGGTGTCCTCCTCCAGCTCGCTCATCTCAAAGCGCTCCAGGTCGGGCTTGAAGGTGATGCACGTCCAGCTCTCGCTGGCCGGGCAGGCTCCAATCACCGGCTCCTCCTTGTCAGACATGTTGTTGCGGAACACCTGTGGATATGAAGGAGGGTAAGGAGGGTCAAGGTCACGCTTGGCTTTGATCCTGGAGGAAGCATGCGCATACACATGTGTTGATTGCAACAAGCAGTCGGCAATCAAAGCACAGCCTCGCGGTGCATGCACATTCCTAGCCGCCGCCGTCAGCACAGAAGCCCACCCAAACCACACCACAATCAACGTCGCTTGCCTGCCGATAGCGACGCTTGCGGCTGCCATCGCACGTCTCCACAATAAACTCTTTGGAAAAGATGTTGGCCAGCTTGGCGCCGTAGCCATTGCGTCCGCCAGTCACCTTTTGTGGAGATCGAAAGGTGGTGATTGGATGAGCAGCGACAGTGGCAAAAGCCTCGGCCGCGCGAGAGCACAGCAACACACAGCGCTCTGTTGATCAACAGAGACGCAAAGCCCAGATAATAAACACATAAACCGTCCACTTTACCTTTTTCTCTTTGTCGTCATAGTTCGACGAGGTGAGGAGGTGGCCAAAGATGAGTTCTGGCACATACACGCCATGCTCTTTGTGGACTTCCACGGGAACGCCAGCGCCATCGTTGTACACCCGGATGCTTCCAGACTCCTGCGCACGGAGTACATTTGAGTGGTGAGAATAGTAGTCTAGCGAGCATGGGCGAGGGGTGCCCAGGAGTCCGGAAAACTCTAGTGTTCCTCTGTGAGACGGGCCTAGCCACCAGCCTAGCTATGCCACCCCGCTTCCCCTTCCCCACCACCCGCCCGCCCACCTCGTCAACATCAACACGCAGCGTGGCCATGGAGGAGTCGCGGATCTTGTTGTCCGCGGCATTCACCAGGATCTCGTCAAAGATCTTGTACAACCCAGGGGAGACCTGGATGGCCTTGCTGACCAGGCGCTCGCCATCGTGGACCCAGAGCTGCTGCTGCTGGCGCTGGGTGCTCCCGATGTAGGTGTCGGGGCGCAGCAAGACGTGCTCCAGCTGCGTCAGCTTCTGGTACGTCTGCTCGATGGTCTTCTTCTTGGAACCCTTGGCCCGGGCGGGAGGGGGTCCCTGCGACGCGAACGCGGCTCTCGGGGAGCGTCATGCCGGGAGCACCACACGCATGCCCATGGCCTTGCCATGACGCGTCTGTTCTTAAGTATAATGATCAATGAGCGGCACCCCTCAAGCGTCATGACCTCGGCGTACCGCCTCAACATTGATGCTCGAGTTTTCAGAAAACTCCGTCTCCATGATGCCCTGCGCAGCTCGTCGCGATAGATGCCGGCTACTCTCCAATCATGTGCGGCGTGCTTTTTGCTTTGCTCAGTCGTCTGATGGTCCACGCACGAGTGATCACAGCCAGGGCCAGCTTGCCGAGGCTGTCGTACTTCATGCAGCCGAATTTCGGGATTTCAAACTGGGATTTCGCGAGATCGTGGGCGGATGACATGTTGTCCTCCCGCCATCGAATGACGCACTCGACTCTTCATGACCTTGGCAGCGGGTGTTTACACGGCGCAGAATACAAAAGACTGCAAAAGAGCAGGCGTTGTCAAGCTAAGTCGCAGGGTCATGGCAGCCCCGGTGGAGCTGGAGGATGGGGAGCTTGAAGCTGCAAGCATACGCGGCGGAAGCGGCGGCAGTGTGGGCAAGGCGCGACAAACTATATATTTGCGTAGTACATGTGATATCAGCGAACGCAGCGTCACGGACAAGAATTGCAGGCTCATTGGCGGGAAAGAACCCGAAACATTCACTGCGCGTGTTGCGGGTGGTGGAAGGCTCCATCCATGCCAGCCTCTGCAAGGTGCGCGGGGAGCTCAAACGTCTCAGCCCTCTCCCGGGCCAGCCCGACGCTCAGCAGCCTTGAAGGGTCGCTCACTGTGTATTGGGGAGGAAACGATGGACGTGAGATTTAAGGGCACACAATTCCTTGGGGCACGCCAAGCACATCAAGATATTCGGCGTAAATCCCAATGAGACACAGGCACACATTGCCAGACATGCATGACACAATCACACCCAATTCCCAAGCAATGCTCATGCCAACTGACCGCGCTGACGGGGGCTGCTGCGCTTCTTCTTCAGGATGGAGGGGGACCCCGCGCCCTGCAGCCAGACAGGCACCTCCTCGGCCGGCGCTGCCCTTTCCTCCCATCGCCGAGCCGCGGGCGGCTTGGGCGGCGAGTGGCCCAGCTCGACCAGGGCGGCCACCGCGAGGTCGCTGCCCACGCGCGAGGTTGTGTCGGGGTCCAGCACCCGGGCCACCGGGTCTCGGACCCTGGACTCGGGGGCGTCCGGGGGCACGCGGGACACCGGCGCCCGGGGCGGCGGCCGGTCCGCCGGCGGCGATCGAAGGTCCTCAAACGGGCTGCCCATGAGCTGCGGATCGTTACAGAGGGGGGGTGGAAGAGGTGAGGCTCCTTGGAGTCTTGTGAGCGTCACGACCACAAAGGAATGGGGCACCGGATCAGAAACAATCAGACTTGCATCACCGGCGTGGCCGCTCGGCCAAGAACGCAATGACTCACCTGTTGCAGGAATGACGTGAGGGAGGCGGCGGTGCGGGTGGGCCCCGAGTGCTGGATCGCGCTTTCCAGCATCTGACGCAGGTGTTGCTCTGAGGGGTCCAGGGCTGGCGTCACCAAAAGGCGGGAATCCTGATCACGATGGGGAGGAGGGATGTGTGATGAACATTTTGGACTTTGACTTCAATGTGGAGGATCTACAAAGCCTGCCCGAGTGTCGCACCTCGGGGCTGGCAACCTTGTTCAGCGCCGACTCCAGGCCCTTCGGAATCAGGCCTTGCAGCTGGGCAGGGCTGATCATGGGTATCTCTGTGGATCGCGGTAGAGAAATGAAGGGTGAAGAAATCTGAGTGGAGAAATGTTCAGAGCACCGCTGCACAGCCAGGCGATTTGCCTTGCCAATCACCCATAGAGCCCATGTGCTGCTTGGAACACCCCACCCCCCCTTGCAAGCAAGGCAGCGGTCTCGAGCAGCCCGCGCCTACCAGGTGCGTGGAATGGTGACGAGGAGACGTCGAAGATGGGCCGCTGCTTCTCGGGGGTGTAGAGCGCGAGCGGGCCATCCTGAGCCAGCTCGGCGTGGACGCCGGGGGAGGGCGGGCTGGAGCGCCCGACGGCCGCTGGCTGTGGATCCGCCGTGCTGGGCGCCAGGCTGGACGAGTACTGGAGTTGGCCCGAGCGGCCCCCGCTCTGATCCTGGTGGAGCTGCAGCGGGGTCGCGCGGTGCAGCAGCGAGGGCGGGGTGGTCAGATCCGACGCTGGCAACGCCGCCAACTCCTCGGGCAAGGGGAGTCCCTGCGATAAAATAGTGGGCATCTTTTCAGTTCCCACAATTGTTGACCATTGGTATGGCCACATGTGAGGCGCCCAGCACTTTGTGTGGGCCACATCTGTGTGCGTGCCTCCACTCGGTGAGATGCGTATTGGACCTCCTGTCTACCTTGCCCGGCCCAACCAGTCAGCCACAGGCAAAACTGCCTCCAAAACCCCACCCCACCACCCTTCCCCCCTGCACCGTCTCACATGTGAATATATTATGGCTCTTAAAGCTTCATTTTGGCGTTCAAGAGCCTGTACTTGCTGCTCCAGCAGCTGCTCGCGCTCCTGCCGCCTCGCTCTGGGATGTGCCAACAAAGGGAGAAACGCCTGAGTAGGCAACGCCAGGCAGGACAGCGGTGGCAGTGGCGTCCAGGCGCCACGTCGCCCGAGCCACCTCCCAGACCTTCACTCAAAGAACCCCGGCAATGCGGCACCCGCTTCGAGACCACGCACCTCGATGCCGCCGCAGTTTCGCGGTTCTTCATGAGCCGGCGCTGTCTCTTGCGCTCCTCTGGGTCGGTCACTCGGCTGAGGTCCACCGGGGGGACCTTCTTCCGGCCTTTGCGTCGCCCCGTGGGTCCCGAAGACGACCCAAGCATCATGGCGTCCTCCGGGAGGACCCATCGGCCGTGCATGGGCGTCACTGTGTTGCCGGTGACGAAGGACCCCGAGGGCACCGACGAGTGGTGCGCATCCTGAGCCGACCCCTGCATGAGGCGGCCTCCCTTCAAAATTTACCAACGATGTTGTAATGTTTTAGTCACCTCGACTGGGCCATCGGCGGATGGCATCGGGGTGCTGAACAATCGTAATGGGACACCTTGCGCCAGGACACCTGTGCAAGTCACACCAATCACGCGGCGTGGCGGGAATGCCAATGTGCGCCACGTGGGCAGAGAGGCTCCCACTCTGGACTCTGTTGCTAGGTCTTGCCCTGAGAGTTTGGCCAGTCAAGTTGCAGTAGACATAGGGTACGTACGCGTCATAGAGGTACAAAGGAGTTTGCAAGCGTGTGGGGTTCACAAGGGGGGCGATTGGAGGGAAGAACTTTCGAGTCGCGGCATCCTGGATAGCAGGCGAGTACCACTGGGGGGACATGTGAGCCCGCGATGGCCGCAGTTGCTCGCTCAGCGCTGAGGAAGAGACGGGAATAATTAGCTGCATAGTGACAGCTCGGCATTCGTGCTGACCAGGAACCGGCAGAGGCCCAATAAGCAGGCAATCTCCAGTGGTCAAATCACCACCACTGATGAATGGCAGACAGAAAGTGTGAGCAGTGCTGTCGCACGAGCATAAGTAAAGCGCCTCGCTCCCTGACTCACAGCGCACAAAACCCCGGGACAAGTCACTCTGCTGGACAACTGCGTCACATGATGCTGTACCGCCCTTGACTCGGTGCGTCGCGGCGCATGGCGCGCTCGGTTTCCTCCTCGACAATCCGCTTGATCTCGTTCTTCGCGGCGCGCACAATCTGCTCCGTGGGGCCTGCGGAGGTGAGTTTGAGGGGAGACAGTAGGTGTGTGTGTGTGTGTGAGTTGACTTGCGGGTCAGGTGTGAAGCAAACAGGCAAGCGCAGACACTTTATGGCCATACCATCCAGTTATTCATCCAATCAACCCCATTGTGCACACATAATATCCCCCCCCTTCGGCACCTTGGATGTGGAGGTAGATCTTGCGGTCGCCCTCGGCCACCTTGGCGCCCGGCGGGTAGTAGGTGCCCTTGATGACGACGGCCGCGCCGATCTCGCCAATGTCGTTGATGGTGTCGCGGTGCGTCACGCGCCAGCGCGCGCGCTGCGGGAAGTCGTTAATCTCCAGCTCCGTCTCAAAGTGGCGCGCGGGCCCCGCGGGGCGGGGCGCGGCCGCGCCCGGCGCAGCGGCTGCGCCGGCCTGCGGCTGCATGACGCGCAGGAGCGAGGCGACGTCGGCCGGCGCGGGCTGCGCGGGCGGCCGGGACCCCGGCGGCCGGGACCCCGGCGGCCGCGTTGATCTGCTGGCTGATCCGCGCGGCCGCCGCCAGGATGTCGTTGCCCGGGGGCGGCGGCGGAGGGAGCAGGGATGGCTTGGCCCTGCGGTGCCGGGCGCCGCAAAGGCCGAGGCCGGCACGGGGGCAAACGCCGGCGCGGCCACAGGCGCGCCCGTCGAAAGGCCCAGCGCCCTGTCCTGCCGGCTCTCCTCCGACGACCACGCTGCGGATGCCGGACGCCGGGGCGCCAGCTTGGCCGACTCCACCTGCAACATTGGACGCGGCGACGAGGCGCTCGAGCGTCTCGCGCGCCTTGCGCTGCGCCTCGCGCGCGAGCGCCTGCTGCTCCGGGGGCAGCGCGGCGATCTCCGCCTCCTTTTCTGCCGTGGTGGCCAGCTCGGCGCCGCGCACGACCTCGCGGATGCCGTCGTCCGCGTCGGTTTTCGCAGCGGCCCCAGCACCGCCGCCCTCGGCCTCCTCCTCGGCGCCGTCGTCGTCCACGAGGCCGTACTCGCGGGCCGTGGCGCGGCGCAGGGCCTTGACCAGGTTGTCCTCGGCGTTGTTGAATTTGTACCCGGAGCCGCCGTAGCCGGACCCGTGCGCGCGCGCCGCGCCCGCGCGGCGCTTGGCCTCGAAGCCCTCGGCCAGCGCGCGCAGGTCCTCGGGCACGGCCGCGCCCGACTCGCGCAGCGCACGCACGATGTCGGGCGCGTGCGCCTCTTCCTCCGGCGCGACAAAGGTGATGGCCGTGCCGCTGCGGCCCGCGCGGCCCGTGCGGCCCCACGCGGTGCACGTAGTCCTCCAGGTGGTTGGGCGCGTCGTAGTTGACCACGAGCACGAGGTCCTTGACGTCCAGGCCGCGCGCGGCGACCGAGGTGGCGACCAGCACGTTGCAGACGTCCGACTTGAAGTCGGCGATGGTGGACTCGCGGTCGCTCTGGTCCTTGCCACCGTGCAGGGAGAGGCAGGGGTAGCCGTGGCGCAGCAGGTCGCGGAACAGGTTGTCGCAGCGCTCCTGGGAGGAGACAAAGACCAGCAGCTTGCCGCGCTCGTACCAGACGCCTAAAATTTCCAGTAGGCGCCAGAAACGGTCCTCCTCGGGCCGGATCTCCACAAACTGCTGGATGTCGGCGTTGACCAACGGAGCGGCCGCCCACCTGGATCTCCACCGGGTCCACCAGCAGGTTGCGCGCCAGCGCCTCGACCGCGCGCGGGAAGGTCGCGCTGAACATGACCGTCTGGCGGTCGGGGCGCACGTTGTTCACGATGCGCATGATTTGCGGCTCAAACCCCATGTCAAACATGCGGTCCGCCTCGTCCAGGATTAGAAAGGTGACGCGGCGCAGGTTGGTGATCTTGCCGCCGCTCATGACCAAAATGTCAATCATGCGCCCGGGCGTGCACACCACCGCCTCGGCGCCGCGCTTGAGCTCCGATATTTGATTCGCCACGCCGCTGCCGCCGTAGACGGCCACGCAGCGCACGCCGATGCCGCGGCCGAGCCGCGCGATCTCGCGCGCAATCTGCGTGACCAGCTCGCGCGTGGGCGCCACGGCCAGCGCCACGGGCCCCTCCCCCGACTCCACCGGCCGCTGGTCCTTGACGTGCCGCAGCAGCGGCAGCACGAACGCCAGCGTCTTGCCCGACCCCGTCTTGGCGATGCCGATCGTGTCGCGCCCGCTCATGATGGCCGGCAGCGCCTGCGCCTGGATGGGCAGCGGCGTCTCGAACCCCTCGCGCCGCAGCGCCTCGTGCACGCGCCCGCTCAGGCCCGCCTGGTGCCAGTTGGTCAGCGGGCGCGGCACGGCCTTGCCGCGCACCTGCACACCGTCCAGCTCCAGGCGCAGCGCCGCCACCTCGCCCTCGCTCAGCCGCGCCAGCGACTCGGGCTCGCGGTAGAAATTGCGGCGGAAGGGCGGGTAGTCGATGGTGCTGTGGTCCACCGCCACCAGGCGGTCGCCCTTGCTCAGCCGGCCCTGCTGCAGGCGCCGCATCCACGCCTCGTCGTCGTCGTCCTCCGGCGCGCGCCCGCCGGCGCCGTCCTCGTCCGACCCCGAGTCGGCCTCGCCCGACTCGGAGTCCGACAGGCCAAAGCGCGAGGGGCGCGCCGCGGCGCGGGCGGCGGCCTCTCGACCGCGACCGCGCCGGGCTGCGCGCCCTCCTCGGGAGGCCCCGCATCCTCGCTCTTTGGCGCCAGCGCCGTTTCTTGAAACATGTCCCCCGCCATAAACGCGTCCAGCGGGTCCACCTCCTCCTCCTCCTCCTCCTGCACCGCCGCCGAGGCGGCCGGCGCGGGGCCGGGCTCGTGCGGCGCGCCGCCCAGCCGCGCCTCCGTCACACGCAATCCCTCCTCGTCCTCGTCCGCCCGGCGCAGCGCGGGGAGGTGGGCGGGGCGCTGCAAGTCCGGCACGCTGACCTGCATGGCATCGCCCTCGTCGCCCGAGGAGGCACTGTCGTCGTCGAGGTTCCACCGGTGCTCGGCCGGCGGCGGGGCCTCTCCCTCAGCGCTGGGTGCCGCCTCCGCGCCATTGGTCTGGACGTTGAGGCTGCCATCCGCTGGCGGCGGCTGGCTCTTCTTCTCGGCCTCGGCCGCCTTCATCTGCGGGCACAGCGGGTGTGATGGGCCTCGTGTCACTCATCAGGATGGACTGCTAGCATTCATGTAGATGCGATCACTCTAATTTCATTTTGTTCAGGCAAGCAGACCCATATTCAGACATATATTGGGCCACATCCATCCATTCTTCAATCAATAAGCCCTTTACCTGTCTCCACGCCTCGATCCGCTTCCGCCGCTTCTCCACTTCCGACTCTAGCGCCGAGAATTGGGGTTCTGCCACCTCCTCCGGTCGCCTGCGATGAGACGACAACACCAAGAAATACTCGTGAGCCCGGGGCGGATTGTTCACGTCATGCATGCGCAGCGGTGGGCCGACCTTCGGCAAGGCATGCCGCCTCTCAATCCTCATATATCCATGGGTGTCAACTCGCCCACACATACTCCTCCCTCGTTTCTTTTACGCACCGTTTCTTGGACCGATGCCCCGACCTCTCCCGATCGCTCTCACTGCTCTCATCCTCGCTCTTGCGCGATCGCCGGTGTCGCTGCAGGCGGAGAGGAGGGACGCGCCACAGCGCTGTTGGCACCGACAGCTCTGGGCAAAAAGGACTCACGCCCGGCTCCCCACACATGCTCCACTGCAGGGCCGTGACTGCACCAACACCACCAAGCCTGACCTTTTCGGAGGAACGAGCCCGAGAATCCTTCCTGTCGTCCGAGCGACGCGAGGATTTGTCCTCGCGACGCCTGTCCAAGCTCCGGCCAGCGGCTTCTCCCGCTGCCGAGCCCATCCCAGCGCCTGTGCAATCCAATCACAGCACCATGCATGAGTCGTTTGCAGCTTTAAAAACGCCCTCTCGCGGCCCTTGCCCGCGTGAAGCCATTGGAATGTCCCATGCATGGCGGACCCCCGGGCGATGTCACCATGCGCCATGATCGCCCCGCCACCCACCTTGATTGACCCAAGCCAGTCAGCGCTGTGCTACCTAAATGCTTCGAGGTACAGGATGCCGTCGTCCGTGGGCATTCCGCGCCCCGACTCTTCGAAGCACACCTCACTGGCCTCGCGCCGAGCAGCCCCGGGCAGAGAAGGTCTCCCTCCCGCACGACGGCGCTCGCACTGTTCAATCGGCTGTTCTTACGGGTACTAGACAGGGCCATGTACATCTATTGGGGGGTGGCTTGATGCCTGGTGGAGCGATCCCGGTCGTGCGACGCTGGGGCGCGGATCGAAAGCTCCCCGTCGCCCGGTGGATCACGGACAGGGCAGTTTCGGGCAGACCGGGGGGCCTGTTCGCGAGCTGTCAGAAAAATTCATTTTTGTGCGACACACGATTTTCGTTTGCAAATTACCAGAACACAAACCATGAGCGCGGTCTGGATGCCACAATGGCTTAATGAAAAGAGTTTATTATGCAAAGCCCTTGTCCTCTGCAATGAAATGAATGTACAGTGTCTGCGGGAGCAGCCGAGAAGAGAAAATCAAGTACCAGCTGAGTTGCCTAGTGCTGAGGATCCTGACAGTGAGCATTTTACTAGGGAGCCTTCTCCTCTTCCCGCTCGGGGCTGCCCGTCACCGGCGAGTGCGCCTTATCCAGCTGGAGCCCGATGTACCCCTTCAGGGCAAAGGTCCCTGGCTCGTTGGGCCCCGCCCCTTCCTTCTTCTTCACCACGCCGTGATGGAACCGCCAGTCCCCGCGCTCCAGGTCTTCCACGTAGAGCTTCAGGGCGATGGTCACCGCCGAAAACGCGAGCTGCGGGAGTCGAAGCGGGAGCGTGGGTTGGAGACAGCTACTTGGCCCGAGACCTCTCAATGATTCGAATTTGTCATACAGCAATCAACAAGCAAACACGTCCGCACCTTTCTCCAGGGGATGTCTTTCAGGCTGAAGAGCCTGACGTCTGTCGACTCGGGCGCCACAGCCGCAAAGGTAAAGGGCTGGCGCAGCTTGGCTCTGAAGAAGATGTAGGACTGGCTGATGCGGGGGATGTCAAAGTGCGCAAACGGGGCGACGATGTCGACGCGGGCCCCGGCCTCCTCCAGGGTCTCGCGCGCCGCGCCCTCTGCTCAAGGGGAAGAACTCGCTCGGGTGGGCCCGCTGCCGTCCAGCAGCCTGTCTCGCCCACCAGCACCCACCCGCCATCCATTCGCCCCGCCTGGTCGACGCCTCAACTGCCCGCATCCCCCTCGCATTCGCAATCCCAGCCGCCGCCTGTGGACACACACACACACTTTGCCAATTGTGACGCCTGTCCCGCCGCATGACCCGCCCTCCCCAGACCAGCATCCCACCCCAGCCCTCACCAGCAACGCACCTGCCGAGCTCTCGTGGAGCTCCATGTACCCGGCTGGCAGGGTCCACAGCCCCTGCTGCGGCTCGATGCCCCGCTTGCAGAGGAGGATCTGTCCGTGGTGCTCCACGATGCACCCTACCACGCTCCGAGGGTTCTCGTAGTGGATGTGTCCGCAGGAACCGCACATGTGTCGCCAGTGGTGCTCCGACCCCACAAAGTGTAGGTCCATCCGGGACCCGCACTGCGTGCAAAAGGAGATGGTCTGCTTCGGCTTGTGCGGGATGAGCGAGGGGTCGTCCGCCTCCGTGGAGACGGCGCGCCGCATGAGTGCGCTGCTGTGCAAAATCTGGGCCGTCATGGTGGGATTCCCGATGCCCAAAGATTTCGTAAAAATATGGTACAGACTCCTGGAAGTGGCTGCGAGGAAAAGTACGGGTGCCGGAGAGGGTACACGCGTGTGGGCGAGGGGGGGCCGTCACGCGTGTCGGAGCACGTTTTTCACGGTACCTGGGCTCGAGATGACGGGGGCCAATTTGAAGTGCATAGGTCCGTATGCTTGCAAACCAACCATTCTACGCGCGATCAATGGCGGGCACGATCGAAAACCGCTTCCAACTCCTCCTGGCCAGGGTTGCTGCCACCCAGATCCGGACAGCAACAATCGCTTCGTTTCGGGATTCCCTGGAAGCCAGGCGCCTTAAGGCCGCGTCGTCAGATGCCGCAGTGATCACTGCTTTGCCACATGGTGTCTCCATAGCCCGTGAATTTCCTCCTGTTGGTTCCTTTCGTTGAGTGTGCTGCAATGCGAGTCCCATCGCTGCTCCTGCTGCTGTGCCTTGGCGGCTGCCGGGCCTTGTCTCTGGACTGGCCGTGGTCGTCCCTCCGCCCGTCCATCGATCAGACGCTCAGGTCCCGGGCATTCATCGATCATGTCCCGGGCTACGGCGGCTCCAGGCTGCCGTCAGAGCACTATGGCGGCTACATTACGGTGGACGAGTCTCGCGGACGTCACCTGTACTACTACCTCGTCAAGGCTGAGACCCAGGCCCGGGCTCCGCTGGTGCTCTGGCTGAACGGTGGCCCCGGCTGCAGCAGCTTTGACGGTGTGTGTGACTGGATTCGAAGCGACGTGGCGTGGGGCAAAGAGGGAGAGAGGGAAGGAGGGAAAATGTGTGTGCTGGGTTTGCAGGAATGATGCATTATCGCACGGGGAGTCCAGGACCGCTTTGCTGTTGGAGGAACTACAAACCTCCTACGAATATGCATTCACTTTCTTTATATCCCCACACAGGCTTTGTGAAGGAGCACGGCCCCTTCAAGGTGGTGTTCAAGGGCCCTGAGGACGAATCTGGCGAGATCAAGCAGGATTTCAAGCTCGTGGACAACGAGTTCAGGTGGGTTGAGGATTGTAAGTGATCAAAATCTGCTATAAGATAAGCTGCCGATTCCGAGACCAGACTCAATGGTGAACCCGCGCCTCTCCCTCCCCCTCTGACAGCTGGAGCAAGGCGGCCAACATGCTGTACGTGGACTCCCCCGCGGGCGTGGGCATGTCCTACTCCGAGACGCTGGCCGACTACCACACCAACGACACCGCCACGATCGCCGACCTGCACACCTTTCCTGGCGCGGTGGCTGCGCGAGTTCCCCGAGTTCGAGGGCGCCGACTTTTACGTGGCGGGCGAGTCGTACGCCGGGGTCTACGTCCCGCTGCTCGTCGCGTCGGTGGCCGAGGCCGAGGACGGCCGCGGCGACCGCGCGGCGCTGCCGGTGCGGCTGCGCGGCTACCTGGTGGGCAACCCGGTGGCCGACACGGCGCGCGACGCCGACGCCGTGCCGCGCTTCCTCCGAGTCCAAGTCGCTGATCAGCGCGCGGCTGTATGAACATGCTTGGCGCGCCTGCGATGGCGGCCGCTTCCACGCGGCGCGCTCGGCCGAGTGCCGCGCCGCGCGCGAGGAGATGGACGCGCTGGTGCGCGACATCAACCACTACGACATCCTGGGCGGCTGCTACCACGGCAAGAACCCTTATGCTGGTGAGGGAGGTGATGACGACGACGCCACGGCGCTCCGCCGGCTGCGCCTCACCAACAACACCCCCGCCTCATTCTCGGCCGGCGCGATCGCGGTGCCGCTGGAGGCGCGCATGCTGGGGCACACGCCGCGGTGCCTGGACCAGCGCGCGATGTGGGCCTTTGCCAACAGCCCCGCCGTGCGCGCGGCCATCCACGCGCGGCCGATCGCGGAGATCGGCGCCTTTGACGAGTGCACCAACGGCGACCGCATCCGCTACCGCGCGCAGCACGACAGCGTGCTGGGCCTGCACGCGGCCCTCGCCCGCCGCCCGGGCCTGGCCGCGCTCGTCTACAGCGGCGACCACGACATGGTCATCCCGCACACCTCCACCGAGGCCTGGACCGCCGACCTGGGCCTGCGCGTCCGCGCGCCCTGGGCGCCCTGGACGCGCGACGACGCCCAGGTCGCCGGCTTTGCGGTCCACTACGATGGCCTCGTCTACGCCACCGTCCTGGGCGCCGGGCACGCGGTCCCGGAGTCCAAGCCGCGCGAGGCGCTGGCGCTCTTCTCCAAGTTCCTGCGCGACGGACGCCTGCGCTGAGAGAGAGAGCGGGGAGCGGGGTTGTGAATAATGGCCCGGTGAGACCTGCGCGCTCGTGCCATTTAAAACCTGGATTGTGAAGAGCTCTCTTGAATGTTCTCGTGCTCTTTTTGTTGTGAGCGAGAAATTTGTCTTTTTTTTGCATGGCCTGGTCGTGTGTGTTGCTTGCTGTGCAGTGCTGTGCTGTGCCTGCCAATCTACCTGCTTAGGGAACCTATCTTGTCTTCGAGAGCGTTGATAGCGCGATGTTAATCCATAGAAAGAGCTTCCCAACGCGTTTGTTGCCAAGACATTTCACGCAGCAATGCATGCTGAAGGGGAAGAAGACAGTGGGGGCAGAGGACGGTGAGGGGCAGCCGCCGGCGGCGCGGGGCGGCGGTCCGCCCCCAATCGCGCGGGGGCGCGGCAACGGCAGTGAGGAGTGTGAGCTGACAAGGGCGCGCGGAATGGCACTTGAACAGAGCGAGCGATGATCTGGAGGGCGCCGGCGGACGGGAGGCGGGGCCTGGGTGCCCTCCTCTAGGGGCAGATCACGGGCTGGAGGGCACGGCCTGAGGGGACTTGGGCCGGCGGCGCCGGTGCAGGCGCCAGGCAAATACCGCGCAGGCCACGGTGAGCAGGAGGCCGGAGATCAGGCACTGCAGAATCAGCCGCATCTCCGTGCTCCTGTAGGTGCTCTGCAGGGTCTGGCCGACGCCGCAGGCGAGGGAGGCGCACGGGGCGGCGCTCAGCCGTGAATCGCGCAGCGCCACCCCGCCCAGGGTGTCGGCGCTCCACGGCGAGTACCCCTGTGCGAAAAGTGGGAGCGTGTGTGCGCACAGTTTGGTTGGCAAGATATGATTCCTGTTAATGGACTATCGAGCAATCACACATGCGCAGGCAGAGCAGGATCTGCTCAAGCCCGCTCGAAAACCCTGAAAGGCAAGCCACCGGCTCCTCGCAGGCCTCGTTCGCTCTCCACCTTGCCGACCCACCATTTCTCTTCGGAGCTCTGGACTGTAGCCCCACTCCGCGCCGTGCATGTCGCGCTCCTCCACCGGCTTCACAGGGCTCCGTGCTGCGCAGCGTTTCAAGTGTGGCGAGTGAGGCTTTGTACTTGAAAAAGGGGGTGCATGTGTCGCTGTTGTGCCAAGCAGATCCGCAGACCGCGGCAGCAAGCGTCATGCTCCCAGCCCCCTTTCTACAGCCCGCCAAGCAGCGCCCCGCGCACCCTTTTTGTAAAGCGAGTCTGGCGCCGCCCGGTTGCCGTGGGGGTGGTACATGCAGACCGTGTCCACGACGGCAAACTTGTCGGCCGGGTAGCCGAGCAGCCACGGCCAGAGAAAGTCCAGCAACCAGCCAAAGTGGGCGCGGTACAGCGTCGGCCGGATGAGCTCGTCGAAGAACTCCATTTCGTAGACGGGGGCCATGACCTCGATCATGTTTGTGAAGCGCAGCGCCGTGCCCTCGCTCTGGAACAGGGTGCGGTACGGCGAGAAGCACCTGGCGTAGTGGGGTGGGGGTGGGGTGGGCGTCAGCTGGGCGACGACTCGAATCACATGGCAGAGCTCAGTGAGCGTGGGGCTCGCCGCCGTCCCTCCACGAAACAAGTCCTCCTCCCTCGCCACCGAAAACAACATATGCTCACCCCGGCTCGTGGCAAAGGCTGGGCTGGGCGATGAGCAGACGATACTCGTACAGAGCCTGGATCACGGTGCTGAACACGGGTGCGCCGTGGGTTATGATGTCTCTATCCACAAACCCAATGGCTGCAGAGAGGTGAGAAGGAATGTCCGTGCGTGGTGATGGCGAATTTCATTGTGGGCTGCCCTCACGGATACACAACCATGCCACCACCTGAGTCTCCTGCCAAATCCCTGCCCCCTTCCCCTCCTAAACTCAATCAGCCCCCATCCAGACTCCCGCACCTCCATATCGAGATTTTATCTCCTCGTACTTGGCCGATCGCGTAAACAGGTCTACCAGATGCCACTTTGCGCCCTTGCCATACATGACCTGGGAATGTGCGAGCAAGAGGTGTCACGTGAGATCAAAGCACAAGGGGCCCTTTCCTCAATACGCACTTGGCTCGCCTCACGACGGTCGCCCTCAGCCAACAACCCTGCACCCTCGTCAGCGTCGTACATAGGAACAGATGGAGCAGTTGAGTGTGCCCGGCTCCGCGTAGCTAATGACGGCCAGCTCGCAAAACCCCGTTGCCAAGTCTTGCTCCCACTGCTCCTCCAAAATGGAATCTCCGGCGACAACCACTATGAGCGCCGGCGGGTACTTGCTGTGGATGCAGAAAAGGGGTGTACAGGTATGCAAGAACTGTTGTTTATAAAGCCCAGAAGGGAGCCACAGTCAAAATGTTGTCAGCACAGCCACCCAACAGCTCCTGCCTCACCGGTAGAGCCCGCTCTTCAGCCGCTGCCTCCAGTTATATAGATCAAGTGAGGTCCAGGATGGCTTTTGCCCGGCCTGGTACGCCTCCACATAGGACATCACAGCGTTGTGGGCTTCCGGGTCTGCCTCGGCGGGGCTTTGCTGGTCGGGGAGCACGACATAGTCGGGGGGAGAGCACCGACTCACTGCAGCACGGGGGCGGGGTAAGCGCCCATTGCAGCATCTCCATTCAAGAAGGCTAGCGACCGCCCGACACACCACTCTCCCATATACATGCAAATGAAGAGATATCATGCACACTTGGAGGCCCCAGCGTCCCCGTCGCGGGTCTTACCGGCCACCAGCCCCGCGAGCAGCGAGAGTATGCGCAAGAGCAAGCGCCTCTCCACGCACCGACGGCCGAGCATGGCTATCGCAAACACCACCCCCTAAATTCCACACTCATCGAGCCATGACAATGCTGACGTTTACAAGCGATTCGTGTGGGTGCAGAGGCTGCGGAATGCCCTTATTGGGACGGGGCCATGTTTGAAGATTTTCCCCGTTCTCGACAGGGTCGAGCATCCACCTTCTGATCGGATGGCAGTCAATCGCGAGAACAGCGTGTGACGGGGGGAACGCCCCTCGCATGACTCTCGATGAGCATGAATGCACACGGAAGACATGAAAAAGATCATTTGCTTTCCCGTTGACCACGCGAGCATGGTCCGCGGCGACCCCCGAACGGCGGGGGTAATTGTGTCGCCGCTGAGCCCCCTCTCTGCCACTTTCACATGGTACGTGCACAAGTGCGCATGCCATTGACACAGTCTTTGTTCCTGTTCATGTATGTATGTTGAGGTTTGAATGGAGCTCTCTTGAGCTGTGACAACGGCTTTATGGCCTGGTTGAACCCCCCCTTGGAGCGTGTTTGGTGGCTGGCGAGGAGGGGTGCCCGCGCCTCAGCCCACATACTTGTGCTTGAGGGTGAGCTATTCACCGTAATTAGCTGCGTGTTCTTATTACTTGTGGGCACAATCATGCTGTGATCCGCATCCAGCTTGAAAGGGGGGATCAGCGCCTGCGATAGGGACTTGGCCCGGTCCCATGCTGGGATCATCCGGGGAGAAACCAGAGCTCCCGGCTTCTTTCTTTCTCGAATATATCAGTCTGTACAGTGACAAATCACTTGAGATGTATGTTTTCCCGTGCCAAGTCTGTCAATTGGCCCGCTGTGCCAATGACTGGACTGGAAATTAAAGGGTGATTGCATCCACGAGCTGTACATGACCCTCATTCCAGTGGCTCTCCAATGCCCCTCAGTGACATTTGCCCGCCCATGTTGCATCTGGCGTGGTGGGAGACGCTGTGCGGGCGCCCATAATGCGGTGCATGCATGCTTCTGAGCCAGCTGGCAGACCCCATGGAGCCGCCACCCTGGGTGCTGTGCTTTGCGACAGGGGCTACAAGTCCCAGCAACACAGGTGTACACCACGGCTCGTTGAAAAGGTTTGTAGACGAACGCCGGTGAATTATTGTCTTTCGTACCAGGTATGGCGGATGGGACCCTTGAGCGGCGCCATCATCTTTCGGAAAAAATGGTGCGCAAATCGTGGAAACCGGGCTGTCCGCGCCAGCTCAACAATCCTCTCCTGGCAGTTCGTAAAAACTACTCCTTAGCAGCGACTACGTTTAGACTCGGTTAGGGTGAGCTAGAGTCGTTTATCGAGTATTTCCATCGGGGTCTGAGACACATTCGGACGGCGTATCTCTTCCGAAGCTTTCGAGGCAATGCGGCCATCGGCAGTGAACGCCATATTGCGGACTGGCTGCAGCATCGCACCCCTTTTTATAGCCGCCTACAAGTGACGAGCACACAACAATATGGCATGGTTGAGCTCTGAGTCCTAGCGACGTGTCCTGTGGCTCACAGATCCTTGCTCTTTCCAGGCGAGCGCTAGCCAAACGCGGGTGCGACCTCGAATCCAGATTTTTTGCAGGACAAAGCGAGCGGGCCGATCGGGACTCTCGCAACAGGCGACGCAACGCGCTGAGTCCCGCTCAGCAATGTTCTGACGTGTTCATTGCCATATTCTGTGCATCTTGACCTTTGAATTTCAACGGGGTTGTGAGCGAGCCTTTTGGCCGGTCACCCTTTAACCGCACCCCTCCGCTTCGGCTCAGGTCTTCGTTGCGAGCGCAGCGCGTGACTATCCTCGAAACTGAGGCAGACTGAGGTTTTTTTCTTTGTAATTGCTATGAGGCCCAGTTGGCTCATGCCTGCGCAGCCTGTTCGGTGCCTTGCTGGTGCTGGTCCCCGCATCATTCCGGCAAAAGTTGGTCTCTGCCGCCAGGGATCTGTGCTCGACCGCCTCGGAATGGCAGGAGCCGGGGCAGCACACCAATGCATAGGCACTCCCCTGAACAAACCTCGGGAACCAAAGGCAGCGGCATTTCGGACAATGGCGATGCTTTGGATTGGTGGGCGGCCCTACTCGTACCGCGCAATGTGTTCTCGGGGGGTCGACTCTGGCGCAGCCAGCTCCAAGCCCCAGTTCGCGACCCATGCGCCGCGATACGACAACCAGGCCCGGACCCGTCCGCCGTCGCGAGCCTGCTGGCGCGAATTGGGCGTCATGCACGCAGGGACTGTGTTGCGTGGTCGTTTCCCTTTGTTGTTGCGCGATGAGGGGGGGTTCATTGGAAGCACGAAGGGGCTGCCATTGGCCGCGACCCCTCCCTGCACCACAGAACACGCCTCCGCACCCCGGCCCGCTCACGGCGCATCGTTCCCTAGTCACATGTCAATCATAGCATCATGATGTTCCGTAATTAATGCGTACGTAAGGAAAGCGCGTCTGGTCCCAGTCGAGGAGGTTCGTGGCACGATGGCCGATTGGTAATGGGGAAGCTGCCGCCCGTGCCCTCGATCTCGGGTGGACCCATGCGAATGGTTCCCCCGAGCTCTAAACCTCCCATCCCGGGCACAATCCTGCACGAAGGGAAACTAAATGCCAACAAAAGAATCATGCTTGGCTTAATTGGGCAGGATTTTGCCAAATGCGGGGGCGAAGGTTCGGAGCTCGTCACGGAAAAATTGTATTCCTTCTTTCCCGGGCAGCGTTGAGATCGTGGGACACGACCTTAGCGGGCAGGCAGGGTCGGTGACGCGCGACACGTGCCTGGCCAAGCGTGGAAATAGCCCACTCCGGGCTTGGTAAGTTCCTATCTTGCCTCGGTTGGTTGGCGTGACCGGGCGCGCCGTGCGACAGTCGGGAGGGCCCTGTGCGAGTCCGCGGAAGCAATGCAGAGGTGGCTTGAGCACCCTTTGACTACTTCCACCTTGTGGTTGTTGTTTTAAACAACGACACTGCGACTTGTGGCCGACGCAACTGCGTTCCGTGATTCGACGGTTGACCTCGGCATCAAGTACGTCCGGGAGGGGGAGCCAGCGCTTGTACTAGGGCGTGGTGCCCATGACCGCACGCGCCCCGCTGCCTCGTTCCGCGCATGACCGCTGTGCGCGCCGCGTGCCCATCCAAGGCCTCATTTGTGATCATGTAGGTAATTCTCGCAATGGAGGAGCCGGACCAAAGGGACCCGGCCGGCCCCGGGACCACCCAGGCCGAGGCTGAGAAGAGGAGCTTGTCCCCGAAGCCCACCAGCGAGGCCACCAGCGACGGCAAGGCCTCCTCCGCGGCCACGGCGGCCGAAGTCAAGCCCGAAAGCCCCCCAGCGAGGACGTGGCCGCCCTCTACCCCGGCATCCCCGTCCTGCCAGACCTGGGCCGGCTGCGGTGACAACCGGCGTGACGTGCCGCTGACCTGCCAGGTGGTGGGCTGCGGCGAGAGCCTCAGCGGGCACGCCGAGTACTACCGGCGGTACCGCGTCTGCAAGCGCCACCTCAAGGGCTCGGCGCTGATCGTGGATGGGGTGCCCCAGCGATTCTGCCAGCAGTGCGGTCGCTTTCACCTGCTGGAGGCCTTTGACGGCGAGAAGAGGTGCGCAGGCGCGCGACGGAGTGTGTTGGGATGGGAAGGGGTGGGGCTAAAGGGGTTTGGTGTGTCTTCATTTAATGAGGTTGACATTCGATCGGGACAGGGACTGCGGCGCGGCGAGTCGCGCCGTGTAGCCAAATAGAAGCTATCGGTCATATTCAAGCAACTCGTCACCACCCAACTTGCAGAAACTGCCGTGCCCGGCTGGAGGAGCACAACTCGCGGCGGCGAAAGGTCATGGCGCCCGGCGGCAGCCAGATGACGGGCTCGCGTGCGACGCGGCGCGAGTCGGAGCGGCACGGCCGCGGCATGGACCTGCGCGGCGCGGGGCTGGAGGTCGCCCGGTCGCCCGAGGCCGCCGGCCGCGGGTTTGAGGCGCGCAAGTCGCCGGCCGCGGGCGCCGGCCTGGGCCCGGCCGCGCCCCGGCCGGGCCCGGGCCCCTACCTAGAGCCGGAGATGGTCATGAGCGTGCTGCACAACATGGGGGCGCTGCCGCTGCGCAGCGGCGGGCCCGGCCCGGGCCTGCCGTCGCCCATGCGCCCGCCCGTCGGGCGCGGGCCCGGCGCGGGCGGCGCGGCGCCCGGGCCGTGGGGCCCCCCGCCCGCTGGAGGTGGGCCCGGGCGCGGAGCGGCAGCCCTCGCCCGCGCGCTCGCCCGAGCCGCTGCTGACGAGCGAGCTGCTGGACCTGGCGGCGCGGCAGCACTCGGCCACGCAGCCGACCTACAACCTGCTGGAGCGCTTCCTGTCCGACCCGCTGCGGTCAGCCATGCCGCTGGGCCCCGCCGGGGCCGGTGAGCGCGTCCACGGCGACGCACGTGGACGTGGGGGGGTCCTATGGCGCCGGCCGCGGCGGCGAGGGCCCGCTGTCGCAGGAGGTCAACCAGCTGCTCGGCCTGTGGTCCACCGCGGGCCTGCCCAGCGAGGAGCTGGGCCGCATGCTGAGCGGCAACGGCAGCCGCCAGCTGTCGGTGGGCTCCCTGCTGCCGCAGCTGTCGTCCCTCCTGGCCGAGGCGGGCCTGGGGCCGGGCCTGCTCCCGCGCGCGGCCTCCTCGCCCGTGTTTTTGGAGAGCTCGAGTCCGCGCCAGGCCTCGCTGCGCCTGCTGCGCGGCGCGGACCCGGGCGCGGAGGAGCGCAGCCCCTTCCAGGTCGTGGTGCCGGGGCAGGCCGGCCCGGCGCCCTCGCGCCACCTCGTGCCCACCGTGCCGCGCTCGGGGCTCTCCCAGGACGGCAGCGGCGGCAACAGCGCGCGCGACGCCAACGGCACGCCCGCGCCGGACGCGAGCCTGTACGACTCGCTGAGCAACCCCTTTGAGCGGCGCGGCAGCAGCAGCCAGCGCATGAGCTCGGGCGGGACCAGCGGCGGCGCCGACGGCGGGATGGGCCCGCCGCCGGCCAAGCGCATCGCGCTCGCGCGCTCCGTGTCCTTTGTGCCGGCGCAGGACGCAGGCCTGACCCCGACCTCGGCCGTGGGCCCGGGGCGCGACCCCGGCGCCGCCACGGGCGCGCCGCAGCTGACCCCGGCCGCCATGGCCCTGCTCCCGGCCGTCAACCAGCTGCTCACGGAACTCATGGCGGTGCGCCCAGCCTCGGGCTCGCCGGCGCACAGCCAGGTCAACCTTCTGCACGACCTGCTGCAGCAGCTCTCCGCCGGCCACCACCGCTGATCGGCTGGGGACTCGATCCCAAAGAGCGCGGCCTTTTTTTGCGAAGCGGGTCGATGAGCGGTTGCGCGGGCGAGCGGTCGACGTCGAGCCCACGCTGGCGCCGAGCCAATTCAAACTGTCGCTCGTTGGACGCTTTCGACAGGGCGGCGTTTGCCGCCCAGCTTTTTCACTCAAACGCATTACAAAAGGAAACATCCCGCATGATCCTCAACTTGGAGCCTGTTGTCGGGAGGGACCTTGGGACGGTGTTTTGATGCCCACCGGGGCGCCGCGCGCGCCGCGCGCGCGGGCGCATGCCTCCAGCTGCGATCACGCCACCGGCGGCGCTGCCCGGAGGCCCCTCCATTGCTTCGCTCACAGGACAAAACCCCCCGCTCCCCCGCGCCCGGCGCGGAGGGAGCCTCTCGCGCATCGTGCTCTGAGCGTCTTGCCACCCCTCGCCGCGACGCCTTGTCTGCGCAGCACCTTTGCTTCGGCACCCATGTCCTCACCTTGGTTTGCGGTGACGCACGGGGGCTCATCTCTCCCTGTTCCACGCCCTGACTCACATCACCTGCTTTGCCTTCACGACAGTACCCTGGGTCGACGGCAGCCCGCGCTTGAATTATTTGCCTGTACTCGTACCCTTAGTACCTCGCCCTCCTACCAATTTGGCACCCGCGCCGATTTCTGCCTTGAAGAGTCCTTGTTCGTGGGTCCATGATGCTCACTATGTTAACATACGAACCGAGACCTCGCAAACGGGGAGGCGCGCCCGCCCGGGGGATGACGCATGGGCGACGGATTAGGTAAGGACCTGTTTGAGCCGACGCACGAAGCCCTGCTCGCGGATGCCGGTGCTGCAGGCTCGGCGAACCTGTGCCAGGAATGGCGAGATCCGGCCGATCAGGGCAATTCTGTCTGTTTTTGCGCCGACAAAGCGAGGGTGGGAGCGACGCGCAGACAGGTGCTGCAGCAGTGGTGACCGCCGACCGCGAGACAATTTAATGGCAACACAGCAAGCCGAGGCGGCGGAGCGCAAGGCCGCCCTGGATCATGCGTCGAAAGAATTGAAACAGTGCGTGACAACGAGGTCGAAGAAGGCCGGGACTTGGCTTGTCGTTGTGCACAACGAGAGCGCTGGTACACCGACCCTTGGTTCCTCGCCTGGCCTGATCCGGGCAGTGCACCTCACCAGCCCCCCCATTCACCCAGCAGGACCGTTGAGCGCAGCGAGATGAGCTTCATCTTCCACGTACTGTGCACCCTTATCTTCACGAGGGTGTGGCTCTGGCACTTTACCCCAGAGGCAGCCGAGCTGCCGGGGAGCAAGGGCTTTGGCTGGTTCTTCCGCTACCTCACATTCTGCTCCTACACTCTTCAAATGGCGCTCTTTGTCATATCCTGCCTCTGCCAGCTCGTAGGGGTGAGAATGGTGTGGAGGATTGGAAGGGGGGCTGTACTGAGGAGCCCGCATCGCAAGGTGCACACAATCTTACATGGTCTCTCCCATTCTGGCACGCGCTGCAGAAGCCCCAGACCCGGCGGCGGCTGGAGAGGGCCAGCGACCGGCTGGCATGCGCCCTCTTCCCGATTGCCTGCACCGTGTCTCTGATGTACTATGCGCTTGAGAGCACCACGCAGGTAGGAAGGTGTCTGCGAGGGTCAGAGCGTTGATGCTAGCCATTACGAAAGGCTAACTTCCTCAGCGAGCTCTCAGAGCAATCATTCTTCAAATCGCAAACCAGTCCTCCTTTCTTCAACCCCATCCACGCAGGGCCTCGTGGAGCGTGGCGGCTTCAACCGCCCCGACTGGCTGGACTTTGCGGTGCACGGGGGCAACAGCCTCGCGGCCTGGGGTGACCTCCTCCTGGCGCCCAGTCGCAGCTTCTCAACAGCTTCACTCACGCTGTCCATCGGCCTGGGCATGCTGTACCTGACCTGGTGCATGGTCGTGAGGATCGGCTACGGCAAGGTGCGTGACAGAGTGGTGGCAAGGGAGCTGATGCATGTTTGAGATGCCAATTTGTCAGTACAATTCTGGCGGATTTCGCAATGGGGTCGTCCAACCCTAGCAGCCCAGTCTTTCCGCCGCCGCACACGGTGCCCGCACGCCCCCAATCACCCCACCAAAAAAACCCTGCCACGCAGTTCCCCTACCCGATTCTGAACAAGCTGCCGTTTCCCCACGGCCTGCTGGGCATGGCGGGCGCGGCGCTCGTGCTCATCATCGGCTGGTTTTACCTCGGACTCCTGGTCCGGCGGCTGGTGCGCGGCGGGCGCAAACCCGCCACGGCGACCGCGACGAAAAAGGCCGACTGAACTCGGTTCCTCAGCACCTGGGCCATCGGGTGGCCGCCCTTGCACTTGCCCGTGCTATTTATGCTCTCAGAACTGTCTCTGCCCCGGGCTGCTCCGCAGCCGTGTACAGTATGCCCATTCGTGTAACAAGTGGATTCATCTGGATGGGGCTGGGCGGCTGCTGGGAATTCGCTGTTGAGAAATCAGTGGCCAGTCGGCACGCCCGCATCACGGAGCCACGCCTGGCACCTCCACTCTGCGTCGTCGAGCGCCTCGCATAGGGCTGACACTTGGTACCTGGCACAGGGCAGAGGGGGGATGAAAGCCACGTCAGGTCAGGAGACTTGCATCGAACTTTGAGGACCGCAGACCAGACCCGCTCGACCAATCACGTACATGGCTAGGCTGTCGGGCTCGGGAGTGCAGGAGGCCTCGCGCACGTGCTCCCGCAGCCGGCAGAGGATGCTGACGAGGTCGCTCAGGGTGGCTACCTGGCCTGTGGCGGCCAGGAGAGCCACTGTCACCAGACTCGGGCACGCAGGGTCGGCATGTGCGGCGCCGCCCCACCCAACCGCCACGCGAGCGTCCGCCAGCATGGCCGCCCCGACTGTGCAGACACGGCTGCGCGCGGGCGAGCTGTCAGAGGCGCTGGGCTCGGCGCAAGGCAAAGGCTCGGCCCTTGGAAGCGACCAGTAGTCGCGTAGAAGCGCAGGCGCTGCGCTGGGTGGCAAGACTTCCAGCTGGAGCGGGTGAGGCAGAGTGTTGGGTGGGTGTCGGATGGCGTAGAACAAACACACACCTCATAGCTTGGTCAACGCACGATTGATCATCAACCCTCCGCACAGTGTCACCAAACCACCCCCAAGCTGAACAGACCTGGCAGGCCAAGTGGCGACGGAGGGCGCAGGGCACGTCCCCTGGAACGCCCTCGGTGAGGAGCACGACGACGGTGGAGCCGCCGCCCGCCCGATCCAGCACGCTGAGCACGCTGGCCGGGCCGTCCCCTCGCCCCAGCTCCATGACCACAAAGTGTGGCGTGGGTGATGCCATGGCGCAGTCAGAGTCTTGGTGCTCTTGTGTGCGTGCCTCGCAGGGGGCCGCTCCCGCGGCCATCAGCTGAACCCCAAGGGCCGAGCAGCCGGTCTGGTCGCCATCACGGGCGGCCCACTCGACGGTCGCCACGCCCGCTGCGCTGGCGCACTCGGCGGCCAGCGCCGCCGCACCGGCTTCCAGCGCGCCGTCGTTGCCGCGGCCATGCACGAGCACCAATCGGGGACGATCGGGGGCGTCACGCTTCCCAGTAGCCCACTCGATCAGCGGCAACAGGACGCGACGAACCGCCGCCACCTTGTCTTGCGGCGAGGCGACCACCTCTGCTAGGCCCTTTGTAGCAAGGGTCCTGGACAGGCGCCAGGAGCCTGGAGATGATTGGTTGGAGGCCTTGGGCTGTATGTCCTGTGCAGCTGCATCAGGCAGCAGACACGAGGCCCCATCGACGTCCATTCGCGTGTCCACCCCTGCAGCCTGGGCCTGTGGCCCAGAGGTCGGTCGTGGCAGTCGCTTGATGCCCTGCTCAGCCCCAAACTGGTGGCTGTGGTGCGCACAGGCCATCTGGAACGTGGCCGGGAAAAAGGTGGCGCCCGCCTCCTCTGCGCAGGCGACGTGGTACGTGCAGCTGCATCTGCCGACCCGGCAGCCCAGCGTCGCGCCGCGCCGGGAGCAGTGCGCACATCGCAGCAGCTTGCCCCGTCGTATCTCGGCCCTTACGTTCAGCAGGCCCCCCTTTGGCGATTCGCACACCTGGGGGGGGGAGGGGCGGCTGAGGTGCTGGTCACGGTTCCCAAGCCGTGCTTAATAATGCACCCTTCGAGTCAAACTGGGCATGCTGGCACGATAGTTTCACTTCAACATTATCATTTTACGCTGCAATCGCCTGCCCCCACCTGGGGACTCCAGAGAGCGCAAAGGTGGTGGAAGCGGGCTTCTCCCTGGCCCTTGATCCCGACCGGCCCCAGCAGCGGTCCGAGCGAGCTCGAACCATCGTCACCCAGCTGGCAGAACGCGCATGTCTCCTTCATTTGTTTTTCAAGCGCTTTTTCATGAGCAATTAATGACGCGTGCAGGGCTCAAGTCGACCCATCATTGGTCCCGGCTGCGTTCGGCTGCGACGTCCGCTACTTTTGAATGCGCATAATGTTCTCGGACGTGCCGCGCGGCTTCGGTGCCATCCCCTTTTTAGCGCGATGCAAAAACCTCTGTCCATTCTCGCTTACGCACAAAAGCTAGGTGACGCAGCCGTGGCACCACATTCAGGTCTCAAACACCCTGAGAGGACAGATAGCGGTTTGGCAATCAGCTGCCCTCCCAGTCAAGCGCGGAGGCAGAAAATCGCACTCGTCGCTCCCGCAGAGTGAGGGAGCCGCAAAGGATACACACAAGCTGAGCGAAGGCCAGATCCAGATCAGTTTCGGCGAAAAGGGGCGTCCAGGGGTCGCCCGGCAGAAGGAAGGGATCGTGCACTCTCCATGGGCACGGTGTCACCGGTGCGTCGTGTGGGGTGATGCAGTCAGGGAAACTTGTAGAAGAAGGGGAAGACGATCAACAGTCAACCGCCGGGACCCAAAAACCGATCGACGTGGAGGGGCGAGTGCCGGCGTGGCCGAGGGGCGCTCAGTAGCCGCCCTGAGGGGCGCCGTAGCCGCCCTGCGGCGCGCCGTAGCCGCCCTGGGGCACGCCGTAGCTGCCCTGGGGGCGCGCCATAGCCCTCCTGCTGGGGGGGCACCGTAGCCCTGCTGGGGGGCGCCGCCGTAGCCGTAGCTCTCGGCCGGGCCGCCGTAGCCGCCGCGGCCATAGCCGCCACGGCCACCGTAGCCGCCGCCGCCGCGGCCGCCGCCGTAGCCGCCGCCGTAGCCGCCGGGGTTGCCGTAGCCGCCAGCATTGCCGTAGCCCTGGGCACCGCCGTAGCCGCCAGCGCCGCCAGACGGCGGGAACTCGCGGCGGGGCGCGCCCTGCGGTTGTGCGATCACATTACGTGGTGTTTGTGATAGTCACGAGGCGTTGCCTCGACAGTGCTTGCACGTCATAGCTTTTGGTAAGGGACGGTAGAACTATTGCACTCAACAAAACATTTGTATTGCATGGCCCAACAAGCCGGGCGCTCTCGTGCATTAACCCACGCGCCATCACCCATCGTCATCGCACCTGGGGCTGGGCGCCGTTGGGTCCCGTCACCTGGACGGCCTTGGAGCGGCCATCCTCCGAGTTCTCAATGAAAAACTCAACGGCCTCGCCCTCGCGCAGCGAGCGGAAGCCGTCGGCGATGATGGCGGTCTGGTGAACAAAGAGATCCTCGCCACCTGCCACGATACACGCGATCAGTCAAGTCACTGGTCCATCTACATGTGCACCCTTTCGTCAAACGCTGCCCCACCGTCGCCCTCGCGCACCCTGATCCGGGGTGATGAAGCCGTAGCCCTTGGTCACGTTGAACCTGCGCACAGAGAGCACCGACAGCCGTTCGACGGCGGGATCCGTGGCCACGCATTCCCATCCACGGCGATCAAGGCAGGCTATGCCACCTCCGCAGCAGGACCCACGCCAGAACCGCACCACTTCACGGTTCCGGTGGACTTCGTCGCAGCAGCCATCGCGACAAAAGTGACCTGCAGGCGGCACAATGGCAGGCAGGGCAAGGTCACGTCCGCTGTATTTCAACATCTCAAGGAGAAATGGGAGGTAGATCGCTGCCGTGGCTCGATCAGGAAGCTCAGGGTGGCCGCTCACGAGGCCCATCATATCCACCCAAGCTCTCACCTGCAAACTGCCGTCACCCAAACAAAGTCCTCAGATGCGTCTGGGACCAGATCAAAAGATAAATGCCGTGACCATTCCCCCGGGCAAGCCTGCCTAAGTGGTCCGCACCCAAAATTCCAGGAAGGCCTCGGGCAGCGCGCCCGTGATCGCAAGGCGGGAACCCAGACAAAGGGGGAAGCTGGCCACTTGACCATGGGGATCACCGCGAGTTTGATTGCCAAGCTCCAGTGCGCTGTGCTAATTTTCATGCCATCATGCATGAAATTTGTTCGGGATCCTCCCAGTCCGGAGCACCACAGGTACTGGGCTCTTCGCCGGTGCGACGTCTCGGGCTCCCGGCCCGCCCTGCCCCGATCTGATCAGACCGGCGCTTCTGCTCCTGGGTATGCTCTTTATTGCAATCTTCAGCTGTTACTTGCCAGCACATGGTGTTCGGGCTGCGAGTTTGCCCTTCCTTATGTGCCTGGACCCCCATCGCTGCAAGAGGGGCACTGAGAGTAGTACTGTCTGCAGTTCGAGTCGAGGTATTGCGTGCTTGAGGCTGCTGGCAGAGGATGGGCACACCGGCTAGACCCGCAGGAACAGAATCAATATCAAGTATTTAGCACCACCAATGTTAACCGCTCAAGGTTAGGTGTGAGCAACGCATCCGCCTGCTGTGGCCAGAGTGGCCCTTGAGCTCCGAGCTTCGTGTTTCGAAACGAGCGCGACTCCCGAGGAGGTGGAATATTGTAGAAAAGTGACGGACCCGCGCATCTCAAGGAGCCCCCCCCCTCCTCGATAATCGCACGAAGTATGCTTCACGTGCAACGAAATTAATAAAGGTAATCGCCATTTGGATTATCTTAGAACGCCATACAAGGACTCAGGAGCAACGAGTGGGTCGATCGAACAGCGTCGCCCATTACCTTCTCGCTCAGACCGCGTGACCCGATGGCGGTGCAAGGCAACGGAGGAGACCCGGGGAGTGCCCCTACCAGCCTTGGTCCCTATCAGTTTGTGAGGACGCGCAAGGATGCGGCTTGGGGCGTGGCGTACGGCGCGTGTTACCTGGGCATCGTGCTGGCCGGAATCTACGCCGTGACGCACAGGTGCGGGGGGCCTGAGGGGGCGCATGGGTTGAATTTGATTGGGCCCAGCACGATTTTTAGGCTTCTAAGGCATTTGGCATGCGTGAACGGTGCCCGTGCGCGTAGCGTGCGCGAGGAATGGATCCATCTCCTCGGCCGCGTATTTGACGCGTTCCTGACCCAGCCATCCCTCCGCTCCCCCCATTTGCAGGAACCCTCAGTTTTCCAAGATCGACCGCTCCTACCTGTCGGATGCATCTCACTGCCCGCTCCACCCCGCCCGGGGGCCTGCTGGAGGCGGAGGAGGCGCCCGGCTTTGACCTGGGCAGCTTCATGGAGCACACCGCGCGCTGGCTGGGCGCCTCTGCCGCGCTGTCGCTGCTGCTGGGCCTGGCCTTCCTCAAGGCCTTCCAGCACGGCCCGCACCTGATGACGCACGCGACGATCGTGGCACAGGTGGTTGGCCCGCTGCTGGTGGGCGTGGCGCTGCTGGGCGCGGGCCAGGGCAGCGTGGCGGTCGCGCCCTTTGCGCTGGGCGCGCTCTGGCTCTGGCTGTTCTGGATGTGGCGCGCGGAGATCGGGCTGGCCTCGCGCCTGCTGGGCGTCTCGGCGCACGGCCTGGTGGCCAACCCGCACCTCATCACGGCCTCGGCTGGGCCTCAGCGTGCTCAGCGTGGTGGCCATCGTCCCGGCGCTCTTCACGCTCGGCGCGCTCTTCACCAACGGCGACGTCGTGCCCAACCCGGAGCGCGAGCTTGCCGCCGCCGGCTGCGTGGACGAGCTGGGGCACGAGGTCATGTGCTGCGCGTGGGCGGTGCGCCCCTGGGTGCAGCCCGCGGCCGGCGCCTCGCTGCTTGTCGCCGGCTGGACCATGCTCCTGGCCAACCAGGTTCGCGTCTTTGTGATCAGCGGCGCCGTGGCGCAGTGGTACTTCAGCCCCGCGGGCAGCAGCACGGCCGGCACCACGCGCCGCGCCTTTGGGCACGCGCTGGGCCCCAGCTTCGGCTCGCTCGCGCTCGGCTCCCTCGTCCTCACCGTCACCGAGACCCTGCGCAACGCCGCCGACCGCCGCAACCAGGACAGCCAGGCCGACATCCTCACCTGCCTCGTCGCCTTTCTGGCCGACTGCATCGCCAGCCTCATCGAGTACCTGACCAAGGCAAGGGAGAAGAGAGAGAGAAGGGGGGACGGGGAAAAGGGAAAAGGGAGGAGAAAGCCAGACCGGGGAGCGAGTAGAAAAAGCACAAATAAATTGATAAGACTAATCCTCCTCTTCCTTGCACACAACCACTCCTCAACCACATTCTCACTTATTCTTCCTCTCCCCACAGTTTGCGACGGTGTTCATGGCCATCACGGGCGACGCTTTCTTGACCGCCGGGCGGCGTGTCACGGACTTGCTGGTCCGCAACCTGCTGGACACCTTTGCCTCCACTATCTGGTTCACGCCGCTCGTCATCCAGATGGCGGGCCTGGCCATGGCCGGCTGCTGGGGCTGCCTCTCCGGCTTCATCTACTACCTGATGCACCGCGGCGCCGGCGAGGCCGCGCTGGGCACCAACTCGGCCGTGCTGGGCGCGCTGGCCGGCGTCATCTCGCTCTTCGTGCTCAACTTCCTCGGCGGCGTGCTGCTCGCCGTGCTCGACGCGACCTTTGTGTGCTGGGCGCTGGACAAGGACGCCCAGGAGCTGAGCCAGCCGGAGATTGCCGAGATCTTGGACTCGGTGCCCCTCAAGGGCCACTCGGTCGTGGAGCAGCCGGGCGGCGGCTTTGCCTACGCCGGCGTGCCCACCGACGCGCCCCCGCGGCAGACGGTCGTCGCCTAGAGCATCTGGGTGGCTCTGAAGGAGCTAAGGATGAGCCTTTTGTTGGGCTGGCAGTCTTGGTGACGTCCGTCAGCCATTCATCAGCCGTCGATCGTCCGACCCATGCACCCGTCGTCGTCCATCGGATTCGATAGATCAATCCTTTGCGCAAGTCGACGACCCTTTTCTGTTGCATTGATTCGTCTGGCCTCGCTCTGTCCATCTACGAGGCAGACGCGACTGTACACGCCTGTGGCGCGAGTGTTGCATGAAATAAGCGAAATCAGGATGGTATGCAGGGAACACGCATTGAACAAGGTGTCATACAGTGTCATCTCAGGGACTTCCTCATTAAAAAGAGTCATGATCCCGACTGGCCATCCTAGAGCAGCACGTAGGGGTTGGGGCCCGGCTGCTGCTCGGAACTGGAGGTTGTGGGCCGGGTGAGGAAGATCTTGGTCGGATCGCTGGGGTCCACAAACGCCGTCTGCAAAAAGGCCGGGGGCGCCGAGGGCGCAGTGTCCTCAACCGGCGCCGGCTTTGGCGGGTCCTCAGACCACGGCTCCTGCGGCGCTGGCGCCGGCGGCGGCGGCGGCGGCTGGGCGGGGGCAAAGGCACGCATGTACCCGAAGAACAGGGGCAAAAAGGTGCCCACCCCGCCGTTTTTGAAGTAGATGGCCCAGCTCAACAGCTGATCGGCGCCAGAGGTTGCTCCCAGAGCTACCCGGCACTGGCCTGTGAGGTTTGTGAAGGTGTGTGGATCGGTAAACGATGATCGCGCCGTCCGACAATAAACCCGATGAGCATAACTTGGTGCCCCTCTGGAAAGAGTTCCCTATATGACACCCATTAACCTGCCATGCAGCCGATCGACTGCATGCCACCATGACAGGCTAAACCCAGGTTGCTTGTCCATCAACACTTTCACCTACCTTTTAGATGATTGCTCCCAAGGATAGGCTGGTGGAAGGAGTGCGAGACGAGGTAGGCGAGGGGCAGGTCGTAGGACTGCAGGCCGTGGGATGCGTCCGGCACATCCGCCACAAAGACCATGCGCAGGTTGGTCAAGAAGACCGTGCCACGACGAGTCCATTTTTTGGGATTCTGCGGCAGTCCATCCAACACAACCTCCACGCCTGGGCGGGCGAGACCGATCCACTCCCCGGCATACGGCACGGGGACGGGCCCAAATTCTGACTGGGCAAGGGCAGGATTGGCGGCCATGCTTGATATGTGATCGCTTACCAGCACAGCTTGAAGAATTTAATGATCGCTCGCTTGCCGCGATGCCAAAAAGACGAAACACTCCAACACGCTTTTCTCAATCCGTCAAGAGGACCGAAACGAGATCCACCTTATCCATTCGGGACGCAGCATGAACAGACGAAACGAGGCTGTCATCAAGCCAAGTGCAGCATGATGATGCATGCATTCATGATACAAACTATTACACTCCATTAAATAGACCCATGCCGCCCTCTGTGGAATCCGATGAGCCGCTCTTCTGCCGGCCGCAGCACAAGGAGCCGACGGCCCACCTGCGGCTGAGCGGGTGCGGCCCGGGCCTGGGCTGCGACCCCGAGCACGTCCGGCACGAGCTCCTGGATGGATTTCGGTACACGCGCATCGTGCCTGGAACTTCACAGCAGGCCCACATATACGTGTCCTTTGAGAGTGTCGAGGCCGCCACGGCGGCCCTGACGGCCCTGCACGGCACCCAGTACGCCGGACGCACTCTCTCCGTCAAGTACGCAGAGACCAAGTGCCCACGCAAGGTGAGGTCTCGAAAGGGGTGAGTGTGATAATTATTATCGGACAGGACTTGAAAATGAGAGGAACAACAAAGATGGGTGGAGTTAAATGTGTGTGGTCCTTGGGTAAGACTTGCTTCAGAGGCGCCTCAACACCATGCCTCCATCGATGACACGACAGACTGCGGCCCAGGCTACCGTCATTTCGGCGTGCACGCTGGCTTCAGAGGCCAACATTCCGGGCCTGGAGCTCTTCACAGATTTTGTGAGCGAGGTGGAGGAGCGCGAGCTGCTCGAGTTCATCGATGCGCAGCCCTGGGAGAGCCTGGCGCGCCGGCGGGTGCAGCACTATGGCGCTCGATTCGTGTACGCCGACCGCCACCTGGAGACGGGCGCGGCGGTGCGCGCCCTGCCGGAAAAGCTGGACGAGCTCGCCAGGAGGCGCGTGCCAGATGCGCTCCGGGCCAGTGGCGCCGCGGCCCTGCTGCACCCGGAGCTTGGGTTTGACCAGATCACGGTCAACGAGTACGGTCTGGGGGTGGGGCTGTCGCCGCACGTGGACACGCACTCTGCTTTTGGGCCCACCATTGTCAGCCTGTCCCTGGCGGGGCCCTGCGCCATGACCTTCAAGAGGGAGGGCTGCGCCGACGTGTCCCTGGCGCTGCCGCCCCGCTCCCTCCTGGTCATGTCGGACGAAGGGCGCTGGGCGTGGTGAGGCGTGGTCCGAAGAGTCTTGGGGGCTTTTATTGAGCAGCGTGAGTTCCCAGTCTATCCTGCGACATCAGGTATTGACCCATCGGCGGTGCTTTCCTCCTCTCGTGGCACAGGCAGCACTACATCCCTCATCGCCGCTCAGACGTTGTCAACAGCGACGCCGTGCCGCGGTCAGCACGCCGCGTGTCCCTGACATTTCGAGAGGTGCGGCGTGCCTCTGAGATTGAAAAAGGCGAAGGTGAAGCTCTTCAGGCTCTTCAGTACAAGCGTGGCCCACATTCCTACACATTCCAATCTTGCCACCCCGTCTCCCAGGTCCGGCCACCCAGCCAGCCGTGCCGGTGCCCCTTTCCCGCCCACTGCGATGACCAGGACGGATTCATTCCCCCCACGCGGATGGGGGCCGCACGCGACGCAGGGGCCTCTGCCCGGGACGAGTCCGCGGTCGCCCTCGAGGACGAGCACGTCAACACTGTGTACAACGCGATTGCACCCCACTTTAGTGCGACCAGGTCTGCGGAGTGCGAGGCGGGGGTGTGGGAGTATGGATGTGCTGCTGTTGTTAGGAGCATGGCGATTCTGTGCGCTGGGATACTTTGGATCTGATAACAAGGAGCCGGTGCCTAGCTGGTGCCACAGCTGTGCACTGCAAGCCGACTGCCATACCCACCATGCTCAATTGCACCGCAGATATGCCATCTGGCCCCGAGTCCGGGCCTTTATCGACAGCCTGGCGCCTGGGGCCCTCGTGGCCGATGTGGGGTGTGGCAACGGCAAGTACTTTGGCGTTCGCCCAGACATTTTCGTCCTCGGCAGCGACCGCAGCTCCGGTGAGCATGCGTTGGGGGTTGAGATTTGGGGAGGGATATGTGCGGCAGGTTGCCGTGCTCGAGCCGATGGAGCTGGGGCATACAGCATGCATTGTCACGAAAGGTGCATTTTAATGAGCATAGAACAGCCCCAAGACCCAAGCTGCGTAAACTCCCTACGTCCAGCCCTAAACCTCCCTCTCTTTGCCTCACCTTCCCAGGCCTCGCGAGCGTGGCCTCGCAGCGCCTGCGGCGATCGACGGCGGCGACGCAGCTGGCGGATGTGGCCGTGGCCGACGCCCTGGCCCTGCCCCTGCGCCCCGGGTCCATGGACGCGGCCCTCTGCATCGCGGTGCTGCACCACATGAGCTCGCCCGCGCGGCGACGCGAGCTGCTCGCGGCGCTGCGCGGGACGCTCGTCCCCGGCGGCCGGGCGCTGGTGACGGCGTGGGCCACCTCCCAGCCCGCTGGGAAGTTGGCAAAGTGGCGGCCCCTGCCGGGCGGGGAGGCCAACGACTACCTAGTGCCCTGGCACGTGCCCCTGCACCGCGTCGAGGCCGCGCAGGCGGCGGCCGCGCCCTCGGCCGAGGTGGACGCGCGCAAGAGCACAGTGAAGCTGGAGCGGTACTACCACCTCTTTGAGCAGCGAGAGCTGGAGGACCTGGTCGCGTCCGTGCCGGGGGCCACGCTGCTGGACTCCTTCTTTGACAAGGACAACTGGTGTGTCGTGTTTTCCTGACGACTGGAGGCTGGATTTCTTGTATATGATAGGTCTTCAAATCATGTGTGATATACTTAGTCCTATGAACATGGGAGTCAAATCAGATTATCATACATTACATTTTGAATCTAGAAAGAAAAGAGGAAACTACGTACGCGCGTCACAGATTCACGTATGGTCCAGAGGTCACCGCCCTCAGGCCGACCCAGTCCCCAGGCCCGGCTTCAGGACGACCTTGATGACCTCGTCGGTCTTTTCGTTAAACATCTTGTACGCTTCAGGCGCCTTGTCGAGTGGCCACTCGTGCGTGATGACCAGGGTCGTGTCCAGCTTGCCCTGCTGGAGCAGCGGGAGCAGCGTGGGCCAGTAGCTCTGGCAGGGCGTCTGCCCGCCGCGCATGGCCAGCGACTTCTCCATGAAGGCGCCGATGTTGAAGTGGTTGCAGTAGCCGGCGTAGGCGCCGATGAGCGCGATGCGCCCGGCCTTGCGGACCGACATGATCATCTCGTTGATGACGTAGGAGGGGTCGGTCTCCAGGCCCAGCTTCATCTCCACCTTGTGCAGCCAGGAGCCGGGGTAGTGCACGCCCACAGCCTCGATGCCCACGTCCGGGCCCGGCCCCGCCGGGAAGAGCGCGTGCAGCGCCTCCACCACGCTGCCGTCGTTGGGGTTGACCACCTCCACGCCCGGCAGCCTGGACCGCGCGTAGTCGAGCCGGTACTGCTCCACATCCACCAGGGCCACCTTGGAGGCGCCGCGCACGCGGCAGGCGTGCGCGGCCAGCAGGCCCACGGGCCCCGCGCCCCAGATGGCCACCGCGTCGCCCTCGCCCACGCCGCCGCACTCGGCGCCGTGCCAGCCGGTGGGCATGATGTCCGACAGGAAGAGCACCTGGTCGTCCGTCAGCTCCGACGGCACGCGCAGGCAGTTGACGTCCGCAAACGGGACGCGGAGGTACTCCGCCTGGCCCCCGGCCCAGCCCCCAGTCAGGTGCGAGTACCCCAGGATGCCGCCGGTGCGGTGCCCGTACAGCGGCTCCTGGTCCGACGTCGGGTTGGTCGATGCGCAACACGAAAAACTTCCCTGCAGGGTGTGTGTACATGGTTAGATGAGGTGGATTTGTGGATGGAGTAGGATCGTTTTTATGGAGCAGCAAGCAGACGCTGCTGTCGGCCAATCACATGAGTTGGAGGCGAGCGAGCCGCCATCAGTCTGTCGAGCCCTCGAAAGAGTCAAAAATTTTATTAATGTACCCACCTCCCCAACTCAACACCCCCATCCACCCTACCTCCTTGCAGTACAGGCAACTGCCGCAGCCCAGGTCAAAGGCCACGACCACGCGGTCGCCCTTTTTGATCTTGGTCACCTCGGGGCCGACCTCCTCCACGATGCCCATGGGCTCGTGGCCCAGGATGTCGCCCTTTTTCATGCCGGGCATGGAACCGTTGTACAGGTGCAGATCGGATCCACACAGACCGCTGGCTGTGATCTTGATGATGACGTCCGCCGGGTCGGTGATCTTGGGAACGGGCACCTCTGCCACCCGCACGTCCTGCCTGCGGGGGAGAATCGGCGGCGCTGAGAGCTCGATGCTGAGGGTCGACAGATCACCGGCCCTCTTGTCGCGCGATCAGAAGCAAACACATCTCAAACAGTACTTTAAGGTCTCCTATACGCACTTTCCGTGCCATTGGACGGCCTTCATCGTCCTGGTGTCGTCCGTCTTGGATTGCACATGCACCTTGGAGCTCGACATGGCGGCGTTCTCAGGCTGATGTTTCCGGCAGCGTTTGCAGATATTCAAGACCCGGTGGCACTTGCTCGAATGCAGACACTTGCTGGATATGCTGAGCCCGGTCACATCTCTAGGGATGTTAATTCCTAGCAGTCCAAGCATCTGAAACCCCGATTGCAATCGATCAGAACCTGGCGTGCAGCGAGTCGGCAGTCGGGATGACCCTGGTAATCGGGGCCTCTTCTCAGCCTCGCAAAGCGATGCGACCAGCCTGCACCGCCGCGACTGGGCAGTAGCCTTCAGTATTGATGACAAGTAGCATCATGATTTGCAATCGGTGGAATGGGATCAATGTGACAAAGTGCCACGCCGGTAGTAAGCCAGTAACAATCACTTGCGACCTTGGATTCGCCCGGGCGCACACCTGTCCACACGTCGCTCAATCAATATGGTGCACGCGTTCTCGAATCGTGGTTGTAACACCTTACTGCACATTGCGCGAATGCGTTTCATAATTGCGAGCGCCCGGCAGTGTTTTGAACCCTAGTTTTGGAACCAGCGCTGAAATTTTGCAACCTTGCCGATGGCGGCGCACGACGGACAACTGGCGGTATCGTAATCTCTGAATTTTATCTGAGAAAATGGAGTCATCCACGAAACTGACACAGAGCCATCTGCTGATGGTTGTCTTTCCAGCAGTCCTGATGGGCCGTTCACAAAAGTTACAGACATTGTCAGATAGTCGAGATTGATGCCTGCTGCTCTTTAAACCTCACGCAACTCCCTTCATCTCCGGCGGCTCCGCGGCGCGGAACATCGACTTGATCTGCCCGAGCGTGAGCGGCAGATGCACGTCGCTGTACCAGACCCCCAACTGCTTGGCCATGCGCTCCCACCTTGCGCAACAGATGCCCTCCAGCCTGCGAGATTGCGGGCGGATGAATTGTCTGGCACGTACCAAGCAGCATCCACCCATCGCCACCTGCATTTCCGGAGCCTCCCACCGCACCTCTGCCAGATTCTGGGGATCAGTTCCGGGCTGCTGCCCCCAAAGTGCTTCGACAGGCGCTGCGAGAGCGCTTGCAGCTTTTTGGCCAGGCCATTGGCGGAGGTTCTGCACAGGAGCGCGGTGGTGGGTGTGGTAAATATTCAGATGTTGATGTTTCTAGCTCTCTTGGCAACGTTGGGACAACCCTCTTCACGTACGCAAGGAGGGTATTGATCTCAGAGAGGGGCGCTGGGGCAGCGGCCTCTCGTCCCTGCTGGCGTGCCTCAGTCGTGAGATCCAGTTTCTGCAAGGAAAGAGCGCCAGGCAGGGTATATATTCCGTGTCACTCATAGCTGTACTTTGTGCAGGCAACTAGTATCCACAGCATCTTGATCGCCTGTGCAAGTGTGGTCCAATGCATGTCCTCAATCCCTACGCAATGCGCACTGGCACCCAGCAACCCCCACCTCACCCGGCTGAGCGCCAAGACGGCAGCAAACCCAAAGTAGTCGACTTGTTGCTCGATGTAGGAGGCCTCTGCTGCGTACAGGGCCTCCCCCAGGCTCTTGACGATTTTCTGGAGTTGAGAGGCCTGCAGCGGCTCGAGAACTGGCAGAGTGAGCACCACGATGTTTTGTCTCTTAGGGTTTGGTAACGAGTACTCTAGCTCCGCCACAACGAGCATCGTGGTCCTCAGCATTCTGCCGGACGAGTCACGCATTAATAATAAGAACAACAGCACGCAACGCCCACTCCAGACGCACCTGCCGATCCTGCACGGTGCCAAACGCGCGGTGGAGGATGATGTAATTTTCCAGCCGAATGCGGGGCCCATGCTTGTCGTCCTTGCTTGCCACCTCCTCCACGGCACCCAGCGCCGCCTGCAATTGCCTAGCCCAGACTCCATCGACGGTCTCCCTGTCCAGAAGCACATTGGCATAGAATGATCAGCAGTGTGTCTCACGCAAAAAGGTATGCCACCGCCGCACCACATAGCAGCTCAGCGCTGAGTCACACAACACCAAGGTTCTTAGTCCCCACACGGCGCTCCCACCTGACGCCCAGGAGTGCCTCTGCTGCTGGATCCGCGACAGGGCTCAGGCGCTCGCCGGGAGCCGGAAGATCGGGCCGAGGGGGCCGCGGCCGGGCCTGCCGCGAGGGCCGACCCCGCCGCGCGGGGCTTGGCGCCCTCGCGCTTGGCGAGCCACTCCTCCGTGCTCTGCGCCGAGGCCGCGACCGACGCTAGCACTGGAAACACGTGGGCCGATTTGACCGAGCTCTGGGACAGGGAGCTCGTCGATCGCAGCGCCACATACCTGGACAAGGGGCGGAAATGTTTCATAGGTGCCATCAGAGTGCCCTGGAGACGCCCTGCAGTTTCACACGCACACAGCCCGCAACACTGACCCTAACTTATTCGTACTTTTTGAGAACGGTGATGCTGGTCTCGAGGTAGGCCTCCACCTGCGCCCGCAGGGCGCGCTCCAGGCGTGAGAGCGTGGCGGCAATGGCGCTGTTGGCCCCAGCCGTCTCTGCATTGCCCTCCCGCGGCCCGGCCACTCGCCCTTTCCAGGCAAGGACGCCCAGCAGCGCCGGGACGGCGCTGGGCGCGAGCGGGCCTCCCATCGCCGAGATCTGCGTGGGCGCACGATCCCCGGTTCTCTGTCAGTGCTCGAATAAAAGCAACCTAGACATCTCGACCCATCCACCCAAACGCTGGCTCCTCAATCACGCACCAACTGCTCGACCTCTGCCTCCACGCCCTCCAACAACAGCTGCGCGACCCGCTCGTCTTCTTGCGCGATTCCCGTCACGGGAGCCTCCTTTGCGCCGACGTCAAACAGTTCGCGTGCCTGCGCCGTCTCCTGCTGCACCAGCGGCAGCACCGCGTCCAGAAGCTTCCGCAGCCCCTCGGCCAGCTCGAGCACGACGCCGCCGGCGCTGTCGAGCGAGGGAGGCAGCTCGTTGGCGGTCGATGAGGACGCACCGGCCGGGCGACCCATCGTGAAGGATCCGCTTGCCAAGGGTCGCTCAGCCCGGCTGGAAGAAAGCGTTGAGGGGAAAGGATGTGTGCACTTTAAACAGGCTCAGGCCTCGTACTCACAGAAATGCAGACCCTTTTATCGCCAGATTCGTCGTCAAGCTCATAGAATAATTGCAAAGCTGCTCCACACATATAGCAGTCACCTACCTGGCGAGGGCTCGAGCAGAATCGGACTTGGCGGCGAGAGATGGCTGGCCCGTCGCAGGCCCCACGGCCCTCCTTGGGGCCGAGGACTTGGCCTCGAGCGCCAATGCCGCGCACAGCGCGCGCAGTGTGCCGGCCATGCGGCGATGGTAGACGGCCTTGACGTTGCCCAGCAGCTGCGGGCTGAAGCGGGCGAGCACACCTATGAGCGGCCGCAGCGTGCGCACCAGCCCGTGCACGTGGCTCATCTCGCTCGCGGCGGAGGCGGCGCTGGGGCCCCCCGAGCGGGGCGCGGCAGCGTCGCGCAGCTGCGCTTCGGTGAAGGAAGCCGCCCGCTCCGCCGCCCGGGCCCGCAGGGAATCGAGCTCCGCGCGGCGCGCCACGACGGCTGCGCAGAGAATGGAGACATTTTGTGGATTGACACGTGCCAGTATAGAAGCGGGAGCCGAGCGTTTTCAGAAGCATCAAGCGCGCACCTTCCATGGAGCGCAGGTGTGCCGGCAGTGCGCTGTCGCTTGAAGAAAGCGTCCGCAGACGCTGTTCGAGCTCCTCGCATGCCGCTGTGAACTCTTGCACACTGGTTGGAGGAAGCGTGGAGGTTATGATCAATTGGCTGCCTCTACAGGTAAGCCCCATTGGTCAAACTCCAAGATCATCCCCCCAGAAAAAATCTCCCTGTGCCTTTTGCGGCCTCACCTGGACAGGCCCAGGGGTCGGTGCAGGAGGATCGCCTCTGTGCCTTGCCCGAGAGCCAGTTGCGACAGGAGGGAGTCTAGGGTGTTGAGCAGGGCCCCGCAATTGCGGGTCTGCGTCTCCAGCGCATTGTTGCGGTCCTCAATGCCTGAAGGGGAAGCATTGCGTGGGAGAGCGGATTCATACATGCAAAAGGTTATTGAGTAGTGATGGGGGGGGGTCCTGTCCATGTTTCGAGGCCTGGACCAGGAAACCATAGACAGCAGGAGTTTTGATTGCTCTTGCCGCCGCTCACGGAGCGTGCCACACAACGCCCCGCCCAGCCGCTAGTGCCCCACCATCTCCCCCAACCAGTGACCACCAAAAGAGCTGACGCACTCTCAATATCGCGCCGCATGTGCCGCAGTTTGGCCTGAAAGGTGGCGAGGTTGTCCCCCAAGTCGTCGAGCAGCTCCAGCGCCGCCGTGATCCCGTCCTGCAGCTCGTGGGTGATGGGCCCCGACTCCAGAAGCTCGTGCACCTCCGCCTCCTGCATTTGGAGGGGTTGGTAAGAAAGCACGAAAACATATGGATTGGAAGCAGACACGGTGCGCGTTCATATTGCCAGTCCCCTCGTTCCAATCCACTAGGTGTTGGTCCACCCCCCATCCACACTGAATTCCACAGCCACCCATTTTTCCAGGCCACCCCCTCGCGTGCCTCGAGCGCGGCCAGCTCGGTGGACAGTTGCGTTTGGTAGTCGCCGATCGTGCTTCCGGTTCCGACAATCATCGCCAGCAGCGCCTCGATGTGCCGATCCTCCCGAGGCGCGGCGGTCCGATCCCGCCGGCCCCTGCCCAGCGACGCCGAGGACGCCCGGCCCGCCTTGACCAGGGGCAAGGCATCTGCGCCGCTGTCTCTGTCGCTGTCGGGCGCGGCAGCGTTACGGACCCCGGTCTGGTCTTCGAGCTGCCGCAACTCCGCCTCGTCGACACCCATGATCTCGGGGTCCGGGCCCCCCTGCTGGCGCCACACAGCCAGCACCGCGCTCACCAGCTCCAGCAGCAACGGCCGCGAGCTGAGGCTGATCGCGACCGCCGCCTCGCCGCCCGTAACGCCAGAGCGCCGGAAAGTGAGCTGCGCGACGTGGTCTGTCTGAGAGATGTCAAAGCACTCGAGGCGGACGAGCTGCTTGAGGCGGTGTGTCTGCCGGATCTGCTCGACAGCGAGGTGTGAGGGAGAGGGTTTGAGTGAGCGGCCAGCTGAGCAGCGTAGATGGGTGCGATCATCGCTCCAACAATCAATGCTGGCAACCAGCCCCAGACGGTGCATAAACCTCCAAGTACACTCCACCAGCGCTCCACTCTCACCTCAAAACCACGGCCTTGTGCGTGTTTGCACATGTACACGCATGGCTTCCGATCGCTTGACGCTTCGGAGCGCACTGTGAGGACCAGGAACCGCTCCGATCCCACCAGCTGCGGGGGTGAGGGTGCCAGGCACGTTCCCGAGTGGAATGCGCCGCCAAGCACCTAATAAACACCTTCTACCTCTACACATCCAATTAACTCACCTTGGGCTCCGTTGTCTTTTTCGTGCCATGACGTCTGGCGCCCGGGGTGCACTTTTTGCCCTGAAACGGAGGGTTGCGAGGTCCAGGACGCAGCGGTCAGCACAAGCGGGCTGTCCACAGCACAACAACAATTGGCCGTGCCATGCCATCCACGAGGCGCCGCGCTGCCCGCTGCTTGTTGACCTGCCTGGAATGTACTGATAACACGCTCGCCCGTCGTCTGAAAAAGCCGCGCTATCTGGCGCGAGGCAGCGGCGTGTCGATCAGGTCCGCCCATGCCGTCCAGTTAATGGCGAAAATGCTCGCGAATGGTTGCCATCAGGAGCGATCCAGAGATAGCATGCTGCCGTAGCAGGACAAATGTAATGGCGATCGCTATGCGTCTCCCAGTTCTGACGCATGTCCCCATGGAAAAGTGCAGGCGTGGTTGGCCCTCTGCTGAACCAGCTATACCTGGCCCATCCGCCGAAGCGAATCTCGTCCCGATAAGCGCCGGCCACGGCACCCTTGTCGCACCGATCATTCTTGAGCAGAACGCATCGTTTGGGTGAAAGTCGGTCAAATTAATATGCGTTGAACAAAAAACACGAGCATGGCAGTGGAGGCACAGAGGAGCGAGGCGGGCTCGCAATTGGCCAAGCTCCTGCACCGCACGGTCAAGGTGGGTCAGCGGACGGGGTCCAGGGCGGCGCGCGGTTGCTAACACTGACATGAGGGTTTGAATTCATTGGTATTGCGCCTTTGCGTTCGCTTTATGCAGGTGGTTGTCAATGATGGGCGGGTCATCGTGGGAGAGCTCACGTGCCTGGACAAGCAAGCCAACCTCATCCTTCGCAATTGCCACGAGGAGCTGAGCGCAGACCTTCAGAGCAGCTCGTACGTGGAGATTTTTATTCTTGAGTGCATGTGGACTGGGTGGCAAGGCTAGGCTGCGGAGGTGATGGTGGCACAGAGGTTGTGTGTCCTTCATGGGCATTCAGCATGTGACCCTCCTCCCTGACCAGCGCGTGCCCTCTCTAACTCCACACACGATGCAGGCAGCCGCAGCCACACATGGACCAGGTCCTCATCCCATCAGACAAAAGGACGCACGTCTTTGTACAGGCAGGTGTTGCAGATCTTTTGAATGCGGGTTGTTGGACCTTCCAGGCCTGGCATGCCGCTGCTGCCGTGCTCCCATAGATAATGTGCCATAAGCACATGTGTGCAATGGCTCACTGTGTTGGCTCATGATGTCGTGCAGGCTTCGCCTGGGGAGCATGACAGCTTGGCCAAGTTTCTGGCATAGGGCAGCCATGACAGGATGGACTTTGGGCCCAAGACCAGCTAGACTAGAGTCAGAGTGCTTCCCAATGCGCCAAGGTTGCTTGAACAAAATCATCAATGACGGAACTTGTTGGAGCAAAGAGGATATTCTGCTGGGCGCGGTGCTCGTGCCAAGTTGCAGTGCACGTCACAGGTCCCCGATCCGTCTCCAAGGCCCACGTGTATTGTCTTGAGCCACTTTATATATGTTGTTATAAATCATTTTCCCAGCACACAAGATGGCGGCATGATGCAGGCACACTGAAGCAAGAGGGGTGTCTGAATGGGCTTTGCCCCAGACTTTGAAAAATTGCCCACCCACTCCTGTGACAAGACTGGAGCAGGCGATCAAGTTTTCCCCTGCACCGCCTCCAGGCAAGCTAAATTCCATCCGTCTACGTCGCAGAACACGTCTCAGCTTCCTCATGTGCAGGGCGTGTTGGGCGTTGAAACTCGAGCATCGCTGGCTGCCACGCCACGTGGCTCCCACCTCTAGCAGGCGGCCCCACGTAGCACAACCCTAATGCGGGCTAAGGCACTCTCCGCTCGTACACCAGCCATTATGAACCAGAGATAGCTCGCATCGCGAGCTCCTAACGGCCTCGAATCTAGTTTATGTAACTTTCAAGGCAGGAGGAGAGTGAGAGTCAGAGTTACCGGGCGCCCCGGCTTGGCCATCAATTTGACACCGCGTCACCAAGATCTGGGGCAAGATACGAACAGGTGCCTCGCCTGCGCCTCTGAGCCCCCGGACTACACGCCTTGTCAGCACCCGACAATCGATTTCGACCTCGTACTGATTTAAATAGGATATGCCATGCCTCTTAAGTTGTCGCAAGGGCGGTGAAGAGAGACCTGCGTGGTCGCAGGCGCCACAGAAACCATGGCAGGGGGCCGGGGGGCACAGTGGACCAGGCTCCTGGCGCTATGGCTGCTGCTAGAATTGATACCAGGTGAGTACTGGGCCTGGTACGGTGTCCGCATGACCAAAGCGGGGAGCGTGTGACGAGCTCTGGCCAACACGGTCGCGTCCAGAAACCGTGCCGCGACCTTGACTTTGCCCGCTCAAACCACGCCTCCTTACAGCCGCGAGGGCCGTGGCCGACTTTGAAAGGCTAAAGGACCACCCTGAAGCGACATCGGTGAACATCTCGGCTCATAGGGAGGCTCGTATGTACGCGCGCAAGTTCAAAGCTGGGCTGCGGCCGACCTGGGCCATGCTGGATTCGTACAAATGGCGTCAGCGGCTGAAATCGAACGGGTACAGGTGCGGCGCCCGCGTACGCGAGTATTTTTTTGCGCCACTCTTATGCAATCAAGGAATGCTCAGAGGTCTTCCTGATCGCTGAACCTGGCCTCTAGCCGGCACGCCCTGCGCAGAAAGTTTCCTCCGGCACTTGTTGTGGTGGTGGCCGGCAAGAGCTTTGACGAGAGCCGCTGGGGCCCCGACCTGAGCACGGGCATGATTGACATTGCCATCCTCAGCTATGCAAAGCCTGGTTCGGTCACTTGCCGCGCGTGTGTGCATGTGAGAGAGCGAGCAGGGTCTATTTGGAGCTTGTGGGATTGCCTTGTGGCACCACAAGGGATGATGCCGTGAGCATCGTAAATATTCTGCGAGCAGCACGCAACTCATCTCTTACCCGCTGCCGCTCTCTTGTGCAGATTTTCTACGGCAATGGGAGCAAGTGGCACTTGGTGGATCAGGTCACGCGGACGGGCACGTACCAGCACATAAAGACGCAGTATGCCGGTGCGCAGCGTGCTGGGCTGCAAGTTTGGTAACTTGTGGTCGTGCTGGATTCCAGCGCATGCTTGGCGGCCCAGGGCACCCTCTCGCACCTGCCCGATCTCACACCAGACCCACCTCCAGATCCTCACCCCGAGCATTCTTTCCTCTGCAGCCATCAGCTTTGTGGATGACGACCTCGAGTTTCACGGCAAACCGGTGATGAGCACCGTCGTGGAGGCTGTGTACAAGTACCGGCTGCTCATGGCCCAACCCAGCCTGTGCCACCAGGAAAAGTGTGTGGGCGGGGTGCGAGGGAAAGGCTTGTGCCATGCTCTGGACTGCATCAGGCAATCCTGTGTCCGCCCACTACCTTCAATGCGCCTCATCCAGATTGCCTGCCCGGCCAAATGCGCCTGGGCATAAACGCATCCCACCCCCGAACCTCCCCTTCCTTTTGCACCTCCACGCAGCTGTTTTTCTCCGTACAAGGAGCTTTTCCAGAAAGAAGAGCTGGCCATGCACTACACCAACTTCATCGAGATCATGGCGCCCGTGTTTGAGATGGAATTCTTCGACGAGATGGTGCGCCCGACGCTGTACCGCGCCTACTACGGCTGGATGCTGGACTACATCTGGCCCTGGCTGCTGGGCTACCCCACCGACCGCATCGCGGTGGTGGACACGGTGTGCATGTTCCACCCCGGGGACGGACAGGAAGGCGCCCACCTCGCTCTACGTGATGGCCAGCGCGCCGCGCGGGCCCTACGAGGAGATGGATGCCCAGTCCAAGGAGTGGCGGTACAGCACCACGCTGCGCACGGCGCGCGGCTACTCGCCCGGCGGCGCCGACGTGGTGGGCACGGTGCCGCTGGCCGGGTCGGCGCTGCGCGCGCGGCCCTGCCAGCTGTTCAGCTGCGTGCAGCTGCCGGGGGGCGGGCGGTACAGCCAGGGCCTGACCGTCTCCAAGACGCTGGCCTTTTGCCTGGCGGCCGCCGGCGCCGCCCTGCTGCTCCCCTGCCTCTGGCGCTGGAGCCGCAAGCACCGACGCCGGTTTCCCCGTCAATAAATTGAAAGGGTTGGTGGTTAGGATGCCGTCGCAGCAGCCAATGGGTAGCGTCTTTGTTCCCGGCTTTGCATAGCGTTGCTGCGGGCACAGCGACTCCATGCAAGAATTTCGCACTGCCATATATACAACAAGCATTTTTAGTGCACAGCTGCATCGTGCCGTAATCAATAATCAGGTGCTTCCCCATTCCCTTTAAAAAAAAAAATAATTCCACCTTGGCACAGGGGAGCTAGCTATATGAGCTTACAAAGGGGATACTCAAATCGGGCAAGTGTCTGAAAGGAGCGGGGAGCAAGTCTAGTGTACAGACGCAGATTCTACACGCAATCTCGTCCACAAACGCGAGAGGTAGCAAATGGGCGACGCCGCACGCTGCTCGGGGCGCCCAGCGGAAGACGGGACATCACACTGATAAAAATTGTGGGGGACGCGCAAAGGAGGGAGCGGCGGGGGACCGAAAATTTGACGGCTGTGGTCCCCCGCAGAAGACGTGGAAGCGGTACTTGTGAATAGGGGTGCGACGCGTATCAAGCAAGCAGGAAAGACTACAGTGCATGCCAGGCTATCAAGGCGCTCAGGGGTTTGTATGTGGAAGAAGGGGGGCATGGTCTACACCAGGGCCCGGACGAGGCGCCCCAATGGCGGCGCCCTCGTCCGGGGTCGTGCTCTGGGTGCTGGTGGGAGACCGCAGGGACATGGGCCGCGTGGAGGGTGGTCTTGCGCATGGGCAAGGGGGGGAAGGGGCGGCGGAGGCGCCTAGCGGCCGCCCACGAGGAGCGTGGAGCCGTAGGCGGCGGAAGGGGGGAGGATCGGCGCGAGGCGCGAGCCGCTCTCCCGCGGCTCCCAGCGCTGGAAGGCCAGCGCCGGAGTGTCTTCTGCCTGCGGCGTGCTGATGGGGTCACAGCTGGGGGGCTGCACGGAGGGGGAGAGGGAGGGAAGTGGTCAGTAGACGGTCTCGCGTGCCAATCTGGCGAGACATGCCCATGCACCCACCCACCTCGTCTCGCACCTTCTTCAGCGAGGGACGCACTCGCAAAAAATTCTTCTTGTCCGCGGGACAGGTGGGCGGGTACTCGGCCTCCTCGGCCCAGCTGGGCAGGAGACGGCGGGCGGAGGAGGGCAGCGTCTCCTCCACCGCGTCCTCCGCATAGGGCATTTCATGATTGCTCCGCCAGCTGGACTTGTGATGCCGAGAGTCGGACGGACTGCCAGCGGGGGGACAGAAATGCCGATTACAACCCAACCCTGTACTCGCTCCGGACGCATCATCATCATCATAGAGGCTGACACAGACAATGCGCTGCAACGCTTACCTGGAGGGGATGCGGATGGGATTTGAACTGCAGCTGCTCGGTTGCGACACGGGCGGCGAGCCTCCGGCGGACACCGCGAGCTCGCGCGGCGTGCAGGGCTCAAAGTGGTAGCCCGCCCGGTAAATGTCAGCCGATGACTTGCACTTGCGAAGGGTAGCGGCCATGTCGGACCTGCCCGGGCAGGCGACCTGGAGTCGAGGCAACTGCCGGCCGTCCCCAAGCGCCTTGCGCAGGCTCGACTCCGCCGTCCGCGGCGTGCTCGAGCGTCCATCGGGTTTAGGTGTGCTCGTCAAGGATGTCGGGGAGGTGTCAAAGCCCACAATTCTCACGGGTGCTCGGGGTGCCACCCGGGTGCGCACCGGAGCATAACGGGAACGATCATCACTCGCCATTATGAGGTTTAAACGGGCTACTGGACAATCGAGAGCGGAATATAAAGTGTAACACTCATTCCAAAATGTATTGCGCAATGGCTGATGTCGGTGCAGGAGGCCCGTAATGGATCGGCCAAGAAATACATGTTGAGGTTGACCACGGTTGCGATAACCCGGCCACGTGGTTGAGGATCGCGCTGACGTGGAGCCAAATCTCCATCGACGCCTCCCCCAGCCGGTAGAGAAATCTCTCCACAGTCGCTAATGGGGGGAGTTTGTCAGACTCAGCGTTCGTACACGGATACGATTGCGTTTCGTAATACACTCTAATCCGACACGGAAAGGCCACGAAAGACTTTTGCAGCGTTGGTGATGACCATCAAACCCCACCGAAACGTGTTCCGGGCACAATGAGGCGATGCCAGCGCACGTTTCGAAGGGTGGCATGCGGGTTTGTTTCAGCGCATGCGGCCGGGATACGGTATGGGAGATCTGTCCGGGTGCGCTACAGTAACCCCTTTTGCTCCGCCCCATTGGAGAAGCGGAAGGCCTGCCATCCATGATCGGAGCGTGGATCGCGCACGTTCATCGATGAGTTTGGCTGACGTTTGGCTGGGTGGCCGCGGCCCGCATTTTGGCGATCTCGCTCTGAGCTCAAGTTGTCGATAGACAGACAGATGGATTGGTAGCATCGGACTGGGTGCCTTGCCTTGAATATAGGGCTGATGATGAACTGCCGCTCATAACGAGGGTGTGTATGCGCAAGCCGTGGGGCTCACAATTCACAGGAATGAAATGGGATACATCAATAAAATAGGCAGTGTGGAGACACACAGACAGGGAAACGCCGTGGATGGCCAGGACCATGGAGTGATCATGATCTCGGCTCCCTTACAAGGGAGACTCGTTTACGCAACGTCAAAGCAGCAGGCTATTAATCGGCCGCCCATTGCGGCATCCAGCCTCTTCCCGGCCGTTGTCACTCACTTTTTTTGCTTACTCTTCAGAATCTGCGTGGGAAGAAGCACCAGAGTTGTGAAGGAAACCTGTGCGTGGAAACGTGTCTTGATATAGGTGTGAACCGTACCATATGCCCCAGCCCAGGCTTGAGAAATCCGCGGCCCACAAGCAGCAGCAGGCCCTCCATTGCTACCAAACCTGCCCCTACCTTGCCCACGAGCTTGCGATGCAGCTCGCTCGGCTGGCTTGTGCTCCGGTAGTAGCGCAGAGCCTCCTTCTTGATTGCCTTGGCGGTGGGAAGAGGCTTGGCTTCGGCCGCCTTTTGTTCCTTTTTCTTCTGCCGACGGCTCGCTGCCTTGGATTGCTTGGACGTTCCAGCGGTGCCCTCGACGGCGAGCACCGCTCGGAGCTGCCGCTTCAGCGTCTTGCGGCCCATGCTCGATATATATATCTTTTCAATCCCTCTGCATGCCTGAGATGTGAGCCCAGGTGGTATATTCTGCAAGATTGGTGAGGCTGCATGCCGAATTTCATGGACTGAGGAATCCGCGCGCTCGATAAAGATCCCGCTCCCATGCTCCCGAAAGGAGCGACCGACAGACGTGGGTGAGACTGGCAGATACTAGTACCCAATGTCCGCAACGTTCATGTTGGACAAAATAATCTGTGGACCTCGGAAAACAGACCCGGCGCAGAGGGGATGGGCGCCCATCTGGACCCAACCTTGTCATTGGACAAGGCTTGAGTGCTCTGGCATGGTCAACTCATCTCAAAGCTTTCCAGCAAGCTACATGCCGTGGACACTGTGACTGCAAGAGGTGAACTTGATGCAATGGTCTCGAATACGCTGCACCTTTTGTGGTGCGCGGGCGGAGTTATAGCCACTGGCCTGGGGTATGGAGTGCTTCAGGTGCGAAGGCAGAAGGAAGCAAGTGTGTCAGGGATGGGGTTTGTATCAACAAAAATGGATGAGGTGCTATTGAGCACATGCGAATACAAAACGATGCGCATCGATGCTATGGCACTGATAAAGTGGTCGGTCAATGGACAACAGCTGCGGCACAAACATGGCATTATGGTACCTTTGATGCCGCAGGAGCGGCTAGTGCAGCATGGCTTTGATGGTGAACCGTTTCACTATTCGCTGCTACTCGTTCTCATAAACCGGCTGGCGGGGTGCTTCCTGGCGCTGAGTTCTGGCTTTTCTGGGGGTAGACAAGTGAAGGTGAGGAAGAGACTCCTGGGCGCGGGTGTTTCTACAGCACAAAATAAGTATGCATTCGTCTCATTGCTAGGATCAAGAGGCTGAGCTCTTAGCATGTGATCACTTTCCGAAATGGAACTGCTAAGAGCTGCTTGGTCCAATCCCCATTGTTAACCCAGCGCGTGCCCACCCCCTTCCCATTCACTCCTCTCCACAGTCAGACGCCCCCCCGATCGAGACCAAGCCATCGACCCCGGCGCCAATCTACCACTACATGGCCATCTCCCTGGCCAATGTGGCGGCAACCTACTGCCAGTACGAGGCCCTGCAGCACGTCAGCTTTGCGGCGCAGACGCTGGGCAAGTGCTCCAAGCTGCCCGTCTCCATGCTGTGGGGCGTGGCGCTGGTCGGCGCGCGGTACGGCGCTCGCGACGCGCTGCGCGCGCTGGGCGTGGTGGCCGGCGCGGCGCTGTTCCTCGGCGCGCGGCGGGGCCGCGTTTCTGGCGCCCCCACCAGCCTCCTGGGCGCGGCGCTCATGCTGGCCTACCTCGGCTGCGACGGGCTCACCTCCAGCCTGCAGGACCGGCTGTACAGGCGGTACGGGACACCTGTCCGGGCACAGATGCTGCGCGTCTCCGGCTGCTCGGCGGCGCTGGCTCTGGGCGGCCTGCTGTGGCGAGGCCAGCTGGCCCCCGCGCTCGCCTTCCTCGCCCGCCACCCGGCCTGCCTGGCTGCGGCCCTGCTGCTCGGCGCCGTCGCCGCCCTCGGGCAGGCGTTCATCGGCGCCACCATCCGCGCGCACGGCGCCCCGACCTTGGCGGCGGCGCTGACCACGCGCCAGGTCCTCTCGCTCCTGCTCTCCAGCCTCATCTTTGGGCCCGCGCTTCAGGCCCGGCAGCTGCTGGCCCTGGTGCTTCTTTTCGGTGCGGGCAGGACAATGTTTCGTGGTTCATTGGATGGGAGGCAAGGAGTGATGAAGTCGGCAAACGTTGCTAGAGCTCACTCTATTTCCCATCAATACTACTGCAGGCGCGCTGTATGACAAGATTTCGGAGCGTTCAAGGAAGAAGGCTGCATGACATGGGAGGGCCTCAGCGCGTTTATGAGCCACCTTGATGATCTCCCAACCACCGCCTCCATTTCATACTCCCAAAGCTCCGCGCAACGGAATAATTGATTGCTTTAGTTATGTACATCATAAATATTAATTTGGAAACGGCGAATTCGGAAAAAAATGCAAAAGTATGGCAAAACAGTTCGTCACGAGGACTTCCCACGTGGTCACCCACCGCAGTACTATTCTCGCCCAATCCAGCTTGACTGCCGAGGTCTAATGGGATCGGGTATGTTCTGGATGGTATGAACGAACCATGTTGGGAGCTGCAATCATTATGTATATCAGCGGTGCTCAGAGATAGAAGCATGGCAAGGGAACGCATCTGTGTGCCAATTATCCTACCCAGATGAACAATGATTCCTCGCCACTCTAAACCCACATTTGAATCGTTCCTTTTGACTCATAATAATAATGACTGTTTCAAAAGTGTCAACATTGGGCGTCCCCAGCAACCCTCCTCAGAAGGAGGAAGCACAGACTGGCCAAGCGCATACATAGTGGTGAGCACAGACAAGCAAGCTTTGAAAAGGACGAAAACAGTGCTGTCGGCGCCGCAGGAGGGACCGGGGTCAAGGTGGGCGACATGCGTGAGGAGCTCACAGCTCGCCGGGGTCAAAGAAGTACGCGCTCTCACTCGGCAACAAGGTGTGTGGTAAGCTTTTTATCGGGACAATTTAGGTTGTAGTGGTGGTAAGAGGCGGTGCCGGGCACCGAGGTGCGACGATGTGGTTGGACGTTCAAAGCCACGGGCACTCGGTTGTCTCATCATCGTCATTGGGAACCACCAAGGCTTCTGGACCAGGGCAGAATCACCATCGTCCAAACGGCAGCTCCCCGTTCGTGTCTGGGCGTGGGCCAAGCCCCTCGGCGGGTTTCATATTCCCGACCCGCGCCGTCCTTTGAACAAATGAAAATTCTCCCCAACTACCGCTGCGTGGCGTTGGTCTGGACGCCCATGGCGCGCTTGAGGAACTCGTAGCTGCAAAAGGCGATGGCAACGCCCGGGATGACCTTGTAGTACTCTGGCAGGATACCCGCGTAGAAGCCGCGCCAGCCCTCCTGGCGCCAGACGCTGCGGAAGACGGCGCCGTAGGACGTGTACACCTCGCGGCTGACGTGGGAGCCCTGCAGCTGCAGGCGGCGGCGCACAAGGTCGAGCGGGAAGGTGGCGGTGGAGGAGATGAGCCCCGCCGCGGAGCCGCAGGCGAGCGTGGCCGGGACGGAGGGGATGCCCTCGGGGCCGTCGCCCGCGGCCGCGCCGCGCACCCAGGCCGAGCGCATGGTCTCGTAGGCCGCGTAGTTGATGGCCAGGCTGGGCGCGACCTGCGCCAGCGTGGCGCCCAGGCCGCGGTAGAGCCCGCGCGGGCCCTCCTCGCGCACGATGCAGCGCAGCGTGTCCCCGATGCCGCGGTAGGCGCCGGCGCCGCCCACCTGCGCGGCCAGGCGCGTGCGCACAAGGTCCAGCGGGTAGGCCAGCGAGCAGGCGGTCAGGCCCGCGATGCCGCCCGCCACAAAGCGCCGCGTGACGTCCGTGGCCGCAAAGCTGCCGCGCGCCGGGATGACGCGCTTCCACTGCTCGTTCACCGCCTCGTACACCCAAAAGTTGGCCGCAGAGTAGGGCAGCCGGTGCACGATCGTCACGCCGTTGCCGCGCCAGAGCGACTTCAGGCCCTCGCGCGCCGCCAGCTCGCGCAGCGCACGCAGCACGCCCTTGGCCTCGGGGACGTGCGCTCTCGTCGCCGCGTTCAGACCCTTGACCTGAGGGCGTTGTGTGTAGGGGAGGAGCGAGTGAGGCCAAGAGACAAAAAACATAGGGGCGCGAATTTTGAGAAAGGGCATGCGCATGGCACGCCTGGTGGCAAACATGTACGCTTGTACGTATAAAAAAGGTTTTTTGTCGACAAAGAACAACCTCCTTCTTCCACAAGTTGCCACACCCCTCTTTGAAAAACTCGGGTCGCCCGCGCTCTCTCCTCTCCTCAGTCAACCCACCCCCTCATCAACAATCCATCCGCCCGCCCACCTGGTATAGAATGGTGAGGCGCGCCAGGGGGGCCGTGGCCGACTTTGAAATGGCCCCCGCCAGACCGCCGCAGGTCAGCAGCTTGCCGACCTCGACCAGCTCGTCCCAGCGGGCAGAGGGCCCGGCCTCCTCCTCCGACGACTCCCCCATCTGACGCAGTCTCGCCTCCTCCTCCACAACCAGCACACGCTCCATATCCGGCTCCGCGGCCTCATTGCCCGTGACAGCGGCCTCGTCCAAGTCCTCAGGGACCCATTCTTGCGTATGGTGGAGTGCCATGCGGTCGCCCGTGGTGAAGCGACACACAGGGCCAGATGAGCAGCCCTTTTCAATCCAATAGGTGGCAATTTAATTACCCAAATTTAAGAGGTCATTGCTGCAGCTCAACCTGGGCGTCGGCGACGCGCTCCGTTTGCGCTTGTGGGATTTTTTATGACGCGGATCTTTTCAGCGAGCGCGGGGATCCTCCTCTGCTCAAAGGGCCCGGCAGGGGTCACCGGTCGGAATCTGGGTCCATTACCAATGATTATTGTACCCACCCGCAACCTTGGCGTTGCCGCGCTCCATGGCTGCCTTTGCCGATGCAATGTATATGTGAATTTACCTTTTAGGAATCACCTATGATTTGATCAACGCGCTGACGCGATCTGGCTCTCGACAGACGAACACACCATGGCCATGTTTCTGCGCACCTTTAAACCTCAGCTCTTCTCTCGGCCCACAGACATCAACCGCGCGCTGGTAGAGCGCTGCCCCGGTCTGCAGGCCCCATATTCCCTGCCATTGCCTCTGTGCAATGGGCATGTCGAGACGCTGTTTGCGTCGCAGTTCCGCAAGTCCCCGGGCGTGGTGTACGAGCGGGAGCTGCTCCTCCTTCCCGACGGCGGCGTGGTGGCCATCGACGGGCGCGTCGCCCCAAAGGGCGAGGCCCCCCTGCCCAGCTCGGCCCCCGTGGTCATCTTCCTCCCCGGCCTGACCTCGGGCTCTCGCGAGACCTACGTCCAGCACGCCGTGCACAGCGCCGCGGCCAGCGGCCTGCGGCCCATCGTCTTCAACATGCGCGGCACCGGCGACGTGCCTCTCCACACTGCCCAATTTTTCTCGGCCGCCTACACCGGCGACTTTAGGTGATTGGCGATTGGGAGGGGGAGTGTACTGATATTGCCGTGTATTGTGAGCCTGTAGTTGGACTGGTTTAGTTGTTCAGGAAGGATTGTGACGACATACAGGCTGGAAAGGCTGCCCGGATTGTGTGTAATGCAGCCATTGTTGCTCAAGGCCTGCTGCTTTGACAAGGGCACATTCTATGCGTAGATGGTAGAATGCCATATCTCTCACGCACAACACCCTATTTCTTCCATCTTTTCATCCCATCAGGGAAGTCATTGCCTGGGTGGGGCAGCGTTACCCCGACAGCCCCATCCTGGCGGCTGGCTGGTCCAATGGCGGGAGCATCCTGACCAACTACCTGGGTGAGGAGGGAGCGGAGACGCCCCTCACCGCCGCGGTCGTTCTCTGTGCCCCATTCAATCTGGTGCGGAGCCCGGCACAGTTGCAGCGAGTGTTGTTGTATGTGGGTGCTACTGCTCTTGGAATTCACACACACACACACTCCCATCCCATTCCCCCTCCTCAAACACCTCATCGCAGCCCATCTGCAACGCGCACCTCTCCAAGGGTTTCGACAAGCTCTACACCCTGAATCTGGGCCGCAATCTGCGCCTCATCCTGGAGAAGCACCGCGCGCTCTTCGAGGAGGAGGCGGCGCGGCCCGACGGCCGACCCTACAAGGTGCAGGACGGCCTCAAGGGCACGACAATCGACCACTTTGACAACGCCATCACCTGCCACGCCTTTGGCTACGCGAGCGCCGGCGAGTACTATGCCGCCGCGAGCTGCGATCAGCGTGTGCCCGGCATTGCGGTGCCCACCCTCTTCATCCAGGCGGCCGACGACCCCATCGCGGTGGCGAGCTGCATTCCCCGCGCGTTGCTAGAGAAGAACCCCCACGCGGTGCTTGCCCTGACGCCCACGGGCGGCCACCTGGGCTGGTGCTGCACTGAGCTCGGCGTCAGAGGTATGTTTGTGGGGGGGGTGTTGGCCGAGAAGAGGAGGCATCAGCGTGGGATTGGATCTGAAACTCCATTAGCTGCGTTGCCAAACATATCTCTAATACTTAAAAAACCCCTTCACCGCCAGGCGCCCCGTGGTCAAATGTGCCGATGATTGAGTGGCTCAAGGCAGCGCTGGAGGTGGAGCCACTGAGTCAGGAGCAGCGGCAGCAGCGGATCGATGCTCACCCAAGCCGGGCGTTCAGCCTGGACAGCGAGACCGCCATCGACGAGGTCGCCGGATCTGCACGCTAGATTGGGAAATATCTGGAAAATATATATGATATTTGGGCACCCATGAATTGAGTTTGAGCGGTGCAGCCTGGCGCTGCGATGGTCCATTGCCGCGCAGCGCCTCCCACGTGCATGCACTGCCTGTGTTTCTGCTTTTTCTATACGTGTACCAACCTCATGATCTTCATCCTCACTCACTGTTGGGCCAAATCGGGCTGCTTGTTTTCACCCTTTTCAACATTTGCTCATGCTTTCACTTTAAATGTCAGCAATGGTGGCTCTGAATCCGGGGAATTTCACACGCAACAAAGCCGTACACAGGAAATGGTCAGAGCTCGAGGCTGCTCATTATTGCTTGTAGCACACGGACGCGCTTGTATTATGAGAAGAAAAAAAACACATCACCATCTTTAACACCTATTTTTCAAGCATCACGCGCCGTACCGGTCGCCGGCAGCGGCGCCCTTGGGCACCGCGCTCTCGATTTCCTCCAGCTCCTCCTTGGTGAGCGAGATCTGCAGGGCGGCCATGTTCTCCTCCAGGTATTTGATGCTCTTTGTCCCTGGGATGGGCACGACATCGTCGCCCTGCGCCAGGAGCCAGGCGAGCGCCAGCTGTCCGCGCGTCACCCCCCGGCGCTCGGCCACCCTGCCCAGCGCCTCGGCCAGGGCCAGGTTCCGCTTGAAGTTGTCCTGCTGGAAGCGCGGGTTGCCCTGCGCGCGGAAGTCACCCTCGGGGACCTCGGTCGCGCTCTTGAACCGCCCGGCCAGGATGCCGCGGCCCAGGGGGCTGTAGGCCAGGAAGCCGATGCCCAGCTCGCGGCAGGTGGGCACCAGCTCCGCCTCGCAGTCGCGGCTGAACAGGCTCCACTCCAGCTCCACCACGCTCAGCGAGCTGATCTCGTGGATCGCGCGCACCTGCTCGGCCGGCAGTTCCGACACGCCCAGGTACTTGACCTTCCCGCCGTCGACCAGATCCTGCAAGAAGTGGGGTGGGGTGGGGGACTAGTTATTACAATGCTGTTGTCTCCAGGAACCGTATTTACTAGGGATGGAATAGTATATATTTATAGTATAAATAACGAGTTCCCCGATTTAAAAATGAAAACACCAGCAACGTTCTCTCCCACCCAACAATCAATCAGTCTCCCGACCGCACCTTCAAGGTCTTGGCGATGGCCTCCAGATCGGCCTCGGGTGGCAGGGGCCCGCGCAGCGTGAGCAGGTCCACGGCGCCCTTCCCTGTGCGCTCCAGAGAGCCCTTTACGGCCTCCAGGGCGCCTTCAGGGGTGTAGGCGGGCGAAAAGTCCATGTTGAGGCCCCACTTGGTGGCGTAGATCAGGTCGTCCTTTTCGGGTCCCGGGAACGCCCGCCCGATCAGCTCCTCGTTCGATCCGCCGCCGTAAAACACGGCGGTGTTGATCAGGGTCACGCCCAGGTCCTTGGCCCGGTGCAGCACCTGGATGCCCTGCTCCGCGCTGATGTCGGACTTGTAGAAGCCGTCCGTGAGGGACATGGCCCCGAAGCCCAGGGCCGAGGACCGGAGCCCCTGCCGGCCCAGAGAACGCGGCTGCAGCTTGGTTGACATTATTCACGGTGGAAAATGCGCGAATATAACCAAATGTGCTAAAATGAATGCGTCCCGTTTTGGGTTGGGGCGACTGTTAATATACGGGCGCCGCATGAAGGTTTATATCATGCACCTGATCGAGAGGCCTTATTTCATTTGTCGCTAATGGTGCCGTCAGAGGAAATTGGGGCACGGGAAGAGGCTTAGCATGGGGGCGCGCAGCGTGTTTTGACGCGATGTAGCCCCTTCTACGGCATCAAATGTACACAGTTTACAAGAATTGGGCCAGGCATCCATTTGCCTTTGCGCTTGGGTACGCGGTATACATGGGGTTTGCTATCGCTCAAATAATCGTACTGCGGGGCGGGCTGAAGTGTGCGACGCTTCGTACCTGGCTGCCAACTGTCCACTTTGGTGCATAAAGTCCTACGATATTGAGCTCAGCCCGCAATTGCATCATTTGAAGATCGATTCGCTGCATACTGCAATCCTGAATTTGTTGCGCATTTGTCGCAGCAACTCACATATCCTTTCTCACGCATCACGGTCGGTGCCTCCCTGGGTGAGCCGTTGTCAACGGAAAAATAGTCGATATACCGCCCAACATAAGCTTATGTCGATGGCTGGAATTGCAGAGTGTGAGCCGAACTAGCATGGGGTCAGCCATTGCGATCCGGTCGCCTTGTCATGACCTGAACCCCCCTACGAAGCGAGAACACTCGCTTGCGCCAGTCGCAAACAACTTGACCAAAAAATAAGCACGTGTATATGGTTCTGAAATATAAAGCTATGGTGGCACACAACACAGCTCGGGCATGCGTTGTTCGCGATGACGGGCAAATCTCATTGCTAGCCCGGCATGCGCTGCGGGATTCGAAACCTGTCCAGGCGTCACCCGCGACGTCTAGGCCTTGACAAGCCACGCAAAGCCTTCAAGGACCCTGCAAACACACGGTAATCCGTGCGAAAATACATGGAGAATAAAGCAAACGTTGATCGCGTGTAGAGGGGCCCAATGGCCCCTCTGTTCGCGATGGGGGCGGGGAGTTACAGGGAGCTCCTGCAGGAGCTGGTCGTGTCCCTCTTGCGGGAGGGCGATCCAGCCCCTGCGGACGTGAAATGCACTCTCTACGACGCGCATGCCATCGTGCTGGGGTTCACCAAGGTGCGTGGAGCGTGCACTGCAACTGAGGATGGGTGCGGCGAGCGGCTTGTTGTCAGGGGCAGATCGCCCTGTTTGCAGGTGGAGGGCCTTGGCGCGAGCCCGTCCGACTGGGAGACGAGCCTCGACCAGTGGCGGGATGCACTGCAGCAGCAAGAGTACCCTGAGCTGGCGGCGAGGATGCGCAGCATTCAGGAGCAGCTACGCAGGTGATGATGATGAGGGATGGGGGCCCTTGGGATCGGTTACTGATCCTGGTGTCTGGCGTATCCTCTACGAGGCGCTCTCTCTTCCTCAACATCAAAACGTGCCCGTCTCATGTACAGGAGTCAAGTAGTCCAGCTTCCAGCCGCAGAGAGGCACCGGAGCGGGCGCCTGTTGGAACCTGCCCGCTTCGAGGAGCCGGACGCTCTGCTTCGATTCCTCGCCTCGTTGCGGGGCACGAGCCCTTCTGTGCGACGCAGGGGGGTGACGTTCCAGGGCAGCGCGCCCGTTGACGACTTTGTGCCTGCCGTGGACGACCTGGAGGCGCTCTGGACCCAGGCGCCTGACCCGGACGGGCTGACCACCGCCGCCGGCCCTACAGCTGTGCTGCTGCCCCAGGAGACCTGGATGCCGTACATGGCCTTTGACGATGACGGCGTGATAAGGGACATTGGCTCGGTGCTGGAGGCCAGGCCCCGCTGGGACCCCCTGGACGCCGGCTCCCAGCGACTTAATTACCGACAGGCTGCTGGTCGGCACGAGCTTGCCGACCCATTTGCCAGCAGTGCAGCGCCGTCGCACCCGCGGACGCCGCCGCGGGGCAGCCTGCCGTACGGGCCGCCGGCCGCGGCACAGAGCCCAGAGGCGCAGCACCCCTCCTCCCTCAACCTGGCGCTCAACCTGCTCGCCCTCGACGGCACGCCGGGCAAGCTGACGGTGTTTGGAAGGCGCGACAAGGACGCGTCCACGCCCAGGCGAAAGCCCGGCGGTCTGCGGTCCGTGATGGGCCTCCTGTCGCCGAACGACATTGTGGGCGCGCACCCGGAATCGGACAGCGACGACGCCGCGTCCGTGGGCCCCCTGCCCTCGGGCAGGGGCGACTGGACAAGCTCTGCAAAGGTCCCCGGGCAGGAGCGCCTCGTGCGCGACGCCAGCGGCCGCCCCGTCCTGGTGTGGACGCGCACGCCCGCGACGACGCGCGCTGTGGGCGCCGGGCGAGGACGCGGCGGCCGCGACCGCGCTGGCGGCCGCGATGGGCTCGATGGCGGCGCTGACCGCGCTGCAGGTCACGGTCGCCGGGGACGACGCCCGCGGGTCCCCCCTCTCGCCCAGCCGCGACCCGCTGCGGCGCCCCGCGACCGTGGCAGTGCTGCGGCGCCTGGAAAGGGCGGCGCGGGACCGCGTCATGGTGGAGGGCCAGATCGCGGAGCTGGCCAGGGGCGGGCGTGCTTGTCGCGGCCTGGCCGCCGCGGCCGGCGAGGAGCTGCGGCGGCTGGACGCGCACGTGCTGGCGCTGGTCGCGCGCCGCGGCCGGCCCGCGGTGCTCCACCTCCAGGGCGCCAGGCTACGCGAGCGAGCGGGCCCGCCGACGGGCGCCATGCTGCAGAGCAGACTGGGAGTCCACGAGGCTTCTGCAACGCACCACCGCCTCGCGAGAGGACAGATGACAAACAGCGGCGATGCCGACGACTTGATTCCGGGGTGCACTCTGGCGCGACGCGCGGGCCTGACACTGCTGCAAGTCGACGTGGCGGGGCGCAGAGTGGCCCGCGAAATAGGCAAACTGGGGGCTTTGCTCGCCGTGCCGTCGGGCGGCGTGGACGAGCGAGAGGTCCTAGAGTGGCTGCATCGGCAGGCGCAGTCTGCAAATGCTGGGCGGAGCTTTGGCGGGGCAGAGGAAGGAACCGTTGCGCCCTGCGCCGCCTGGCGACTGCTGCTGGGCGCGCTCAGGCCGTGGGCCGAGGCGGCCCTCCGCGCGTGTGGTGCTGGGGACGGTGATACAGGGGTGACGTCCGCGCGGCGGCGGTGTCCTGGATCTTTTCCTGACCCGCCGCCCTTTCTTCAGGAACTGGCTCGACCGCTGCGAGTGCTCGCGCGCGAGGCTGATCTGCTTGCGAGCGCGCGACGTGCTGGTCGTGACCGTGACGATCTTGAAAAGAAGGACAGGGAACCCTGCACCACCCTTGCTGAGGCGCCCGTGAGCTTTTTGGACCTCCTCCAGGCGGGCTCTTGCCAGAGAGCCCAAGAGACAAGCAGCGCTCCACACCAAGAGCCAGCAACGTTGCGACAATGTGAGCGCCCCGGAGCGCTGCTGCCTCTGGTGCTCACCCCAGACCTGCAGTCTTGGCTCGTCGCGCCCGTGGTTTGTGAGTACCGACGTGTGAGCGCGGCCGCGCTTTCCTTTTTGATCCTGGAGGACCCTGCGTTGGCCGACGCGATCGCCTTTGTGCGGAACAGGCTGTTTGGGCTGGACGGCGACTGGGCCGACGCGCTGGCGGCCAGTCTGTCGATCGAGCTGGACCGGCTTGAGCCGCTCAGCGAGCAGGCGCTGGACCGAGTGTCCGCGGCGGCCGAGGCCGTGAGCGGTGCACCGCCGGGGACGCCAGCGCGTCTGAGGCTGTCTGGCGGAACGCGGCTGGCAGCCCTGCCGATGGCCCCAGACTCGCTGGATGCGCTCGGTGCCCTGCAACTGGAGGCAGAGCTGCCAGCGCACGCGGCCGCGGTGGCCTCGCCCGCCGCACTGGAACGGTTGTCTGGCGCCTTTACGGCCCAGCTGCGCGTGCGACGCGTGCTGAGCATGCTCGGCAGCGTCCGCAAGGCGCTGCCGAGCGCTCGCTGCCGACGCTTCAAGGATGGCGCATCCGACGAGCAGCAGGATGCCGAACGGGCGCTCCAGCAACTGCGGGTCATGCTGTGGAAAGCGCGGCACGTGTGTCTGGTCCTGCTGCAGCTGCAGTACCGGCAGGCGACGCTGGGCTGGTGGAGCGCTTTCCAGGGCCGCTGGAAGGCGACGGAAGCCGCGCTGCAAAGTGGGCATGAGTCGGGCTGTGGTGCGGACAGCGCACTCCACGCCGCTCCCCGCTCCACCTCTGCTTTCGCGAGCACGTCGCCGTCCTGCGTACCCCCCTTTTCGGACCTCGAGGATCTGAGTCAGGCCTTTGCCGCGGCGGCAGACAGTGTGTGGCGCCAGTGCTTGACGTTGGACGGGCTGGGGCCCGCTGTCGCGGCGGTGGAAGCCCTGCTCCCTGCGGCGCTGGCGCTGGCGACCAGGACCCGGCGCGTCGTAGCCGCCGCGTCGGCTCGCGGCTGGGACGGCGCCCGGTCTTCGCAAGGCACGTTTGATGGATGCCTGCTTGCCGCCTGGGAGGAGCTGCAGGCATGTGGCCGGTCCCTGGCCGCCGCGCAGCGCGCGACGTTGGCGGCCTGCGATGCGCATATTGCCCCGGGGACGGCTGTCCTGGGCCTCCTCCGCTGCCAGCTGGACATGCCGCCGATGCAGATCTAGATTGTGGATTGACCATCGTGATGCTGTATATCTTCTATGTCTGGGCGGAAAGAGGTACATATTGGCATGAGTGTCTCCTGGTATAACTTTTGCTTTGCGGCACCTATGACACTTGACACGTCTGCCCTCCTGACTTGCTCCCAATCCGACGCTCATTTTTACCATGTACTTGCAAACAGACAAACTCGAAACAAAGGAAAGCAGAACAACAAACAGTGATCAGTCATGCAGCATGCTGTGCACTTTCGAATTCTTGTAAGGGTTTTTCATGAGGCATGACGCCATGTCACCCAAGGGGACTATCTGCGGCGCCTCGCAGAGCGGCTCGGCGCATATCGCCGCTCGCAGCCGACTCCATCTCCTCCGCCAGAGACCGGCGCCGCTGCGGCGGGGGCGTGGTGAAGCCTGTCGGCGGCCGTGAGGTCAGTCCCCCTGCACGGTCCGGGGTGGCGCCGAGGGGGTCCGGGAGCGCCGAAGCCATTGGCGGGCGAGCGGCATCGCCATTCTTTGTGTGCGTTTCCGGCCCTGGCATCAAGGGTCCCTGGGCGGGGACTGGAGGCAGGGGAGCGGCGGCAACAGGCCTTGAATTCGTTGCTGCAGCGGTGGTCTCTGGCTCGGGCGCTGCCGAAACAGGCTGCTCGAGCGATGCCGAGACGGGCTGCTCCGGCGCTGCAAAAACGGGCTGCTCCGGCGCTGCAGAAACGGGCTGCTCGAGCGACGCCACGACAGGCTGTTTGAGCGACAAAAAAACGGGCTGCTCCTCGAGCGACGAAGAAACGGGCTGCCCAAGCGACGCCGAGACGGGCTGCTCGTGCGATGTCGGTCCGTCCGCAGACGCATCGCGCTTGTGCGCGTCCTCGGCCAATGCTGCGTCCATCGCAGTGGAAAGGACGCTTGGCGCTTCCCCGGCTGGCAGCGTCTCTGGCGCTCCAGATTGCTCGACCGCTGCCTGGGGCAAACCCTCGGCTCGCTTATGCGAAGCATCGGCAGACTCCCTCGCGCGCTGCGGTGCAAACGCAAACGCCGGCTCGTTGTTAGACACCGGGTCCCTGACCAGGCGGCTCTCCGGCCCAGCACCCATCACAGCCGCCGCATACTGCGCGGTGACCGCTGCTCGAGCCCTCGCCTCGGGCACGGAGCCCTGAAAGGTCGGCGCGCGGTCCAGTGCCATGGCCGTGGGCGTGTCCAAGGGCGTTCCCGGCTGCACGACGGCCACCGGTGCCGCCGCCTCGAGGGCGCCGCTTCCGGGCGGGGAGTTGACGGCAAAGGCGTCGGCAGGCACCCGGTGCTCGCCCCTGCCGGCGCTCCTCTCGCTCGAGGCGCTGGAGATGGAGCGGCGCAGCTCGCCCGAGGTTCGCTGCGACTCCAGGAGCGCGGCGTGCAGGGCCCCGCGCGGGCGCAGGTCCGCGGAGGAGCCGCCTGAGCTGCTAAGGCTTGGCGGCGCGGGCACGGGCGTGGGCGCGGTGAGCAGGCGGATGGTCTCCGCGTTGCCGTGCAGGAGCAGGCTGGCCGCGCCGCCGCCGGCGCCGCCGATGGCCGCGTGCGCCGCTGCCGGGAGGAAGAGGTCGTGGCGCTGGCGCGACTCGCGCGCCCAGACGGGCGAGGCGTCCAGCAGCGCGCGCAGCTCGCTCGCGTGCGGCCCCGGCGTGCTCAGCGCGCGCAGCAGGTCGACGATGAGCACGCGCAGGACGCGGGCCTCCTGGTCGGACCGCGCCGCGACCGTGGCCAGCTCGGCGAGGAGCCAGGCCGGCAGGTTGCGCGCGACGGCGGCGCCGATCAGGGCCTCGCGCTGGCGGTTGGCCGGGGCCAGGCCGCGCAGGAGGGTCTCCAGCGCGACGCCGCGGGCGGCCGCGCTGTCCCAGGCGAGCGCGGCCACGAGCACGGGCACCGCGGGCCGCGTGGTGCGGCTCAGCGCCTCGGCGCCCTCGGTGCACGCGACCAACTGCCAGAGGGATTAATATATAGAAGAAGTGTTAGAGGGGGGGAGGGAAGTAGCAAAGTGAAATGGAAAAAACCATTGATCCCTTTGATAAAAAACAACACCCCCCCACACACAATTGACCTACCCGGTGAAGGAGTCGGAGGAGGGAGAGGGACACGGGGTCGGGCTGCCCAGGGCAAAAGGCGTCTGGGGCCATCCAGGACGCGAATCCCGCGCTCCCGCGCAGCGAGCCGCTGGAGAGCGACTGGCGCAGCAGGCCGCCGTGCTCGCCGCTGCCGACGGGCGTGCCCGGGGCGCTGCCGGCGTCGGAGCCGGCGTCGCCTGGGCAGCGCAGGCCCAGGCGGTGTCCCAGCACGCGCACGAGGCGGTCGACGGCGCCCTGGGCGACGAGCGCCTCGGGCAAAAACGAGCGGACGGAGAGGAGCGCGCTGGCCAGCAGGAGCGCCAGGTCCGGCGCTGGGCCCGTGGAAGCGCACGGTCAGCGGCGGCGCGTAGCGCGGCGAGCTGGGCGGCGGGCGCGCGAGCCCGCGCTCGGCGCCCTCGCGCGCGGTGGCCGCCAGCAGTTGGTCAAACGCGGCCGTCGCAAAGTCCACGGGCGAGCGCAGCGGGTACTGCGGGTCCTTGAGCAGGAGGCGGACGTAGACGCCGCCCACAAAGGCCTCGCCCTCGAGCTCCGGGAAGCGCACGCCCCAGCCCTCCTCGGGCGCCCAGTCCCAGCGGTGCACGCGCGCGCCGGCCTCGGCGGCCAGGCTGCCCGAGCTGGCCGCGCGCGCGAGGCGCGGCGAGCTCGGCACGCGCGCGCCCAGCGAGAAGGAGCCGCTGGAGGGCGTGCGCGAGCCCATGGCCCGCGGCGAGGGCGGCGTCGACCCGCTCGTCGTCGACGCGCTCGTGGCCGCAAAGCCCTCGCGCCGCGTGCGCGCCTCCTGCGTCGCGTAGGCCTGCGCGGCCAGCGCGCCGACCTCGCGCGCCGCGCGGCGCAGCATGTCGCGGTTCCAGATGCGCGCGGGCGTCTCGCTGGCGCTGCCCAGCACCGGCCAGCGCCGTCTCCGCGGGGCCGTCCAGCAGCGCGGCCACCACCGCCTGCGGCAGCGCGCGCTGCAGCAGCAGCGACACGCGCGGGCCGTGCACGCGCTCCGCGCACAGGTTGGCCAGGATGCGCGCGCCGCCGTGGCCGCCAGGGCCGAGGCGTCCTCGTCCCAGGCGGCGCCCTCGGGCGCGCGCGCGCCCACCACGTGCCGCAGCACCGTGTCCAGCAGGTAGAGCCCGCCCGCGCGCTGCGCGGCCGCCCAGGCCGTGAGCGGCAGCGTGCTCAGCGCGGCCAGCAGGCCCAGCGCCGACTCGCGCGCCGCGGCCGTGGGCGGGCGCCAGCACGCCCAGAAGGCCGTCTGCACGCCCTGGTCCGAGGCCAGCGCGCCCACGCAGCCCGCGTGCGCGGCCAGCGGGCCCAGCACGCGCAGCGCGGCCTCCGCGATCGCGTCCGCGGTCGCGTCGCGGCCCTCGCCGCCCGGCGGCGGGCACACGGCCGCCGCGATGGCGCGCAGCAGCGGCTCCACCGCGGGCCGCGTGGCCAGCACGCCCAGCAGGCGCGGCGTGCGGTCGAGCAGCAGGCGCAGCGCGCGCAGCGCGAGCAGCACGCCCTCGTCGTCCTGCGCCTGCGGCCCGTCGGCGCCCACGCCCGGGCCCGCCTCGCCCTCGCCCCAGACCGCGCCCGCGGGCCAGCGCTGCCGCTCCGAGGCGTACACCACCAGCGCCTTGCAGAAGCCCACCGGGTCCGACACCTCGCTCCCGCCGGACTCGAGGTAGAGCCGCACAAACACGCCGCCGATGCGCAGCTCCGTGGCCACGCTCGCGTACGAGTGCGCGGCCGCGGCGGCCGCCTGCTCGTCCGCCTCGGCCGCCCGGAGGCGCTCGAGCACCTCCAGCAGCTCCTCGCGCATGGCCAGGTCCCAGACCATCTCCGGGTCGTGCGTGCCGGCCACGCCGCTCAGCACGCGCAGCGTGGGCCGCGGGTCGCCAGCGCCCGCCAGCAGCCGCGCCGCCAGCGGCGGCGTCAGCAGGCCCTCCAGCGCCGCCCTCGCCTCGGGGTAGGGCTGCGACGCCGGGTCGGGCACGCCGTAGGCCAAGGCAGCGGGCTCTGCTGTGTCGGTTGGCGGAGTAGACGCAGATGGAGTTGCGTCTGGGTGTGAAGCGGTAGGACCGCCAAGAGACGGACCATTTGCCTCTGCCAAACCAACGTCCTCCTCCTCCGCATCCGCGTCCGCCTGCCAGGGCCCATCGGAGGCCGGCTGGTAGCCGGCCAGGCCCGCGAGGGCCCGCGCGGCCAGGGCCGCCGAGGCGTTGCGCCGCGCGGCCAGACTGGAGGCCAGCTCGCGCGGCACCGAGGGCGCGCAGGTGTCCAGCGGCGGCAGCGCCCCGGGCGCGTCGGCCCCCGGCACCGTCGCGTCGTACTCGAGCAGCAGCGGCACCACGGCCCCCAGCGCGCCGCCGCGCGCGCAGCAGCGCGCGCTGCAGCAGCACGCTGCCGGTCATGGCGATCGCGGCGCGCAGCGCCGCGTCGCGGCAGTCGTGCGCGCGCGTCAGGCGGGCGCAGCGGACCACGTCCCGCACCAGGCCGGGCGTGGCCGCCAGGCGCGCGTGGCCCGACTGCACGCTGGCGATCACGCCCAGGCACCGCAGGCAGTGCAGGAGGATGTGCGCCTCTGGTCGGCCGGGCGCGAGGTCGTCCGGCACGATGGCCGCGCAGCGCTGGAGCAGCGCGGCCAGCGTGTCGAGTCCGCCGGGGCGTGATGCGACCTCCTCGCCGTTTGGCCGGGAGCAGGCGCAGGTCAGCGCCAGCAGCTCGGCCGCCGCCGAGATGTGGGGGGCGGTCTCCGGGGACAAGAAGTGCGCGGACGGGTCGCCACCAGCCTCTGGCAGCTCCAGCGCCTGGGGTTGAGGGGAGGGTTGGATGGATACAGGTTTATTATGGATGCGCCTCAGTGTTATTCATGCTGGAATAATCCCGCGTAAGGGTACCAGCCTCCCATTCTTCAAGCCACCCCACTCCCTCCCCCCTTTCCTCTCAAAACAAAATCACCTGTAAGAGTAAATCGTAGCCGGCGTACTTGAAGGGGCGCAAGTCTCGCGCGCAGCGCCTGTAGACGAGGCACTGGGCCTTGAGGATGAGCAGCAGGCGCCAGGGCTGCGGCCCCTGGCCGCCCGTGGCGCCGGCCTGCAGCCGCGCGTACGCCTCGCGCACCCTCTCAAACAGCTCGCGGCCCTGTGGGTTGCGGTCCGGGTGGTAGAGCCGCGCCAGGCGCCGGAAGGCGGCCTTGCGCGCCTCCTCCGGCACCGCGCCGCCCTCCTCGGGCGCGACGCCCAGCACCGCGCAGGCCTCGGCCTCGGTCATGCTCAGCGGCTGCCGCGCCAGCTCGGCGCGCCAGGCGTCCAGCAGCGACTGCAGCAGCGGCAGCGCCTCGCGCACCGGCCAGTCGGGGAAGCGCGCCTCGTCCACCAGGTGCCGGAGGTAGTACTTGTGGCACCAGAGCTCCTCCTCGATCTCCGGGTAGCCCACCGGCGGGCAGGGCGTGTACTCGTACCGCGCGTGCCCGTGCTCGCGCAGGCGCAGCGGGAAGTCGCCCAAGTGCCGCAGCATCTGCGAAGAAAGGGGGGGGTGGGAGTGTGGGATGGGTTGTTGGAGGGATTATGTGATGATCTGAGACGCTGGCACGAGCGCATATTGTGGCACGTGCCCATGCTACTTCCTATCTGATCAAACACGCTCTAAAGCACATACACCAATGCCTCGCCACCCACCTGCGGCACCAGGCGCTTGAGGCGCATGCTGTGAGTCCAGATGAGCTCCGGGGTGTCCGAGTCGCCAACGAGCGCCGCCGCAAAGGCCTCCGGGCCCTTTTCCTCCAGGCAAAAGATTAGCGACGCTGCGTGTGGGTAGGGAAGGGGGGGAGTGAGGGCGTGTTTTTGGAGCACACAAAGCTGAGAGTACAGACGATATGTAGGAAGAATCCCCCCCACCCCCTTCTTCTATACCCCCCCACCTGGCACGAGCCCTGAGAGGAAGCTGCGCTGCGCCAGGGACCCAAGGAGCAGGGCGTCGTCCTCGTCCAGCCCGGCTCGCTGCGTGTGCTGCGCGAGGTGCGTGGCGCGCAGGAGGTGCGCGGCCTCCAGCTGGTTGCTGCCGCAGTAGGCCAGGATGAAGAAGAAGATGCCCGTGCGGTAGAGCCGGCCCAGCTCCAGGTCGTCCTCGGTCAGCCCGCCCAGCACGCGCAGCAGGAGCGCGCAGGCGCCCGAGACCAGGGCCGGGTCGTTGCAGAGCAGGAGCTGCGCCAGCAGCGGCAGCGCCTCCTCCGAGCGCAGCGCGCGCAGCGCGGCGGGCGCCGGCGTGACCACGGCGCCGCCGGCGCCGAGCGCGGGCCGCAGCGCGCTCAGCGCGCCCAGCACGTCCAGCGCGCGCCGCGCAAAGGGCAGCGCGCCGGCGTAGCCCCTGCCCTCGGGCGCCAGCGCCCAGACCAGCTCGCGCACGGCGCCCAGCGGCCGCGGCGCGTCCCAGTCCTTGAACCGGACCGGCGATGTTTGGGTGAGGAGTCCGGTCTGGTACGCCCGCCGCAGCTCCTCGCGCGTGACCGGCTTCCAGCTAAGTAGGGGGGTGTCTGACGATTGCGGCGCGTCGTTCATGGTGGCACCACTCGACGGATCGCTATCATGCCCACCAATTCCCTCCCCCTGCTCGCCTAGGACCACAAGCCAGTCGCGCAAGGGCTCGTTGGCCGCGCTGCCGGCCAGGAGGTTGCCGTGCAGCGCCGTGACGCCGCCGCTCTGCTCCTCGTGCGCGCTGGCCACCGCATCCAGTAAGAACCCGACCCCGCCCGCGCGCACGAGGGCCTCGCCGTTGGCGGTGGCAGCCTGGCGCGCGGCGCCGCCCGCGTCCTCGCCCACCGAGCTGGGCGGGCTGACCAGCGCGGCCAGCAGGTCCACGCCCAGCGCGCGCATGGCCTTGGTCGGCGCCGCGTCCAGCACGGAGAGCAGGTGCGGCAGGCCGTCAAAGGCGCCGATGGCGCCCGCGTGCGCGCGCCGTAGACGGCCGCCATGGCGCGCAGGATGAGGCAGCGCGCGTCGTGCGCGCGGCGCGCGGCCTCCTCGGTCGGCGCGCCGCCGTCCCAGCCGCGCGGCGCCTCGCCCAGGAACAGGAACTCGTGGTAGGCGCTGCCGAAGAAGTCGCGCGGGTCGCCCAGCTTGGCCACTGCCGCCGGGTCGCCGCCCTCCACGAGCAGGCGCGGGTAGACCCCGGCCACGCACAGCTGGCGCGACAGCGAGGGCAGCGCCACGCTGAACTCCTCGTGGTTCCAGCAGATGGGCGGTGGCTGTGTGACGCCCGCGCCTGTAGCCTGGCGCGTGCGGCCGCGCCGGCTTCCGCCCGCCGCAGCGCGCTCTCTCTCGGCGCGCAGGGCCTCGCGCAGCTCCGCGCGCGCGGCCGCGTTCCAGACGAGCGCCGCGTGCGCGTGGTCGCGGTCGACATTGAGCCAAAAGGCGTCCCAGTTGCCGCGCAGCGCCGACTGCTGGTGCCGGCCCAGCCGCGCGGCCAGCTGGCGCCGCGAGGGCGGGGAGGGGTGCGTGGGTGCGGTCAGCGTGGGCGACCGCGGGTCCGCCGGGTGAGCCTGTGCGACCGCGTGCGTGGGCGTGCTTGAAATGGGGTGGTCCTCCGGTGTCGCTGTTGGGAGGGGCAGGGGAGGACCTGCGCTAGGCGCAGCGGACGAGGCGTTGTCGGCCGCGCTGCCTCTGTCAGCCACTGCCGTCGTGCTGGCCGCCGCCAGCGGATCCGTCTCGGAGCTCGCTGCCTGGCCCGGCGCCTCTCGAATAACCCCCCTGTCCACGCTCGCGGCCAGGACGTGCGCCCCGTCGCCCGATCCGATCGTCTCCCGGCGCTCAGTGCGGACGGGGCGCAGCGCGGCGGCGGCGCCCGCCTTGCGCTGGTTCAGGAAGCGGACGAGGCCCGGGGGGAACACGCGGCGCAGCAGGCTCAGCGCGGGCGCGTACTCGTCGCACCACAGCGCGACCATCTCGCGCGACAGGCGCGTCGCGCTGGTCCCCGCCGGGCCCAGCGCGCCCAGCAGGTGCAGCAGCAGCGCGCCGTGCGCCAGCGCCGCGGCGCGCACGGGCGCGACGGCCGGCCGGGCCCGAGTCGGCGATGGCGCGCTGCAGCAGCGCGGCCGCCTCGGGCACGCGCGGCGCGGGGTTGTCGAACAGCGCAAACAGCGCGCGGCCCAGCGCGCCGAGCGCGCCCAGCAGCGCGCCCAGCGCGCCCGGGTCGGCCGCCGCGGCCCGGGCCCGCAGGCCGCGGCGCCCACGGCCTCGACCACGGCCAGCGCCAGCAGCGGCGAGGCGCGCGGCCCGCCCGCCAGCGGCGCGACCAGCTCGCGCGCGCGGCTGTCGCTCACAAACAGCGCCGCGCGCGCGGCCGCGACGCCCGGGGTCGCGTCGCCGCCGCCCGGCTCGGCCGCGCGCCAGCTGGGCAGGCCCGTGCGCCCCGACCGCGGGCTCAGCAGGCGCAGCACGACGCGGGCGGCGTGGTAGCCGAGCAGCGTGTCGCCGTCGGCCAGGCACGCGAACAGGCGCCCGTGGCGGCCGGGCCCGTGGCGCCCGAGAGCAGCGCCTGCACCACGCCCTGCGCCGGCAACAGGCGGTCGAGGCAGGCCAGCGCCTCGGCCGCGACGGCCGCCTCCTCGCGGCCCCAGCGGCACCTGGCCCGCGGCGCGGCCCCTCCAGCGTCGGCAGGCGCGCCAGCAGGGCCGGGACGACGCCCTCGTCGGGCCGCGGCTGGCCGGCGGCCAGCCCGCCCGCGGGAACGCAGGCGTTGAACTCGCGCACGCGGACGCGCAAAGCGCGCGCTCGCCTCGTCCTGCACGGGCGCGGCGTCCGCGGCCGCGCCGCCGGCGGGGCCGCGCACAAAGGCGCGCCGGACCGTCTGCGCCGTGGCGGAGCGGGCCACGGGCGTGCTGGACCCGGACGAGGCGGGCGACGCGTCGCGGCGGACCAAGGTCGCAGACGTCGCGGTCTGGAAGGGAGCACTCTCTACATCTCGCAGCGGCGCCGCGTGCTCGGCAATGGCCTGCACCCCGCGTCCCGCTGCGAGAAAGGCCCTGGCTGCGGCCGCCAGCGCGAGCAGAGCGCAGCGCTCGACCTCGGGGTGGCGCGCCGTGGCGGGCGCGCCGGCCGCGCCCGTGGCGACCAGCGCGTCCCCGGGCGCCGAGGGGCGGGCGAGCACGGCGATCGCGCGCCCCCGGCCGCGCGCGGCCGCGGCGTCCACCACGGCCGCCAGCAGCGCGTCGCGGTGCGCGCACACAAAGGTCGAGCGTGTGCCGTCGACCCATTCCAGGCCCGCCCACTGCTCGTCGTACCCGTACCGCACGACCGCCGCCAGCCGCGCCAGCGGGCGCCAGACCGCCACCTCGTACGACTCGCTGCGGCGCTCCGAGCAGCGCCGTGCGCGTCAGCGCCAGCGCGCGGCGCGACACGCCCGCGCGCCGCGCCCGCGCCGCCGTCCTCGCCGCCCAGTGCGCCCTCGCGCACGCTCAGCGCCTCCCACTCGGCCAGGACCTCCTCGGCGGCCGCGGCTCGCGCGCGCGCGTCGCGCGCGGCCGCCAGCAGCGCGCCGCCCGCCACGGCCGCCGAGGCGTCCGCCGCCAGCACCAGGCCCGCGCCGCGCTGCGCGGCCTGCTGCGCGGCGCCCACGAAGCGCCGCGCCGTGCCCTCGGCGCCGCGCAGCGCAAAGACGCGCGGTGCGCGGCCCGTGCGCGCGTGCACGGCCACCGCGGCCCCAGGCGCCGGCCGGCAGGCGCTGGGCTGAGAGCACCACCAGCGCCGGCGTGCCGGCGTGCTCGTACGCCAGGCGCCAGCGCAGCGCGCCGCTCTCGACGTCGCGCCGCTCCAGGCACCAGGGCGTCACGCAGATGGTGGCCGGGACCCAGGCGCCCCGCCGCAATTTCCACCCGGGAAAGGCTGTCGTCGGTCTGCACAGGTGGGACAGAGTCATGACACAAAGTCAGTCTGGCAGGGAAGCTGCTGTACACTACATCGCAGCACACACATGCACACAAGGGCACGATCACTCCTGTCAGAGCACTCTGAATTTAACCCCTGGCAACACACAGGCGAACAACAACTTACGGAAGTTGGAGGGAAGGTGGGTACTGCACCCGCGCAGAGCTGATGGTCTGGTAAAACACCGTGAGCAGCGCGGTGCGTGCTTTGCATGCAAAGCGCGCATCCTTGCCCTGCACAGTGCAGGTGGCCACGAGATTAGCAGGAAAATTGTTAAGGGCACACATTCAGTGCCTGTTGTCACGCGCCAGTGCACATAGCCCCCCCATGTCCGCTCCCCAAACAACCAGCCCCGTACCTTGCGCTGCGAAATTTTGATTGTGAAGAGGCCGCCCTCGGGCGAGGCGCCGCCCACCTCGATGCCCAGGACGTCGGCGTCCCCCGTGAGGGACCAGGTGTTGGTCACATCGTCCGTGTCGGGAAAGCGGGTCGTGATCGCCGTGTGCGAGATGCTCAGGATGCGGGGGTACTGCCCTCGCCAGGACTGCTTGATGACCAAGAAGCGGGGACTGCTGTCAGTCCCAGTCCCCGCATTGGTGCCCTCGCGCCCCTTGAGCCGCTGAAGCAGCGCGTCCACCGTGCTCATGGCTCCGGCTTTGGCGACGATCCCATGCGCAGGCGCACGCTTCCCAGCCGAATCACAAAATGAAGTCGTCCAATGATCTGAGATTTATCATCCGCCGCGCGCTGAGGTGGGGCCACTCGACTTTCGCTCAGATCAACGAGGGCAACACTTTTTGGATAGGGTGCTTCACAGCGAGCGAGCGTCCCAATACGCCCTGATCGATGCGCAGGGCTCTGTGACCCCTACTGAAGATTATAGCTTTAGAGTCGTTGTGAATGGATGGACAAGTGGGTCCATCGATGCGACCACAGCAGAGTAATCCAGGTCGAAGATGCTTATCCGGAGGCGTTGAAGATTTTCATGCCCCAGTGCGCATGGGGTGGGCACACTCATGAGAGAGGGTTCCCAAGGAGCTCGGTTCAACAAGGAGTCTAGTGTGCAATGCTTTCAGCTACTTCACAGGATGTCCATATATATGTCTTTACTCGTTTACCTCGAGCTTTATCTGTAGGCTTTGTCGTTGCAGGTATCATGAAATAAATATGAATGAGAGGTACCGCCCTACCCTGGCTGACCATCCGTATCTGGTCAGGTGTAACTCTGTGTGTAGGCTCACAAGATTTGCATTATATCTCATGGATTTTCAGTGATGCGGTGGCTGCAACTTCTGGCTTTCACTGTCGGGAGTCAGGGACCTTCATCTCATTGCGTCTTATGTCTGTAAGTAAAAAGCTGCTATGAACAGTACTGTTCCGGTAAAAACAAATCGTGCATTCTTTCAGTGAAATAGTAAGGGACCACCGCCTGAGATGCCCAGCCGCTGACCTCCCATTGGGCATTACAGAGACCAGCCAATGAGGGTTTCCCTCGCCTCTGGCACGTGGCCTCCCATGCGGAAGTGCTGCGCAACCCGCTGCAAGCGATCCAGAGAATCTGGGCCCTCGACAGCCTTTCGTGCTCGCCGCGACAAATGTTCATGAACAAAAAATCCAAGTAGGCCGCTGAGCCTTTTTAAGGTGTGTCCAGTTCGGAGCTTGCGCCTGGCCACTGCGGCCGTACTGATTCCAGGTTTTTTCCAGCGACCATACCTCGAGACCCTGCCGGCAAGCAGCAATTTGGGCATAGTACCGCACAACATCTTGTAGATTCAAGAAGTATATGTACATTCACACTCCTGCACTATGATCATCCTCTCGTTCGGCCCGGGCATGGGTTGGCAATGGGCGCTGCTCATGCTTCTCGGAGGCGTCTTGGTGGGCGAGCTGCCCTCCCTCTTGGCCAGCCTGGTGAGGTGGCCCGGCTGGTGGGCCGCATGTACGCGTCGGTCCTGAGTATCTTTGCATACCCATCAAGCATTCTACTTCATTGCCCCGCAGTTTATGCCCAGCCCAGCCCGGGAGGTGACCATCCTGAGCCTCATCGGCAGCGCCCTGTGGCTCGCAGCCATGCTGGCCGGCTTCCACGGCATGTCCCTGCTGGTCGCTGCCCTGCCCTACATCCGCGCGGGCGTGCCCGTGCCCCAGGCCTTCTCGCGCGCCTGGCGCGTCGCCCAGGGCGCCGCCCGCCCCGGCGCGCGGGGCCCGGGCCCCGTGGGCGCGCGCGCGCCGCCGCGCCCGAGCGCTCGCGCTCCGAGCACTTTGCCGCGGTGAGCCACACGGTCCTGGGCCTGCCCACCGAGCTCTACCACTCCCCCGCGGAGCTGGCGGCCCTGCCGGCCGGCGAGCTGCGCGTGCTCCTGCGCCGGGCCAGGATAGACCCCGGGGTGGGCCCGCTGGAGAAGGAGGACCTTGTCCGCCTCCTGCTGGAGCGGGCGGACACCTCCTCGCAGCAGTGCTCCATCTGCTTCGAGGACTATGCCCCCGGCGACGTTCTCCGTGTGCTCCCCGAGTGCAGGCACAAAGTGGGTAGGGGGGCAGGTTGGGGGGCTAGGTAAAACCAGCCCCTATCGGAGTTGCTAGATATTTACTCTTGAAAAACCCACCAAGCACTGTCCACACCCCTCCCCCTCTCGCCAGTTCCATCTGGAGTGCGTGGACCGGTGGTTCCTCTCCTCGGCAGACGGGAACAAGGAGCCACTGTGCCCCATGTGCAACACGCCTCTGCGGCTTACATAGGGCCGAGCGAGCGCCCATACATTTGTGCAGAGCAAGGGGCAGCGCCTCTGCGACAAGCGGCGATTCAATCAAGGCCGGTACAGGAGAGCCACGGCGTGGCACGCGATGCTCCGGTTCTCGCCCAGACTGTCGACTTTTTCGTGGGTCTTGGCCTGCGAGGGTCCAGTGAATCAGCAAGGCAGAGGACGGTCAGTGGCGGTCCTTGCGCGGTGCGAAGGAGTCTGCGGCCTGGAACCTCCGATCTCCCAACCCCCAACTCCACCGACCTTGATGTTCACGGCAGCCGTGTCGACGCCCAGCAGCGCGCACAGCGCGGCCCGGATGGTCTCCTTGTGCGGGGAGAGCTTGGGGCGCTGCGCCACGATGGTGCAGTCGATGTTGCCCAGCTCGTAGCCGCGCTCCTTCATGAGCCGCACGCTCTCCCTGAGGAAGATGTCGCTCCGCGCGCCCTGCCACTTGGGGTCCGTGTCGGGGAAGAGCTGCCCAATGTCTGGGAGGCAGAGGGCGCCCAGAATCGCGTCGGTCACCGTGTGTAAGAGCACATCGCCTGGGTCATGAAGTAGGCTCGTTGGTTCAGAGGGGGTGTATTTTTTAATAGTCTTTTTGTAAAGCATGCGTGCCCCAGCGCGTGCTTCAAGAGCACAAGAGGTTAGAAATGGGCGCCAGCCTGACCGCTCCAAGCAAGCCACAACGCACCGTCTGAGTGCGCCACGCAGCCGCGGTCGTGGGGGATGTCGATGCCGCCAATGATGAGCGGGTAGCCTGGCTCTAGCCGGTGCAGGTCCCAGCCGTGGCCAACCCGGAAGGGGAGCGTCGGGGCTGCCGTGACCTCGGGGCCGGCAGCCGCAGCCAGGACGGCGCTTCGCTGGGCTCGCCGCTGGGCCCGTATCGCTGGCCCTGGCACCAGCGGGGCACGGGCCTGCGCACGAAATGGATCAGACCCGCTCAAAATGCTGAAAGCCAAGCGCCATGCACACAAGCACCCCTCTTGCGCGCCGTACCGTGAAACACTGTTGCACAAGCATCCTTCCTGCTCCCATCCCGCTAGAGCTGGGCGCTACCCGCCGCTGCATGACACCACTTTGTGCCGACACGCCGGCAGCCATTGATCAGATTGCTGGCAGCAAATGCGAGCAGGGCTGTGCGCGGCCTTCAACGCAAGTACCGGGAGTCGACGCAAGATGAGCGGCAAAGGCCATGCGCGGACAAAGCAAATCAAAACATATATATCCGTGCGGTAATCCTGGGTGATCGAGTGATGAGCGTTCTTTGCCGACGCGCTGTCCCAGTACGCTCGAGTGCTCTTCTTCTATACCTGATCCGATTTTCTTGACGCTGGCAGTGCCAAAGCTGGCTCCGGGCGCCTCGCGATCCTGCGTTACCAGGTCAAATCATTCTCAATCCCGTGCAAAGCCCACAATCCGAGCTGCTTGATATTGTTGAATTTTTTGGTTGGCGGGTGATGGACTGATCGACTCTCAGAAGTCCCCGCTTGCCATGTCGTCGGCAAGGTATGTTGAGCAAGCTCAGAAGTGGGAGCGTATTCGATTGAACGCAATTTAGGTCGGCAGATCAAATATGTAGATATGACTTGGCGCTTTTGAGCCTTTTATGCACAGGGATCGCAGAGCCCCATTGTTCGGGACTCCCGCGGCGACGTCCTCGGTAAGCTCGGACGCTTGCCTTGCGGGCCTCGCGGTCGCGTTCAGGAGTTCTGCTTAATTCATTGTGCCATTTCATCACCACCATGCGCAGTCAGTGGATCCCGAAAGCCTGGAGATTGAGAATGATCGCGAGATCGCTGCCTTGGGGGAGCGCGTGGGTCTGCTCAAGAGTGTGCGTCGGGGTGAAGTGAGCTGGGCTACGAATGCGCATGGGCTTGACACCTGGGTGCTCACTCCTGCCGCTGCCTTTCCATTCCGCAGGTGACTGGGGGCATCCACACAGAGGTGGAGCAACATCATGCCATCTTGGATCGCATGGTATGACGATGATGGGCATGGTTTGGAATGTCTGTTTTTGATGATGAGGCCACTTCCAAACATGTGGACGGGGTTTCCGAGACCCTCACACACTCGGATCATTGCCCCACACCCCAACCACAACGCAGGCACAAAGCATGGGCGGCATTCAGCTCGGTCTTGGCGGCGCAGCCAACAAGTTTAAACAGGCACGAGGGTGTGGCAGATGAATTCGCATGGGGTGGGCGATGAGGGAAGACAAGGGTTACTCTTTTTACGCAGATGTGTTTTCTCCTGACGACAGCATACCATCCATCGCACGAGCAGGTCATGAACGGTCCCCAGGGCCGGAACTACGTTGTGTACGCCGGTGCCGCTGCTGTGCTGCTCTTCATCCTCTACCTCTGGATGCGCTGACCAGAGCGGGGCCGCCGCCTTGTCAGCGCTGCGGCCACCCAAGGCCCACGCATTTGTTCCCTTGGAAGCCGGGGATCCAGCATCAAGACACACGCCGCTTCTCCGCACTGTGCAACGTCTGAAAGTACGTCCGGTACCCAGCCGGCGGCCGAGTGGAGTGGCCCTCTGCCCCGCCGGCTCTCAGAAAAGGGTCCAGCGCCCAGCGCCGCTGCAGCTGCCTGTAAGGAACGTGCGACGTGAAGCTTCAGAATGGTGGAGTAGAGGTCCACATCCTCGACCAGAGCGGCCAACAAAGACATGAACAGATTTTCATGACAGCATGTCCACACAGTACCACATGCTCTTCATCACCAAGCATGACCTGTGGCGCAGCACGGAATCGGTCTTGCGGACTCGAGGCTCTGGGCCCGAGGGAATGGGGAGGCGCAGCTGTTCTTGCTCCTGCTGCCTTGCGTGCGTGGCGGCTGCTCGGCGGTGGTGCGCCAAAGGGGTCGATTCTCTCGTCGGCAGAGACTGCGCCTTGCCCAGATCGCGTAGACGCGTCATTTCTGCTTCGATTTGCTTTTCGATGCAACTAATCCGCGCCCGAAAAGAGCGCATGGGGTGGTCAGGGGAGGGAGGGCTGGTGGACATCCGACTGGTCGCCGCCGCCAGCCGCCGTCTCCAGGCCAAGTCCCCGCTTTGAGGGCTCACCCCGTCGTACTCGCCGGGAGCCTCCAGACTCTGCGCAGGGTACGATTATGCCCAGTGTCCTTGGACCACTCACCACGCACTTGATGTGCAGGCAATCGCGCCTGATCGCGGAGTCGTACCGTTCTCATCGGTGTGAACTGGGAGGACTGGGATTGGGACCCATCCAGAGAGGAGCAGGAGCGGCTCGTGGACTGGCAAGGAAGCCCCGCTTCCGCCTCGGCACTGCGCCAGCTGCGTGTCCCATGGACATCCAAAGTACGTCCAATCTGTGCCGCAGACGCGGTTTCGCACCCAGTCCAAGACGAACAATGGTCATCTCGAGACCGGCCGGCACGGAACGCTGCGCGAGGCGCAGGACCCAGCTCTACACGCATCCTCTGCATTCCTTTCAAGTAATCTGATAAAATAATGGTAACTAGCGCGACCTCTCTGCAAGCCTGACAGGTCGTGATTTCCGACGTTAATGCCCAGTCTTGTGGTGGTCTCGGCCCTGCACGCTCGACTGCCCGTTCATCCCCATCCGCGTTCGACCCGGGCCCCCAGGCTTCCGTTTGCCACTGAGCACGGTTGGTCTGTGCTAGGCAGCTACTGTCAAATTCGTAGCCAAAAATTCTACCCACCCCTATAATGCACCACCGGATGTGTGAAAGATACCGCGCAGTCTAAAGGAGGGCCCAGGTCCTCGCACAAGAATTTGTCACTCGACTGTTTGAAGGTTGCGGTCCCGTCCCAGACACTCCCCCGGCCCAACAGCGCCCCGACGGCCGGCGTGCACAAACCTCGGTCGTCTCATCTCACCCCATGCACCTGGGCTGCGTGGTAGGCCGTCGGCAACAGAGATGTCGCCGATAAAGGAAGGCCCACTGCGGCACCTCACCTTCGGGAGCGCAGACTGGGGGGAACTCCTGGGCCCTCGTTCCTCAGGTCGGCTGGAAATTCGCGATGGGCATGTGTGTGTGGAGATGTCTTTTCCTTGCTACGGTGCAGGGAGATTGACTCGGGCTCGCTTGCGTCTGTCGCGACCACCGAAACCCTGCAACGTTGTCCCCCCTTGTCGTGCAGATGGGGTGGGTCCCTCGTTGGAGACGCCTTCCGGCCCCGACGGGCTGCCGGACGGGCTCTGGGCAACCGGTTCGGACAACTTTATCGATGAAATCCTGCGAGCCAACCTGAGGTGGGCTTTGTTTGGGGGTGGGAGGAGTCGCTTGGGCAAGGGTCTGGACAGCGTGTTGTTGGGGCCGATGCGAGGCAGTCGTGCATGAAGACACTTTTCAGAACGATAGATTGCTTTAGAAATTGTCATACTTATCGCCCTATCAACTGATTATGCAGCCCGCAGCAATCGCTGGGCAAGGGCGTACAGGCCGCTGGCGGGAGCGAGAATCTGTCCACCCTTTTCCAGGAGCCCAGCCTGAACGCACTCTTTGCCGCGCACATGCGGCAAATGGCCGCCGAAGCGCGGCAGGGTCAGGGCAGCGCTGCTAGTGACCCTCCGCGGCCGCGGCAGCGGGACGCCGAGCCCGCGGAGCCGCCCTTGGAGTTCCCCAGCTGCGAGACGACCAATGGGCGGCGCCTCATGACCCTGCAAGACTCTGCCGAGGCGATCGGCATGATCCCGAGCTCCTGGAACGCGGCCAAGCCCAACGAGGACTCGGGCAAGTCGCAAAGCACGGCCGGACCTAGAGGCACCGAGGCCGTGACCCAGGCACCCCAAGCGCCCCTGGCCAAGCAGGGCCCGGCAGGCGCCGGCCCCGCGCGACAGGACCCGCCCATCGTCCTGATCCTCGACGCCGACGGCCAGCTGCGGCGGTGCCCGCTCCTGGAGGGCCGCGTCGTCGCGGTCATCGCCGCGCAGGACGTCTCGCGGGCCTCGATGCCGGCGTTGGTCGATCGCGCTTTCCAGAGGGGCCGAGCCTCTGCGGGCGGGCCGCCCAAGCCGCCTCCAGCGGCCAGGGTGGCTCGACTCACGGGCATCGCTCGCGCCGCGGGAAGCCAGGGAGCGCAGCGGCCGACCCGACCAAGGTGCTGGCGCCGGCCGAGGCGGTGCGGCGCCTCCGCCCTTGCCGGCGAGACCGGGCCGCGCGGGCGCGAGCAGCGGCGCTCCTGCGTCCCCCTCGCCCCCAAACCAGACCTCTTTGGCACAGCGACTGCTGGCCACCACCCAGCGACAGGGAACGGGCGGCGGTGAGCCATCCATGTCGGGAGCAGACACCGCCGATGGCTTTGCCGTGCCGGTGCGCCCTGCAGTGGTTGCTGCACCGGCAACTAAAAGTGCCCCCGCTGGGCCGATGAGCTCCCCCAAGCTGTCTATTTTCAAGGTGGGTTTGCCTTGGGAGGGTGCTGGACCATATCATGGTGTGTTGACTCAATATGTCATTGTATATGCCCTCTGTGGTCTAACATTTTGCGCATACTTGTAGCTCATATACGTTTGCCCACCCAGCAGGACTCGATGTCTCTGGAGACGAGCGAGCTCGCGTCGAGTTGTTCGACGCCCGGTCAGTCAAGTCCAGGTATGGCGTCGTGTGAAGGCCGTGGTTGCAAGTTATCCTTTTAATGTGTCAAAAAAGCAATGGTAAAGTGCCAGAAAGCGAGCTGCAGCAACTCCAGCTCTTCTTGTCGCCCTTACCCTGCAGTCTGTGGCTCTTCCGCCAACAATGCGCCCGCAGCGGGCCCGAGCCGAAGCTCCGCTGACGACCTCATAGACGCCTGCTCCTTCAACGACTGGAGCTACGAGGAAGCTGTCGAGGATCTGGCCCGTGACATGGGCCAGAGTCGGCAGCTTGTGGAGGCTCGCATTGCCGAGGTGCTTGGGGTGAACCAGCCCCGTGATGGCCGCAAGCGAGGCCGCCCGCCAAACTCTAGGTGAGGGGATGGGGCAAGGGGCAAGGGGCAAGGGGTTTGGTATATGGCACGTCGGGGATTGGTTAAATTGGCCAACTCAATGTTGTAGTGTGATTGGCGTGCACAGAGGCCGGTCGTCTTACAAGAGAGTCAGGTGTGTAATCGTTTCAAGACTTCATTCTGCATCCAACCCATGCCCTCCTATCTGCCGCGCAGACCCGCTGGCGGAGGCATTGATATCCTGGAGCCTACCACCTCGGACGTCCTCGTGCGCCTCCTGCAGGTCTGGTGACTTTTGCTTGTGGTGTTGACATCATCAATGGGGAGGTTTTTGATCATCTGTACAAGTATGTGTACTCAAGTACCCTGCATTTCATGCCATGCATGTGTGGTGGACTTTCAGTGCGTGCTTTCTCGCTCACCCAAGGCCCTTGCTCCCTCGCAATGATCACAGGATCCCTCAAATCGGGCTCTGTCGGTCGAGGAATTACGCCGAAAGACTCGTCGCGAAAAGAACAAAATCTCTGCTGCCATTTCCCGCTACAAGAAACACAAGCATGACACAGAGCTGGAGACACAGGTGGGTGGGTGGGTGGTGGCTGGCAGCGATGCTCATTGCTGGCTGGAAGGTTGAAACTTGAATTTTCTGGAAGGCTCTGTGTCGTTTATCAACTCTCTTCTCCTCATGGTATCTACTGCAGATTACAAAGCTGGAGCGCCAACGTGGAATCCTTGCGGAGCTCCTCCTGAGCCGCTCCGCCCAGGTCAATGCCGGCCCAACCAGCGTGAAGACTGTGACAAGCAAGCTGCGATCCGTCTGCAGCATATGATTGACTGACACCTTTGCCACCCTCGATTCTGGATGACACTATTCTTGCTCGGTCTGTACTTGAAGATTTGCTTTCTTTTGACACATTGCTTTTCGCGTAAAAAGGTCTGGCCAGCCTCGCACCGCAAATGAGAATTGGGCTCAATGGAAGGCCAAGAGATCCAGTGGCGGCGAGATTTACTCGTGCAGGCCGGCGGGGTGCCCAAAAACGACGAAAGTACAAGGCGCTGTTGAACTCCTTTTCGACACTTTTAAAATTATAATTGATAAAATTTGCGCGCTTTAAATATGAATATCAAGGGAGGGGACGGCGAGGGCGCGGTACGTTGGGGACCTCGGTTTGTCACTGCGTCAGGAGACACATGCGGGCAAACCACGATGCGACGAATGCCTGCACCGCTTTTGCCATGCAGGTGTACTCCTCCCCGCAAGAATTTTGGGACGAGGTGGAAGCCAACAGGCTGTCTGGAGAGGGGCCGCAATGGTACAGGCAGGCCGTCGACTACTGGGACTCCCAGGAGGCCAGCGATAATGGCGTGCTGGGCGGCTTTGAGGAGCTCACCGAGGTCGACATTGCCGACAGCAAGAAGTTTATTCTCAAGGTTTGTCGAATGACTTGGATGGGTGGCGATTGGCTGGGATTTTGAGCAGGAGTATGGGACTTGTTATATAAAGCCTCTTCATTATGTGCACCGCAGGCGCTAGGATCGCGTCTTCAGCCGAAGGAGATGCCTGATGAGTCCGTCCTCTGTGCAGCTGGTGCGCAGACAAGGTTGTGGGTTCGCTAGTGAATTGCCTTGCCAGGTGCCTGGACACTCCATTCAATTTCCCATCTTTCCTCGACTCGCGCTCAGATTGCGGCGCGGGAATTGGGAGGGTAACGCGGGCGTTGCTGCTTCACTACTTTCAAGAGGTCGACCTGGTCGAGCCTTCTGGTAGGGCGTGCAGCTGGTGGGGAGGGGAGAAGGGGCTTGCGTGCTAGGAGGCACTGGATGCATGGGGCGCATGCATGCAGGCGTGCATGAGAAGCTGACAACCTCCCATTGCCAATGGCCTCACCCATCGCCTCCTCCTCACATTCCCTGCAGCGCACCTGCTGGAGCAGGCCCGGACGCAGTTTTCCAAGCGCTCGCTGCGGGACGGGATCCCCGCCGGCCATCGAGTGGTCAACTACTACCAAGTGGGGCTGGAGCAGTTTGAGCCGGAGCAGGGCCGGTATGACATGATTTGGGTCCAGTGGGCGCTCCTCTACCTCACCGACGGTGCGTGTGGATGCGTGGATGCGTTGGGGTTGTCTGGTGTCACACTGATCCGATGCGCCCAGGCGCGGCTGCAAGGCATGACTGCGCGCATTGCTGTCATTATATCACTTTACGATCACCTGGCTCCTTCCTCTCTCCTCCCGTCCCACCGCAGATGATGTTGTCCGATTCTTCGAGCGGTGTGGCAAGGCACTCAAGCCCGGAGGCATGCTCCTCTGCAAGGAAAATGTCTCCGCAGAAGGGTTTGTGGTCGATCGATCAGATCTGAGCATCACGAGGTAGGCTGCTGAGGATGGGCGGGGCCCAGGCGATCGAGGGCAGTTGATGTGTGCCTCTGCCAGATGAGGCAGACCATCGCATTGCCACGGGCTTCTCGACCACCAGACCAGCCGCATCCACCACCCGTCCGCCTGCAGGACGCACAATTACTATCTCGAGCTTGCGGCGCGGGGCGGGCTCAGCCTGAAGCACACGGCCATCCAGACAAAGTTTCCCAAGGGCCTCTACAAGGCAAGCGCGGAGATCCGAGGGTTGATGCTGCGTGGAAACGCAGTTCATTTGGACATGCATGTGGTATGTCCACGACCTGCTCATGCTATCTCATTGCCCCTTTCCTTTCCCTTGCGATGTGCAGGTGAGGATGTACGCCCTGGGGCGCCCGAACGAGGCATAGGCGCGCCACCATCCGGCTCAGACAGAGCCACAACCCTTCATTATCTTTGACTTGCTGGTGAAGAGTCAATAGATCTGCAAGCCAGAGGTGTACATAATTCACTCTGGATATCACGAGTCAAACCGATGCGATCAAACAGATAGAGTCAGGGCATGCCAGAAACACAGAGAAGACCCACGCAACGCAAGCCCCGCCAGACCGAGCGCAGGGCATCGCGTGCGTAATCAAACTCCGCCAAGCGTCGTTTCAAGGCGGCTTCATGGCCAGGTGCGCATCCTTGCAGCTTGGCGCTCCGTACTCGATGCAGGCGGTGAGGGCGTCCAGGCAGCGGTGGGTGCTCGCGCCCTCGATGCGCTTCAGAAAGTCGAGGCCCTTGCGATTCCCCATGGCAGACCCTGGGTGGTGAGAAGGAGGAACGCGGTAAATTCGGGAACCCAAGGCACCGACATTGCCCAACGCTTCCGTTGCATCGCCCGGCGCATACCTTTGAGCATCTTGGCCTCAAACTGGGAGGCCGACTTGGTCGCATAGTGGTAGAGCACCAGGCGGTCGGCGCTGCAAAAGTGGAGAGAGCAGGGTAGCGGTGAACGTAATTCAAACGCAGGCCCGAGGCTGCACGGTACCACACACAGCCCCCGCACTGCAAGACACCGAGCGCCACGCACGCGATGGCGCGGGAGGAAGAGGCCTGCACCGGCTCCCCGGCCGTCGTCTGCGCCGCCCTCCCGCCCGCGTAGCGAAAGTGGTGCGGATCGGAGGTCACCCCTATCGCAAACCGCGTGTTGACAATCGACTTTAACTGCGCTGGACAATGGCAAGTGGGTGAATGATAGTGCAGGCCAGCTTACGATGGCATCATTGGGCATTGTTGGGACTCGTTACTGGCCCAACCACTGCGCCCCCAGCCAAGCCTCCTCGCGCAACTCGCCTGGTGATTTTCAGGGTACTCCACGGGCGTGCAGGAGAGAAAGCTGGCAACTGTGCTCCCGGCGAACGGTCGTGCTTTCCACCCTGCGGCAGATGACATAAACAGAGACAACTATCAGCACCCAGCGCTCAGTTACAAGCCTGCCAAACATTTGTGCAGCCAATGTAGAGGCTGGTACTCGATCTGCCACTCTGGCAGCTCCCAAGACCCTCACCAGATGTGCCAAGCAAACGCCAGTTGACCGCCACGCCGGCAAAGCCTTCAAACTCGCGAAGAAGGCCGTCGAGCTTCTTCGGCCGATCGGCTGGGCTAGGGACCAGGTACTCGTCCACATCTATGAACGCAATGAACGTGTGCAGACCGGCGCTGTGGCGCAGGCACAGCTCGTAGAGCGTCACCTGCGAGTTGCGGTGCGCGGATGGAGAGCGTGGTGGTGCTGTGAAGCGAGGCGGTGCGAGCCATGCACAACCGATCCTGCCCATCGTGCATCGGCACAGCACAGGATGAATGACCCAAATCCACCCATGTGTGCCCCCCATACCTGCATCAGCGGCACCGTGACCGGCGCCACGCGTGGCAAAAAGTAGTACTCGAGTTGCCCAGCATTGATAAAGTCCTGGCAACAAAATCGCATTTTTGGATGGGCTCTTGAGTGACCTTTGGCGTGTGCACTTGTCTTCAAGCATGGGCAACCGAGCTCTTTCGTGCAGGAGGTGGGCTCAGGCGCAGACACGACTCTCCGCACGCGGCCCCATCCTCTGATGTAATCACAGACTCCGGCAAGCATGCCTCCCCCTCACGCATCCTCTCACCACGAGAAATGGCTCCACAGGCTGGGGATTGTCTGTGTCGAATAGGTATATCTTGGACACTCCTGCCGCCAGATGATACTCCACCCACTCCCGCACCTCCCGCCCATCGTCCTTGCTGGCCGCGCAAATGGCCAGGTATTGGGACTCATTTGTGGGCCCGGGGAGGGCATGTGTTAGGCCTAGGGGGAGTTGAGGAAATGAGTAAGCTGCTGGGCATTGTTACCCGCACGATGCTGGCCTCCCCGACTCAAAAATGGGAACATGTTATGCGGCCCACCGGCCAAGCGCCCCGGCACCTGAAGCGAGGCAGAGCACGACCAGGACAAGGGAGCACCGCGGCAGGCGGATGGGCCAATTCCAAAGCATTCCAGGCCGCTATAGATGCCTCGCAGCACTACATGTCCAGTTGAGCCCCCGCATGCTCCGCCCCGTCCTAGCAGCGAAATTCGAGAGTCTGCGGCCAATCTCCCGAACGCGAGCTACGATGGCCCTGGAATTGGATGAGAGCTCTAGCAAAGGATTGTAACTCTATAATCAGCAATGTTATACGCGTGCCTGAATATTACACAGCCCGTTGGCCGCGGGATCCCCTTTGCTAGACCGTGATCGTACGCAGCCCAACCGAGATGGCGATTTGATCGCGGCCGAGGCTGTGCGATGATTGTTGGCTGGTTGCTGAGCGCCACATCCAGCCAGCTGGCAGGGTTCATGGTACAGGCATTCCACGATGGACATTGGTATTTGTCTTGTTGTCATGGTTCGAACCTGGTGCGCAAGGGGGCGAGTGGACAGTCGTTCGTGACACCGGTAACAAATCGGCCAGAAACAATAGGCCCCTCGGCGAGTGTAATGAGCCTTGATGCAGACTATTTTGCAATTGTATGGTCAATTGACGATACCACAAGCACGTTAATACCATGTCAAGAACTTTGAGAAGCGCACCAGTCAAATTACACGCCTCTTAAGCCCCGGCGCCCATCCAACCAGAACACCAGGCAGTTTTTGCGAGATGTCAAATTGCATTCTGCAGTGTTGCACATCTTGAGCAGGTCAATAGGCAATGAAATGGACTGAATTTTGACAAAAGACTGGGAAGATGCTGTAACAGGCCTAGCGGCCCGTTGGTTGTGACACTTGTCAGCTGGGGGGAGATTGAACGGCCAGCACCTTACGATCTCTCGCCTGCACCCCCGCAGCTCGCGCTCACAGCCCAACGCTTGCGCGACTCAGTGCCGCGCACAATGAGCGCATCCTTGAAATCGACGCTAAGGAAAATGTTTTCGTAGAGCGTTGTGTGCATCCTCCCCGAACCAGTGTGTCGGGCTTCCACTCCACGCAAGGGGCCATGCTCGAGCTACCTTGATCGGAAATTCGGCGCGCTAGGTGCGACTCGGGTGACTGAATCAAACTTTATAACACCTACTTTGTCAAGCGATGGCCTTGGACTGCACATCGTGTCGATTGCGTGCTTGCCCCCTCTATTTGCGCAGGTTGTCATGGCCGAGACCTGGACGCCCCACCAGGCGCAGTTTGCGCCTGGCACGGAGGTGCAGCAGATGACGGGCATGGCGGGACCTGTCGATGTGATGGGGATGCCCCGAGAGGGCCAGGACGGCGCCGGGTCCGCGGACGGGAGCACCCCGGCTCGCCGTATCTCCCGGGTGTACAACATTTTATTGGAGCAGCTGCCTCGCTCCGTGCAGCAGCGGGTTGCCTCGCAGCTGGTGGTGATGACCTCGTCGCTCTGCCAGTCGCAGTCGTGCAGCCTGGAGACGGCCACGATGGTCGTGCAGCAGCAGCTGCTGCCCCGCATGCAGCAGGCCATCCGCAGGCTCCAGCAGCAGCAGCAAGGGGGCCCCCCGGCCGGTGGGCTGGGGCCCGAGCGAGGCCCGCTCCACATGCCTGGCCCAGGAGGGGCCGATGGAGGGCCAGGCGGCGCTCTGAGACCCGGCGCCTACATGCCGGGCCAGGTGCCGGGCCAGGTACCGGGCCCTCCCCCAGGCGCGGGCCCGCATGCCACAGCAGCAGCTGCCCATGCCGCCGCAGCCAGAGTCGTCCGGCGGCGACCCCGGCGCGCGTGCGCGCACGCCCATCATCAACCAGACGGCGGGCATCCAGCTGCTGAGGACCAGCGACCAGCGGCTGTCGGTCCCGGCCGGGAGCGAGTCGCACCGCGGACTCCCCGGGTCCCCTGGCCTGCTCAGCAGCTCCTTGACAAGCGGTGGCCCCTCCCAGCCCCCGTCCCTGCAGCGGCCGATGCCGGGGCAAACCGTGCCAGGCTACTACCCCGGCCCCGGCGGGCCCTACGCCCCCGCCCAGGGCCGGGGCGCCCTGAGCGCCGAGCACAGCCTGACCCCGAGCGGCGAGCACCCCATCGGCGTGGCCACGCAGGGCAGGCAGGGCCTGGCCATGGCCCAGCAGTTTGGGCACGCGTTCCCGGGTCCCTGGCCAGTTTGGGCGCCGCCGGGGCACCCGGGCGCGGGCTTCCCCGGCAGCCCGGCGCCCTGGCAGGTGCCGGCCCCGCAGCAGCAGCAGCAGCAGGCCTACGGTGCGCCCCAGGGCATGCCGCTGCAGGGCCCCGGGCAGCAGCAGATGCACATGTTTGCGCAGCAGCAGGGCCAGCAGCCGCACCAGGGCTTGCCTGGGTCCTTTGGCATGCCCGGAATGCAGCAGCAGATGCCGCCACAGATGTACGGCGCCTCGACCACCAGCAGCCCCGTGCTGGGCCCGCCCGCCGCTGGCGCCTGGGCTCAGGGCCCGCAAGTCCCCGGCATGCAGCCGGGCCTGCAGCACTACTACGCACAGCAGCAGCAGCAGCAGCAAAAGCAGCAGCAGCAGCCTCCCGGCAGCAGCAGCAGCAGCAGCAGCAGCAGCAGGGTGCGTGGCGCGACCCGATGGGCCGTCCGGCCTCGCGCTCGCAGTACCCAGGCGGGCCTGTGTCGCCGCGAGGCATGGAGGTAGTCGGCATGTCGGGGCAGATGCCCTTTGGTCCGGGCGCTGGGCCGCCGGGGCCCCCGCACCGGGGACAGATGGGCGTAGGCACTGCGAGGCAGGGCGGACGGACGACGGGGCTGGACTCGCCCTCGCTGCGCGCGGCGCAGCAGCAGGCCTTTGCCGGCCGCCTGCGCTCGCCCAACCCCATGGAGATGCAGAGTCTGATGGGCCGGATCCCGGAGTCGGGCCAGCCGGACGCGAGCACGCCCACGGCGATGACCGCGCCGGGCGGGATGCCCATGCCCCGGTCTCCGCAGGACGCTGGCGGCGCCGCGTTTGGCCAGCAGCAGGCGCCCTACGGCTACGGCCGCCAGCACATGCTGCAGGCAATGCAGCAGCAGCAGCAGCAGCAGCAGCAGCAGCAGCCGGTCTTTGACCAGATGCCGACAGAGCTGCCCACGCAGCGGCACGAGGCCCTCCCGCCCAACCACCCCGCCAGCATGGAGGCAACACTGTACGCGCTTGTGGCGGGGGTTAGAGTGAAGAAGAAAAAGTGTATGTTTGTGTGTGTTGATTGTCGCTGACAATACTCAAAACCCCTGTTTGATGTGTCTTCGCAGGTGTGCGGGGTGCGGCCAGTTGCACGTGCCCACCTGTACGAGCTGGCTGTGCGGCTCGTGCTGCCAGACGACGGCGCTGGGCCCCGGGCCGGGCCTCGCCTGCGCTGTACACTCGGCCCAGCGCAGCGCGGGGGCCGAGGGCATGCCGCTGCCCACTGCGCAGCAGCAGGCGCCGCCCGGGATGTGGCCCGGCGCGGGGAGGGGCGGGCCCGCGGGCCCGCCGCGCGGCCTGCACGGGCCCAGCGCGGAGGCATCGGCCGTCCCCCCGCCGCCGACCCTGTCGCGGGGCCCGCACGCGGGAGGCGCGCCGCCCCACGCCAGCCCCGGCCCGATGCCGGGCGCGCCCCTGGCGACCGGCGCGGCGTACGGTCGCCCCGGCAGCAACGGCCTGGCGCCCGCGGCCTTTGTGGGCCGGGCCTCCACGCCGCCGGCGGGCTCGGCGAGCGCCGGCCCGGCCGTGGCGGTGGCAACCAGCCCGTTGCCGCACCAGCGGCAGCCGCTGCCGGCGGCCGCGCCCGGCCCGGCGGCGCAGCAGGCCGGCTACCGCTCGCCATCGGTGGGCGCGCGCCGGCGCCGACGCCGAGCGAGGAGCGCGGGGGCTCGGCCCCGCCGCCGCGCGAGCGCGCTGCTGTCCGGCGCGGCCGCGGCCACCGTGAGCCGCGCGACCAGCAAGCAGGCGCCGCACGAGGGCCTCGTGCGCTACATCGCCTCGCTACTGGCGGCGCGCGCTGGCGGTGCCGCCGGCCAAGCGGGCGCGCGCGGCGGCCGAGCGCGTCGCGGAGGAGGTGCTCTCGCTGCGGCAGGGGCGCGCTGGAGCGGTACGTGTCGCGCGTCGCGCTGCTGGACGAGCTCTTTGACGGCCAGGGCGTCGACGCGGCGGGCCTCGCGGCGGCCGAGGCGCGCGGCGAGACCTTTGGGCAGCGCGCTGCGCGAGGCGGCGCGGCGCGCGCGCGAGCAGCCGCCCGAGACGGACGCGGACGAGGCGCGGTCCTCCTCGGAGCGCAGCGGCCAGGGCGAGAGCGCCGAGGCCGGGCTGGCCGCGGACGTGGCGGGCCCGCTGGGCGTCGCCCGCGCGGTCGATGTGGGGCTCAAGGAGCCGCTGTTTGTTCCAACCGCGGCCTCGAGCATCGCTCTGTGATCGCGAGCGATCTGCCGAGTGCGAGTGTGTTAATGCAAGAGGCGTTGGACTCGCACTGCCGACAAGGCTTGTCGGATGGGCCTTACTCCGGATGACTGCCTCATTACGTGACTTTGGGATCTCCTTCCACGCGTAAAAACGGTGGCCCGTGCTTTGATCCAACCCCGCTGCGCTCACATCCCGCGCCCCCTCCCCCCCACCTGTCGTTGAATCCGTTGCCCTCGACATTGCTGACATCACCACGGCGCAGTGTCTACCGTCTCGTGTTTTTCCAAACGATTGGCCCAGACCCAAACACGCTTGCGCTCCCTCTGCCCCCACAGCAGCGCTCCCACTTTGATTCTTGATCGCTGGCGTGCACGCGCCGCCGCCGCCCTGCCACCCCCATTTTTGAAAGAATGTACTTTGTTCCTGGAGTGCTTTGAGGTTGTGCGGTGATCAGGTACTCACGCCGTGGCATTACAGAATATTTGGAATGCGCGAGAGCAACGCACGTCGCCGGGATCAAAACTTGGCCATGATCTTGAACTCATCGTCCTCCATGACCCGGATGGCCTCGACGCCGGGGAGGTGCTCCCGGACGGCTTCCAGGAGCTTGGCGCCCTCTTCCCGCTGCGCGCGCGAGAGGGGGACGTACGGTAGCCTGAACACGGGCTTGGCAAGCCCGCACATCATCAGCGCCGTGTTGCTGCGAGGAGAAGGGGATGGGGGAGATTGGGGTTGGACAACAGGGACTTGGGTAGGTCCACGATCATCCGAAAACAAGCAATTATTTCGAATCCAGCCCCAAGTGCGCACGTACACTCCGATGGGGTTGGGCTCGGCAAAGAGCCAGGCTATGAGGGCGTCCAGCTTGGCCGCCAGCGCGTCGTCGCGCGTCTCCATCAGCCGGCTGAAGGCGCCGGGCACGAGGTTGGAGGTGACGGAGATGACCCCGGTGGCGCCGTGGCTGTGGCGGGCCGCGTGCGCCTCGTCGTCGTTGCCGCTCCAGCAGGCCATGCCGCGGGAGGTGTAGCCCTCGATCCTGGGGTTGCCTGTGCACTCCTTGACGCCCAGCATGTTGGCGTGGTCCTTCAGGCTCAGGATGATGTCATCGGGGATGTCCTGGCCTGGGAGGTGGTGATGATGATGGGGAGAGGGAGGATTGGTGCGGCTGCAGGTCTCATGGTATGTATGGTGCGTGGTTGTTTGAAATAGTGCTTTTCTTCTCGCCGCCCAGCCCCTCCCTCCCCACCGCACCCCCACCCAATCTTTACCTGTCCGGCCGGGGACGTTGTAGATGATGCCCGGCCCCTCATCAAGCACAGCCTTGAAGTGGGTCAGCAGGCCCGTGGTGGAGGTCTTGCCGTAGTAGGGGTTGATTTGCAGCGCCGCGTCCATGCCCACCGCAAACCCCTGCTCCGTGGCGTGCACCGCCTCGCGCGTGCTGTTGGACCCCGTGTTGCCCACCACGCGGATCTGGTCGCCAAAGCAGTTGACCGTGTGCGCGATGAGCATGATGTGCTCGTCCCAGGACATGAGCTGGCCCTCGCCGGTCGTGCCGCCCACGATGACCCCGTCCACGCCGTTTGCGATCTGCAGCTCCAGCAGCCGGTCGTAGGCCGCCAGATCAAACTTGCCAGACTCCAGGTACGGCGTCTTGATCGCTGTGCAGGCAAAGGAGAGGGCTTGTGAATGAGGGATGCTCATCTTCGCTCAGGAGGTTGTGTGCAAGTAAGGGCCTCTCAGGTAGTGCAAACCCCACCCCTCCCATCGCATGCCCCCATGCGGGTGCCCACCCACCCGTCACGCAGCGCATGTTCTGCACGGAGGGCAGCGTCCGCTGGGACCTGGCCTCTGTTTGCGGGGTCGAAGCCACCGCCGATGCGCGCACGCATGCCCTTTGCGAGCTGGCAGCCGGTCTCCGCACGGAAACCGCGCACGGCTGGACCCGTGCGCTGACAATACTGCCCTGCATGGCGGCACGACTGACCGAGGCCTCGACGTCAAACTGGGCCGACGTGAGGTTTCTGCGCAAATGCCACGGTTACTATACCAATATAGATGCGTGAACTACGCTCTCGGTGCGCTGGGCGCGTCTATGGGTCCGGCAGGGTTACGAGTCGTGACAAAGGAGCAGGGCGCGACCTGCACGTGCCGTGAGGGCCGCGACGGATCGCTTCCTTGCACTGAGAGACCATGCTAACATGGTTGGTTCACAAATTGCAATTCACTCATCTGAGTTTTTGGGTATTGATAGGTCTATGACTCACGTTGAGTCTGGGAACTATGAGTTGTGTTTGCCAGTTGGCTGCTGCGCGACAAGCGGGCAGGCGGCACTTCACTTGTGAGACAACGACACTACGTATGGTCCAGCAAAATAAAAAACAGCTGCTTGGATTATAAAAGAATGTTTAGGCGTGTTGTTATGTACCATTTGGCGAGCAAGTGTGCGCCCAAATGATGCATTGCCCAGCATGGGACATGGGGTCGGATAGCACGGCATTGCGTGGGTTGTCGGGTTCCACAGCCACCCATCAAAGCTTCCATGCACCCCATCATCATATCTGCGTGTGTCCTGTCTCGATGGGGTCGTAAAGGTGTACGTGTCGCTCACACTCTCTGGGCGCACGCTGGGGAGGCTACGATGCGATTTGAAGCCATCAAAGAAAGACGGACGCATCCACTCAAATATCGATCAGCTGGCGCACCACACCGAGCAACTCACCGTTGGTGCTCGCATTTCTCCCAAGTTCGCTCCTACAACTTCGAGGGTGCTTTTGATTGACATTTCAGGCCAGCACTCTTTCAAAATGGCCCCCAACGACACGACCCTTTGCGAGGCCGGTAAGGCACCCCGTGGGATGGCGGGGTGTTTCAAACCTCCCGGCGGCCCCCATTTCTCGAATGTGCCATGCGAATATATCAGGCTACTCCCTTGATGTTTTGGGGGATGGGAGAGTCACAGTTTGATGCCCGATCTGACCTGAACGCCCGTGTGAACGCGTCCGCAGACCTCCGGGAGCCGATCCTGATGGAGAGCAGCGAGCGGTACACCATGTTCCCGATCAAGTTTCCCGAGGTTCGGCATGCGTTCGGAGTGGGGTGTCTCGCAGGTGCATGACCTCGACAGCGGGTTTGCACGAGACTCAGCGCCTATTGCGTGATCCTCCTTTCCTCCGTACAGGTGTGGGAGATGTACAAGAAGGCGGAGGCCTCGTTCTGGACAGGTTAGCTTCGTGTGGGCAAGATACCGGGCGCTCTATTCTAGATGTGTATGTAGACTGTATCCTTCTATGCGCACAGGAATGTATGTATCTTGATTCCCTTACCCAACTTTCCCCCACCTTCACCTGCAGCTGAGGAGGTGGATCTGGGCAACGACATGAAGGACTGGGAGAAGCTCAACGACAACGAAAAGCACTTCATTTCGCACGTGCTCGCCTTTTTCGCGGGCGCGGACGGCATCGTGCTGGAGAACCTGGGGGTGCGCTTCATGAAAGAGGTGACCATCCCCGAGGCGCGCGCCTTTTACGGTTTCCAGATCGCGATCGAGAACATCCACTCGGAGATGTACAGCCTGCTGCTGGAGACGTACATCAAGGACGGCCGCCAGAAGGACATGCTCTTCCACGCCATTGACACGGTGCCGGTCGTGAAGAAGAAGGCGGAGTGGGCGATGAAGTGGATCGGCAGCGCCGACCGCTTTGCGGAGCGGCTGATCGCCTTTGCCTGCGTGGAGGGCATCTTCTTCAGCGGCTCCTTCTGCTCCATCTACTGGGTCAAGAAGCGCGGCCTCATGCCGGGGCTGACCTTCTCCAACGAGCTCATCTCGCGCGACGAGGGCCTGCACACCGACTTTGCGTGCCTGCTCTACTCCCTGCTGCACGAGCGCCTGAGCCAGGAGCGTCTGGCGGAGATTGTGCTGGAGGCCGTGGCCATCGAGAAGGAGTTCATCTGCGACGCGCTGCCGGTGGACCTCATCGGCATGAACGCGGGGCTCATGGGCCAGTACATCGAGTTTGTGGCCGACCGCCTGCTGGTGGCGCTGGGCAACCCCAAGCACTACAAGGTGGCCAACCCCTTTGACTGGATGGAGCTCATCAGCCTGCAGGGCAAGACCAACTTTTTCGAGAAGCGCGTCGGCGACTACCAAAAGGCAAACGTCATGGCCACGGTCGACAACAACGGCGCGCACGCCCTCGCCTTTGACGAGGACTTTTAGACGCGGTTTCGCTTTGTCCACGATACGTATTCTTTTGTGGAGGGGCGCATGTGACCTGTCCACCCCGGGGCCCTGTACCGTTTGTGTCCTCCTGCGACAAGGAGAGTGCGTGTATCTGTGCCCCCTGACCCCTGCTGTCAACGCCTTTTTGCCTGACACGGCCCCGCCGCACGTATTCAAACCGCGGCGCTGACCCGAGCGCATCGCTCGACCACCCACGCCCCTCCACTGTAACATGCACATAGATGTTTGGGATTCGATAGAGGGCTGATCGAATGTACTTATACGATTACATACATGCAACGAAATGTGTGCCAGGGAAAACAAGGCTAGGATGACTCTACCGTGCTTTCTTCTTGCGCTTTAAAAGCGTACGCCTCGGCCGTGAGTGCCTCGGCGCCCAGGCGCTTGGCCTCCCGGGCCGGCGGGTCCACGATCAGCAGGTACGATGCAAGCAAGTCTCTGAGGGGACGGGGAGGAGATTGACGTTGAATATTCAGCCGCCCCAAAGCACTCTGGTCCGTCACCCAGTTCTCAATTCATGGTACTCACCTTCTCGTGATGCCGCCTTTCAAGCCTGCATTCACGTCCACAAGCTTGCCTGTGATGGGCGACTGCAATGCCAGCGCTGCGTCGCCAGCCGCCGGTGAAACCCTGCGCCGAGACAACAAAAAGTCAATCCAGGGGATCGTTCAAGGGCCCTATACAATGCTTCAACCATTCTCAGGGCACAAAACACCACTACTCCCATCAATGAAGCCACGTACGTCGCAAAGGTTTGATTCCTGCTCACAACAGGCCCCCGCCCCTTGACAAAGGCTGGCTCTCGAAGCACCTCTGCCAGCTCAAAATGCAGAGTCTCCTCCAAATCTGTCACATGAGATATACGAGCGTGAGCTTTACTTCGTCAAGTGCATGGTGGATGATTTATCAATCAGGCGGGACACTCCACGACTCATGCGATTCGTAGGCCACTCTCAGCAGCACACTTCCGTGTCAATATGCCCACCTCCGTCGTACAAGGCATGGCGCCTCGCTAGCCTGATGACACAAAGCCCATTTCTGTTCTCCAAAATCTCATAGTCATTGCCGGATGTGTTTCCTAAACCAACCACGTAGTGGCACGTGTGTGCCGCCGTCGCATTGTCTTGCGGCACCCCGTCAGGGAGAGGGTCCGCCAATTCGTACCCTTCAAGCATAGCCCTATATGAGATTTTTAGACCACCATAAGTGCTTGATTCGATACAGAATTATTTCGTGCTGATTGAACCACCTCGAAGCCAATATTGGGCCCCGCATTTTCTATCATCATGTGGGTGCGAGACGCGATCCGTGTTTGGATTTTCTGTCGGTGTCTAGGGAGCATGCATCGAGGCCCCCATCCGCTTGAAACGGCCAGTTCAGCGATACCAGAGCGGCAATGCGACTCTGATTTCTATTGAGATCGGGCAGTATGGCATCGCAGGCCCGCGCCCCGGCCTCGCTCGCGGGCCACCGCCAGTTTCTAGTCAGGGCCAGGCTGAGCTCGGGTTCGATCCCATGGCGACCATCCGTGCGCCCTCCTCGCCCGATGGGCACTGTGTCCCGATCTTACCAGAAGGCGTACGTCCTTAAAGTGAGGTCAGCGGCGAATGAGCACCCAGAGGGTGGCTCGCCCGATCTGGGCGAGCAGACGCCGGAGCAGGGCAAGGCCTCGCGGTGGGCCCTGCCCCGGCCACCCTCTATCGCGCCCCTTTCCCGACGGTTCGAGGAGCGGCACGCCTGGTACCGCATCACTATGATTGCGGCCCGCAAGCTCGGCCAGAATTTGGTGCCCATCCTGATGGTGCAAGCCATGGGCGATGCTGCCCTGTTTGTGCTGCATCGCCTGTGCCACCGCCTCACAAATGAAGGTGTGCTGTATTAAGAGGGGTTGATGCTGCTCAAAGGCATGTCTTGTGTGTTGTGCCGGAAAATGTGGTGTCCGGCTGCGAAAAGGGTGTGCTTGTTAACAATCCTAACCTCAAATCTTTCGTCCTCTGCAGTCGCGCTGCGGATGGCATACACGCCGGAGCTGGCCGCTGCCATCGCCCACAGTCCTTGGTACTTGGTCAATGATGCGAGCGCTGTGTCTGAAACAGGTGAATTGGTGTCGTGTGGAAAGCGAGGCCAAGGGGATCTATGGCTGCCTGCGCCATACAGAGGTTTATCCCGCAGTCACATAAATATGCTCCTCTATTTGCTTCCCTACTTCACAAACTTGCCTTGATCACGCGTCCCCCGGCCAAATCCACGTGTGCAGGCTACCAGAGGATCTCTCTGGCCATCTTTGCGCTGTCTTTTGCGTTCAATGTGCTGATCAAGGCGTGGGCGGCGCTGTGCACGCTGGGCTTGTGCCAAGACGACATGGGTGCGTGCGGAGGCATTGGCCGAGTAATCACAGAGGGGCATGTCGAGGGGCTGGGTGACTACCTGATGGATGCCTGGCGAGGCCCTTTTTTGATGGCAGTTGGATGGAAAGCTACATAGGGTAGCCTTTCCGTGGAGAAAAACCTCGTACCCGCGCTCTCACCACCCGCCCGCCGCGCTCCTGCTGCCGCTGCAGATTCTCCCGCCAAGAATGGGCTCTGGCGCGGGATGCGCGTCAGCCTTGCGCGTGTGCGCGAGACGGCTGGCCGCTACAAGGGCTGCTGGCGGGCCGTGTGGGCCGTAGAGATGCTGGTCGCGGCCCTGGTCATCCCCCTTCAGTTTGCTTCGGCGCTGCTGGTGACGCTGCCGCTCACCCTGCCCATCATGCTGGAGCTCCAGGCGGCCTCCCCGGCCGCGCTGTTTGAGCGCCGAGGCACCTGGGGCGCCTTGATGCGGTCGCGGCAGCTCGTCCGCCGCGTGCGGTGGCCGCTGGCCCTCCCCTTCCTGGCCGGGATCGTGCTCCAGCGCCTCAGCTTGCTTGGCCGGGACCACGTGCTGGGCATGCTCCCGCCACGCCTGTTTGTGGACGTGGTGGAGATCCCCATCATCATTTTTGTAGGGGGGGCGGTTCTCTCAGTTCTCCTGCTCAGGTGCGTGGCAAAAGGGTGGGGCCTGGGGGAGGGGTGCTAGTTCAATCCCTGTCGCTTGAAAAAGACTCTAAGAGTGACTTACTATTGTGTCACAACTGCAAACTTTTATCCCTGCACAGGTTCCAGGATGTGTTGCCGTATGCGGCGTACGCCGAGAGCACTCGGAGAGAGCGGGAGGAAGCGGCGGCGGATGCTGGAGATACACCGCAATGATGATGATTTGAGCTTTCCGCGAGTTTTTCACAAAAAAAAAAAACAGTGTCAGCTTGCCTGATTTCTCTTCTGCCAGACTTGGATGTTGTCTTAAGACAGAACATGGAGAAGCGACACGTGCCAAGCTGAGAGGCATCGCTGCAGGGCATGCCATGCCGGGTCTCAGTTCCGGCCAAAGCGACAAATATCCCCTTTGGAGGATCGTCGGGCGCAGACTACGTGCCACGCAAATTTTTCAAGTATTATTTTATAATAACATTGATTGATTGTTTCTTATTTTGCTGCGCTGGGGCGGCAAACGCTTATCATGGCACAGTGACGCCAGGCAGCACGGTCGGCATGATCTCCCTTCTGGGCTCACCGCTGGTTCTCAGCGCGGCCACGACGGTTGTCAAAAAGGCGTTCGAGGTAATGACGTAGCAAAGGGTGCATAGTGTGCCTGTACCATCGACAACTTGACTCTGTGAGGCCTCTCTTCGATGGGGGTGTCGTCGGTCATGCTGGGTTAACAAAATGCACCACCCGCAGGCCAGCGTGACGACCAGCCTCAAGGGCTTGGGCAGGACGATCAATCAGCTCTACACGGGAGATGTCCAGGTGTGTGAGCCGAGGACCGACTTGAGGGTGGACAATGATGCTCACAGCTATTTTGTTGCTTGTTGGACAATTGTGAATCATCAACATGACCTTTCACTACGGCAATCATACGCTCCGCAGATATTGAATCTCCAATCAGAACTGGAGACCAAAGTCCGGATGCTCGTCCTGCCCATTGACATCTGCGCCCGCCACGTCACTCAAAGCAACACAGTAGGCAGGGAATGGGGGTTGCTGCGCAAGCTGGCCTGCAACCCACGATGGTGCTCGGCAAGGCGCCAAGCTGGACCTGCTCCACCCATGTCGCCGGGGCCTCACGTGTTTTCAAACTCCGCATCCTCACCCCGCCAGGCTCTCCAAGATGCGGTGGCGGTGGCGGTCGACATCCTTCACAGCATCGACGACTTCCAGAACGAGCTCACACGCTGGCAGGTCAAGCGCTGCCAGGCCCAGTCGGGCAGCAGCGCCAGCAAGGTCCGCGAGGCGGCGCCCTCCACCTCGGACGTCCAGCAGCGCCTCCGCCAGCTGATCCAGAAGCTGGACGGCGTGCTGCCGTACCTGAACCTGGCAATCAGCTCGCTCGCGCTTTTGTCCCCGGGTAGGACCATGTGGTGCGCTCGAGAGTCTCGTCGGAGCGGGGCGAATGGGTGGCTGGCAGTATGTGCGTGTATTGTATCAGCATGTCATATGCGATTGCCACGCAGGCTCAGGCCCCGTGGCCGCCGGCGGGGTCTCCCCATCACGGTACGCCGAGGCATCCCACATTCTCCGGCAGTCTGCTGAGCCCGGAGCCCCGCTGTACTCCCTGCCTGGCCACGTGCGTGCCACTGAAGTGGGACGGGAGAGGGGCTACCATGATTGCACGTCCTGCAAGGCTTTGTTCAATATATAATCGGCACCCACAAGCAAACCCACAGGTGAGTTGGCACCAGCAGTCGCGGTTGCGGTCCGATCAGGTCGCGCAGATGAGCGAGCTTGCTCCCAAGGCGACCCTGGAAGTGTGGAGGACGCACCAGCCCTTTGCCTACGAGATGCGCATCGTCCAGGATTTGGATGACGGCATATTCCACGAACCTGATGAGCAGCCGCTCCGCTTTGCGTTTCAGGTCCGGCAACCTCTGAGTGCGGGTCCCAGGTCTGCGGTTTGTGGCATTGGATTTTGAATATTGTTGCTCCCTTGGCCTTTTTCAACAGGTAGCAACGATGACAAGCCTCGAATGGGGCAGCAGCCAGAGCATCGCTGGAACCCAGGGCGAATTCAAACCGGCCCTGGTGCTGCGGTTCCAGGCGCCAGAAGGTAGGGATGAGGTGGAACAGTGCGATGCATGGGCGCCATTGACCGCATCGTCGATGGTTTCTGCAGCATCGTACGTAAAGATAATCCCTGAGGATGCTTTCCATCCACAGGAGGCGCACCCCGGACTTTTGCCCTGCAGCTGCGGGGCGCTGAGCGTCAGAATCCTAATTTCGGCACAACAGAAGAGTCGGATGGGTCGAGCGAAGAGCCCACAAGCGCCGAAGACAGCGAGAGCGGCTTGGAGGACGACGGCAGCTCTGGTAGTGCGTCCCAGAGCGCGCCCCCCACGTCCAGCAGCTCCTCGTACCACGATTCCCTCGAGGCTCTCGCGCACGGCACGTCCTTCTCCGTCATGGATGAATGGAGCACTCTGGGCGTCCTGGAGTACGTCCTGCGCCTGTGCAGCCTCGAGTCCGCGCAGCAAGACTCCCACACGGCGCTCCGGGTAGGCTGATGGAGGGTGGGGTCTGGCGCCCAGGTGTGTGATATGCAAGCCAGCGCATGCGGACATGGAAGCTCCTCCCCCAGCATTCTGATCATGCCTCCTTGCCATTGACATGCTGTCAGGACGAGGCGATCCAGCTGGCGTTTCAGCCGGTGACGCTGACAGAGCGCGAGGTGATGGGCGGCAAAGCCAGGCAGGCGACCCCGCGCGTCCCGCAGACCGCCGCAAAGTCGGCGCTGGGCGCGTCTGGGCTGCGCGCCTCCAGTGCGGGGCGGCAGGCGCCCGCGACCCAGGACGCGTCGCTGGCCAGGGACCTTGGGCGAAGGCTGACCTTTGCCACCCCGTCACCCCTTTCCACTGGCCGCCAAGCGAGGGCGCGACGGGCGACGCCTGCCGCGCACAAGGCTGGGCAGTGAGGAGGGAACTCTGGCTGTGGCCCAACTATCTTTTCGAGCCCGCTGCCTCTCAGCACCTGTCCTCAACCGCGCAATGCCCTTTTCGTACTGGATACACTCATGGTGCATGCTTTCTAATGCACTGGCGCGAGGCAGATTGTACATGTGTCAATGGCGCTCAAAAGGAGGCGATTCGCGGCAACCACGCGAGGCCTTTTAGACATAATATCAGAGAACACAAATGATGAATACGGGTGACCAAGTGTGCCGGGACGGGCCGGAATCTCAGGGCGCGTCGGCGCCGGCACAGGAGGAGCAGAAGCGGGCAAAATTGAGCGGGAGGGGCAGAGGCGATTGAATAGTGCCCGGCGCCCTCGAATGAAATGGGTAAAGGAGTGCTGCTCACGTACGGAATGATGCATCGAATGTCAGAAAAGGGGTATTGAACGAGGGGAGAGGGATTGGAATAATGTGTGGTGGTGGTAGGAAGGGAATGGATTGGTGATCTCTGGACGACGAGGCGACGGAGATTCGCCTTCTCAACAACGTCAGTAGAGTATCACCCAATCATCAGACTCCCTACCCATCATCAAACTCTCAGACGGGGACGGCGCCGGCCATGCTGGCGGCGCCCTTCCAGCCGGCGGCGAGGATGTTGGCGGCCGTGCCCGGCCCGCCCGGGACGAGCAGCTCTTGCGGCGTGGCGGCCACGAGCGGCCCGGCCATGAGCGCGGCCAGGCCCGCGGGGTTGTCCGTGTGCACCCAGTGCCCGGCCCGCGGCAAAAAGTGGACGGCGTGCCCCGCGCGGCGCAGGCGGCCCAGGTCCTCGCCCGCCCAGCCAAAGGCGCTGCGCTCCGCGCGGACGTAGTGCAGGCGCAGGCCGTGCGGCGCGCCGCCGGCGCCGGCGTCCGCGCAGGCAAAGGCGCGCTGGTCGCAGCGCTCGAAGCTGCTGTAGAGCTCGCGGATGCCCTCCAGGTCGCAGGCCCAGACCAGCGGCCCGCGCGGGTCCGAGGCCGAGCGCGGGCGCAGGTTGGTCGCAGCCCAGGCCGCGACGGGCGCGCTGAAGCCCTGCGCGGCCAGGCGCTGCACCAGGCTCGAGCGCGAGGGCACGGGCAGGGGCACCGCGGCTAGGGCCGCGATGAGGTCGCTCGGGTGGTCCGCGCGCGGCGCCGCGCGCGCCCAGCCGCTCGGTCAGCGGCGCCGCGGGCGGCGCGTCCAGCGCCCAGACCTGCACCGCGTGCGGCAGCCGCGCCGCGGCCGCGCCGCCGGCGCGCGCGCGCGCCGCCACGTTCTTCGCAAACTGGGCGGCCATCTCCACGGCCACCTTGGCGCCAAAGGAGTGCCCGATGATGGCCTCGGGGAAGAGGCGCAGGTGCGCCAGCAGGCGCAGCACGTCCCCGGCCGCCGAGGCGACCGTGTGCGGCGGGCGCGGCGCGCCGCGCAGCGCGCCCGAGCTCTCGCCGTGGCAGCGCAGGTCCACCAGCAGCACGCGCCAGCCGGGGTGCTCCGCCAGCAGGCGCTCCGCCAGCGGCCGCAGGTTGCGGCGCGAGCCCAGGATGCCGTGCAGCAGCACCGCCGTGGGCGGGCGGGCGCGCGCGCCGTGCGCGGAGGCAAAGCGCGCGGCGGCGCCGTGCAGTAGCTCGTGCGCCAGCTGCGGGTCGGGCTCCCGTCGCGGGTGCACCCGCGGGCTGCCCGGCAAGGGCGCCTGCGGGCGCTCAGCTACCTGGTGCGATTGGGCGTGGCCGTGGTGGTACCCCAGCGAAAACGCACCGGGCGTGCGGTGCGTTGAAGTCGACTGCGCGGCCACACTGATCCTGGACGACGACGACGTCCTCGGCGATACCTGGGGCAGGGTAACAAAGTGTTGATCAGGATGTCAGGATAATTCAATGCCTTACAAGGCCAGTATTGCAAGAGCTGCTACAAGGGAGCGTTCCCAATCGCAACACCGTGTCCGCCAGGCAAGCGGCCGGGAGAGGCCGACACGTTCCCACGGTCCGTTGGCAGCCACGGAACACCTCGGAACCCCCGCGGCCTCTCGCCATCACGCCTTCCCCCGCCGGCCAGCGTACCCGAGGCGCCAGCACCAGCCTTGCTTCCTTTGGACATGTCCGAGTCCCCGCAGGCCCAAGGCTGCTTGCCCAAAGGGCTCCGACGGGCGCCATGGAGTTCCGGAGAAGCTCTCCGCCAGAAAGGCAAAGATGCCCCTATCAAACGGGCTCGCAGAGCCGCTCGGCCCTTCAAGCTGGTTTAAAACAATAAAACAGATGTATATACCATTTGACTGCTTGTAGTTAGAAAATTCTGCAACCTGGAGGATGGGGCCAGGCATTATCGGTGGGCGTTGATGGGTCGACCGAAATTGTCGCTAGCCCGATCCCACGGCGCCCCGAGGGTGGAATCTCCCGACGGACAGTCGATCTGGCGCAGGTTCTCCCGGGAATGGCGCCGGCCTGCGAGACACTCGCATGCCTGGTCTTATAAATCAACACTAAATCATCAACTTTGGTTTGAGATCGGGCGATGGCCCATATGTCTGTGCCTGGGCAGAGATGGGCGTGCAACACGGCAAGGCTGGTCCGAGATCGCTTTCGCGAAGCTGCGATGGGACCGAGTACCAGGTTTCTGGGTGCACCTGGCGTCCTGAGGGCCCTCGCTGACAAATACACATCAAAACCTAGATTTTGAGCTCAAGTAAAGGCGATGTGTTGCACCGACGTTGTCGTCCGACCGCGCCGCATGTACGGGGACGTGATTGGGGCCCTTGTTAACCAATGTCTCGGTGGGGTATCGATCAAGGGCACTGCCGACTGGTGAACGAAAGGACCCCTTTGGCCCTTACAGAGAGACAAAACTTGAACTTTCAAGGTAAAATAGTACCAACGCTCTTTGCCGTTGATCATAGCCACAAACAAGATTGCCTCCTGAGAACATACTGCGTTAAGAGAGACCATGAGATCAACCACCCGCGCCGATTACGCGGCCATCACTTGCCCTCAAACACGGGGACGAGGGCCTCGAGCCACTCTGCGACGCCAATGGCGCCAGGGTCGGGCACACCCTTGAGGATATCGGACCGAATGTAGCTGGACCGGCCGGCCCCCGCGTGGCCGCTCTCGGCCGTGGCCTCGGCGGCCTCGCGCGCGCCGCCGCGGCGGCGGCGCGCACCGCCTCGCCTGCCGAGCCCTTGGCGTCGCGGAGGGCGCGCGCCGCGGGCCACAGCGCGCTCAGCATGGTCCGGTCGTGCTCCTCGGCGCCGCCGTACTTGGACGCGGCGGCCGCGCCGGCCTCGAGCGCGGCGCCCAGGCTCGCGGCCGAGACGGCGCGGTCGTCGCCCAGCGCGCCCCCGGCGGCGGTGAAGATGAGCTTGTACACCGCGCCGCTCGTGCCGCCCATGGCGGCTCCCAGCACGCGGCCCAGCCCGATGGCCGCCGCGCCCAGGGAGCCCTGCAGCGCGACGGTCCCGTCCTCGACCGCGGCGGCCGCGGCGGCCGAGCCGCGCTTGAGCGTGGACCCGCAGTCGCCGTCGCCGACCTTGCCGTCCAGCGCGTCCAGCTTGGGCTGCGCGGCCGCCAGCGCGTCGCGCGCCGCGCGCAGCGCGGCCGCGACCGTGGCGCCCGGCTCGGCCGCCAGCGCCCGCTTGGCCGCCTCGGGGTCGGCCTCATCGCTCGGCGGGTCGGTGGCCCCCGTCGTCACCGGGGTCGCGCGCCCCTCAGCCTCGCCGGGCGCGGCCAGGGCCGCGGGCCAGGCGGGCGCGCGCGCCGGGGCGTCCAGCGCTTGCAGCGCGCCGGGCGCGTCGTCCAGGCGGAGCACCGTCAGACTGAGGCCGTGCATGGCGAGCGAGGTCATGAAGACGCCGCTGAGCACGCGCTCGATTTTAACCTTGTACGGCGCGGCCCGGAGCTGGCGCACGGCCGAGGCGGTCGCGGCCGAGAGCTCCAGCGGCGTCGTGCCGCCCAGGTTGTTGACCAGCAGCGCCACGGGGCTGCCCGGCGCGAGCGGGCCCGCGTCGTGGATGCACTCGAGCAGGCGCTTGACCACCGCGTCCAGGCGTTCCGTCTTGGTCTTGAGCGCGCCCGGCTCGCCGTGGATGCCGAGGCCCACCTCCATCTCGCCCGGCGCGATGCGGTCCGAGGGCTCCGCCCCCGGCACCGCGCACACCGACAGCGAGCAGCCCACGGACGACAGCGCGGCGGCGGCGGTCGCGCGCGGCCTCGGCGACGCGCGCCAGGGGCTCGCCGGCGGCCGCCGCGGCGCCGGCGACCTTGTGCACCAGCACCGTGCCGGCGATGCCGCGCGCGTTCTTGCGCGTGCCGCCCTCGATGGGCGCGACGTCGTCGGCGACGATGACCATCTCGGCCGGCAGGCCCTCCGCCTTGGCGCGCTCGACGGCCGCCCCAAAGTTGAGGCGGTCACCCGTGTAGTTCATCACGATCACCAGCACCCCGGCGGGGCCGGCCACCGCGCGGATGGCCGCCAGCACCGCGTCCTCCGAGGGCGAGGCGAAGATGTCGCCCGACACCGCAGAGGCCAGCAGGCCCTCGCCCACGTACCCCGCCATGGCCGGCTCGTGCCCGGCGCCTCCGCCTGGCGCAGAAAGCGGATGTTGTTGGAGGGAGGGGGAGGCGTCGATGATCATGTGACAAGACTCTGATTGCTTACAATGATAACAACTCCTTCCCTTTGGCGGCCTCCCTTGCCATCGTGTTCCTTGGCCCATAGCACAATCGTAATCATTGACATGGATAAAGATCAACCTATGGACGGCTATGCCATTCCAGATCACCTCGAGAAAAAACCCACCCCTTGCAACCCAATCCCCTTGCTCCGTGAGGAAGGTGCACCTACCAGACACGACGGCGACCTTGTTGGCTCCATCGTGCTGTGGATTGTAAACGACCTTGACCTGCGGGGGAGGCGGTTCAGGGTTTGAGGACAGTATGGCGCACATCGTACCGATGGCGCCTTGGGCAGCCTGCTCGCGTGCACACAGTGGCCTGCCGGCCGCGTCAGAATAATAACCGTGCTGACGCCTCACATGGGGGAAGCCATCCAAGCGCTTCAGCTGGGGGTTGGTAATGACCAGGCCTTCGACAGCCTCCTGTACGAGCGTGGGCACGCTGTTGAAAAAGTGCTGCTCGGCCATTGGGCGATGATCGCGCGTGCGTGCGACTCCGGGACTGGCACGCGTGCTGGCGCTGGTGCTGCGGGAGAGGGAGCCCAAGTAAGAATGCCTTGAAGACCACAAACGGCTGGACGGAATCACCATGGGTGTGTGGGCAACTCTGCCGAGCACTGCGCGTTTAGGCTGGTGCCGGATTCCGACACCTTGCGCGATCGTGCCTACTCGTCACGTGGACCCACATGGCCGATCGCATGGGTTTCATGCGTATAATTCCCAGAAACTATTTTGGTTGGGCCAAGAGGTGCAGCTCTGCGAGTATTGAAGCTCACCAAGGGGGTGCCTTGGGTACGGTGTATATAGAAAAATTAACCAGGCCGCCTCCAGCCGTTCTGTCCAGGTTCCTGAGCGGGTTGGACCTCCTGCAGGGGAGGAGCCCATCACACTCGGACCTATTCACGGCGCCCCCGGTGGCCCGTGCAGGCCGCAGGCAGGGCTGTTGAATGACCCATATCTAATACATATGTTGGGATCTACTGCGTTGGTAGCGTCCCCATATGCAGCCCAGCGGAGGGCCCTCCTCCATCCCTGAGTCGACCTCGGCGGGGGGGGAGGAGGAGGGCCCCGAGGAGGGAGCTCCTCGTCGCGGCGCTGGCCCTGCCGGGCGAGGCCCTAGGCAGAGACAGAGGACTCGACAGCCTCCTCAACGGGCACAAGAGTAAGTTGTACGGCGGGCGAGGGAGGTCGCGCCGGTGGGTTCTTGGACCCAGGTTGACTGGGTGGCCTCATGCGACCGCTCCCCCTCTGCCGACTCGCTGGGCCATTCTCTGATCCTCCCGCAGGCCTGGGGATGGACCTGCCATCGAGGAGCAGCGCCCCTTCCGCGAGTTGGGGCGATCACTCCGTCCGAGTGTTCCGCGGCAGCGGCGGCAACGAGCCCAGCCCGATGAGGAGGCGCAACAGGCGCAGGAACCACCGGTCCAGAGGCGACGAGGTGCGGGCGAGGGGATCGGCGAAACATGGGACGGGACTGGGTGCCGGGATGGGCCTCGCGCAGGGGCTAGGACGCGTGGGAGTGGCTCGATCTGTCGGAGGCTGCGTAGGGTTTCAGGCTGGGTCAAGGCGGTCGTCTCACCGCCTATCACGTGTTTCTTGGAACAGTTGAGCCGGAGATTGCGCCGCCTTCGACGCCCACGGTGAGGACAGCGCCTGGGCCAGCGCGTGCGTGCATGTACATGAAAGAATCGGTCATGACGGGCGCATCGAACGAGCTGAGAGTGTGCCTGATCTCCCTGCAGAGCACCCTACCTGGGACGGGTCAGGGGCCGCCATACGCGCTCCCTGCTGGGCAGACTGAGCCGTCATCCCAGGTATGGCCGCTGCGCTGGAGAGGGTTTCAAGTGTGATGAATGTTGGTCATTTTGCTGTGCAAGGCCTTTTTTAGCACACATGCACTGCAAAGAGCCTGAGCCGCGGTGCTCTTGCTTTGCCGTCCGCAGCCCGAGGCCTTGACCCCCACCGGCCAGCAAAGTCGACTGACAGAGGCTGCCGGCCCCAGCTCCCCCCCGCGACCAAAGAGGTAGGACTGTCTTTGATTGCCTTTTGATGCGGCAAGCTGTGCCTGTGGCCTGACAAGAGCCAGGACGCACTTGCTTTCTGGGACGGAGAGATGCTGATGCGAGTAAGGTAGCAGCTGCCTTTGTATGCTAACATTACGTCTTCCAAACCACTGCAGCGCTTTCTTTTACTATTTAGAAGAATTCAAAGAGAAGTGGAGGGTACGCTGTTGCTGTTATTTTTAAGAGATGTTGGTTGGAGGGGTGGGTGGTAGATGGCAGGTCCTTTGACTAACAGCCGAGATGTGGATGCATTGCAAGTCGCCGTCGGGCATTGAGTGCCGGGGCTCGAGGAGTGCCGCACAATCTAGTGCCATTCCTTTGCCTCCATGTGCTCAAGGCGCATGCGTGCACCCCATCGCAGGCAGAGCACCCTCGGGCCACTCCCCAAGTCAAGACATTGTCGCAACTGGCCTCGGTCTCGTGGCGCGCGCTGACAGGTGGGTCGGAGTGCACTTGGATTCTGGCACGCATATACCACCAAGTCAGTGACATACAATAAGAGGCTCAAGATCTGAGTCTAAAGATCCCATCTCCATTCCACCCTCCCAGATGACCAGCGGCAGCCGTACCAGGCCGCCACCAACGCCGCAAAGCAGGCATATCGCGAGTACCAGCAGGCCGAGCGAGATCGCCTCGCAGCCGAACAGGTAGGCTGCTGTTGTTGTCTGATGTGTATGGAGGGAAATGTGTTAGATGACGGGCTCGTCGCCGCTACAGGGAACAGGCCAACCCAAGTACGAGCACCACCTCTCGTCCTACCTCTATCCACTTTGCATTCCGTGGCAGATGGTGCAAAAGGCCGCAGGGCACACGGAGGAGGGAGGCGGCAGCCCCTCGTTCGGCTCTGGGGGGCCTGCGGGCGGCGGCGTAACGGCGTCCTCGCGCCCCAGCCGCCTCTCGGCCCGCGCGGCGGCCGCAGCCGCGGCCGCGGCCGCGGCCGGGCCGGTGCTGGACACCCCGCAGCTTGAGCGCGGCGGGCGCAGGGCCTTCACCTCGCCGCCGACGCCGCGGATCGGGGCGCCCATCAGCACGGCCCCGGAGCAGCGCGAGGCGCTGTCTGTGGGCCCGGCCCCCGCGCCGGCCCCGCTGCGCCTCCCGGCGGCGCCGCGGCCGAGCGAGTCGGGGCTTGCCATCACGCCGCTGCTGCCCGGCACGCCCACGTCAGCGCTCGTGGCCGGCGTGACCAGCCCGACCGCCGGCAGCGGGGGTACCATCCCCATCTTCAGGGGCCGCGTCCTCTACACCGACTCGACGCCGCGGACAGAGACGGAGGTGTCGGTGGGCAGCCGGCCCTTCAGCGCGGGCTCGGCGCGCGGGGCGCGCGGGGCGACGGCGCCCAGCGCCCCGGCGACGACGCAGACGGCGCCGCGCCTGTCGCTGCCGACCTCGCTCGCGCCGCGGGGGGGGCACGGTGTCCCCCTTCCAGCCCTACATCCGAGACGAGGCCGGCACGCCCAGCACCAGCGTGGGCCCCGCCTCGGCCCTGCTGCGCTACCTGCAGACCATGGAGACCCCGCAGGCGGCCGGGGACGGCAGGCGCGCGCCCCTGGGCCCAGAGGACGCCGCGGCGGCGGACGCCGCGGGGAGCGTGGACTCGGCGCCCGAGATCGGGTCCGAGCGCGGCCCGGCCGCCGTCGACGCGCCGCCGCTGCGGCCCGAGGAGCCCGGCGCCGCCGGGCAGAGCTTCCCGCCCTCGCCCCTGCAGCTCCTTCTGGCGGCGCACGCGCACATCGCGGCGGTGAGCGCGGCGGCCAGCGCGCCGAGTCCGCGGGCGGGAGGCGTCACGGAGGTGGGCTTTGCGCCCGGCGAGGCGCTGTCCACGCTGGAGCGCCAGCTCTCAGCCACGGGGAGCCGCGCGACCGAGTCCGCGGTGGCGCCCGGCGCTGGGGTCTCGGAAGCGGCGCCCGGCAGCGGGGCCTCGGAGGCGGCGCCGGGCAGCGGCGCGTCCGCGGCCGCGCCAGAGCCCGGTGACGCGGGCGCGGCCCCGTCCGGGGGCCGGCCCGGCGCGCGGTCCGAGTCACCCTCCCCCTCGTCGCACCACAGCCCAGGCCACGGCGACGACTGAGGGCCAGGCCATCTCTCCAAACCCCACCTGCAGCGTTCAACACAATACTCGGCCGCCGCCGCCGGCACGGCGCCCGGCCACCTCGGCTCCTCTGCAATGGGCCATGCCCGTCCCCCAAACAATGTCGTGGCTCGTTTGATTGGCCTTTCACGGTGGCCTTGCTCTCTCCCTTTGCTCTCTCTTCTCTAATCGTGGGCTTGCGTCCCTGCTGTGATGCAGAGACTGTCTTCGCGCTCCTTTTCCCGTGGCGGGGCGGTGCCGCTCTGCGCGCGCGCCTGGGGCCCGCCAGCCTCCTTCTCCACCCGGACCTTCCCATCGTCTTCAGCCATTCCCTTGCCGCTGATTCTTCCAGCTTAGGTTTTAGGACTACAACACCTCCACCGAACGTGCTCTCAAGATTTGAAATGATCTCATTGCTGATCCCCCCGCACAAGCCTCCCTGGGACGGCCCAGGGGGCCAAAGGGCCCTGCTTCAGTCTGGAAAACCACCTCTCGGTCAACTGTGTAGCAGGCGCTCCCGTGCGTGCGGCGTGGCGGTACAAGGGGGATCGTCGAACAAGGCAATAGCTAAGAAGGTCAGCCGGATAAGGGAAAATAGTGATTGAAGGCGCTACACGGAAGCTGCCACGAAGGGAAGGAAGCAAAAATGGGACAGAGGGGTGCAGGCACACGCAATGCCAGTCAACGTGTACAACAAGTCGGGTCAAACTCGCAAGCAAACGCCGTGGGACAGTCGGTGCGCCGCGACAAAGCCCGTCACGAACCAGCACGCGCAGCAGAGCGCCATCACCGGCGGCCGGGGGCTCTGGATCGCAGCTAGGTAGACCCAGGCCAGCTGCGGTGCAGATGTGTGGGGAGCGATTGTACCCAATCAATAGGGAAAAGAAAGCGTCGCACAGTCCCAGGCACCAAAGAAAGCTAGAAGCACAAGTGCAGATCACGCCTTGTCAGTCGGTCGTGCCTCCTCGGCCCATGCACGTACCGGGAATAATAGGGCGAACAAAACCTTTCGCTGCAGCGCTGGTTGGTGCTGCAGAATGGGTAGGGCAATGAAGGCGGCATTGACTACTTTGGAGTACTCTCTCCAAATATATCATGACTGCCGTTGCCAGCACAGCTGCTCCTGATCACCCCATGCAAACAGTGCAACTCTCCCCCCACCCGACTTGCCTGACTGTAAAACCACCAGACGGCTGTTGTGAGAACAGCGACAGACAAGTGGAGGACGAGCCTCGCCGAGCCATCAGCAGGCGCCACTGGGACGGGTACCGGGTCCTCCATTCCCGCACTGTCCGCGGAGTCCAGGCCCAGCTTGTGAGGGGGCTGGGGGGCGCCCCCGTCTTGCAGCTGGTCCAGCTCTAACTGCGGCATCCGAGGCGGCTTTGCGCGGTCAACATACCTGAGTTTGGACACATACCTCAGTGCATGCAACCCCCGACGCATCGCACCAGCGTCTGTTTGAGCTTGCGGAGGGCCTTGCGTTTGTCCTGGGTCTGGAGATCTAATTGGTCTTGGAGCTCCTGCGCAGTGGGGAAAAATGCCGTCTCTGACTGCTCTGCTTGGTACAGACATACGCACGCACATTCACTGCCTCGGCCACCAGCCATTCCCGATCACGCCACCATACCCTGATTGTGGACCGGTAGGAGTCCTCGCGGCTGTGCATGTGGTCCAGAATCTTGGTCACCTCCTCAACCTTGGACCGAATTGGATGTTGAGATAAAAGTCTTTGAAGCGTGGCATTATGAACGCCAATATTGGCGTCTCCCACAAGTCGAGTGAGCCTCTTCCCCCGCTGCCTCACCTGGTTGGAAGGGACGAAGCCGTTCGGCAAAAAGTCGATCATGGCCAGCATCCGAAGGATGAAGCCGGCCACCCACTCGGCCCACGCAAAGCACAGCCGCCAGGGGGCCAGTACTATCCTCTGGCCGATATCCAGCCCTCCCTGAAGCAGCTCCAGCGGCAAGGCAGATATTTGCGATCGGTAGCTGAGGGCCAATTCCGAACTCCGCGGCCTCGCGCTGCGCAACATTGTGAACGCTTGCAGTTCCCGTTCTCAGAAGTGAAAATTTACAAGTCTCTTGTATATCATGCGAACGAATGGCGTCCTGAAGAAATATTTTCCCCGGAATTGCGCCGCTGCTGTGTAAGTCGTCCCTTCGCGACTGCGTCACCGAAACCGCACTCCCAGGATGATTGGGGATCAGATCGCCCTGCTCGCCGATCACAGCCTTGCCGTCCGCTCGAGCAGACACAACTCCCGCACGAGCACGGTGCGTGGCGATGATAAATAAGAACTTGTAGCTATCAAGATGGACGAGCCCACTCATGGATTCAGCGCTGAGCAGGCGCAGACGGTGGCCATGGAGGCTATCCAGCGCAAAATGTGCGGGGCTGTGCACCCGTATTTGGGACGAGCATAGGCAGAGTAAATATACTTTCAAACAAAGTATTACCGCACCATTCCACTTTGCAGGGCAGATCAGGCGCGGAGCATTCGCGAGGCGCTGGAGGCAGTGGGCCCCACCCAGGGCATGAATGAGCTTGTCGATAGGATGGGCAGCAAGCGAGCCGTGCTGCAGAAGATGCGCGCAGACCTGGAGACCATTTACAGGCGTCTGAGGTGAGAGTCCAAAATTTCATGGGCAATATCAATGGGGAGAAGGTCACTGCATACATAGAGATACGGAAGCCTGTGTGGGTCTTTGATACCGTCGCGGTGCCTGAACCTGTCCTTGCCCATGGCCCATTGGCGAGCGCAGGTCCATCAGGCAGCAGCTGCAGGCGTCGCACCCGTGGGCCTTTCAAGAGAGCAACGACGCGGCGGCGCAGCTGGCGGCGAGCGGCTCGGCAGCCACAATCGCGCTCCTGGACACGCAATCGGCCGTCGCGGCCGTGGGCGACTGGGCGGCCCACGCGACGTGGGACTGGGGCAGGGCAGCCGCGTGACGTCGACGCTGCAAGCCAGAAGCTGACGCGGACGCGGCATCGTTGAAGAGGGAGCCGGGCGTGTAGAAAAAGGATTGTCGATCCGCGGCCGGCGTCGACCCTGGTCGTGATCTAGGCAGCGGCACCCAGCACGCGCAGCGCGGGCATAGCAGCGCGCAGCGCCAGCTCCGTGGCGGGGCCCGCCACCATGATGGTCCGCTCCCTGCTGCCCCGCTCGCCGATAAAGGTGTGCGTGGGAAGCCCGGCCTCCCTGCGGAGAAAGATCGGTTTGGCATCGAGTGGCGGCGGCACTTGGACGAACAAGAAGCCGGGCGCGGCTCTTTGAGATGGCGGCCTTGCGGCAATGCAGCCAGCCTTCACCACCCCCCTCACACCGCACCTCGCCGCCGCTTGGGCCTCCGAGAGCTGCGCGTCCGAGGCGGCGGCGAGCACAAGCATCTGCCTGCCGGACGCATCCTGCGATTGGGTGCGAGCAGAGCCCATTATGTAGGCGAGGCGTGCGACAGAAGCTGCGGCATGTATCACGTGGATGGACAGCGCGTCGCAAACCGGGTGTAAAATCATATATGTGCCCCCCCCAGCAAACTCACCCAGGCCCTCAGCGTCTCATCTCGCCGCTTCCACAGCTTCTTAAACATGCCCAGAACTGTCCAGGCGACACCAGACACGAGCAGCGCGACGTCCTGCGTAGCAAAATAGGGGCAGGGCAGGGGTGCGATGAGACGAGGCAGCACTGGGCACGAAGGATGCTCCATACCCTATTCTTAAGCCCGTCCAGAGCGGCCACCAGCACATCCCAGACTACATACCTTGTCTGCCAGACCCTCACGCACGATGATGGCCATCCGAGGCGCCTCCCCTGCTGGGCTGCCGTTTGTGGCGGGTGCTGTCGCCGTCTTGGACGGGGATGGGGCGGTGGCTACGCAGGGGGTTCAGAGCAGAATGCGCGTCGGGGGGGTGCACTCCAAGCATTGCCCACCACTCACCACACACACACATTTAAAATATAGTTGCATACGATGCGCAATTCCGTGATGCAATTGGCCTCCGTCAGTCCCTCGTACAGCTTGCGGGCGAGGCCAGGCTGGCCAGGCTGCTGGCGCTCCAGGAAGGCCGCAGGCTGGTGCTCGCGTTCGCATTCTTGACGCGGCCCCACAGGTAGCCGACCGCCAGGCCCCCGGCAAAAATCGAGCCGCCCAGCACCAAGAGCGAGGAGCCCTGGTGCGAGGGGCTCCACCCAGGCGCCTGGACCATAGTGCTCACACTCGACCGCTCACACTCTTTGGGTCTCGCTGTGCGTGTGCAGTTCGACAATGGCACACGAACAAAGGCTACAGTATCAGTACAATGTCATCAAATTCTGTGGCAATATTGGTCCTGGGATCGGTCGATGCGGTCGTGGCGCTGCACTTTTTCAAGGAGGCATTTGCCATGTCGCCCGGCGCGACGACATGCAGGCGCCATGCAAGCGAGATTTGCATGCGCTCGAAATCGCCTTCCCTGTCAACAAAAGCCATTATTTTGCGTCTGCATATTAAATCTCACATAATCACGTTGCCATTGTGAGGATATAGGGACAGGCTGCCCGATGGCGGGCCGGGCGTTCAAGGACCTGGGGTGTCTCTCCCCGGAGACCCTGAGCGTGCTTGACTCGTTGGGCTTCACCCGCTCCACGCCCGTCCAGGAGGCCACCATTCCTCTTTTTTGCGGGCACAAGGATGTGGCGGTGGACGCCTGCACCGGCTCGGGCAAGACGCTGGCGTTTGTGCTACCGGTGGTGGAGCGGCTGCGCCGCCTGGAGAGCCCTCTCCACAAGCACCAGGTGCGTGGAGATTGCATTGTCGGCACGAGTAGTTAGTTGGTTGCTGATATGCTACGCCCTTTCAAGGGTATAGAGCGTCGAAAGGCCATTGTTTCGTCAAGCTATTGATATCTGTCGTTGTGCTCTGGGCAATGGAGCAATCATGGAGAGACCACCTATTATTCGCTCTTCCTGTCCCAGGTGGGTGCGGTGATCATCTCCCCCACTCGAGAGCTCTCAAGGCAGATATTCACCGTCGCCGAGCCCTTTGTCGCCTCTGTCCCGGGACTCTCCGCGGCCCTGCTCGTGGGCGGCAGGTGCGCTGGAGTGGATACTTTGGGAATTGCAACAGCATCTGGGCGTACCCTAGTCCGCACATTCCTAAATCAAATCGTATTCACTCCTGTGCAAGAAACGCAATGCATACATAAAACCACTTCATCACAACAACCCAATGCCCTGCCACAGCGACCCGAGCGTGGACGTCCGGCGTCTCAAGGAGCAAGGGGGCAACGTGCTGGTCGGCACCCCCGGCCGGCTGGAGGACGTTCTGCGCCGCTGCAGCGCCTGGCTGGAGACGCGCTCGACCGAGGTGCTGGTGCTGGACGAGGCCGACCGCCTGCTGGACATGGGCTTCCGGGCGCAGCTGGACGCCATCATGGCGGCCCTGCCCCGCCAGCGCCGCACCGGGCTCTTCTCGGCGACGCAGACGGACGCCGTGCAGGCCCTGGCCCGCGCCGGGCTGCGCAACGCCCTGCGCGTCAACGTCGCCGTCGCCGAGATTGCCGGCGCGGAGCGGAGGAAGGAGAAGGAGGAGGGGGCGGCGTCGGGGGATGCCGCAGCCTCGGATGCCAAACCCGCATCAAGCGACCCCGTGTCGGCCGCGCGGCGGACGCCCGGGTCGCTCAACATCCGGTGCGTGACCGTGCCGGCGGCCGACAAGCTCGCGGCGGTGGCCGCCTTCATCCGGGCGCACCCGGAGGCCAAGACCATCGTCTACTTTCTGACCTGTGCCTGCGTGGACTACGCCACCAAGACCCTGCCCGCGCTGCTCCAGAGGGTGGGCGAGGGGCCCGGGGGGCGGGCGGAGGAGACGAGCGCCGAGTCGGGTGCGACGACGACGACAACCAAGAAGCAGCAGAAGAAAAAGAAAGAAGGGGCGCAGGAGACCAACGACTCGGCGGACGCCGGCACGAGTGGCGCATCGTCTTCAACTGACTTTACAACCAAACAGTTGATTGCCGCTACACAAAACGCGAACACTTCCAGCCAAGTACCCACAATTCACTCGCTGCACGGGCGGATGAAGCAGGCGGCGCGCGAGGCGACGCTGGAGGCGTTTGGCAGCGCGGCCGAGCGGGGTTCGGTGCTCCTGGCAACAGACGTCGCGGCCCGCGGCCTGGACATCCCGGACGTCGACTGGGTGCTGCAGGCGGACCCGCCCCAGGACCCGGCCACCTTTGTGCACCGCGTGGGCCGCACGGCGCGCATGGGCCGCGCCGGCGAAGCGCTGCTTCTCTTGCTCCCCAGCGAGGACGCGTATGTCCGCTTCCTGGAGCTGCGCGGCGTGCCCGTGGCGCGGGCGACCGCTGCGGACGTGGTAGGGCGCCACGCCTGGGCGCTGGCCGACGCGTCCGGTGCCGGCGTTTGTGCGGTCGCTGTCGCTGGCGGACCGCGCGGTGATGGAGGCCGGGGTCAAGGCCTTTGTGTCCTTCATCCGCGGGTACAAGGAGCACCAGTGCAGCTTTATCTTCCGCCTGGGCGACCTGCCCATGGGCCAGCTGGCCACGGGCTTTGGCCTGCTGCGCCTGCCGCGCATGCCCGAGCTGAAGAAGACGAGGATCGAGGGGTTTGCGCCCTGCGACGTCGACCCGGAGACGGTGCCCTTCCGCGACCGCGCGCGCGAGAAGCAGCGGCAGGCGCTGCTGGCGCAGCGCGCGCGCGAGAGCGCCGCGCCCAAGAAGCGCGGCCGCGAGCCGCCGCGGCTCACGGACGCGCAGCGCGCCAAGCGCGAGGCGGCCGAGGCGGCCGCCGGCGCCGGCGCGGCGCGCGGCTGACCGCGGCACGGCGCCGCGCGCTGGCCGCCGCGGACGACGCCGAGGAGCTGCGCCAGGAGTACCAGGCGCTCCAGCGCCTCAAGCGCGGCAAGATCTCGCACCGCGAGTTCAACAAGGTGATCGGGCTCGTGCACGACCCCGCCGCCGACGGCGACGGCGGGCGCCTTGTCAAGGCCATGCAGCAGCGCGTCACCAGGATCAAGCGCAAGCAGCAGAAGAAGGACAAGCGTGAGCAGGCGGCGGCTGGCAGCAATTGAGAGGAGTGCTTTTTTGGGGGCTCGTGCTGCCGAACGATGTGCCACTGATTTCATTGACCATGCCTTGCCAGCGCGGCATTCGCATGCTTCTTACACGTGCGTGCTAGATGGTAAAGGATGCGACAAGAGATTATAAAACCAAGCGCGCGAAAGGAAAGCAGAAGAAACCTAGACTTGTTCTTGGACTTGAGAGCTTTGAATGATAAAATCTCCAGGTTCTGGAAAGCTCACACGCCTAAAGCGGCAAGACACATGCGTGGCATTGTGTCAACGCCGGCAGTATGAATGCCAGCATCCACGCCGCCTCCGCTTGCTGCCCAGTCAATGGCCACACTACTCCTATTTCTTCTTGTCACCGCCGCCATCCTGGCTAAGCAAGACGTCTCGCAGGCGGAACGCCTCCCGCTGCAGCCGACCCAGACGCTCCAGCTGGTCGGGGCTGAGCTTCTCCACGATCTCCGGGGGCATGTCCCCCGAGGCGTCGGCCGGGGCCACGCCCCCGCTGTCCGCGATGCTCTCCGAAGAGTGCAGCATGCGGAGGTACCCCTGCCACTCGCCCACAAACTGCTTCCACTGCTCCTCCGTCGTCTTGCCGCGCAGGTGCTTCCGGAACTCGTCGCGCACAAAGGTCGTGCCCAGGTCCCGCATCGGCGGCGGCAGCTTCTCCTGGTGCAGCCTCAGGATGGCCCGGAAGAGGCGCAGAATGGGCCGCGCCGCTTCCGCCGGACTGCTCGCCATCGCGCGCTGTTGTTCTTACTGATCCACGAGCAGCGAATCGGTAAACCCTCAAGTGTGCGTCGATCCGCCCGACGCTGCCGTCCCTGCCGCCACTACGCGTGCCTTTGCTCTTGAAGCACGCTGCCGCCGGCGATTTCCTCGTCCAGCCGCAAGACGCAAACCCGGAGGAAAGCGCCCGTCTATAAGAGTGCTAGTCTAGGAAGACTTGGCGGGAGCGCCGGTGAGGGCGTTCAGAGCCTGCGTCTCGGCCTCCACGATCTGAGCCTCCTGGTCCATGGCGATGATCAGCGGCACGACAAGCACGAGGAAGGTGGTCCCGGCGATCCAGGCGGCCTTGCCTGCGGGGTGCACACAATGCGCTCCATCAATTGCACCGTCATTCTCATGCCATTGCATGCCCCTGCATCTGCCGTGGGGAGCGCATCCTTACCGGTGCTCTTGCTCAGCTTCCACAGACCGTAAGGGACAGACTCCAATGCCTTCGAGAAAGCCATCGCAAGGGATCTCGTGTTGGCTCAAAGTGTATCACAGTGATGTCGAGAAGCGCAGCGGGAGGCGACGTGCGCGACCAAGGGGACGGGCCCCTCCATCGCTTGCATGCCCCGCGACGGTCCCGCGGAAAGCACGGCAAGAATCGTTCCAGTAATCCCCGCGCCAGGCACTGTCGTCGTGGCGATCCATTCCGTCTAGCCCGTACCGAGCGCCCAGTGGTGAAATAGGGCGCACGATTGCTCGACCAACCAAAACAATATATACAACCATCGATGCTGCTTAGAGCACGATGCCAGGAAGGCGGAGCTAGGAGCGCGGCGCGGAAACTGCCAGGGCTTTGAACAAGGGGGCCATGAGCCGATTTGTGATCGACTTTGATGCAGACGACACCCGTGCGTAGCATTTGGTGTGTAAGAGTTGGTATTGTACAGGGTGTTTTGTGATTTGACTGTCGTCTCACGGATGAATACGTCGCCTGCAGCCCCAGTAAAGAGCCCACAGCGGCTCTCGCGGGCGGCAGGCCCCGCCCCTTCCGGCGCTGCCGATGATTATGCTTCCCTGCAGGCCAAAATAGACGCTTTGCGCCGGGTCATCGAGGGGCGGGCACACGGAGAGGTGCGTGCGGGCGTGCCGAGACGGCAAGCTCCTGGTCACCCAGCCTGGTTGCCACAGCAATTCAGCCCTTGTTCCGCACCGGCCCCGCCACAGACATCAAGCGCCAAGCCAGCGGCGCAGCGGGAGTCCAGCAATGGCACTGGGTCAAGAGCCCAAGCCGTGTCTTCACCTTCGCGCACGCAGGCGCATCGAGGGCGGGGATCGCCAAAGAGCGCGGACGCTGGAGCGCCGCGAGCGACCCTCCCTCACAAGACGGACTCGGACCCACGGCGATCGACCTCAAGCACGTCGAGCAGAGGCACCGGGTCGAGGCCCTCGTCGCGCGATGGAGGGAGCAGCGCGGAGGCTGCTATGAAGGCCTCGCAGGCCACGCCCGACAAGCGGAAGCGGGACTCGTCGGACGCCTCGCTGCGCTCACGCCGGGCAAAGGCGGAGTCAGGGCCGGACGAAGCATGTGCACGGAGTGAGAGCAAGGCGGACGGGTGCGACGTACTTGCGGCGCAGGTGCGCGCCTCGAGCCCCACGCGGCTCGCCCTGCGCCAGGCGCTGCTGCGCGCCATCGCGGGCGACACCAAGGGCGCGGCGGCGGTTGCGACGCTGGCGGGAGTCGCGCTGCAAGAGTCTGGAGTGCAGGACGCGGCCGGGAACTGGAGGGCGGCCATCATCCAGAGGCGGCGGGAGGCCTTTTGGGCGCGCGCTGAGCGGTCCGTGTGCGCCCAAGGCGATCTGGGCAGGAGCATGGATCTGGCCCCGCCGCACACGCAGCTGGCGCAGGGGCCCGGTCCCGTGGAGGAAGCCCGGGCGTCCGCCGGTGGCGTCAGCCTGGGCGGCATCGCAACCGCTGAAGCCAGCCCCGATCGAGCCGCGCTTGACACTGCTTGCCAGGGCAGCGAGCTCTGGCCCGAGCCCCAGTCCCCCGCCCCCACCGTCGCGCTGCCGAGCGCATTCAAGACCGGCGAGGCGGGGGATGAGGCGACGTCCGCCGCGGCAGGCAAGGCGTCGACAGCTACCGCCGCTGAAACTGGCATCGATGGCCAATCGGTTCCGGCTGTGTCAGTGGGCGCGGCTGGTCTGGACGTCCCCCAGCCTACCGCGACAGGTCCGGCTCTCGCTCCGCCTCTGGATCTCCCACCACCAAGTGCCCGCCCAGCCTCCCCGCCGCAGACCCCTCTTGCAGCCGGCACGCCTGCGTCCGATCAGCAGCCGGCACAGGGCGCCGTCAAGCTTCCAGCTCCGGCGCATGCGGGCGATGTCGCAGGCCCCGCCCGAGCACAGGTGCGCCCTGCGAGCGCTCAATCCTCGCAGTCGATTCCGGAGGCGTGTCCAGAAGCGCCGCGGGCGGACGCGAGCGCGGTTCCGGACTTGCCAAGCGCCGGGGAGCAGGCGACGCCGTCGTGTGTGAGTCAGGAGTCGGAGCCCATGGAGCTGGACTCTGAGGATGAGATGCAGCCGCGGAGTTCGGACGAGTCCAAGTTTTGCGCTCGCTGGGGGCACAGGCGCTGCAGCGGTGCCTCCCCCGGCGATCGAGATCTACCCCCCTCTTCCTCCCATGACCCAGCCCAAGGGTGGGGCAGGCCCGCGTCTTCCGGAGAGGGCTGCTGTCGAGCCCAAGGGTGCCGCCGTTCCACCGCTTCCAAAGAGGGCTGCTGTCGAGCCCAAGGGCGCCGCCATTCCGCCGCTTTCGAAAAGGGGTGCTGTCGAGCCCAGGGGTACGACTGCTCCACCGCTTCCGGAAAGAGCTGCTGTCAAGCCAAAGGGTGCGGTCGTTCCACTGCTTTCCAAGACGGCTGCTGTCGAGACCAAGGGTATGAGTGCTCCGCCACTTTCGGAGAGGGCTGCTGTCAAGCCCAAGGGCGCGGTCGTTCCACCACTTCCCAAGACGGCTGCTGTCGAGCCCAAGGGTACGAGTGCCCCGCCACTTCCAGAGAGGGCTGCTGTCAAGCCCAATGGCGCGGCCGCTCCGCTGCTTCCGAAAAATGCCACTGTCGAGCCCAAGGGCATGACCACTCCGCCGCCTCCGGAGAGGGCTGCTGTCGAGCCCAAAGCACACGTCAAGGCGACACGTGCTCGGTCCGAGTCTGACGTGGGTCGTGATAATGCCTTGCAGCCTTGCCCGTCCGCCCGCTCCAGCCCCGAGGGCCTCCCCCTCTTGCCTGACAGCGAGGGGCCTGATATCCGGGTGGATCTTGTGGCGAGCTTCTACACGCGCCTGGAGGCCTGTGGACAGAGCGTGTTGGCCGCGATGCGCAGCGGCGGTCTGGCGGCGACAAACTCTTGCGACCCGGGCGCCCGCCTCCTGGACGCCGCGGCCCCGCGGCGCCGTCGACCCGGATTGGCCGCTGTGCCCTTTCGAGCTGCGCGGGACGTGCGAGGACAGCGCGTGCCGCTTCCAGATGCGCGTCGATCTGCAAAACGCGCGTGAGGGTAAGGAGGATCCGGCGCGGGCAAAGGCGGCGCGCCACACGGCCATGGAGACGGAGATCCCTCGCTACGCCGCGCTTTCCGCCGACGGCCGGCGGCGTCTGTGGCGCAACCCCACCTTTCGATCGGGGCTCCTGAGCTCGGTCTCGCAAGTATCGCCGCCGGGCTTCTGGAGATTTGTCCCGGGATCCGTGGTATCGGTCCAAGCAGGTGCGGCGCCAGCCGACGTGCCAGAGGCTCCGGAAGGGTCCGCAAGGCACGCGCGCCAGCAAGGTCGTTACTTTAGCGTTCCGGAAAGCAATGCAACGAGCACTGCACAGAAGCAGCCTGCCTCGGCAGATTCAAAAGCTCAGCCGACGGCTGAGCCCGCGGCCTCAAGCGCCGGGGCGCCTGCCGACCAGCCCGTTAAGGCTTGGGTCGAGCAGGCGCTCGCTGGAACCGCAGCGAGGTGGCCGAAACCACCTGGGCCGGTGCTTGAGAGCCTGCCGTGGCTGCGTTTCTGCATCGAAAAAGCGAACAAGTGCTCCCCAAACAGCAAGGGCAGCGCTCCTAAAGGAGCCTCCTGGTTCTGCGTTGCAGCCTGGCAAGCCCTGGGGTGCCCATTCGTTCCCAAGGATAGTGCGCCCAGCAGTTTTTCTGCCCCAAGAACCGGACCTGCCATTGGCGGCAGCGATCCTGGCCATGGGCGTGGCACGCTTCCCGGAAGCAGAGGACCTCTGGACGCAGTTCTTGCGAGTGGTCCCCGGGCTGCGCACGCTGCAGGGGCCGCGCCCCCGCTGCCTGGGCAACGGCCAGCTGCCGGCGCTGCTAGGAAAGCTGCCAAAGAGCGCAGCCCCCTACCTGGAGCTGAGCCAGCGAATGGTGGACGGGCGAGACGCGCTGGGCGTGCTTCGCGGCGGTGTGCACGTGCTGCTGACCGCCTTTCACCAGTCGCCAAAGAAGCAAGGCCACAGGCCTCTCCACGAGGCCACCCGGCTTGCGCTCCGCATGTGCGTCGTGCTGGACGCGCTCCAGACGGTGACGGATGGGGAGTTCAACCACAACCTGTGGCTGCCGAATGAGCTTGCGGGCGGAAGGTGGCAGACAGGCCAGCAGCCGTCGATTCTGCCACGCACGGCAAACCCGATGCAGCAGCTCCTGCCCCTGCTCTGGCGAGAGGGCGCCGGCATCCTGGGCCCATGGTGCTTGACCCTGGCAACAATGACGACTGGTCTGCGCCTGCCCGAGGTGCGGGTCGAGTGGCTTCAAGGGGGTTGCTGGGAGGTGCTCGCGCGCTCCCAGAGCCTCGATGGTTCCGGCAAGGCAGGGTAGCTTGCGTGCGCGCAGTTTTCTTTGACCCACAGTATCGGTTTCGACTTTGATGCTTTGCTCCTTCCTTTTGCAGGACATGGATGAGGTGCTGGCCGGGGACTGGTGGCCCGTTCCGGTGCCGACCTTTGAGCGTGAGAAGCTGACAGTGAGCGCGTGCGTCCGCGCCGCGCACCTGCTGGGCATGCTGCGCCGCAGCCTGAGCGGCATCAGCTCGATGTTGCTTCCCACGCGAGTGGACGGCACCAAGGGCGTCGCGATTCGCTCGCTGGCGGCGCAGCGTCTCGCGGCGCTGAGCCTCGTGGACCAGCGCCCCAAGGGCGTCGGCCTGGGCTGGCTGTGCACGGCCTCCGGCCTGGCGTCGGCGGGCGTGCTGGAAGGGGCGACAGACGGCGCGCAGGTGCGGCGCCGGCTCGCCGAGGAGCTGATGGAGGACTGCGTGTGGCTCTGCAGGAAGGCCCTGGAGCACGGAAAGGCCTCGTACGGGCCCGCCACGGCCGCCACGGCGCCGCCAGATGAGGTCCTTCGCCTGGCGCGGGCGTCCATCCTGATGCTGCTGGAGAGCGAGGAGGCGCCCGGCGGGGCGACGCCCGCGGCTCGGCGCGTGCTCGAGGCGCTGCGGACGGGGCAGCTCCACCCGGCCGTGGCGACGGCCGTGGCGGGCCACGTGGCGCTGCGCGCCGGCTCGCTGGCCGCTCGCGAGGCGCTCGGGTCTTGGGCCGCCTCCGTGGGCACGGCGCGGTGCCTGTGGCCCGTCCGCGGCTCGGTGCCCGACTTGTGGCAGTCGGTCGACGCTGTGCAGCAGAGCCGGGTGCCCCCGCCGCCCCCCATCACCATCGCCTCTGAGGCCGTTTTTTACGACATGTGCGTGCACGGCCGCCAAGCCGGGCCGCGACGCGTTTCCCGGGACTTCAGCTTCCACGCGCAGGCCGCGGCGCGGCTGCACGCGCTGCTGCCGCGGGACCCCCGCTCGCGGCTGGGGGTGTCCGCGAGCGTGTCCGCCACCGACTGGCGCTCGCTCTTCTCAGATTACCGACACCTGACCCATTACCTGGGGCTATCACCAATGTCGTACGTGGAGGCTGCTGCCGTGGTGGCCACCTCAGCCGCGCCGCCGGCGGCCAAGGCCAGCGCGATCGCCACGGCCCTGCGCTACAGGCCTGACGGCGCGCCGAGGGCTGGGATCGCGCCGCCGCTGGAGGACCAGGACGCCGCGAGCGTGATGGCGGAGGTAGCCCGACGCGCGCAGCCGGTCTATCCGCTGAGACGGCTGGGGACGCTGTCGCTGACCCGGGGCCTGGAGAGCCTGCTGAACGCGCTGGGACCCGAGGACCGCACGGCGCTGGCCTCCAAGCTCGCCTTTGAAGTGGCGCCCGACGCGCGGCCCGCGCCCGGCGCCGCGGCGGTGCTTCTGGCGCTGGCGCGGCGCGCGCTGGGCGAGGCGCCTCCCGGGTGCGCCTGGCGCGACCCAGCGCTCTCGTGGTGCATCCACGCCCTCGTCACGGCGCTGATATCCGCCAGCCCGCCGGCGCCGGAGCGCGTCTGGGACCAGGCAAGTGGTGGGGGCTGGAGATGGGGGGTTGCGCTGGCGGTTTGTGGGAGGGCTGGTTTCTGGAGGAACGGTCGAAGTGTGCGCCCCTGGAGAGCGCAAACGCACGCGGCCGGCCAATTGCTGTGACAAACACCCGAGGCGGCGCACGGCGGTTGTATCTGTGCATTCGCTGAGCGAATCGTGGCGGTTGTGTGGGGGATAACCTGCAGTCCACGTAGTCGTGCTTGTCGCGCGACCGGGGTCCGATGACAGGCCCCCGGCACTCCCCTTCCCCTCCCATCCCGCAGGCGGTGGAGCTCATCGCCGAGTGCTCGGCGTTGTCGGCCGCAGAGGTCGCCCAAAAGGCGCTGGCGCAGCACCCCTTCAGCAGGACCCTCTGGGAGCGACTTTGCGCGCTCAGCGCCGCGGCGGAGGAGGGGAGCGAGGCGCTCACCGAACGCGTGGTCAGCCGGGCGCTCAAGCGGGGTATCGTTCTCCGCAGCGGCTCCACTGGCGGCAAAGGGTAGTGTGGCATTTTTAGGATAGGTAATTGTGTGCGTGGCCCTCCGGTGGATGGCCCTCGGCGGTTGGATGCGTTGGCGGTTTTCCTGGCAAGGTGAGGTCGAGCGTTGCACTTGGAGCTGAAAGACGGGTGGACAAGAGGCCTTGCGAGCGAGGAGAGGTCCCGGCGAGGTATTTGACGCGGTGCGCGCCAGCGGTTGCGCAGCCTCCTGGGAGCGCTCTGCTGCATCAAGCCTGTAGCGTCTGTAACCTTGGCGAAGAACATGAGTCGATCCTTTCAAACTTTAACAGCCAAAACTTGCAAAAAGCGCATACAAATAGAGAGAGAAGGGTCGTCTGGCAAGCCGGTTCAAGCTGCGCTGGCAGATGCTGGCGCCAGCGCGCCGCTCCGATCGAGGGCTGGCACACACACTGTACTGCCCTCCCATCGAGGCGTGTCCAGGGTCGAGGTAATTCAAGTGCGGTTCTGGGCCTGCCCGAGTGGCAGGCGCGTCTGTGATACGTCATGAGAATCAAGTGTTGGGGATGATGCGCTTGCAAGTGGTGGTCGGGGTGCCAGAAGAATACCCAGCCCTTGCCCCGAGCGAGCCCATTGGATTGCTGCCCCGCCACGCGTCCTGCTCGTCACATCTTCATGCTGCTCTTCAGCGCCCTGTGCTGAAGCTCGTGGTAGCTCCACGCCTCCCCGGCGCCGAGCCCGATGACCTGCAGTCCCGCCGCCGCGGCCTTGCGCCGCTCAGTGGCCTGTCAAGGGAACGTTCAGATATTTTGATAATAGAGCAATGCCTGGGAATGGCAATTTAATATGATCAATCTCATCTCGATGGTGTCCATCAGCCAGCGCACCGGGAGACCGTGAGGCCACGCCTGGAGGAGCTGCGCCTCCGTGGCTCGCCGCGCTTTCTCCGCAACCTGCTTGGCAGCGTTGACCTCGCTCCAGCGCCGAAACCTTGCCGCGTCCCTGTTGAAAAGTGGGTGATGTGCGACGTTCATCAAAGTCTGCACAAAATGTTGTGGCTCCCACGTGCGAATTCGCCATGCGAGAAAGAAAGGCAACACCTCCCCTTTTACAAACCTCTCGCTCGTGTCGGGCTGCGAGGCCCGGCGTTCCTCGAGGACGGACCTCGCCGCGAAGCGGGGCGCTTGGGCCTGGTAGGTCTTTTGCCGCCCAAGGTCCCAGGTCAGGCCGTTTTCCTGCTGCGTGCTGCTGGTGCCCCGGCGCGAGGGCGGCCTCGGCTGGGCCGCCGGCGCGTGCCAGCGCAGGTGCTCGCCCACCGACGACTCCTGCAGCTTCCTGTACGACGTGTTTTGGCAGCGCGCCGAGCCACGGCCCTGCACACGAGGATGTGGGTTTGTGGGCGTGGGTAGATGGCATTTATTGGCATGCTGTGAGGCACACTATTGTACCTCCTTGGTGCCCCTGCACATGCGCTCTTCTGCTCGCAACCCTTTTTCTCAAGACAACCACCTCGATCCTCTCACTCACCCACTGCGTGGCAAAGCCGTGCTTCTGCTCGTTGCTGGACACGGCGCCCAGGTACGAGGCCCGCACGGCGCTTCGGTGCAGCACGCTGGGCGTGAGCCAGGTGGCGGGCTTGGGAGCGGCCGGCGCGCCCGCGGGCACCTGCCCCATCACCCTCCAGGCCGTGGAATTGGCTGCGTCCGAAGCGCCGTGGCCACTGCGCACGGAGAGGCATTGCCCAAGAAGCCGTTAATTGCATCCATTGAGGTTTAAAGCTTCCTGTCAAATTTTGCCAGTCCATGGAATAACGCGCCTCGCCCACAATCACCCACCTTTTTCCATTCCTAAAATAGCACGTGCCTGGTCATTGGCGAAGCTGCCAGGCGCCGCGTGAGCCCCAGCTGTATCCTGCCTGAAAAACCGAGTGCCAAGGCGTGGGCGAGCGTCAGTATCGCGCTGTTCTAGGATCCCCATCAATAAAACTCCCATTCCGAAAATGGTGCAACCACCGTGCACTCGCACCAGATTTGGAGGTGGCCAGGCTGGCTTTTGGCAGCACAAATCGATCCTGGGATTGGGAAAGTAACTTGAAACGTGGCCTTTCATGCCTCCAGGAAAGTTTATTTTCCATTGTACCGCCGTTCCCCTCCCCATGTACGGGACTGACCTGCCCAGCTCCCTTTGAGAAGTCGACCTGGCCGGGCAACGACCCGGCCTCCCTGTCACGCCGCGCGATGCCCATGCTGCCCAGCCTCGAATGCGCAATACACCTACAAACAATTCAATACGTTTGTCGAACTCAGGTTTTGATGGCCTGCGGTTCAGGAACCGTGCATATGTGTAGGTCCCGAGGAAGGGGAGCAGTCGCCGAGGGCCGAAATCCAGGGCTCCACTCCCGATGCAAAAAACCTCGACGCCTGGGCTGCAAGTCCTCAATAAAAAATATCAAAAATCCATGGCGCACCGATAGCGGGTGGAGACGAATGAGCTCGCCGTTCGATTGCAAAATTGTCAGTTCGACGCGAGCGGTAACCAACTCGCGGGCTCAACGTACAGGGTCATCTTGTCAACGGCATGGAGGCCGACGGTAGTTTCAACTCTTCAGCACAATCGCATGCACATTCTAGACAGCACTTAACAGTGCTTTTCGATGATGTAGGCGTACTGCCATTATTCAATTTTTGGCAATCAAAGCTGCCTGCAGAATCTTTGGCAACCTAGCCACGTCCCCTCGATGTTGCGGGGAGCGCCAGCGGGCACTGCTGATCTTGCCCGATCATGGACAGCTGTGAAGGATATAGTTACGGACGATCGCACAAGGACGTTGATAAAAGCTTGATTTTCTGGCATTTAGTGCATGATGAGATCGAGTGCGATGCATTCGGAGCAGCGATCGCGGCGCGTGCAGGGCCGCGGGCTTTAAATGCCAGGCTGGGTGCTGGGCACGGGGAGGCATGACGAGCTACAGGCGTCGATTCGGCACGTCCGGTGGACTGGTGCGCAATTTTGATAGGGCTGTTGAAAGAGCAATTATACCGAAATGAAAGTCGATACGCGTTCAGGCCCGCGGTCCACGGTCCCATGCCCACTTCATGCACCCCCCATCCCAGCTCAATGCCTTGGCTCACCGGGTCCTGCAACACATCAGGCGGTCGGACCCAGGGCGGTCCCATGCGTACACTCGACAAGGTGGTGGCCCCGGTAGGCGCGCCAGGAAGAGGCATGTGCTGCTATTTTCGCTGCTGGCCATTGCCATGTGGCTGCTCCTCTCAACTCGCTTTGCGTCGCACCACCCGGTGGCGGCGGTGGCGGAGGCGGGCGAGCAAGAGCATGAGACGAAAAAGGTACTTGCGCCGCGGCCCCCCGACGCGCCCTTCTCCGGCAGCCCCAAAGTGGCACTGCTTTTCCTGACCCGCGGCCCAATGCCGCTGGAGGAGCTCTGGCACGACTTTTTCGAGCAGGCTGCAATTCTCAAGCACCGGGAGGCGCCTGGGCTTGGGGCCTCGCGATCGCTTTTGTCTGCTGCGGCGGTGGTCGGTGGGACGGCAAATGGCACGGAAACGTCGGGCCACTTGCCTCCCCCGGTCGACCGCCTGCACGACCTGCTGGACCCCGCGACCGGGCTCCTGCGACTGCCCACGGACCTGCGCCTCCACGACGAGGCGCTGGCGGCCAAGCACGACGAGCACAACGAGGCGCGGGCGGCCACGCTGGAGGCGCCCTTTTGCGCGACCAGCGAGGCCGACCCGGCGGGGCCCATCGCGCGGCAGGACCTCTTCTCAGTGCACACGCACACCCGGGCGGCCTACGCCTACCCAGAGCAGTCCATCTTTGCCGGGACGCAGCTCCGGCGGCGCGTCTTTGTGCACTGGGGCCAGTACTCTGTCGCCGAGGCGATGCGGCGGCTGCTGCAGGCGGCGCTGCTGGACCCGCGCAACCAGCGGTTTGCCTTCCTCTCCGAGTCGTGCGCGCCGCTCTTTCCACCCGCCGTCGTGCACGCGCAGCTCCTGGCCGACACGCGCAGCCGGGTTTCCCCCTGCCCCAAGCCGGGCCACCCGGCGGCGCGGTGGGGCAACCAGCTGCACAAGCCGGGGCTGCTGTCGAGGAGGCAGTGGCGCAAGAGCAGCCAGTGGATCACGCTTCTGCGGCACCACGCCGAGGTGCGCTGGCTTTATTTATTTTTTGTGGCAGCTATCGCTGCTACTTTGGATATTTGGAATGTTCGGGCGTGTTGGTTGTGCGGAAAATTGGAGGTTGTTCACTTAAAATGTCGTCTCCCGCCCTTTTTCTCTCACACCCCAGGTGGCCGCCGCCGACGATGAGCTCAGCGCCTGGTTGGAGCAGCAGTGCTACTCGCTCAACCACGCCGCCGGCATCACCCTGCCGCCGTACCTCCAGCGCCGGCTGGAGGCCCAGGGCGCCGAACTGGGAGACCGGCCCTGCGTGGCCGACGAGCACTACTTTGCGACGCTCCTGGCCGTGCGCGACCTGGAAAGCGAGGCGAGCGACCCCGCAGACTGGGCCAAGTGGGGGGGCGGCTGTGCTTGCTCAATCATCCTCATTGCTGCTATTATTTCAGATGAGAAAATGCGTATACCCCCTTGAGTCTAATCTCATGCACCAACCCCTCGTACTCCGCGCACCCCAGGTATCGTGCGAGGGCACGCTGACGTTCACCGAGTGGGAGGAGCCGGCTTGGAGCCCCAAGCTCTTCACGGCGGCGGCGGTGGACGCCGAGACGCTGCAGGTCATGCGGCGCGGCCGCTGGGAGCAGCGCCCCTGCCCCGCGCTGCGCGCGATGAGCTCCGCCTTTGGGCTGTACCGGCCCTCGTCCGACGCGGGGAGGGAGCCCTACAAGCCCATGCCCGACCGCTGCATGCTCTTCGCCCGCAAATTCGCGCCGGACGCGGTGCAGCCCTTGCGGCACCTGGGAAAGGCCTGCGGGACCGAGGGCCTGGCCCTGGATGTGGCCTGCGTGTCGGCGGACGCCTGGGCCACGGCGGCCCTGGTCACCTCGGAGGCCTGACCGAAATGTGGATCCGGAGGATCCACGACCGGGCTCGCACCGATGCCCGGACCCACGCACGCGATCGTTGCCCTTGACACTCTTTGCCCAACTAGCTTCGCTTGTCATGCCCCCTGTCGAATTGACGGCCGAGCGCCCGCCCGTCTCGAGCTGAAGAGAGACATTGCGTGCGGCGTGGTGCGAGGCCCCTTGTACACTCCAGCCTGACAGCGATCGCCCTCATGGCCTAGCGCTCGGTGCTTTCCATGGCGAGCGCGGGGGCGCAGGGCGGACGCCTGCGCTCGTTTCTCGATCGTGCGGCCTGGTACCTCAAGGCCGCGGCGACCATCCACGTCGTCAGGACGTATGTTGCCGAGTTCACCGTGGTAAGTCCGGGGCTGGGTCGTCGTTGAGTTTGTGTCAGATTCCTGGGGCGAGATGTTTGTTGCGAATTGTGTATGTGACTTAATATGCGGTGCAACTGCATGCTTGATTGGGACTTGGTCTCTCCCTGGGTTGGACTGCCCTGCATGGTGGGTCGTGCACTGCTCATTGAGTGTACAATTTTTCCAGCATTTGCCTATTAGCCCTTGTCGCTCATTTGACCCTCCCAAAACAGCCCATTGGCGTGAGCATGAGCCCCACATTCAACCACCACGGCGACATTGGGCTGGTGGAGCGCCTCTCGGTCCACGGGGGCAGGATCCGGGTCGGGGACGTGGTGGTCGCGCGCAGCGTGCAAAACGTGCGGCACGTGGTCATCAAACGCGTGTACTGGGCATGGAGGGCGACCTGGTGCCGGTGGCCGGGCCCCGCGGGCGCCGGTACGTGACGGTGCCGGAGGGCCACGTCTGGCTCCAGGGCGACAACTACCACAACAGCACCGACAGCCGGACCTACGGGCCCGTACCCGTGGCCATGGTCCTTGGGAAAGTCTTCTACAAGGTACAGTGTCGGAGTGTGTGTGTGGATGTAAAAATTGAGGAGGAGGACGATTGGAGGATGTGGTTGGGAACATTTGGCGCTTGAAAAGGACGAGCACATGTGGCTTTGTGTACACAAAGTGGTCACTGTTTCCCACTCAAAAGAATTCTTGGCCCCCCTGACCTTGCCAGATTTGGCCGCCATCGCAAGTGGGCTGGATAGAGAGCGGGATCCCCTCCTACATGTTCCCTCCCGGCTTTGCCGACCGATAGTGGTGGGACGCACGCTGCCCAGGAATCGGGCGGCCTCTTTTCCGGATCTCGGCACAATCGTCGACATCATTGCACTTGCTCGAATTTTTTGGCATGCCGAGCACCCCTCTTTCTTCTACATCTTCGCACTGCTTATCTGAACTTGCATCTTAACCACAGCGATTGCACTAAATAATTTAGTAAGAGCAATGGCCTGGTCATGACGCAGTGGTAATGGGCCCGCATGGCGCCATGCTGGGGCGCCTCGGGGGCTGTGCACAGGCTCTAGCACAGAGCGGCAACAGATTGCGAGGCTATGGGAATACTATTTGTCGCCTGAAAATTTTACCTGGTCCCGGTAGACCGTGGCTTGCTCGGGCGCGCTTCACCGATGCCGCTACCCGGCCCACGACCGGTCAGGCTGCCCTCCTGGATGAGCAGCAAAAAGAGCGGCTCGAGCTGTACCTGGACACACTCTTTGACTGGAATGAGCGCATGAACCTCATAGGTACGGGCATACGGAGTGAGGGAACGAGATCAGGGGTGAGTGGACGACTTTGCCGCAGGAGATGAGCTTGCATAGTTCGAGAGACACGCCTCCACAGTGTCCATGGCAATCAGCTCCTGAAGCACATCTGTCGCAGGCCGCACGAGCTGGGAGGAGGCATGGCGCCGCCACATAGAGGACAGCCTGTCTCTGGTCCCTGTGATCGAGGAGTGCCTGCTTTCCGAGCGCCTCCCCACTGCCACGCAGCTCCTGGATGTGGGTTCTGGAGCGGGTCTGCCGGGCCTGGTGCTCGCCATCGCTCGCCCAGCGTGGGAGATCACGCTGCTGGACTCACTCGCCAAGCGCGTGCGCTTCCTGGAGGCGGCAGTGACGGAGCTGGGACTCGGAAACGTGACCGTGGTCTGCGCCAAGGCGGAGGACGCGGCGCGGCAGCCGGGCTTGCGCGACGCCTTTTCCATCGTCACGGCCCGCGCTGTGGCCGAGACGCGGGTCCTGGCCGAGCTTTGCCTGCCCTTTGTGGCGCCCGGGGGCGTGCTGGTCGCCCCCAAGGGCGCCGACCCCGCGAGCGAGGTGCGCGCCGCGGAGGCCGCCTTTGACAAGCTGGGCGCCAGGGTCGTGGGCGTGCGGAGCACCGACTGCGTCGGGCCGCTCGGGCCCAGGACGGTGCTGCTGGCCAAGAAGCTTCGACCCACGCCAGAAGAGTACCCCCGGCGCCCTGGGCGCCCCAACAAGCGGCCCCTCTGACGAGTCCGATGCACTCTGGTGTCAGATGTGTGTGCTTGGGTAGCCTGGTGTGCGTGTCATGCATCGTTATTGAGCGTGTTCTTTGCCAAACATGAGTGTATAAATTGTTTCCTTACAGCAACGCGGGGGCAGACGGATTTCTTGTCCTCAGAAAACCCCGAGCGCCGTGGACGTTTTCCCCGTCAGAGACCACCGGGACGTGCCTGTGTCATCTTGAAAACAGCAGGAGACAGCAGGGAAGAGCATGGCATTCCATCAGCCGCTCACAGTCAAGCTGTCTAGGCGGCAAGCCCACTCATCTCCAGCGTCGCCTTGGTCACGATCTGGGTCGCCTGTGCGGAGCAAAGGAAAGCGCGGCAATTGCTGGACCTCCAAATACTACTACTTTTGAGACAGATAGACGCCAGATGCACTAGCCTGCTGTGGCACCCTTTTCGCGCCAGCGCCCAAGCATACCTCGGTGTACCGGTCGCAGCACCGGGCCAGGCACTGCTGCTCGCTGCTGCCCAGACTGCTGGAGGGTTTTGTCACGCACGCGGCAAAGCACTTGTCCCGGACCGTCTGCACATGTTTGGGGTGTGTGTGTGATCAGCGCATGTGAGAAAATGGAGGACAAGGATGCGAGGACCCGTTGTGTGCCGCGTACCACCAGTGCCCAGTCCGCTGCACGTCACAGACCGGGCAACAGCCCCACAACTCCATCCCTGTCCTCTCATACACTTGACACAACTTCAAATCACGATTCCCCCCCGCTCAGGCAACGTCGTACCTGGTAAAACTCCTGGATGAACGCCACCGCCATCTCCTGCTTGATCTGCAGGTGCCGGCCGGGTCGCATGCTGGTCGAGTCCACGCTGTGCAACCGCTCCTCCTCCCGTATGCCGTCCATAGCAAGGCTATCACACAATCCAGCATTAAAAACTCCACTCACCGCGCTCATGACCTGACCCTCGTCAATGGCATCGTTGCCGGAGGACCCGAAAGACGACATGGCCGCTGTTAGGTATGTCTCACCAAGGGGGTTGCGTCAATCTAAAAAAGTAAGAATGGCAAATCAGAGCACAGAAAGTGGATGGTAAGCGTTCGTGCGCCCAGCCTCGACATTCGCGGTGCTTGCCCATGCAGAGGTGGCAGCATGCCGGATGCGCGCCCGGGTTTCGCATCCTGCATTACCACAGGACAGGTTTCGAAGGAAATCCAAGAGCCACCGATCAACAGCTCCCAGGGCACGCTCCCGGCCGTCATGGCCTGTTAGAAGCACTTTGAAACGGTAGAAATTTGTTGCTGTTCATTGTCGTGAGCGGCTACCTCGGATCATTACCGAGCCGGACCTGCCCTGCTGGATCAACAACCCACGGGGCGCAGCGGCGTCATGGCTAGTCCAGGCGGCAGGACGCCCATCCCAGAGACGACCAGAATCCGTGGAGAGGTAAGAGAAAGCCTGCGTCGGCTGCTCTCCTCGGTGGAGACCCAGGAGCGACAGGTGGACGCGGCATTACAGCGTCTGGCGGACGTCCCTCGAACGGACCTGGCAGAATTTCTGTCGGCGCAGCGAGCGCTCTTCCTCGCGAGCCAGGAGGAGCAAATGCAGGAGTGGGACACGCTGCTGAGGAGCACGGGTCTGGAGGTGCGCGAGGATGGGTCTGTAAGGATATGAGGGTGTTTTATAATTGTGATTATTGTGTGGTGACAATGCTGTGGACAGGGCGCGGCAAATTGCTGAGGAATTGTGCTGGATGCAAGGGTTTTTGCTCACCCACCCGCGCCCAACTGTTATAGGCGCCTAGCGAAGGCTTGTTGAAGAACAAGGAGGAAGGCACGCCCTTTGGCGTGCAGCTGCGGTCGCTGGAGTCGCGGGTGACGGCCATGGGAGGCATTCCTGCCCTTGGAGGCGGCCTGGTCTTGCCGCGCCTGACCCCGGACGGGAGGCCGCAGCTGTCCACGACAGCCAGTCCCGCCGCGCTAGAGGTGGCGCGTGCACGCGCCTCGCAGGGCGCGACGACGACCCCGCTGCGGCGCGTGGAGGGCAATCGTCCCCGGGACGGCGAGGACGCCCCGACGCCCGTGCGGCTCCCGGCGCTGCGGGCCGTGCCGCGGCCAGAGGAGCGCCAGGGTCTGCAGAGCACGGCCCTCCAGGCAGATTTTGCGGCCGCCATGGCCCGCCGGCGAGCTGCACAGGGCGAGACGGAGGCGGGGTCGTCGTGAAGCGGCCGAGGAGGGAGCAGGGCTGGCGTCCCCGGTGTCGCACATCGGGACCGAGAAATGGTGGACCACAGCTCACCTCCACCGACTCGCGGCCATGCGAGCGCACATCACCATATCAGTCAGCCCCCTGCGCATCAGATCCCATCTTGCTGCTGCCTCTGGCATCTGTGCATTATTTAGACAAAGACAAAACGCCCACAGTTGTAACAGTGTGATACGCTGCAAAGCGCCTCTGCTTATCAGGCATCACCAGTCAGACAAACAACAATGCCCCGGCGCTGTGCGTCCGGGGCCAATTAGGAGCACTTTAAGAGGCCTGCTCCCGAGCGCCCGCGAGGTGCGAGGTGCGAGCACGCCACCTACGCGGGCGGGCGCCAGGGATCTCAACGAACGAGCGCCAAAAGAGGCGCTCTTGCTGGCTGGGTTGCCAGTAGCTTTTTCAGAGAGACAGATCTGGAGATCATACGCCACGTATCGCTGCGCTGGCCCTCTCGCGCCAAAGAAGGCGATGCTTGGGCGCCGGTGCAAGCGCTCAGACGACGAACAGATCCTCCCAGCGCAGCGTCAGGTGTCAAAGGGGCTGGGCGGGGGCCTGCGCGCCCCGGCCGCGGAGGTGGATGCGGCGCTGGGCTCCGGCAGGGCCCCGGTCGGCATGAGGCTGCCAAAGGGGCTGGGCGCCGGGATGGTACTGGCGGAGGACACCGCCTGGCCGACCGGGGCGTCAAAGGGGCTCACCACGGCCAGCCGCGGCGAGGGCCTGCTGACCGCGGGCGCGTCAAAGGGACTCATGGGCGGGGCCGAGACGCGTGGCGTGGGCGCCGGGACGCCGATGGGCGCGGAGGGCGCGTCAAAGGGGCTCATCGGCGGGGCGGCGCGCGGCGCGCGCGACCGGCGCGGAGGGCGCGTCAAACGGGCTCGCCGGCGCAGCCGACACACGCGGCGCCGGCGGCGCGGCCGGCGCGTCAAAGGGGCTCATGGGCGGCCCCGAGGGCGGCGTGGTCGCGGACGGGAGCGCGGGCCCGCTGTCAAAGGGCCCCTTGAGCGTCGGGCGCGCGGCCGGGGGGCGTGGCGCGCGCGGCGAGGCGCCGTTCGCGTCCTCCGGGACGACGGCCATGCCCTCGGCCGCGGCCGCGACGGTCGCGGCCCGCGCCTCGGCCGGTCTGGTCGGCCGCGCCCATGACGTGCGCCAGCACGCCCTGGCTCGCGCGCGCGAGCTGCGGCCGGCCGACGGCGCGGCGCGCGGCGGCCGGGCCCGCGGGCGAGGGCTTGGGCTCGATCGCCATCTCGCGCCGCGCGCTTTGCTCGCTGGCCAGGATGGACACGCGGCCCAGCGAGGGCCCGGCCTCGTGCCGCGGCGCGCCGGCGCTCGCGCCGGGCCCCGCGTGCGCCTTGATGCCCTCCACAATCTCCCGCAGAATGACAATGACCTGGTAGGTGGAGGTGTGGGGGAGAGAAGGGTGGCGTACTGGGTTCCATTGCATCGATATAGGGCTGCTCATTCTTGAATAGGCCCAGAAGCAGCCCTATGGGGTCTCTGCTATCACAGACTGCTTCATAGGGCAAAACCATAAAATATCATTCTCTCCCCACCCCCTCTTTTCAGACAGACAAACAAACCCTAACTCCCAGCTACCTGGTCAAAGCCCGGTCGCTCGGCGGGCGTCTGGGCCCAGCAGGCGCGCATGAGGGCGACGTAGCGCTCCGAGCCGTAAAAGTCGCCGCCGGCGTAGTCGGCGGGGTTTTCCGGGACGTGCGGGCGCTCGCCGCGCTCGGCGACGGTGAGGATGATCTGGAAGGGCGTGAGCTCGGCAAAGGGCAGCTTCCAGGTGAGCAGCTCCCAGAGGATGAGCCCAAACGCGTACACGTCGGAGGCCTTGGTGTAGTTTTGCGAATGGATGACCTCGGGCGCGTGCCAGCGCGGGTTGTTGGCCACCATCGAGGACGCGACAGACGTGGTGTCCGAGAGCCTGGACAGGTTGAAGTCGGTGACCTTGGCGCGCCAGTCCTTGTTGATCAGTAAATTGGGCGACTTGAGGTCGCGGTGGATGATGGGCCCGCGGTGGCTGTGCAGGTGCAGCATGCCCTTGGCCGAGTCGAGGGCGATGTTGAGGCGGCGGTGCCAGTCCAGCACGCGCGCGGCGGCCTGCGGGTTGGCCGCCGCGACCTTGAGCAGGTCGTACAGGCTGCCGCGCGCGCAGTACTCGGTGACGATGCAGGCCGGGTTGAGGCAGACGCCCATGAAGAGGATGATGTTGGGGTGCCGGATGGCGACCATGATGCTCACCTCGCGCTCCAGCGTGCGCAGCACGTCCGGGTCCAGCTTGAGGTCGCCGTCGGCGCCCTTGGTGTCGCTGGCGCCGATGCCAAACGCCTCTAAACTGGTCAGCAGCTTGATGGCCACGTCCGTCTCCTGCCAGCGGCCCAGGAAGACCTTGCCAAAGGCGCCCTCGCCGATCACGCGCGACAGCACCAGGTCGCGGAAGTCGAGCAGCCAGGGCGCCGCGTCGCCCGCGCCCTCGAACAGGCTGCTGGGCGAGGCGCGCGCCGCGCCGCCCGTGAGCCGCTTGGCCTCGCTGGCCGTCAGCGACTTGGTCGCCGAGCGCGCGAGCGCCTCGTCGTCCGAGCCGCCCTCGCGCAGGCCAAAGCCCGCGCTCGCCTCGGCCATGGCATAGGCCAGCACCGAGGCGTTGTAGCAGAGCAGCGGCCAGGAGTCGCGCCGCGCGGAGTCGGCCGTGAGCGCCAGGCCGCGCGCGGACGCGGCCTGGCGGATGACCGGCTCGGGCCAGCGGTTGATCGTGCCGTTGACCGAGGTCGTCAACACCCCATTCCCCGCGCCGCCGCCGCCGATGAATGCCAGCCCGCTCTTGCTGGCCTCGATCTCGCCAAAGGGCATGCGCGCCTGCCCGACCGAGCCGGCCACGTAGCTGATGGTCAGCCCGCCGGCCGTGCGCGGGTGCGGCAGCGGCCGCACCAGCAGGCGCCCGTCCAGGTGGCTGGTGACCAGCGCGCCCAGGGACTCGCACACGACCAGGCCGCGCGCGGGGGACATGCGCTCGCCGATGCGGAGGATGGGCTTGAGCAGGCCGCCGACCATGGTCCAGACCTGGACCATGCCGCTGTCGTGCACGGTGACCAGCTGCCACACCTGCTGCAGCTCGGTTAGCCATGTTGGGGCTGGGCACGGCCGAGAGCACGGAGCTGTCGCGCAGCGCGCCGCCGCTGCGCTGCGCGAGCGACATGACGTTGCCCGCGCCCGCGCCGCGGTCCGCGGGCAGCAGCACGCGCACGATGGGGCTGCACATGGCCATGGAGTTGACGGCCCCCATGCTGCGCAGGTCGTTGCTGGCCAGCAGCTCGCCGCGCTGGCTCCACTCGCGCAGGCACACAAAGGCGCTGGAGCCGCCGGCCGTCCACACGCGGCCGACGGCCGCCGCCAGCGCGGTGACCGCGCCGTAGTGCGCCTGCTCGCGCAGCAGCTCGCTGTCGACCATGCCCTCCTCGTTGGTCTCGCTCAGCGCGGCCGGCTCGGGCGCGGCCGCGTTGTTCCCGCTCCAGCGCAGCGTGCCCACCAGCTGCAGGCGGCACCCCATCTGCGCGCCGTCGCGCACGACGTCGGCCAGGCGCAGGCAGCGCACGTTGCCGCGGCTGCTGGCCGCCCAGCAGTAGCCGCGCTCGTCGCAGGTCAGCGCCGTGACGGACGAGTGGAAGGGGCGGAATGTGTCGCACACGGGCGCGCGGCTCGTGTTCTCCCACGCGCGCACCGCGCCCGAGCGGTGCCCCAGCCAGATCAGCCCGGCCGCGTCCAAGGAACATGCACGTCACCGCGCCGTCCACGCGCACCTCGCTGTGCACCTGTGAGCTCAGGTGCACCACGTGCATGCTGCCGCTGCCCAGCGTGCGCGAGATGTAGAACCAGACGTGCCCCAGCGAGCCGCGCGGCTCCTCCTCCCCCGGCGGCACCACCAGCATGGCCGTCACCGTCTGGCCCGTCTTGCCGCGGTGCACGCGCTCCGCGCTGTCCGCCGTGGGCGGCGCGCCGGCCACGGGCGAGGGCGCGCCGCCGCCGACCAGGCCGCCGCGCCGCCGCCAAAGGTCGAGCCGCTGTCGGCCGGCGTCAGCGCCTCGCCGCCGTTGGAGGAGCTCTGCGCGCGCGTCATGCCCAGCGCCAGCGGCGCCGCCGACGTGAACGAGGTCGCCGCGTCCACGGGGCGGCTGGCGCCGCCGCCGGCCGCGCCACGACCGTGCCGCGCAGGTCCGGACACGGCCAGCTGCGCGGCCGCGTGCTCGCCGGCGCTCGAGGCGCCGCCCAGCTCGTCCTCCGAGACGCTGATCACGCGCCCGCTGGCCGTCACGCGCGGCTCGTCCTCCTCGGGCGGGCCCTGCACGGGCCCGCGCCGCGGCAGGCTGCCGCGGCGCGACATGGTCATCTCCGACGGGCCGCTGCCCAGCGGCTCGTTGCCCGAGGGCGGCGGGCCGTCGCGCGCCGCGGGCGTCGCCGCCCGCGCTGCTGGGCGCCGTGCTCGCGCCCGTCGTGCCGTGGCTGGGCGCCGGCGCCAGCACCGCGCGCGGCGCGCCCATCGCGCCGGCCGTGGCGCCGACCATGCCGCCCACCATGCCGCCGATGTAGCTGCCGCCGCCCGAGCCGCCCGCGGTCGTGGCCAGGCTGTTCAGGCGCGAGGCCGCCATGCCCGGGCGCGAGGCCAGGCTCGCCTCGCTGCGCGGCGTCTGCGGGAAGCCGGGGCGCGACGCGCCGCGCGAGGACCCCAGCGCGAACTGGGAGCGGCCGAGCACATCGCCCTCGAGCAGCAGGCGCGCCTGCTTGGCGTTGGCCTGCAGCTCCGACGCGATGGCGTCGTACTTGGAGCCCACGCCCTGGTTGAACATGCGGGTGAGCTTGCCGAACCCGCCCTGCTGGCCGTAGACGTTCACCAGGGTCTCCGCGTGGTCGATCAGGTTCTGCACCCGGCCCGCCAGCGAGGCGACCGCCCGCTCCGTGCGGCCATCCAGGCCCATGGGGTCGTTCAGCACCTCCTCCAGGGCCGTCACCGCCTCCGTGGCCCCCGATAACACCGCCATGCTGCGCTCGCGGTACGACTTTGCGGTCTTGGCCACGGAGCGAAAGCTGCGCAGCTCCTCGCGGCACTCGCCCACCAGGGCCAAGACCCGGGCGAACGCCAGCGATTCGCTCTCCGCGATCGACCGCGGGCCAAGGGACTGCTCCCCGCCCGAGCGGTGGCGGGCCATCAGGCCGTACCCATCCGAGGCGCCTGCAATTGGGTGGGGTGGGAGCCGAGGCACTGAGCCACCTGGCAGCGATGCACGTCTCGCTACCCACAGGGGTTTCTGAGGGCCGTCCAGCGGGCGCCCGCTCCACGCCTCGCTTGGGAGGGTGAATTGGAACGAGAATGCACGAATATAATTTAAGGACTGGGGCCGACCGGTCCCATCCCCCGCTGCCCGACCCGCTCGAGGTGCAGTAGACCTACCTCCTTCACTCATCCCGCTCGTCGCGCTGGCAAGCCGCTCTCACGTGCACTCCACAGACAGGCAATCCACAAATCTTTCAATACATCATGATGGGATGCCCATCCCCTCGGCGCCAGCTTGATTCGAGGACGGGCGATGGGGGCTTGCCACCTCCGCGGCGAGGGCGATGTGCCGGTCCCTGTACCCTATGTTCGCGTGGGCTACTCCCGCTCGATTCGGGCAAAAATCATGTGACTCAATGTCAGAGAGTAAAATGGCGTGCGCAAATGGGCCACGCACTCATCGCGGTGGGCTCCAGGGAGCGACCTGCAGCCAACGCCTGGAAAGGGCGCTTGGCCTCCGACACCGAATCTCCGCCGCTGCCGCGAGGGCGGCCGGGTGCCAGGGCGACAAACCCCCGGGGCTGCGTCCTTGCGGAAGGCCGTGCCACCTCGCTTGGCGGCGAGACACGGGTGACTCGCATTATTCACGAGGTACAGGAATTTGACTTTTTAATTTTCCTATACTGCCTGGCCAATAAATCCTGTTGGTGCTCGACGTATAGCCAACAATGGCGCAAAAACCTCTGAAGAAGCAGGGCAAGTCGGTGACGGCCAAGGGTCGCCCAGCCGCGAACAAGCACGGAAAATCACAGCAGGCTGCTAAAAAGGGTGTGTGGATTGTTATTAAGGAGTGATGTGTGGCTAGAGGGACGTGACAGGCCTGTTATGGGGCGCCTAGTCGCCTTTGAAGCAAGAGCCCGAGTGGTAGCGAGACATGCGTTGGCGGATAAGCATTGCAATTGATGGAGCGTTACCCACGCGCCTGCAGGCAAGCTGGACCTGGCCCCAAAGCGTACTGCGATCAAGAAGACGCACGAGGACTCTCTGCGCCTCACAAAGGCAATCAACGCCGACAATGAGGAGCACTTTGCTGGCATGGCGGCAAAGTCTGGAGGCCGGCTGACGCTGGTGAGGGCTGGAGGGAGGACGAGTCGGAGGGTGCTGAGGGAAAAAACGATTGCCGTTTGCACGCATTGGGGCTGCATGCTTTTTTGAAAAGGGGCTGAATTGGCGCTCTCGGGGCGGGGTGCGCGTGGGACTGGTCGTACCGTATGGTACAGACGTCGTAGCTCTCCTTCTTTCCCATCAATTGCAGTTCCAAGTCCCAGTCAATGCCACGGCAAATGACAAGAAGAACAAGCCCAAGGTGCGGCCGGCAAAGGCCGGGAGCCAGCCTTGGGGCGCGAGTGGCAAGTGAGGCCCGGTCCACAAGCAGGAGTCTACCCTCTTGCTGCCACATTCTTTCATTTCATTCGCACCCCTCTGGGCGTGTATATAGCCTACTTAAAGCGCTGTCTTTCTCTGTACATGACGAAAGCGAAGCCTCAAAGAACGAGTTCGCTACAAAGACTTTGCAGTTTCGAAAAAATGCGCCACTGCGCTCTCTGGCGTCCCCTGCGGATTCATTTAGTAGATAGGCGTGTCAGCGAGAGATTACGTCGCTTGAGAAGAGGAGGCGGATAGCGACTGGTGGTCAATGACGGCCACGCTGCACCTGAGCGCAGCGCCAGCCCGGTCGGTGGGTTCTTGGCCTTCACACCAGACCCAGCGCAGCTCGGCACAATACCTTCTCCCCCATTTCCCACGCACACCCTACATCTGCAAAACCAACCGTCCCCATCGCCTACCACGAGAACGCCATGACCGAGGTTGAGCACGTGCTTGACCCCGGCGGCTCTGGCCTGGTGCACGCACTCGCGGATGCGCCTGGCAATGGCGTCCTGGCTGCCAAAGAGGATTGCCGGGTCCACGTTGCCCTGGAAGGCGATACCGCTCTGCGGGGGCAGGCGCGTGGCGGCTTCCTCCAAGTCCACCGTGTGGCACAGGCTGATGACGTCGGGGCCGCAGGCCGCCATCCTCTCCACCAGCGCTCCAGAGCCGGAGATGTAGAGCACCAGCGGCAGGGTTGGGTGCCTCTGTTGTGACAGGGTGAGCGGAGGTTGTTGTGAGTAGAAGAGGTGGGCTAGTGCTTCGAATAGAAGGTGTGGATACCTCTGGGGAGCATGTTTTGCCAAAAGGTAGCCTCTCTCTTGGTGAGATCGGCCGGGCGCTCCAACCAATACCCTCCACCACCCTCAGCCCCACCCAACAACAACAAAGCCTCCTGCCAGCCACCGCACCTGATGGGCCTTGTGGATCACATAGTGGAGGTAGGGCCCCGCAAACTCGTCAAAGTCGCAGGGACTCATGTGCGCGGCCCACGAGTCGAAAATCTGCACGACCTGCGCCCCGCTGCGAGCCTGGTAGTCGATGTACTCTACCAGCGAGTCCGCCAGCCGCTTGAGGAGCGCGTGTAAGACCTGGGGTTCTGAAAACATCAGTCGCTTGATGTGTGAATAGGTCTTTGAGCTCCCGCCTGGTCCAGGGAATGGTAGGGGGGGTGCGAGGGTGGGGAATTTTTATTAAGATGGAAAAATCAAGTGCGATGTGCCACGTCAAGGGACTGCGCCTTTGTCCTCATTGCAATCCTACCACACCAACATCCACCTCTATGGACCTTCGACAATGTACGAGGCGAGGGTAAAGGGAGCCCCCACAAAACCCAGCACCGCCGCCTTGTCGCCGACCTCCTCGCGCAGCGCGCGCAACGTCTCGCCCACAAACGACATGGACTCCTCCGGCTCCAAGGCATGCACAGCATCCACATCCTATACAGGGGCATTGGAGCAGGAATGCAGTGATTTGTCTTCGCCATCAGCTGGAGGCCGGATGTCAGTGGCTACCTTCGCGGCGCTCCACAAATGCATTCAGAAATGCCTATATTTCCCATCCAACAACCCCATTACCACCCTCATCACCTGCATTGTGCGGATCGGGTTCTCGATCACGGGCCCTTTGCCGGGGACAATGTCAAAGGGGATGCCCATGCCGGCGAGGGGGGTGAGGATGTCTGAAAAGAGGATGACGCCGTCGGGCTGGAAAGCGCGCCACGGCTGCAGCGAGATCTCCGTCGCGAGCGCGGCATTCTCGGATCGCTCCCGGAACGAGCGGTGGCGCGAGCACAGGTCCATGTACGACTGGGAGGCGGTGGTGATGGAAAGGTAAGGGTGGCGGTGCCATTGATTTGCCTAGCCAGGCCAGGCGCCCAGGACAGTCTGAGCAAGATACTTGCCAGCCACATAATTCAACGCAAAACCTCCACTCACACAGCCTCACCTTCATGTACCGCCCAGCCTGGCGCATGAGCCAGACCGGAGGCCGGTTCACAGACTCGCCGCGAATGGCTCGCAGCATGAGGGGCTCTGTCGCCGAGCTCGGCTGGACCTGCGCACACGCCCAGAGGATAGGGCACTTGATCTAACCGATACACCCGTCAAAAGTCCATCCCACCCCTCTTAAACGTCCTGTACACCCCGTGCAAGCCCGCCAAGTTCGCGCACCGCAGCAGCGGGCTCAGAAATGGCGGCGGCATCGGGGTTGGGAAGGGCTCGTGGTCCCAGGACGGTGGCACCCCTTGACGGGGACGACGGCGATCCTGCTCCAAACTGCGAACGAACGCCATCGCACCGTATGCGTGGATGACATAATCTATATGCGCACGCACTCGTACCAAGTAGTCGTCGCACATTCTACTTTTGACGTACCCTTCGAGCAGGACGAGTCTCGGCGACCGCCCGATGGGCGCACCCCGGCGAACATAGGGATAATCCCCTGTCCATTTTGCTTTAATATTATATTATGGAGCTAAATATTTGAATGGAAATGTGATACGTGGCCTATACGTGGGCTTTCTTGTCGAACATGTGGGTTCGTGGGTGAATAATGAACGGGCCATGCACATCCCGATCCGAGGCGGGCCGAGCCGGCAGCCACCTCCCCAGTCAGCACGGTAGTCCCTGGTAAACTCTGTGCAAGCCCACCAGACCTCACTGTCGTTGTCAAAGACCATTACAAAAGACAATCAATGACATGTAACCAGTGATCCATGTAGCAAATTTATTTGCCCCGTGCCTGCTGTCCCATTGGCAATGTGGCCGGCGCACATGAGGCTCCCGGCCAGGCAAAGGTCCCCACTTTACAAGCCCTTGGCAATAAATGCATTGCATAGTCAAAAAGTGAAATGAAAAATTTGCAAAAGAGTATCTGGAGCCGAACGCTCTGCCACTGAGCTAAGGAGCCCTATCAGTTTCCTGACCCCTACGCGGATCGAACGCGCGACCAATCGGTATATCCTCCGTTCCAGGCTGTGAACCTGGCGATGGTCCCTTTTGACAAGGTCGTATCAGGGTTGTTGTTGGATGCCACACCAATATTTGGTTATATAACCAGGCCAAAGGGTGCACAAGCATTAGCGCGCGCTCTTGGGAACCGAGGTGCCTTCACACCCAGTCTGCATCTACAAGCAATTCCGCCGTTTGATCAGCTTGGTTCGTTCCAATACATTTTTTCACACCAACAGTGTACCGATCAATTAACATCATGCCTCCCGCAATCGAGTCTGGACGCACCACGCCCTATGACGCCGCGGTGGCCAAGCTTTCGGAGGTTTACGAGGCCGTCTCGCCCTATGCTGTGGTACGGCGCGAGGTACATGTGTAAAATTGTTGAAGCGGGATTTTACGCTCGCCATCGTTGCTCAGGCGTCGGTCCACGTCTGCCCCTCGCGTGCGCAGAAGGCCCTGCACATCGGCTGGGTGCCCTTTATCATCGGGCTGGCGCTGGTCTCCACCGAGCCGCGGCCCAACCTGCTTCAGATGGTGACTCCCATGTAAACGGGCAAGCGACATTGCTTGATCACGCGACGGAAACCGACCGGAGAGGTGGAATGGCCCGTCAAGAAGAAGCTTGCCTCTGTGCTGCGCCAGAGACAAGAGATGCGAGTATTACTGTCTCATCCTTGTTTGGCCTTGAATGAACGTGGCACCAAGCTTCTTTATTAAACGGATCATCCGTGTTACACACATAAATATGGAAAGGACCCATAGGAAAAGAAGAGCGGCTGCGAAGATGCGCAGAGAGATTTTTTGTAGGTGATAGATAGATAGACAGAAATCATTTCTTCATTTATATGCTGGCAGTGATAGCACAACAAGCACCTAGAATCGTCGCCCCTCGACCTCGCCAATACACAAGCACACACATTGATCATCGCTCAATCTCAGGATTGTTAGTCCATGACGTCGACGCCGACCGGGCAGGCCTGCATGGCCCCGACAGCCCGGGTCACGGCCGCCTGGACGCGCGCGCGCAGGGGCTCGTCCGCGCACTGCACGGCGCGCGACTTGCGGTCCACCAGCACGTGCGCGCCGTCCACGTCGAGGAAGAGCAGCCCCGTGGCCGGGTCCAGCGCGGCGGGCCCGAACTGGGCCTCCAGCAGCAGGCGCAGGATGTCGCCCTCGGCCGCCTCGGCGCGCGCGGCGTCGCCGCCGCGCAGGGCCTCGGCCCGGCCGCGCTCCAGCTCCGACAGCCCGGCCTCCGCGTCCGCGCCCGGCGCCCAGCACGAGCGCCACCACCGCGTCGGCGATGGGGTCCGTGTCCGCGCCGCCGCGCCACTCGAGCTGCACGCGGTCGGTTGACGACCGTGGGTCGTACGACAGCGTCACGTCCTCCCCGATGCGCAGAACCGACGACGCTTCGAGAGATGAGTTGGTAGTAGAGGACGGCGAGTCGCGCTCAGCCTCGCCGTCTCCTCCCTCGCGGTCTCCCTCCGTCCCTCTCCCCCTCCCCGCCGCCGTGCACGAGCACCCAGTCGCCGGCGCCGTAGACGCCCTCAAAGAAGAGCTCGACGGCGAGGCGGACGCTGCTCCAGGGCGCGCGCAGCGCGATGGACTGGCGCAGCGTCACGCGGCCCGCGTGCAGCCGCGTGAAGCGCGGCAGGTCGGCCGGGTCAAGGACGAGCGCCGGCGCGGGAGGGGCGCTGGAGGGGAGCGCTTCCCTGCGCATGCTCCGCCCCCGCGCCGACGTAGACGCCGCTCAGGGCGCCGCCCGGCTTGGCCGCGGCCGCGAGGGCGCCGCGGACGAGGGCCTCGCGCCGCGGGACGGCCGGGACGAGCACGGGCTGGCCCGCACGCGGCATGTAGACGGCGCGCTCGGCGCCGGCGGCGCGCGCCTGCGCCTCGAGCGCCTTGGCCAGGCGCGCCATCTCGCCGGCCTCGCCGTGCACGAGCACGACGTGCGGCGGGTCCAGGGCCTCGACAAAGCCGGCGGTCTGCGGGAAGTCGGCGTGCGCGGAGAAGGAGATGGCGTCGACCTCGCAGCGCAGCTTGAGGCGCGCGCCCGAGCGCGCGACGACCTCGGCGGGGCCGGCCAGGATCTCGCGCGCGAGCGTGCCCTGCACCGCAAAGTCGGCGATGACGACGCAGTTGCGGCTGTCGCCGCACCAGGCCTCGAACAGGTCGCGCGAGACGCCGCTCTGCAGCATGGAGGGCGTGGCCATGACCACGCAGGGCCCCACGTCGTCAAACTGGCGCGCGGAGCGCAGCGCCGTCACGTGCCGGAAGGCAAAGGGGTTGGCCGCCGCAAAGGCCGCGCGGATGTCGTCGTTCATCATCTCGATGTAGGTCTGGTAGATGGTCATCGCGCGCTTGGCCAGGCCCGAGGCCTGGTAGACGGGCACGCCGTGCAGCTCCGGGTGCCGCGCCCAGTGCTCCTCCAGGATCAGCAGCAGCTCCTGCGCGCGCCCCAGGGCCACCACGGGCAGCAGCACGCGCCCGCCGCGCGCCACGGCCGCGTGCACGCGCTGCAGGAAGCGCGACTCGCGCTCCGCGCGCGGCAGGTGCCGCGACACGCCATAGGTCGACTCCACCACCAGCACGTGCGGCGGCGGGCTGGGCAGGTCGGCCGCCGGCATGTGCCGATCGGGCAGGCGGCTGTAGTCGCCCGTGTAGAGCACGCGCTGCCCAGCAATCTCCACCGTGAACATGGCCGCGCCCAGCACGTGCCCCGCGCGGTGCGCGGTGACCGCGATGTCCCCCAGGTGCAGGGTCTGGCCAAAGTTGATCAGGCGCGTGCGCTCCAGCGCCGCGTCCAGGTCGGCGTCCGAGTAGAGCCCGGCCTGCACGTCGCCGCCCTTGCTGACCTTGACAAAGTCGCGCAGGAGCGTGGCCGTGATGGCCTTGGTGGCGTGCGTCATCAGGATGGCCCCCCGGAAGCTGGTATGCCCGACCACGTACGGCATGGCAGCCGAGTGGTCCAGGTGAAAGTGCGTGATCAGCATCGCGTCCACGGTCGACATGTCCACCACGTCGAAAAAGGGGAGCGAGGCCATGCCCGAGAAACCGGGGTGCACGCCGCAGTCCAGCATGACCGTCTTCCCGGCAAAGCGCACGATCACGCAGGAACGGCCCACCTCCTGGGCAGCGCCCAGAGGGATGATCTCCAGCTGGTTGCCATGAATGGTCTCCATGACTCAGCAGCCGATCAAGCCGCGCGAGGGATGGAAAAGGGGGACCGAACCAGGTCCCCGCGATGATGCGCGGTCGCCCGCGGCCACCTCTCTTGTATTTTTCCCTTCGTATAGTATGCCGTAGTAGTGTATCGAGTGTTTTGAATTAAAATGTGCGGTGTGCTCGTCTGCGCTCCTGGTCACAATGGCACTGCACGGATGTGGAGATCAGACGTGCCATCAGGGATGCTGGGCCGGATCTTTCTGCATTTGATGGCTGCGGCGATCTGTCGGGTACGACGAAGGTTCTCACGTGGGGCCTCCACGCATCATAGCAACGTGGACACTTTCGAGTCTGATTGTTGCACCAGAGTCGCCAGGACCGAGTCACGCAGGCTTGGGCCATCGAATTGGAGCCTCTCACGGGCTGGGGAGGCACGAGAGCTTTGATGTGATAGGGGTCTTTAACAAGGCGACCAGGACCTCGCAGCCAAACGATCAGACTGACTCCGAATGATCGATCTGTTTGCATGTACAATCTATGGTGCACTATTTGCGCTACGTACTGTCCACAATGACGCTGCAGAGCTCTCGTCGTCGACAAATGGGGTCGGAAGCCCTAGGAGAGATCATCCCCCTTCCCACTCCGGGCCCGCCGGATACCTCGAGCGCAAAGCCATTTTTTGAAGCGTGAGAGACTTGAATTTCTGACAACAGCGTTTTTATGCACTAAAATCCGTCAGATCTGTTGAAAAATGCATCGCTCGCGGTGCCACAGTGGCTGATTCGCTCATATTGCCTGGCGCGGCTCAAGTCAAAAAGTACCACTGGCCAAAACGTCATCCCCACGCGATCAGCTAGCTTTGGATGCGGCCCTCGCACCCAAGCCGTTCGGAGCACGGCCCTCTTTTCCTGCGCGCCCGCCCTGGGCCGTCCCCGCTAGCTTGTAACATTTTTATATTTCTGATCTGACGAGCAAGGGCGATCAGGCAAGAACGCGCTTTGCCCGGGGCCTGCCCCTACGCGCGGTCGTCGACGGAGTGGACCCCGGATCTCGCAGGAGCGGGCCTGCCTGCCGGCATGCACGGACGGCATTGACATGGCGGAGTCTCAGAAAAACCTGTTGCGGGTGGAGATTCCCGAGGATGGAGGGGATGCGGCCATGCGGTCGTCCTCCTCCAAGGGGGACATCTCCACCGACGCCAAGACCAGGTCAAAGTTTAGCCCGGCCGTGGTCCTGAACAAACTCAACCCTCTAGAGATCGCAAAAATGCCTGGAAAGGCGGTGAATAAGCTGCGATCGCGCAACACCGTGGACCCTCGCAAGATGGCCGCCAGGAACGCCCAGTTTAACAGCGCCATGGCCCGCGAGGGCGACAAGGTACTGGATGATGGGAGGGGATGTGGGGCTGGGGGAAGGGTTGTGGTGTTTTTGGGAAGGGGTCGTTGAGTGGGACAAGGTGCTTGTGAAGGGCGATCCGTAGATCTATGGACGTCGGATGGGCGAGTCACGCTGATGCTTGGTTGGTTGGTTGGCGGGGAAATAGATTTCACATATGTATACCAATGCTGCTAGGTAAAGAAAAAAAAAAGGCGCACACACTTGGCACATTCTCAAGTTTGCAAACATTGACTCCTATATATATATATCCAACCTTGTTGCACAGAGCTACAGCAAGAACTGGCGCCGGGGCGGCAGCAAGAAGGGCGGCGACAAGAAGGGCGGCGGCGGCGAGGAGGATCGGCGCGAGATCGACTTTGACCCGCAGCACGGCACGACGACCAGCGTGCAGACCAGCAACCTGGTCATCACCAGCAAGTACAACGTGCTCACGTTCCTGCCCATCTTTCTGTTCGAGATGTTCTCGCGCGTGGCCTACCTGTACTTCCTGCTCCAGGCGGCGCTGTCGTGGTGGAGCGTGGTGTCTCCCTTTGGGGGCGTGGGCGCCACGGCGGCGCTGGTCTTTGTGCTGGTGGTGGCCGCGATCAAGGCCATCTGGGAGGACGTCAAGCGGCACCGCGAGGACGAGACCATGAACCGCAGCATCGCGCACCGCGCCAACCCGGACGGCAGCGTGACGGACGTGCCCTGGACGGACGTGCGTGTGGGCGACGCGCTGCTGGTGCGCGACGATGAGCTCTTCCCGGCCGACCTGGTCTGCCTGCAGACGGAGCTCCCCGACCGCGTCTGCTTCATCCGCACGACCAACCTGGACGGCGAGACCAACCTCAAGATCCGCAAGCCGCTGGACTTCAAGGGCGTCGCGGCCGACAGCGTGGCCGAGGTCATGCGCCTGCACATCAAGCTGAGCGCCGAGGGCCCCAACAAGAACCTGCACCGCTTCCGCGGCCTGGCCACGGTGCTGCACGACGACTACGCGACGCTGCCGGTGAGCCCCGGGGCAGGCAAAGCCCGTGTGGGAGGCGCCGCCGGGCGCGGGCCAGGCGAGCCCCTTTGACCGCGGGCTCGGGCGGCGGCGCGCCGGCCTTGGCGTCGGCGTCGCCCGCGCTGGCGCCGGCGACGTCGGCGACGTCGAGCGCCTCGCCGCAGCTGCAGATCCCGATCACCATGAACGAGATGCTGCTGCGCGGGTGCATGCTGAAGAACAGCGGCGCCGTGCTGGGCATGGTGGTGTACACGGGGCGCGAGTCGCGCATCCAGATGAACGCGGCGCGCACGCCCAACAAGGTGGGCAGCTTTGACCGCTTCTTGAACTTGCAGATCGGGCTGGTCATCGCCTTTCAGCTGGCGCTGGTCGTCTTTTGCGCCTCGGCCAACCTGGTGTGGCAGCACCGCATGGGCAACGACCGGCCTTACCTGGCGCTGGACGCGCACGTGGAGGGCATCTACGGCAACGGCTTTGTGCAGTGGCTGATCAACCTGCTGACCTTCTGGATCCTGCTTTCCTACCTGGTGCCCATCTCGCTGTTTGTGACGCTGGAGATCGTCAAGTTCTGGCAGGGCTTTGTGTTTATCAACCTGGACCCGGCGATGAAGGACCCGGTCACGCGCGAGCACGCGCGCTGCCGCAACTCGGGGCTCAACGAGGACCTGGGGCGCGTGGAGTACATCTTTTCCGACAAGACGGGCACGCTGACCAGCAACGAGATGGAGCTGCGCGCCATCGCCATCAAGGGGGTCGCGTACGGTGATGTGGACTTTTTGCTCGAAAAGCACCCGGAGCTGGGGCCCGGCCGAGGCGCTGCGGCGCTTCGACCCGCGCCTGGACGCGGCCTGCGCGCACCTGCACCGCTCCAAGAGCCTGCGCGGCGTCGTGGACATGGGCGGCTCCTCCGCGGAGCTGCTCAGCCGCGGCCTGGACGACGATGTTGTTGAGGGGAGTGGGGTTACTACCGCGCCGCCGCCCAGCGCCTTTGCGAGCGGGGCCAACGCGTCTTCCTCCCCTCCCTTGTCCGACCTGGGCCCGCACCTGGTGGACTTTTGGACCAACATCTGCATCTGCCAGAGCCTGATCCTGGAGGCCGACCCGGCCGGCCCCGGGCGCCCGCCCGTCTACCAGGGTCCCTCGCCCGACGAGGTGGCGCTGGTCGCGGCCGCGCGCCGCCTGGGCTTTGAGTTCAAGGCGCGCTCGCAGAGCGGCGTGACCATCAGCGTGCTGGGCGAGGACGCCGAGTTCGAGGTGCTCAACGTGCTCGAGTACAGCTCGGAGCGCGGGTGCATGAGCGTCATCGCGCGCGCGCCCGACGGCAGCATCCGGCTCTACTGCAAGGGCAGCGACGCCAAGGTCATGCGCAAGATCCGGGGCGACACCGACCCGGCCCTGCTGCGCGCGACGGACGGCAACCTGCACGCGTTTGCGCGCAAGGGCCTGCGCACGCTGCTGCTGGGCACGCGCATCCTGGAGGACGACTGGCACGCGGAGTGGGACGCGCGCTACCAGGAGGCGGCCGCCGCCTTTGAGGACCGCGACGCGCGCCTGGACGCGCTGGGCGACGAGGTCGAGCGCGACCTGGAGCTGGTCGGCGTCACGGCCATCGAGGACAAGCTCCAGGACGGCGTGCCTGAAGCTATACAGACATTATTGGAGGCGGGCATCCGCGTGTGGATGATCACGGGGGACAAGATGGAGACGGCCGTCAACATCGCCATCAGCTGCCACCTGGTCGGCGACATGGACTCCATCATGATGCTTGTTGTTGACGAAAAGGCCTTTGGTGGTGGTGGTACTACTACCACTGTCGAGCAGCAGCAGCAGCAGCCGGCGATCCAGGTCGTGTCGGCCGACGGCGCAGCGGTCGCGACATCAGATGCCTCTCAAGATCCGTCGTCCGTGGACCCAATAAAGAAACCAGCACTATCCCCAGCAGCACAGGAAGCCGAGCGGCTGCTGGACGAGTTCTTGGCCCGCCTGATCGAGCTCTACCGCGCCTCGACCGGCGACGCGACGGTGCGCGACGCGGCCGACCTGCCGCACGAGTGGCAGCAGGCCGAGATGGCGGTGGACGGCCCGACGCTGACCTACATCCTGGGCGACGCGGGCCTGGCACGCAAGCTGGCACTGCTGGCCGCGCACTGCTCGGGCGTGGTGGTCTCGCGCTCCTCGCCCAGCCAAAAGGCTGGCGTCGTGCGGCTGATGACGCGGTACGAGATGGACCGGGTCACAGGCACCAAGCGCGGGCTGCGGCGCTGGTACGCGCGCTACAAGCGGCGCCTGTCCGGCAAGATGCTGTCCATCGGCGACGGCGCCAACGACGTGGCCATGCTGCAGACGGCCGACGTGGGCGTGGGCATCATGGGCAAGGAGGGGCGCCAGGCCACCAACAACGCCGACTACGCCATCTCGCAGTTTCGGTTCCTGGTCCGCCTGCTCCTCGTGCACGGCAACCTATCCTACTACCGTCTGGCGCGCCTGATCAAGTACTCCTTCTACAAAAACATCACTTTTGCCTTTGTGCTCTTCTACTACCAGTTCTACAACGGCTTTTCCGGGCAGTCCCTGGTGGACTCGATCACGGCGGCCGTCTTCAACGTGGTCTTCACCTCGGTGCCCATCCTGCTGTTTGCCGTGCTGGACCGGCCGGTTCGGGATCTGGAGACCTACATCCACTTCCCCAAGCTCTACGACAAGTCGGACAGCAACACGCTGACCACGCTGGCCTTTTGGAAGACGGGCGTTTTGCTGGCCGTCGAGCACGGCGCCATCTGCTTCTTCATTCCGTACTATGCCGTCGCGACCAGCGGGCACAACAACATTACGGATGTCTACTCCCTGGGCAAAGTCACTTTCGTGGCGATGCTGGGCACGGTCACGCTCGAGGTCGCGCTCATCGCGCGCTACTGGACCTGGCTCTTTGCCGTCTTTGTCGCGCTCTCCTACTTCCTCGTCTACCCCTACATGGTCGTCTTCCCGCTGATTGAGCTGGCCGCCGAGATCTACGACCCGGCCAACGTGGGCGTGGCCGAGGTCGTGCTGGGCAGCCCCACCTTTTGGTTCTCCATCATCGTCTGCTACCTGCTCAGCTTTGGCATCCGGTACGCGGAGCGCACCTACGAGTGGGCCTACCGCCCGCAGGACACCATGATCATCGCCGAGATCGAGCGCGAGAACGAGGCGCTCGGGAAGGTTAGTAGGATTAGGAGGGGGGGGGAGAGATACAGTGTATGGGTTGCTGGTTCCGCAATGATAACACCTGCACCGTAGTAGGGCACTTGAAATATACCAACACCCCTCCTCCTCCCCCTCTCTCCATCAGACGTGGATGGACAGGCGCATGGACGAGGCCTCGCGCAAGCGGCTCGAGTCGCTGGGCGTGGAGATGGTTGCGCGGCCCGGCCGCGGCAGCGACAGCGACACCAGCGACGAGGAGCGGCACGAGCTGCGCAGCGGCACCGCCGACTCCGCGGAGCCGGACCTCGAAAACGTGGTCGTCCACGCCGCGCCGCGCGCCGACGGCCTGCCCTCGCCCGGCCGCGGCTGAGGGGTGGCTTGAGAACGCTGGCGCCGCTTCTTTTGGAGTCGGTTAGAGTGGCCACGCGCGACAAAGTGCGATCTGCACGCGCCGCACAGGATGGTGCGATGCGTGCATCCATCCTGGCGCATTCCGACCAGAAGGACCCCAGTCCTCTGCCACGCACACAGCTTTTGTCAAGGCACGTGTCCAGCCGCGCATAATGCGCGTCAGAATAATCCCCTTTGTTTGCTCCCCTTTCCTAGTTGTTGTTCCCCTTGCACGTGAGCATTTTGTGAAGTGTCGCATTGTCGGTAGAGAACGAATGAATAGGCAGCAAACAAATAAACGAAACAATCTTCAGTCGCAGCGCGCGCGCTTGGCGCGCGGCTCGGCCAGCGAAAGCTCGGCCGCGGGCGCGCCGCCCAGGGGGTAGAGCGTGTGCAGGGTCGCGAGGTCGTCAACCAGCACGGCGCCCTGGGGCGCCGGCGCCTCCAGCTCGGCCGCGTGCTTGCGGCCCACGACGTGCACGCTGAGCTCGCGGTCGGGCGCCGCGACGTGGCGCCTGTAGAACTCGAGCACCTCGTCGCGCGTGATGCTCTCCAGCGCCTCGACCTCGCGCGCGCGCGCGCATCAAAGTCATAGCGTCGGCTGGTCACGGCGGCCCAGTGCGCGTCGGCCTCCTCGACCATGCTGCGGTGCTTGAGCAGCTTGGCCGCCAGCACGGCCGCGCGGTGCCCGGCAAACTCCTCCTCGCGCATGCCCGCGATGGCGTCGACCTGGGACGCCAGGAACGCGTGGATGCGCGCCTCCAGGTGCGCCGGCCCGCGCTCGCCCGAGACGACCACCACCGCAAAGCCCAGCATGCCGTGCGTCAGGCGCAGCCCGCTGTGCACGCTGTACCCCAGCTGCTCCTTGGTCCGCAGCGTGTCATAGCAGGGCTCCTGCAGCACCTGCTCGATGAGGTCCAGCGTCGCGCGCGCGCGCACGCCGTCGGGGCCCACCTGGCGGTAGACCTCGGCCACGCTGTTGTCCTCCTCCGCGTTGCGCACGGGGCTGCGGTGCAGCAGGCGCGTGCCGCGCGGCAGCGCCACCGCGCGCTCGACCGGCCGCGCGTCGGCGGGTAAGGCGCTCGCCTGGCCCAGCAGCGCGCACACGTCCGCGGCCAGCGCCTCGCTTTCCTCAGCCGTCACGTTGCCGTGCACCAGCGCCTCCAGGTGCAGCGCGCCGGGGGCCAACAAGTCATTATGCAAAAACGCGAGCGCCGCGGCCGCGTCCAGCGACTGAAGTTCTCCCAAAATAGCCTCTGGCCCCCAGACGCCGTCTTTCAGCCCCAGCAGCCTTAGATAGGTCGCGTGCTTGTGCGGCTTCAGGTTCATGTTGCTGTACTCGATGCGCAGGCCCTCGTGGATGCGCGCAAAGGCGGTGGGCGAGGGGTCCAGCGCGCGCAGGGTCTCAAAAATGGCGACCGCCAGCGCGTGCAGGCGGTGGCTGAAGCCCTCCACCTTGAAGTCCAGCCCGGCCTTGCCCTCGAACCAGCAGGAGCACTGCAGGCCCGCCAGCTCGGCCGCGTAGGTTGTCTCGCACAGCGCGTCCTCCAGCAGCTTGAGCAGGAGGTGCGTCGCGGCGGCCGCGCGCGCCGAGGCGTAGCAGGCCGGCGAGCTGACGCGGATGTGCGCCGTCGTGCGCGGCAGGCGGAAGCTGGCGTCCATCTTGTGCCACAGCCGCAGCCCGGGCCGGTCGACCAGCAGCACCGGCGGCGTCGCAAACGGAGAGGCGTCTTGTTCTTGTTGTGGGGTGGTAGTAGATCCATTGGCGAGGAGGCCATTGGGCGCCTGTTCGCCGTCGTCGTGAGGAGTCTCAGCGCCGTCGAGCACCTCGCCATTCTTGTGCCGATCTCGCCACCAACCCTACCATCAGTTTCCGCTTGCTCGCAGCGCAGACTAAAGTCGGTGGGCACAAACTCGTTCTTGCTCGGCAGGCGCATGTCGCTCGTCGGCTTGGCGGCCTTCCAGCGCGCCAGGAGACTGTCTGGGACGGGCGCGGCGACGTAGTCAAAGTTGAACCAGGGTTCGTGGCCGCTGGTGAGCACAAAGCCCTCGGCCCGCAGCGTGTCTAGGGCCTCTGGCAGCAGCGAGGTCTGTAGATCCAGGCGCGCCGCCTCGGGGCGCAGGTGCTCCAGCAGCGAGGCGATGAGGTCGGCGTCGAAATCCGCGTACACGTAGCCCCCCTGGAGCGTGTGCTCGGGCGGGTACCTGGCCATGTCCCCCGCCAAATTCGTGGCAAAGCCCGACACCTCCTCCTCCTCCTGGAAGCGAAACTTCATCTCCGCGATGCGGGCCATCTCCTCCCAGGCCTCGCGCTGCGGCCCGCGCTCGCGCAGGAGGGTCAGGTAGCCGAACAGCAGCTCCGCGCAGCGCGCGACGTTGCGCGCGCCGGCCTCGGTGAGCGTGACGGTGACGTCGAAGAGGAAGCAGGCGGTGCTCTCCTCCGACACGCCGCCGCTGAGGTCCGAGGCCCAGCCGCGGGCCTTGAGCGCGGACAGCAGCGAGCCGGGGCCCTCGTGGCCCACAAAGTGCGCGAGGTACTCCTCGGCCTTGCTGCGGTAGGCCGCAAACAGGCAGGGCAGCTGGAAGCCGACCTGGAGGTGGTGCCCCTGCCGCACGCCCGCCAGCGCGTGCAGCGTCGGCGCGTCGGCCGGGAAGGGCCAGCCGGCCGCCGCGTGCGAGGGCGGCGGGCCGCGCCCGCTGGGCACGCCGCCAAACACCTCGCGCACCCAGGCCTCCTGCGTGTCCAGCGCCTCGCCCGCCACGACCACCAGGGTCATGCGCTCCGCGCTGTACTCGGCCCGGTAGTACTCCACCAGCGCCTGGCGCACGTCCAGGCCGGCTGCCGCCGGCTGCAGCGCCAGGCTGCGCCGGTCGCCCCAGCCAAACTTGGCCAGCGGGTGCCCCTTCTTCGCCGTGTGCGCGCGCAGCTGCGCCGCGCGGCACGCGTCGCTCTGCTGGACGCCCGTGAACTCGTTGTCAACCGCCTGCACCTCGCGCTCCAGCGCGTCCCGCTTGATCAGCGGCGCCGCGAAGAAGCCCGCAAAGCGCTCCAGCGCGCCGCGCAGCGCCAGCGGGCGGCAGTCAAAGTAAAAGGTGGTGCCCTCGTTCTCGGTGCACGCGTTGCTGGAGCCGCCATTGGCCGCCAGGAAGGAGTCAAACTCGTTCTCGTCGGGGAAGGGCTCGCTGCCCATGAACAGCATGTGCTCCAGGTAGTGGCTTAGACCCTGGCGCCAGATGTGGGGGGGGGGGTGGATGTTATTAACTGTGGCTGGCCGCCAAGATGCACCGACTTTGCACCCCACCTCCCACCTCCCTTGCACCCTCCAGCCGCTCATACATATCATACCTGCACCTCCCAGGGGTCGGAAAAGCTGCCGACGCCCACCCGCAGGGCCGCGGCCGCCTTCTTGACGGAGGCCCGCTGCTGCCCATGCTCGGGCTCGTCCTCCTCCTCCTCTGATGACGCCGACTGCAATTAACCACCAGTCGGACAGAGGCCAAAGGTGGCATGCGAGGCCATACCAATCCGCCATACTGTTGAAATAATCTCGTGATCAAGTTCTACATGCCTCCAAAACACCATGGCACCTGTCGCCCCGTGCGCGCGGCTAGGCCCCCCGCACCTCGTCACCCGACTGCTGCTCCTCTTCGTCCGAAGTGTGGCCCGTCAGACACGCGTGCTCGTGCTCCTCCCCGTCCTCGGGCGCGTCCACATCCACAATTTCAGCGTCGTGCACCAGGAGCGCGCGCAGGCCATTGTCCAGCACGATGTGCCGGTATTCCTTCTTGTCGGCGGGTGACTTTAGCACCGCCACCATGGCCGCAAAAAACGGCCCGTTGCGGCAACGAGTACCGCTCAACTAAAAGGACAAGCGAATATTCTATATGTAAATGATCGAGAATAGGCTTGCATGCATGTTTTTACCTGCGCAGAGGCGGACTTTTGAGGTGATTGTCGTGGAGACCCCGCGCGACGCGGCTGGGCAGGGGAGCCAGGGGGTACCCACGGCGCTCAGCGACCAAGGTCGTGTGACCGCGGGAACAAGGGTGACAGCCTCGTGATAGACGCATCCCACCCATGTGCGTGTTGTTGAAATGGGTGTATGTAGGATGCTTATTGGAGAAGAGTTGACGGAATGGTAATGGGTGCGTCTGTGTGATCAGAACGGAGTGCGAGTGTTCGGGGATGCATGGCGGCAGACCACAATGCCGGACCGTAAAGCAGCCATGCAATGCGCATATTACACAGTCACGCAGAGCGTAAATTATAGATAAAATGCCGTGACACGATTCGCTCAACAAAGAGACACAGGACTCTCAATCGGTGCAGGTCAGTCAAAATGTGCCGGGAGGGGCGCACACAGCCCGTGTGCGCTGCCCTCCCGCTCTCATCATCACGCGCAACCAGCTGTCCAGTTGCTCCGTCAGGCGCTTGCCGTCAGAAAGGGTGCCTCAGGGCCCTGCTGGAAGCAGCTCCCGGGCCCGATGGGGGCCGCCGGGATGCCGCAGCGCACGAGGCGGCAGCGGTGCTCCGCCAGCCGCGGCTCCGCCTCGACCACGCTCTGCGTGCTGTTGGCGGGCGACCACAGGCGCTCCGCCACCGCGGCAGCCGCGGGCCAGGCGCGCTCCAGCGCGTTACTGTCGTCCACAAACTCGCCCCAGAGGCAGGCCTCCCCGCCGAGCACCAGCTCCAGCTGGCGATGGGGAGCAATAGGTGGGTGGGCGCTGGTGAGCTAATCTTGCTGGAGAGACAGAGAAGGTACAGTACGTAGCTATGCGACAGACAGGAATGCATTCATGGTCCGCCCCCAAATGGCCTCGCCTGCTTGCGGCTCGTGCTCGGCCTAAAGGACTGCGGATCGCTCTCGTAGTAATGCCGCCAGTCCTGCCCGGCAAAGGAGCCCAGGTTAAGGTACCAGGGCGCCGAGAGAATCGCGTGGTGACCCTACATCAAGACAGAGTGAAAATGAGAGGGGGAGTGATGTCCTAGTATCCAAACACACACCATCTCATTCACGTAGACTCTCGACACCATATGCACCCCAACCGTCGCACCGATGCTGTGACTCGGTCCAGCATCTCGCGCCAGACGGCCTCGTCTTCGGGCCCGACGCGCAGCCGCTCGTAGCTGGTCTCGTTGCGGGCCCACAGGGAGCCGGAACCAAGGAATTGTCGCCGCGCGGTTCCCTGAGTAACACCAGCCGCCTCTTCCGTCGCCGCCTCTGCGCCCTCCCTGTCCCGCCACCACTTCCAGACCTGCACGACGGCGTGGGCGTCCAGCCCCTCGCCCCGGCCGCGGTAAAAGGCCTCCTCCCACAGGATGGGCGTCTTGCCCAGGGCCGTGGCCAGGCCCTGCAGGCGCAGCTCCCAGCGCTGCTGCAGGGCCGCGGCGCTGTGCGCGCTGCCGTGCTCGCGCATCCAGCGCCGGACGTCCGGGTTGCTCTCCCAGCAGCCGGGGTCAACCTCGTCGCCGCCCAGGTGCAGCGCGGCATCCGGGAAGACGCGCGCCGCCTCCTGGAACAGGGCCCAGACCAGGCCGTAGGCATCGGGCCTGGTCACGTCGATCGGCCCAAACACGCCCGGCAGCGCGTGCGCGCCGGCGCTGTCAAAGCAGGGCGTGAGCAGGCCCGGCCGGCCCCGGCCCCAGGACAGCGCGTGCCCGGGCGTGTCAAACTCGGGGACCACCCGGATGCCGCGCGCACGGGCGTAGGCGACGACACTCTCTACCTCGTCGAGCGAGTAGACCTCGCGTGCGCTAAAGGCCCCGCGTGCGGGCAGCTCCGGGAGGGCCTCGCTGCCGTAGGGAAAGGACTGGTCGTCGGTGAGGTGCCAGTGCAGCACGTTCAGCTTCGAGGCCGCCATGGCGTCCAGGTGGGCCTGCGCAGGGGAGGTGCGTGTCCTGTGAGTTGTTGATACAACCGCCCACAACCGATCCCTGAGAATGGTCAGACAACCATCTCCCACCTAACTACGCCACCTTGATGGTGTCCAGGCTCAGAAAGTGGCGCGCAGAGTCGATGAGCAGCCCGCGATGAGGAAAGCGCGGCGCGTCCCGGATCAGGGTCTCTTGAATGATCAGCACGCCGCGCCTCTTTCGCCGGCGGCGGCCCCTGCGGCCCAGCTCCTCGCCGAGCGCGCAGCCCCGGGCGCCGCGGACCAGCTGCGTCAGCGTCTCCAGGCCGTGCAGCGCCCCGTACACGGTCTTGGCCCGGAGCAGTGCCGTGGGCGCGGCCACGCGGAGCGAGTACGACTCGTCCGTCTGGAGGCCCAGGGACTGGTCCGGCTGCTGGACTTGCACCTTGAGCTTTCTCAGCACAGCCCCGTGCCGGTGTTTCTTTTTGTTCAGAGAATCAAACTCGACAGCAGTTGCGTTCGGAAGGGCAAACACCGCGTCGTCCACCTCCACACAGCCCGCTCCCAGACCACCGGCCCGCTCAATGTCCTCCAGGACTGCCCTCATCCTGGGTGCGTAGCCATCCAACATGTGCATGAATAATTAAATAATACTCATTCATCTAGAAGAACTCACGACACCCCCCCACCCAAAAAAAAGATGAAAACATCAATTTCAAACGCGGGGATCGATCCCACCTGTCCAATCCATCGCGGAGGAGGCCAGAGTCTGCGCCCGTCACCCGCACTGCGAGCGACGACGCTTCGAACCAGAGCGATCGATGCCCATCATTCTGCGTCATGTGTAAAATCCAGTCCAGCGCTGAGCAACGATTGCGCGCCATCGCATGGAGGATTTCGCCGACAGAACCCGCACATCGCACCGCCGACGGCCTAGCCCCACTTTAAGTCGCACTGCCACGCCCCAATCTGCCTACTTGGAAGGTGGGTCGAGGCCAAACGGAGCCATACGCCGGAATATGCAGTGAAATCGCCCAAAGGAGCCACAAGCGCAGCGCCCACCCTCTGTACCAGCACCGGCCCACCTCGGCCAGCCCCGCGGCGACCATCTGCGGAGCCTGTCGCGGAGCTCAGACACCGGCCAACGGGTCTCTGCGGTCCGATGTCGACATCGACAGGTCCCGAGATGGCCCGGTACCCGCAGGCACCGGGGGGCGCGCGCTGCGTGGCCATGGTGGCACTCCCCGTATGCCGCCCAGATTCCGGCGCCCCAACTGTCAACGCCGATCGCGGCCTGGAGAGGAAACTACGCCCACAAAACTGGAGTGATCGGACCACGCCCTGAGAAGCATAGACTCATCCACGTGCTAAGGAGTTGTCGGTAGCTTTATTTATTGGCACAAGGCATAGAAATTGCGGTCACAGAGCCGACGGGCATTGGATACCATTGCCCGCTGGCCAGGGCTTCAGGTGCACCAGCTATTGAGCGCCAATGACAAGACCCGGCTTTCCGCACGCATAGGCGAGGTGAGGGGAAAACTAGACATGGGTCTTTCTGTGTAATGACGTGGCATTGCCGACAATGAACCTAGAGGGTCCATCGCGGGGAAGGGGGGGTTGCGAACCGGGGGGGCGTGCGTCCGAAGGCGACGCCGCGAGCCCTCACCACTTGCGGCTCGTGGCCCCGCCTTGTCGCTGCGAATGAGGGCCCGCTCAATCCGCATTTACCTTCTGTGTGTGGATGTGCTGCAGATCGGGATAGGATCGCCGAGCATCGCGCAGCATCTGGAGGGCGGGACGATGCAGGAGGTGAGCCCAGCGGAACCGTGGAGGATACGCACGTCTCGCCGGGCCCTGATTGGGGTTGCTCCCGCCTGCCCCCGCCCTTGCCCTAACCTCGTCTACTCCATGCAGAGCGTTGCAATTGGCTATGGACATGATTGATCATGTCTTATTTCATTGACACCTTGCTTTCCCATTGGACTAGCTGATGGTCCGATGCACCGTCCCCTCCGTGCAGTCTGAGGATGCGGACTTGGTGGCTGAGACCCCGCCCGCTCGCCGAAGTCGGAGGGTAGCGAGTGGCACCTATCGATCACCGCCTTCTGTCCAATACGTCTCAACAAGTAGGCCTGATCTGGGTATTTTCAGAGTCGAGTTGTCCCCTCGATCGATCCAGAATGCCCTGCAACGTTGCGTGTACAAGGATCTGATCGAAGACCCTTGCTTTCCCGTGCCGCAGCCCCAAACCCCCGCCAGGACAACAGCTTGAGCCTGCTCACTCGCCGTTTCCTGGCGCTGCTCAGCGAGTCTGAAACCAAGTCCCTGGACCTCAACCACGCCTGCGAGGTCTTGGCGGTCCAGAAGCGAAGGATCTACGACATCACCAACGTGCTGGAGGGCGTGGGCGTCCTCGAAAAGGGCGCCAAGAACTATGTGAGGTTCCGGTCACCGGGCGGCGCCTCGGGCGCCCACGCCCGCGCCTCGACGCGCGACGCTGTTTTGGAGGAGGCCAAGGTGCGTGGGCGGTCGGTGTGTGAGGTAGAGGCGTCTCCAAAAATACCGGCCGGGCGAGCACCTAATTATTTCCCCCTTTCCAACGCGCAGGCCATCGAGGCTGAGGTGGCGCAGGAGGACCAGGCCCTCTGGGACGCCATGAAGGAGATGACCAACCACGAGATCAACAAGGCCCGGTTGTTCGTTCGAGGTGCGGGACAGATGGCTAGAGTTTCTATGATTACCCGCCTATTTCCTTCTTGAGATCTCTGGCCGGAGCCGCGATAGCCTTGGCCTCGAGTCCATTAAACTCACAACATTCACCTCCCCCCCTCTCATTTCACATCACCTTGCGCAGACCAGGATCTGGTCGGGCTGGATGGCGTGAGCCCCCGCGACCAGCTCATCGCGGTGCTGGCGCCGCAGGGGACCGCGCTGGACCTGCCCAGCGAGCCGCTGCGGCCGGCCCTGGGCCCCGGCCAGCCAGGGCACTACCGCATCGTCGTGCGATCCCAGCACGAGCCCATAGAGATGCTGCAGGTGCTCCCGTCCGCCCCAGAGCCGGCCGCACCCGTGACCGGCTGGGGCGTGCCCCTGGCGGAGCCGCCGGGGTCGGCGTGGCCCAGCCCCCGGTACTCGACCCCACCCCTCTACCCGACCCGCGCCGCGCCCACACCCGCCGCCGACTCCCCGGCCTTCCTGTACACGACAGATGCCGCTGGGCAAGGTGGCGGGCTCGCCGGCTGGTGGCCAAGCACGGCGGCGCAGCCCCCGCCGCTCGCCGGACTGCCGCCTCCCCCAGCACCGCCCCACTACGTGCCCGGGTGCGCTCCGAGCCCGCCCCTTGCGCCCCAGGGCTACGCGCTTCACCACCACTGCCCACGATGATCCCAAGCCGTACCTTTCAACAGAAACTTTTTCAAATAGCAGTGGGGTCCGGGCCGCACCTGGATCCCACGGTTTTTCCAGTCTTGGCCCTAATCGCGTGCGTTATTGCTGCCTGCTTCTGCCGCCTAGTCTCAATCAAACGCGCTTACCACTTTGGCTCATTACCTGTTTTTGTCATCATTTCATTGTGGGGTCGCCCCGCTCCCGTGTGTTCAAAGGCAGGAGGCGCTGTGCTCAGCCCCTGCCACGACACTTCGGCCCTTTTCCCAGTACCTGCTTTGGGTAGATGATTACTTGTATAGATTTTTTGGTGGATTTCCCTTATATTTTATGATGTTTTCGGTTGCTACCTCTTTTCTGTGGGTAGGGTGTTGCTATTTCTACTGCTGTCGTCTATCGTTAACACCTGCCGGCTGCTGCTATATTTCCCTTCCTAGTTAATCCGGTGAACAATAGCTAGCGTGTAAGTCATCCGTAATTTGGAAGAGCACCCAGCACTCCAGCTGGGCTCATCATTGTTCTGGCATGCATGACTGCCGTGTTGCCATGAACACAGGAGCATCATGGAGCCATGCAGTGCGCCATGAGTCTCATGGCCCATGCCGCTCTAGCAAGCCTGACGTGGCGGCATATCTGTGGCGCAAGGTTCAGGCACTCGGATACGCGCCACCTCCTTCGTTCCAGTCCTCGCCGCAAATTGACCCACTTCAAGAACGTTTCTGGACAGTTGATCGTGGCAATGTGCCTCATTGCAGCGCGCGACAGGGACCGCATCGGGCCGACAAGCTTCCGGCAGCTTCCGGCACAGTCCGACTGCATGGTCCGACACGGACTTGGACCGGGCCGCCGGGCTCTTGCGGCGGCCTGGCCAACATTAGATGGTACACTCCGGACGCAGAAAATCTCCAAGCAATGCTTGAAAGCACCAAGCACGCATCTTTACACTTGAAAGTGCACCGAATTGCGTCCATCGGGTCAAGCATTTGGGGATCCAACGCTGTAGATGCCGTGTCCACGTGATCATGGGGCTTATGTGGCCCACGATGGACTTCCGGGCGGCAGCCCGGCTACGACATGGCCGGCAGTTTTCGCACGGCCCTCATCGAGCCCTCCATTGATATTGGACCTGCGCTACACGGACGATCGAACAGGTTCCAGGCAACTATACGCGCCCGATTGCCCATTCCCAGGCGCATTACCGAGCCATCACCATGGCGCCCGTGGCCGATGATCTGATGGAGGCGCTGCAGTGCCATCCGCCCACCATCCCCTGCCGCTTCCTCTACGACTGTTTGGGTTCCCGGCTTTACTCTGAGATCACGGAGTTGCCCGAGTACACGCCCTACCGGGCGGAGCTGGGCCTGCTCGAGTCCCGGGGCGCCTCGATCGGGAAGCACCTTCCGGGCAGTTCCCTCCTGGTCGAGCTGGGCTGCGGCGACGCGACCAAGACGTGCCACCTGCTCAACACCCTGCTGGACACCCGGGAGGACCTGGAGTACGTCGGCATCGACGTTTCTGCCGAGGCCCTGCGCCAGACGGAGCGCACGCTGCGGCGCGCGTGCCCGCGCCTGCCGGCGGCCTCGCTGCACCTGGTGGAGGCGGAGTACCTGGTCGGCCTGCGGCGCGTGCGGCGCGAGCACCCCGGCGCGACGCTGTGCGTGCTCTGGCTGGGCAGCTCCATCGGCAACTTTGCCGACGGCCAGGCGGAGGTCTACTTACAGGGCCTGGCCGAGGCGGCCGGCCCCGAGGCGCGGCTGCTCCTGGGCGCCGACGGCTGGAAGGCGCCCGCGCTCCTGCGCGCCGCCTACCACGACTCCCGCGGCGTGACCGAGCGCTTCATCGTCAACGGCGTGCGCAACATGCTGCGCACGCTGGGCCACCCGGACGCCGAGGCCGAGGGCCTGTGGGCGTACCAGGTGGAGGTCAGCCGTGAGCTGCAGCGCGTGGAGATGTGGGTGGCCCCGCGCCGCGCGGTGCGCGACATCGTCCCCGGCGTGTCCCTGGCCCCCGGCGAGCGCCTGCTGGTGGAGATCTCGCGCAAGTTCACGCAGGCCTCGCTCGCCAAGCTGGCGCAGGGCGCCGGCATGGCCGTGCTCGAGCGCTGGGCGACGCCCGGCTACGCGCTGAGCCTGCTGCGCCCCGCGCGCGCCGCGCTGACCGCCGCCTGGGCCGACACCGACGCCGTGCTTGGGCTCGTGCGCGACTGGACCGCGCGGCCCATCGGGCTGCGCAACCCCTTCAGCTTCTACTACGGCCACAACATGTCCTTTGCGCGGACGCGGCTGCTGCCGGGCGCGGCGCCGTCGGCGCTGGACGAGACGTACAGCCGCGGCATCGACCCCAGCGTGGCCGACCCCACACGCTGCCACGCGCACCCAGCCCCGCCCCCGGAGTGGCCCGGCCGCGAAGAGGTGACTGCGTATGTGCGGGGCGTTCGTAAGGAGCTGCTCGAGGCCGGCGACCTGGACGCGCACGCGCTGCACATGTCCATCGAGCACGAGCGCATGCACCAGGAGACGCTCTGCTACATGCTCGCCAAGCAGCGCCGCGCCGACTGGGTGTGCGCGGGCGGCGGTGACGGTGCTGAGGCAGGTCCCGAGGCGCCGGGCGCCCTGGCGCCGGCCTCCGGAGCTGGGCGCCTACCTCGGGCGCGCGGCGCTCGAGGCCGAACGCCTGGCCAAGGAAGCGGCGGCGGCGGATTTGCCAGCCAAGAACCGCACGGCGCTGGTCACCGGCGGCCAGGCCAGGCTGGGGGTGCCGTCGGCGGCCACCAAGCACGGGTTTGTCTGGGACAATGAGATGGGCGAGCCGGAGCCGGTCAAGCTTCCCGCCTTTCACGCGTCGCGTCGACCGGTCACCATTGCGCAGTTTAAGCGCTTTGTCGAAGATGCCAAGGTAAAGGTTTTTGAGATGAGAGGGTCTGGACGTCTGTGTGGAGGCATGCGCGAGCGATTGTGAAACTTATGGAGCTGTTTGAAGTACAAGTACAAGAATTAGGGGCTCAGACTCCCAGTATCATCATGAACCCTGCAGCCGTACGACACGCCGGAGCTCTGGACGGCAAAGGATTGGGCGCACCTCTCCAAGTGCCCCGACTGGCGGCACCCGGCCAGCTGGGTCTACCCTGCCCCGGGCCAGCCGCTGCACGTCGCCTTTGCCGAGGGCGTCTTCCCCTGGACCGAGGTGGCCGAGCGGCCCGCCTTTGTGAGTCTGGCCGAGGCCGAGGCTTACTGCCGCTGGGCGGGCGGCCGGATCATGTCCGAGCCGGAGCACGCGCTCTGCCTGGCGCACAACGAGCGCTGCGCGCTGAGCGACGCCAGCGAGGGCGGCGGCGCCCTGCTGCAGCTGGAAAGCGCCGGCTGGGAGTGGACCTGCACGCCGTTTGCGCCCTTTAAAGGTGCTGGGAGTGGGGTGGAGCCTGAGGGAGACTGTGTTGCGAGTGAGGCAATTTTGTGATGTGTGGCTGGGACGGCATGGACGCCTAGCTATGCGCGAGGAGGGAACTCTAGATAAGGCTATCGGCTGTAAAATCCGCAACCCAGCTAAACGCTGTATCAACCCCCCCTCTCTTCAAAATCAACCATGCAGGCTTTTCGCCAGACCCACTCTACCCAGAGTACAGCACCGATTTCTTCGACGGAGAGCACTACGTGCTCAAGGGCTCCTCGCCCTACACGCACCCCAGCATGCGCCGCACCAGCTTCCGGAACTTTTACCAACGCCTGTACCCCTACGTCCCCGCCAAGTTCCGCCTCGTGTTTGATGCTCGCGAAGAGTAGACTGGGTTTGGGCGCTGCTTTCTGAGCAGCGGTCTATCTTCTGATCCATCAGGTTGTGTGCAGGGCGCGGTGACTTTTGTCTGGTCAAATCATCGAGTAGCCCGGCACTTTTTGGTCCTTCTGAATCCGGTTAGCATCATCCACTATCGAGAGACAAGTTTGGCTGCAATTTTCTGTATTACGGAGGGGGGCTTGTTTTTTTTCTAGCATGATGGAAAAGGTACTATCAGCGTACTGTTTCGCTTTTCTACACGCTCGTTTTGCCACAAGTACCGTTTGGCAAGGAGTGAGGTGATATCTTGTATGTAAGAATCGGGGCACGGACACAAATGCGGTCCAGACTGCTGTTGGCGGATCTCTTATTCTGGAACCGATACATTGGTAGTAATGCCGCGAGAAGACTGCTAGGCGCTCATCTTTCGCAGCAAGCTGGTTCCTTCTGATCCTTTTTTATATCTTTAGGAGTACTCTGCTACAGGCACCAATTTAACATGGTACATTTACAACCATCTTTGTCTAGTGCCACTATCTCAATACAAGACCAAGCAGCGGCTTTTCTAGAAAAAGGTACACAGCGGCATCGCCTCTGACAGTGCGAGCTTCATGCCTCGCCAAGCACACAGAGCTAGGAATGTCGCTCACGCGTCGTCGATGCAGAGCCGGGGCAGGCGATCTGGGTTGCACCTGCCCGAGCTGAGGACTAGGCGCTGGATGGTGGCCAGGAGGCGTGGCTGCGTCAGCTCACTCACCGTCAAGTGCACGCGGTACCGCCAGTAGTGCCGCGGCACGTTTGGGTCGTTGATCGTCTCCTCCAGCGCCGGCCGCGTCTCCGGCCAGCTCTCCAGCGCGATGATGTCCTGAGTGTGTTTGTGGGGGGGGATGAACGGGGATGAGGTTTTGAGTCTTGAAAATGAAGAGCATCTCTCCGCCATCTACATGAAGTAGTGCACGCAAATCCGACAGATACGAGCACCCCACATTTGTATAGAAATCAGCACCACCCCATCCCTCCCGACCTGGATGGGAAACACGGCCAGGGCGGAGGGCGCGTCGGCGTGCTGCTGCGCGATGGCGCGCATGATTTCGGGCGTACACGCGTCGGGCGCGGCCCCTTTGCCGCCCAGCACGTGCGCAAAGTATCGTCGCCGGCGCGCGGCGTCGGCCTCGTACCAGGCGCGGGTGGTGGTGGTGTCGTGGCTGCTGGGCGAGCAGACGGAGAGGTAGGGGTAGCGCGCCGGGTCGCCAAACTCGGCGTCCTCGGCCGGCATGCGCTGGATGCGCAGCGCCAGCACGCCCAGCTCGTGCATGGTCGGCCGCACGCAGGCGGGCGTGAAGCCCAGGTCCTCGCCGCACATGAGCATGTCGGTGGAGGAAAGCAGCGCCGGCAGCGTGCGGTGGCCCTGGCGCCGCCAGAGCTCCTCCTGGCGCCGGTAAAAGTAGTCGTCGTGCTCGCGCGCCAGCTCCGCGGCCCAGCCCGGGTCGGTCAGCGCCGCAAAGCTGTCCGACTTGGCCAGCTCGAAGCGCGGGTAGAAGACCTCGTCCGGGCGCTCGTCGTCGCGCAGGAGCAGCACGTCGCGCCGGGCGCGCAGCAGCGCGGCGCGCACCGCGGGCCAGGCCGCGGCCGTCTCCGCGGTGAGGCCCTCCGGCAGCTCCAGCTCCAGCAGCGCGCGTTCCGAGGCGTAGGCCGGCCGGAAGCGCAGGCGCTCGCCGTGCCCGGGCTCGAAGAAGCGGTCCGCCACCTCGGCCGCGACGCTGTCGCCCAGGCGCGCCGCCAGCAGCGCCGGGGTCACGTAGGGGTCGCAGAAGCGGTCGAGGTCCCAGAGCCCGCGCGCCTCCAGGTCGGCGCGCCGCAGCGGGATGCACGGCCGGAAGTGGCCCAGCAGCCCGCTCTGGAAGGCCTCGGGGATCTCCCAGATGCGGAAGAAACCCAGGATGTGGTCCACGCGGTAGGCCTGGAAGTAGAGCGCCATCTGCGCCAGGCGCCGCCGCCACCAGGCGTACCCGTCCTCGGCCATGGCCTCCCAGTTGTAGGTCGGGAACCCCCAGTTCTGACCGTCCTGGTTGAAGTAGTCGGGCGGCGAACCCGTGCCGGTGCGCATGTGGAAGAGGCTGGGGTACAGCCAGGTGTCCACGCTCCGCTTGTCCACGCCTGGTTGGGGGGGGGGGGGGGGGGGGGGGTGGGGGGGGGGGGGGGGGGTGATGAGAAAGGTCACACATTGTTGTGAGCACGCTGTCGCTCGCCTAGGGGTCAATTTCCAAAAATATCGAATGCCCTCCAACCCTACCGATGGGAAGGTCGCCCTTCAAGGCCACGCCCAGCTGCCCCAGACGGCAGCTGGCTTGCAGGAGCTGGACGTGCAAGTGGTACTGGAGAAAGTAGGTGAACAGAATCTCCAGATAAGATTCTGTCCCCGGCTGGAAAAACTTGTCGGTCGCCTGCCAAGGGATTTTTTGGGGAGGAGGGGGGGATTCTGAGAAGCCTGGGCTGAGTTGGAACAGGTGTTATCAAGTGTATTGTTTGGTTATATTGTGTTGTACCACAATCTTGCACACATAATTCATTCATTATAATCGACAGAGTGCAAGGAAATTAAAGGCGCCTCAACACCTTTCCCCACTCCCACACATATTAATTTACCGGTGCCCACCCACCCACCCTGGGATCGTAGCTGCTGTAGACGCCCCACTGCGTGTGATCAGACGTGCCAAAAAAGGCCTGGAAATGGCAAAAGAGCGCGTAGGGCTTGAGCCAGGTTTCCTGCTGCAAGCAGAATTGCTGGAACGCTTCATCGTCCTGCGAAGAGAAGAAAGAGGGACGAGGAAATGGATTTGCTGGGTGCGCTCCGAGGCAGTTGCGCCTGCATATTCGCAATCCCGCGCTCGTCATTTAAATCAGTCCAAGTCCTTCACCCACCCGGCCGGCGCCTGCTCCACCACCCACCCACGACCCTCCCACCTGGAGTCCATCAGCAAGATTGTCAAAAATCTTTCGGGCTATCCTCATTTTTGCGGCAAGCGTCGCCTCGTAGTCGACGGCCGGCAAGTCGAGCTCTTTCCTCGCGGCCTCGATCTCTCCCTCAAACGCCTTTGCGTCACCTAGAACACAGTGAGTGAAGCTGGGTATGTGTGAAGATGCTGCTGCTGGGGTGACCCAGGCTGGGATCCATTTTGCCCAGTTAATTTGACAGCAGACCCTGCATCCCCCCCCCCCCCCATTCAGTCGCACCGATGGCCTCCAGGGACAGGTAGATGGGGTGCAGCGCAAAGACGCAGAGGGAGGAGTAGGGGTACGAGTCGCGCCAGTCGCCCAGCACGCGGGTGTCGTTCACCGGCAGCAGCTGCACCAAGCAAAAGCCTGCGCATTTGGGGGTGTGACCGACAGTGTGTGCCTGTGTGTGTTATGTGTGCTCTGGCTTCTGCGATGGACCCTTGATTTTTGAACACACCCAGCAACCACTCTTCCCTCCGCACCTGCTTGGTGGCAAAAGTCGCCCAGTTGGATGAGGTCGAGGAACTCTCCGCAGCCGACCGATTGCTCCGTTCGGAGGGAAAAAACTGGCACGGCCACGCCGGCGCCCCGCCAGCGCCGCTCATGCCGGAAATAGCTGTCGTTCCGGAACCACACGCACGGCGGCGCCCCATCGGGCGTCTGGGCATCTGCGAGACAGAGCTAGGCTGGGCGCATTGTTCCGAGAGCGTTTTCTAAGTACCAACAATAGCAGACTCACAAACATATAAACCACCTGCCTGGCACGAGGCGATTCTCTCCAATCTCCAGCTCAAAGGTGTCATCCCCGCGGAAGATACAGTACTTGTAGGTCAAGGGCAGGCAGCCAAAGGGGACATGCACCTGTGTTGGCAGAGGGATTGGCGGGAAGATTGCATGATACTCCCTTTATTGAAAGGATTCACTAACGAAAATTCCTTGCAAGGACATGCCCCACCTCAGCGCACCTCCACTTCAAAGGTCCCGCGGCCGACGGGCTGGAGCGGCAGGCACTCTTGGAGCTGCCAGTTCCCCAGCTGGGGCGCCCCGCCCGTCACGCACAGCTGCTCGCCCTCCTCAATCTGCCAGTCCCTGCGATGAAGAATGAGAGGATGCAGAGGTTGGTGGCAATTGATTGTTGCATCCGTTTCCAAGCAAGCTGCGCAGCATGCAACCCACAGATCCATGATACTCACTTGATCTGGAGGCGGACGGTGCAGTGGCCGGGCTCGAGACTGAGAGGCCCCAGGGCTGCGGCGCCCCGCGGCATGGAAGGCATGCTGCCAGGCATGACCGTCATTCGAAACACAGTGTGCGACAGGAGGCGTGCGGGGTGGGAGTTGTCCTGGCAACGGTTGGTGGATGGAAGATGGAAGACCTGAGCACGCCACCCATCTTCTAATGCGCTTGCAGTTTAACCGCATAAATAAAATGCTCGCTTGATAATGAAAAAAACCAATACATCGGTAGACCACATACAACAACCATATCTCCCCGCCAAGACTCACCTCCCAGACGTCAGAGACTTGGACGACTGCGCCCCCTGCCAGGTTTGGAGGGAGCAGCAGGTTGTGGCCGTCTGCCTCCCACCTCAGCAGAGCCCCGGATTCCGAGTCCACAATGGCATATTTATAGCTAAGCATGTCTGGAGGGCTGAGGTCCAGCTCCGTCTCCCACGCGATTGCGCCGCCACATGGGGTGCACTTGAGGGGCTGGGCCCTGGCGGTGGAGGGGCGAATGTAGGGCCGGATAAACCCTGCGACCAGCGACGCAGGGCAAGACGCAGGCCCGCAGGGTCACCTCCTGCGACACCCACCATACCTTGAGACATCCAAATTGCCCAGGAGTGGGCCAGGCCCGCTCAGCACCACCGACTCGCCCCATCGAGTCGCGCAGTCCACATGAAACCGCACGGTGATTTTGGGCGGTTCCATCCGGGAGGATGCCAATCCGCTGCCGTGGGCCCTACACGCTTGATCACCCGTCGACGAGCATTACATCCGCATGACCCACCAAAATGCGTAGGGTAAGGGGGGCACTGAGGAAACTGTCCGCTGGGCGCTGATTGAATGTGGGAGGGGGTGGGGCCACGTCGTAGACCCACCAGTCGATCCGGCAGATGCGCGATTTTGGTTTGCCGACGAGCTGCGCATGCCTCTGCAGCAGCCGCCTACGGGAAGGGTCATTTGCTCGACACTGCATGGAAGCAGATGCTGTCATGCATGTCTCGAGCTTTGACGGCAAGGTGAAGCGCCGCATGGGCTCAGACGCCCCGCATTGCCCGTCGTCCCGGTCTCAGTCTTGACTCTAAAATAGGCACTTGCGATGGTGCCTCTCCTGCTCGCGGGTGTCTTCCTGCTGATCGTCATCAAGCTTATTTATGAGTACGCTATGAAGATGCAATTGTGCATTGGCTTGCGCGCTGTGGATCACATACGAACCGCATTGGTCGCGGTGGAGCCACGTCCTTATTAATGGGTACGTCTCCCATCCCCCAAATTTCCAGGGTCGCCGACAACACGCAGCTCCGGCGCCAGGCCAGCAGGCACGAGGAGCAGCTGGGGAGGCTCAAGCACGAGCTCCAGGCTCGATCGCAGATCTTGTCTGGCCTGGACAGCGGCGCGGAGGGCCTGCAGACGCGGGTGGAGGGCTTCTCGCGCTCGCTGGCCGAGCTGGAGGCGGACAAGCGGCGCCTGGAGACCGAGCTGACGCGCGCGAGCGAGGAGCTCGTGCAGGCGCAGCGCGCGGCGCAGCAGGCGGCCGTGGACGTGCGGCGGGGGCGCGCGGGCGGAGGCGCAGCACCGCCGGGACGTGCAGGAGGCCCGGCACGCCGCGACCCTGGCGGCGCACGAGCGCGCCGAGGCGCTCGCCGCCCGTGCCGCGCTGGCCGAGGCGGGCGCCGACGCGGAGCGCGCCCGGCAGCGCGTCCTCCAGGAGCTCCAGGAGGTGCGGCGCGATCGAGACGCGGCGGCCGCCGCCAGGGACGCGGCGGCTGCACGGGCGCAGGTTTCGGCGAACGCGATGGAGGATGTGAAGGGCAGGCTGCGAATTGCCGAGGAGGGGCACGCGGCTGCCAGGGCAGAGGCGGACGAACTCAGGCAGGCGATGGCCACGGCCGCGGCCGATTTTGAGGCCGCGCAACATACGAGCCGGCTGGCCGCCGAGGAAGCTTCCCAACGCGCGGCCGAGCTGGAGGAGGCCCTGCGCCGGGAGCGAGCCGCGGGCGAGGCTGCGGCGTCTGCGCAGCGGCAATCTGAGGAGCGAGTCGCCCAGCTGGCCGCCTCGGAGGCCTCGCTGCGGCAAGAGCTTGCCGCGGTGCGGGAGCAGGCGGCCGCGGCTGCGCAGGAGGCAGAGCTTGCGGCGGAGCAGGCCCTGCGGGGCGCCGAGCAGGAGCACGAAGCCCGCGCGGCGCGTGCTGTGCGGGAGGCAGCGAGCCATGCGGCTGAAGCGGCCGCCAGGGACGTGGCCGGCGCTGTCCGAGCCGTAGTGGAGGACCTGAAGGAGCAGCAAAACGCGCTGGAGGCGAGATTGTCGTCCCTCCAGGACGAGAATGCCGGTCTCAGGCGCGAGGCCGCCGCGGCTGCAGGGCGCCAGGCTGCGCTGGAGGAGCTCGAGAAGGAGCTTGGGGCGCTCCGGGCCCGGCTCGAGGCGCTGACCAAAGATCGACAGGAGGCGGAGGCACGGCTGCGAGACGAGTACGAGGCGATGCGCGCAGAGCTGGAGGATGGTCTGCGTGAGCTCCAGGATCAAGCCGATGCGTCTGCGGCTGAGGTGGGCTCTCGTTTAACTTTGGGAGGAGTCTTTACTTGATTAAAGGGAGGAGTTTGACATTCGTTCTGCTTACAGATCAGCCTAAATAATTTTGGTGGAGACAGGCTGCCTAAGACCAGATCACCTTTACTAAAAAACCTCTGGCCCAAGAGCACGTCTCTGTCAAGTGACGGCCTTTTTGCCTGTACTCACGATCCGTTCCCACGCTCGACCCATCCCTCCCGAACCCAGGCACGGAGCGCCCAGGAGGAGGCGTCGCGACTGGAGGCGCAGCTCCAAGCCGCCGAGCGCGGCCGGCTGGCCGCGCCGCCGCCCATGGACTCCTCGGAGGAGGTGGAGCAGCTCAAGCGCCTCAATGCGCGTCTGCTGGGGGACGTGGCGGGGTACCGCAGGCGGCTGAAGGAGGCAGGGCTGGAAGAACAGAACTGAATGTGCGCCGCCTGTGCAAGGCCAGTTCGTCGAGAATCAGATCCCTACCCCATCGCTGACGTGCCCACCTTCGGATCAGAGCCATGAAAGGGACTGGCCTCCCCCTCCCAAACCCAACGCCCTGAGCGCCTCGCGGTCATTATGCAAAAATTCCAGTCATTACAATGGTAGATCTTGTTACTGGCAGAGCCCGCCCCGGGGTCGCGGCCCCGCGGGAGCCGTGCCGTGCACTGCCGTGCCGAGCGCACACCGGCGTGGCCACCAGGGCCGAGCGGCCCAGGCCCCTCTGGGCCAGGCGAGCGGCCCGCATGACGTCTGGTTCCGGAATTACTCGACGTTTGCGGCTGCGGGCGACCGCGGCGGAGGAAGAGATCGACAGTGCCAAGGTGGGGCCCCACCGCACCCTGCTCTTTTCTGTGGACGGCACCAAGGACGCGGAGGAGGGCCTGCGCTGGGCGGTCAAGCACCTGACCCGAAAAGGTGAGCGCGATGGTGTGTTTTGTGATGATGTATGGAGGTGTTCATTGGGAATGAGGATAGTGGGACACACACTTGCCATGAATGGGTATGCGGTTGTCACGACCAATCACGACGACGGACCCCCCCATCCCCTTCCCCCAAAAAACATCCCCCACACTCAGGCGACACCATCCACCTGGTGCACGTGCTGGCCGATCCGCGGACGCCTTTTTCGGGCCTGAGCCGCGCGTCCATCGCCGGCACCTGGACCGAGTCGCCCGACTTGGAGCACATTGGCCGGCAGGAGCGGGACGCGCTGGGCATGCTCAACTCGCGCTTTGTCTCCATCGTCCGCGCGGCGGGGCTGGAGGGCCACGCCTCGCTCCTGCGCCTGCGCACGGGCAAGAGCGCGGCCTCCATCGGCGAGTTGGTGGCCGACGCGGCGGTGCGCCTGGGCGGCAGCCTGCTGCTCATCCCCAGCCACGGCCCGGGCATCATGGCCGACTACGGCTCGGTCGCGCGCTGGTGCCAGGACCATTCCCACGTCCCCGTCGTGCTCCTGCCGCCCGCGGTGCTGCAGGCCGAGGGCGACGCCGGCCCCAGCGCCGGGCCCACGGTCGTCGTGGCCGGCCCAGCCGGCGCCGACCTCGAGCGCCTGCACAAGGCCTTCAGCTTCGCGGCGCGGCGCGTCGCGCAGCAGGGCGACGAGATCAAGGTCATCAACGTCGTGGCCGGCCCGCCGGACGAGGGCGCGCTCGCCGCCGAAAGGCGGCGCTCCGCGAGGCGGCGGCGCGCTGGGCCGCGGCCCTGCCGGCCGATCGCAGGCTCCGCGTCGACGCGGACGTCCTGCGCGACGAGACCGTGGTCTTTGACGAGGGCGGCAGCCGCGTCGGCGCCGCCATCTGCGACCTCGCGCGCAGCAAGGCCGCGCGGGCCGTGGTGCTGCTCCGTCACGGCGACGACCTGGCCAGCCAGCTGCAGTTTGCGCCGCTCACGCTGCACACCGTGAAGAGCTGCTCCCGCCCGCTGGTCGTGCTGGAGCCGGAGCGCAACCTGGCGCCCCTGGCGCCCCCCGGTGGACGTGGTGGAGGTGGAGGAGCGCGAGCACCAGCGCCCGCCGCAGGTGGGCACCTCCAGGCCCCCCACCGGCGGCCAGGGCGCCGAGGACGCCGGCATCCCCCGGGAATCCCAAAGCCGGACGTCCTGATTGCCCATCCGACACCACCTTGGAATGGTTTTCAACAACGTACGCATTTGCTGAGATACCCATGATTTTGAGGGATTGCGCCCTCGCTCCGTGAGGGCCTACATAGCACGCACATTTCCCCTGCCTTTGGCCACACGTTGTCCCCTCCCTTGCTCCGTACCCCTCTGTTTTTCTACTGCCTTGTCCCTGAGGCCGCGCGTGGACGCACCAAATTCTTGGCGGTGACTGTTTGCATGATGTGGGCTGTTTTCCTGGACGCCCACCTGGGCACGAACGCCGCTCCACATTCCAAGCACGCGAGGCCGTCTGAGAAAGTTGGCGGCGCGTCCAAACCATTCTCCCTTGTAATAGACATTCATCAGGAACCTGGCTGTGTGCTGTTGAGCACGCCTGAATGCGTTTTGGAACTGTCTGGTGGCAGAGGAGTTTACAGCAAATCCACGTGCAATCGCGGCGATTGATTACAGAGCGACTGCCAGTGTCCTTGACCGATTCGCATCGATTACGTAATTCCCAGGATCAATGCGTCAAGAAATCGTGCGTCGCACGTTGTGCCCGCGCTACCGCGCCCGCCTCAGTGCCTGTACAGGGAATCCCCCGACATCCACTCGGCGGCGCGGCGGGCGTAGTAGGAAAGGATGAGCGAGGCCCCGGCGCGCTTGAAGCAGAGCAGGGACTCCAGCACTGCATCCTTTTCCTCCAGCCAGCCGTTTTGAATGGCGGCCGCCAGCATCGCGTACTCGCCTGGCGTGAGTAGGGGAAGGGGAGAAGGGCTTGTGGGTGCACTTTTGTATTGAATCGAGTTCTCAAGGTAGCGTGGAAAACAGCAGGGCAGTCGCCAGTCGACGACCACCTCCCCCACCCACCACCCTCACCCTTACCTGAGACCTGGTAGGCGGAGATGGGCAGCATGGTGCTCTCGTGCAGCAGGCGGATGACGTCCAGGTAGGGCATGCCCGGCTTGACCATGAGGATGTCGGCGCCCTCGCCCTCGTCCAGCGCGGCCTCGCGCAGCGCCTCGCGCGCGTTGGCCGGGTCCTGCTGGTAGGTGCGCTTGTTGGGCGGCACGACGCGGCCGCCGGGGCGGCGGCGGCGCGGCGCGGCGGGGGCCTCTGCCTCCGGCGCGGAGGCCTTGGGCGCCGAGCCCAGCGCGTCGCGGAAGGGCCCGTAAAAGGCCGAGGCGTACTTGGCGGAGTATGACATGATGGAGACGCCTGTGTAGCCCGCGTCGTCCAGCGCCTCGCGGATGGCGCCCACGCGGCCGTCCATCATGTCCGAGGGCGAGACGCAGTCAGCGCCGGCCGCCGCCTGGGACAGCGCCTGCCGGCACAGCAGCTCCACCGTCTCGTCGTTCATGATCACGCCGTCGTCGCGCACGATGCCGTCGTGGCCGTCCGAGTTGTACGGGTCCAGCGCCACGTCGGTGTAGATTTCTAAATCCGGGTAGGTGTCCTTGAGCAGGCGGATCGCGCGCTGCACCAGGCCGTCCGGGTTGTAGGCCTCCTCGGCCGTCGGCGTCTTGAGCTGCTCGGGCGTCTTGGGGAAGAGGTCGATCGCGTTCACGCCCACCGCGCGCGCACGGCGCACCTCCTCCAGCAGACCCGTGCGCCAGCCCAGCCGGTCCACGCCCGGCATGGAGGCCACAGGGATGTTGTCCTCGCCGTCGTGGATGAAGACGGGCAGGATCAGGTTCTCGGGGCGCAGGATCGTCTCGGCCAGGCCCGCACGGATGGTGGGCGAGCGGCGGTTGCGGCGCGGCCGGCTCAGCAGGTCCAGGGGCGGCACCACCGGCGTGCCCTTGGGCGCCCCGGGCTGCAGAGGGGGGGTGGTGAGGGGGACGCGTCAGGGCGAGCGGTCTCGGAGATCAAGGGTCACAGTACCCAGTTGCAAATGTATTGCATACACAAGAAACACATCCTCTCTCTCTCTCTCTCTCTCTCTGCAACTCTGGGCGACGCACCGGGGTGGGATCCCTGAGCTGGGGAGGGGACCCCTTGCCGGGCCTGGCACGGGCGATGTGACTGGCCCGGGTCGGCGTCCTCTGGGCCACAAAGGGCGTCTTGACGGGTGCCATAGCAGTGCAATTCATCATACACGTGTGCATGTGCGTATACAAGGAGAATGGGCGGCCGGCTTGTCGAGAAACCCCAACCACGGCGTCGGTGGTCGCCGGGCGAGACGAGGAAACCGATAAACGCTGGACGACTGATCGCCCAGGTTACCTCAAAAAATGCAATTCAATACAATTGCCATTCGCATGACCCAATCGGCGTACCTAAAGAAGAATGCGTCCACGATCGGGAGCTGCGTGTGTCGACAATGCATGATGGTGGAGACGCCGTCCTGATTCCGGGCGCGATGCTGTCCCACCACCAAGCGAAGCCCGCAGTGCCGGTGATCCCGTGCCTTCAAACAGCCATGCCCACGTGGCGCATGCAATATTGACTGTTGTTGGACCACCTACCTAGCTTGGTCGCCCTTGAAAACCTGCCCTTTCCTGAAGCAGGGGTCCAGAAGTGCGCCTGGTCGCGGAGCACACTGCGCGATGTTGGCTCGGCTCGTGCAGTCCTTTGGGGCGGCCAAGCCGGCGTCGACCCTGAGCATGGCGACGCGAGCCCTCATGACACAGACGATGGGAGTCATCGGCGGCGGCAGCAGCAGCGTGCTCCCCTCCTGGTGTCTCCCGACGACAGCAGGCACCCCGGCCGTGGCCCCGTCCTTGAGGCAGGAGCAACAATTGCAGCGCTTGGGCGGCATGTTTGGACCTGCCGTCGCGCCCCTGTTGGACCCCGTGCCCAGCACGATTGGCGGCGTGGTGGAGATTACAGGTGTGGATCCAAGTGTGGGAAATTGTGGGCAGGCCAGTGCGCGGCATGGTGGTGGCTGTATGCGATAGCTCTTGTCCGCTGGGGCCCACTCGTGACGATCCTACTCACTTTGAGACGTGCTTATGGACTCTCACTGCCCCGGCACACGCGCAGAGCCGGCGACGGGCGAGGAGACGGCACCGCTGGAGTGCCGCAAGCGGCCTTACCAGCCCTCGGTGATCATCCGGAAGCGGCGGCACGGCTGGCGGGCGCGGCAGGCGTCGCGTGGGGGCCGCCTCGTGGTGCTGCGGCGCCGCGAGAAGGGCCGCTGGAGGCTGACGGCTTGAGGAGGGGTCTAGGAAGACTTGTTTTGCGATGCGGTGGTATCGACACTGGATGGGACTGTATGTGGCGCTCTCTTTCTATGCACGACTGAAAAAGGGTGTCACTTTCGTTTTATACGAGGAAGACATGAAAGTAGTACAGAGGAGGGGTTGATGGAATGAAGCGCAGCATAAACGCGTTGGTAGACGACCGTGGCGATGATGGGTTTCTTTCAGATAGCTCAGCAACCCTCTGGAATCCCCCCCTCTCGCTCACTCATTCGCCTCACCGGCGGCCGCGACCGCGACCGCGGCCGCGCATGCCGCCGGGCATGCCGCGCCCGCCCGCGGCGGCAGCGGCGGCGTCTGGGGCCTCCGAGCGCGGGTTGCGGATGGTCTCGTCCACCGACAGCACGAGGCAGGCAGCCTCTGTGGCGCTGGCAATGGCGTTGAGCTTGACCAGGGATGGTTCCCAGACAAATGCGGCAAAGGTGTCGCACACGCCGCCGGTGGAGACGTCGATGCCGACGCGCGCGCCGGCGCCGTCGCGCGCGGCGTGGCGCTGCCGCAGCTGGTTGAGCACGTCGGTGGCGTCAAAGCCCGAGTTGGCGGCCAGCTGGCGGGGGATGACCTCGAGCGCGCGCGCAAAGGCGTTGATGAAGAGCTGGGCCTTGCCCGGGATGGCGCGCGCGTGCTCGCGCAGCGCGCGCGAGACCTCCATGTCCACGGCGCCGCCGCCGGCGACGACGCGCGGGCTCTTCATCGCGCGCCGCACAATCATGACGGCGTCGTGCAGCGAGCGGTCGGCCTCGTCGAGGAACTGCTCGGAGCCGCCGCGCAGGACGATGGTGGCCGTGCGCGCGCGCGGGCAGCCGGTGAAGAGGTTGTAGCGCTCGGCGCCGACCTGGCGCTCCTCGAAGCGCGCGCAGGCGCCCAGCGCGCGCGCGGCGGCCGCGGGCTCCTCCAGCCCGTTGACCGTGGTCTGCACGGCCGCGCCCGTGGCCTCGGCCACGCGCCGCAGGTCCTCGTCCGACACGCGCCCCGCGCAGAAGACGTCGCGGTCGGCAAAGTACTGCGTGGCCAGGTCGCCGATGGCCAGCCGGCTGAGCACGATCTGCGCGCCGCTGGCCACGCACTTGGCCAGCTTGTCGTAGATGATGTTCCACTCCGCGTCCACGATGCTCTGGTACTGCGACGGGTCCTCCAGCCGCACCTCTGCGTTCTCCTTCTCCGACTTGAGCTCCAGCTCCAGGTTGAGCAGCAGGATCTTGGGCTGCTCGTAGCTCTTGGGCTGCATCTCAAAGCCCGCGTAGCTGAACGTTTTCTTGAAGGCCACGCCGTCGACCAGGAAAGAATCGCGCAGGGCGCCGCCCTGCACCTTCTTCACGCCCAGCAGGCGCAGGTCCAGGAGCGCCGGGTCCAGCGCGCTCACCGCGTCCACCACCATGCGCGCGAAGAAATCGCGCTCGCCGCTGACCAGCTTGCTGTTCAGGCTCGTCTGCGCGCAGCGCTCCAGCAGGCGCCGCCGCTCGGCCTCGTCCCGGCCCTCGGCAATGTCCACCGACAGCTCGCGCACGCGCGCCGTCGCCAGCTCGGCCGCCTCGCGGTAGGCGCGCATGATCAGGCGCGGGTGCACGCCCTCCTCCACAAACGCGCGCGCCTCGCGCAGGAACTCGGCCGCCAGCAGCACCACGGTGGTCGTGCCGTCGCCCACCTCGGCGTCCTGCGACAGCGAGATGTCCACCAGCACCTTGGCGGCCGGGTGCACAATGTCCAGCGTCTTCATGATCGTCGCGCCGTCGTTGGAGATGGTCACGCCGCCCTGGGGTATCAGAAGGAGTGAGGCAGGAGGGTTGTGGGTGTGTGTCTTAGGAGTGGGCAGCCCATTGCGCCTCTACACGGGCGCCTGCCGTGCACGCTGCGATCCACCAACCTATCCCCAGGGCCCCAGCACACGACATTGATCAAGTACCAACACCCAATCACGCACCCGCTCGCTGTGGATGAGCTTGTCCATGCCGCGCGGGCCCAGGGTCGTGCGGACCACGTCCGCCACCGCCATGCAGGCCCCAATGTTGCTGATCAGCTGCGCCTTGCCCTGGCTGGTGTCCGTGCCCTCTTTGAGCAGGATGATTTGCGGTTGCTGCGGGTGTGCGTGGGCAAATGGGCGTGTGGCGCGTTCGAATAGCGGTCGCACGGGCGGGGGGTCGCCCGGTGATCAAGAGCCCGACTGGGCCTCGAGGTCGGCACAAGCACCATGATGGCACGCTGCACGCCCCCCACCAATCATAACAAAGGTGCAGCATGACCATTAGGTGCCGTGCATGTCCATACACGCCCTTCTACAGGCATTGCCCGGACCCACCACGCACCATCCCGAATGGCAGCGCCATGGCTGGCCCAGATCAGGTGTCAGACCAAGTGGGCAGGCGCGATGTTGGTCTGTTGCAGGCCGAAACGAGGTGGGATGGCCTTGCCTGCGCGGAACAAGCCTCGAGGGTGCGGGCGTCTGGGCTTTCTCCCGGTCGCCATCGCATCGCGGTCGGTCCGCCGATTCAAGCTTTGGGCCCCCAGCGCGCGCGAGGTTGGTTGGGGTGGTCACCAGAAGACCGCGGTGGGTTAGAGAAAGAGGTGTTGTATTGGGTCGGTAAGTATTTATATGATTTTTGAATCATACTATATTCCAGCGAGTTTTGATTTCTTAAAACATTGCACACACTGCGACGCCTTAGTGAGCTCCTGCTTCGCACCAATTATTCTCCTTACCCTCTCATCTCCTATTCTCTCACCATCATTTATCGATCAATTATTATCTTTCCAAGATTACACACCATTGGAGCGAGCGCGGCGATACAGCTGCCCGCGCGGCCAGACGACGCCCCTCCGGGCCGCCGTGGCGGATAACAAACGAGGACGTTGACAAGTGGTGGTGGTGGTGGGGGGTTGTCTAAAGAGGGCGATGCGGCGTCGGGAACACCTTGAGAACAAGGAACCCGTTTGCCGCGCCGCGCGCTCATTTAAAAAAATCCACCCACCTCCAACACGTCAACCAACCTCCTCCAGATCTACTTGCCGGCGATCTCGGCGGCCATGCGGTCGGCCTTCTCGCGGACCTCGTTGATGTCGCCCACCATGTAGAAGGCCATCTCCGGCAGGTCGTCGTGCTTGCCGTCGAGCACGCCCTGGAAGCCGGAGATGGTGTCCTTGAGGTCGACGTACTTGCCGGGCGTGCCCGTGAAGACCTCGGCCACCGCGAAGGGCTGCGAGAGGAAGCGCTGGATCTTGCGCGCGCGCGCGACGACCATCTTGTCCTCCTCCGACAGCTCGTCCATGCCCAGGATGGCGATGATGTCCTGCAGGTTCTTGTAGTCCTGCAGCACCTTTTGCACGCCGCGCGCGACGGCGTAGTGCTCCTCGCCCAGCACGCGCGGGTTGAGCATGCGCGAGGTCGAGTCCAGCGGGTCCACGGCCGGGTAGATGCCCAGCTCGGCGATGCCGCGCGACAGCACGGTCGTGGCGTCCAGGTGCGCAAAGGTGGTGGCCGGCGCGGGGTCGGTCAGGTCGTCGGCCGGCACGTAGATGGCCTGCACCGAGGTGATGGAGCCCTTGGTGGTGGTGGTGATGCGCTCCTGCAGCTGGCCCAGGTCGGTCGCCAGCGTGGGCTGGTAGCCCACGGCGGACGGGATGCGGCCCAGCAGGGCAGACACCTCCGAGTTGGCCTGCGTGAAGCGGAAGATGTTGTCCACAAACAGCAGCACGTCCTGGCCCTCCTCGTCGCGGAAGTACTCGGCCACGGTCAGGCCCGTCAGCGCCACGCGCGCGCGCGCGCCCGGGGGCTCGTTCATCTGGCCGTACACCAGGGTCACCTTGGAGTCGGCCTGCGACTCGCCCGTCTTGATGACGCCCAGACTGGATCATCTCGTGGTAGAGGTCGTTGCCCTCGCGCGTGCGCTCGCCCACGCCCGCAAACACGGAGAAACCGCCGTGCGCCTTGGCCACGTTGTTGATCAGCTCCATGATGAGCACGGTCTTGCCCACGCCGGCGCCGCCAAACAGGCCGATCTTGCCACCCTTCTGGTAGGGCGCCAGCAGGTCCACCACCTTGATGCCGGTGGTCAGCATCTGCTGCTCCGTCGCCTGCTCCACAAACGGCGGCGCCTCGCGGTGGATGGGCCACAGCACGTCGCTCTTGATCGGGCCCTGCTCGTCCACGGGCTCGCCGATGACGTTCAGGATGCGGCCCAGGGTGCCGCGGCCGACGGGCACGCTGATGGGGTGGCCGGTGGCCACCACGCGCTGGCCGCGCACCAGGCCGTCGGTCGTCTCCATGGCGATGGTGCGCACGGTGTGGTCGCCCACGTGCTGCGCGACCTCCAGCACCAGGCGGACGTCGTGGTCCTGCACCTCCAGGGCAGACAGGATGGGGGGGAGCTTGCCCTCAAAGTGCACGTCCACGACGGCACCAATCACCTGCGCGGGAGAAGGGTGAATGGCATGTTCAGAGCATGGGCGTCGCAAGGCGGGGCCTCGCCCGGGCGTCCGGGGCACGCCCGATCTGGCTGGGCGTGCGCCCCGACGTTGACGGTGCCACGCCCCGGCCGTTGGCACGCCCACCGCGGGTGCAAACCCGGACTGTCGCGCACGGTACAGGCATCATGGCACCATACTGAGCCCATTTCCGGCGCCAGCGTGGCCCCAGGGCGGGGCCGGCGAGACAAACCCAAGCAGTCGGGTAGGCATCGCACCTGGGTAACGGCGCCATCGGTGTCAGAGGCGGGGACCGGGGCAGCCTCAGCGGCGTACAGAGCACGCTGGGACGCAACGCGAGAGGCATTGAAGCTCAGGGAGCTGCGCTGGGCGGAGCGAGCCAGGCCAGCCAGGGAACCAGCGGCCCTCAGGAGTGCCATTGCGCCGCTGCGCCTATGTTCAATCAAGGGAAACGGGTAAGCGGAGGAAGACACGCTGATCGAAAGAGGGGAGCGTCTTGGGGATGAATGCGTACTCAAAGGGAGCCCCCACGGGCCCGGGGGCGCCGGACGTTTGTGCCCGAAGAAAGGAAGGGGCAGTGACTAACGAAGGGCGCGGAAAGCCAGGTGATCGGGGCCCATAGTTGGGGACACAAACTGAGTGGAACGATCCAGAGGGCGTTTAATAGATGGATGACAAGAGAGTAAAAGTACGAAAGCAGGTCATTGTTGCGCATTCTGATTGTCAGAAAGGCGCCCGCTGCCTGTTGTTGTGCCATTGAGCTAGCCGCTGGTACCAGTGCGAATCCAGAGATGATAAGCATCCTTGGCAGCATCGTGTCACCGATGCCACCCTTGTCATCCACCCGAAATTGTGCTTTTTCGAGTCTCATCGTGCTATTTAATGATGTTAAGAATGTTCAAGAACCGATAGAATCTGGTGTACGGCTGGCGCGGGGGCTATTTGGGGCACCCTCCGTGACCTCGCCATCCGTTGCAACAATTGTATAACCCGGCACGTGGCACAATAGTGATCAAGCATTTCGCATTGCTCTGCTACCGTGCGGGTTCCTCCAATGTCGAATGCTTTTTCCATGCCAGTTTCGTTAACGTCTGATCTGATAGGGCACCTGGAAATGTACTTGCCAGACTTGGCGGGGGAGCAGGCACATTTTTCTTTTCAAACAGAGCATTGCGGTTGCAAGGGGTCGCGAACGTGGAGAGCCTGGGGGAGAGCGCTTGGACGGCGACGCCAAGAGGCACAGATAGTCAGAGCCATGCCCAGCAGGGCAAGCGCAGCACTCGAATCATGCATGGGACTACCTACACAATAAGTGCTAGCGTGGGGACAAAGCGACAGGACAAAGCTGGCCTATCATCGTACAAGGGAAGTGAGGGGTGTCATAATGACAGATGGAAGACTATTTCTACAAGAAGTGCTGAATATCTACGGATGCAAAACTGCTGCTGAGGGCGGATCGCAGAAACAACCAACATCCCACAATCACTGGAGGGACTGAAGGAGGGACGCCTGCCGCTCAACAAATGAAATCAGAGGGGCCCTGTGGTGGAATGACATGGGTTTACGATTGTTGGTGAGGCTTCATTGGTGTATACCCCAGCAGATGGCATCGAATACTATTTAGCACACCGCCCAAACAGCTTACCTGGGTGACGCCCCACTCTGGCTCCCATGAGACGCATTCCTGCGCGGACCATGCCGTTTCAAAAAGCGCCTGTCCCAATCCGCGAGGCTATCGTCGACATAGACCTCCGTGTGCGCGCTGGGGCCTGCCTTTGACGGCCCCGGCCTGGAGGACCAGCTCTGAACGGAAACGTAAAACAGGGCAGCAGCGGAGGCCAAGGCCAGGCCGCCCAGGGCCAGGTGTTGAGGCTCTGTCCTTGCCAAGGCGCATGATCGCACGTTTCGAAGCCTGTGGCTGATCATCTGAGGCGCCGAGTTCTTGAGGCTGGTCGCTGGCGGTAGGGCTGCGCGCGTGGCTTGGAGAGGGCTCGACCGCAGAGGTGCACTCGCCCTCATCGGGCAGTCCATCATTGATCAGCGTATTTATGAGAAGTTTTGGTTTTTTTTAGCAAATTATAGTCTCGTGCATCAGCAAGGCTCCGGCAATGACAGACCCAACCAAGCAAGCTCCCGACAGCCAAATCTTTAAAGATTGGCACAGTCCGTCGCTCGGTGACAGGGTAAAAGGGCCCACTCCCCTCGGACAGGCGATCACGTCGATTTCCGCGCACAAAAAAATTCTGGAGGGCATACTTGCATCACGATGGACGGGGCATCGCCGCTGGAGGCGCTCCCCGCTGTCTGAGCGGAGCACGGCAGCCAATGCCCAGCCTGCTGCGACCCATCTACTGCCTCCCGGGCTTTGCCGCCCTGGGGGCGGGCATCCTCGTCCTGACCCTTGCAGGCATTAAGCTGCACGAGGCGGGCTCGAGTGCGACGGATGTGGAGGTGTGCTGGTTTCCCTTTGCCGTGACGGTGGGCGCGGCCCAGCTCATCGTCCAGGGTTTGCTGGGCCTCATCGGCGTCTGCTCCCCCTCTCCCGCCGCCCTGAATATTGTACGCAGAGGTTTGACGAGTTTGGGATTTTATGTTTGTGTCACTGTCATGTAGTGGGAGCGCGCATTGGATTTATAGACTTTGAGCATGGTTTAGCCAGTTGGGTCTGGATCTTGCTGGAGATTCCCCTTTGGTAGGACCACCCACACACTCATAACCTGAAACCTTGTAGGCCACGGGCATCAGCCTGGTGCTCATCCCCACGGAGCTCATCTGGATGGGTCTGGCGCGCACCCATCTGCCGTGGATGGAGGGCGTGGGCCTGCGGGACGACTCGGGCCTGCTGCTGGCCCTGCTGCGCTACCGCCTGCGCCACCCCAGCCTGAGCGACGGCCTGGCCTGGCTCGTGGTCGGCGCCCAGGGCCTCTTCCCCATCCTGGCCCTGAAGGAGAGCCTGACCCAGAAGCGGCGGCGCTACCCCTGGTCGCAGGCCTGGGAGCAGCCGCGGGGCGCGCGGGACGCCGCCGAGTCGGTGCTGCGCAGGGGCGTGTCCAGCGCGACCCTGTCGCAGGGCTACTTCACGCCGCGGTCCCGGCCCGCGTCGCCCGAGGTCGCCTCGCCGGCCGCGGCCGCCCCGCTCGCCCGCGCGGCTCCCCTCGCCGCGCTGGACCAGCCGCTGCTGCTCGATGCGAGGGGCGATCGGGCGGGCGCGGGGGCGCTCGCGCCCAAGACGCCTTCCTTCTGGGCGCCGGATGTGTGACGGCCCTCCTGCGTCGACCTCAGAACGTAAAACTCGGTTGCGTACCAGGCCTTGGATTCTTTTATTGCGAGCCGCTGGCGCGCACTGCGCGGCGGTGGATGGTTGTTGACATACCGGTGCTCTCGCCCATTGCTGGGCGCGAGCGCGATTCGACGGTGAGGCGTAAGAAGTGATGGTTTGAGCAGTCAAGCCGGACGAATATGAGCGTGAGCGTGTAAAATATCAGCACCTGCAGAGTGGCCCGTGTGTGCCACGGCTAGGGTTGGAGCAAAGGGACCCAGCCCCGGGTTTAATCGCGTGGGAGCGTGGAACGGCACATGCACTGGGGAGCTCGGTCGCATTATGGGGAAGAAGGGTGATGTCAGGAACAATCAACAAGGGTCTGGTACAGCATAACCTAATACTAGGTGGCCACCTCGGCTCGGGGCCCTCGGGCCCAGGCTTCCAGCCTTTGCCGCTTGGGCGACCGAAACACGACCGCCGGCTGCTGGGAGGCTGCGGAGAGCAGCAGGGGCCGTTCAGCCCGTGCCCGCTCGGTGCCTGCACCGCACAGCCACGACGAGCCCTGGCGCTCTGGAAGCAAGTTGGCCTGTTGCAGGCCTGCCGCCGGGCCGCGGGTACGGCAGATCTCGCGGCCTGCCAGGCTTGGGCGGTGCGGCCCTGGGCCGGCACGTGCCTGCTGAACGCGCTGGCCCAGCGCGCTGCGAGCCAAAATCCCGGTCGTCCTCGGGCTGACGACCTCTTCTGCAATTTTAGGGGCCGACGGGGACGACGAGGTTGGAGACGCAGTGTGAATAGAGGCGGGCGAGTCAGGAGTCTGACAAGTGTTTGCTATGTCAAGCAACGCAGAGGCACCTCATCGGGTGACCCTCAAAGCACGATTCGGAACTCCGCGTGATCGACCTACCAAGAGCAGCTCTGTCTCTGGCCACGACCCTCACAGTCAGCACGCTTGGCAGAGACACATTTGAGTCCGCGGCTCTGACGATGTGGCCTGCGCCTCCAGCGACCATCTCTGAGGCCCTGCGCGCATAAAAGGTGGAACGTTTACACATTTGAGTTTGCTATTCGTCTCATGACCTCTTGAAACTGTAATTCGCTGCGGACTCAATGTAAAGCATACACCATCCACGCTCCCACCCTCCGCACCGCCGCTGGCGTGACCCCGCCGTGTCGGCAAGTGCGATATCCAGGGCCGCAGCTCGCCAAGCCCGGCACACCCCGCGCACGCTCCACAGCTGCGTGTACAAGAGGGAAAAACGTATCCATGTAACCTTGGAGCAAACAGGGCTCATCGCCTTGCCGTGGCGCGTGCGGCTTGACCAGTCCACGGACGCACCCACTGTCTCCCGTCCGGAAGGCCCTCGAGGTGGCTGAAAACGCCCTGGAGCACCCAGGGGTTGACAGGATCCTGCCAGGCACTGCTCCCACTCCAGCTGGTGCTACAGCGGCTGGATGCCTCCATGCTCGCATGCAGCAACGGGGGGGTGACAGAGAGCTGGGAGAGACCGCCCCCCACCCGACCGACCGGCGAGGTTTGCGGTCCCGAGGCTGTGACTGAAAATTAGTTGGCCAGCATAATTTTCACGACGTGCAAATTTGCTTGAATCTGGTACGGGGTTGATCCAAAAATGCGACGGCGTCTGAGAGACACATATCCTCGGCCCGTCCGCATGATGTCCGCAGCGCCGAGACTGCGCCGCCCGCAAAGCGATCCCGACAGCGCCATCCCACGAGCCGACCGCCCCACAACATTGCGATGCGCAGGCACCGCCGCGCGGATCTTCAACGAGTGATCAAGTCCATTGCAATGTCTGTTCATAGACTCTTTTGATCGAAAATGGAAGGGCAATAAAAATCGTTTGTGACCGTCAAATGCCCCGAAGCGGAGCGCGCGTTTGGTCTCGGAGCCTGCCCCGCGCATTCGCCCGCCCGCTGGGCTTGCACCAATCCTGATCCCGTATCCAGCATGAGCACGGGTGTGTCGGAGGTCATCACCGCCCTGCAGGCCGCGCAGGCCGTGGGGGCGACCAAGGCCCAGCGCGCCTCGGCCTCGGCCCTGTTCGAACAGGTGCGGGGAGCAGGGCAGGCGCAGATGCTGGCGAATGGGATGGCGTGCAAGCAGGACACTCCCTGACGTGAATGCGTGCTACCCTCCCCGCCGAGCAGATCAAATCTGGGAACGCCCAGACCAGCGCGGCGCTTGCCACGGAGCTCATCAGTTCCCAGAGACCTCTTGAGATCAGGGTCCTCGGGTTTGCCCTATTGGAACACCTGGTGCGTGAGCTGGGCAATGGACGTCTACTGCTCGTGCTTGCACTCGCGGGTGTGCTTCGCGCCGGGGGCCATCTGTGGTTCCGACCCCGCGGATGTGCGGCGCTCACCTGAGGTTGCCACTGCGCGCAGGTGGGCTCGCGATGGGACGAGTATTCAGAGTCGGAGCAGCAGCACTGGGTGGCTCTGAGCTTTGCTCAGCTTCAGCAGAGTACGCCTGTGGGGCGTGGGGGGCGTGCATGCGTTGACCGCATGAGGAGGGATGTACCCGCAGAGGGGCAGCACGATCCTGCTCAGGCTTGCGTCTCGGCATTCTCATCCCTTTCTTCCCCTCCTTCACGCCACGCTGCAGTCTCGTCCAACGGCCAGAGCTGGGCCCTTCGGTCCAAGGCGGCGCTGCTGCTGGCCCTGGTGATTCGCCGGGCAGGGGCCGCGGCCTGGGAGGCGGGCCTGGACCAGCTGCTCTCCCTGGCGCAGGGGGGTCCCGCTTTCCAGGGGCTCGCGGCGCTCGTTTTCAAATACGTCGCGGAAGAGGTCACGCAAGCCGCGCCGGATGACATCGGGGTGAGGCGATGGGCGGCGCAAGGGGTTGGTGGGATAATGGTCAAGGGGGGTCGGGGCTGGCTCTGGGAGACTGCCTATGTCTTCATATGTCTGTTTCATCATGCAAGAAGCGCTCAGCAAGCAAATCTCACCTCGACTCTCCTTCGTCAGGCGGAGGCCAAGCGGCTCCTGGTCAATGCCTTGACCAGGACCACGCCATCTGTCCTTGGATTCCTGGAAATGGTGCTGGAGAGCGGGTTCCGCTCGCTGACGGATGCGGCGGGCAGCCCCGCCGCCAGAGAAGCCGAGGCCGCCATGCACGACGCACTAGGTGCGTGTGTTGGAAGGGAATTGTGCGCAGATGGTGGTAGTAGAGCGGGAGTGAGAGGACTTTTCTTAGGCGGGGGATTCTACTGGCCGGACTGGGGTCTCTGAAAATAGTCCCCCATTGCTGAAGCATTATCAAGGACAAGCTAGAAGGCAATTGTTGGTGACAGATCCAAAAAACTCAGGATTGCATCCTCCCGCCCACCTATTGCACCAACACAGCCGCCGCGGCGACCATGGCGGAGTGGGTCCCGCAGTCGGCGCTCGTCTCCTGCGGCCTGCTGACCGCCTGCAGCTTCTTCCTGTCGCACGCCAGCTTCCGCGACGAGGCGGTGCGCGTGCTGCGCCAGCTGGCGGGCCGCAAGCCCGAGCAGGAGCCGGAGGCGGACGTGGCGCGCGCGCAGGAGGCGCTGGCGGGCGTGCTGGGCGGCGGCGCGGCGGCCCTGCTCGCGGTGCCGGATGCGGCATCCAGGCTGGGGTGGGAGGGCGACGACGTCGAGTTTGCGCAGGCGCTCTGCGAGGCGGCCGCCGCGCAGGCCGGCACCCACTGGCCGCGCCTGACGCAGTCGGGCGACGCCGAGGCGGCCGCGCGGCGCGACGCGCTGCTGAGCGCCATGCTGGGCCTCGCGCGGCAGCCGTTCGCCCCGCTCTCCGACCAGGCGTTTGCCTTTTGGACGGCCGTGCTGGGCGACGCGGCGGCGGCGGCCGCGCCGCGCAAGGCGGAGGAGGGCGGCGCGCCCGCGGGCGCCTACGAGCGCCTCCTGCCCCGCGCGGCGGTGGAGGCCATCGCCGGGGTCGCGGCGGAGCGCCTCTCGCCCGCGGGCGGCTTTGCGGCGCACGTGCCCCTGGAGGGCGCGGACGAGGTGCCCCCCTGGTTCGACTCGTTCGGCGAGTATAAAGATTTCAGCGTCGCGCACCGGCAGCGCCTGACCCTGGCCCTGCGGCACGCGGCGGCCGTGATCCCGGCGGCGGCGCTGCGCGTCGCGGCGGGGGGGCATGAGCGCCGCGTGCGCGCGCGTCGCCGCGCTGGGCGCGGAGGGCGGCGGCGCCGCCGCCGCGGCCGCGCGCGCCGCCGCGTGCCGGGACATGGAGGCCGCGATCGTGCTGCTCGAGTCGGTGGTCCGGGCGCCGAGCGCGGGCCCGCTGCTGGCCGCGGAGACGCGGGCGCGCTGGGCGCGCTGCTGGACCTGGCGCCCGGCGAGCCGGAGCTGGTGGCGCTGCAGACGCGGGGCCTGGAGGCCTTTGCCCCCGTCGTGGCCGCCTGCCCCGACGTCGCGGCGCCCGGGCTGGCGCGTGTGCTGGACCTGCTGGTCTCGGCGCTGCCCGGTGCCGCCCGGCGAGGACCCGCGCGGGGCCGCCGCTGGTGCCCGGCTCGCCGAGCGGCGACGGCGAGCAGCTCGCGCGCTGGCGCGAGGCGCTGACCGCGCGGCAGCAGCTGGCGGGCGTGCCGCTCTCCTGGGCCAAGGCCGCGCCCGAGGCGGTGCTGCCCTGCCTGGAGGCGCTGGCCGCGCGCGTGCGCGCCGAGTGGGACGCCGGGCGCCTGCGCCTGGGCGAGCGCAACGCCGTGGCCGAGGCCATGCTGCTGGCCGTCACCGGCGCGCGCGCGCCGCCGGCCGTGCAGGCCTCTGTGCTGGACTGGGCCATCGGGCCCGTGCGCGCAGCCTGGGCGCAGCCCGCCTTTCTCGAGGCGCTGGCCTCGCCCGCCGCCTTTTGGCGGGCCTACATGCCCGTGGGGCCTGCGGGCGTAGGGGGCGGGCCGCGCCGCTGGGCGCTCTACCACGAGGTGCACCTTATCGAGCGGGCTGTGCGCCGCCTGGCGCAGGCAGATGGTGCTTCTGAGGGTGGGCCAGGTGGTGGTAATATTACTGGTGGTGTTGCTGGATCAGCCACCCAGACACCAGTCACCGAACCTTCTCAGAGGGACACCCGCGCGTCGACCGCGCTGACGGAGCAAATGCGGTGGGCGCTGCCGTGCCTGCTGCGCGCGCTGGCGTGCGTGCAGGCGTGCTGGACGCCCGAGGGCCGCGCGGCGCTGGGCTCGGCCGCGGGCGCGCTGGAGATGGCCCCCGCCGAGCGCGCGCTCTACCTCCGCCGCGGGCCGCACCGCAAGAAGGCCGTCTTCTACGCAGACCTCGACGACTCGGTGCGGCAGCAGGAGGACCCGGCCGTCTCGGGCGTGGGCGGCAGCACGACCGGCGCGCTGCGCGGCTTTTTGCGGCACGTGCGCGAGTACGCGTGGCAGGCGGTGGGCGCGCTGCCGGGCGCGCTGGGCCCCGCGCTGGGCGCGCTGCCCGAGGCCGCGGCGCTGGTCGGGCCCGCGCTCGCCTGCGCGGTGGACGTCGCGGAGATGCACAGCGTGCGCATCATGCTGCGCCACGCGCTCGCGCCGCTGGTGCGCGGCACGCCGCCGGCCGAGCTGGACGCCTGGGTCCTGGCGCCGCTGGCGCCCGTCTCGCGCGCGCTGGGCGCGCGCCTGGCCGCCGGCTGGGCCGCGCGGCGCCGGGCCCAAGGCCTGGGATGACGACGACGACGACGACGTCCTTTGGGACGCGCGGCGGCGCCAAGGGCGAGGACGCGGCGCTGGCGGACGACGTCGTGCGCGACCGCGTGCTGCGCGAGCTGAGCCAGGAGTACGCCTCGCTGCTGGCGGCCATCTCGCAGCGCTCGGTCGCGCCCCGCGCGCCGGCGGCACGCCGCAGGCCCCCGTCTCCTTTACTAGAATACATCCTGCGCCGCGACGAGGGCACCGCCTTTGCGCTCATCTCCGTCGCGGTGCTGGGCCTGACCTGGCCGGACGAGTCGGCCTACCGCTGCAGCGTGCTGTGCCGCGCGCTGACGCCGCTGGTGCTGCGGCCGGGGGCCGGCGAGGCCCTGGCCGCCTACGTGGGCGGCGAGGTGCTGCCCGCGGCCATCCGCAGCCTGGGCAGTCCCGTGCTGGTCACGCACCAGGCCGACATCCTGGGCCTCATCCGCGAGATCCTGCTCGCGCCGCCCACCGCGCCCTACGCGCGTGCCGTCCTGGCCTCGCTGCCGGGCGGCGAGCCCGGCGCCGTGGACGCCTGGCTGCGCGGCCTGGCGGCGCTCAACTCCGGAAAAGGCGCAGCGCGACGGCGTGAAGAAGATGCTGCTGGGGGCCATGGGCTCCAGCCGCCTCGCCGCGCTCAGCGACTGGAAGCCCACCGGCGCGGGCGGCGCCGCGCCGGGGTCCATGGCCGGCGCGGGGGGCGCGGCGGGTCCCGGGCCAGGCAGGGGGCCGCCGCGGACACCGAGGCCGAGCACCTGCAGGGGGAGGCCTTTCGCGCGCTGTTTGGCTGAATTGATGCGTGGAGATGGCGGGATGATGGGCCATTTGGATGCGGCCGGCTGTGTCCCAACAACAGCCACGTCCTCGTTAACCCTTATGCATAGTCAAGCCATCCAGTATTTCACTATCATGGCGCCTACTCGCGTCTCCAGGTCGTTTCCCAGCATACTCACACAGCTCCCCGTGGTGCCTTCCGCTGTAACCAGCGCATGCAATGCACCACCAGATTTTCAACCCTACTCCCCGCTCTACAGTCTGTGCTTTCACCCTTTTCTTTCTGCTGAGATCGTTTGCAAACACAAGCACTGTCAGGTGACTGTCAATCAGGAGCCACTCTAAGCAGCTTGCATGCCCAGGCCCCAGTGTTTCCCCCCGGTCAGGTGCGCGTCGCTGCCGCGATGCGGTCAGACGGAGGGAGGGGCCAGGCGGGGACACGCGCGAAGCTGGTCGGTCTGGCGATTCGGGGGTGGGGGTTCTGGGCCCAAGAACGTCATCCTCGGCCACCTCCAGAAGCGTGTACACTGCACACACAAGCTTTCGAGGGCCAGGACCCTACACCCTTGCTATTAAGTCGGCGTGCAGTCGGCCTGCGGACCGGCACGCAACAACGTACGACTGCTCGGTGGGGCTCACGTAGTGACCTGACATACGGATAAATTCTTGGCAAACCTACTGACGTGTTTGTGCATCATTCTGACGCAGTTGTGAGCGCCTCGACGAGCAAGCGAAGCTCGCACAGGCGTCATATAGCGGAGAGTATGGCCCCTCACACCGAGGCGCAGCTCGTTCCCGACAGTCGGTCCTGCTAGCCAAGGGAGGAAAATATTCATTCAACACTTCATGGCATTGGCTGGAATTGCCAGTGCCGGGTCGAGCGCCATGGCTTCTGGCATGCCGGCGGAGCTGGCGGTGGATCGGGCGTTCGACATCAATGACCCAGCTTTTTGCACCGACGAGTTTCGCATGTTTGAGTTTAAGGTGGGATAGGTGGCGTAGTCGATGCTCTGGCCTCCTTGGGTCGTGCGGGGCGTGAATCTTGCGCAAAGCGTGCGTTTGCAAGGCATGCGTTCGCTCGGCTTTTCCCCTGCCCACCCGGCAGTCCTGGTTCGGTGCCCTTGCAGATCCAGCGCTGCCCCAGAGCCCGGCCGCACGACTGGACTGGCTGCCCCTTTGCGCACCCAGATACGTATATTGCTTTAGAGTGGCATGATGTCACATTTGGGAGTGTGTGTTGCTGCTGGTACAGTGAATGCCAGCAGGGGGGTGCTTGGTGACAGGGCATGAACAGGTGCCTGAATTTGGCACGTGCTTGACCAGTGTTGTGCCTATCTGACGGAAATATCCATTGGTTCCCGGTGCAGCACGTGAGAAAGCCAAGCGGAGGTGCCCGCGGCGCTACCGCTACTCCGGGACGGCGTGCCCTCAGTTCCGAAGGGTGCGTGTGCTTGAAAGGGCGCCGATTACGGTATCCTATGTGGGCGTTGAAAGTGTATGCGGGATCTGGGCTGGCAGCAGCTGATGAATGAACATACAAATCATCATTTCAAAAAAACCTTGCAACCTTGTATGCCCTCGCCTCATCTTCTGGTTCCCCTTTTGCCCCACAGGAGGGGTCGTGCATCCGCGGGGACGCGTGCCCGTACGCCCACGGCATCTTCGAGTGCTGGCTGCACCCCACGCGCTACCGCACGCAGCTCTGCACCGACGGCGCCGGGTGCCGCCGCCGCGTCTGCTTCTTCGCGCACCGCAAGTGCGAGGTGCGCGTGCCGGAGGAGGTGGCGCCGCTGCCGCAGGAGCTGCGCGACGGCCTGGCCGCCGAGGCGCTGGCCCTGGAGCTGAGCGGCAAGCTGGGCCCGCTGGGCAACCTGCCCGGGTCCCCGGCCGAAAGCGCGGCCTCGCCGCGCATCGGCGTGCCGGACCTCGGCGGCGAGGCCGGCGGCGCGCAGGGCCGGCCCTTCACGCTGGAGGACGCGGCGGCCCTGGCCGGGCTCAACCGGCCGCGCTTCAACGCGCAGCTGGAGCACGAGGAGGCGCTGCAGCGCCACGAGTACGCGGGGCTGCAGCAGCACCAGCAGCTGCTGGGCGCGCTGTCGCTGCCCTGCTTCCCGCACGGCCTGGAGGCGCAGGGGCCGCTCACCCCGGTGGCCAGCCAGCTCTTTGCGCACCAGACGGCCGAGCCGGCGCTCCTGCTGGCCACGCTGCGCTCCCTGACCGCCAGCGCCGAGCAGCAGGGCGCCGCGGCCGGGTTTGGCGGCCTCGGCGGGCAGCAGCTGGGCTCGGAGGGCGCCGACGCGCTCGCCCGCGCGATCAGCGCGCCCGGCAGCGCCTTTGCCTCCTCCCTGGGCACCTACCTGGGCGGCGGCGCGGACGCCGGCCACGGGTCCGGGCGGCAAGGGCCCTTGTTCGACCCTGCGCCGCCGCCGTCGGCGCGCCCGCCCGTGGCCCCGACGCCTCCAGAGGCCAGACGGGCTGGCGGTCCCACTCTGGGCCGTCCCGCCTCCTTTGACGAGTGCGTGGGCAATTAGTGGAAGTTAATGACGAGTGTGGTTCCAGATCTATATGCCTGTTTGCATTCCATCATTAAACAGTCCCTGACCACCTCTCTCCTCAACCACTCCCTGCAGTTTGCTAGCGCAGCTGCCGCGTTCGACGTCGCAGGTCAGGCTGCAGCGCCAGCTGTAAAGCGCAGGCGCAGCGCGATTACCTCATCCACGCTACGATATTTGACAGCGGGGCCCCGCGCCGCCCGCCACGACTCTGGAGGCGGCGACGCCGCCTCCTTGCCCATACTGCCGGCCCTCCCCGCCCCATCCCATGGTCCCATCATTCATACGATTTGTCATCTTATTGTACGGACGCCATTCTTGCGTTTGAACCCATGCCACAGTTTATTTCCTTTCTTGAATTATCAGCAGGGCCCTTCCCGCAGACGTTGCGTGACATCCATTGTACACCACCACCACCACCATTTAAAACCTTTATCTACCGCCAGAAGGCGAGAAGAGTCTCGGGTGGGTGACCTGTGCAGAGATTGCCAGACACCTTGCCTTTAGCGCAAGGATCCCAGGTCGTCTGTCGCCATCAGGGATCCGACGCGTTGGCAAGGAAGCGGGCCCTTGGAAGCCCAGCATCGAGGTGTCGGACGCAGATTGCACAGTAGAATAAATTATTGACATTTGTTAGTACTCAACGCACCCGTGCGTTGCGAGGGATCTTTGCACCCGACCCCGTCTCCCGGTCAGCACCGCGACACCTAGCGGGCCATGGCTTGGCAGGAAACGCCCACGCGGGTGGTGGTGGAGTTCTTGCGCAGCAATCAGGGAACCAAGCGGGTGATTGCACTCAAGCACACGCCCCAGGCCGTGCCTCCCCAGCTGCAAGGCAGGGTGGATCCGGTGCGTGGTTAAGCGAGGTGCCAAGAGGGGGAAAACATGCAGCGTCGCGCTTGTGGCCGGCAGACGTCTCGTGCACGCCATGTCCTATTTCAGCGCCACTACGTCGTGCGTGACAATGTACATACTCCCTTCCCGCAGAACCTGTGGGGCTCGTTCATGTCGGAGGTCCAGCAGCTGGCAGCCAGCCACCCCTACACCCAGCGCCCCACGGCGGGCCAGATGGGCAGGTGGGGGGCCTGCTTCTGCGTGGGGGCCGTGCTCGGCGTGTTTTGCGCGGACCCAGACGCCGGGGACTATGCGGCGTGGGAGAGCCAGGCGCACCAGCTCGTGAGCAGGTACAACCCTGCCTTTGCCGCCGCCGGCTGCACCCTCAACCTGAGCCGAACAAGGCACGTTTGGAGTGGCTTTTTGAGGAATTGTGTGGGGGTGTGCTTGCGTTTGAGGGTGCATAATCGACTGCCGAAAAGCTGCCTGGAGAGTGGTGGGTGGCGCCTTTGGGAAGAACGAATATCCCTTGGCTGCTGGCTCGTGTGGCTTCCCTGCTTGAAGCACATGCACACACTGAGCGCCCTTTCCATACCTTTGACATCAGGGATTACTTTTTGGAGATTAATGTCGACCAGAACTTTGCTGTCGGGCAGCCCGTCAAGTCTGCCTACTGAGCTGGCGTGCGTGAAAATTGTTCCGGCCCCATTTGATGCGTGTCTGTGCCTGCACACGTCCGTGAATCTTGTATACTAGTATGTGTGCCACCGTTGTTCAAGGGCTCTTTTGTAACACTGGTTGTCTCCAAGTCGCTTTACAAGCAGTCGCCCTGGCTGCAAGTGCCAGGCTTCCGCTGACTATCAGATAGTTCACAGCACTGACAATAAGCGAACCACTGTGGCTCGGTAAGAAGGCAATCTTGCTCATTCATTCTTATTTCAGACCATCTAGATATGGGAGGGGAGGTCTGTATAGTGGACCACCCTCTCCCTTCCCTTGATGATCGGCACGTGGCCTTTCAAAAAAGTGATCCAGGGTTTGCATCGCGGCAGGGAAACCCTCTGGCCCCGTGGGCGTGCTCGTCGCCCTGGATAGCAATAGCAAACATGGATGCGGGCTATTTATCGTGCAATAAATGAAAAATGCGGGTGATCGGCATCGCGCTGGCAGCGATTTTGCTGGGGTCCGCGGTCCCGGCCCTCGGGCTGCACCGTCCCCCGCTGGGACCCTACAAAGGGTCCAGGCATGCGACCGGCACGCACCCCCTGCTGGATCAGGAGAGGTCGAGGTCGGACGAGCTGATTGCGCAGTGCTCCGTCGAGTTTCGAGACACGCAGCTGGACCATTTCAGCTGGGTGCGTTATCGGAACTTGGGCAGAGGGTTTGGGTCTCTTGCATGCCTGCCGAGGTTGGCATGACCGTTTTGTGGTACCTCTCAAGCGCATGGAGTACTGCCCGCCCTCCACACGCATTTCCATTCCCTTGCCAGGCCAATGACGAAACGTTCAAGCAGCGGTACTTTGTGTGCGACAAGCACTACCGCAAGGGCGGGCCAATCTTCTTCTACCTGGGCAACGAAGCGGATGTGACACTCTACCTGAACAACTCAGGCAAGCGCGGGCTGACTGTGCGCCATGCATCTTGGTAGTGTGCAGCGTGCTTGCCGTGGAGCAAGCGCCATGCACATGTGACAACAGCCCCCTTCTCCCCCTTCCAGGCCTCATGTGGGAGCTGGCTCCCGAGTTTGGGGCGCTGCTCGTGTTTGCCGAACACCGGTACTATGGGCAGTCGGCCCCCTTCCGGAAGCACCTGACCCGGCACATGCAGTGGCTGACCACCGAGCAAGCCATGGGCGACTACGCCGAACTCATCTGGGAGCTGCGCGGAAGCTACGGCCCGTCCACGCCTGTGGTCGGGTTTGGCGGGTCGTACGGGGGGATGCTGGCCGCCTGGTTCCGCATCAAGTACCCGCACCTCCTCAACGGCGCCATTGCCGGCTCGGCTCCCATCTGGACGTACGGCTGATTGGGAGGGGATCTGAGGAGAATCTGAAGATTTTGTTGTGCTTTTGTAGCATGGAGATTGACCTGTAGGCTTGCCACCCTGTGGGAGGAGGCGAGTCACGGATACGCCGGCTCTCCAATTTTGCACAGATTCCTTGGAGAGGACCCGGCGTACGACGCTGGCGGCTTTGCGGCCACGGTCACCCGCGACGCCAGCCCGGCCGGCGGCGCCGCAGCCGCCTGCGTCGACAATGTGAAGGTGCGTGCTTAGGATGTATCTTTTATAAAAGGTTGATGTGACCAGTTGTTTTGCTGAAACGCAATTCTGATCAACTCCATTCTTGTCTGCGCAATCGAGACAAATGCGCTGCACGCCCGATCCACTCTACTCCCACCCCCACTGCAGGCTGGGTGGAAGACCCTCTTTGACATGGGCAAGACGCCCGGCGGCCGATCCTCCATCGCCGAGGCGCTGCGTCTCTGCCCCGATTCCGCGCCAAAGTCCGAGGACGATGTGCTGGCGCTCGCCTACTGGCTGCAGGACGCCTGGGACTATCTAGCCATGGGCGACTGTGCGTGTTGGCGGGATGTCGTATTGATGGCATCGGAGCATCCCATGCGGGCCGATGAATTTTCTATGAAAAGGGCCAGGGGTCATCGACCATGCGTCAGTACATTCGTCCAGCCTTGCCAGTCTCACGCCAACCCGCCTCCTCCCCTCTCGCAGACCCCTACCCCAGCGGCTACATGCTGAATGGCGGCGGCGTGCTGCCCGCCTACCCCGTGCGCGCCGCGTGCAGCTTCCTGGCAGCTTCCGACCTGCACAAGGACGGGTTTGCGCTGCTTCGGGCCGTGGGCCAGGCCTCGGGCGTGTTTTTCAACCACTCTGGCCAGCTGGACTGCTTTGACTGGAACCAGGTGGGTGGACGCCGAGTCGTGTGGGGTGTTCGCACCTGCGTTCTAGGCACGCATCACGCATGCCATTGCACACCCCCGACACAGGGTGCCAACCCGGAGACGGAAAAGGATGCCGATTTCTGGGGCTACCAGGCCTGCACAGAGCAGTTTATGCCCTTTAGTCGCGACGGCATCCACGACATGTTTTGGGACCAGGTGGGAATGTTCTGGGGGTTGAGGGGCTTTTCTCTGTGCCTTTGACTATGTAGTACGCATGTGTGTCCCCACGAGGAGGGGTCTCTTGATCAAAACCCCCCACTAGTCAACCCTGCATCGCGTTCTGTTTGCAGCCATTCGACGCCAAGGACGAGAAGCGGGGCTGCAAGAAGCAGTGGGGCGTGCGCCCGCGGCCGTACTGGCCCACCATCGAGTGCGCACGGTGGATGCGTGCGCTGCATTCGGATAGATGTCTGCAGCTTGAGTGGTCCAGGCGGGGGTCTTGTGCTGACTGGTCTTGCAGCAGTGATGCAGTAGCATTGGTCTATGCAGTAGTACCCGCTTTGAGGCGTGCTCGCCCACAATCAGTCAATTAATCCTCCTCTGCCTAGGTGGGGCGGCCGGGATCTGCGCGCGGCCAGCAACATCGTGTTCAGCAATGGTCTTCTGGATCCATGTAAGGCTTGTTCTCGGTTGACTATTATCATAAGTGGCAGCTGGGCGCCCCTTCCCCAACTTGCATGCCCGTCCGGATTACAAATGCGCCCGCAGGGAGCTCTGGAGGCGTGCTGACGAATCTTTCCGACACAGTCGTGGCGGTCATCATTCCGGAAGGGGCACACCATCTCGATCTGATGTTCGTGGTTGTACCTTTTGCTCACTTGAACAAATGTCGCTCCTGCTTTCGGGGAGAAATCGCATGTTGCTGCTCTTATAAGTGCTGGTTGCCTGAGCACCTTGACGCACCCAACCACCGCAGGTTTTCTCACCCTCTGGATCCTCCTTCTGTCAAGGAGGCACGTCGCATCGAGGCGTCGTGGATTCGTCGGTGGGTGGAGGAAGCACGCAAGCCTGTGAGCTTCAGTAGTCTGGGAAGGCGCGGTGGCGACGCCATCGACGATGCTTGAGGGACAACGCGTTGGGTTTGTCGTGCGGTGGAACAAGGGGTCGGACCACATCCGGAACCCCCGGATGCCCATGAACGTGTCACACGGACGTGTCACAAGGACGTGTCACAAGGGAGTAGCTGGTCCCTTACGGGGCCTGTAATGCGTCGTAAAAGTATGTTAAAACGTATACGAAACAAGTCTAGTGCAACGGGATAGCCAGACTCGAAGAGATGTAGGAGCCTGTACCAGCTCGCCGAGGCCGCGTGCGATCGGCGTCCGGATGGCGTACACTTGCCGCGCGTATTCCCGACCGCCCAAGGACCTTTTAAATCCTTGCCAAATTGGACTCATCGTTGATATCACAAATCTCAAATTAATAAAATCAGGCAAGATGTTCGTCAAGCTTCTGGGCCTGGTGCTCCTTGTGGGCCTGGCCGCCGGTGAGACGCTGCAGGAGGCTGCAGCTCGCATCGCTGCGCGCGGCGAAGACCGTCTCCAATCATGCGAGGAGACATTTACGAGCATGCGAATCGATCATTTCAGCTGGGTAAGCGCTGGAGACGGTGTTTGGCAGCGTTCGTACCTCGGCCGAAACCAAGCGCGTCCTCCCGGTCGGGACCTGCACGTACCAAAGACGCACGCCACTCTCCCTCGCTTGCAGGCTACCCAAGACGAGTACCAGCTCCGTTCTTTCATCTGCGACCAGTACTACCAGCCTGGCGGCCCCATTTTCTTTGTGCCCGGCGGCGAGGCAAACATCGAGGGCTCCGTGAAAAACATGGGTACGTGGCCGGAGGAACGGCTTGTCCGGAGGCCGCAGAAGCGTTTTTTGGCTGACCCAGCACCGCTTTTCACTAACAGGTTGGCTCTGGGAGATTGCTCCCCAGTTCAACGCCAGTATGATCTTCATTGAGCACCGCTACTGGGGCAAGAGCTTTCCGCAGCCTGCTGGGTCGGGCAGGTACGAGTACCTGACCGTGGAGCAGGCGATGGGCGACTACGCCGAGATTCTGTTCCAGAGGGAGAAGGACAGCGGCGGCCTGCTGGGCCCCGTCATCGCCGTGGGCGGGTCCTACCCCGGCATGCTCGCGGCCTGGATGCGCATCAAGTACCCGCACCTGGTCACGGGAGCCATCGGCTCGTCTGCGCCCTTCCGCATGTGAGCGCTCGTGGGATTGGCGGCGCACGGCGTGCTTGGGGGGTTGGGGAAGCGGTGCAGAGGCGGCATGCGCACATGTATGCCCGGATCCAGTCAAACCCTTCAACGCCTTTCTGCACACCAGGTTCTTTGGCCAGGTCCCCGAGATGATGTCCTCCTTCGAATTTTTGCGTGTGGTGACCGAGGCTGCCTCGCCCAAGCGCGGCTCTGCGGAGGCGTGCGCCCCGAACGTCAAGGTGTGGCCCTGGAAAGGAAAGGGGGGCGCATTATCGTCGTGCTAGGGCGTGTCGTGTGGTATTTTGTTAGGGTCGGGTGCCATCGGAAGGGGTCGTGAGATCTTACCAAAGTCTGAGCAGGGACGCCGCCTGTGACGCGATGCGGCCCCCGCCTGCCTTGACGGCGCGCACCCTTCCCCGTGCCTTTGCCCACAGGCCTTTGGCGAGTACATCGAGAGCCTCACCAAGGCAAAGAACCCTGAGCAGTCATTCAAAGACGTCGCAAAGGCGATGAACATCTGCGGCCTGCCCGCCACGCCCGAGTACGAGGGCAGCGCGGGCCTGGGCCTCGTCGCCGGCCTGCCGTCCAGCGTGTTCACGAGCATGGCCCAGACCAACTGTGCGCACGGGGGGCCGGGGGTGTGGCAACGCATACATATACCTAGATCACCACGTGCAATTGAGTTGCGCCGCCGAGCGCGCACGCGGTTGTGTGTCTTGCTTCCACACCATACAGGCGCCCCCATACTCTCCCTCCGTCCCCAGTCCTCACACTCACACCCACCTCCCCCCCTTCCTTTGGCAGTCCCGATGCCGACCGGCTTCAGCATTGGCAGGAAGACCCAGGCGCTGCCGGCCTGGCCGGTGCGCGAGGCCTGCAACTACCTGGCCGACCCGGCGCTGGCGGACAACGCCGACCCCGCGCCCCTGCTCCGCGCCATGGGCCGGGCCCTCAACTTGAACTTCAACCCGACCTCGCCCAGAGTCTTGCCTGGACCTCTCGGTACGCCGCTGTTGCCTGGTGGGGTGGGGCTTGTGGTGGACGTGCAGGGCGGCGTGCACTGATTTGGTGAGCGGTCGGGCGCCTCGCGACGGCAAACCCTTCCCCCCCTCCCCTCGCCAGGGATACGCCGAAATCGAGGACCAGCCCTGGGGCTACCTCGTCTGCGCGGAGCTCCAGTTCCCCGACAGCAACGCCAACGCCACCACCAGCATGTTCATGCCCCAGGTGAGCCGGCATGGGGTTCATCGCCGTTGTCGTCACGATCGTGCATGTGGTTCCCCTTTGATTGCCATGGCCATGGTCAGCTGCTTCATCTGTTCCCACCCTCTATCCCACCCCTCCCCCTGCCCCTGCACCAACAGTACACCGACTTTGAGCAGAGGCTTCAAAACTGCGTCAAAGAGTTCAACATCACGTCCAGCCCCCAGCGGGCCCTGCGCGAGTGAGTGGCCGGCTGGGATTCCGCGCAATGCAGCGTGATCTGGGTTTGAGATCTCTTTGGGCACCTGCACCCACCAAAACCTCTCGCACTCTTGCCCAGGTATGGCGGCGCCCGGCTGAATGGCGCCTCCAACGTCTACCTTACCAACGGGGACATGGATCCCTGTGCGCTGGCAATGCATGCGGATTGCACACCTGGGCGGGCAATGTGGGTCCCTGACAACCTTGCGATTTGCCCCACTTGACCCAGGCTTGCCACGCCCACTCTTGCAGGGTACACGTTTGGCGTGCTGAACAACGTCTCAGAGACGGTGACCTCCTTCCTGATCAAGGACGCCGCTCACCACGCGGACCTCATGTGCGTTTTTGATGGGATGGCTGGAGGGATGCATTTGTGATATGTTGCAGTCTGGAAGGGCTGGACTGCCTCTGCATGCACGTGCTGCGCACCGCGTTTGCCACACAAAATTTGTACCAGCGCCCTGGCGCAAAGCGCAGCCTGATGAATGGTCCCTCGCCGACCCTCCACTCCACTCCACCCCTGCGCAGGGACCCCTCCGATGCGGACCCGCCCTCGGTGGAGCAGGCTCGCGAGCTGGGCCTCTACTGGATCAGGCGCTGGATCGCAGAGGCTGAGGCCCAGGCCCCCAACGAGATCCGGTTTGTGGAGCCAGAGGACCACGAGTGGTAGGCACCACAGAGAACGTGGCGCACTTTTGCAATGCAATTTCGGTGGACACAGAGAGAGACGCGCGCGCTGCCATAGCCAGCCGTGCGCATGACATATTGAGTACCCGCCCTAGAATGAGGAGTGGTGTAATTTTGCAGCGAACACGCCACAGCGTGTCGTTCAGAATCAGAGATTATGCACGCGTGTCAGGTGTCCTTTGTTAGGGGAATCCATGTCAGGGTTTGACCACGAAGCCCATTGATAAAATCAGCCGCCAGCGTCGGTCTCTTGCCAGGCACCTGGAGGCGGGTGATGAGGAGCCTGGAACCATCGCCGCACCGTAGCGCAAGCGTATCGCGGGACGAAACATCGATCCTGGTGGGCGAGGCATCGCTAATAGACAGGTGTCCGTCATCCATCGCTTGCCACCTTTCGGGCACCCTGGTCTGGAGCACCTTGATCGTCAGCTCTCGCCCTGGCCCTCCGGCCGCGTCCTGTACGGCGAGCACCGCCGTTGAGCCGGGCCAGCCGGCGCAGGCCCGGACCTGCGCGTGAATCTCGGCAGCGCTGCGCCTCAGAAAATCGAGCGGCGCGTCGGCCGGGCCGAGCTTGGGCGCCTCGGTGGCGCGTGACTCGTCTTGCGCAACGGCCTGCGAGGGCCCGTGCCCAGCAAGGACGGCCGGCATCGACGAAATGAGCAGGCGCGTGCCCAGGGAGAAGAGCGTGCATGTGAGCTCCGGCGCCTGAATGTCTGATGCCACCTGTGGGTAGGGTGATAGGCGGGGTTGGAGAGGATGGCAATCTCTGCATGCTGGACATGCCCCACGAGCGACGCGGCGCAGGCCCTCAGACACACGCCCTGGTCAGCATCGCAACCCACCCCGCACCCTCAAGCGCACCTCAAAGGGGGCCTGTGCGAGGATGGGGCCTGCATCCATCCGCTTGACAGAGTAGAGCACAGACACGCCCGTGGTCGTCGCTCCATCCTGGAGAGTGTGATGGAGGGACAGCACCGGTATTCTCTCTTTTGCACACGAAACACTTATACAACCCAGAATACAGCACAAAATCTCAGTTGTATCAGCGGAATATCACGTTTTCATTCCCTCAGAAAACAATGCATAGAGGGTCGCATCGCGATCCCTCACACCCGGCTCCTCCCCACCCACAGAAAGCCTACCAGCAGCGCTCGCTGCACAGGCGCTGCCCCGCGATACAGGGGCAGGAGGGACGGGTGGATGTTGAGCGTGCCGTGCCGGGGCAATTGGAGGACTCGGGAAGGCAAGTAATTGCCGTACGCAGCCGTCACAAAGAGGTCCGGCTCGAGCGCCTCCAGTCTGGCAATGAAGTCGGGGTCGCCGGGCTTTTCGGGCGTGAAGATGGCAAACGAGGAGAAGCCGCCCTTGTCCAGCGCAAACGATGTCACGGGGCTGGGGGCCGGCGAGCTGTGCTTTGGGTTGCGGCCTCGTGGGCGGGCAGGCTGCGAGACCACGCCAGCTACCTCAAATCCGCTGCCTGGCGCCCGAGAGGCGTCCAATAGTCCATCCAGCACCACTGTGGCTACCTTGCAAAAGGTGAAGAAAACATGTGATAATTGGTTGCATGGCAAAAGAAGAACTGGGGCTATAGATGAAGCGGCGATTGCAGCGAGCCTTGTACTCCACATTCCCAAGCGTTTATGGCTACCTCGGGTGTGCCCCAGAACACAACGCGCTGGTGAGACCCGGCACTTGTGGCAAAGCCAGCTCGAATTCGGCAAGATCGAGAATCAACATATCGTAGTGTGCATCTTGCAAAGCTACGGGATGCAAAGCACGGGAGTCGCAAGGCCGCAGATCGCATGGGGCACGACAGGGCCAGTCCGGTCGCCATGCATGCGGGGCAGATTGACACGCCCGCGCCGTCAAACTCCAGAGTTTTCAGCCGTGATCCATGCAATGCTATATAATAGAATATTCGTACCATGCACAGTGGACGTATTTTCAATTCTGAGCCCGCCCACTCCAGCGTTCCGGTGCTCACCATCGGTCGTGATCCGATCCCACCGGACAGCGAGTCTTGCTTCCCGCCACCCGAGGCTCCCACGAACTCTGGCTTCAACTGCTCATCGAGGCCCGAGGGCCCCTGCGGTCTCGTCGTGGAGCGCGTCAGAGTTTGCGTCGATCATCCCTTGCTGATCAATGACATAGCCGTTCTACGCCGGGAAAGGCAGGCAGGATGGCTGCTACGGCGCAGAACCATATGGAGCCCCTGCGCTCGGGGGACGGCAAGAAGGAGGAAGATCGGGAGGAAGACCGTACGTCGGGATGGTGATCTGGATGCGGAATCGTTTCGAGTACGACTCGGCGCGCACGAATGCGGTCCGCCTGCCCTCCCTTGCCGCAGTGGAGTACTCCCCCTTTTATGGGATCGAGAAGGGCGCGGTGCTGCAGGAGGCCCGCGTGTTCAATGAGGCGCACGCCGATCCCCGCAAGTGCCAGCAGGTCATCACCAAATTGCTCTACCTGCTCACCCAGGGCGAGAGCCTGACCAAGGTGGGTACTTGTTGACGAAGGGGGAGAGGGGGGTGAGGTATCCTTTCGACCCACCTATGCACGGCCGAGAGAAGGCAGTACTTGTCCTCGATACCATTCTCCTACCACACCCCATCATCTCTGCAGACGGAGGCGTCGGACGTCTTTTTCGCGGTGACCAAGCTGTTCCAGCACACGGACGTGCACTTGCGGCGCATGGTCTACCTGGTGATCAAGGAGGTCATCCCCGCCTCGGACGAGGTCATCATCATCACCAGCTCGCTGATGAAGGACATGAACAACGCGAACGAGCTGTACCGCGCCAACGCGATCCGCGTGCTGTGCCGCATCATCGACCCCAGCATGCTGCTCCAGATCGAGCGCTACCTCAAGCAGGCGGTGGTGGACCGCAGCCCCGTGGTGGCCGTGGCCGCGCTGGCGGGCGCGCTCGTGCTCGCGCGCGCGGGCGGCGCGGACGTCATCCGCCGCTGGACCAGCGAGGTGGGCGAGGCCATGAACTCGCGCCAGCCCATGGTCGTGTACCAGGCCGTCGCGCTGGCGCACGCGCTGCGCGCCAGCGACCGCCTGGCGGCCAACAAGCTGGTCTCGCAGCTCACGCGCGCGGGCGGCGCGGGCGCCGCCGCGCGCTCGCCCCTGGCGCAGTGCCTGCTCGTCCGCTACGTGGCCCAGGTGGTGGCCGACAGCGCGCCGCCCGCGGGCGCGGGCGCGCCGACCGCGCCCCTTTTACGAGTTCCTCGAGTCCTGCCTGCGCAGCAAGAGCGAGGCGGTCATCTTCGAGGCGGCGCGCGCGATCTGCGCGCTGCGCGGCGTGACGGCCAAGGAGCTGGCGCCGGCGGTGACGGTGCTGCAGCTCTTCCTCTCCTCCAGCAAGCCCGTGCTGCGCTTTGCCGGCGGTGCGCGCGCTCGACGGCGTGGCCGCGCGCCACCCGCTGGCCGTGACCAACTGCAACATCGACCTGGAGGCGCTGATCAGCGACCCCAACCGCGGCGTCGCGACGCTGGCCATCTCCGCGCTGCTCAAGACCAGCGGCGAGGCGGGCGTCGAGCGCCTGCTCAAGCAGATTGGCGGCTTCATGAGCGAGCTGGGCGACGAGTTTTGCGTGGTGGTGGTCAAGGCCGTCGCGGGCCTGTGCGTCAAGTTCCCGGCCAAGCACCGCGCGCTGATGGCCTTTCTGGCCAGCGCGCTGCGCGAGGACGGCGGCTTTGCCTTCAAGCGCGCGGTCGTCGACGCGCTGACGCGCCTGGTCTGGGCGGTGCCCGAGGCGCGCGAGGTGGCGCTGGGCCACCTGGCCGAGTTCATCGAGGACTGCGAGTTCACGGCGCTGTCGGTGCGCGTGCTGCACCTGCTGGGGCGCGAGGGCCCGCGCGGCGCCGACCCCGCGCGCTACGTCCGCGTCATCTACAACCGCGTGGTGCTGGAGAACGCGGCCGTGCGCGCGGCCGCGCTGAGCGCGCTGCGCTCCTTTGGCGCGCGCTGCGAGCCGCTGCGCGCGCGCGTCGTCGTGCTCCTGCGCCGCGCGTTGCACGACTCGGACGACGAGGTGCGCGACCGCGCGGCGCTGTACTTGCACGAGCTGGAAAGGGAGGCGGAGACTAAGGAGCTCGATGGCGCGGCGTCGCCCGAGGCCCCGGCAACCCCCCCACAATCCATCCCGGACGCGCCCGCGCTGGTCGAGGCGCTGCGCGCCTACCTGGACGCGGGCGAGACCGGAGGAGGCCTTTGATCTCTCGGCCGTGCGCGCGGCCGCGCGCGCCGCACCCCGCGGCGCGCCAACGGCTACGGCGCCGCGAGCGCCGTCGAGGAGGCCGCGCCGCTGGCCGCGGGCGCCGCGCCGCGGCGCGCGCCCGCGTCGCTGGCCGCCGTGCCGGAGCTGGCCGATCTGCCGGCCGTCTTTGCCTCCGCGGGGCCCTTCCCCCTGACCGAGGAGGAGACCGAGTACAAGGTGGAGGCGACCGCGCACACGCTCGAGGACGGCGAGCGCGTCGTGCTCGAGTTCAGCGTGGCCAACACGGTGGCTGAGCAGGTGCTGGAGGACGTGGAGGTCGCGCTGGAGCTGGAGGAGGGCTGGGCCGTCGAGCGCGAGCTGGGCCTGGCCGAGGCCCCGCGCGACGGCACGCCCGGCGCCGCCTACGCTGTGCTCGTGCGCCCCGCGGGCGCGCCGCTGCCCGCGCCCGCGCGCTTTGGCTGCCGCCTGCGCTTTGTGGTCAAGGAGATCGACCCCGCGCTGGACGAGCCGGAAGAAGAGGGGTACCCGGACGAGTACGAGCTGGAGGACCTGGAGCTGGGCCTGGGCGCCTTTGTCGCGCCGGGCGACGCGCCCGGCGGCTTCCGCGGCGCCTGGGAGGCCCTGCCCGAGGAGAGCGAGCGCGTGGACGAGTACGCGCTGGGCGCGCGCGACGACGGCATCGCGGGCGTCGTGGAGGCCATGCAGGCCCTGTTTGAGGGCTTTGCGGCGCTGGAGGGCAGCGACGCCGTCGCGCCCGGGCGCGCGCAGCCACGCGCTGCTCCTGGCGGGTGAGCTGCCGGGCGGTGCGGCCTGTGCTCGCGCGCATCGCCTTTGGCCTCGACGCGCGGCGCGAAGTCGCCATGAAGCTGGCCGTGCGCGCCACCGACCCCGACATCTCCGAGGCCGTGCACCTGCTCATCCAGAATGCCTAGATGGTGGGGATGAGAGTGTTTGTGGTGGGGAGACGAGGGACGATGAGTGCACAGGCCTGGGGCACGCTGCATCAACGTTTGAGAATGATGGCGTCCCTTTTGCAAAGTCGTGCTGCACCCTTGCTTGCCTCTCACATCGGCTGCCCTTGAGTCCCGCGTGCGCATGGGCGCATCCTCCTCTTCTTCTTTAAGAAAAAAACAAAGAGCAATGTCATCAAACCGACAGTACACAGAGAAATCGGCGTCTCAGGTGGGCGGCGCCCGGCCGCGGCGCTGCATGCTCGCCTCCAGGCCATCGATGGAGGCGAGCACTTTTTGCCGGGCCGCCTCGGCCTCGGGGCCGGCGCGCAGCATCTCGTCAATGAAATCGTTCAGCTTCCTTCGCAAGCTCCTCATCAGCGCCTCCCGCTCCTGCAAATCGGGTGGGCGAGGGCGTTGGGGCGGTTCGCTGTGGAATGGCTGGTGGCGGGGCGTCTCGGGGACCAGGCAGCAGTCTGGGCGCGGGTTAATGAATCGCCGGGACAGCACCTCCTCAACTTGCATTAGCATCAGTTAGTTCCTACCTCGTCGGGTCCCTCATCACCCTCTGCAGCAGCAGTCTGCACGTTGATGATGGTAGTCGTTCAAATAAATTATTTGCGCAGCTCCCAGGTCCCAGAAAGAGGCTGCCATCTCCTGCGTCCCCGCACCCCTCCCCCAGCCCCACACCCTCCATCAGTATCAGTATCATGCCACCTGCCTTGAGATACGTCTGAATCAAAGTCTGCACGCTGCCAAGGCCATTGGCGACTGGCTGCACCGTGTACCGCTGGATCTCGCGCCAGTCCATTCGCGAGCTGGAGGGAATGATTGGCGGCGACTGCGGGGAGAGGAGGGAGTGGTTAGTCTGTGAGTTGCTTTGGGGCATGGGCGCATGCGAGGCGTGCTTGTCCGGCACGGTTTGATAAATGCGGTCTTGATGAATGCCTCAAGTCTTTATCAGTGTCTCATGCAAGATGGACACCATTGAAAGCTCCCCAGTCGGATGTGGAGAGAACCAATCGCCCAATATCCACTGGTCCCCTGTATGCATTCCTCCCATCCACCCTCCAAGGCCCTGCCGCGCACGTGTTCGAGCTTGTTGAGCTGATCTAGGAGAGGATCCACGCCAGATGTGGGCGGAGCTGCAGGTGCAAAGACCGTCGTGACCTGATCGGGCTCCGAGCCCACCTCCGACCCGACGGCCCTGCTCCCAGCCGCGCCCATGCTGGACTCTGTGGTCCGGCAAAGTCGATGCCAACGCCCTCACATCACAGGCTGGCTTTCATTTTTTCGGATAACCCAAAGTGCGTGTGCTAGAATGGGCTCGACAGGCACCGTAGACCTGACAGAAAGCCATGCTCGCCCATCCGCGATCACTTTCGCAGGAGAGAATCGAGTTTCTATCGCCGAGGGGCAGTGATGTCGAGATTCACGATTGAACGAGCGCATGCATGCACGAACCACGCCCAAGATGGTTTGGAATGCGAGAGAAGAGGTGCACATGATTGCAAGTTTGTAACCGTGTTTTCATCATCTTCCATAATTTGCCGTGACCATGCTGCGACAAGTGTGCTTGCGGGCCCTGCAGCAGCCTGTCCGCGGGCAAGCGCTGCGCTCCGGCTGGCCGGCTCTGCTCGCCACGAGCACGTCTCGCAGCGCTTCCAGTCGCTCGTTAAAAGACACAGATGAATTTGGAGACAATGAGGTGCATGTTCCAGCTGACCTCAGCTCCATTGCGCACCTTAATCCGGAGCTGCACTCTGTCCTCGTGGGTTCCGCCATCCATGCCTCGTACGGAGCCAATGCGTGGGAAGGGCTCGTTGAGTTGCTGTGTTCTTGCATTGTAGTTTGGTGGTTGGATGCGTATGAGATTTTGGATTCATACTTAATGAGCTCGACGAGGGCATAAGCTTGGTTGGAGTTTGGGGGTGCGCCGCGATGCACATCAATGCCCAGCGTGTCAGACGTTGGTCCTCCTTCCATACACCCCAACTTCCCTTGCAGCGAGTCGCGGAGGGAGTCGCTTGGCACCAGGCTGCGGCACCTGCTCGAGGCTCAGCAAATGGAGTTCACCAGCCTGACGGCAAGCAGCCTCTTGAAGCTTCCGGCCTCGGTGCTTCGTGAGGAGCTCGCCCGCGAGAATGTGGGCACCAGCGGGACCAAGGTCGCGATCGTGGGCAAGCTCCTGGATCTGGTGCAGGACGAGACGCGCCGGGCGGCGTCGACCAGCGCGGAGCCTGCGCCCTCGGCACCCCTCTCCGGGTGCGCTGACTTGATTCACCTGTTTTTGACGGCTTGCAGTCTTGATAATGAGACATGTATGGCATGCCATCAGTGCATGGGTCGCCAGCAGCCTGCCCAAGCCTCCATTCTCGCTCAGATATTTCCTTCTCTCTCTGGTCCAGGCCCGCCGGATTCACCAAAATTTTCAGGACCCCGGCCACCAAAAGGCCCAACGCCGATCATGAGCAGGAGTCCCCGCCCACCATCTACGTCGAGCCGGCGGAGATTGCCGAGGCCCTGGCCGCCGCGCACGCACGGGACGTGGTGCTCCTGGACATCTCCCGCTGCTGCCCCTTTGCCACGCACTTTGTGGTCGCCAGCGGGCGCTCGCCGCAGCAGCTGCGCGGCCAGGCGGAGGCCGTGCTGGACCTGCTGGAGCGGCGCGCGGACCGCGAGGGCGGCGTGCCCTGCCCCGCGGGCATCGAGGGCGCCCCGGGCGCCGAGTGGCTGGTCGTCGACGTGGGGCCCACGCTCGTGCACCTCCTCACGCCCGCGGCCCGCGCCTACTACGACCTGGAGGGGCTCTGGACGGGGCAGGGCGCCGAGCTCACGCGCGTCGAGGCGCCCGCAATTACCCAACAGGGCGCGGAGACCCTGGACAGGATGCGGGCAGACGTGCGGTGATGAGGCCGTCGGGGGTGATGAGGCCGTCAAGGGCATAATCCATTCGTTAGGTCACGCAGGCGGGCGATACTCTTAAATTTTGTGCTATCTCCTTGATGTAACAATACATACCCTTGTCCTACCTCGGGGAACACTCGCAGTCTCAGAGCCCCGCCATCTCCTCCTTGATGGATGCCAGCTCCAGATCCGTGCTCCGAGCGTCCACCTCCAGGGGCAGCATCCACGCGGCCGTGAGCGCCTGACCCCGGCTTTCCAGCTGCGGCGTCTCCAACTGTTGCGCTCTCTTGCCGGGCTCTGCGCTCGCTTGCTCGGCAAAGGCCGCAAACGCTGCGTAGACCTGACCTTTCACCTGCGCCTCCTGCACGTGCTGGCTGCAGGCGCGCTGCAGAATGCCATCTGCAGCGGTTGAAGAGCGTCAAACAGTGATCAGAGTCACCCGTGCTGGGCACGCATAGAGTCCCTCACGCATATAAATAGCAAACCCTGCCTGCTCACACAGTTCGGTGAGGCTCATCTCCTTGAAAGGGGCTGCCAGCAAGAGCTTGGGGTGCTGTTGCTGCCACTCCACCAGCTCCGCAACCTCTGCCGTCGCCCCACTGACAGGGCAGGGCAGGAGGGACAGGCTCAGATGTGCAGACTTACTCGCACATGCCTTCAGATCATTCTTTACTCACACGCAAGCCGACCAACCTGAAATTGTCAGCCAGGGCAGCGAGTTGGTCCACTTCTCTACACAAAGCCTCCAGCTGCTCCACTGCCTGGCAGCGAAGCTGCTCCCTTGCCGCCCCCGCACATCCGGAAAGGCCGCTGCTATTGGCCCCAGGTCCATGCTCTGCACGTGCCTGTTGGAGACGTCGCGTCAAACATTCCCCAGAGTAACCACCAAAACCAGACACATCCTAAAACACAAATTACATTGCATGAGCAGCCCAATCAGCATGATGACGACGCCTTCTCGCTTCGCTAATCATCAGACAGGTGCCCCGCATCACACCTCATTTGCAGCAGCGAGTTGCAGAGGGACACAGCTGCAGCCTTGCCCCGGCCAATCACCACCTGTTCGTGTGGCAGATAGTATGATAAGGAAAAACGCTGGACAGAAAGTTGTTTATCAACGCGTGCCCACCGCATCAAGTCCTGACCTTCCACTCGTCCATGCTTCGATGCACACTGTTCAGAGCCAGACGAACCGCCCTCTGAATGGGGCGCAGACAGGATGCAAGTAAGTACGGGCAACTGGATGACAGGACGCTGACGGTACAAGCGCGCACAAAATGTATCCATCCATTCATCCCACCTGGGCCTGCCGCTGGTGCATTCGAATCTCATGAGGCGAGAGAGGCACGGCCATGGCTGCCGACCGGCCCAGTGCACGCCTCTCGTGCCACCGAGCCGCTCCTCTTGAGGCCTACTTTGATCCCAATCCCATTCTTATCAAGTAGATGGAATTCCAAAATAATTTTGTGAGCCTGCACTGTGGACGCAACCGCCGAAATGGGCTATGTGCGGTTCGTGCCCAGGTACGGCCCGGCATTTGCTCTCTGATAAGATGCGATCTCGCCACTTTCCGAGACAGCTCTGTTGCTATGTATGGAGGTGTATATAAGCCCGATTAAAGAAACTTGAAACACACCCTTGAACAACTTTGAAACAAAAGGCGTGCCGAGTCGATGATGCTCGCTTCCTGCCTAGTTCGGGCCGGAGTGTGCCGCCTCGCCGTGGCAGGTAACGCAGTGTATGACGGTGCCACCGTAGCACCTTTCGAAAAAGGAGTCGCGTAGACGGTATACCTCATCTGAATCGATATCATTTAATATAAATTCAATGTGCATATAGGGAGGACGAGCCGAAGTCAGGCGATGGTCGTGCGGGGAGTCAAGCGAGGTCGCGAGGCGGCGCGGAGAGCCGACCGTGGTTCAAACCCGCTCAGCGCGGCGGTGGAGTGGGCACCCAGCCCGCGGTCATGCACTCCAGACGCTGCACCTGCCGCCCTTCCTCCCATCATTGAGCCGCCACATCTGCCTGCCGATGCGAGTGCCTGGGACCCGGGAGTCATCCTAGCCATCGACAAGCCACCCACTTGGACATCCTTTGATGTGTGCTCCAAGCTGCGATGGCAGATCGGCAGCGTCCTTTCCAGGAAGCCAAGGACCGTCAAGGTATTACAAGGATGGCGTGATGGGAGATGTGGTGTATGGGAACAGCACCAGGCGGCTTGGATTGTATTGGTTGGCCAAATTTGGGGGTCTCCCTTGCAGTGTTACCACGCTTACCCTGCCTCACTCACCCCGCATTATCACATGCAAGGTGGGGCACGCAGGCACCCTGGACCCGATGGCCTCGGGACTGCTCGTCATCTGCGTGGGCAAGGCGACCAAGGCGGTCACTGCCTTGATGGCGGAGCGCAAGCGGTACACAGGGACTATGAAACTGGGGGAAGCCACGCCGTCGCTCGATGCCGACACGGCGGTCTGCGAGACGGCTGCGTGGCAGCACGTCACTGGTACGATTGAGGAGCAAGGATTATGCTCGAGATCGGAGGGTGTTGGGAATGGAAGAGCTACGATGCATGAGAATTCTGTATGATCACGAATGCTGGCTGCTCACCCTTGCCGCCTCCTGCTCCTCAATCCCTTTTCCAGACCTGGATTTGGAAAGGGCGGCAAAGGTATTCACCGGGGATCAGATGCAGGTGCCGCCCATGTACTCGGCTGTTCACGTGGACGGTCAACGGCTCTACAAAGCGGCGCGGCAGGGGCTGGAGCTCAAGCGGGAGGCCCGGCCAATCACAGGTGAGGTGGCCTGGAATTTCAAGGCTGGCCTCTCGTCTCAGACGCCTCCCAAACACATTCATATCCCCTCACCCAACCTACAGTGCATAGTCTGCAGCTGACGTCAGCAGGCCCCGGCCTGGTGGACTTTGATGTTGAGTGCAGCAAGGGAACCTACATCCGCAGTCTGGCCGCTGACGTGGCGACCAGCCTCGGCACCCTCGCCCACCTTGTCCGGCTGCGGCGCGAAGCCTCGGGCGACATCGACCTGAGCAGGGCCTGGCAGTTGGACGACATCCTTGCGCAATTTTCAGAGCTACGAGAGGCGAACAAGGCGGACAGGCCCGGCGCCAGCGATGGCGCGGTCTAGGAGACTGTCTTTTAATTCTGCGTTTTTTGTTGCACACTATTAATTTTGCCACATAACTTATTTATAAATTAATTGTTTGATTAATGAGGCGTTCATGAGAAAACAGTGCTTGTCAGATAATATTCGTGCTCATCCGCACAACACCTATGAACAAAGAGGGACCACGCCCTCACTGCCACACTGGTCAAAGGTTCCGCGGCGGTGACAAACCGGCCAGAGAAACGGGGTTGTACGGCCGCTGACTCTCCCATGCTTCCTGCAAAGGGACAGGAAGGAGTATACACTGTGGCTAGAAGTGACAGTAGTGATGATGCCAAGTTGCCTGGCAGTGTGCCCCTCACGCCTAGGTATGGACAGCTACACCCACTCCTGCCGCCACTGCCTGCCCGTCGCATGCACCCCCAAACCCGCACCTGGGCCATCATGGTGAGCGCCGACTTGGCGTCCCGGCCCTCCTGCACGGGCCTGGCAAAGGGAATGCGCAGGATGGCGTCGTCAACGGCGAGTGCCTGCCGCACACCAAGGTAGAATCCGCTGCTGTCGAGCCAAAGCAGGCTGGCGGAGGCGATTTCCTCAAATTTGCAGCCAAGTCGCTCCGATCTAGAGGGTGAGTGGGGGCACCAAGGGACAATTGATTAGGTATTTAGAATTTAGTTTATTTTGTCGATTTTTTTATAGTAATAGCATCTGGCTAGAAAACGAATACCAAAGCATGACACAGCACTCCATGCTGAGCCCACCCCTACACGCGCACCCAATGTACGCCAGGTCCTCGGCCCGCTCCCGATTCATGAGATCGACGAGGTCGGCGGCGACCCCGCGGAGCGCGTCGGGCGCGGCGGCGCCGTACTCCTGCCCCGGCAGCCGCTCAGCGCGCGAAGCGCCGCCCAGGTGATCGACCAGGAAGCATTCCTCCACGCGCAGGAGCGCAAAGCGGTCGGTGGCCGCAGGGGCGTCCACGCCGGCCGCGCCGGCCGCCAGCACGGCGTGCGCGTCGGCCGCTGCCTCGAGCAGGGCGCCCTCGACGGGCACGGTGCGGCCCAGGAGCGTGAGGCGGCCCACGCGCGCGGCATGCGGGCCGGCCGGCTGCACAAAGAGGCTGGCCACAGGGTTGGCGTCCAGGTTGATGGTGTGCAGCGCGTCCGCGCGCAGGCGCAGGATGGGCTGGCCCCGGCCGTCGAGGACGTAGCTGATGGCCGTGCCCAGGGGAGCGCCGGTCGGCAGCAGCGTGCAGAGGGTGCCCTGGCTGGTGAGGTCCACCAGGGTGCGCGCCACGTCGCCGGCGCCGGGGGCACCCGATCGGCGCGCCGCGCGCGGCTGCGTGCTTTGAGCGATTCGCCCCACTGGGGGGCACTTGTTCCGCGTGAAGAAGCAGGATGCGCGGCGCGGTGCGGTGCGCGACATCATCTCTGCACTCGTGAACGTGATAGCCATCCTGGTTGGCTTCACCACTGCGCCCGTGGCCCCATCATGAAGCGTTTCTTACTCCGTACTGGCAATGTGAATGCGTGTAATGCTTCACATTAACAAAACATCGATGTAATCAACCATAATCCATCAGCGTGACACCCTGACCCGGAATGCATGCTTGATTCGGGTCAATATCGAAAGGCAGATTGTCTGATCCACAATAATGGACCTTCCACATCAGCACCTCCCGGCCAGCAAAGGGCTGGCGACGACCGGCAAGGGGAGGCACAGTGCCTGCAAGAGGGCATTTAATTCTTCCCTTTCAGACCCAGCTACAAACACAGCGAGGGTCGCGCTGCGTGGGGCCCGTGTTCCGGAAAGCACCTGCTCGCTCGCTGCTTGCTGGTCGGGGGGCACTCCCTGTGCCTGCCCGCCTTGACCGGGGCAGTGCACACCATTGTTCTACCGCATTCCGCCTAATTGGTTCCTGAAGAGCCTGTCCAGGCGCGGGCAGTTCCTTTTTCTGGAGTCGAAGACTCTGAGCTGGGAGCACCGCGTGCTGAAACGCCCGGGGCGCACGCCCGGTCGCCCTTGAAGAAATGCCGCCGGAGCTGGCCTCGCGGCAGGCCGTCCAGCCATGGATGATAGTAACCAGCATATTTTTGGCCTCGGGCTCGGGGCTTTGGTACCAGCTGGCCGCTCCGGCCCAGGCCGGGGCTCACCCCTCCGCCAGCTGGGCTGCCGACAGCTTGAGTCGCGCCTGGCACGAAGGGTACGGCGACTGGGTGGGCAAGCAGAGTTGTACTTGTTTTTATAGGGTATTTATTGCTTGCGTATCCGCAAAGGCCTGGAGGTGGCGTGACGTAGGAAGAACTCATTGCAACCTGGCTCTCTCGCACACACCCACAAAATCGCAGGGTGGACCCGCATGTCGCCTTTGACAATGCCCGGACGCGGTCCACGGAGGTGCTGGAGGAGGCTATCCAGAGCCAGCTGGGCTTTTTCTTCCTGTGCAGCCTGTTTTTGTCGACGTACGCGCTGGGCGCGCTGGTGACCAAGGCGCTGTTTTTGGGTCGGCTGACCATCATCGAGAGCACCAAGCTGGCGGAGCGCATGCTCAAGTTTGTGATGCTCAAGGTGGTCTTCCTGGGCGCGGTGGTCAACCCGGAGCCGCACGAGCTGGGCACCTGGCTGCTCTGGTTTGCGGTGCTGGCCTACTTCCGCGGCTTTGTGGGCCTCGCGCGCGACCGCTGCGAGGCGCTGCTCAGCTCGCCCAGCGCGACGCCGCTGCAGCACGCGCGCTGCCTGGTGCTTCTGGGCGGCATCCTGGGCCAGACGGCCAGCTGGATGGGCACCTACGCGGCCGCCACGCTGCCGGACCCCACGCCCGCCCGCGTCTCGCACGCGCTGCTCTGGCTGTTTGACGCCGTCTGCATCTTCATCGAGGCCTCGCACGCGATTTTGAAGTATGGCGTGCACGCGGCCGAGCGCTTCCGCGCGCAGCGCGCCGAGGCCGCGGGCGAGCCCGCCGCGGCCGGCGGCTGGGAGGGCCAGGCGCCGCTGCTCTACCACGCCGAGGTGCTGGTCGACCTCACGCTGCATGTGCTCACGCTCACGCACTACTGCCACCTCTGGTACCTGCACGGCTTCAAGCTCCAGCTCATCGACGCCGTGCTGTTCCTGGACATTCGCTACCTCGTGGTCGGCATCTGGCGCCGCGTGCGCGGGTTTGCGCGCTACCGCGCGCTCACGCACCGGCTGCAGCACAGCTTCCCGCCCATCCCGGCCGACCGCCTGGCCGACCGCGACTGCGCCATCTGCATGGAGCGCCTGCAGTCGGCGCGCGCGCGCTGCCCTGCGGGCACGCCTTCCACCTGGGCTGCCTGCGCGCCTGGCTGCAGCAGGCGCACGGCGGCGAGTTCACCTGCCCGCTCTGCCGCGCGCGCCTCGACATCGGCGGCCCGGCCGCGGGGGCGCCCAGGCGCGTCCGGCGCGGCGCGCGCGCGACGACGATAGAAAGTGCAGAAATTGCTCCGCTTCCAGCGCTGTCCTCGGCGAGTGCTCCTGACCAAGGTCCCGCCGCCGAGCCCAGCGCGCTCGCGCACAGCCGATCGGACAGCTCCTTCCCCTCCCCCTCGCCCTCGCTGCCCGCGCCGCTGTTCGACCTCCTCGCCGGCCGCGGCCGTGCGCCGCACGGCGACGGGCGTGAGGACGATGCGTCGGAGCACGATCCCAGGCACGTGGCGGGCCGCGAGGCCTCCATCGCCTCTGCGGTCCCGCTGTCCATCAGCTCCCTGCGGCCCCGGAGCTGGGGCGTCGGCGGCGCCTCGGCCCTGGACGACCCGCACTCGCTCACGGACAAGGTCGCCCAAGTCTCCGTGCGCGCGCTTTCTTCCGGGATCCGCCGCAGGTGCGTGTGGTGCTTATAAGAGAAAGAGGGGCACGATGCTATTTGAGACATGGTATTCGAATAATTGTCACACACATAAGTATCTTTGTTTCTCATGGTATCCTTCAACGTCTCTCTCATGTGCAGGGCGTCACGGTGCGGGGAAGCCGACGAGCAGCTGGGGAGAAACGAGGCGGAGGAGGTGTCGAGCAGACCGCAGCGTCAAGACTCCAGGCCGCCCCTGCCGCCGTCGCCGTGCGCCTCTGGCTCGCGCCTCACGACGCACTCCCACCGGTACGGCACGCGGCAACAGACCCGCAGCCGCGCCTCCCCGACCTTGTAGCACCAATTATCATCATCATCTCTAGTAGTAGGGGCCGAGTCCTCGACTGTCTTTGACTGTGGAGAGCTGTCAGGACGCCTCCCGCACTTTGAGTGCCCCACTCTGTGTGTGCAGCACTTGCCCTCATTTTGTACACGTCTACCCTTCTTTTTATACACTACCCATGGCAGCAGCCCTTGTTTCATGTTTTTCGTCCGCGTGTTTGCTATTTTGTTTGGAACCAGAGTGCCCGAAGGGGCGACCTGAAGTTCCACCACACGTTGCCTCACCTGTAGCGCCCTTCTTTCTCCATACCTGTCCGCACGATTATTCTGAGCGCAGCTGCTTGCGCAGTTATTCTCTTCTGTATCCTTGGATGCGTTACAAGTCAAGGTGGTCAGAACGAGGAGGTTCAGGAGGTGGAGTGAGAATGACCATCCCTGTAATACATCAATGATCATCATCTCACACACAATCCCAACCTCGTCACGCCGGCGCCAGGTGCAGCGTCGGCGTGGGCCCGTCGGCGCCCTCGAGCTGCCAGACGTTGATGGCCGCGTAGTCGACGAGGCACTGGCGGACGTGCTCGGTCTTGTGGGCGCCGCCCAGGGAGTCGAGGATCTGGGCCCAGGTGAGGCTGGCGGCGCGCGTGCGCTCCGCCAGCTGGCGGATACGCGAGAAGACGGCCGAGACGGGGTCGGCCGGCGCCGCGTCCCCGGCGCGCGCGTCGTCCAGCAGCGAGGCCTTGCTCATGCGGAGCAGGCGCAGCGCCTCGTCCACGTCGCTCTGCTCCACCGCGTCGGCGAAGCGCAGCCGCGCCAGCGCCTGCGCGATGCGCACGACCGAGAGCAGCGTGCGCGCGGTGGTGTAGCTGTGCGGCACCTCGGCCGCCGCCTCCTCGGCGCGCATCTCCGCGTACACAGCCGCGATGTAGTCGGCTAGGGAGTTTGGCACCACGGGCTCGTGGCGCTTGGCCTCGGCGATGTAGGCGCGCAGCAGCGCGGCCGGCAGGGGCTGCGCGCCGGCGCGGCGCGGCGCCACGCCGTCGCGGTGCACGCAGAGCACGTGCTGCGCCAGCGCGAGGTCGGTGTCTAACGAAGGCCGGTCCAGGATGAGCCAGAGCACGTCAAAGCGACTGAGCAGCGCCGCGGGGAGGTTGATGTTTTCCGCCGGCGAGCGGCGCGTGTCGTAGCGCCCAAACGCCGGGTTGGCGGCCGCGAGGAGCGTGGTCCGCGTATTCAGCGTCGTCGCGATGCCCGCCTTGGCGATGCTCACGCTCTGCTGCTCCATGACCTCGTGGATGGCGGTGCGGTCGGCCTCCTCCATCTTGTCAAACTCGTCGATGCAGGCGACGCCGCGGTCGGCCATGACGAGCGCGCCGCCCTCGAGCACCATCTCGCCCGTGGTCGCGTCGCGCACGACGGCCGCGGTCAGGCCCACGCCCGAGGAGCCCTTGCCGGTGGTGTAGACCGCGCGCGGCGTCACGTGGCACACGTAGCGCAGCAGCTGGCTCTTGGCCACGCCCGGGTCGCCCATCAGGCAGACGTGCACGTCGCCGCGCAGCTTCATGCCGTCGGGCAGGCGCCGCGTCACGCCGCCCACCATGGCAAGTAAAAGAACGCGCTTGACGTCCTCGTGGCCCCAGATCTCCGGCGCGATGCTGGACGCCAGGCGCCCGTACACGTCGCCGGCCGCGGTGAGCGCCTCGATCTCGCGCCGCGTGCCCGCGTCCAGCTCCATCTCCTGGTACGAGCGCTTGCCGCGCTCGACGCTCATGGCCTCCACGTACGTCTGCGTCAGCAGCGAGGCGCGCAGCGCGCCGCGCGGGCCCGCGTAGGGCTCCGGCAAGAAGATCCCCGCCACGCGCACCGCGTCGCCGGGCTTGACGCTGCGCGTGAGCTCGCCGCGCAGGTGCACGCGCAGCGTGCGCGGCGTGCTGCCCTGCGGCACCTCCTCCGGCAGCTCCTGCACCTTGCACTCCTGGTAGCGCACAAACTTGCTGCCGCGCGTCTGCAGGTGCAGGTCGCTGCGCCCGCCGTGCAGCGCGCGCACCTCGGGCGGCGCCTCGGCCAGCGGCGTGAAGGTGCGCCCCGTGACCTCCTGGTAAAACTCCAGCCCCGTCTCGTCGTCCAGGTAGGTCGCGATGCGCAGCAGCGGCCGCACGTCGCCGATCTGCGTCACCACGCCGCGGAAGCTGACCAGGCGGCCCACGTGCGACGCGCCCACGCCGCGCAGCGCCAGCGGCTCGCGGTCCGTCCGCGGCCGCACCACCACGTCGTACCGCCGCAGCAGCGCCGGCGGCAGCCGCATGCGCGCGTCCGGCGCGGCCGTGCGCCCGTCCACCTCCATCTGCACGCGCGTCAGCTCCTCGGCCCGCTTGCGCTGCTCCATCAGCACGTCAAACACGTCCTCGGGCAGGTCCGCGCGGCTCGGCGGCGGCATGGCCGCGTCCGCCGCGGCCGCCGCCAGCTCCAGGTACTGCGCCGCGTTGCCCTCTACCCGCGCCGCCAGCTCCGGGTCGGGGCAGTAGGCCACCACATCGTCCAGGTCTATCTCCAGCGTCTTGCGCTCGCGGTTGGCAATCTCTTGCTGTTTTTGATAAAGGGGGTGGGTAAATTGGGAGGTGAGTGTTATGGATTGTGGGGGTAGAGTGTGTCAAAGGTATGATGAGCAGGCATGGTGGGAGGATGTGTAGGCGTTGTTGACTTCACGGAGAGCCCAGCAGGGGTACATCCACAGAATGAATCCTATGAGCAGTCTTGTGCTCGCTCCCTCTCCACAAGAGCACGCACACGCTCCATTCAGCAACCAGTGTAGTACACCCATCATCTCCACCACTCATAAAACACGCGAACTTCACTGACCAGCTGGTCGCAATACTTGAAGACATTGCTCCGCTCGGTGCCACTGGCGTCCTTGACGACCCCCGAAAAGTTTTCGAAAAAGTCGATGAGCAGCTCTGAAAAGTAGAAAGGGACATGTTTTTGGTCGTCAGGTAAACACCGCCGTATGAACGAGCGCTGCACTCCTGCTCGCGAACGCCTCCCGACACCGGCGCACCCTTGTCCCTGCCAAAGTCCATGGTTGCGATGTCCGCCGCACGAGTGTCACGCGGACTTGGCTGTGCGATACTGAAATGAAATAGAACGTCCAGCAGACACGCAAGCTTGGCAGTCTCTCGCTGTGGCGAGCAGGGCAAATCATCGTTGGCTAGACTGCGATTCCGAATTTCAAAAACAATCGGGCGGGTGGCTCTAGATTCTGCGCCGGTGGACGGATTCTCAGATCACTCACCCACATCGGCCGAGCATGGGAGCCGGACTCGGCGAGCCAGCGACCAGAATGAGACGCTTTGGCACACCCTCTAGAATTTTAGGCACCCAGATCGTCTCAAGACTCAACATGGCGACGGAAGTGTCCTCCAACAAGGCGCGTTGATGGGGGCGGTGGCGCAGCGTCCGCCCAGAAGCTCCGTAACCCGATCTCACACAGCCACCAGCCTTCTCCTGCAGGCGTTTGGCGGCTTTGTCAAGAAATACAACCATGACAGCACTGTTTTGGGCTGCAAGATGACCTTTTCTGTGTTCCATCCGCCCGCTGCGGACAAGAACCCGGTTCCGGTGCGCCACCACCCCAGGGCGGCTGGATGGCTTTTAGATTATGCCCATTCCCGTTTCAAAAATTGTGAGGGTCACGCTGGATGGCCCGTCCACATGCCTGCTAACCACCCATCATCCGGCACGACAGGTCTTGTACTACCTCAGCGGTTTGACCTGCACAGACGACAATGTCATGCAAAAGTCTGGTGTACAGAGGATCGCGGCCGAGCTGGGCGTCGCCGTCATCGCGCCCGACACCTCCCCTCGCGGCCTCGGCATCGAGGGGGAGGACGAGTCCTGGGACTTTGGCACGGGGGCGGGCTTTTACCTGAACGCCACCCAGGAAAAGTGGAGGCAGTACCGCATGTACGACTATGTCGTGAAGGAGCTCCCCATGCTGCTGGCCGAGTTCTCTGACCTGGACCTGAGCAAGGTGCGGAGCGCATGGTGGCAGGAGGAATGAGGGGAATTCAGGGTTTTTTGCTCAAGGATCAGGTTTGGGCCGTGCTTCGTTTGTGAATCATGTCCGCCTGGCTTATGAATGCATCTAGTCACCACCATACCACCCATTTAAGGTCGCTATTGTCCCGATGCTCCAGGCTTCTATCACAGGCCACTCCATGGGCGGCCACGGTGCGCTCACCATCGCCCTGAAGAACCCGGAGGTCTTCAAGTCGGTCAGCGCCTTCTCGCCCATCGTCAACCCTTGTGCGGTGCCCTGGGGTCAAAAGGCATTCAATGGGTACTTGGGCGACGACAAGGAGGCCTGGAAGCAGGTCGGCTGGGTTGCGGAGTGGGTGGAAAGGATATGCATGGGAGACAGTGCTCAAGAGACGGAGCGCCCCCGCACTCACTCTTTCTTCTTCCTGCACACCTGTGATTGCAACAGTATGATGCGACCGAGCTGGTCAAGGCATACTCGGGGCCTCAGCTGGCAGTCCTGATTGACCAAGGTAGGGGTCCCGGGGGGGTGACTGGAGCCGGCGAGGCAGCGGGCGCATCCACGGAAGACAATGCTTACGTACACGCTCCACCGTCGCCACCGTACCCACCCACCCACCCGCAGGCACGGGCGACAACTTTTACCCAACGCAGCTCCAGCCCGAAGCGTTTGCGGAGTCGGCCAAGGGCAAGCTAGACCTCGAGCTGCGCATGCAGGAGGGCTACGACCACAGCTACTACTTCATCTCGTGCGTGGCTCATCGGACTGGGTGGAGGGTTTTGTTGGGGACAAGGTTGGGGAGGGAACCGTGTCCATGGTGTTTGTTGATACTGACCCTGAGCACGGATAATATCGTCCTCGCTGATGCCTCTCGCCACAACCTGCCTATAGACCTTACAGCGCCCTTTTCTCCAATCCCAACGTTTCACTCAACAGGACATTCATCGAGGACCACGTCAGGTTCCACGCCAAGTTCCTCAAGTGAGATCGTCATCTCAGATCCCGGCGTCCCATGTAAAAGACCAAGTTCAAGCATAGCGAAGCGATCCAGCACAGATGCGTGATTTAATTGCACGTCCCGCGATCTCCCGATCGTTCTCATCTCGCAGGCAGACACAAATGTAGTGAACATTCTCCGACAAAATACGCAGCATTCTAATCCCCGATCGAATTTCGAGGGGTTGCCAGCGGGCCGGCGCAGGATGCCGCTGGTGCCGGAGGGGGCCAAACCCCGCCAGGATGTGCGGGCCTCCATTGCGGGCCAGTTTTGGGGTTTGGAGACGGCCAGCGCGGCATCCATAGATGGCAGGGCAACGCTGCTGCCGTGCGAGCCGGTGGCCCTGGGCCCCACAGCCTCCACGGGGCTCTCCCGCACACAGCAGCTGATCGCCTCCCAGGCCCTGGGCGTGCCGGCCTTTCCGTCCTACTCGCAGCGCGACGGCGGCGTGGTAGGCTGATCAAATGGTGGTGGCTTGGAATTTTGCCATTTAATTTGGAACACGTGCAATGCTATGCAATGGGGAGGGGGAAGGAGTCGTCGCATGTATGCAGGGCATCGCAGTGAGATGGCTGCAGCTCTTTTGTGGCCAATGACTGCCACCGATCTTCTGGACTTCATTGGACTCATTATTCATCACAAATCTGCACAGGTTCTTGACCGCGTGTTGGCCAAGGTTGGCGGGCGGACGTGGTGGGCCGCGCTGGGCGGCCGCCTGCGGGCGCAAAAGGCCGTGTCTGAGGGCTGGGGCCGGCAGGGCGCCGAGCGCCTGCAGCCGCTGCGCGACCCGGACAGCTACGCGCTGTGCCTGCGCCTGCACTGGCGCCTGGCGAGGCTGCTCACGCTGCGCGCGCTGGTGGAGGCCCGGGACGTTCGGCCGGTGCTCGGGGCCGCCCGCGCGCGCGCGGCGCAGACCCAGCGGCGGCTGCGGCGGCTGGTGGAGCGGGCCAGGGGCAAGGCGGGCGCGCAGGGCGATGCCAGCGATGCGACCCTCGCGTCGCACGCGCTGGATCTGGAGCCCGCCTGGGACGAGGCGCGGCCGCCCCCCGCGAGCGCCTCATACTCGGCGCACGTCGCGCTGCCGGGGTCGCACGAGCTGCAGGCGCGGCTGGCCGTGACCAGCGAGGGCCGCGACGCCATGGGCGCGGCGACGACGGTGCCGCTCGCGGCCTCGCTCGACTTTTGTTCCGCGCCCGAGCGCCGCGACGGCATGCAGTACCGCCTGGGCTTCCACCAGACCCTGGCCCCGGCCACGGGCGACGGCCGCGGCCCGCTCAAGGCCTCCACGCACGTGCAGGGCGCCATCGCGGTCGAGGGCGAGACCCTGCTCTGGCGGCCGGGCGCGAGGCCGCGGGCGCAGGCCGTGCCGGGGCGAGGCGCGAGGCCGTCCACGCTGACCGCCGCGCGCCCGGCTCAAAGGGCGACCCGGTCGCGACAGAACCAGAGGGCGGCGAGGCCGCCGCCTCGCTGCAGCCCTACGTCTCGCCGCTCGAGCCGGTCGCGGCGCCGAGCCTGCCGCCCGACGGCGTGCCCTCTGCGCCGTCCTCCATCGCGCGTCTGGACGCGGCGCTGGGGCGCGCGGTGCGCCGTCTGGAGTCCGCCCGGGCCGCGGCCGCGGGCGTCGACGGCGCCGTTGCGGCCGAGGCGCTCGGCCGCGCCTTCCAGAGCCGGCCCGCGCGCGCCACGCTGCGTCCTTACAGCTGGTTCGTCCCCGGCCCTCACCTGAAGCTCAACGGCGCGATCGGGTGCCTGGCGCGCGTGCCGCTGCCGACCGAGGCCCTGTTCTCGGCGCGGGACGGCGCGGGCCGCCCTCGCTCCTGCCGTGGCCGCGCCGTCTGCCGGCGCCGCGCCTGCCGCCGCTGAGCCGCGCGCTGCTGGCCAGCGCCGCACAGCACGACGCCTGGGAGCCCTACCTGCGTGACACCTCGCTCCGCGTCTTCCTCTCGGCCGCGCTGAGCGGGCAGCTGGGCCGCTTCCGGCGCCGCTTCCTCGACTACACTGCCGCCGCGCTGCGCGTGGACCTCGGCCTCGCGTCGCCGCACGTGCTGGGCGCGCTGCCCGTCGCCGGCTGGCCCGGGGCCGGCGCACCGCTGGACCGCCACCCGGCGCTGGCCCTCGAGGGCCAGGGCACCTGGCACGCGCTCAGCGCCGGGGTCGCGCAGCAGGTCTGGGGGCCACTCCGCGCGCGCTGCGACGTGCGCTTCGCGCTGGACCCCACCTGGCTGCCGCAGGACGAGGGCCAGCGCTCCACGCTCCACGGCCTCGCGGCCACCGCGCTCAGCGTGCGCGCCAGCCGCCTGGAAACCGTCGTGGGCCTCGACTGCGTTCTCCCGGGCCTGGGCGGCCTCGCCCGCCTCGGCGCCTGGTACTCGCCCCGCCGCGGCGAGGCCATGCTCGAGCTGCACCTGATGTGACCGAGAATGAAGAGGGGGGTTACGTGAGTGATGGGCATGGAGTCGAACTAAGGCAAATGTCCTGTAACTGTAAGCACTTTTGGTGGTCAGATGCTGTGCAGACTGTTCGTCTTTTGCTTGTCTAGAATCAAGCGGAACAAATACGCCTTTTTCTGTTTCTTGTTAGAGTGACCCCGCGCGGTAGATGCTCTTCAGCCTACCACTCAAAAACATAATACACTCAAGAGAGAGAGTGTGCTCTACGCCATCCTCCAAAATCTTATCCCCGATTCGGAAAACCAGAGCGTAATGTGTCTCGTTCACGAAAGCACCAGACACAACAGCACGAAGCCTGGATGCGCGCACACACATATGCGAGTAATTTAAATCTATCAGTAGACAAATCTCGGACGGAAACGTAGCCTCCGCACCAGTGCTGGTCCGTCGTGCCGGCCCGCATGGCCAAGCCGGCGGGGGGCCCCGCCTCCAAGGCGCGGGCCCCATTCAAGAAGCGCACGTTCCAGGACCATCGCACCAAGGACGGAAATAGTGTGCACGCCCCTGTCGCCAAGAAAGGGCTTCCCGTCAAGCAGCAGATCCGCAACGTCAAGCGCCTGCTGGCCAGGGTGGGTGGGGGAGGACGACCAGGGACGCTTTTTTCTGTGCCAGGACACACCAGTCGCCCGACCCGCAACCTCTCCTTCCCCCGAATACCATTCGGCAGGAGGGCATCCCGGAGGACATGCGCAGGAACCAGGAGACCAAGCTCGCGCAGCTGGAGAAGGAGCTGGAGGCGCACGAGCTCAAGATGCGGGCGCGCGAGTACAAGAAGCGCTACCGCCGCGTGCGGCACGTCGAGACGGTCAAGCTCCAGCGGCGGCTGGCGCAGGCGCGGCGAGCGCTGCACGACGCCGCGAGCGAGGAGGAAAGAACCGCCGCCGAGGAGCGCGTGCGCCTCGCGCTGCTGGACCTCGAGTACGTGGAGCACTTCCCACCCGCCGAAAAGTACATCTCCATCCTGGTCGAGCCCGAGGACCCCGAGCAGCGCCAGCACGTGCTGGCCGAGCGCGTGCGCCTGCGGGCGCTGGCCGCGGCGCGCGCCGCCGAGGCCACGCTGCTCACCGAGGCGCACGAGGGCCGGCCGACGCTGGGGCGCGCCTCTGCCGCCGCGGCCGCGCCGCAGGGCGCGGCGGACGAGGACGACTTCTTCCTCCTCAGCGAGTCGGCGAGCGAGGCAGAGGGTGGGGGTGGTTTGTTTGATGACCGAGCGCCGCCGAAGAGTAGAGCTCCGCAAGAGCGACGAGCCCCTGCGCCACCAGCGCCAGCCAAGCCCAGGCCCGCCGCCGAGCGGCAGGCCGAGCGGCCCGCGCAGCCTCAGCTGCGCATCAAGCCCCCGCGGCCGCCCAAACGCGCGCCCGAGCCGCCCGCAGCCCAGCCGCAGCGCACGCGCGCAGAGGGCGGGCGCAAACGCCGGAAAAGGGCCGACGCCTGAATCTTTGCTCTGTGCATGACTCTTCACACCTAACCACCCTCCCACACACCCCCGCTCCATTTCATCACGACGCAAAAATGGCAGGCTATTACAGAAACGTACAGTGGGAGGAACCAGCAGGTGGTAACCGGCTGGCGGCGCGCGACGGGGTCGCAAACCTGAACGGACGAAAGCTAGTGGAACAGTTGTCGAGGGGGGTAGAACAGGGCTGCCAACATCAAGGCGAAGAGAAGATTGGGGCCAGGAGGCCAGGACCGCGCGGGGGGAATGCAAAGCCGTCTTCTCGCCAGCTCAGCGGCGGGGAGAAGGGGCGTGCAGGCTGGGCGCACACAACATAGCGGGGCTCCCCAGAAAACAGCCTTCTGAGGCGCTTGGAAGGGGCGCACCCCTCCAGGCGGGGGCGAGTGGGGGGCAACCAAGAGGAGTCAAGTGATGACAAAGCGCTACGGATAAAGTGGAAAAACCAAAATGGGGTACTGAAGACTGGCATGGCGCATCCCAGCGCATACATGCCGGTACGAAATCGCGCACGACAGGTGGGAGCAGGATCGGACGGCAAGGCCCGCTGCAAAGGGCGCACGGTGCGTGTGGTTGGGGAGGAGCGGGCCGATAAACTAGATGCTCGAGAGAATGTGAGGACCGGTTCTGAGGCAGGTGGGGGATGGTTTTTGGAAAAAGGGTGTCAGCGGCGCCAAAGTGCTCTGTTGTTGAAAAGAGAGCTCCCAGGGAAGGATCAGGATCGCGATCTAGGCTCCTGTGTGGGTATTGGGGGGATGGGTGGGACGGGCCACCCTGGACGCTCTGGCTCCGCTCACTCCACCATCGGGTCGGTGGCGGCCGCGCCGGCGGCCCACTGCAGCACGGCCTCAGCCGGCACGGTCTCGGGGACGTCGCGCAGCGCCTGCCAGCGCGAGATGACGTACAGCAGCCGGTTCCATTCCTGCTCGTACTCCTTGTACCCGTGCTCGCGGTGCATGTTGAACCACATCTCGCGGACACGCGCGTGTTGCTGCGGAGGCGGGGGGGAAGGGTGGCGGCGGATGTGAGGTGATGGAAATCTTGTTTCGTACGTTGGACCAATCACAAGTCATTCTGAGATATTCACCACACCACTCAACCCCATACACACCAAGCTCGACTGCAGAAACTCAAGACGAGCGGCGGCCTGCGACAGCTCCTGCTCCGTGTGGCACGCATACTGCTGCAGGGCCAGGGGCCACGCCTCCCGGTGGAAGAATCGAAGCGCCAGGCTCAGCGCGGCCGCCCCCTGCATAGAGGCGCTGCAGCCGCAGTACTGCAGGTCAAGGATCCCAAGTTGGAGCAGGAAGCTGGCGAAAAAGGGGAATTCGAAAAGGATGGAGAGGCAGTGAGCTTGATGTTATCGGGAAGCAGGGCGCACGTCTTGTGTTGTTGCCTGCGTTCTGGCACACAACACCCTCTCTGCACCCCCTGCCTCCAAAACCAACCTGGCCAAGAGGTAGATGTGCATCTCCTCGGACCGAACGAGGTCCTTGAAGCACGCGCGGTACCAGTAGGTGCGAAGAAACATCTTGGCGTTCGGGGCCACGCGGAGGTCATCATCGACCATGGCCATCACCTCCTGCACGTGCGGTGGGTGGGCGACCCCAGATCAGCAAGTGGACCCCTCCCCCTTTTGCGATGAGACGCACACCCCGCAAAATAGCCTCCCTCGATCCCCTGCCGCACACCTTGGTCATGGCCTCGACTTCTTCTTCGTTGTAGGTGTTGTCGCTTAGGTAGGCAAATGTGGTCGCATCCATGTGCTTCTCCGTGACAAGGGCCGTCGGGCGCCGCATGTCCCCCAGTGCCGTCCGGAGGCAGGCAATGCCGATCAGCTGGAAGCGGTCCAGGCGATCGACGGGGTGCTTGCACAGCCATTGGTCCAAGTATGAGACGGCTTTGCAGGAGATGGCCGACTCGACGTTCCAATCCAGTGCGATCTAAGGGACGGAAACGGAAACGGGGCAGGAGCTTGGAAACTGCCGGCAAACGGTCGTCAGCGGTTCCCCAGGTCATCGCAGTGCGCACTAATCACATGAGAGTGCCTACCTCGCAAATCCACTCGACAAGAACGGCCCGGTGACGCTCTGTGATGATGCGCTGCGTCTGTCGCCACAGGGCGACGTCGGGGGTGGTCCGTTCGGCAAGGTCGCGCAGGCAGAGCAGCTCATACTGCCTTCGCCAGTGGCAGTCGGTTTCCAAATATGGAGCCCAGTGAGGAAAACGCTTGAGGCAGGAGGTCTGGAAAACAGAGTGTTGCAGGCCCGCGAATGCCCGGCAGGTGCACATGGCCCGTGCCAGGTCCTGGCCGTTTAGCCGGCTCAGGATGTCCACCCATACCGAGTCTGGCAGGGCGAGGGCTGGGAATGGTGCCCTGTATCCAGCCATGATGTGGCCGAGCGTGAGAAAGTGTCTCTATCCGAAGGGAGCGAGCATCCAACGGTCGGGGTATTTCAGTGTCTGCCGATCGGAAGTTTGGAGCCGGGGGCCCCCCGTGACCCGGGCGTATCTTGCCGGTGCTAGCAGCCCTGGGGCAGCGGGCGCTACCCGCTCGCGCGCATACAGTCAGCTCACTGATACGTAAAGTATTTTAAAGGATAGGTACGTGGCCCTGGCAGGCGCAAAGTTTGCGAATTGGGCCGTCGTCGCTGCTGTCACTGTGTCGTTTCGCTGCTTTACGAATCCCCCTTCGTGTACTGCCGGGGGACGGGCCGCGTTTCTAGCCAGGTATCAGCAAGAACGTTTGATACACAAGTTACAGCCTTTAAAGTTTCGTCGATCAGCTTTGGGGGGGCTTTTGTATGTGGTGCGTCGGTGTGCGGCGACGTCGTCGACGCCCGGCTGTCGCGTCGCACTTTGAATTGCGTTTGAATGGGGGGTGCCCCATCGCGATGCGTTTTGCCAATGCGCGGCGATCGCGTGGGATGTTCAGGGAGTAATTCTGTCGCTCGATGAAATGGGCGGCCATTTTGAAAAGCCCACGGGGCTTGGGGAGAGCTGTGGTCGACGGCAAGGCTCTGCATTGTCTCCATGTTCATACCAGCGATGGAAAGGGGGATGTCCATCAACATAGAATGACTGCACCAAGAGAGCGCAAGCCGAAGAAAGAATATTTTTGATAAACAAGAGCTACCATTCATCGAATTTGGCGAGGGTGGCGGCGGCGTCGCCGACCTCCTTTTGCACCTTCATTCTTCGGTAGAAGATGGGGCAGTCGCGGGACCTGCAGAGCACGTCCTGGTGCAGGGATCCCTGGCAGCGCTGGCACTGCGTCCAGAGCGCGGCAAACTGCTGCTCCAGGTCGCTGACCAGCAGCTGCTGGCGCAGGAGGACGGCGCGCTCGTTGGGCGCGCAGTGCTTGCACAGCGAGCGCTCGCCCGGCCCCAGCGCGGCCTTGCAGCCCAGGCAGGTGGCCTTTTTCTGCGCAAAGCGCATGATGCCGCCCGAGGCCGAGCTGGGCGTGGACACGGTGATGGTCCGTGTGTGCGCACCGCAGAGCAGCTCGCGCGGGTTCTTCAGGATGGGCTCGAACAGGCGCATGAGCGGCTGCGCCAGGTGATGGTCTAGGTAGTGCTGGCTGTCGATGGGCAGGCTGTTGCGCAGCGCGTAGATGGGGTCCTCCGCCTTCTCGTAGGCCTTGGCGCCCTTGGCCGCCTTGATGATAACGTAGGGCACGCGGTCGCCGATGGCCGGCGCCGTGGCCGGGTCGCGCTTCTTCATCTTCTTCGCCAGCTCCACGTGCGCCGCCTTGGTCTCGTAGTCCTCCGCGTCCTGGGTCAGGCCCTGGGAGGAGTTGAGAAGGGACAATGTGAGATGAATGTGAGGAGACAGAAGTTGAGATGAAAGAAAAGGTGTCTTTTCCTCCAAAGAGTAGTAGTAGTAGGTCAGCGGAATAACCCTAATACCCTAACCCTAAACCCAAAGATTTATTGTCATCTCTCCTCCTCCTCTAAACAACTTACTTTGGACACCACCAGGAGGCTGAGGTCCAGCTTGTTCTGGAGGAGGTCGGCGATGACGCCCTTGACGTACTCGGCAGCGCGGTCCGGGGAGCGCTGGACCAGGATGAGGTCCAGGCAGGTGGTGACCACGTTGCGGACGAGGAGGCAGTTGTCGCGGCGCACCGTCTCGATGCCCTTGGTGTCGATCTTGTCCCAGCTCTCGGGCCGCGTCCAGAGCAGGCCCGCGTAGCGCTTCTTGGAGATGAGTAAATAAGGGTTGTACACCTTTTCGAACTCCAGCTTGATGGGCTCCGCAAAGGTCGCCGACACGAGCGCGGCCGCCTCCTGGCCCAGGCGCATCGCCTCGGCCGTGTCGGCCACGCCAAAGTTGACCATGACCGAGTCGGTGTCGCCGTAAACCACGTCCGCGTCGGCCGCGTAGCCGTTGCGGCGCGAGAAGCGGTCCATTACCTGGCGCCGCGTGCTCTCGATCATCACGCGGCCAAAGCTGGTGACCGAGGAGGAGATCTCCAGGCACGGCAGCGCGCCCACCGTCGCGCCCGTGAAGCCGTACACCGAGTTGGCCGAGATCTTGAGCGCCAGCTGGCGCCCGTTCAGGACGGCCTTGACAAAGGGGTCGCTCGCCGCCGCCATGTCGCGCCGCGCTTTCTTGCGCGCCGCGATGAGCTCGCGCAGGATCTCGGGCAGCACGCCGTGCCGCAGCTCGGCGCGCACAAACCGCTCGCCCGACGGCGACTCGACGCTGGTCGCGTTGGCGCCGGTGGCTGGGAATCTAGCATGCGCGCTCTTGGGCAGGAGCGTGGAGTAGCAAAGGTTGTGCGCCATCATGATGCTGGGGTACAGCGACGCAAAGTCGAGCGTCGCGATGGGCGTCGCGTAGTAGCCGGCCTTGGGCTCCAGCACGGTGGCGCCCTCGTACCCGACCGCGCCGTCCTCGCCGCCGGCCGCGCCGCGCCGCATGTTGGGCACCAGCATGCCCCGCGCGCGCGTCTTTCTCAGAATCTGGCTGAAGACCTTGATGCTCTGCCCGCGCTGCAGTAAAAAGCTGAGCGGGACGCCCGTCACGCGCGCCATCTCGATCGCGTTGACCATGCACATGAGCTTGTCCAGCAGGCGCTGCGGTAAATACGCGTCCTTGAGGCAGTAGATGGCCAGGCGCCGCCGCGTCTCGGCCGAGCCGTCCTGCAGGCGGCTGATGTCCGAGTGGTGCACGTCCTCCTTCTGCTCGCCCAAAAAGTGCGCCGACACCGAGTTGAGCGAGTAGCTGCTCAGGTTGTGGTCGCGCCGGATGGCCTGCAGCAGGTCAAACTGCACGCGCCCCTCGATGCCAATCTCCTTGTACTCGTGCGTCCCGTACGCCTTGCTGCTGAACCGCGCGTCTCGGACCTTGCACCGCCTGTCGTGTTTTTGTTTTGTTTGAGAGAGAGGGGGGGAATATGAGTCTGAATTTGAGGTACTTGCTATGTTGAAAGGAGAGGTGGGGAGATGGAGAGCGTACCGCGAGAGGCTCTGACCCTTCTCCTCTCCCCCCTCTCCTACCCCCTTCCATCATCTCCCTACCTGTTTCGCATGCGGCCCCAGGTCCAGAACTGGGGCACGTTGAGCGTCGTGGCGCGGTCCAGGAGGTAGGGCAGGTCAAAATTAATGATGTTGTAGCCGATGATGACGTCCGGGTCCGTCTCCAGCACCAGGTCGCGCCAGCGCAGCAGCAGCGCCTTTTCGTCCTCAAAAGACATGACCTCCGCGCCCGCGATGGGCGCGCAGTCGCGCAGCGTCAGCACGTTGCGCACGGTCGGCGTGCTCTGCCCCATCACCGTGACCAGGCTCGCGATCTGGATGACGGGGTCCTGCTGCGCCTCCGGAAAGTGGCCCTGCGCGGTGGTTTGTTGATTGATTGGCTGATGAGTCTAAGGAATTTGGAATGCACTCTGCAGCGTCGACCCCTTCTACCATCCCCACCCACCCATCATCTCAACCAACCTTGCGGCCCTGGCACTCGATGTCGACGGAGAGGATGCGAAAGGGCGCGATGCGCGCCCACTCGCCCTCGGGCTCGTGGCTGACCAGGTCGGTCGCGGCGATGTGCGCCTCCAGCTGGCAGTGCGAGACGCGGCCCTGCGCGGGGACGAGGTGCCAGCGCCCGGCGGGGGCCTCCAGCCAGCAGCCCCCGGAGATGCCACGGTCCACCATGAAGCGCAGCGCGTACAGCACGTTGGACTCGTAGGTCGTGGTGGGCAGGCGGCACGCCAGCCAGTCCAGCCACAGGCCGCCCTCCACCAGGCCTGGAGCGAGAGAATAGTGTTGGGAGATTCGGATGCAAAGGCACACGCAATGTCGACAATGCCAAGAATGAGACGCATGCATCATCTCTGGCAAACCCAATAGAAACAAACACAATCAACCACCCATCCCTGCCACGCACTTCGAGTGGGAGCAACCAGGCCCGGTAGGGCCATGGTCACTTTGAGGAAAGCGCGATTGTCAGATGGCTGGTAGTACATGATGGTCTGCCGGTGTACCACCTCGATCCCCAGGCAGACGCGTCCATTGCCACTGCGATCCTTGGAGCCCAGTATGTTCTGCAGAGTGGATGGATTGTTTTGAAGAGATGAGTAGGGTGCGGTCGTAACAGGAGGCAAGCGTGGATGCGAGTGTGGACGCAGGGCAAATGGATGCCGGACCCAGGGCCAACACCCCCCTCACACAACGGGTCCTTCACTAAACTACCCACATTAAACATGTCCACGAGCGCCCGGCAGTCGTCAGGGCTAAAGCCTTGGGTGGGCGCCTCGACGTAAAAGTAGGGTTCGAATCCATGGACAAAGAGGCACACGCTGTTGCCTGCGGTGGAGGGTGGTGGTGGAAGAGTAATGTGAGTCGCGATGGCTCCTTTTCATCGCATTGTTAGCCACCAGCTCACCAGCCTCACACCACCCTGTCATTTTGCTGCCCACACACATCCTAACACGGCCAGCAGCCAGCACAGACTCTCACAAGCGCTCACCTTGATCGGTGACGCCAAAGGCCCGGATGATGGGGACCTCCTTTAGGGTCGTGTTGTAAAACCTCTTGTTAGGCGGCCCTGAGACGTAGTCCAGCTCCAGCTGCTGAAACACTGTCGAGTCAAACGATCAGCATGGAAGATTGGAGGGAGTGAGGGCAAGGGTATGCGACTTCAAACTCACACGCTTGGTAGTCTTGGGATACCTTACTCCATCGGCAGTATGCCCAGGCACCCTCAGTCTCCTTCTACCCCTTTTTCATATAGATACACAAGCTACGCACCAAGTTTGTCTTGAGCTGGATCGTAGGCTGGCGGATCGGGGCGCACCCAGTTGCGTCCGGCCTCGCCCAGCACACCCTCGTCCACCTCCTCCACTGCCTCCGGGGCGTCCTCCGCCGTGTCGAAAAAGTCGACAGGATCCGCGGGAGGGAAGGACGGAGCAGCGGGGGCTGCCTTCTTGACAGGCATGTTCTCCTTGTCCTCGAGAATGTCCGCCGATCGCTTGTGAGACAGGGAGCTCATCGTTGCGCGATGAGGCTAGCACACCTGCCAGGCAAATTTATGCCATCATGCTCTCGATCTCGATCCCAACACGCTAGTAACGGGAAATTGGAACGAATAGTGATAGAGTTGGTGTGCTCATGCGCCTCCTGCGGCGCTTTTTGGGCCGAGATCCGGCTCGGGACTGTCGAGCCCCGCCTGGCTTGAAATTTTGAGTTGGCACCGCGCGCCCGGCCCAAATCTGGGGATGCGTCTGCATGGACTGTGGAGGACACGACGTCGCCAGGCCGTGCGTTAGCCGGAGGACCATCCCTTGGCCACACGTACACAGTATTATATATTGATTTGATTTATAAAATTGCCCGGCTACCGTGAGTCTCGGCCGCGAGAGACGCGACGGGGGCAGCATGTCGCGCAAAAACAATTTGCAAAAGCGCAAGGTCGCGCACAACGCCGAGCTCGAGAGTGCGTGAATGGCGGGTGGAAAGACTTGTGGGCGTCATATCAGGAATGGGACAATCTGACCGCCTGAATCCTTGCACCACGCCGTCGCAGAGGCAAAGGCCCTGCTGCAGCAGAGGAAGGAGAAGGAGCAGCAGCTGCTAGCCAGAGCGGCTGAGCGGCAGGCCAAGGGACCCAGCGTGCAGACCAAGGGCGTTGAGAAGCGCAAGTTCAAGGGCATCAAACTCAAGCGCAAGCGTGTGGTTCGCGGCATCAAAATCACGTACGAGATGGGTCTAGTTTTTGTCCATTGTTATGTTAGCGGGGGCCCAGGCGCAGTGCGCGAAATGACGGGCCCAATTGGCGTGCATGCTCTGCAGACAAGCTCACAGTAGCAGCAGCTTTTGTTCTCAGAATCCTTCATAATCTTGAGATCCCTAAATTACCCATCCCGATACCCTCCCTCCCTGCAGGGACTCGGAAAGCAAGAAAAAGGTGCTGGAGATCCTCAAGGCCGAGCAGGCCATGCAGATGATGCAGGTGGAAGAGGACGCCCCGCCCCGGCCCAAGAAGTCGGCCATGGGCAAGGGCATCAAGGTGGCCGCCGCCGCATCGGCGGCCAAGACCAAGAAGGCGACCAAGCCCAAGGCCGCCGCAGCCAAAATGGACATGGACTGACACGCGGGTCTCTTGTTCACTGGATGCGCGCTCTCTGCGCGCGCGACTCCCTGCGCCATTTCATTTAATATACACGAGGATACAGCAAGTGTGCGGGCACCGGAAGAGGAAAGTCACGCGGAAAATTGGGTACAAGGAACGTTTGTCAGCGATAGAATGCATACACCGCGCCCTCAGAGCCTGAGGCGCTTGCGAGGCAGGTCCGGGCTCCAGTCTGCGTCGTCAGACCCGCTCCCAGACTCGTCCTCGCTGCTCCCGTCGCTCGCCACCTGCTCGAATGCAGAATGGAGAAGATGATGGGTGAATTGGGGGGTAATCTGAGACAATGCAAACATCAGAGTTTGTCCCGCCTGGAAGCCCGCGACAGACGCAAGCTGCACCAGGCCGCAGGGGCAACACTCAATCACACAAGACCCATCCCTGCAGCACTCCGCCCTCGGTGCCCACCCACCCTCGCTAAGGAGCGGGTCAAGCGGGAGGAGGGTCTGGCCGAGGCCAGGCGCGCGCTCTGCCGCCGCGACGCCAGCGATGCCGCCTCCGTTGCCCCATTACCCGCCGCTCTGGGCGTCTCCTCCCGAGCCCGTCGCTCAGGGCGCCGCCGCGCGGTCCCGGCCGTCTTGGCGCCTCGGCTGGCCAACTGCGTCGAGGCCCGGGGCGGGGCACGCTCAGAGGGCGTGCCCCCCGGCGGTGTGCCGGCCCACCCCTGCTCCTCCAGCGCCTGCTCCGCGCCCAGGATGGCCTCTTCGACCTCCTGCTCGTGGAGAAGGAGGGTTGCGCTGATTGCAGATGGTTTGTGAGATGCAGACCTGGCGAGTGCACACGAGCAAGCATGTATTGTCAATCCCACCTTTTGGACCTGGGCCCAGGCATCTGTCGCGCTATCCGAGCCGCCAGCAGCGCCCAGCACAAGGCCGGGCAGCACCTCGCAGGGCACGAGGTCTGCCAGCTGGGCTGTGGCGCCCGCGCCGTGCAGCGCCGTCCTTTCCTCCGCGCGCCGGCGCTCGGCGGCCCCCGTCGCGTACAGCGCGACTCGCTCGTCGCTGATGGCGTACGTCCGCTGCAGCCAGGCACGCAGCCGGGCCAGCACGGCGAGCGGGAGCAGCTGGCCGGGCGCGGGCCGCGGCGCTGCGTGCGGGGCTGCGTCGCCGCGATCTCTGCGCCTGGAGACGACCGCGTCGCCGCGCAGCGCGAGGATGCGCTGCGATTTGCACAGCAGGCGGCACGCCTCGTCGCCGTTGCGCAGCGGCAGGTGCGCCAGGAACGACGCCAGGAAGACCGTGGATCGGAAATCCGAGACGCTGGCTTGAGACATGGTTGTCTTGTTGTGTCCGGCAGGGGCCGCACACGCAATGGCGTCCACCTCACCCGGGAATACTCCTCCTCCTTCTGCTGCAGCAATTCCACTCGCATCGCCCGCGGCTCCCTGCTCGTCTGCCGCCACCGCCTTTTCAAAGTGGTCGAGCACCGTCTTGACTGTGGTCGTCCGCAGCTGGGCGTGCGGCGCCACGAGGCGCGTGAAGAGCCCCTCGGCCCCGGCGGCCGCGACGGCCACCAGCGCCTCCAGCGCGTCTGCATCCTCCCCGTCCCCACCAATCCCGTGTACGTCACGGCCGCGGCCCTGAGGCCGGCGACGACCCGGTCCGAGGATACGTAGGCCCCGTGCCGCCGGGCCAGCGCCTCGAGCACGCGCAGCGCCCGGGCGGCCGTCTCGGCGCGGGGATCAAAGGCCAGCGCCACGAGCGCCGGCAGCGCCGTCCAGGGCCCCACCAGACCGCCCCGCAGCGCGACGTCCATCACCGCCAGCGCCCTGGAGCGCACCTCGGCCGCGGCGACGGGCGCCTCTGTCGCCCGGCCGCCGCGCGGCGCGGGCGTCAGGGCCAGCCGCAGCACGTCCTCCCAGTGCGCCTGCAGCGCGCCGCTCACCCGCACGCTCAGCTCGCTGTCCTCGCTGCCGTTGGCCTGCGCGAGCGTGGCCGGGGCCGCCCGCGCCGCGTCCCCGCGCCTCGCGCCGTCCGCCTCGGCGCCCTCGAGCAGTGCGGCCAGGCCGCCGAGCGCCCTGGCCTGCAGCCCTAGGCTGGCGGTCGGGTGCAGTCCTACGCGTGGAAAATGGTCAGAGTGCAGCGAAATTGAAATACGGCATGAGTCTAGCATACAGATATCATGAGTTGGTCCCTCCCGTTCGTACCCCAAAAGCGTATCATTATCACAAGCAAGCGCTGGAAAACCCCACTTGCACAGACCTGCCGCGAGCGCGGAAGCCACGGGCGAGGCTGGCCCGTCCAGCACGTCGGGAAAGGCCAGCGCCAGGCCCAGCAGGCTCTGCAGCGCCGTCTCTCGGTCCGGCAGGGCCCTGTCGGCGTCGTCCAGCACGCCGCGCAGGGCCGCGACCACACCGTCCAGCGCCCCGTCCGCCAGCGCCTGCCGGCCGCCGTAGCGGCACAGCTGTCCCAGGATGAAGCAAAACCTGCCTGCGTGCGCGGTGCCCTGGTCGGCCCGGGATGCCTGGAGGAGGCCCTGGTAGGCGGCCGCCAGCTTGGACACGGCCAGGCTGGCCGCCGCGGAGGCCTGCGCCAGCGCGCACAGCGCGCGGCAGGCGGCCCCGACCACCTGCACAAACGAGTGCCGGTTGACCAGCGAGACGAGCGTCTCGGGCAGCTCCCGCGGCAAGCGCGGCGCCGAGCGAGCGCCGCGGTTCCTCTGCTCCACCGCGCACTCAACGAGGGTCAGCACGCACAGCCTGAAGTCGGCCCCCTCGCGGTCGGCAGAGGGTGGCTCCGCGTCCCGCAGGTAGGCAAAGAGCCTGTCCAGAGGGAGCGCGGCCAGGGACCACGCGCACTCGACCGGCTTCTTGGACGCGCGCGCGTCGCGCTCGGCCTCGGCCAGCGCGTGCAGCGCCAGGACGCTCGGCAGCGCCGCGGCGGCCCCAGAGGCCTCGTCCGCCGCCGAGGAGAGCGCGCGCAGCGCCGAGCGAAGCAGCGCTCTGGCCACGCCCTCGAGCGCACCGGCGTCAGCGCCGCCGACGCTGCCGGCCACGGCGCGGCGGAGCGGGTGGTCGGCCGCCAGCGGAAGCTGGAACGCGCGCCCCGCGGCCGTCCGAACGGCGGCCGCGACGCTCGCAAAGCGCCGAGCGCCCAGCTCCGAGCGATCGACCCCTTGGGGCGCTGGGTAAGCGCCGCCACCGGCGAGCGCCGGCGCGAAGAGGTAGTCCCGCAGCGCCTCGGCGGCCGCGGCCCGGACCCCGTCCTCGGCGTCGGCGGCGCGGAGGACGACCTGGCACGCCGCGCGGGTCTCGTGCGAGTGCTCGCTGGCGCCCGGCGCGGACGTCGACGCCTCCTCATCCGTTGAAGATTTGCAGACAGCATCTGGTCGCTGCGGGCGCAGGAAGCCATCGACCAGGGCCCGCACGGCAGCCTTGCGAACGCCAGGGCTCACATCTGTGGGACGAGTCGATGGCACTTGACGAGGGTTTAGTCGAGTGCAGCCCTGTATCTGCGTGCGAATCGGGCTTACCCACCCCCATTTTGCGTTCAAGACGAACCAAAAGACCCTACCTCTGGCCGCGAGGAGGATGCTCTCAAACCAGCGCTCGATGCCGTCGCCTGCCCGGCAAAGCAGCGCGCTGGCCACGGCGACCGCGGCCTCGCGCACCACAGGCGCCTCGCTCTGAGAATGGACACAGAGACAGATACGCCTAAGTAGAAAACGGGCGCCTCTAATCCAATCGCTCGCCGCATACCAGAACTTTACATACCGTCACTGAGGCCTCCACCACCGCCTGCACAGCGGGTTTTCCTGCCTGCGCAGCCCCAGCCTCGGCAACGACCTCTCCGAGGGAGCGCAGGGCCCGAGCGCGGGTGCCAGGTGCCTGCAGGGAGCAGCAATAGGGAGGCGGGTCTGGGAGCACGGAAATGCTCCAATAACTATTTATTCCCACATTCTTGGCAATGCCCTGGGAACAATGTTTGCTCAAGCCTTTTTCAAAGACGTAGTGCATCCACTCCCCAAAGCATGGCTGATCGCACGTCAACCCTTACCAGCTGATCCTGCTCCGCGGCGGTCAGGATCCACTGCAGCGCAAAGCTCTGCGCTCGGACCAGCTGGCGCGCGCAGCAGCGTGCCAGCAGCGCGCCCAGATCTCCGATCGGTGCCCCGGGGCCGCCCCGCTGCGTCAGCAGGAGGTTGGCTCGCAGCAGGTAGTCGTTCAGCCACTGAGTGGCGCTGCCGTCGCCGTTGGAGCCAGGCTCGGTGTCCCCGCTCGTGGTGCTGCTCGAGTCTGCCTGGTTGGCCTGCGGCACAAGGGTGTTCACGAGTGTTTGTGCGGATTAAAATGGTACGCCACCGAAAGCATACCTGGATGCTCACCCAAAAGAACCCTGCCCTCCCAGCAACGATGCTCTTGCGCCGTCGTCGCATGCACCTACCAGCTCCATGTAGACTGCACTCAGCGTGAAAATGGCGCCGCCGTCTGGCGGTCCAGACCCGTCCTCGAGCTTTTGGTGCTGGAGCAGGGCCGCCGCGGCTTGGAGGCCCGCAGCGCTCAGGGCCGACCGAGCTGCTGCATCCAAGTGAGGCTCCGTGCTGCAGCCAGTCTCTGCGGGCTCCCCAAGGACACGGCCCAAGCAGCCAACGAGGCGGCCAGCGAGTGCCAGACACAGTTGTTGGGCCGCAGCGCCTGCACCAGCGTCGTGCGGCACATATTTTAGGCATTCAGTGCAAGTCAGTTATATATTATGGATCAGATTATTGTCAGCAATAATCTTTGCCCATCCACCTTGCAGCTGCTCATCAACCCGCCACCCGAGCCACCACCACATCGTATCTCCGCACCTGCATCCTTTGCATGGCGAACGAGAGCTGGTGCCGCGCGATGGAGGAGACAGATGGCCGCCGGCATCGTCCGCCCTGCTCGCTCCAGCTCGGGCAGCACCGACAGCGCGATGGACCGGCCCTCGCGCTCCGCGGCGGCCTTGTCCTAGCAACGCCGCCCAGAACGCGTCGGCCAAGGCAACGGCCCGGCCCATGGCCGCCGCCGCACTGGCCACGTGCGTGAGGCATCGGCCAGCCGCATCCGCCGAGGGCAGGGACGCGGCCGCCTGCACGGCAGAAGCAGCGGCCGCCACAACAAACAGCACGGAACTGGGTGCCGGCTTGCCCGCGGCGCTCCAGGGCAGGCCCAGCTTGACGCATCGCGAGACCAGCTCCGTCTGCTGCTGCGCGTCGCCGGTGCCAGCGATGATGGCGCCCACCAGGTCTGCGCGGGCATGCCGTTGCGTGAGATGCCGTCGTGTTCTTGATGTTTAATTTTGGAATGTTCCACCTCAAATAATTTACGCTGACAGAACTCACAATCCCCTCCCTCCACCTCCGACCATCACACCTGAACTATTCATGGTCAGCTCGGCCGATGCAGCGGCAGGCGCCTCGCCAAACACATGCAAGATGGCGTCGGTGAGGGCTGCCAGGCCTCCGCTGAACAGGGTGCCTGGCACCGGGACGCCGTGCTTGGTCACAAATGTATGTGTGTGCCGCACCAAGGAGGCCAGGTGCGCCATTTTGTGCAGTCGCTCGTGTTCAGCCCCAGTCGCATCCTGCCCTCCCCTCTCCTCACACTCTGCAGCTTGATGGGGCGTTGCCCAAGCACGCAGGAGTGTCCTCATGGCTGTGCAGTTGCTCGTGATGCGAGCCTCATCCAGCGCCCACACTGTAAAAGAGCAAGTGGTCATAAAGGGGGTGGGAAAGTCAGGATGCCGACACTGCGTTATTGTGCAGCCTGTCAGAAAAATTGTGCTGAGCAACGCACCGTGGTTGCTGGGGGCGCGTTCGTGCAGCAAGAACAAGATTCGACCAGCCAACGCTGCCGCTAGTAAATGGCAGTCGCCCACACCCGCGCTGGCGTCGTCCTGCAAAGAGCCACATGTGGTGGATAAGAATCAGGACACTCTGCTGCTGTTGACTGCGGTATCAACCAGGTCTATGCAAGGCCACACCCAAGAACACCATCGGAGACTTACTACCGGCAATGCCACGAGCCTAGAGAGCAGCAGGTGAAGCTTTGCAGCGTTCTCTAGTTGAAACAAGGCATCCAAGTCTGCGTGCGGCGGGTCACTGCCGGTCGCAAGCCCTTCCACTGCTGCCAGCATCTGGCTGAGGGGACGCACAGTTGGGCGCATATCTTGCGTCATCAAGTCCTGCGCGTTTGCGGCAGAGCTCTCAGGATTATCGGTTGAGGCAAAGATATCCAAGAGCAGCTGTGGCCAGTCGGTGCACAGAGGCTCCATTTGCTCATCGGGATGGGCGTCCGCGCTCTCACGCCCCTGTCCCCGTCTGGGCGCCCTCCTCTTCAGGCCAGTCATAGTCAAGGGCAAGATGCTTCGCTCTCCCTCCGATGCGCGTGCCTGTGGAATGCATTTTATGGTAGGGAACAAATTTGGTATCTATCGCTTCATGAATGTGTCGCCTTGCCTGCTAGTCAGCCACCATGACGCGCAGAGAGTCACTGCACCCGGCTCATGACATTGTTGCCTTATTGTTACCCAACTCACATGCGAGGCGGGCAGCGAGCTAGCGCTGTTCGAAGGGGTCTGGGCCTCTTTCTTGACGGATATTCGGCTTCGATGGACCATGGCTGGTGTTGCATTCGCCGATATCGGCGATAGGGGCTGCCGCAAGGGCAGGAGCCCCGCATCCACAGCCAAAAGCTGCTGGCACATGGGTGTCCAGTCCTGTGGTGCCCGGTCAGCTTGCAACGGACGACTGCGATATAATAGAACGGACAGAAAACAGTAATTTCGACCCGAATAGAGAGCATCATGCTCGGACGGGAACCTCCAAATGGGCGATCGCAAGGTCCGGCCCTGGCCCCATCGGCAAAACTCACAGGTACGACACGTCCGTCGCCTTCAGTCTCCGAACAATGGCATCGACCATGCTACTGGGTATAGTTTCTTGGTAGCGAGGTTCCGCGGGTTCCTCATGATCAGGGGTACCGATGGGGGCCCTGGTGATTGGTATCAATTGCTCCAGAGGGGGCTCGACAAGCACCGCCCCCTCAAGCCGGAGACGACCCTGCCTTGCGGTCGGCATGGCTCTACTGAAGCATTCAATACACTGAATAGTAATTACACCACTATGCACGAATGCATGGGGTAGGATTTGCGCTTGATCTATCTGCACATTCGTAAATTTGAGCGCCCGGCAAGATTTGGTCCCTCCGGGGTGCGAAATCGTCAGCGCCGCGCGCGACAGCCAGCGAGGCACGGAGAGTGCGAGGGGTGGTTTGGGTACCTCGACTGAGCCCCACAACCACTATGTTCAACCCAGAGTGCCAGTTGGGGTCGCAACAACTGATTAGGGGTCCTCATTTTCAATTGTGAAGGCCTCCTGTGCCATTTTTTAGTGTCCGATGGGTGTCCGGTTTCTCCATGAGCTGCCCACGTAACAACTCTCAAGCCTGAATTAGGACTGCTCGTCCCTTGATTTGGAGACACCGACCCCTCATTTTCTGTTTTAATCTTGGGACACGGGGCATGGAGGTTTCGGAGGGGAGTCGGCCCGCGGACTCGGGCCGGACACCTTTCGGCCACCTGCACGTAAATATCCCAACCACCGCCCATGGGGACTCGATGGACGACGAGTTTTGTATCCAGACATGCCCCTCCCGGCTTCAATGTTCTTCAGCGGTACGAAGGCTGGAGCATGCGCTGTGTGGCTGTTCTTACCCGCTGAAACTATCGGGCAGCCCACCATTGACATTCCACGTGCAGAAGTCCTCCCCGAGCAAGCGGCACCAATTCGACCCTTTTATCCGAGAGGAGAGCGACGCTCAAACCCCTGTCGTCATGTAGGTTGCGGAGTGATATCGTTGTTTTGATGCGAGGGAGCAGGATGCACCTCTGGCATCTAGAGGCTGACACTGGTCTCAAATCTTTATGCGCAGGCCGGGTGTGGCGCAGCCGCCAGCAGTGGGACGCAAATCCTGCGAGTCCGGTGCGTCAAGTGTCGATGCGGCGGCTCATCAAGCGTGCTGAGGGGCACATGGGAGGCGTCTTGGAGGCTGTTGCGGGTGCTCAGTTGGTTGGGCTATGCGGGGGCTATTTTCCGTCTCACACGTCTCACCCAATGTGTGACTGTCCACCTGCAGGCCCCACTCAGACATGCCCGCCGCTCCAGGCTCCCAAGAAGCGACGAATTGCGCCGCGAGCCAGGTCCGAGAGTGGCGTGCCGGATGGCTGATGCTGTTGAGGAGGAGGAGCTGGTGCTCGCATGCCCTCTGATTAACCAGGCAATGACAACTATTTCCCAAAGCAATGCCAACGCTTCCCTCCCTCCTTCTTTGCAGAGTACGCAGGACGCTGCAATTAAACGGGCGACCGCGATCCAGTGCGGAGCCCAGTCCGCGGCTGGGCCAGGGCTCCGAGCAGGCGTGCTCCTCTTCCTCGTCGTCGGTGCCGTGCGTCACGGGCCTGAGCCGCAAGCGCCTGGAGGATGACCTCATCAGCCCCTTGGTCATGCGCAAGGTGCCCCGCCGCGTGGACCTCAACAGCCCGACCAGCCTGCTCCGCACGCTGAGCATTTGCCCGCAGGGCAGCAGGATGATGCCCCGGGCCTGAGGAGCCGGGATGGGCGACGTATCATACTACTAGGCGGTGTCTGGGAAGGCCATGTCTTACAGTCATGTGTACACAAAATGCGGGTCCAGGTTGTTCCTCAGTCCTGGACCATGCGAGCGCGGGATGCTGGACCCTTTCGCGCAAGCTCCAGCTGCAGAACACCCCCTCCTCCCCGCCGCACCGGCTCTTCACCCAGTCACTTTGCCCTGGCCGCCTCCACCAGCGGCCGGAGCTCCCCCTCGGCCGCCAGCGCGCGCAAGAGGTTGAAAATGGCCGGGACGTAGTCGGTGCGTCGGCGCAGGTTCTCCTCCGACCACTGCGCGCGTCGCCGGTTCTCCTCGTCCAGCAGGCTCGAGAGGCGGGCGCCGTCGGCCCGGCACCGCGCCAGCTCCTCGCGCGCCGGGCTCGCGCTGCCGGGCAGCGACTCCTCCAGCTGCGCGCTGCGGACCCAGTTCTCCGCCAGCTGCTCCTCCAGCGCCGTGCGCCGGCACCTGCCAGCGATGGTTGAGGAATGCGAATGGAGCGATGCTTGGATGCCTAAAGCGTCGACACAACTGGTGTCGACCGGTCCGTCGGCATTGGTACTTGCGTGCCAGAATTGTTTCAATGCATGCAGTGCCTACCACGCTATGACAGCCTCTGCCCCCTTTTCTGTGAGCGTCACACGGGTTCAGCGGATACACACAGCGCACACGAGTGCCTCCACACCCAGACCAGCCCACGCACTTGACCAGCGCCAAGAGACTGAACTTGATCTCAGAGGCGGCGTAGAGCGCGATCCGCTCGTTGATCACGGCCGCCGCCCGCTCCGTCCAGGCTTCCTGTTGGGTGCAAATGGCAACGGTGAGTTTGTCGGGAGTTTGATCCGAAGGTTACGGCTGCATCATACAAAAAGCGCACGCCTCGGTCCTTGCAGACCTCGTACCCTTCCACCGACAAGTTAGCCTACCTCGGCGCACTCCCCTAAACAGATCGGCCCCTGCTGTAGCCCATCCAGCTCCCACACGGCCCCGCTGCGCCAGGTGTACGCCACAAAGTGAAAGGCCTCCCCCTTCTCGTCGTCCTCGTCGGGGATCTCGGGCAGCAGCGCGTGCGGCGGCGTGAACGAGTTGTGGACCTCCCGAATGGCATCGCTGTTGCTGATGGCCAGGCCTGCGAGGAGGAGGAAGGGGGTGGTTGGGTGTTGCTTCTGGACAGAGCATTAGAAAGTGATTACGAGGGCCGTTACCCAGAGCGAGAATTTCCCAGAGACCAACAAACCATTCCCACTGGCATGCACACCTTTGAGCTCTGAGGAGAATCCTTGCGTAAACTCGCGAAATTGGGACAGTTCAGCGCCGATTTCCAGCTCGGGATGGTTGAGCAGCACGCCAAGGATGGCTTGGGTCGCGCACGCATTGGTGATCACCCTGTTGCGGGGGAGCAGGCGACGCGGCGGCGGTCGGATGATTACAACTTTCTGAATCTGCTCACTCTCCCGCCTCAGCTAAACACATGTCCTTTGCTGGCAAACCAAATCCCTATATCATATGTTTTGGCCTCCTCAACCACAACGCACTGCTTTGCGAAAAACACGTCCCGCTCCTCATAATCGGCGCTGGTCTCCCGCTGCCGCGGGTCGGGTTGCCACTTGAACAGGAATATGAGCCCATAAATGGGTCTGCCAAGGGGGGGATATAGTTGATGCACGCCTGTTAGCGATGCGTCAGTTGCATGCATGCGATAAACCGCACCCATTTCGCATGGCCCGTGCTCCCTATATCTCCTCAAGGTCCTCGACACCCGCTGACTCACTCTAGTTGCCGCAGAGAGTCCACATCCAGGGAGTAGAGCTCCTCCACCTGCCACAAGAATAGCCCGATGCGTGACTGGACACCATCGAGCACGCGCACGACGCCCTCGCGCGTCCGCACCTGCACGCCCTTGACGCCCAGCCGTGCGATCAGTTCCGTAAACACCCCCGGGTCGCTCTCGATGGTGGTCCAGTTCCCCGCCGACATTTCTCCATACTCAAACTACAAGTTGCTCGGTTGACACGTTGCGCACATTGAGCAGGAGCGGGCCACGGGGTGCAATGCAAGCGTAGAGGGCAGGGCGGGCGCCGATGGCGCGCGCAGTGAATCCCATCGGGTGGGGATGTACAGGGAAAATGAAATCGGGTCAGTGAGGAAGAATGGCAAAGGACAAAGACGTCGCAGAGCAAAACGAGACAATGATGGACTAGAATCCGAGTAGGGCCTTGCTTTGGCGGTGAAGGTGAGCATGAAAAAGGGGGCAAATACTCGGCAAAAGGTTTCGAGATCAGGAGGCTTGAGGCGCGGCAGCGATGACGTGCAGTCGTGGACATCGACGTGCCGGTCACGCCCGTGCCGGTCACGCCCGCGCCTCGACCGAGGAGGACAGGTTGATGGCGCCCAGTCGCTTCTCCGCCAGCCGCACCGACGCGTCCGGCGCCTGCCGCTTGGTCGGGCTCGCCGCCAGGTCGTAGGCCCGCGCGCCGGGCGCCTCGCCGTTGACGGAGCGCACGTGCACGCTCGAGGCGTGGACGTCGGCGCGCGGGGACGCGGCGCCCTGGCCGTTTGCCGAGCGCTCGCGCTTGGGCGACCGGCTCCCGCCCTGGCCGCGGCCGCCGGGCGCCGCGTGGGCGTCGGCGCCGTTGGCCGTCGCGGGGCCGGGCGCGGCCTCGAGCCAGGGGTGCTGCAGCATCTGCTTGGCCGACGCGCGGCGGGCCGGCACAAACTCGAGCATAGGCAGCAGAAAGTCGGCGAGCAGCAGGGCCTGTGGTGGTGTGGGGTGATAATTTGAGGATAAGTTGGCGGTATTGTTATAAAGGAAGACTGTGCATGGTCAAAACAGGGCGCTCTGCTCTTGCGAACAGCAGCAAAGATGGACCCAACTATCAAAGAAGCATTCCCTCCCATCAATTCATGTGGCTCAGCGAATTGTAGTCTATATGTTTGTTCCCATCATCCCCCCGAGAAAAGAGGTCAAACTGTTGGGACACATGTTTCTCATCCTTGCCACAGAGTGTTTGATTGATTTTGGCCGCGACGCGTGATCTGATGAAGATCCATCCGCGCACTATTAATCCACTAAAAACTTCCTCCCTCCCTCCCTCCCTCCACAACCTCCCTCACCTCCTCTTTCGCCATGTGGTACTTTTCCCGGAGCACGCGGTCCAGGGGCCAGTGGTTGAGGCGCGTGATGCGGCGCAGCCGGCCTTCGCGCGTGAAGAACTCTCGGGAGCGCCGGCCGCCGAGGCTGACCGAGCGCGGGATGCGGTCCAGCAGCTCGATCATCTGCGCCAGGTGGTCGTCGTCCCGGGAGTAGCCGTTGCCGGCCTTGGGCTCGAACAAAAAGTCGCCCGTCACCAGCTCAAACACCATGCACGCCAGCGACCAGACGTCGGCCGAGGCGTCGTACCCGCCGCCCAAGATGACCTGTGTAGATTGGTGCAGGATTGAAGGGTTTGGTGGTGAAAAAGGCGCGGGGAAGCACGTTTTTGAATTCTGAAAAGTGTGAAGGGAAATTATGAGGCAAATCGTGGAAAGAAGATACACAGCACCAATACAAGAATCAAATTATAGATAAAAGATATCGATATGTTGGTTGCAAATTAGTAACGCGCGGCGGTTGAGTTCCCAGACCGCATGTGTCGCAAGCCACCCAATTGATCTCAGCCGTAGAATATGAAGTTTAGGGCAGTTGTCGGTGCACCCCAACCAGAGACTGTAACGGCTTTGCAATATCGCTTGGAAGATGATTGACACTAAGGGTCATTCTATCTCATGTCAGGCTCCCACTCTTACTAAAAATACTCCCCCTCCCAGCGGCCCCCATCCCACTACCCACCTCGGGCGAGCGATACTGCCGCGTCTGGATGTCGTCGGTAAAGTGCTTGTGCAGCCAGCAGGCGTTGCCGAAATCGACCACCTTGGCCGGCATGGTCAGCAGCCGGCGCTCGAGCTCCGGCAGGCTAAAGGGCGCCGGCTCGTCCTGGCCGTCGGTCTCGTCGCCGCTGTCCTCCGCGCGCTCGGGCGTGACGGAGCCCGACCCCGCCCCAGCCGAAGCTTCCTTCTTCTTCTGGCGCCGCCGCAGGTTCTTGCGCTGCTCCTTGGTCAGGGGCACGCCCGCCGCGACCTGGCGCGCCAGCTTCCCGGCGGGCGCCGGCGCGCGGTCCGCGTCGGCGCGCCGCGGCCGGATCGGGTCGCGCAGCATCACGTTCTCGGGCTTCATGTCGGTGTGGATGATGCCGGGGCCGGTGTGCAGGAAGTCGAGCGCGACCAGGATCTGGCGCGTCAGCGCGCGCACGATGGGCAGCGGCACGCCGCGGTGGTCGTACAGCCGGATGAGGGCCAGCAGGTTGTCGCCCAGCACCTCGAACAGCATGCACACGTGCCGCCCGTGCGGGCCCAGGTGCTCGAACGAGTCCAGCAGCCGCGCGCAGCACCGCGCGTCCTCGGGGTCCTGCTCCTTGATCTGCGACAGCAGCGTGATCTCGTCCCGCGCCGCCTCGGCGTAGTGCGACGCCGATTTCACCACCTTGAGCGCGCCCAGGCCGCCCGTGGCGCCGTCCTTGACCAGCCAGACCGTGGAGAAGTGGCCCCACCCCAGCTTGCGCAGCACCGTGTACCGCCCGTCCTTGAAGGTCTCGCCGATCCTCACCCGGTGGTACCCGCCTGGTGGTTTGAGGAGGCAAGTTGAGCAATTACATTCGCAAAGAATGAGATCCAACTCAAAACGCAGAGCCTCTGGCCCCATTGACAAGCAAGAGACCACCATATCCAGGCAGCCACATGAAGCCCTCCTCCAGTCCCGATCAGCCACCCCTCGGGCTCCCCACCTTTGCAGTAGTCCGCCTCATCCTCCTGGTCGTCGCTGTACCCCCCAGACACGTGTGTGGGGCTCTTGGAAGCATCACGGTGCTTATCTGCGACCGTGCGGGGGAAACGCGCACGCTCAGGCGGCGACGTCGCTGAGCAACCCGCGCACGGACCAGCTTCAAAACACACGCCATGCAGCACGCTCCGGCATACCTTTTGCCTTTGAGGGATAGCCCGGGGCGGTCTTGGAGCTCGGCATGCTCCTTTCAATAATTAAAAATCAGCTGGGAAACGACGGCAGGCCCAAGCGGGCCGAACACCTTGGGGGGCGCCTATAAGGGCCCACTTGCGGCCCAAAGGCCACTACACGATTTGACCTTGTAATAAATGAGGTGCAGTCTAGCCCACACCGTCGACCCCTGCAGGGCTTTCTTGGCCGGGCTCGCCTGAGCGACGCCCCCTTCGCCAGGAGCTCCACATACGGATCCGTTCCCGCGGGAAACCCCTCCCTGCAGATGCGGCTCGTGCTGGGCCCGCTGTTCGCGCCCTCCCTGCGGTAGGACTTGAGTCCGCGAACGCCCGGGCACCCCCTCTCTATTCTCTGCGACAGTTGCTCCTGATCTCATCAGGTGAGCGGGAGGTCGGCGCGGGGTGTGCTGTGGGCGAATTGCGGGGCTGGCCTTGGCGGCCGCTGAATGCTTTTGCGTAGCCAGTGCGTCGGCCCCTGAGCCCTTGCCAACGCGTCAATCCTCTCTATTCATTCACTTACAGGCGCATCCTCGAGGACGAAAGACACGGGAGACCGGTAACACCTGTCGAGGACCATCATGTCTGACGGGTGCGTGGTGTGGTGGCGGAGCATCAGGGCGCCCGATGTGTGGAGTCCTGACGCGCAGCGAGGTCAATTTCGCGAGTTAGGTCCGAGTACTAATATGTACATCCTCACCTATCACATTTGCAGAGGGGACAGCCCGCGCGCCGCGGAGCCCGTTGTGGCCGCGCCCGCCGAGCCCATGGACATCAACTCCGCCGTGCAGCAGGTGCTGAAGAAGGCCCTGGCCCACGACGGTCTGGCCCGCGGCCTGCACGAGGCCGCCCGCGCCATCGAGCGCGGCCAGGCCCAGCTGGCCGTCCTCGCCGACGACTGCAACCAGCCCGACTACAAGAAGCTGGTGGAGGCCCTCTGCGCTGAGCAGTCCGTCTCCCTCATCTCCGTGCCCGAGGCCACCGAGCTCGGCAAGTGGGCCGGCCTGTGCAAGATCGACGCCGAGGGCGAGGCCCGCAAGGTCGTCAAGTGCTCCTGCGCCGTCGTCACCGACTACGGCGAGGAGACGCCCGCCCTCGCCCACCTGCAGGACTACCTCAAGAACAAGCAGTAGACGAGTGTTCTTGCTTGGGTTTGAGTGGGGGCGTGAAGAGTGGCTGTCGATGAGGTGCTGTCTTGGGTGGGTGGGTGTACACTGATCGCACCCTCGTGGTGCGGTGCAAGTCGCACACCCGACCGAGTTTCCTTGTTCGCTGGCTGTCTCCTTGCGACCCCGCAGTCCGTTGCACGCGGTTTGACACATGCCATGTGTAAGCGCGAGCTAAAAAGAAGAGCATCGCTCAGTATCACCCGACAGAAACAACAAAGAAACTTGTAGAGCACGGCATCACTGCTCGGCGTCCTCGGCCGTGAGGTCCAGGAGGGCGTACAGCTCGGGGTGCTTCTGGGTCAAGTAGGGGATGCCCCTGCGCTGCTCCTCCACCGCGGCGAGGTCGACGTCGACCAGGAGCGTGGTCTCCTCCTCCTGGGCCTCTGCCAGCACCGAGCCAAAGGGGTCCACCAGCATCGAGTGGCCCCACGAGTGGTAGCCGGCCGACATGTCTCGCGCCGGAGCCACCGCGGCGACGTACACCTGTTTATTTTGGGGGGGGGGGGAAGGGGAAGGAAAGTGAGCGTGAGGCGCGCTGTTGCGATCGGGGACTGGGCACGGGTACACAGGAGACCTTTCAAAAGAGGGCAAATCCTCCCTCTTCCCCCCCCCTCATCGCCCATGCCCCAAACCTCCGACCTGGTTGTCCACCGCGCGGCTGCGCATGAGCAGCTCCCAGTGCGCGGGCCCCGTGGTCAAGTTGAAGGCGCCCGGGTAGACGAGCACGTGGCAGCCGCGTGCCGCGTAGAGGGAGGCCATCTCCGGGAAGCGGACGTCGTAGCAGATGCCGATGCCGAGGCGGCCGTGGTGGGTGTCCACCACCGGTCAGGCTCTGCCCGGGCGACAGCGTCTCCGACTCGCGGAACCTGATCTTGCCCGGGATGTCGATGTCGAAGAGGTGGACCTTGCGGTGCCGGCCCAGCTGCCTGCCCTCGGCGTCAAAGACGAAGCAGGTGTTGTACAGGCGCCCCGCCTCGCGCTCCGGGATGCTGCCGCCCACCAGCACCACGCCGTTGCGGCGCGCCGCCTCGGAGAGCATGTCCCAGGAGGGCGACGCGCCGGCGCCCACGTCCTCGGCGTGCTCGGGGAAGGAGGCGCTCGAGTAGGGCGAGTTCCAGATCTCGGGCAGCACCACCACCTCGGCGCCCCGGCCGGCGGCCGCGTCGATCGCCGCCCGCGCCGAGGCGATGTTCCTCTCCTTGTCTGACGTCACTGCCAGCTGGCACAGCGCCAGCTTGAACTGCACGCGGTGTTGAGATGGAAGTGTGAAGAAACGGCGAGCAGGCGTCTTAGTTCCAGGGGCCCCTTGTGCACACACAGGCCACCTTGGACAACCCGGGTCCACGCGTGCCGCGGCATCACCTTGGGCTTGGGCACCGCGGGCGGCGATACCCGCTGGACCGTCGTGTTCACCCCGTGCGATGCCATGGCGCACGCTGATCGCACACCCCTCGAGGACACCAGACCCACGGCCAGCCGAGCGTGGAGTCGCGACGCGGTTCGCCAGGGAGAAAAGGGCATCTAGCGCTCCGTCAAGAGCCCAAAATGCTGATTTGAACAAGGACCATGCACTAGATACGACGGGTGGATATCGGACAGGGTCGTGCGCGGGTGGTGATCGTGGCACCCGTGACGTGATGCGCATTCGCTACCGACAACCGCGATCTTCATTACAATTCCTCAGCGTGGCGGATCTCTCACCGCCGCTATACAATCCGCCATACCAAATCACCTCGTTGCATTCTGTCGACGTTTCATAAGTGGTAATCAAGGCAATGAAAGGGTGCGACCGCATGCAAGTCGGTGGCATGGCCCACAGCAGTGCCTTGCAGGTCCGGCAAATACAAGGAGGGACCCTGCCAAGATTTGCGGCGTCCATTGGCACGAATCAATGAGAAATGACATTAGCATCAACTCTTCAAGGGCAAGCAAGCTTGTACAGCGATGATCGAGCTGGGACCCCCTTGGCGCCACACTTGAATGGGGGCGTCGCCGGCACCGCAACCCCGCCTCCTCGACCTGACCACTGGCGCGACTGTCTGATTACAATTTGACCCAAGGGGTGTACAAAGAACATCACGGCGAGCCATCCCTTCCACTTGTGACTGCTATGCCACGCCGTTCTCTCTCGTCAATTGGTGAGAACCCGGCCAGCAAGTTCGAACCGCGTGAAGGCGGCCTCGTCCGCCCCTGCTCCGCTGCATTTGCGCCCTGTACTCGGCGGTGCAATGGGTGCAGCACCACTGATCGAGCTTCCAATAGGCTCAATGATTTTGATTTCAGAAAAGCTCGCGTTTGATGTCATTGATGTGTCGCTGTCGTCGCATTGTCCTGGGACCGACGGAAAAATGGACGACGATTGGTTAATTGCCACCGGATGCGGATAGGCCGGAGCAGGCAACCCCGGGTGTTCATGTCTAACATTGCAAATTAGAGCAGGCGGACCAGGCAGCTGGCATCGATCTACCTTCCAGCACTGATGAATCTGAGCATGAGGCGGAAATTGCCGCAGTCCCGCCGACGTGATCAGTTCGGTGACCCCTTGACCGTCCCAAGGGGTTGAGTGTCAGCAGATATTGATGAGAGCTTGTGTGTCCAGTCCTGAAAGATCAAGTGCTGATACTTTTTCATTGCGCTTTCTCTAAGACCCGATCGAGTTGGGTACCTTTTCTCACAACTAACAGCGTCGAGAGTGCAGTGCTGATCGCGTGACAGTTGCATGGTGTCCCCAAAAGGGCCGGTCCTGTGTATGGGGGTCATGATGTGTCTAAAGTCCGCAACTTACAGATTCCAGGGGAGTATAGGAGTGGTGGAGCATTGTCAGAGGAGGATGGAGTTTCAGAACGCGGTGAGGGAGCGATGAAACAGTAGTTTGTCGACACAGCCGGCGGGCTTTTCAATGGGCGCTTCAGGCCTCTAGAAGGCGCAGCTTGGACGTCGCCAAATTATCGAGGCTCATGATGATGCCAAACTGATGTGGTAATGGGAAGAGTGTAGACCCCCAAAGGGGTCATCGGTGGTTTGAATGGAACACGGTATGCACTTATCACGGTAGAAAACACACAAGGTTCTGAGACCAGCTATCCTGTATCAGCAGTGTTGGCCGAGAGGGTCAGCAACGCCCGCCTGCTTCGGGGTCTACGTGCTTCCCACTGCAATGTGGGCCTCGTCAGCGCTGGCGATCGTCAGGTATCGTTTGACGCCGCAAACTCCAGGCAAGGCCTGAAATTTGATTTCGCCCGTCGCGCCGGGGGCAACTTGATAGGTTCGCACCTTTTGGTTGGTATTGCACCAAAGGGTCAGGGTGTAGGTGTCGCCCGGCGTCAGTCCCGTGAAGTCGGCAGTGATCGTGGCTGGGACTGTGGGGAAAATGCCTACCGCGGAGAGGGACGTGACGGCGAATCCGGTGTCGTGTGTCAGGTCCACGAACGAGCTCGGGTCGCCCGTGAATTGGGCGGAGATGGTCACGACCCCAGTCGTGGTGTAACAGGTAGGGCAAGTGATGTTCTGGACGTAGGCAGCGGTGCCTGCTGGTATGGTGGCCGTCACCGTGGTGACTACCGCGCCGTCGATCTGAACTGTGACCGTCACCGATGCGCCTGCAGACGGGTAGTTGAGGATGGCCGTGTGCACGTCTGTGGCGCCCAGGTAGCCTATGTATGGCAGACTCCACACCCCAGAAAGGGTAATGGGAGCTGGTGGCGGCGGTGAGTCCGGGGGTGGCGGCGGCGGCGAGTCGGGGGACGGAGGCGGCGGCGAGTCGGGAGATGGAGGCGGCGGCGAGTCCGGGGGACGGGGGGCGGGGGTGAGTCCGGGGGACGGAGGTGGGGGCGAGTCGGGAGACGGAGGCGGCGGCGAATCTGGAGAGGGTGGTGGCGGAGAATCTGGAGATGGCGGGGGGTGGCGAGTCCGGGGGACGGAGGCGGGGGCGAGTCTGGAGAGGGGGGTGGTGGAGAGTCGGGAGATGGTGGCGGCGGCGAGTCCGGGGGACGGAGGCGGGGGCGAGTCGGGAGAGGGTGGTGGGGGTGAGTCGGGAGATGGTGGTGGCGGCGAGTCCGGAGACGGAGGCGGGGGGCGAGTCCGGGGACGGAGGCGGGGGGCGAGTCGGGAGATGGAGGCGGCGGCGAGTCCGGGGACGGAGGCGGGGGGGGAGTCCGGGGGACGGAGGTGGGGGCGACGGTGCGTTGGGAGACGGAGGTGGCGGTGGTGGTCTGGAGGCGGGCGGGGCGGAGGGGGTGTGGAGGCGGGCGAGGGGCGGCGGCGATGCGGTGCGTTGGGGAGGGGGCGGCGGTGGTGAGTCGGGAGAGGGCGGCGGGGGTGTGAGAAGTGGGAGAGGGTGGCGGCGTGCGGTGCGTTGGGGAGAGGGCGGCGGTGGTGGTGAGGGGGGCGGGGCGGGGGGGTGTGGAAGTCGGGAGGGGGTGGCGGCGGTGGTGAGTCGGGAGATGGTGGCGGTGGTGAGACGGGAGGGGGCGGCGGGGGGGTGTGGAAGTGGGAGGGGGTGGCGGCGGTGGCGGTGCATTGGGAGAGGGCGGCGGCGGTGGCGAGGCGGGCGAGGGGGAGGGCGTGGTGGCGGATTCTGAGGGGGCGGCGGGGGCGTGGAAGTGGGAGGCGGGGGGCGGGAGGCAGAAGGTGGTGAGGGAAAGGTATGGGGAGGCGGTGAGGTGGGTGGTGGTGGTCGCCTTGGGGGGTGGCGAGGGTGAGGGCGGGGGTGAGGGCGACGGAGAAGGGGGAGCGGGGGGGGGGCGGGGGGGGGGGGGGGGGGGGCCTCCGGCTTGCGGGTGGGGGGCGGGGGCCTCCGGCTTGAGGGCGAGGGTGAGGGCGGCGGAGAAGGGCGGGGGGCCTCGGCTGGGGGGGGGGCGGGGCCCCGGCTGGGGGGTGGGGGGCGGGGGCCTCCGGCTTGAGGGTGGGGACGGGGGGCGTCGGGGCGGCGGGGGGGTGACAACAAACACGCGCTGGCGGTGGTCTTCAGCTTGAGCTGTGCCAGCTTGGACAGCATGGCCGACGTTGGCTTTTGGTGAGTGCCGGACAGTGAGACACCGAGGTTCATGGTGCCCTTGTTGCCAGTACCCCAGTTGTGGTTGCCCTTGTTGCCGTTCCCAAAATTGCTGATTCCATGGTTGTTGACCCCGAAATTGCGGTACCCGACATTATTGCGGCCCACATTGCCCTTGCTGTCAGGGGCGCATTTCTGGGCGCCAGCGGGGACACACTCCACGCTGATGAGCCATTTGCAGGACGGCCGGCAGCAAGATGTGCTGGTGCTCAGGTCGATGACCGTGGCTGCGCCTTTTAGCACATCCAGAGTTGCCCGTCTATAGGCGCCTGCCTTGGCGTAGCCCAGGGCCCTGCCACAAAACAGGGAGGAGAGACCAGTGGGAAAACTTGTGCACGACTCGGCGAGTCGGCACGCACATCTGTGCATGCGCTGATCGAAAAACCTCCGAGCGCATCGCCCATGCGTACTGGCAGAAAACATTGCGCGAGGTTTCTCCGACCACGAACGACCGGGACCTGCGGAGAGGGAGGGAGAGTAAGCTGATGGCCTTCTAACAAAGTTTTGCACCTCATGGTGGAACGTATCAGTTTGCATGCTACAGTTCCGGCTCTTACGTGGCGTCTTTGACGACCGGCAGGGAGACGAAGTCGCTGGTGCAGGCAGCCTGCGCCCAAGACACACCAAGGTTTCAATGCGGGTTACGCCCAATCAAGGGACATATTTACGCACATGAATGCCAGGTTACTTACTTGGGTGCCATCTAAATTCGCTAGAAACAGCAGGGTCAGACTCGAAAGACCCCATGATGCGTGGCTACCCATCGCCGAACGCGAGCCAATTGGGTCGGCAAGCGCTCACGGGAATGACACCACAAACTCGATGGAGTGCACTATTTTTCCACAATCCAAAATGGTTGATTTGGCTGTCTCGTATGGTCGTCGAAGTTGCTTGCCCCTGAACGAGCGCGCATGCGGGCCGGGTGGCTTCGTAGCCCCGGATCCAGGATCGATAGTTGCGGCTCGCCGGCTTCACAACCCGGCACCGGGAGTTGGGAGGCATATGGGTAAGACACAGTATCTGAAAATGTTGTTTATTGAATCTCGAAGCGGTGTCGTTGAACCCAGCATCTGCTCACGCATGACTCGCAGACCACCCCGGAGGGTAGATCGGACGAATGCTCGGTCGCAGTCTGAGCGGGCCGAACATTCCTTTGCGTTGTTTGTAGAGTATGTCACGGCTCCAAAACAGTCTCAATTCACCACTTGTCGTCTAGAGGCCCCAAGTACTGATACTATGCTATTAACTTCCCATCTTCTTTGCTCACCAGAAATGTTCGTGCCGCTTGTGGCCTTGTCAGCCTTGCTCCCTGACGACGGGGAACTGGGATTGCAACCAGCGGCGATCTTCGGAGCCTAGTAGCTGAAGCCTCCGCCCTATCATGAAAGCTGCCCTATTAAATTACGGGTGATTGGACGGCGTCTCCTGTGCACGCGCTTGGAACTCGGCTCGCCTCGGTGCCCAAATTGAAGGGCGCGAGGTTTGAGACCGCAGCGTCCGGACAGAATGCTGGAATCGCAGCAAGGGGTACGAATGGATATCGCGGATGAGCGCCGGCACGTGCGCTTGGTACGTGACCGAACCGCTTACGCAATAGAATGATTGTATCATTGAGGGAGACTGCACGCCGCGCCTGCCTAAGAGTAAAGGCTTGCCGTTTTCTGAAGCGCTGGATGGACGTACTGACGCCCACACAATTTCTATAATAGCACGGAGCTAGCTCGACCCGGATGCATGGCGATGCGACCCTAGGGGGCCGATTCCATGTTACTGGGATGCTCGTTGATTTGCGCTTGAGCAGCATCAAACATAGCTAGACTAGGGGCTCAACAAGGATGCGGTGGGCGGTCGGAGAGGTGTGACCAAAGAGCTGCGGCGTTCAGCTGGGGCCTGCGGGGAAGGGTAGGGCATCAGGAGACCTGTCCGGCACAAAACATCGCCTCCGAGCTGTTTGACGACGTTCAGAGGGCCCGTCAACATCATTCTTCCCGGGTCGCCGCCGCGATAACGTAAGCGGGCCACGGAGCGGGCGATATGACTGCGACATGAGCCATTTTTAGGCCATCAGCTCCAAATTGAGTACGAGGCAAGGGGCGTCAGGGCAAAGACTCGAGAGCTCTTCGAGACAAGATCCAATACTCGAGCTGTGTTAATCTTGAAGCGAAGTGATGTCTGCAGGCATGGCATCCGTCTGCCAGCTTGCTGCAGATAGTGGAATGACAGAGTTGTGCGCCCCATGCCAGCAGGGCCAAGGCAGAATGACGTGCCTCGCCATTCTATGTACGATGTTCAGAAGGAACATCAAGCTTGATCGGTCAGATTTCAGGTCACAGACGCTGATGGGAAACAGGGGGCGCGGTTTTAAACGCCCACTGCTTGACGCCCAGATGCAAGCCAACTAGGCACCTCCGGCGTCCGCCTGCGGAAGCCACGGGGATTTCGATTTCAAAATATCAACGACGAGATGCATGCCGGCGTTGGAGGCCATCTTGTCCATGATCGGCTTGCATTTTTCTGGCAAGTCCTTATAAACAGATAAAATCATGGAATGATGCCAAATGCGACGACGCAAATCATGGCAGACGACGTCGTGGCCCGGCTTCGACGCAGCCTGCACGTTCAGGCCCCGGGGGATGCCGAGTCTGGCCAGAGCACGGCGCAGCTGCAGATGCAGATCACCTCCCTTCACAATGGCTTTCTTGCCCTGTCAGACGCATTCATGGAACACCTCGGTGCGTGGCGCAGAGGAGGGGAAATATGCGGCTTGCTTTTCGAGGCGCAATCTTTGGGTGCCGCTCACATCTGCACTCGACTATTTTCGCCCAGAGGACACCAAGACGCAGAACGAGAGGCTGAGAGAGGAGTTTGCGCTGCAGCAATTGGCATTGCAATCCAAGGTCGCAGAGGTCGCCGCGCTGCGGGACGACTACCTGAAGCTAGGGGAGAGCTACGAGCGGCTCCGACGTGAGCACTCTGGGCTAAAAAAACGCGTCGATTACCTTGAGCATGGAACCTCGCACAGGTGAGTGCTCTGGGTGCTTGTGTGGGTGGCTGGGAATGATCACGCGAGTGCTGGGCCAAGGGCCTCACCACGGGCGACTGATTGCTGCGTGGGCCTATAGGAGATTGACGCCTGCCTCTTCCATTGTTGCGCGCCAGCTTGGAGCCAAAGCTCATCAGGGCTGGGCCGACCCCAGAGGATCGACAGGGGCGGACGGTGCGAGCGTTGCTGAGCACCGTCCTGGAGCACGACGCGCGACTCGCGGCTTTGGAGATGGACGCCGTCGACAGCAGGCCCGAGCCCCTTTTAGCGGAAGCGACTGATGGCGACGAGAGACAGCATGCATGGCCTTGACAATATCGTGACAGTAACGCATTCCATTGATTTCCCTTTTTATTGTTGTGAGATCCGCAAACTGTACCCGCCCGCTTGGCGTGTCCAAAAATGCATGCCTATGGAAGCACACGCGCCGCCCCATTCTGAGAGTCGTACTCCCTTGAATTTTATTGCATGCCCACGTGAACTGCGTGTCTTGAAAGATACAAGAGGAAAGAAGCGTTGCGTCATACATGTGTGGGCATTTGTGTCAAACACGTGTGTGCTCATAGCAAATGATGGAGGTTGGGTTGCACTGGTACAGCCCTGGGAGGTCAGCACAGACAGGGCACTGGGTCAGCTGGCAATAGATGGGCACCTCACGTGGGACGGGCGGGGCCGTCCAGAAACAGAGTGTGGGTGGCGTACATGATACAGGGGCCGGCCGCGGAATTGATGCAGTTTCGGTGTTGAAGGGCGCAGACCTCTTTGGGCGATGCGCGCGGCTGTGAGAGGTCTGTGCGCACAAACCGTGTCGCGTCGACCAAACAAGAATACAAAAGGCTGCACGTGCCATTACGCCACGCCCGCGTCCGGGACAAAGGTCACGTTGCTGTGGCAGGCCAGCGGTGCTTCGTGCCAGTAGTCCCAGACCGACTGCGACTCGACCAGCCAGCGCTGCTGCTCCGCCACGGCCAGGCGCTCGCTCTCGTCGCTGCCCACAACCTCCACGGTCGCGGGCGAGCCCGGCAGGCTGCTCAGCTCCTCCTCGCGCTCGTGCCAGCCATAGCGCCGGCCCACCTCCCAGCGCGCCGAGTCCTGGAGGGTGACTGTGGGCGAGGGCGGCGCCGCGGGCGGGGCCGCAAGTACTGCCTCGCGACGCCCGCTCGATGCGCTCGCATCGTCCTCGTCCTCGTCCTCCACGTCCAGCTGCGCATTTGAGCGGCCAGAGGCGACGTCAAAGGCCATGAACAGGCCGTCGGCCGCGGCGGCCAGCAGCGTGGCGGGCGGGGCGGGCTGGCCGGCCGGCGCCGCCTGCGAGGAGCACCACACGACCGCGCACGGGAGCACGCCGTCGCCGCCATCGGCGTGCGGCCCCGCCCCGCGGCCGGGCTTTGGCGCGCCCGCCGCGTCGCCGTGCGCCGGGCCGTCGCCGCCGCGGCGGAGCGCGCGCTTGGCCCCGCTGGCCGCCGCGACGACGCCGCCGCCGCGCAGCAGGCCCGGGCGCCGCGCCCTGCCGTAGGCCCTGACCGTCGCCGGGCCCCCGGCGTCCGCGGCGGCCGCGCCCCCGGCCGCCGCGCCCTCGTCCTCGGCCGTGGCCACGGGCGGCGGCGCCCCCGCGGCCGCACCGCCCCGCACGCAAAAGACGTGCGCGGTGCCGCGCCCCGACACGGCCGCCAGCCACGCCCCGTCACAGGAGAAGCGCAGCGCCTGGATCACGGCGGGCGTAACGCCGCGGTGGAGCACGGCCAGGCAGTCGACGCGCGCCGGGGCCGGCGAGGACGCCTCCCCCCTCCGCCTGCGCGAGGCGCGGGCACAGCCGCCAGACGCGCACGCTGCGCCCGCCGACGCTGGCGGTCGCCAGCACGACGCCGCTGGCGTCAAACGCGAGCGCGGCCAGCGCGGACGAGTGCGCCCGCCACAGCGCGATGACGCGCCGCGTCGACACGTCCCGCACCAGCACCGTGCCGGCCACCTCGCCGGCGGCAGTCGAGCGCCCGGGGCCGCCCACGCCCGCGGTGCCGCGGCCGCGCCAGGCGCTCACCTGGTCCGACAGGTACTGCAGCCCGTAGCTCCCGGCGCTGGCCAGGGACGCCCCGCCGCGCTGGACGAGATCGCGTGCCCTGGAGGCCGTCGAGCCGGGCCCGACGCGCGGCGTCGCGGGGGCCGAGGCCGAGAGAACCGCCTCCTGCGCGTCCGACGGGCCCCTGGCTCCCTTGCTGGGGCCCCGGGGCTTGGCCACGCCCCCGAGCACCTTGGGCACCGCCTGTGCAGGAAATGAGGGAAATTTGTGTGGCACATTGTTGGTTGGACTGTTGGGTCGGCGTGACATACACGACAAGGGTGCTCAAGAGTAACCCCAGAGAAGTTAATTTCTCACACCACCTCCACCACCATCCCCGAATTCACACCCATGCAACACACCTGGGGGCTGGGGTAGGCCAGCCAGGCATCGCCCAGCGCGCATGGCGCGGTCTGGGCGCGCCCGTCGTCCGGGGGCGGGAGGGCCTGCGCCCCTGGCGAGTAGACCAGGCACGTGAAGCGCTGCTCGAGCGTGCGTGCGTCGTAGGCGGCCAGCTGTCCCGGCAGCGAGACCACGAGCAGGGTCGGGGAGGTCGCCAGGGCCAGCGCGGGCGCCGTGAGCGCCAGGCTCTCGACCACCGCGTGCGTGCGCATGGAGTACACGCTCAGCGCAGCGGGCGCGCCCTCGGGGTCGGCGGGCGGGCCGCCGCGCGCCAGCACCAGGAGCGGGTGCGTGCCGGCGAGGGCGCCGCGCGCGCACGCGGCCCTGCGCGCCGGGCTCGGCGCCGGCGCCGGGAGCAGGTCGATGAGGCGGACGTGCCCGTCGCGCTTGGAGAGCAGCTCGGCCGGCTCGCCGGGGCCGTCCAGGCCCCACACCTGGAACCCCGTCTCGTAGGCCAGGAGCAGCACGGGGCACTGGCCCGCGGCGTCCAGGTGCGCAAACTTGAGGGCCGTGATCTTTTCCTTGTCCGTGGCTGTCAGGGCCCCCACCCCGGCAGCAGCGGCCCGGGCCACCTTGCTCCCGGCCGTGGACAGGGCTGAGAATCCTACCACCAGGGACCGTCCGGCGAGCTGCCTGGCCTTCTCGCGGTAGCCGTCCATAGCTCCGCGAGCCAGGGACCGGGGGTTTCGGGGGTCGACCTCGCGCTGGACGAACTCAGCACCGGCCAGCAAACATGACAAAACGCAAAAAATTACTTGGATCGGCACGAGACAAAAATAATTCGTTTTCCCCGTCTAATTGGCCTCTGTCGGAGGGTGGGCCTCGTTGACAATATTGGTGCTTTCGGGCTGAGCAAGTGATCTCCGATGTCGACCCTGCCGGTCTTTCTTTTGGGGGCCGTGGCGAAGCTGTGCAGGTGTCAAGTGGGGGTGGCCTGGTTGGCTGTGTAGCGGTGCAGCAGCGAAAAATATTGCGATATTCTTCTATAATTGGTTTAGAATGTTTGGGATGCATGTTTGGGCGTCATTTTTGCCGCTGTGGCGGCCCAAGGGAGGCCAATGCCTGAGGAGGATTATCTTGCCCAGCGCGCACGACCCCGCCCAAGGACACTGCTCAAAAAAGCTTTGCTGCACCAGGTCCTTGACTGGATCTTTCTCATCCCTTTCAATGCTGATGTTTGTTTGCCTCATTTGATAAACTTGAATGAAATGACAAAGATGAGACTCGTTGCTGGTGCCGAGAGGAAGGAGGGCGGCGATGAGCGCACCCGCGTCCCGCTCAGAGCTTCCTGGACTTGCTGACGCGGGACTTGATCCCGGTGGACTCGCCGCCGTAGTGCCCGGCGGCGCCGGCCTTGACCTCCCGCACGGCGCCGTGGCGCCGCACGTTGGCCTTGTCAAACTGCTGCCGGCGCGCGGTGCGCGGGTTGGCGTGGCCCTTGCCCTTGTGCGGCGTGAGCCCGCGGTTCTTCTCGATCGCGGCGTTGATCTTGCGCGCGCCCTGCGCGACAGGCTCCTCCAGCGGCGCGCGCGGGTCGGCGCGGCGGTAGGCCGCGGCGCGCCTCCTCCTTCTTGGCGGCGCGCTGCTGCTTGGCGGCGCGGTAGAGCTCGTCCTCCTCGCGCGCGGTCGCGCGCTTGCGCCGCTGGCCCTGCCGCTCGGCGTCGGCCTCGGCCGCGCGCCGCGCGGCCAGGCTGTCGTACTTGGCGCGGCGCTGCGCGAGCGGCCGCGCGCGGGCAGGTCGGCGTCGCCCGAGCGCGCGGCCGCGCCGCGCTCGGCCTCGGGCGCGGCGCCCCAGCGCTGGCCCGTGCGGTGGCGCCCAAACGCGCCCAGGTCCGGCGCGTCCAGGATGCCGGCCATGTCCTGCCTGAAGTCGTCCAGCAGCGCGCCGCCGGCCAGGCCCGCGCGCTGCGCGACGCGCTGGGCCTTGACCTCCTCGCGCCCCAGTGGGAGCCGCGCGAAGAGCTCCTCCTCCACCTCCGCGCGCGCCGAGGCGCGGTGCCGCGCCCGTGCGGCCGCGGCCGTGTCCATGCCCACCACCGACTCGCGCAGCTCCTCGGGCCGGCCCTCCAGCTCCGCCGCCAGCTCGGACATGAACCCGCTGCGCTGCGCGCGCTGCGCGCGCTGCGCGGCCGCGCGCTCGCGCCGCGCCTCGCCCTTGCCCTCCAGCTCCATCGACGTCGCGGCGATGCGCGGCGGGCGGTAGACGCCGTCGCCGCCCTTGGCCGCCTCCTCTTGCTCGGCGTGCCCCAGCTCCTCCAGCAGGCGCCGGTCCTCCTCGCGCTCCTCGGCCTCCGCGGCCAGCAGCGCCTCGGGCCGCGGCCCGGCCGCCAGCGTCGCCGACGCCGCGCCGGCCGCGGCGCGCAGCAGCTTGTCCACCTGGTGCTTCAGCCGCTTGTCGATGGGCCGGATCTTCTCCAGGTAGGCCTTGATCTCCACCAGGCGCGCGACCACCGGGTGGCCCGCCACCTGGCGGCCCTCGGCCTTGAGCAGGAAGTAGAAGACGATGCAGGAGCAGTACTGCAGCAGCAGCAGGTGCTTGGCCTCCAGGTAGCTCACGCCCTCGGCCGTGGCCAGCGCGCCCTCGCGCACCTCGCCCAGCAGCGGGCCCACGCGGTGCCGCAGCTCGCCCAGCGAGGCGCGCAGCTCCGCCAGCAGGCCCCGGAGCTCGGGCGCGGCGCGCTCGATCGCCGCGCGCCGCTCCGCCTCGGTGAGGCCCTCCAGGTCGCGAGGGATGAACTCCGTCGCACCCTCGCCCAGCGCCTCATCCTCGTCGCCCTCGTCCTCCTCAGAAGAAGAGGCCTCGGCCTCCTCCTCCGCGCCGCCAAAGTCCTCGGCGCGCATGGACGCCAGCGACGCCTTTTGCAGGCGCAGCGCCTCCTCCTCCTCGTCCTGCAGCGCCTCCTCGTCCTCCGATCCCTGTGCAGGTTGAAGAGTATATCATTGGAAAGTCAATTCTACTTGTAAGAAAACACAATCGACGTATCCCACTCTTCACAAATGATTCTACCTAACAACTATGTGCTTAGACATCCTCCCTTACCCCCTCCCCCCCGCTCTGCCAACCCACCTCGAGGTCGACGTTGTCGGCGGCGTAGTAGGCGGACGCCTTGCCCCAGCGCTTGTCCCTCGCGTCCTCCTCGTCACCGCTGCCCTCCTCGCTCGACTCCGACTCGTCATCCCCGCGAGAAGCCCTCAACTTGGCCTCCAGCGCCTTGGCCTGCTTCGCGAGCGCCTGGTACCGCTCGTTGGCCGTCTCCTCGTCGTCCTCATCGCTCTCCTCGTCGCTGTCCACATCCAGGACGGCCTCCTCCAGCGAGTCCGCCTCCGAGTCGTCCTGGGCCTCGTCGTTGTGCAGCACCAGCTCCTCGCTGTCGCTCGACATCATCTCAGGCTCGGGAGGAGGCGCCCGGCGCCCAGAAGAGCGTTGGACCCTCTTGGCTCTCGCCATGGCCGGCAAGCACGGGCGACTACCTTTTGGTCACAGGGTGCCCTGTGCGCCTCCTATATTGGGCTAGTAATAGAATATAATATGGATATGCACGCCTTTGCATATGCGTGTCATGTTGCCCTCTCCTTCTCCGGAATGCATGCAGCGCCCCGGCCCTGCGCCCGGCTCCCTGCCGCCTCGGAGGATCTTCATGGAGATGGAGGCGCCACGGGGCGACCCAATTCCGGGGGAAGCGATCTGCGTCCCGGCGCCGGTGCATTGCAGCTGGCGAATGCTGGACAAAACCGACTTGAGCTCAATACAAACAAGCCAGCAGGCGTTTTATTTTTGGAGCGACCCAATTTGAGCCGAGGCGGGGCGCGCATACCACGGAATATCCTCGGTGCCCTGTTTCACCGACACCGGCCTTGGTCTGAAGGCTTAGGGCGGTTTCTTTTTCCAGCAAGCGCGCAGTTGAACTAGCTCGGCTTGTTCATAGGCCCTCAATCGACGTGCATGAGCTGGGCGTTTGGCCAGTGAGCAGGCGCGGGCAGGGCAATTTGGTTGGTGGCAGGCAGGCTCTCCCCAGATGCCCCTGAACCCCTTTGCCTCTGCGTGGACGCCCGGCCAGGCGGGCGGGGTGCCCATCGGGACCGGGCCCCGCCCGGCCCGTGGCGGCCTGGGCAAGGCCCTGGACGCGGCCGGCGCTGCAGGGCCGCTCGAGGGCCTGCACGAGGCCCTGTGCGACGCGCTCCCCCGCGTCGCGCGGCACGGCGGGGACACAGAAGCTGCCGAGGCGACCCCGTCCAAGGACGGCGATGAGCTGGATTTTGACGACGCGTTTGAGCAGGGGAGCACGCCCGTGACCCCCTCCAGCGTGCGTAGACCTTTGTTATCGAAGGAGGGGATGGGCGGTCATGGTATTATTCACCTAGTTTATTCATAGTAGTACGTACACTCTGCTCCCTGCAAGTGTACCTATATCTCAATCATGTTCGACCTGAGTTCCCCCCCTCTCTATTACCACCACCACCATCGCAGTTGGCGGGCCCCTCGCGGCTGCCGTCGCTGACGCCCTCGGCGACGGCGAGCCCCGCGCGCGCGAGCTCGCTGCTGGCGAGCACGGAGGACTTTGTCTTCCCCGACCGCGTGCTGGACGGCGCGTCGTTTGTGACGGCGGCGACGACGCACCAGGAGACGGACCTTTCGGCTGCGAGCGAGTCGGCCGGGGCGTCGGCTGGGCCCTGCGGACTTTGAGCTGCTCAAGGTGGTGGGCCAGGGCGCGTTTGGCAAGGTGTTCCAGGTGCGCAAGCGCGACACGGGCGAGATCTTCGCGATGAAGGTCATGCGCAAGGACCGCATCCGCGAGCGCGACCACGGCTCCTACATCCAGGCCGAGCGCGAGATCCTGTCGGGCGTGGACCACCCCTACATCGTGGCGCTGCGCTACTCCTTCCAGACGCCCAGCAAGCTCTACCTGGTCCTCGACTTTGTCAACGGCGGGCACCTCTTCTTCCAGCTCTACCGCGCGGGCGTCTTCGACGAGCCCCTGGCGCGCCTCTACGCGGCCGAGCTGGTGCTGGCCGTGGCGCCCACCTGCATGCGCTCGGCTTTGTGCACCGCGACCTCAAGCCCGAGAACGTGCTGCTGGACGGCGAGGGGCACCTGCGCGTCACCGACTTTGGGCTCTCCAAGGGCGGCATGGGCGACGAGGAGGGCCGGCGCAGCAACAGCTTCATCGGCACCATGGAGTACATGGCGCCGGAGGTCATCGCCGGGCGCGGGCACGGCAAGGCCATCGACTGGTGGAGCATCGGCGTGCTGCTGTACGAGATGCTGGTCGGCTACCCGCCCTTTCGCTCCAAGAACCGCGCCGCCCTGCAAAAGGCCATCACCGCGGGGACCTTCAAAGTGCCCACCTTCCTCAGCAGGCCCGCAGCCTCCCTCATCCGCGGCCTGCTGCAGCGCGACCCCACCAAGCGCCTCGGCTACGGGCCCGACGGCAGCGCCAAGGTCAAGGCGCACCCCTTCTTCAAACTCATCGACTGGAAGCGCCTCGCCGCGCGCGACGTGCCCTCTCCCTTCCAGCCCACCGTCGCGGGGCTGGAGAGCGTGGAGAACTTTGACAAGATCTGGACAAACCTCCCGCCACACGACTCACCCTGCATCACGCCGCGCGACGGCTCCCAGCAGCTGGACGACAGCATGTTTGCAGGGTTCACCTACGTCGCGCCCTCCATCCTCGCCAAGCTGCAGCAGGCACCCGCGAAAGAGACGCTCGGCTAATAGTTGACGAAGGATACTGGTGTGCGTGTGGAGATGGCGTGGTGGTGAATTTCTTATTCTCTCCCCCCCCCCAACATACACACGGAGACGCTGTCCATCAGCGCATTTTGAGAAGAATACAAACCACGCAGCGGGCATGCTCGTGTGCACGCAGAGCACGCAGTCTAGTGTGCAGTGAGAGATCAAGTACTTGATCAGCAAATGCGAGAGAAAGCGGTGCACGCGCGGCATTGTTGCCGCGGCGGCCACAGTGGTGCCCGGATTTCGATTTCCAACAGTCGGCGTATCCTGGCAAGGAAGGCGATCGCCACCATAGCCCAAGGATACGCTGGCCACGCATCCCCAGATCTCATTGTAGTGACAAGGGCTACATGTAGGGGCATTTGCTGGACCCGCATTCCAGTCGCCCTGTCCGACGAACGCAGCGGAGGATCGCACTGCGCAGACCTTGCGCACGGTCCCCTCCCGGACGGCACACAGCTTTGATCACGGGCGCTTTACAGGACAAAACTATTTCGACGGTGCCATGGCGCGCCCGCGGGTGCCGGGAGCCCGCAGCAAGCACAACAAGTTTCACAATGTCATTGCCGGCACGGTCGTCCTGGCCGTGCTGCTGGGGACGCTGAGCTTTGTGCCGCGCGGTCTGCAAATACAGCGATCGCACGCGCTTGGCGAATCAGGTGTGTTCTGAAGGGGTGCTGCGAGGGATGCTGGTGTGACTGGTGTCAACTCGGTGGGTGGGTGGTTGGCAGCCACCATGTCGCCCAACCACTTGTGCCTGCGCAGGCCTCGCGGATGCGGAGCTGCCCACTGAAAAGGCTCCCCCCGCCGACGAGGTATGAGAGGAGGTATCATGGGATGCCTGATCAGGCGTGCTTTTACAGTTGTTTGCCCTGTTATTACGCTGGCTGCGTGATTGGCCAGGCGCCCCCCTCCTTGACAACCTACCTCCTCAATAACGTCTGACGCAGGAGCCCGTGTCAGTCGAGGCCCCGCCTGTGAAGGAGGAGGAGTCGGCAGTGGATGAGAAGAATCGGCCCGCGCTCACGGTGGACACCGTGGCCAGCACCGGCGGGCACCCGGGGGCGCCGCCCCTGGCCACGGTCAGCGCGGAGCCGTGGATGGCCCAGCCGGCCCCGGACGCGGGCATCCCCGGGCTCGTGGCGCCGGCGGGGTCTGAGAAGTACCACGTCATCGTGAGCACCAACCAGGGCACGTACACGCAGTGGCAGTCGCGTGTCTGCTACTACTGGTACCGCAAGATGAAGGCCCTGTACCCGGACAGCGCCATGGGCGGCTTCACGCGCCTGCTGCACTCGGGGCACCCGGACGAGCTGATGGAGGAGATTCCCACGGTCGTGGTGGACCCCATGCCCCCCTGGGTGGCCGAGATTGCGCGGGTGACTTGATCAAAGGGGGGGGCGTTGGAGTGGGTATGGGTGGGACAGGCAAGAATGTGCTCAGGGACAGGGCGCGTGTGTGAGGTGCATTCGTTTGAGCGCCCACGATCTCCAGACCCTTTTTCACATGTTTGAGGTGCACTTTGGTGTCCGCTTTGAGCTAATCAAGGCACAACCTCCCGCCGCCGCGCAGGGGTACGTGGTGCTGGAGCGGCCCCTGGCCTTCCAGCAGTGGATTCGCAAGTACGCCCACACGATCCCGGAGCCCTACATCCTCATGGGCGAGCCGGACCACATCTTCATCCTGCCTCCCCCACTCTGGGCAACGCCCACCAGGTACACGGGAGTGGGTGGGTGGGTGAGAGGGGGGTAACTCAATTCCAGACAGTAATCCATCTCCACCAGTACACACCTCTCGCCTTCCACCCCCGTGCAGCCCGGCCGCCTACAACTTTTTCTACATCGAGCCCAAGCAGAATGAGAAGATCATCAACAGATTCAATCCCAACAACGTGCCCATCGACCAGTTTGATCCCATTGGTCCGTGGAATTGGATTTTTGGGGGTGGCTGACTCGGTGGGGGTGGACAGGGCCGTGACAATGCTGGTGGAGGGCGCACGGCAGAGGGGGAATCTCTTCAACTATAATCCCTCATCCCTTCCACCTCCTTCCTTCGCCAGGCAACTCGCCCGTGATGATCCACAAGGACCAGTTTGCTTCGTTTGTGGACCTTTGGGTGAACACGAGCCTGGCCATCAAGCAGGACAAGGAGGCGGACAAGGAGTTTGGGTGGGTGCAGGAGATGTACGCCTACTCCATCGCCTCGGCCACCGCCGCGGGCGGGCCCATCCGGCACCAGCTCAAGACCCAGTTCATGGCGCAGCCGCCCTGGGACGACCGCCCCACCCGCGAGGTGGGGGTGACGAGGGTTTCTAAGAGGAGGGGGGGCTGGGAGTGGGTATATTGCGGTGGTATATTGGACAGCACTTTCACCCCGCCCCACAGGGTGGTGTGGGATGTTGACCAATTTTATTCGAAAGTTATGCCATGCACCCACCCAATTGCCGCATTACCATCCACTCGCTCGGCAGAATGGGGAGCACATCTACATTATCCACTTCACCTACGGAAACGATTTCGACGTGGAGGGCAAGTTCACCCCGGGCAAGGTTGGCGCCTGGCACTTTGACAAGCGTGACTATGTAGGTTGGCGTGGAGGAGGGAAGCGGTGGATGAAGCGATAAGTGTGCATGCGCTGGCTTGAGACATGCGCGCTTAAGAATGGGATGTCAAGATCACCCATCCCTGTCCATGCGTGGTACCTCAACAACTCACCCTCCTTGCGCAGATGGTGTACTACCCGTCGAGCAACTTCCCGCAGCCTGCAAGAAAGTGCAACAACACCATGGTCCGCCGCCTCATCTCCAGCATCACCGAGGCCGCGCACTCGCTCCCGGACTGGGAGGCGCACACCCAAAAGGCCGAGGGGACGCGCTGAGAGAGGTGATCTGGTGCTACCTCGAGTCGACCCTCGCTGCCGCAAAGGCAACTGGAATTCTACACGCACAGTACATTTCTCGGACTTGTCCGGTCTCAGCAGCCTTGTGTGAACTGGGCAAGCAGAGTCCGTGCTTTTTACATTTCAAACCGGCAATCCCAGTTGTACTGGGCAAGTCACGTAAGGGTCAAGGTCCAACAAGTCACGGCCAGCGGCTTGGCTGTCCAGAAGCGCACCCCAAACAAAGTCACGCATCCCAGGCTCGCAGGGACAAATCGCGTGTTTCAATTAAATTTCCTCCGCGTCCTCGCTGGCTTCCAAAACCGATGGCCTGAGCTCCAGGGATTGCTGCGACGAGGCGTGGGAACCCATGGAAAGCGCGTTGGTAAATTTTCTAGGTCAATAGGAATTCACCCATTTTACAATATTCTACTCTGCGCCCTTCCATCCTCCTCACCTTGACCTGTTCTTTGAGCTCCAGAAGCCGTGCCTTCCGATGCTGCGATTCGCTCGTCTCGCGGTGCTTGCGCTGCACAGCAGGGAGGGTAGAATGAGATTGGAACGCGGAGCGCTGCGAGTGTCATCGCAAGGCACTCATCCAGTGCTCCTTCAACAAAACTGAGTCTATAATCTCGTACCTTGGCACTCTGGGCGGCTCTCGCCGCGTACGCAGCCGCCTGCTTCTCTGCAATCATATCCAGCTCCCCATGCTTCTTTCGGGCCACTTCCTCTACCTGCAAGTCGGAATGCGAGCCAATGTGGGGCGGGTCCTTTGATGATGTAATGCAGCAACCAAATTAAATCGCCTCCGAATTGCCACCTCCACACACCCACCTGGGACTGCAGGTAGAGATGCATGGGCTGCCAATCCTTGTGATTGGGATTGGCCTTTCGTATGCTGCCTAGAGAAGCCAGGTCCGCATCACCCAGCATGTATCGCGCTCGGGCTGTTTTCTGAAGGAGAGCAACCGGGAAATTGCGGTGTGACTCCACATGTGTTGCGCTCAGCACCGCGCCACGGCCACCCGTTCATGCATTATATCATCACCTTGCTAATGAGCTGCTCGCGGGATCTGCAATTGTTGCACAGCGCCACGCCAAAGGCTATCAACCAGTCGTTGTTGAACGTCAGACTGTCACAGCCTTGGCAGCCATTCCTCGCGCTTCCCAACGACACGGCCTCATGGGTCGGGCGAGGACCATCGTTGTAACGCGAGTTGGGAGCGGCGCATGGCCGAGCAGCCAAAGCGTCCTCGAAAGTGCGCGCAGGGCCCCCGCAATTATTACTGCTCTCCGACTCTCTCAAAAAGCCGCCGTCATCCATGGAGCCGCAGGACTATTTTCATAAATTAATGTGACATACGTATGTCAAATTTTGAATTATTTATCATATGCAGGGGCTTGTGTGACGGGCAGACAATATGATGACATTATGGCCCGGACGGTCGAACCAGGACGAATCGTGGTTAAATCTCATAATGATCCGATGATATGGGGTCGGGTTGGGGGTGTGCATCACTTGTGTTTCTCTCATTTTACTCGTCAAGGAAAGCTACCCAAGCTCACACGCTCCAACAAAGCAGCCCCTTTGTCACTATTTTCTTATAACAATGGTCATGCATCACCATGTGTGCATCGAGCACAAGCGCTGATCAAGAGGAAAACAACAAGCGCAAATTTCTATCGCCGGCGCCTGCTAGAGGTGCCGGAGCGGGAGGCAGAGCCTGGAGCCTTTTTGCCGGGTGGCGGCGTGAGCGTACCTTGCTGCTCATCCAGCACGTACCCTTCGACAAGCAGGCGGTTGTAGGTGCCCTTGCCAACGCCAATCAGGTGGCCAGTCTCAACATTCAAGACCTTGCCCTGCGCGACCCAGGGCGCAGGCGGGCCCGGGGTGGAGGCGGCTGGGGTCGCCGGGGAGGAGACTGGGGCCGAGTGGGCCGACGAGGAGCGCCGCAAAAGGGCCGAGCGGGTGGGGGTCCCCGGCAGATGGTTGCGATTGAGCGACTGCTCTGGCCGGGGCAATGCTTGCCCAGATGATTCATCGTGTGATGAAGCGCTCTTGCGATCCAGGGAACCGCTGGCCAATCTTTCATGGTTCTCAGCAGCGGCCGCCGTTTGAGGTCTTCTAAATTTGGGCCAACGCAGGCGGCGCGCGAGGCCGCCGCCCCAGCGGCCCAAGGCCAGCGCCAGTGCCAGCGCGGCCGAGCCCTCGGGCAGGCTGGCGGCCGCCGCCACGAGGGCCAGCCCGCCCGCCTGGAGCCCGACCCTCAGGACGGTGTCGACCTTGGGGTTGGCGGCGTCGTTGAACCAGTAGGTCACCACCAGCCCCGTCACGGCCGACAGACCCACATAGGCGATGACCAGCGGGTTGCGGGCGAGCTGGTGCAGCGCCGGGAGCCAGGTGCCGCAGGTGAATCGCACCGCCGCCCAGAACCCGCTGCCCAGCAGCCCCGCGAGCGCCGCGAGCCGCTTCTTGTGCGGGAAGGCGCGGTAGACCATCGCCAGGAAGAACAAGACCGAGAAAACCACGAAAAAGGCGGTCCCGCTCGTCAGGCGAAAGGGCGTCGAGCGCGCCAGCGCCGGCGCCCACCAGAAGAGCGCCGCCCCCGCGCCGGCCGCCGCCAGCCTCGCAAGCGAGAGCCTGTCCCGCCGCGTGGCGGTGCAGGGCGCGAGCTCATCGGCCCTCCCGGCCCCCAGCAGCCCGGCAATGGCGGGCCGCGAGCGCTCGCGCACGGCGACCAGCGTGTCCCCAAACGGCGAGACGGGGACGAAGCACTGCGCCCTGTTGTTGCCCAGCGCGTGCGCCCAGCCGCACCAGGCCCTGTCCCTCGCCTCCACCGCGGCGCGGAGGCCCTCCTCTGTCCGCTCAATGAAAACGCCAAAATCCTGAACGGAGAACAGGGCTTACTTGTATATGTGGGGCGTCCTACTATTTGTTAAAATAGGGCCAAATGCTCGATTTATAAACACAAATTCTGCCACAATAGTCTCATGACTCAGAGTGCCACCCTCGCCGTCCTTACCTTGCGGCCCGAGCACTCTACGATGATCACAGAGGACGTGAAAAGGTGCCGAGGGGCCGACCACCTGGAAAATCCAGGGACGGCGGCATACGGGACGTCGCTGCCATCTTCGGTCTTCAAAAAGGCGTCAAGAGGCTGCGCGTAGCAGGGGACCAGCACGAGCAGCCACACCAGCGCCAAGAGGCTCATATTGCTGCCCGAATGGAGCCAGGCAAATGGGCCGCTTCCCGGTCGATGCCTCACATCCTGGGCGGTTGACTGGCTCCTGGCACGCGCTTGTGACGCACGATCATGCACAGACAGATGCATTGGCGTCAACAAGCACCTGTCTCGCCCGATGTTGGTCGCTCGCCATGAGCCCACAGGGTGCAGCCGCTCCGGGCCGAGCCCCGATCTGATCCAAATCCGTGTGCCATCGCGAAATATTTAACGACGTGCGGGCAGTCTCGTGACATACGCGGAATCCCTGTTTTTCAGCAGACAAAATTCCATCGCTCCCAACATGATTATGTTGGCACGAGGAGCGTCCCAGGCAGTTTTTCAGCGGCCCTGCGTGGCTTTGCGACCTGTTCCTCGGCCAAGGGCCGTGAGGGGTTTTCGAGCCCCGGCGCGGCAGGCCCCACTCCGCAAAATCGCGCCCAAAGCCTCGGGAGAGATTTTTGACCTGTCCAAGTACCATGAAGCAGAAGTTGGAGAGTGAGTGGAGGGTCTGCCTGCATCCCGACTGGCTGCTTGAGTTTTGGGCCTGTGAGGTCTCGGAGAAGGGCGCTGCTCTGCAATATGACGTCATTCCAATTATTGCCGCGCAGCCTGATCAACACCGACGACCACCAAGCCGTGGTCGACCTGCGACTCAAGGATGGAAAGGGCAGCATCCTCAAAATCTTTATTGGTGCGCGTGTGCAGGGGTGGAGTGGTGGTGAATTTCCAATTTCTACCAGAGGAGACTCGAGGCACAGGGAGGCTGCGTTTGGGCATGTCATGGACAAATTCTGATATATTAAATACCTTTGGACAATGTTCTCCCAGGTCGAAGTGAGGCCGAGTCCATGCGGCATGCCAGGGGGGAAATCACAATGGTGCGGCGATCTGGTGCAGGGCGAGACCATCTTACTGCGGGGTGTCCTTTGACTGTCACTGCGACACCCTCCACAACGCCTCATCCTCCACACCGCGTCCATCAATCGCTCCCTTGCCAGTCCCGGCCAAACACACACGACGCCATGGCGGAGCTGATGAAGCTGCTCAAGTGCCGGGTGACCAGGGTCTGCATCACGGAGCTCCGGCGGCTGACCTACTACGCCCGCATGTTCCTCCTCTTGGACCGGAGCGTGTGGGAGGGCGGCGAGATCTCCATGGACATCCGGCCCTCGGACGCGCTGGGCGTGGCCCTCCGCCTGGGCGCCGGAATCTACGTGGATAAGGGCGTCGCCAGGGCCATGGCCAAGCCGCCGGAGCAGCGGTTCCCGGCGCTGCCGCCGCCCGCGCCGCCCGCGACGCCCGCGCACCCCACCGCCGCCCTGCCCGGGGTCACGCACATGCTGGCCCTGCCCCTGGGGCCGCTGTCCGACTCCCAGAAGCGCATCGTCCAGAGCTGCCAGGAGGAGGCGGCGCGCTTTGTGGACCCCACCACCTTTCACTGCCTGCTCCTGCAGCTGGCCGTCGCGGAGCAGCGATACGGCGATGCCGTCAAGTGCGTGGAGTGGTCTGAGGTGCAGATGATGATTATTATTGAGCTGGTAGAGATGTGTTTGATTGGACTAGTAGGTATTTTGTGACATTTTCGTCCCGCCAACCATCGCACGACGCTCCCACGCCCTTCTTTTGCAGATTGCAGAGCGTGATCGCCCGGCGATTCGCCACGCACTCGGGGGCCAGGGCGCTGGTGGCCATGCAGGCAGCCCTTTCTGATGGCCGATTCGAGGTGAGCAACGGGTGTCTTGATAGGAGCCTAGGCTTGGTGTGCTCGAGTATGAAGGCTCCTGAAGGTCGTCTTGGAGAACTCTTATGCAAAAGCAGACAACGTATCTCCAGCCCCTGGATGGGATACTAGAAAATGACCAATTCCTTCTCTGCCAACCTCCCAATCTCAGGAGGCGGTGTTCCACCGCGACGAGCTTCGGCAAAATCGCCTTCGGGACTTTCAACGCAGCGCGACGGGCATGATTGACCCCGAGGATGACGCGCACATCGCCAGCGACAGTGCCTTTGAGTGAGCGCGGGTGCCTGCTGACCTCGGCGCTGCTTCCGTGGCGAAAAAGAGCGTACCCGCAGAGACCTATAGATTCAGGTTGATCAGCTTTGTTGTAGCCGTGTGGGGCCGACCAGGTCGATGGAGGACATCCTTTCTTTTTGCTAGAGGATGCGCGGGGACATTTACCACCTTTAAGCCTCCCACCACCATCTTTGTACAATGCATGAACTCTTCATTTTGTTGTAGACTATCGACCGCTGTGCGCGACTGTGTGATGCTCGATGTACATGATTCCTTCTCCTGACAGGCTGTATTTTAGAGATTGTGTACGCCCCAGAGTCCACCTGGACAATGCGTCTATGAATTACCAGGGGCCAGTCAGAGATTCACATATGATACGGGGCAACATATTCGGCCCATCAAATCCGAATATCATCGAGGTAGCTACACCCCAAGCGTACTTCCCAGGGGACTCTGCTGCACCGAGGCCGCCGGAGAGGAGGCTGACGAGGTCCGCACGCTGCGCGCGCTGCTCGAACTGCGGCGCTGCGGCGTGCTTCTCCGCGCCGCCCACGGCGCCATTGCCAGCAGGAGGGCACGCAGCCCTAGACCCCGGTCGGCGGCGTCGGCGGCTAGGATGGTGTCCGCGACGGCGCAAGAAAGCGCGCGCAGGAGGGCGGCGCGGTGCTCCACGCTGGAGATGGCCTGGTGCCACTGGAGGAGCCGCAGCAGGCTGCCGGGGACCGCCTCAGTTGGACGGTCTGTGCGGCCCTTGCCCTCTGGCTCCATCGCGTGTGAGGCGGGCTGATCCCTGGCAGACCTGCCAGTCTTGCCGCCCTCCCGGGTGGCCGACACAAGACTCTGAAAGGCTCTACTCGCCCTTTCCATCTGCTTTTGCAGCAGGGCCTCGGCGCGGTCCCGATCCGAAAGCCTTTGCTCGAGCAGACTTGCCGAGCTCGCCAACTGCTCCTGAATGTGCTCCCTCTTGAGGCTTTGCTCTGCAGCCTGCGCTGCCGCGCTTTCCTCAGCGTCCTTTGCTTCCTGGGAGAGGCGAAGCGAGGTTTTTGAGATCAGGGTGATCACCACATCAGGAGGGATTGTGTGCTCTGGCCATAGTCCCCATCACGCGCACCCGCAGCTGCTCCAGCAGATTCCACACGGCTGCCCGCTGTGACTGTACCGATTCTGCCAATTGCTTGTTCGACTCGAGTCTGCAGAAGGAGAGGTTCGATCGAGGTGGTTTTGGCAACGGAGTAGCGAGTTTGTGAAGAGTACCTACAAAATATTACTTGGTGTCGTTGGGCTGGCTAGTGCTCGGACCTATAGCAACCGCCCATCCATACAAACTCCCCACCCCCTCGAAGCAATGGGCGCCTCACATGGCTTGGCTGGCCAATTCTTGGTTGGCGCTTTGGCCTTGCGCGATGGCGTCCTCCAGGGCAGCCACGCCCTGCCGAGCCGCCTCGATCTGCAGCGCCAGCTCCCGCTCGGCGGCCTGCTCCGCGGCGAGCTGGTCCTTCAGCGCCTGCACATGGGCCGCGTGGCGCTGCAGCGCGCTTTCCTCCCCCCCACGCGGCCCCCCGGCCCCGCTCCAGGTCCAGCCGCTGCTCCAGCCCCGACACCTGGAGCTGCAGGGCGCGCAGCTCGTGGAGCAGCGGGCGCAGCGTGGTCTGGCTTTGAGCCAGGTGCGCCTGGAGTTGGGCGACCCGCTGGGCGGCCTCCCGGAGCCTGTCCCGCGCGGCTCGCCTGGCCTCGTCGCTCGCCGCCCGTGCCATCTCCAGCCCTTCTTCGGACGAGAGCAGCTGTTGGGCGTTGGCGTGGGCGTGGAGGCGCCAGATCTCGAGCCTGATGAGGGCCCCCGCGGCGCGGCGCTGCGCGATCTGGAGGCTGGCCTCCAGGGCCACCAAACTCTGTAGCTCGGTCCGCAGCAGCGCCTCCTCCGCCTGGACGGCGTGCGCCTCGGCGTCTTTAGCCACCTGGGCGGAGCCGCGCTCCTGCTTCGCGCGTGAGGCGCCCTCGCTTGCGGCGCGCAGCGACCGCCGAGCGCCCTCCAGCTGCGCTTCCAGCGACCGCACCCCGGCCTCCAGCGCGCGCTCCGCCGACCGCGACGGCCGCTCCCTTTCGAGCGCCGACCTGGCTCGAGACTTGTCGAGCAGCGCGCGGTACAGCAGCGCTTCGTGCACGTGGAAGCGCTCCCGCGCCGCCGCGTACCTCGCCTTTGTCACCACGGCCTCTCCCGCCCGGGCAGCGTTTTCCGACTGCAGCCGCGCCTCTTCGCGATTGAGCGCTGCGAGCTCCTCGGCGAGCATCTGCAGGTCGAGTCTGGCAGCGCGCAATGCATTCGTTTGGTTCCTGAGCAGCGCCTGCTCGCGCGCGAGAGCCGTCCGAGGATCCTCTTCCTCCAGCGGCGCGGTCGCTTCGTCTGCCTGCTCCTGCGCCCTCAGCCGCTGCACGGCCCGCATTGCTGCCTCGGCCTCGGCCGCCGCCAGGCGCGCCGCGGCCTGCGCTGCCTCAAGTTCCCGGTTCACGTCCCCTAGCTCCCGGCGCGCTGAGGCCAACTGCGCCCTGACCGCGCCGCTCTCGCCCGCGGCGACCTCGGCTTCCGCTCGAGCGCGCCCGGCCGCCTCTGCCGCCCGGCTCCTGGCCAGCTCCGCCAGTTCGATCGCTCTTTCCGCGGCCCTCCCTCTGGCCTCTGCCGCCTGCCGCTGCGAGAGGGCGCGCGCCTCCTCTTTCCGTGCCTGCTGGGAGGCCAGCCGAGCGGCTTCCAGACCCCTTTTGGCGGCCTCCAGTCGCTCGCTTTCGCTGTCGCAGCGCTCCCGCTCTACCGCGTTTTGCTCCCCCAGCTCTGCGCACGTCCTGTGCGCCCCTTCATACTCTGCGAGCGCCCTGTCCAGCTCCAGCAGCGCAATCTGGTTATGTGGCGAGGAAAGTGGGGGGTAGGGAAAAGGATTTGTGCACATGATCGATGCTTTTGCGAGCCAGAGTCCTACGTGGGCACTCTTCCTCTCCATAATCACACCCTGCGAAAAGCAAAGCATGAGCCAGCATCTGGCAACAAACCCAGCTTGCCTTGGTTTCTTTTTGCTCATCCTCCAGCTGCCGCTCCAGCTCCGCCATGCGGCTCTCCGAGGCGTGCACCTGCAATTGCAGAGGCGATGGGTTGACCTCACTCAGCAAATCAGCGCACAGGAGGACATATGGGTGTGACCCTTGCCAACAGCTGTACGTGCCTCGTCTTGCAGGGCTTCTCTCTGTGCCGCCAGGGCTTTACGATCCGCCTCCACCTGCTTCCACTCCCTGTCCTTGACGAGCACCCTCCTTTCCAGGGCCAGTGCCTGCGCCTGCAGAGCGGCAGGCGGGGCGGTGTCGCCGATGGCAGCGGCCTTTTTATTTGCTAATAAAACATCTCTTTACCAGAAGACACGCTCCCGGAGGGCCCATGTATGCATGAAAGAAGCCAATCAAGCCATTCCAAGCCCACCTGCAATGCATTGCTGTGGTCGGCCGCCCTCTCACTGGCCACCACCAATTCCTGCAGCAGTTGGGCTTCGATGCGCTCTCTGGCCGCCAGCGCCTCCTGCTCCTTGCGCTGTCGCGCCAGCTGCGTCCCCGCTCGCTCCTCGGCAAAGCGAGTCACGTCCAGCAAGATCTTCTCAGCCTTGAGCTTTTCTGCCTTGCCGCTGACCTGGTCTTGGCAGGGCGCCATGCGCAAAACTTCACGCCGGATATAGATGTTCGCCCCCGTTTCTAGGCAACAACACTATCAACCAATCATTCACATACAGCCTTTATGTATCAGAGTCCCACGCACCTTTTGCTCCAGTGCAACAATAGCTCTCTGTGTTGACCGCGTGTGATCCTGGATGCTCCTGAGACCGGCTGCATCCTCCTCGGCCGCAAGCTTTTGCGCCCTCACCTGAGTCTCCAACTCCTATTTGTGGCACGGAACAATGAAAACATTTTATAATTACTTCATGTGTTCAAGGTAAGTCAGCATCAAGGGCAGATGGGCGCTCCATCGCAATTCCGAAGCAGATGTTTAGGGCTTGCCTGAATCTCGCGGGCCAGAGCTCTCGAGGCCTCGTCCGCAAAGGCCGGCAGCGCTTGCACAGGGGGTACATCGTGTTGCGATACCGGTAGACAAGTAGTAGTCATAATGGTGTTCACAGTGCTGCTGATCGTATCTGGGTGTTCTTCTGATCGGATGCGGCGGTCATTGGACCTCGCAAGAGCCGTCGCCGGTCAATTCTCGCGATGTCGACCCAGGTGCGGAATTAATGTCTGATCCAGCATCGTGCTCCGGATTCAGTAAATTAATGTAATAATTGTTGTCATCCGGCATGTGCCAAGGACATCGGGATCACAAAACGTTCTTTGTTTGATCTGTATCGAAGGCAGGATTACGGTCCGGTCACATCGACGACCGGACCTTCTGTGCGCGTCATTCTAGCGCCTACGTTTCGTCCGGTGCCTGGAACAGGTTATACCGCAGCGTCGCCAGTGTTTCCCTTCATAGATCTTGGCACTATCGAGTAGGATTTACTGTCAATAGTGCAAAGAAGGTGCGGCAATAGATCGTGCCTCTCACTTGGCTACTCCTCACCATGCACCCCATTTACTTTTGCCAATCTTCATTACAACTTTTCGAGGATTCTCAATTTGGCGCTCCTGGCTCGAGGGTTGGCATCCACCTCGTCCGCCAGAGGCACCAGCGGTTTCTTGGTGAGAATCTTCGCAACTTTGGCCGCGCTATCGCGCTGCGCATGGAGGAGCCAGCGGGGTGTCCCCCCGCCCAGCGCCTCCGGCTCCCACCCCAGCAGCGGCTCGCCCGCGGCGGCGCGGAACGCGCGCTTCACGATTCTGTCCTCCAGTGAGTGGAAGCTGATCACCGCCAGTCGGCCCCCCGGGCTGAGCCTGTCAATCAGGAGAGGCAGGGCGGCCTCCAGGCAGCGCAGCTCGCCATTGACGGCGATGCGCAGGGCCTGAAAGGTCTGCGTGGCGGGCGACCGGGTCGCCCGTTTTTTTCCTCGCGCCAAAGGCTTCTTATTGCGAAAGGAGCCGCCCCCCAGCAGTGCCGCCAGCGCCGCCGTCGAGATGATGGGTCCCTCTGCCTCGCGGTGCGCCACGATCCTGGCGAATGTGATTGGAAAGGGGGAATGAGGCACACAGATCGCGCATGTGCTTCAAAACATACAAAATGATTCTCCGCCTCATCAATGATGCCTCCACACGCGGCCATACCTCTGCGCCAGCGCACGCCAGCGAGGCTCCTCGCCGTACTCGCGGATGAGAGCCCCCAGGTCCCGCTCGCTCCAGCCGTTGACGATGTCGCTGGCGGCCAGGGCCCCGCCCGGGTCCATCCGCATGTCCAGGGGCCCGTCCCTCCCAAACGCAAAGCCGCGCCCAGCGGCGTCCAACTGCATGGAGGACATGCCCAGGTCCAGCAGCGCGCCGTCGACCGTCCACTCGGCGGCCGCCAGCGCCTGCGCGCCTGCGAGGAAGCTGCCGTGCAGCACCTGAGCGCTCTGTCTGGGGGTGCCGGCTTTGGTCGGCAGGTAGCCGCCTTCAGGGTCTGAACCTCGCCGCACGACCAGAGGAACTGACGCGGAGGCGAGCGCCGCCTCGGCCACGCTGTGAGCCGCCGGATCGAGGTCCGTGGCAAGGTACAGCTCGAGCTCCGGGTGTGCGCGCAGCAGCGCGGCAGCGTGCCCTCCGCCGCCCAGCGTGCCGTCGAAGAACCGACGCAGCAGCCGGCCATCAAACGCGCCCAGCACCTCACGCATCAGCACTGGCACGTGTGGAGGCGCTTCTCCGGGTGCTGCCACCCGCGAGGCCTCGGCCAGGGAGCTTGTCGGTTGTGGCGCCGTCGAGAACAACCGCCCACGCAGGCTCCGGCAGCGCGGTCTGGCCGGGGGAGCAACACGAAACACCCATCGCTGTCGACAAGTACCTTGAAGCAAGTTTGAGCCGGGACCCCTGGACTTGCCAGGGGAGGCATCGGGCACTTGCCCCGCCTCACTGCTGCTTCAGAGGAGCTCTTGGCTGGCTTGCCGCCCGCAGAGGCCCGCAGTAGGGCCACGATCCAAAAGGCCAGCGCCGCGATGTGCAGCAAGATCAGACCAAACACCACCGGTCCAAGCCCAAACCACCCTACACAAGAGGAGAGCAGCTGGGCATGAGTTGTCTGCAAGAGCGAGGCCTGGCGCTGGGTCGGGCCTCCCGATTTCTCCTCCTACCGTTCTCGTCATGCTTTCTGGGCACCCTCATGATGAAGAGATGCAGCGAGATAGACTATGAACGGGGCTAATCATTTTGTGGTGACAAGAGGGTGCATGCCCGCTTGGGGCCCTGCGCGCTCCCCGAGCGGGCTGCGAGTTTGAGACGAGGAAGCGATCCCGGAACCCTAAGATCAGCCCAGCGTAGTCAAGAGGCACGCATCGTGGCTGCATACCAGGTTTGCTCAGGCTAGAAATACCTTAGAAAAGCATTTTAAATGGTTCTCATCTGTTGAGACATCATGATTGTGCCTTGCGGCCCCCGACTGCGCTCCCAGCGGCCGGTCGGGGGCTGTTCGCTGGCGATCAGGCCTCGCCCACTGCATATTCTCGGGTCTTCGGGAGTCAGACCACACCAGCGGCACTCCAGGTTCACTGCAAGCGCATTGAGTAGCTCGTGGCGCTATCTTGGCGGGGCTATCAGGGGCCAAGTGGGCCGGAGATCAGCCGGCAGAGGAAGCCTTTGCGGATGGCTTGGCCCAGGAATTGGCGGCGCCAAGCATCAGTGCCCAGCGGGCGCCACCAGCCTCGGCAGAGGGGCGCTCCGTCCTCTCTCGATCAGTGATGGCCACGTGGGCCGATTGCAGGCAGGTAAATCATGCAGATTTAGAGGACTGGGTCCACAAAGGAAGCTATGAAGTGGAAAGTTCCCTGGAAGTGCTCACTGGTGAGTTGCTGGAGGGGGTGGCCAGGCTTGCAAGTGTACGCTTCATGCCTGATCGCCAGATTGTGACGAAGCCATCACACGCCCAGGAGTGAACCTCATTTGGCGCATTCCATGCTCTCCTGAAAGCAATCCTCAGCATGTGCCCTTGCCGACATCAAACTCGCAGAGAGGATTTTGCTCCTGCTTTCCATTAGCCTGGTAGTCATATGTTCAGGCTTCCTGTACATCAAAATGGGTACGTGCCGTGCAGGAAGCCTTGCAATGGTGGGAAGGCCCAATTGTCACGGGCCCTGATGGCACTGAAGTGCCTGGCCCACACAGTCTGTGCATTATTGTGCTGCAGGGAACCTGCAGAGGCGCCAGGTGGCAGTGCAAACTGGAGGACACGGCTTGGTCACCCAGGAGTCTTCGGAGCATTTGATTCCGGAAGATGCACGCAGGACCCAGCTCCCTGCGGGACAGCTGGTCGATCCTAAAGAGAGCCCACACGCAAGTATCAGTCCTTTGCATGCCGGATTCGCTGCGCCGCCACGGGAGTCGCTGCCTAGCCTCGGAACAGACGGGTCAGACCCGGATGCGACTATTAACCCGGCGTATCCAATGTGCGAGGAAGACTCCAAAGCGTCGAGCGTCGCCGCTCCAGAGACGATCGCCTACGACCGCGCAGCCCAGGCCGCACGGCGCGCGCGCCTCGCGAGGATGGAGGCGGTCAGCGCACGGGAGGAGGCGCGTCAGGCCCGCATCTCCGCCATCCAGACGCGGCTCCTGACCCTCCACCACCACCATGCGCTACCAGCGCCCCTCGCCTGGCTCATCGCGGCGGTCCTCTGGGCGGTGCACTGCCTCGGTGCGGCCCTCGCTGGCCTGCGGCGCCTCGGGGCCGCCGCGCTGGCCGCCTTGGCTCGCGGGGGCCCGCCGCCGACAACCTGACCCAATTTATACTTCTTCTTCTCTCCTATTGTGCGCCAGCCAGTTTGGATACGATACATGTTTCATATTCGTCTCAACGATCAAGAATGAAATGTGTGCGTCAGTCCCAGCCTCAAGAGGGCTCAGGCGCAGGCAAAGTCGGCGCCGGGGAGCCCGTTTGCGCGGAACAGGCAGCCCTGGAGCAGCACCCCCACGGCGTCGGCCAGCGCGATGCCCGTGGAGTCGGCCAGCGAGGCGGCCGCCATGGAGAACTCGCGGTGCCCCGGGCTCCACGCGCGCGGCCAGGAGGGCAAAGGCGTTGACGTAGACCGCGCCGCCCAGCAGCCCGGTCGCGAAGCAGGGCGCCAGCAGGGACCAGCCGTACCACCAGTGCGCCACGGCGTCCTGCACGAAAAAGGCCAGCAGCAGCGCCTGCAGGCCGGGCATGGCCCACAGCGTCCGCATGCCCGGCCGCCAGACCATGCCGCTCGACCGGCTCACAAACACGCCCGCCTGGTAGCACCAGTTGGCGTAGATGTAAAACCGGTGCCGCGCCTCTGGGTCCGTCACCGGGAAACCTATTGATTGAGGTGGTTGAGTTGTGGGGGTGAGGACGGGGGGCGCGGACAGACGCATAGTAGACACGTCGCGCTCTCCTCCCCAGCACTCCTCCAGCAACTAGCCACTATCCACATACACGATGAGAAACCCTCGTCCACGTACCAATGGCCGTCCACGCGCCCGCCTGCATCGAGTACTCGGCAAAGTAGACGACAAAGAGGGGCACGGTAAAAGGCCAGAGCGAGAGGGACAGCCGCAGTCGCTCGCGTGCCGTCAGGCTCGCCGAGGGGCCCGGCTGCTCCTGGATGCGGAGCGCCTGGCTCGGTCGAGCGGCGGAAGGAGCTCGCGAGCAGGGGTGTCCCCTCCCGCGCCGGCGGGGGGGCTCGCGGCTCTGCTGTCAACTCAGCCGACGGCGCCTGGGCCAGCGCTGCGCGGCGGCCGCTCTCCGAGCGGGGCAGGTCGCTGGCCCGGCCGCTCGGCCTGGTCAGCGCCACACGCTCCGCATCGCTGCTGCCCTCCTCATCATCATCCAGCATCTCTGGCGCAACGCTGAGCTTGGCGAGCCGCGTGGGCCGCGGCAACAAAAGAAAATACGTCGCCAGCCAGCCGATGGCCAGGGAATTGGCCAGCAGCAGCGTCGCTCGAAAGGACAGGCCGGCCCACATGTGCAGCGCCGCGACCCAGGCGTACCCCGCGATCCCGGCAAACCCCGTCCCGCTGCTCCACAGCGTGAGGGGGCCTCGCCGCGGCCCGTACCGCGTGGTGAGGGCCAGGCAGCTGGCCTCGCCGAGCCCTCCCTGCGAGGGTGGAGAGCGTATCATTAGTTGTATCCCCTGTTCTGCAATCTCCCGGCATTCGGTACATGAGCAGGCCTGCCTTGTGGCGGAGCGGCACCTACAGCGAGTCCACAAGAACCACCAAAGCCCACGCCACCAACACGCCCCCCCCGTGCCTGGAAGGAGGCCAGGGCGACGCCCAGGAGCTGGAGCGGGCGCGAGGAGGACAGCGCCACGATGCAGAACGAGCCAGTCATCAGAGCGGCGGCCGCGCCGATTCGGATGGGGTAGCCCACCATGTGGAACCAGTAAGGCCCGGAGGCCTTCACCAGGATGGCTGGCCCCACGGCTGCCAGGTAGACCAGCCCCACTGCAGCCGCAGAGATGCTGTTGGCTCCCGCCAACATGATGACATAGCCTGCAGGGGTGGGGTGAGTGGGCGCCATGTGACTGCACGACCGCATCCCTTCTGGGCGACTGATGGCCGGTAGCCGCTTGAGCACGCGGAGGTTCAGGTCCACGCACCGCCGCGATCAGCCCGCGCGACATCGACAGACTCGTGCAAACCCACTTACTGATGTTATTGAAGAGGCCAAGCAGGCCAAAAGCTGCCATGACCCGGATCTCGCTCCGGGAGAACCGGGGGGTGGACCCCATCCCTCCTTCCGCGATGCAGCAAGCTCAGCGCGTGTGGGTGCATGGCAAAGGTGTCATGTCGCGCTATGAGTTTGCTGGTTACAATGGCACATTCTGGTGTCGAGATCATCCGGGCTGTGAATGAACTGACACGACACGAGCCGCGGAACCAGACCCGAATCTCGCCTTTCAAAAATCCAAGGAGGAGAGGCCCGGCCTTTTACACGCGAATCTCAAGCATTATTGGAGGGACGGGGCACCAGGGACAAGGATCGGTCAGCGAAAAGCTCGATGGAAAGGAACGCTCAAACACACGAGGGGAGAAAGGGAGAGGTGGTTTGCATGGGGCGGCAACAGGCGCGGTGACAGGCCTCATAGTGAACATGGTCATAGCAGCGGCTCATTCAGCCTTGCCGTTGACGCTCTTGCGCCGCGGGGTCTTCTTGACGGAGCTGGGCGTGCCAGCGTACGCCACCTCGTCGCCGCTGATTCCATTCTGGGCGGCGGCGGCCGTTTGACTCCGAGTGACGGGCTTGTGCGTCGTGGCCAGCGCGGGCGGCGTCTTGCCCTTGGGCTCCGGGATCAACGTGATCTGCGAGTGAGCCAGAGAGAAAAAGGTTGTGCGGCATTCATGGATAGGTTACGTGCACAAGCACCCTCGCCCGTATACCATTCTTGTAGTCGCCACGCGCTGCCTCATATTTTCAAGCGACGTCCAAGCGCAACCCCTCTCACCTTGTGCAGCAGCTTGCCGAGGGCCCGGGTGTAGTCGAGGGGGATGCCAAAGAGGCAGGCGGACAGGGTCTGGCCCACGAAGAAGATCGTGATCAGGCCCAGGGACTCGCGGCTGGTCAGCAGCCCGTAGCGGTGCACCGACAGCCAGTGGAAGATGGACATGAAGAGCCCGGAGCGCAGAGAGTACGTGGGTGCGCCCAGCTCCGAGACGCTGCGGCTGTAGCCGGCGCCGATGTCGATGGCGTCCACGATCATGCCGCCGCCGCAGGAGCCAATGACGCCCATGATGAGGGCCGTGATGTTGTTACCCGGGTGCGACGCCATTATGTAATCCACGCGCTGGGCGATGATGCCCGCACGCAGGATGGCCAGCGACAGCTGCTTGCGGGGAATCGGCGTGACAGTCAGCGGCACATGCGGTGCTGCCCTGGGACGGCACGCGGCTGTGATTCTGCACACCCTACGCGGGACAACTCCCCAATAATTTTTTAACCCCCGACCCCAAGCTGGCCCAGCCTCAGAAATAAATTGCCCTTACCATGCAGAGCGCCGAGAATGCCTTGACCTTCCAGAGCTTCCACACGATGTTGCCGGGGGAGTAGTTGAGGGCCCACCAGCACAGACCCCAAATGATCATCACCATGTCGCCAGCAAACCAGATGGGCGGGACGTGCTCTGGATCCTGCGCAAGGCACAGGCGACTGATTTTCAAAAACTGTCCGATCAGTTGATTGTGAGCCTGACACCCTGAGACCAGACATCCCACAATCACCCCGCAGCCAGGGGGCCTCCCCCGAAGGCAGTGGCGTGCGGGCCTGCCGAAAGGTCGCACCCACCTGGATCAGCAGCGCCGACAGGGTTCCACCCCCAAAGGAAATGATGAAGCCCGCCAGGTTGTCGATGAGGTACCTATCGCCATACTTGCCCTTGGTGAAACTGGCGCACGCGAAACTGTGGCCCACCAGGAGGATCACGAGCGGGACAGAGTTGAAGGTGTCGGTGGCTTGGCCGAGGAAGGCGCGGACTTCCCTCGGGACCTTCATCATGTCCCTGGTCCTACAAACGGCCCGATGCGCGGTCCAGACACCGAGTACGACGTTTGAAAGTGTGTGGAGGGGTCGGCATCGCGAGGCTTTGGGATAATGCCGTCCGCCGTGGCCTGTCCCGGCTGGCAGGAAAATCTCATGGTCCGCGTCAACTCAATCGCGATCGGATGGCTCGATCATATTACAGATATGGATGGGGGCTGTCGGCACCCGCACGCGGCGTCAATTCTGTCAATTGATGTGTTTCGAGTCCAGTCTTGAGGTCAAGACGCGGCGATGTCATCATGTCAAGCCCGTCCTCTGCGTACAGGGGTGAGACAGGGGGTGAGAGGGGCGATGCAGTAACGTGCCCTTGGCAATGCCCCTCCAATACCCCTTGACTCGCAAACATTCCAGCACCCACCTGTCATAAGAGACTGGGGTCTAAAAAAACCGGGAGAGTCCGGCGAAAAACGCAAGGTGGCTCTTCGTAGTGGCGTCTGGCCTTGAGCGTCGTCACTCGGGCTGCAGCTGCTCTCGGATAGGCGGTGCAGCGGCGTCGAGTGGGGGCCCAGCGGCGCCCCTTTTCTTTTCGTTGCCTGCGCTGCTTTTGACTGCGCTGTCCGCAGGCAGCCGCGGGGAGGACACGCCCTGCAAGACCTGGAGGCAAAAGGCATCACTCTCTCTGCGAGCAACCTCGGGGCTTGCGGGCAGGGCAGCCATTTGGCCCATGATATTCAAGGATTTGGCTCTCTGCATTTTATAGTAAGAGAAATGGAGTCGGTTGGGTGAGGCCATCGTAGCAAGTGCGTGCGGTAAGGTTTTGGTGACTATTAAGACTGGGAGGCTGTTGCAAGGCATGCCCGCGCGATCCCCAGACCAAAGAAGAGCCTAGAATATAATACTTTCATCCATGATCAAAAAATGACAGGCCAAAATCCTTCCATAAGAATTTCCAAACCTTGTATTCTCGTTGTTCTTCTGCGGCTAGCCAGGCGCACCGGCGCCGGAGCTGCTTAGCTATCTCGTCCATGAGCACCCGCGGGCATGAGCTCAGTATCTGCGGGACAGGCGCTTTACCGCTGGGACCGTCGCATACCGAGCGGCAGTACCCGACCTCCAAACCTCGCACAGATCCACACAGCCCAATACTCTCCAAAACCTACTTTATGGTACATTTTGAAAGACTTTGGGTCATCGCATTGGCGGATGTATTGCTGCACCTCGCTCAGCCTGGACAGGGAGGTGCCCCGTAAAGGAGGGGCTCGGCTCACGAGCGACTGAAAGCTGGGGAAGCGGAAAAGCCCCCGCGACGTCCTCGCTCATTTGCAAAAGCTCCATTTTAGGCCCTGTGTCCTCCAGACCATCGGGCCCTGCGGTGGAAAAGGGGGGTTGCTCAATGCACGTGCAGTGTCTTCAAGCTTGCCCCACCGACACGCCCCCCGGTTCGAGCATGGCATTTTCAAATGCCACTCACGCAGCATGGCGACACTTGCGCGGCCCGCCTCTATGCAGCACTACACGCCACTGCGAGAGGATTTGCTGCGTCCGATTGCCCTTTAGGGCTAGCTTGGCCGCATGACTGCCGCTAGCGCACCCCCCTCGGCTCCAGTGGGTTTCCGGGTCTGCGCAGCTCAGGAAGCTTTTCGGGTCTCGTCTGAACTCGAAACAAGTGTGTTTCAGACTGGACTCGATTCTGAGCGGGTCGTTACAGCGTTTGCTTCCAATCGAGTTTCGACCAAGTTTGAGTTTCAAGCTTGCTCCACAAGAAAGGCCGCCCTGCATCTGAAAAGGTCAAGCCGAGATCCCGTGATCAGGGAAGTGAGGCACCGGCCCCGCCGGGCGGTCACAGAACGCTCAATTCATTGCAGGGCCGTCTTTTCCTGTCAATATATTAGGACATGGAAAGTTTCGGAGCTTGAGTGGTCTTGCAGCTGAGCTGGTGACATCGGGAAATGCGAATGTGGATTTTCTTGTCTCTTGGAACAGCCAAACTGTGGTATAGAGCCCAGGCTCATTACCAGACGAGCACGCACTCGTGTTACATTAAATGATAAATCCACGAACCAAGGGAGAACACAGTCGCTGCATGAGGGAATATGACAATTATTGGGCCAATGGATTGGCGTGGATGGTCACACCCTTTAGCGTAATCTCCTGAAGGGGCCGGTCTCCGGGGCCCACAGGCACCTTTTCCATTCTATCTAGGGTGTCGAGGCCATCAATGACCTGTCCAAACACCGTATACTTGCCTGTTGAGAGAGGGGGAATTGGATCTGTCATTGCTGGTCTGCATGTGTAGAATATCAGGCACACATTTGCCTTTGAAAGTCACGCTCCACCCCTTTGGCGCACCGTTTAGGTGCGCGTGTGCTTTGTAGGTGATGAAGAACTGGGATCCGTTGGTGTCGGGGCCCGAGTTGGCCATGGAGAGCGTGCCCCGCTTGTTGTGCTTCAAGGTCTCCACCAGCTCATCGGGAAATTTGCCATTCTGCGTCTTGTAGATGCTCCGGCCACCCTTGCCAGTGCCAGTTGGGTCGCCGCCCTGGACCATAAACCCCTTGATGTTGCGGTGGAAGATGGTGCCGTCGTAGTACCCGCTCGCCGCCAGCGCCAGGAAGTTTTCGCACGTCCGGGGGCACTCGCCGCACGCCAGCTCCAGCTTCACATCGCCCAGGGATGTGTGCAGGGTCAAGGCCTGTGCGGATAGGGAAGTAGATTTTGTATAAATACTTGAATTGCCTTGTATGAGGGATGCCAATGTGCTGCAGCACCGCTCCGTCAGTGCAAAGCCCGGACACTGCGCACCATGCTGGGCCGAAACCTCAAGCCGAGTTGGCAAAATGCACCCTCGTCCGACCACAAGCTCCGGGCATTTCTTGGATTTTATTTCGCGAAATATTATTGTAACAGCAGAGGAATTACATGTGTGCGTCTATTGTGGGGAGTCCTGCAGGAATACGGAGTTTGATGACAATGCCTGATACGCAAAGTGATCTCAGTGGGAGCCAGAACGACTACCGTAAGGGTGGTCGTTCTCAAATACCCCTTCTTTAAACTACTTGATTGGCCTTAGCCCAAATATGGCAAGACTAAACGTGGATGGATCTCAAACATGACAGTATTCCGGTGGAAACCTGACAATTGTTGTAGTGCTCATTTTGAGGTAGTGGGCGTGGGGTCTCAACTGAGTCAGGTCGCAGGCTCAAGCATGTGAAACATTGTGCACTAATTGCTTTGGATAGACTGATCGCGCATTTCGTGATACCGGTTCTCACAAGTAGGCTGAACCTCTTATTTGGGCTTGATGCTCTGTGCCTGGGAGGGTTTCTTTGTAAACAAAGCCTATGGCAGCCAACTGTGCTTGGGCCGTGCATCGCTCAAGAGCATTGACTAAAGCTCTACTTACTATTTCCACACCTCCCTCGTAGGTGGTGACGATCAGAAAGTCTGTCATCTGCAGACACAAGAGCTTCCATTTACAAAAATATTGTTGCCCCACCTCCATTCCCTTCCCTTCTATGGGGGGACGCGGCTGAGCTCAGCATGGTCGTAGAGCAGTACCCTGTAGTACCGCGCAAGGCCGCGTGCTCGGATGCGGGACCCCTACATACGAAAGTCTGCGGGCGATCCCATTCATTTTTAGGCTTATACCCGGATCTGAACCAAGCCGAAGCTCCATTCATACTTGTTGAACAATACTTTAGCGAGCGGACAGGTTGATCTGCCCTGCATTTGTCGTGTTTTGCGAATCCGCACCTCGACCAGGGTTTTCCGCTCCTCACGTCGCACCATGCAAGCCTCCAAGTCGCTGTCGCTGGCCTCCAAGCTGTCCCTGGGACGCTCTGGGATTAATGTGGCCCGCTGCATGGCCCGTCGGGGCATGGCCGGCCACACTGATGCCCTGGACCCCGCTCCGACTGCCCGTCAGCAGGAGGTGCGCGTGTGTGGCGCAAGCCGGGTCGTGGTCGTATGTTGGTTGTGTGGCTGGAATTAGAGAGGTTTAGATCTGGTTGGTGACCCTGTTCCGGAACTTGGCTGGATTCTCGGGTCTCGCGACATTTCGTTCCGTCAGCAAGTGCTCGCTCAGATCGTTCCGGTCGACCGTGCTCCGTCACGTTTCGTTTCGTGCCGACTGCGCCTGTCCGGGCCGAGCCGAGCTTTGTTTTCGATTTGGTTCTTTGGAGTGCTGAGAGTGCATTGCTCGCTCATTGAGAGCGCAATCCTTGCCGAGCTGGCTCGCGGAGATGTGTAGATCTTTGTTTGTGGGGAACGTCTCTCTCCATGCTTCCTTTTGTGTGGCGGCCAAAAGCCGATACATGCCATCCGATTAACAGTACTGCTTTGTCTGCGCTCGCTCCATCTTGCCAAGTCTCTTGCCCAGCATGAGTCCTTCTAAAGGATTGTTCTTCTGCATGCTTATCAGATACTGACTCAACAACACTCCCCCCACCACTGATACCCCTCCCCAGTTCCTGGACCTGGAGGACAAGTACGGCGCGCACAACTACGCGCCCATCCCCGTGGTGCTGACGCGCGGCGAGGGCGTGTTTGCCTGGGACATCGAGGGCAAGCGCTACTACGACTTCCTGTCTGGCTACTCGGCGCTGAACCAGGGGCACTGCCACCCCAAGATCATCGGCGCGCTGGTGGACCAGGCGCAGAAGCTGACGCTGACGAGCCGCGCCTTTTTCAACGACTGCCTGGGCGAGTACGAGGAGTACATTACGCAGCTGCTGGGCTTTGACAAGGTGCTGCCCATGAACACGGGCGTGGAGGGCGGCGAGACCGCGCTCAAGCTGGTGCGCCGCTGGGGCTACACCGTCAAGGGCGTGCCGAACAACCAGGCCAAGGTGCTGTACGCGCGCGAGAACTTTTGGGGCCGCACGACCGCGGCCATTAGCTCGTCCACCGACCCCGAGAGCTACGAGGGCTTTGGGCCCTACATGCCCGGGCTGGACATCATCCCCTACAACGACATCCCGGCCCTCGAGGCCGCGCTGGAGGCGGACCCCAACATCGTGGCCTTCATGGTGGAGCCCATCCAGGGCGAGGCGGGCGTGGTCATCCCGGACGCGGATTACCTGACCCGCGCCAAGGAGGTGCTGCACAGGCACAACGCGCTGCTGATCGCGGACGAGGTGCAGACGGGGCTCTGCCGCACGGGCAAGATGCTGGCGGTGCAGCACGAGGGCGTCAAGCCGGACGTGCTCATCCTGGGCAAGGCGCTGTCGGGCGGGACCATGCCCATCTCGGCCGTGCTGGCCGACGACGACGTGATGCTGACCATCAAGCGCGGGCAGCACGGGTCCACCTTTGGCGGCAACCCGCTGGCGGCCAAGGTCGCCAAGGCCTCGCTGGAGGTGCTGGTCGAGGAGAAGCTGGCCGAGAACGCGGAGCGCATGGGCAACCTCTTCCGCCAGCGCCTGCGCGACGTGGACAGCCCGCTCGTCTCCGAGGTGCGCGGCCGCGGCCTGCTCAACGCCATCGTCATCGATGAGAGCAAGGGCACCGGCGCCTGGGACCTCTGCCTCGACCTCGCGCGCCGCGGCTTCCTCACCAAGCCCACGCACGGCAACATCATCCGCCTCGCGCCGCCGCTCACCATCTCCGAGGAGCAGATCCACGAGGCCTCCGACATCCTCGAGAAGGCCATCCTCGACCACACCAAGGCCTGAAGATAACAAGGGATGGGAGTAGGTGGAGAGAGAGGAGGATTAGGTTCTTTTGGAAGGCTGGAGGCCTTGAAGACTAGCCTCCTCCCCATACGTACTTCCTCTGCTGCTTTGTTGGACACAAGAATAGTTTGTTCCTCGTGCTGAGCGGTCGCCACCCCTGGTCCTGCCACCCAGAGGTGCCTTTTTGAGATTATACTGCGTGAGCCTTTCTTTGTGTGTTGTACCGCGGCCGTGTACATATAGCAGCGGCAAAGGGATGAGAGATTTTTTTCTAAAGAGAGAGAGGCTTATGAAAAAAATTGTAGGCATAATAAAGCGATGCCCATCAACACACAATTCAGTCGTCGCCGCCTCACTGCCAGTCGTCGGCGCTGTGGCGGGGCGCGGGGCGCCAGGCGGTCTCGCCGCCGGGGCCGTCGAGCAGCTGGATGCCCCGCGCCGCGAGGTCCGAGCGGACCGCATCGGCCGCCGCGTAGTCGCGGCGGCCGCGGCACTCGTTGCGCCGCGCGATGGCCCGCGCCACGTCGGTCTCGGTCAGCCCGGCGCGGGCCAGGCTCAGTTCGCGCACGGCCACCAGCGTCGCGGCGGGGCCGCCCACGTCGAGGCCCAGCGTGCGCAGGGCCTGGCGCACGCCGGCGTACCGCTCGCGCAGCGCGCACGCGCGGTTGGGCGCGCGGCGGCCGCGCCGCGTCGTCAGCAGCTCGTTCAGCTCCCGCAGCGGCGTGGAAAGCGCGGCCAGCGCGCCGGGGGTGTTCAGATCGTCGCGCAGGCAGGCCGTGACTTCCTGCACAAACGCAGGCTCCGTCTGCGTGGGCGGGAGCTGCGACCCGGGGCCGCTGGCTTCGAGCTCCCGCTCAACGTCCACCAGCGTCTGAAACGCGTAGCAGAGCCGGTCGCTTGCCTGCGAGAGAGGGTGGGGTTGCCGATGTCATTGGTGCGCTCGAGCCACGCTCATTTCAACCCACTACTACTCAGCGCATCTCCCCCTCACAAAACCCCCACCTGGTCAAGGGCCGAGGAGGTAAAGTTGAGCGGGGCGCGATAGTGCGTACCCAGCAGCATCCACCGCAGCGCCAGGGGGTGGACGTCGGTCAAGACATCGCGGATGGTGAAAAAGTTGCCCAGAGACTTGCTCATTTTCTCGCTTTCCACGTTCACAAAGCCATTGTGCACCCAGAAGCGCGCGAGCCGCGCTGGGGCCTGGGCTGGCTCGGGCTGCTCGTGCCTATCTGAGCCGCCCAGCTGTTGATCGTCGCCTGCATGGCCGCTGTGTGCCCCATCCGCAGACTCTCCGCAGCAGTCGCAGGCCGCCAGACTCTGGGCCACCTCATTCTCGTGGTGGGGGAACACCAGATCTCTGCAATGGAAATGGACGCCGCGAATTGTCAAGAAGGCTCTTAATCTAAGCTCTTTAGAATGCACTCTCCCCGCCAGACGCACGCTCCATCTCACCTGCCGCCGCCGTGCAGATCGATCGCGCCCTTTCCCGGGAAGGCCCGCTGAATCATGGCGCTACACTCGATGTGCCAGCCCGGCCGGCCGGCGCCCCAGGGCGAGTCCCAACACGGCTCCCCCGGTTTGGCTGCCTTCCAGAGCGCAAAATCCGCCGCGCCGCGCTTTCTTGGGTCCACATCCACCCGCTCCCCGGCCCGGTTGTCCTCCTGTCAGCGCATGGAGAGAGGAGTTTGGCAAGGGTGGATCTTGCTGTCATCATTCATTCCGAACGTAGCTCAAACGCGCACAGACAACAGCACAGAGCGCTCGATCCACATCCCGTCAGAATCGCAAAGATCTCTTCGTGCCTGCTTGCGACCGGAGAGCTGGCCATAGGCAGGGAACGTGGCGACTTCAAAATAGACGTCTCCCTCGACGACGTAGGCGTGTCCATTTCTGAGGGAGTCGAATTGTGAAGAAACGGGTGGGTCCCTGCTATTGTTTCTGGTGCCTTGAAACCAGCTTGATCAACAAACACTCCCCCCCCTGCGGCAGAGCATGGCCACGGGCATACCGGATGATGCTCTGGATCATGGAGATGATGTCTGCAATGTGCTCAGAGGCCTTGGGCTCCAGCGTCGGGGGCAGGCAATTGAGCGCCGCCTGCGCAGAGGTGGAGAGGAGCGGTGACTAGGCAGACGCAAGGGGTTCCGGACCAAGATCGACTCCTGAGCTCTCCGCTTGATAACATGCCTGGTTTGCCTTCAACACCATACCATGTCCTCGTGAAAGGCCTGGATGAATTTTGCCGTCAGCTCCGTCCACGGAATGCCGCTCTCGTTGGCCCTCCTGATTATCTTGTCATCAATGTCTGGTGCAAGGGGCAGCCAAAAGGGTAGTTTGTCCAGCATGGCAGTACCAATTGAGCATGCACCTGAGATTCATCAGGCACCCGCTCTGGCACATATTATCCCGCGATCCTGTAATTATCCTACCTGTAAAGTTGCGGACGTAGCGCACATCGTGCCCGGCTTCCGTGAGCACTCGCACCAGCGTATCAAAAGCCACGTACACGCGTGCATGCCCTGCGATGCGATGCGGTGGGACAGATATGCGGCCTTCTAAGAGCATGTGCTCCATCACCAAAAGCGGTTTCTCGGTAGCATCCCTGCACGCCGCCATGAAGCGCAGCTCCCCCCCACCCCACCCACGTACGTACCGATGTGGCTCAAGTCGTAGACGGTCACGCCACAGACGTACATGTTGACGGGGCCGGCAGGGTCCAGGGGCGCAAAGCGCTCCTTGCGCCTGGAGGCTGTGTTGAAGAGCTGCAGAGGGCCAGCCGCAGACATGGGTGCTCTTGCGTGCGGCGTCGACCTCACTCCTCGCGCATAGAGCTTCCAATGGTCGCATCTGGGCGCCGAGTGGTGCCCTCCTCGCCAAATCTCAGTCGCGCATCTCGTCCACTGGCCAGGCCAGGGCCTGGCCTGCCGCAGCACTCTCGCGCTGGACCCCCACGGCACCAAAACCATAGTAGAAATGGATTTACGTGCTTTTCAATATACTGCAAGATGCATTTAATTGAACTGCCAACGCCTCGATCACAAGACCTCAGGCTAGCCTCGCCGTGTCGAACAGAGTTGTCGCCACGCAGGCTCGTTTCTGCCCGGCCCAGTGGACCAGCATCAACTTGATGTTGACCAACAACAAATGCAGGGCAATTAGTGATAATTGCACTCGATTAAGAAACGCACATGCAGTCCTCTTGATGCGTGGGAGCTCTGTGCATCTCGGTGATGGAGATCCACCCACCTCGCATGCAAACACGCAAAAAACCATGTTGAAGTGGTGTGATCTCTCAGGGCGAGGCGCCGGATCCGCTTCGAATAATATTGCCCCGTGGGAAGCTGCAGCCCTAAACACGGAGTTGAATGACCTTGAATGCGCTCGAGTGATCTGCAGGGAAAGGAGAGTTTGATTTGTGTGCACTTCATTCTGTCCCTGGCGGGCCCTCGTCGTGTTGTCTGAGTGTTGGCGCTGACGGGTCATAGGACCCTCTGTCCGCGCCATGCCGGGCTCTGCAGAGGTCGACTGGGCGCGGTATGTGGCTGTAAAAGTGCAGTGGATTTATAATGCATTGACTGTGGCCCTGCAACGTGGGTGCTGTCGTTCGAGGGCCTCGACCATTTGTCAACCCAACCCCGCTCCTCTGCTGCCGCGGTGCAGGCTGGACAAGACCAAATTCATCATGCTGGGAGGCGGTCTATTCTCGGTACGCGCGTGCGAGACCATGAGATATGTATGCACGGGCTTTTAATTGATGTGGCCTTGGTTTGTGTTCTCTGGAATGTGGAGCAGACTGGTGTCGATAGGTCTTTACCCTTTCCGCGACCGGTGCAGGGTCTCACGCTGTGCCTCTACCCAGTTTCTGCCGTCAAGACCCGCCAAATGGCGCTTGAAGGCGCTCCTCGGGGGATCAAGGTGAGTGTAGGTCGGCCAAAGGTTTGAGTAACGTGACTGGTTTGTGGAGTCGGGGCATGTGGTGTCCTAGAGGAGCTGTCAAGAGTGAATGCCTTGAAGCAAACATCCGTAACCCTATTCCTGAAATCGCAGGGTGCCATGTGGACGGCCCGGAATGTGGTGGGGTCAGAGGGCATTCGCGGCCTCTACGCCGGCTTTGGGACGGTCATCTGTGGCATGGTGCCAGCCCGCCTGGTGCGTGGGGTTTCGTGAGAAAGAAGAAATGTGCATGGGAAGCTCAAGCGCTTCTATGTGTATTAAAGGTGCACTATTCTATCACCCCCCCCCCCAGGTCTACATGATGAGCCTGGAGCTTTCCAAATCGACGGTGCGCCGCGCGCTGGAGCCGTTTGACCTGCCCGGGGCCTCGGTGGCGGGCGCGGCCAACCTGGTGGGCGGCGCCATGGCCTCGCTTTCTTCGCATGTGATCACGGTGCCGCTGGACGTCGTGGCGCAGCGCCAGATGATCCGGACAGGGCAGCAGCGCGAGCTGGCGGCGGCCGGCCAGCGCGCCGCGGCGCTTGTCAAGCCCGGGGGCCTGGCCATGGCCAGGCACATCCTGGAGACGGAGGGCTTCCGGGGGTATGTACCGCGGCCTGGGCGCGAGCATCGCGACCTACGTGCCGACCTCGGGCATCTGGTGGGCGAGCTACGGCGTCTGGCAGAGCGTCATCTGGGAGGCGCTGGAGGGCGGCGCGGAGAAGGGGGCCCAGCGCAGCGACGGCCGCGTCATCGCGGTGCAGACGGCGTCGGGCGTGCTGTCCGGCTGCTCCGCCGCGGCGCTGACCAATCCCCTGGACGTCATCAAGACGCGGATACAGACGCGGCGGGCGGAGCCGGGTCTGCGCCAGCTGGGCTGGACGGCGACGGCCGTCCAGCTGGCGGAGCGCGAGGGCTGGCGCGGCTTCTACCGAGGCGTGGCGCCCCGCATGTTCAGCTCCTCCCTCTGGGGCACGGCCATGGTCTCGGCCTACGAATTTTTGAAACGGGTCTGCGTCCTGCCGCCGGAGCAAGTGGCCCAATAGGGCGCGATGACACGAGGAGGCGAGCGAGCGCATGGCGCTCAGTTGTCGGATTTGCTGCGCTTGCCCTGGCTAAAGAATGCGCGGCTCCTTGTTTCTCGTTAGCAGTCCTTCATAATCTATTGTATTTTTTGTAAGTATTGGCAACGTGGGCAGTTGGCCTTTCATGGCTGAGGAGCATCCCTGTCTGCCACCCATGTCCCTCGCTTCTAGTATGCTGTACAGCATCTCATGTCGTCTACAATGGAAACATGCAGACATTTGCGGGACCTGGAATGTCGAGATAATATGAATCGGTAATTGTTAGGCCAAGGTAGTCAATCATGCACGCGCCCGTACCCATTCATTACGATGGACCCATGGACTTGGGTGAGGGGACGGACGCATGGCAGTGCGGGCGCGGGTGTCGTCATCGCAATGCTCGCATGCCCATTCGCCGGCCATTTCGGGTACTCCACGCCGCAAGGCAGCTTGATGGATTATCATTCCAGATCGGGGCTCAATTTACCGAAACATGTTGTCGAGGCTGCGAGGCGTGGCGTCAGCACGCCTCGTTGCCCGTCTGGCACGGCCCCTTAGCGGTAGCGTGGTGACCACTGCCCAGAGCGACACCGACCCGCCACTCGAGCGCTTCAGCTCGCGTACAAGTGGGTGTATGTGGTGATTATTGTGGTTTGAGCGCGGGCGATGGGGCATGCTGCTTGGCGTGAAGGTCTGATGGACGCTCTTCCTGTGACCATACCGGCAATGCCATCATGTAGCTAATACTTCTCGAGTCATTCTGACGAGATCGGGTGGCCCAAGCGTACACCCTGGGACGTGCCGTTTTGTTAACAGCAACACCTGCATAATTTCGTGCACAAGGGCACAAACCCATGAAATTACCACTGATCATACTTTGCGCCCCCCTCACACTCCCTCTTGTATCCCAGAGCGAGACAACAAGATCCGGTACTATGTCGTGAGCAACCAGGCTGGCTCGGCGCTGCGCCTGCTGGAGCAGACCGTCTTCCGCGTGCCCGTGCTGGACGCCGGGAGCGCCCAGGAGAAGTACCTCCGCCTCCCGCCCGCGACCGTCTGCAACAAGGTGCTGGACAGCGCCGCCCGCGAGCGCTCGCTGGCGCCGCGCGCGGCGGAGCTGGCCGAGGCCCTCATCCTGCAGGGGTTTGAGCTGGAGACCAAGACGCTGCGCTCCCTGGCCCTGGGCCTGGCAGCCATCGGGAAGGTGGAGGCCGCGCTGCCCTTCCTGGACCGCTGGCTGGCGGTCGAGTTGGCGGCGCTCGAAGCCGAGGACGACGAGGAGGAGGACGAGGAGGAGGACAGCGTTGCCTGGCGCGAGAGGCAGGGCGCGGAGGACCCGGAGGCGCCGCGTTACCTGCAGCGGGCGCTGTCGTGGCTGCTCGAGTGCGCGGCCCGCGAGGGCTCTACGCAGCACATGGTGGCCGTTCTTTCCCGCGCCGCGCGCGCGCAGGTCGTGCCCAGCGCGCAGAGCGTGACGGCGGTGGTGGAGGCGTGCGCGCGCGGGCGAGCCGGCCAAGGCGCGCGCGGTGCTGGCCTGGATGCGGCGGCACGGGCTCGCGGCCGGCGCCGCGCAGCACGCGGCATCCCTGAGCCAGCCGGAGCGTGGCCTGCGCGGCGCCGAGGCCGCCGCGCTCGTGCGCGCCGCGGAGGACGCGCTGCGCGAGATGGAGGAGGACGGCGTCGAGCCGGACGCCGCCTTCTTCGCCGCCTGGCTCCGCGCCTGCGCCAGCGCCTACGACGCGCGCGCCGCCGAGCGCGCGCTCGCGCTGGCCGAGCGCCGCGGGCTGGGCCGGGACGACGCGGTGCTCGGCGCCTTTTTCGCGGTCTGCGCACGGACGGGCGACCACGCCGCGGCGCTGCGCGAGCTGGAGCGGCTCACGCGCGGCGACGACGCCCCGCGCCGGCCGCTCGGCCGCGCCGGCCAGGAGGCGTTTTTGAACGTGCTCGAGCGCGCGGCGCCGGGGACGATCCCGGACCGCCCCGCGCTCGCGGAGCGCGTGTGGCGGCAGTGGGGCCCCGCGGCCAACAGCGGCGCCCCGGGCCCGACCCTGGGCGCCGTCGCCGCGTACGCGAATACACTACTCGCGGACGGGCTCGTGGACCGGGCGCTGCAGCTCATCGCCGTGCAGGCCGCCGCGCGGGCCCGGCGCGGGGCCCTCGCCCGTCGCGGGCTGGCTCTACCGCGCCGCCCTGCGCTCGTGCGCCGTCGCCGGGGCCTTTGCGCGCGCCGGCGCGGTCGCGCGCGCCGCGCTCGCGCAGGGCGCGCTCTCGGCCCCGGCCGACGTCGTGACCCTGGTCTGGGCGACCGCGCTGCGGGCCGCGGGCCGCGCCGACCCGGCCAAGGCCAACCTCCCGGTCTGGGTGCTGTACCAGCAGGAGGACGCGCCCATGGTCGTGCGCCTGCCCGCGCGCCGCGCCGCGCCGCCGGCCAGCCGGGCGAGCGGCCCCGCCGGCGCCGGGAGCAGGGCCGGGACGGCGCCAAGGCCGAGCGCCGAGGCACCCAGCAAGACGTCCAGCAAGATCTCAGAGACCGTGTTTGAGACCTGCATTTTGCGTGGACTGGAGGACGATGGCACGGACGCGGAGGATGACGCCAGCGCGTGTGATCAGGTCCTGGCCGCACTCGCGGGCCCCGAGCCAGCCATTGAGCGCTTTGCGCAGCTGGAGCCCCTGGCGCCGCTGGATCGCCTGGCCGCGGTGGGCAGGCTCTGCGTGCTGGGCGATCTCGCCTCTGCGATCGAACTGGTGCGCACCACGCGCCTGAGACCCGAGGCCAGGCTGGCGGAGCAGGCGCCCAGGGGGGGGCCCTCGTGGCCGGAGCTCCGCTGCCTGCTCTATGCGGCGCTGCAGCTGCCCTCGGACCAAGAAAATGTGGTGTCTGACTACCTGCTGCCCATCCTGAAGTGGAAGAGGTGCGGGGTGGGTGGGGAGCTGGGTCTGTGCATGGCTGGCAAGAGACTGGTCTGTGTGTTGCTGGTTCGAGACCGGCTCGATGCGCGAGACCAAACGTTTGACCAACAGAACCGGGGAATAAGAAGGCGGGTTTGTGCAGTTGTTCGAAAATGAGAATGTGCTTGAAACGATCAGTGTGGCAGTCTTGATCGATTCCATGCTCTCAACGTCTCGCGCAGGGAGCTGCCAAGGGACCCTGCCGGGGCCTGGTGGGATGAGCGGGTGGAAAGGACGCTCATGCACACGCTCAAGCGAGCGTCCAAGGCAGGCGCGGACTCGGGCGACGTGGCCGCTGGCAGGGAACTGCTGAGCGGCGCCTCTGCGTAGTTTTCAGAGGGAGCCGCCTGAACACCCCTCTTCGTGCTCGCTTTGCTATCAAGTTTTGCTGCGATTGCTGGGCCCTCTGAATCCTTCAATCACGGTGCCCTTCATATATTTTGGAGTGTAGCAAAAGTCTATATGACCGTCTATCGTTCTCTGTGGGTGGCGAGCCGAAAGTGAAACACCTTCCTAGCTCTGAAATGGAGAATCAGTCGCGGTCAATCTCCGATACGCTCAGCACAGTCCCTTGCCCTCTCGATATCAGCGCCATTTCTCCACTACATCGTGACATCAGCCCACGCTGTATATCAAGCACACCTTGATCAGGGAGCTAGGCATACACTTGGGTGCGATCTGGTCTGCAGCGGCGTCAACCACCGCAGAGGGGTCGCGCGGTTCCGGGAGTGCCCGACAGCACCGACCATGTCCTTCGACCGCGTCGCGGCCGTCGTGGTCGCGACCTCGCGCAGAGGGAAATGTGGTGTACGAAAGGTTTTATGAGGACTTTAGCGAGACGGAAAAGGGCGAGATCAGGGAGGCCATGCACCAGGCCTCGGCCTACGTTGGCCCGGGGAGCGATACCGAGGCACTAGGCCAATGGAGGTGCGGGAGGCGCAAGCATGGGACAAGGGAAATGCGTGGAGTTGCCAAGGGCTTGAATATTGGCATTGATAGGCTGCGGGGTGCTCAGAGAGCTCGGGTTTGCTTACAAGCTCTCTTTGCTTCTACACACCAGGACGGGGCGCATCGTTGGCGTGCCCTCTGGCGAGCTTTACTTTTACGCCATAGGGACGGGCATGTACAGCGAGCTGGCATGTGAGCGTGCTGGGCAAGTGGGGTGTTGATGAATGTGTTGGTTTGGTGTGGTTGTAAACAATTTTTGCACTGTCCTCCTCGGCCATGAAAAGCTTGTGATTGAATTTTCAAGACAGTCACGTCACGCACCATCCTCTGCATCCCAATGGCAGTGTCGGAGATTCTCAACGCCCTGATCAGCATATACAAGCAGCTCTTCCGCGTCAACACTCTGACAGACGCAGTGCTCTTCTCCAAGTACCCACAGACGGCGCTGGCCTTGGACGAGGTCCTCAGAGAGGTAGGGCATCCCCTCTTTTATAAGGCAGGATTGCTTGGTTATACCTTTTGTGCAATCATGTCAGCAACACAAAGCTCGTACGCACGCCTGCAGGGTTATGTGGAGCATCTGGACGGAAACTCTGTTGCGAGAGCCATCGCCTGCAAGGTGCGCTCAGACTCTATAAGAAAGGAGGCGCGAAAGCTGCCCAGGGTCTATATGATGCAATATTTATCTAATAAGGAATTCAACTGATCATTAAGTACCTCCTTGGTAAATTGCAGGCCCCTGTCCCGACGGCCCCGACCTCCAGCAAGCTCTCCATGACGGGAACGAGCAAGAGAATCAAGAGCTTTTTCCACACTGGCGACTCCAAGGCGCCCCCTGTACAAACGTCCTAGCATTGCAATATTGGTACCTTTGTTGACAGTTGGGAATGGAGGGAGGTGGATGATGGACGGCCGCGATGGGGGTCCCCATTCACCTGGGCGGGCGTGGTCGCTGACAAGCATATTTGCGCACCCTCGCTCAGCTCGCACGTGACGAGCGCTGGGCAGCACATTGCGCTCGCACATGCCTCACCCACACCCTCGCAACGCACTCACCCCTCCTTTACGTGTAACACTACTCAGTTTGCATACAACGCATTTTCTGTCGCGGGTCGCATTCTCGTTGGTCGTATTTTCGGGCGTGCGGCGCAGGGTTCACCATGCCCGGCATGCTCTCTTTGCGCCCCCCGCAGATGCTTTTGCAGCGGCCAAACTGCGCCCGTCAGACTCCCTTTGTGGTGAGGTCCTCTTCAGGCAACGGCAGCGCCACCCCGGCGGCCGCGCAGCAGGCCAGGCCGGAGCCCAGCTCCCGAATTAACGTGATTTCGCCCATCAGCCAGTACGCATCATCCATTGGGCGATTGTTGTGATCCGGGACGCATGGGTTCTTGGCTTGTTTTTACCAGCTGTCCGTGTGACGACGTCGCGACGCGTTGCCATTCCATTTCCTTGATTGACTGAGCTCGTTCCTCCTCGCGCTAGGTGGCCCGAGGGCATCCCCCCCGCCATGGGTGGGCACTACATGGAGTCGGGAGCGGCCGCACCCCTGTCCCAGTCCAAGGGACCCGGCATCGACATCACCCCCCTGTACCTCACGTACCCAGCGGGCGACCTGGACGTGAGCGTGATCATCCACAAGACCGCTGACGACGCCTCCAACGAGCTCGCCGACCTGGTGGCCAAGGTGCGAGGCTGCTTGCTTGCTGAGGGGGTGAGTGTTCCATTGACCAAGAAGGCTTGTCATTGGATACTCGCCAGACTTGTGTATTCAATCGATCCTCTCACGATCGACTATTTGACGTTCTTATTTCTAGAAAGAAAAACACGGTTGATGTGATCGTCATGGTCCTTATTTCTCCCCCTCGTCTGCTCGCAGGCGTCTGCCGAGGCCATCGCGCGCCACGGCGCCTTCACGATCGCCCTGTCCGGCGGCAGCCTGGTGAGCCAGCTGAGCGCGATCGTGGGCCGCGAGGGCGTGGACTACAGCAAGTGGTACGTGCTGTGGGCGGACGAGCGCGTGGTGCCGCTCGACTCCCCCGACTCCAACTTCCGCGGCGCGGACGAGGCGCTGCTGTCCAAGATCCCCGTCCCGCGCGAGCAGATCCTCACGCTGCGCGAGGGCGTGGACGCGGCCCTGGCCGCCACCGACTACGCCGGCCGACTCCTGGCACTCGGCGACGGCGTCGTGCCGGTCACACCCGCCGGCCTGCCGCGCCTGGACCTCGTCCTGCTCGGCATCGGCCCCGACGGCCACACGGCCAGCCTCTTCCCCAACCACCCACTCCTGCGCGAGACCAGCGCCTGGGTGCTGCCCATCACCGACTCGCCCAAGCCCCCGCCCGCGCGCATCACGCTCTCCCTCCCCGCCATCAACGCCGCGCACCAGGTCGCCGTCGTCGCGCTCGGCAAGGGCAAGGCCGAGGTCGCGCACCGCATCCTGGAGGTGCAGAGCCTGCCGGGCGCGCTGCCCGCCCAGCTCGTCCGGCCCACGGACGGCAAGCTCACCTGGATCCTGGACGCCGACAGCGCGCAAAACCTCCACGTCGCCGACTGGGGCCTCTCGGGCCGCAAGAGCCCCTTCCACCGCAGCGCCGTGCCCGCGCTCTGAGCCAGCATCCCCCACCGTCCCTTGCGGTAGAAAACAACTTGATGCGATACAGTTTGGCAGTCGTACACATGCTCCTTGTAATGCACTGGGGTGCACGCAAATGAGAGGAGGCGCTTGCAGGTCATCTGTTCTTGCGCATATTTCAATGCCTTCTCAGGCCAGCATGGAGAACAGGTTGTTGAGCTTGCCAGGCAAGATGGATGGCCTTGTTGGGGTCTCAGTAGGCCGCCTGTCTGTGCGGCAGTCGGTGTCGGATGGTCTCTCTGCGTCTTTTAACAAGTGAGCAGGGACGGTGCTGGAAAGTAGACGTGTGCACCATTCCTTTTGCAAGAGTCTACACAAGAATTATAATTGCCGGTCAGATTCAATTTCCTTACCCGACTGCGTGGGTTCCCAGCAGCCCTCGTCAGCTGGCTCTTGGGGCGGCGACGCCGCGGGAGGCTTGGGGAGCTTGGCCGGGCTGTCCAGAGGCATACCATTCACTGCCTCCTTAAGCAGCGCTGCACGGGTGGTATGTGATCGCAAGAGCAATTGAAAACTATTGTGTGCAAGCCATCATCCTTGCCCAATGCAACACCCCCCCTTTATCAAATGCCTCCCCCATGCGCCACGCCACACAAGCTTGCGCTCTCTCACCGGCGAGCTTGTGGCCCAGCGTTTCGGCAAGCTCCACGAGCTGGAGCTTTTCCCGCGCCCGCTGCTCCGCGCCACAAGCCCACATGTGCCGCAGCTGGAGGAGCATGCGTGGCGGGGGCAGGCCAGTCTCCTTCCACGCGTGGATCCTCTCGCGGCGCTGCTGCCGCCGCGCTCGCTGCTCGTGGGCGCGTTCCGATGGCGGCGCGTGGGCCCTAGAGGGCTTCATTGCTGCCGCTCTCGAGGCCGGGGCCGACCCCGCACCAGCCGGGGGCTTGGGGTGCCTGGGCGGCTGCTTCCAGAGCCTCGGTGGGCGCGGCGTGCCGGCGTGGGTGGCGCGGTACCGAGCGCACACAGCGCATTCCCAGCGGACCATGCTCGTGTTTGAGGGTGTGACGGTGCTCTTCTCCTTGACCCAGGACCGCGCCTGCGTGCAGCCACAGTTGAGGCAGACCCTTGCATCCGATGCGATGGGCTCCCTCATGGCTGGCGCGGGCGGATTCCCAGCAGCGGGAGGAGCCCTCTGTTCCGGCTCGGGCTTGATTTCTACCGGCTCTGGCTCCCGGTGCTTGGGCAGCTGGGTCCCAGCGGCGACGTCAGGCAGCGCAGCGCGGCAAGGGCCCGGCCCCGCCGCCACGGCAGAGTCGTCTGGGTCTTCCTCTGCCAAATCGCTGTCGCTCTCGGTCGCTGAGGAATCGGACTTGGTATCTACAGGATCAAACGCGTCGTCGTCGTCACTCTCCGTCTTTCGCCGACGCTTGGTCGCTGCAGTTGCGTCAAGTGTTGGAGGGCGCCATTGAATTTCCCATTCTATGCCGCGGCATGCACCCTTCCTTAATCACGCATCACTCCAGGCCCAGCCACACTACCTCGGTCCTCTCCATCGCTCTCAGAGAGCTCGCAGTAGCTCTTGGCCATCTTGTTGGCCCGTCCGCCGCCGCGCCCGAGCCGCTTTGTGAAGCGCGCCGACACCTTCTTCTTTACGGTGGTTGGCGGGACGCGTGTCTCCTTGCGCACCGGCCGCGCGCCCTTGTCCGCCGCGGCGGCGCGCAGGGACCTCCTGCCGGGCCTCGAACCCGCAGCGCAGGGCCTGCACAGCAGCGTGGCGCCCTCTGGCATGACCAGCCGCTCCTCCAAGATCTCCGTGTCAATCGGCCTGCCAGGGTCAAGTCAGGAATTAGCTGGGGATGATTGGAAATTCTGAAAGTATTGCAAATCCAGCTCAGCTGCAAAGTGCCCTACTAGGCCCAGCCATCCTCACCCAAGCGCGCCAAACCCAAACTTTTGCTGCCACATGGCCTGCACGCTGGGAAGGGCTGGGATGACGAGGTATTGCACCTTAAGCGCCCGCAGCATGCCAATGAGCTCCTGCGGGATTGGTACGTGTCTAGATGAGACACGGTCTCTTGGCAGAAACGCACTGATTATTTCTATGTGCACCCAATGTGCCTTCCCATTGCACTTGCCTGCATGAGGAGCTTGCAGAGACCGGCCCTGCGGTAGCCTTCTTTGGTGGCGATAAAGGGCGCCTCTGCAAACTTCTCACCGCAGACCCTACGATTATTTTGTGTCAAGGCGCATGAGAGTGGTGAGGGGCGGTATTTTGTATCGTGCCACACCTGGCTTATTCAGCAAAGCGTGGGATATAAGACTGAAAGTTTAGCCATCCATACGTGATCACCTACCTCACAGTCGCCACACAGACCACAGTCGGCCCCTTGCGCAAGAGGAAGACCCTAAAGTTGCCTGCACAATGCAAAGGATTGGGCAATTGCAGATCTCGATTGGCCCATTCGTCCTCGATGCAGCTAAGAACAGATCATCAAACATCAGTCCCGATTACGCACTGAAGTCATAATCGTCTTCGGAACTTGTGTCCCCAGGTGCACGCGGCTTTTGGTACGACTTGCAAATCATGTCCAGCAAGTCACGCCCATCCTCCAGAGGGGCAGATTCTGCGGGGGAATGCGATGTGGAAGGGATGGCTGAGCACTGCGCTTGCAAATGCCGAGCGTGTTTCATGCACAAGCTCGTTGAACGTCTAAATGCAACCCAATGCTGCACTTCTTCTTACTAAAGGCAGAATGCAGGATCTGGAGAGCCGAGTCCACAGTCGCCGCGCTGCCTGCGCTGGGCAATGTGGGTGACCATCTGCTCAAGAATCGGAGACCGCACTCCAGGCCAATGCCACCCGCCCAGCACTTGAGCAATTGCTACTAATCCACTCACGCCCGACGCACCGCGGAGTGTTGGTGAATGACGAGTGAGTTCGACAGAGTAGCCTCCTGCCCCATTCTTTGCTGGTTTCTTCACGCCCGTCATGGCCACCAGTTCCGCCTCGATCGAGGCGCACTGCTGACTACAATACCACTGAAACTCCGAGCTCGACACTTTTTCAAGGTCCAGGGGCTGCCCGCTCGTGCGCTCGTGGCAGCCCACGTGGCTGTAGGCTCCCTGGCAACAACCGCACTCCAGCATGAGCTGGGGCCCGGGCTCTGTGGTGCACGTCCGCTCATCGCAGACTATGCACTGGTCCTTGGCTTCCCAAAATGAAGGATGGGGCATGTTTGGGTCCATGACTAATTTCCAGGCTGCAGCGGAAGGGGTGTGAGAAGGCGGGGCGCGGATGAGTTGCTGGTGGGACACGGTGGCTAGCCCATCCGCAGGCACTCCATGCACAGCACCTCGGGATGCATGGGGAGCTCCAAAATATATCTAAAGTCATGACATGACGATATGACTAGAAATCAGTCCTGATCATGGAGCATTTTAGGGTGTTCTATCTCGCTCAGACAGTGCTCGGGCAAACAGATCGCGGGAGCCGATCGGCATGATTTGCAAAGACATCACCAGGGAGCTAACAACACTATTTTCGTGGGACCCAATGACAATCATATCTAACTTTAAGGCTCCGAAATACGTAGCAAGTTTTGTTGTCAACATGCCTAATAGAATGCGGGCATGCGACGTCTAGGGTCTGGAAAATGCGTTGCCTGAGCAGCTCAGACAAAGAACTCAATTCAATTCCATGACAAATGGCTCGCGTATTCGGAACAGAGAGGTCCCGAAATGGTCCTTCCAATGAGCACGTACAGTGTACTTGGGCATAGCACCCTTCTTTCCTCGCGCTAATGTTATTGTGTAGTGTGTTCTTGCATTGCACTGTGGCCGCAATGATGCCATGATACTTGGAACAAGTCCTGCGGCGGGCTGGAGCCATCGGCTCGCCGTCGCGTTTATTATTCTGATCTCCCTGATCCGAGTGGACTCAGTCGACTTGGAGCGGACGGAAGACCATATCTTGAGCTACAAATTATGCTTGGATACCGTGCCAGAGACTGTGCCTGCCGCCACAGTTCGCCGCTCTCTACTCGGTCATGGAGCCCATCGCGGGCTGCAGTTCGACATGCAGCTGGCACGAGGGCAGTATGTCTACCTCCAGCCTCTCCCAGCGATCATATTTGCGGACGTGTATCAGCTGAGTGCCGCGGCAGCCGTGCGACAGGGCCCCCGCACGCATCTTCAGGGCCTGCCGGACGTGGAGAGCATCGCCCGGTGGAGCCAGCCCACCGTGCTGGCAATCTTTTTTGAGCAGGTTGGTTGCACTTTTACAGGAATAGCCTATACATGTGTGAATTGTATGGGTCGATTGTCGCGCAGTAGCCTTGTTTGAAGACGCCTTGTGCAATTTCCAGGTCGCGGAGGCGTCAGGACCGCCATTTGGCAAGACCCAATTTGAGCTGCCTCTGCACGCACGGTACCCAGAGCCAGGCCCCAGGGCGCCCTGGTGGGCTGGCAGCAAGTACCGTGCAGTGCTCGAGCCTGGCGTCTTGCTCCGGGAAGACCCTGGCAAGGGCCTGCCACGAGCAAGTGGATCAGGGACGCAGTCCCGAGCGTCTGCACTGGGAGGTGCCGAGCGCCAATACAGCGGCAGCTCCCATTGTGGATGCGGCGACCATTGCCACACTGGCAGTGTGCTCGCTTTGTCTACTGGGGACGCTCTTTTTGGCTCGTGAGAGTGCTCGCAGGGAGCTTTTGATTTCTTTGTACTTGGGCAGGAGGCATGAGCAGATCCTTTGACTCGGTGACCTTGCTGCTGCCCATTGCCCACTCCTTACCCTATTAATCTGTAACCTTTCTGATGCTCGTGAGTGTAACAAAATAGGTGTGCTGAACGAATGAAAGTGTGAGGTGGGTGTGATCGCCTACTCATCAAAGGCGCTCTCGAGCTCGTCGACGGGGAGCGGGTGCTCGCTCTCATACTTTTGCCTCTTTTGAACGGCACCCACGCGGGCGCCGTACTTGCCAGCCTTTTTCCGCTTGAGAGCCGCCCGAATCTGCATAAGTAAGGGGGGAGTGCAAGGGTTGGTGGTGGGGAGGAGACAGGTTGTTGTGAAGCAGTAGCCTTGGGAAACAAGGGGGGCTGCCCATCTCCCTGCCAACCACACTGGGGCCATACACCTCGACCAAAACACCACTCATCCTCCAACATACTATTCCCAGCCATCGCAACACCACGTACGGCGTTCGGGGACACAAAGGTGGGGTTGTCGTAGATGACGGGCCCGCCAAAGCTGCCGGCAAAGATCTTGATCGGGTTCAGGGTCAGGCGGGGGCCCCACCTCGACCAGCGTGACGTCGTCCGCGTTGGTCTTCTTCTTCTCCGGGTCCGGGAGCACCTGGTAGTTCCGGATCCAGATGCGGTTGTCCGCCACGGAGAAGCTCATGACGTGGTCGAAGAAGGGCTTGACCTTGGGGTGGCGCCGCGGCGCCGCAAACGTCTGCACAAACATCTCCTTCAGCACTTGCAGGTGCGGCATCTCGTCAAAGGCCTTGTCGAAGCTCAGCACGGGCCGCGAGTGCTTGAGGTGGTTGCCGCTCAGCTTGAGCTCCGCCATGGTGTGCACTGGGGGGTGGGGTTGTGGGTGGCCAGTGGGCACAGAAGAGCGTCGAAATTTCTGGGCAAACCGCACACAAGCACATGCCCCTTGAAAGACCTCTAGCCATGAACAAGCAGCGCAGCCATTCTTTGTACACACACCAACACACCATTGGTGACGTGGAACTTGGCCGTGGGGCCCATGGGCGTCTTGGCCAGCCAGATGTAGAGGTCCTGGTGCTTCCGCGTCTCGAAAAACATCCCAGAAGTGCAGCCCTGCGCGTAGAGGGGGCGTGGAAAAGGTGTCTAAGCTTGCTTCAGCACACATTCCACTACTCCATACCTTTTTGCTTGATAAAACCACTCAGCATTGTCGCACCTTGAGCTCGGCAACCTCGTTGATCAGGCCGCGGTCACTCTTGGTGTCCAGCTTGGAGTCCTTCTTGGCGTGCGGCAGCAGTTGCATCATGTCCAGCATCAGGTGGCGGAACCTGTGTCACGATGAGGTCCGTGTGCACACTACTCATGACCAGCTTGCAAAAGCAAATTGGCCAAACTTGGTCTCCCGAAAAGCTCGCCGGGCGCCTGCCGCCTCGTACCTGAATGTAATGCCCCGCGAGGAGACAATGAGCACGCGCTCCTTGTTCTTGAACTGAGGCTCCGAAGTGCTGGGAGCCTCCTGCTGCGGGGCCTTGGCCGGTGCGGCCGGCTGCCGAGCCTTGCGCTTCGCCATCGTCCCCTCGGCCCAGTACCGCGCCGACTTCTCAAACGCCACGCGTGCTTGATACACGAAGCACAATCGCTATCCTCTGATAGGTGAATTATTCTTAAACCGCATGCATGCACTGTCAAGGCCAAAACCATGGACCCATCGCCACGCTGCTCGCAAAGATAAGACGGAGATTCCCCTGACTGCGCGCGGAAATGTCACAGCCTCATGTGTCACCCAGTAGCACGAGGACCGCACGCGAAAAAAACTGTAACTGCCACCAGGGCGCGTCACGATTGGCTCTGAAATTTTCCGTTAAGCATTCTATTTTGGTGTGCATTTTCCAAATTTGCCAAGGAGACGGCCGGGGCTGCGCCAGCCATGACTTGCTGCCGGGCCGTGGCAGCGGGGCTGTTCTCCGCGAGAGCGACACCTCTGCGCGTACACCTATCCGCCACGCGCCATGGTGGATTTCAAGGACGGCGCGTCCCCTGCGTCGTGTGCGGCGCGCTGGCCAAAGAGGCTCCCTACATTAAAGTTTGTGGCGTCATGTCCGCTGCGGACGCGCAGCACGCAGCGGAGGCCGGCGCCAATCTGATCGGCATGATCATGTTTCCCCGCGCCAAGAGGGCATTGACTGTGGAGCAGGCAAAGCGCGTCGCCGAGGCCGCGCGCGCCCACGGTGCTGAGCCGGTGGGCGTGTTTGTGGACGAGGACGCCGAGACCATTGTCAGGTGCGCAGGTGCGTCCGGGCGACAGGTGGAGGACCTCTGGTGCCTGCGTGTACTGCACTCCCCAGTGTCGGAGCGCTGGATCTTGCTGGCCGCGGCTCGACCATAATGTTCACCCCGCTACGTACTCGACTGTTTCAGGACAGCAAGGGAGGCAGATCTCAAGATTGTGCAGCTGCATGGCCCGGCCTCGCAAGCCTCGCTGGCGAGCATCCCTGCCGACGTTGGCGTCGTGTTTGTCGTGACCATCACGCCGGATGGCTCTCTCTCGGCCCCCATTCCCGACCCTCTTCCAAGGTGCGTCTTGGTAGGGTCTGTGTTATTGTTGTCCCTGTTGTCTCGGGTAGAGCCAGGGGACCCAGACTCGGCGATGCCTTTGGAAGTATAATCAATTGCACACCCATGAATGCTGGAGTCACCATTCCTCTTTCAACACCGTGCAGACCCGTCGACCTCTTCATCATTGATGCTGCCAAGGTGCCGGGGGAGAGCCTGAAACTGGACTGGTCGGCCCTGCCCCCACGCGGTCTTCCAGCCGGGGCTGCCTGGCTTCTAGCTGGCGGACTCACCGCCGACAATGTCCGAGGTTGGTGCGGGTGAGCGCTTTGCTGGAGATGTTATCAATTGTGGATGACAGGTTGTCATTGAAGTCGCTATTTTCCGGCGCAGAGGCAGTGCGGACGGCAGTGCCGACGGGCGTGGACGTCTCCAGTGGCGTCTGTCAGCCTGACGGGCTCGCCAAAGATCCCGTCAAAGTAACGAATTTTGTCGAGAGGGCCGCCAGTGGGTTGGGCCTTACCCAAAGCTCATTGCACGCTTGATGGGCTTGTTGACCGTGGCTTGCGTTGCGCATTAATTTTCCTGGTCGTGTATTTACTCTGTTGAGCATTGTACAACACATCTTGCCCTTGGTACGTGCTGGGGGAAGAGCAAAGACCCCCTGTTCCCGACACTGCTTGACCTCCTCTGACTCCATGCTTGCCATTCTGTACAAGGTTATTCAAGTAAAAAAAGACAAGGACACAGTCGAATGAAATAAGTTTTTGCCACAATCTGACCATATCCCAATGGCGTCACTTGATTCCGCGGAAACCGGCCTCCACCATCTTTCTCCTGCAAATGAGAGATAGCAGGGCAATGTTGGACCTTTATTTTGTAGAGCGGAACAATGCCAGGGGGATTGCAATCGCATTACCCGGCCCTAGAGCATCAGTCCGCACGATCCCCATGCGCACCTCTTCAACCGCCGCGACTCTCGCTTGTCCACGCCCTGTTCGAGCTCCTTCTCCCGGCGGACCGTCAGCAGCTGTGCAACCTACAGGTCGAGTTTAATGCATCTGTGAGCATGCCCCGCATATTTGCAGCTTCCTGCAGCTACACACAATGAATGACCGCGTGCACCACACAGCACCCACCGTGTGTCGCAGATCCCGCTTGTCGGATGGTTTCCAGGCCTACAATGAACAAAGGTGGCACAGAGAGGCTCGAGTTTGTGTCTCGCAAATTGCCATCGAATGGTGCTCCTTAGGCCTTGGAGGCCACTGCTCACATGTAAGTGCGGCACTCCTCAGACCATCAGCCACCACCATCCCCAACCTTTCATACCTGGTCTCGTAGACCGAATAGAATCCTCAGGCCCAAAAGCTTCCTCTTGAGTTCATCCACGCGTGCATCAATCTCCTCAATGGTCAAGCTCCTGCGAAAATCGGGGCTGGCGAGTGTTGCAGCGACCGATGACGCCAGCAGTCCAACACACCATAGCCTGGCTCCCTAGCAAAGAGCCTGCGCCACGGACCACCCACACAATGACGTGCCTAAAATCCTCGGCCTTGGATGGTTTGGCGTGACAAAGCACTGCTGCAGCCCTGCCTGGGGCGCCCACCGTCCGGAGAGCAGGTGCGGAAAAGGCACGCACTTGCATGCAAGCCTGCACAGGCCGAAGCCCCCTCGCAACGGGAGCCCTCGCAGTCAACTGCATGCTAGACAACATTGCTGCTCTGAAATATGATACCGACATTCATGATCTGCTTTTTGGGGCCATCGCTGGGCATTACGCTCCGGCGATGGGAGCGCCAAAATCGCGTCATTTCGTCGGACAGGGCATCGTGATCATGCTGCCTCCGGGCAGGCGAGCGGAAGCAATGCACCGCCAGTCTTGCTGGAGGCCAGTTCTATCGTGCGAATGTACATGATTTGCGCGCAGGGACCATCGATTTAAGCGGGCAATGGTAGACTTGGGCCTTGCCCTGGTGACCATTGGACATTGACAGAGTCGAGTCGCCGCGATGGAGTCTCAGAGGATGATGGGCGCCGCAAGGTCGGCGCCGCTGTGCTGGTCGCATGGACAGGCTATGATGCCCACGAGGCGACTGGCTCGGCCCTTCCGGTCTGCGCCAGGGCCCCCTCTGGCCCGTCGACGACTCGTGCTGTATCGCTGCCGCTCGTTGAGAGGAGCGGAGGCGCATGCGACGCCTGGAAACATCTTTCCCCGGGACATTCTGAAGAATGCTACTTGGCACGCTGTGCTGGTGGGCGCCACGGCCCTGTCAGCCATGGTTGCCTTGCCGTTGGCCGCCGCAGCGGCCCCCTCCTCATCGTCGTCCAGGTAGGTGGGGTGGACTCCTTCCTAGGGCATTTGATATGCTCGACCGCCCCCATATGCATCCCCGGCGCCCCACCTACCCCGCGCAGCAGTACGGTGATGGAAGACATGACCACGCCGTTGGGCCAGCGCAAAAAGGACACGGGCATGTACAGCCACCTGCCCATTCCGGACCAAATCGCTGCCATGGAGAGGGAGAATGTGCTTCACTTGCCGCACACGCCGGACCCAGACAAGCCCAAGCCCGATAATGGCGAGATTCTCAAGGACGAGGCAAGGAGGGCAGGGATGGTTTGCGCATGATGGGGATTTGGGGAGGTGGCAACGTTGGGTCTTTTAGGTCCCAGGCGATAGCACCACCGAAAGCCGAGCACCCAGCCTTGATCAATATTTTTTCCAATCCGCACAGGTGGCCTGGCGCAGCATCGAAGAGCTGGTGCAGGAGACAGAGGCGGCCGTGGAGTCGACGGCGGACAAGCACAATCGAAAGCTGTTCCGCCGCCTGAACGACCCCCACGGCGGCGACAAGCCGGTGGAGCACCCCATGGAGTCGCTGCACCCGCCCACCCGCAACTTTAAAAACATATCCAGCAATTTCACCATGCCCGTCACCTCCTGGAAGCCCGAGGAGCACAACAAAATGACCTACACGCGATTTTGGAACCTCATTCGTGAGGGCGCCGTGGATAAGGTATGCGGCGGCGCTGCAGCGGGGGAGTGCTGCGCCGCGTGATTGCATACGTTTTTGTTTCTACTTTCCGTGTGCTGGATACGAGCCCGAATGCACGTAATAACGCTTCCACGCAGGCCATCTACACCAACGATCGGCGCTCCCTCAAGATCAAGCTGAATGAGCGGGCCGAGGGCGGAGTGCGGTGGGACAAGGTGTCCCTCCCGTTTGACCCCGACCTCTATGAGCACATGCTCGAGCATGGGTGCGTGGGGCAGGTTGATTGGAGACTGCTGTCACGGCACACGTGCTTGCCCACTTGTCTTCGTGGTGCTTGATGGGCGGTCGCTTCGAGGCTAGAGGGCGCATGTGATGGCAAGGCACATCGACCGCCCACGCACGCACTGTTCCCATCCGCAGCGTCTATGTGGAGGACCCCCGTCCCAACCCCCTAGGTCCCGTCATCTTCAGCCTCCTCCGGCTGCTGGCGCCGATGGCCTTTTGCTTCTGGCTCATCCGCTTCACCTTTAGGTCCGCAGATGACTGTGTGTTGGGCGTTGCGCTGCCAAAGCGTGGCACTTGAACACTTTTGGCAATCGCCCCGTCCTTTGCCTCTGCAGGCTGGGGAGGAACCAGAAGAAGAGGGACAACATCTTTGGCGGGATCAACATGCAGATCATCAAGGTGCCGTGTCTGGAGTGCTGTGCGACGATACGGGTTGCCTACTGTTTCAGATGAGCCGCGCATGAGTGACGACTCAGAAACCTCACAAAACGTCCGTGCCCACAGCCTGATTCTCCCCCTGTTTTCGCAGCCCGGAGGAGCGGCCTTGAACTTTTCAGACATTGCGGGCATCGACTCGGTGCGTGATACTGCTCGAGGATCAGTGCGGGTTTGGACGCCTTTTACACGGAACTTACCTGACAAGTCATCTATCCTCTTCTCACGCAGATCAAGGCTGAGATTCGTGAGGTGGTGGAGTTTCTGCGGAATCCCGGCCGCTTTCTGGAAATGGGCGCTCGCTCGCCAGCTGGCGTCCTGTTGGTCGGCCCGCCAGGTGCGTGGCAGAGGGGATTTGGATTAAGGTTCCTTCTCAAAAAATCATGGTGGGTCAAAATGGTTGTCTTGACAAATCCTATAATTTCCCAACGCGCAGGCACGGGCAAGACGCTGCTGGCGAGGGCCGTCGCCGGCGAGGCCGGGGTCCCCTTCTTCAGCGTCTCGGGAACCGAGTTCATGGAGATGTATGCTGGGGTGGGCGCCTCCCGCATCCGGGACATGTTTCAGCAGGCTCGACGAGCGGTACGGGGACGGGGTAGAAAGTGGGAAGGGAAAGGGTACAATTTTTGGCCAGTTTGCAGATGCTTCATGGGCAATGATGGGTGTGGGGCCGGTTGATGATCTGTTGATAGAGAAGAATCACAGACAAGTCTTCGCCCTATCGAGAAGTCGTCGCCGAGCCCACCCCCATCACCTTCCCTCCATCAACTTCCCCAGGCTCCGTGCATCCTCTTCATCGACGAGTTTGACGGCGTGGGCAAGGCGCGCTCCGCGCACGGCGGCGGCGACGAGTCGGTGCACACGATTAACCAGCTGCTGACGGAGCTGGACGGCTTTGACGACAACACGGGCGTCGTGGTGTTTGCGGCCTCCAACCGCCCGCAGGCGCTGGACACGGCGGTCACGCGGCCGGGCCGGTTCGACCGCATCATCACCCTGCCCCTGCCCAACGTCCAGGGGCGCATGGAGATCCTCAAGGTCCACGCGCGCGGGCGCAAGGTCTCGCCCGACCTCGACTACCGCCGCATCGCGCGCGCCACGGCCGGCTACACGGGTGCGCAGCTCATGAACCTCATGAACAACGCGGCCATCGTGGCCGCGCGGCAGGGCCGCGCCGAGATCGCGGACGAGGAGGTCTTCGAGGCCCTCGAGAAGCTCACCAAGGACGCGGTGAGAGTGGTGGAGGTGTTGGGGATGAGTAGTATTAGTAGTCGTATCATTAGTCGTAGTAGCAGTACGGAGTTGCTGGTGTGGGTGGATGTGTCCAAATGTATTGTTACCGCATCTCACCTCCCTCCACACCCACTCTCCTCCACACCAACCAATCTACCTACCCAGGCCGGGGACAATGGCGTGGAGTACGACGCCACGGAGATCGCGCCCTCGATCCGGCACAGCATGGCGCTGTACGAGGCGGCCCGCGCGCTGATCGGCTACGTGACGCCCGACTTTGACGAGGTGCAGCGCATCTCCGTGTGCGCCAACGGCGTGGCCAGCGCCTCGACCTACTTTCTTCCCATGGAGGAGCACCTGGAGACGCGCATCGCGACGCGCGGCTACATGGAGGCCAAGGTCGTGGTGGCGGTGGCCGGGCGGTGCGCGGAGCAGCTGGTGCTGGGCGAGGCGCACCTCTCCACCGCCGGCGGCGCCGACCTGGTCTTTGCCAACAACGTCGCGCGCGAGATGGTCTACCGCTGCGGCTTTGGGCGGCGCCTGGGCCCGGTGGCCCTCCAGGACGACGACGCCAACTTCCTCAAGCGCGAGGCCACGCGCCCGGTGGCCAACATCTCCACCGAGCTCGCCATGGTCGCCTGCGAGGACGTGGCAGACATCCTGGACGCCGCCGAGGCAAAGGCCTACTGGGGGCTGGTCAAGAACTACGACGCCCTCGGCGCGCTGGCCCAGGCGCTGGTCGAGCGCGAGGTCCTCAACCGCGCCGACATCGTGGCGGTTTTGAATCGGTTCGACCTCGTGCGCTTTGAGCACCGCGAGATCGACGGCTTTTGCTGGGAGCGCGACGGGTCGGCCGCCTTCCCGGGCGGCGCGCGGCGCAGCTCGGACGCGCGGCTGCGGGCCGTCGGGGTCACGCGCGAGGGCGTCGCCGTGGACGCCGAGGAGGACACCGAGGCGCCCGCCGAGGCGTCTACCGCCACAAACGGCCAGCCGCAGGGCTGGTGGTCGCCCTCCAACCCCTACCGCGTCCGCAGCGACGTCGCGCGCCTCTTGCTCACCCGCGACGCCTTTCCCGCGTCCATGGAGGAAGCCAGGCGGCGGTTTGGGACGGATGTCGCGCCGGAGCAGCAGGGCGGCGAAGTTTCGGCGTGAAGAGGGTCGTTACACTAATCTGTCTCAACGCGGTTGCATGGCAGGTCTTGACCCTCTAGGCGATGTGCACGCCGATGTCAGAGTCGTCCTTTCTACACTCTCTCCCCTGCCACTGCTGCTGAGACGGTATAACAGACTGACAAATGAGGTGGTGGGATCAATTTCATCATCAAACAGCGTAAAGGGGGGAGCAAGGGATTGGCGAGGCGCGCGATTGGGCGGGGGCTGTGAGGAGCGAGCGCACGATTCTCACCGAGCGCAGGTGTGTTCCAGCCAGGGGATCGGCCAGGCCCTTGTTAATTGGGAAAGGACACCCGCACGCACCGCGGACCGCTCGGCCGGCCAGCGCTCCGACAGACCAGACCAGCCCTAAACGCACACATCTCCGAGAAGCAGCACTCAGGCGCTCCTCAGTTGTTGTCCTTCTTGGCCGGGGGCGCGGTGAGCCAGGACTTGGAGTCGACGCCGCGGAGCTGCATGCCCATGCCATCGACGTAGATGTGTGCGGCGAGCACCTCCTCGCCCGGGAAGTCGGCGGCCTTGGCGGCCTCGATGGCGGCGTCGACCTCCTTCTTGGCGGCCTTCTCGATGGCCTTGAGCTCGGCGACCTCGGCGAGCCCGTTGTCGAGGAGGAGCTTGCGCACGCGCTCGATGGGGTCGCGGTGCTGGCGGATGTTGCTCACCTCGTCGCGCGTGCGGTAGGTGCTGCCGGGGTCAGACATGGAGTGCCCGTGGTAGCGGTAGGTGTCCATCTCCATCACGATGGGGCCCTCGCGCAGCGCAAAGTCCTTGGCAAAGGCCATGGCCTGCTTCACGGCCAGCACGTCCATGCCGTCCACCTTGATGCCGGGGACGTAGTCGCCGCGCGTGTAGTAGGCGTGGCTCTTGGCGCTGCGCCACTCGGCGGTGCCCATGCCGTAGTGGTTGTTCTCGCAGATGAAGATGGCCGGCAGGCTCCACAGGCTGGCCATGTTGTAGGCCTCGAAGATCTGGCCCTGGTTGGCCGCGCCGTCGCCGTAGATGGCGATGCCCACGCTGCCGTCGTCCAGGTACTGGTGCGCAAAGGCCAGCCCCGCGCCCAGCGGCACCTGCGCGCCCACGATGCCCTGCCCGCCGTAAAAGTTGTTCTTGCGGTTGTACATGTGCATCGAACCGCCCTTGCCCATCGACGCGCCCGTCTTGCGGCCCATCAGCTCCGCGATCACCTCCTCGATCGTGCCGCCGCGCGTCACGTGCGTCGCGTGGTCGCGGTAGGATGTGATGATCGAGTCGCTGTACGTCAGCGCCGCCTCCATGCCCACCGCGATGGCCTCCTGCCCGTCGTACAGGTGGCAGAAACCGCGAATCTGCTTGGCCTTGTACAGCATGTCCGCGCTGATCTCCATGCGCCGCAGGCGGTACATCTCCGTGAAGAAGGACAGCAGCTCCTCCTTGCTCGTCGTCACCGTCGTGCTGGGGGGCTCGCACTTGTGCGTCTCAAACGGGTTGACCTGCGCCGAGCGGAGGAGGGGGATATCCATGATTGTTCATGAATCGACAAGCTTTTGCGAGACATCTCGTCCAACTTCGCCCAACCCTTTCCCTCCCAAAGCAAGGTCGACCCCGCGCGACCCCGCGGGGCCTGGGGTGCAGCGCGTACCTCCACCGTGATGGTGTCGCTCTCAGCGGCCGCAGCAAACGACCTGGTCGCCATGGCCGCGGCAGGCACGCAGCGAGCGCGCAGCATCGCCGAGCTCGACTTGGCAAGGGATCCCAACATGGTCGCGTCCGGTGGGCTCCGGGGCTGAACCCAAAAACAATGGAGCCTCCAAACAAGCCCGGACCAGCAAACTCGCGCCTTTCACCAGACTGTGACGGTAAAGGTCTGACGAGTGATCGGTGGGCGGCATATGGCGAGCCCAGCGGGCAGGGTTTGGCCTCGAGGTGTGGGGTGGGGGAGCAGATGCACACAGCGCCCCACGAAATCCATTCCCGCCACGGCCAATTGCGAAAATTGGGTTTCGAGACAGAAACCCCAGGTGAAAGACAAGGTGGGTGCCTCAAGTGCGGGGAGAAAACAAGTCGGCCTCTTTCGTATCGGTGTGTTTGCGTTGTTGGACTCTGATAAGATGGCCACGCTGGCGCATCCCCCTTTGGGTTGCACGAGCAGGAACCTCACGGGTGTGTCCGGGCCATTTGCTGGACCCAGCACGCGATTTGCCCAGCCATGCCGCCCAATGCCCAGGATCGCGCCCGCTCACGCATTGCAATCACAAAATCGAGCTCATCGTCTTGTGTTGCGCGCCGTGACCCCAAAGAGTGCGCAGTGGACCGGGAGAGGAGCGGGCCCATGTGCTAATTTTGGGAGGCCGCGAAGTGAACACCGTCGTCTGCATGCAGAGCCCTAGTCTATGCGAAATTAAATATGTATATAACAAAACTCGCTTCCACGCACAGAGGCGGAGCTGATCACGGAAGCGATGTGGCAGGAGGCGGTGCTCGACTCCCAGACCCCTGTGCTGGTGGATTTCTGGGCACCATGGTGCGGGCCCTGCCGGGTGGTGGCCCCCATTCTAGACGAGCTGGCCGCCGAGTACGGGGACAGGCTGCACATTCGGAAGCTCAATACGGACGAGAGCCCGCGCATCGCCACGGAGCACGGCATTCAGAGCATCCCAACGCTCATGCTCTTCAAACAGGGTAGGCTCGGAGTCTGGTGGATGAGACTGAAGGGGGTGGTGGGCAATGGGTATTTCTTATTCACAGGGCACTCACTAGGTAGTTTTGTGGATGCACAGCTTGCACGTGAGCCCAACATGTGCAATTCGCCTCCCAAATTGCATCCTTTCCAGGAAAGCGCGTCGAATCCGTCATCGGCGCTGTCCCCAAGGGCACGCTAAAGCAGGTCATCGACAGGCACTTGTAGCCTCATAGCACCATTTCGTTATTTCTTTTTTGCTTCTAGAAAGGCAAGCGCCTGGCTCTGTGCTGAGAGTTGAAAAGCCATATCACAGAGAATGTTTGCTGAGGCTGCGGGACCAAGACCTGCTCCACTAAAGGGTTCACAGAACACACGCCCCAGCGCCTCTGGTGCTTTTGCAAGACCTGGTAGAGCGTCTGCGCTCCCATAGATTCCGTTTGCTCCGGTCTGCCTCTCGGTCTGCCAAATCTTTCTGCTGCTGTATATCAAGACAACATTGCAGTCGGGGCTCGCAGTAGCGGACAGCGATGGGCAGGAGCAAACCGTGTTGGGCGCGGAGACGACCACGAGCAGAATCTGCAAGAGAGGGCAACCGCGCCCCTAGTCGACCTGGTCGGTGCTGCGGCCCTTGCGAGAGGAAGACGTAAAGGTCTCGTCCTCCGCCTGCCAGTTGCTGGCGTAGACGATGATGAGCACCAGCACCAAGGCGGCCACGAGCATGGAGTAGCTGGTCGACTGCGGCCGGCGAACCTGCGCCCAGCCATACACGGCGCTGGAGGTGACCAGGACGACGTCGTTGACCCCGTCAAAGTTCCAGTCCAGGGCTGTGAGCGGCTGCACGGGCGTGTCGGGCATCACGAGCGTCTCCAGAATGTCTCCAGCCGCGTCCACAATCTGCGCCGTCAACTCGCCTCCTGCGATGGGGTTGGAAGAGGGCGACAGGTTCAGGGAGTGGTGAGGAAACTTATCACCTCAATGTCACCTGCTTGGTTTTGAATAAGGTACTCCCGGCTCGATAATTGCAAGCGCACCGACAAGAACGACGCTCGGCAGCGCGTGTGTGTGGAGGGCAAAGGGCGAGAGCGTGGACGGCTCTGGCGGCTCCTCCTCTGTGTCGTCCCCGGGGTCTGTGGGGTCCCTCCCCGTCCACGTAGCCGGGGTCGTCACCTGCAAGGGCATTATAGATGGAGGGATCCATTGTCGCCTGTTCGTAGACTGTTGGCCATAATGTGTCACCCCTTCCTCACATTGATGGAGCATGGAGACATTTGATCTGCAGCACAGTCCCGCATCGAGAACCTCAGGCAAAAACACGCCTTTCATCCCTCCAACCACCTGCCAAGCGACGTCTCCCTGCGCATCGACGGCCGTCAGAACACCCTGACTGGTCAGCGTCAAGATCAAGTGATCGACGGCGCCCGGCGCCGCTCCCCAGGCCACCCTGCCATCCTCCTCATCCCGCGGGATGGGCAGGGCCACAGGCTGGTGCACAGCGACAAACGTCTGCGCCGTGTCCTCCACCCTCTGCCACTCGGGGCCGCAGATGTCGGTGCCGTTGAACAGCGGCGACCGCGCCGGCACTCCGGTGCGCGCCAGCAGTCCACACGGGGTCAGGTGCGTGTGCCCCTGTCGCTGGAGCTGGACGCCATCGTCCTCGGCGTCGCCCGGGGAGGCGCCTGGCAAATGGGCAATAAGAGTTTGGGCTGTCAAGCGTTGTACAGGGGTTGAAATGAGCCTGCATATTGGTATGCATCCAGAACGCACAACACACCGAGCAGCACCCCGTAAGCATTCCAAGCATGCCCCCTTTCCTCACCTCGGGCAACAACGTGGTCGGGCACGCCGTCGCTGTTCAGGTCTGCATGCAGACCGGGAAAGGGCAGGTGCAGCCGGCACACCACCCGCCCGGAAAAGAGGTGGATGGCCTCGATGCCTTCCCGCAGGTGCGCCACAATCGCATTGGGAGCCTCGCGGCCGCTCCCGTGCCCCAGCAGCCTCCCCTTGAGCCCGGGCGGCCCGGCATCGGCGCCCGCTCCCAATGTCGGCGACGGGGGAGGAGTTCCCTGCATCGCGCCCGGATTCTCCTTGGCCAGCCTGGCGAGACGAGCCTTCTGGGCCCCCTTGCCCTGCCGCTGATGCTCAAAGTGCGCGGGCTGAAGGCGTGTGTCCCCTGGCCAGCTCCAACTGACGCGATGGTGTGGGGCGGGGGAGATTGTGAGATCGGAGACGAGGGGTGTATCATTTTTGGCCAATTGCAAGCACTCTCGAACACCATCTCAGGTACAACCACAAGGCTCGTACCTGTGAGGCAACACGCCCAGCACAGATTTCCGGTAGGATCGACACGATTCTTCGCCATACTCGGGTGCCGCGGCCTGCGCCGGGGACGAGGCGGGCGGTTCAGGACAGCACCCGACTCAAGCACAAGCGTCAGTCCAACCCTCCTGCATCTTCCACAGTCATGCAGATCTCACATGCTCGGCCGTCACGTGAAAGGCAAATTGGGTGGTGAGCTCGTCCTGAAGATCTGCCAGATCCTTTCGGAACTGCTTGGCCTCCCTCTGCCACAGCCGCCGCCCGGTCCTTCCCTCCCAGGCCAGGTACATCATCCCCCGCGGGCCCGACTTTTTGTTCTGGACAGATAAGGAGAATTAGCTGAGTGAGTCAACAGGGTGACCTCGAAGGACGCCCACCTGCAACTGAATGGCTCGGCAGACCCATTTCAAAGCACAGACTCCTTTTGCAAGCACTGTGCAGTGACTCTGCCTACCTTTTTCTCCATTTCCTCCTTGTTCAGCCTATGCAAAGCGTCCATCAAGGTCGGGTCCCCATCGCTATCTGGCGGCGGGGAGGGGAATCAGGAGGACGTGTCTGTCATTGACACAGATTCAAGCAGCCACATATGTCTGCCCGAGGCCAGGCACATGTGTTGAACGACAATCACTCAGAGCGACCTCGCCACCCTTCCTACCACGCAAGACTCGGGGGGCGGCGGAGGGCGGTTTGACCTCGGCGGCCAGGACGACCATGCCGACGTCTGTCTCGCCAACCTTGTGGTACGACACGTGCAACGCCACGTCAGCAATTGGCGAGTGCTCGGGGAAGTTTGGCGTGAGGTCCTTGGCCCACATGATGGCAAGGTTGTGGTCCAAACAGATGACCTTGTACGAAGAGGTGACCGCAACTATGATCTGCATAGGGGGGGTCCGAGACAGGGGACGCCCTAAAGCATGCACAAGCAGGGAGAGGCTCGCGATTTTGATATGCCAAGAGAGTCAAGACCTCTCTAATGGCTTGATTGCTCAATCCGTGCAACCTGCTCCCACTCTGATTCGACGACCCAAAGAACATGCCTGCTTTCTGGGAGCCCGGACAAGCTCGACGGGGGGAGGGGTAAGGTAGCCGGTTGCCACCGCCAGGAGAGGCATGTTCACCTCCGGCTCCAGATTCATTTCAAGAAGCACCTGCACTGGGTCTTCAATGAGTGCGTATTGATGCTCGTTCTTCATGCTAGGTGAGCACACCATCAGGGCAGTCCTGCTGCCCAACCCTCAACCTCCCGACCCGCCTTTGCAGGTGCAAAGCCGTTGCCGCCCGGCTGGGGAGCGACCAGCAGCAACCGGCCGAGCGGGCTGCCCACCAGAATCTCTGGCTTTCCATCGCCATTCAAGTCAGCCTGGAAAGCGATGCGTTGGAATGATGGGGAGAAGGGTTGGAATGGTGTAAGAACCAAGGACACAAGGCCGCCCACTGCAAACGTGCCAGATCCAAGACCTGCTGCCCCATGCACGCACTACAATGGGACGGACGCGGTTCAAAACGCCTCCGGCAAAGTAGTCTTGCGCATCTTCATAGGGGTGGTACCTGTGGCAGATTGTGAATGAAGTTGATAAGCAAACCAGGAAGCAGGTTTCCCGTTCCAATCCCGACTCGACAAGTCCCCACCGCCTCCCTGCATCGCATACCAAGCCTTTTGGAAGTGGAAAGAGCTCTGCTGCCGTATGGAAAAATAGAGTGCACATGCCGACAAGATCAGCACGGCAAAATCGCGGCGATACATGGTGCTCAATGGCTAGACCGCATGTTGCACGGGGGAACGCGGGCAGGCTACAAACAAAAAGGAGTCGCCTTGCTGTCTTAAAGCTCCCGCATCGCAAATTTGAGACTTGTCAACAATTCTCGCGCACAACTGAGTCTTGAGCCGACTGGATCGCGGCTGTGCGCACTCGACATGGCGGTCCGGGAACTGATCTGGACGATCAGAATCTGCGGCGAAGAGATGGCCATGCATGCTTGCGCGATAGCTCTGGACCTCCGCATGCATTCCATATCATTACGCAAGAGCATCCCTTACTCATAAAGCGGGTTTTGTATTATAGTTATATCAGTCCATGACTTGATTAAAGGGATTGCGAGATGGCCATGGCAGTGTCTCGGGCCATTCTCTACTCCCTCCCGGCCGGGGTCGCCATTGGGGCGTTGGCCACCTCTGATAACCCTTCATTTTTTATCTACAGTGCTGGTGCTCTGCCCCTGCGGCTCTCGCGCGATGCGAGCGCCGCGGTGCGCACCCTCGCGGACTACAAATGGTCCCTGCACGGCCTGGAGGGCAGGGCTTACGAGCAGGAGTTGCACGCCTGCCATGAGCGGGGCGCCAACCGCCTTTTGAATGTGTGTTTTAAGAATGGCGGCATCTACAGTGAGTGCATGGTGCTTGTTGTGGATGGTGGATGAGGTGATGGTTCGTGATTGAGGCTGTGTGGTTGTTTTTGTAGAAAAGCCTGCCTGCTGCTGGGAGGATTCTCGGCCTCTCATTGGTGAAGTACCACCACTCCCTGAGTCCCAACTCATTTGCCCCTACAGTCAAGCTTGGCCAGCATCTGGGCATGCTGGATCACCTCATCCCGGCAGAGTATGTGCAGACCATGCGCAGACACATGCTCAACCGCTGCCCGGTGAGCTCCTGGGCGGACGTGCAGCAGACCATCACCGAGGACCTGGGGGCGCCGCCGACGGAGCTCTTCGCGCGCTTCTCGCCCGAGCCCCTGGCCTCTGCCAGCCTTGCCCAGGTCCACGAAGCCGAGACGCGCGACGGGACGCGCCTGGCGGTCAAGGTATAGAGCGCTGTGTTTAGTACTTGTGGGCTGGGCTGGCGGGGCAGGTGTTGCACAGGCATCATAGAGTGCTTCTGTGTCTCTATGCTACCAGACTAAATTGTATACTGCCCAAGCAACACCTTGACCCTCATAGGCCCCTCCCCCCAACACAAACACACAAATAGGTGCAGCATCGGGGTCTGCGGGAGTCGAGCTCGGTGGACCTGGCGACGCTGGCCTTCATCATCCGCGCGGTCAAGTGGCTGGCGCCCGACTTTGACTACCAGTGGCTGATCGAGGAGGCGCAGCGCAACGTGCCGCTGGAGCTGGACTTTCGGCAGGAGGCGGCCAACGCGGCGCGCTGCCGGCGCAACCTGGAGAGCGCGGAGAGCACGGTGCGCGGGGCGACCACGACGCCGCGCGTGCTGCCCGCGCTGTCCTCGGCGCGCGTGCTGACCATGGAGTTTGTGGAGGGCGTGCTCGTGACGGACCGCGAGGGCCTGCGGCGCCTGGGCGTGGCGCCGGCGGCCGTCGCGGCCCGGCTCTCGCGCACCTTCAACGAGATGATCTTCCGGCACGGCTACGTGCACTGCGACCCGCACGCGGCCAACATGCTGGTGCGCCGAAGAAAGGGCGCCGACTGGGAGCTGGTCCTGCTGGACCACGGGCTGTACCGCCAGCTGGACGACGCGCTGCGGCTCGACTACGCGGGTCTCTGGCTGGGCCTGGTGCTGGCGGACGAGGCGGCCATCCGCCGGCACAGCGCGCGCCTGGGCGCCGAGGCCAGCGTGCCGCTCTTCGCGGGCATGCTCACGCAGCGGCCCTGGAACGAGATCACGCGGCGCCGCGGCGCGCCGCAGCGCCTGCGCCTGCGCGGCGACGAGCTGGAGCGCCGCGTCATCGCCGAGAACGCGCAGCGCTACGCCGCCGAGATCACGCGCCTCCTGCGCGACATGCCGCGGCCGCTGCTCCTCCTGCTCAAGACCAACGACTGCCTGCGCGCCATCGACCGCGAGCTCGGCGCGCCCGTCAGCAACTTTGTCATCACCGCGCGAGTGCCGCCGCGCCGTCGCGCGCCACGAGCTGGGCGCCGCGCCGGGCGCCGCGACCTCCGCGCACGTCCTCCGCGAGCTGGTGGCCGTCGAGAGCCGCCTGGCCGCCATGCGCCTCCTCTCCTCGCTCGCCGCGCTGTGGGAACGAGTTTTCTTCTGGAGACGCGCCCCGGAAGGCGCCGATGGGCTGTCCGAAGCCGACAGGCAGTTTCTCCGCGATGCGCAGGCGCAAGACGTCGCCCTCCCGCCGCTCACCTGATGCTGTGATGGGTGGCTCAGAAGAATTGTGCGAGACGTACTTTGGAGAGGAGATATACGGGCGCATGTATTTGACAACGAATTCACTTGACAGTGTATCACCTTGATTTCGCGAGCGCTCATGCTGCCATTGGTTGTGCGTTTTGTCCCTAGCCACTCCCACAACCCCTATGCGAGCACCTATGAACTGCAAATCTTTTGCCGTATTCCGGACCCTTTGTGTGGTGCAAGGGCACGCACAGGCGAGCAATCAGGAGCCATCAATGTTTGCCAGAGCAGCGGCACTGCGAGAAATTGGCGTCACCACCCAACAACTTTGTCCTAGCACTCATACTTCACACACACACGCCCAGACTGCACCTTTCCAGAATCATACTACAGAAAGACAACTCTGACAAAAATGAAATGGAGGGCATTATGAAACCCCAGTGCAAGGCCCTCGCTATCAGGCCGCGGGCTGGGCCGTGGGGTCGAGGGCGAGGCAATAGGGCGACACGGCGCAGAGCAGCTGCTGCAGGCCGGCCAGGCCGAGCAGGAGGACGGCCCCCAGGGCGGCCCCGCCCCGGGCGCGGCTCGGGGACAGGAGCACCCCGTTGCCCACGAGGAAGACGCCGGCCATGACGGCCGCCCCCGCGGTGCAGCTGGCGACCGTGTCGGCCAGGCCCAGCGGGTAGCGCCAGAGCGCCATGATGACCTTGGCGTCGGCCGCGCTGTCCACCGGGTAGCGCCGCAGCGTGACGGCCATGGCCACGACCCCGCAGGCCGCGGCCAGGCCCGTGACGATGGAACCCGCCAGCACGGCGCCGGGCCGCGGCCCGAGCGAGGCGCCCAGCGTCGCGCCCAGGGCCGCGCAGGGCGCCAAGACAGCTATCGCGACGGGGACGAGCAAAAAGGACGCGCTGCGCTGCAGCAGGATGGCGCCCGCCCAGTTCCAGCCCGCGGGGACCAGGGTCAGGGCCGTGGCACCCGTGGCCACCAGGGCCGCCGCGAGGATGGGCGCCGCCAGGTTTGGCTTCTTGGAGCCGCCGGGCGCGCGCCCGGGGGCAGCCTCCCCGACTCGAGCCCGTCGGACGCCTCCTTCGCCGCCGCGGCGGGGTCGTCCCCGATGCCCAGGCAGTGGGGCAGCAGCGTGCGCTGGACCAGCGCGGCCAGGCAGGCCCCCACCGCCGCGGCCGACAGCGTGTGCAGCGCGGGCACGCCGCCGCCCTGGCCCGCGGCGTCGGGCAGGCCCAGGACCTGGCGCAGCAGCGCCAGCGCGGCGCCGCCCCCAGCACGGCGCCCGCGAAGCTGAGGGCCACGGGCTGCGGCAGCTTGGCCGCGGAGACGAGCGAGGCCGCGCCGAGGGCCACGAGGATGGCGGTGCAGCCCGTGGTGAGCGCGGGGAAGGTGAGCTCGGCCGCGGGGAGCACGATGGTGCCCAGCGGCGCGGCCGGGAAGGCCGGGGGCGACCCCGCGTCCCGGCCGCCGCGCAGGAGGCGCGCCGAGGCCAGCACGGGCCCGCTCAGCTCCCCCTCGCCCAGCGCGATGGCGTCGTTGGCGGGCCCGCCCCAGTTGGCCTCGAACAGCATGCGGAAGCCCTCCAGGCCGGCCGCGGAGCAGGTCGTGGCGCGCGCGAGGGACGCGGCGCTCGTCCCCGAGGCCAGCGCGTCCGGGCAGGAGCTCGGCGATGACCATCCAGATCATGCAGCCGGCGGCAAAGCCGAGGGCAAAGGGCAGCAGGAAGGCAAAGGTGTTGACGAAGAGGTAGCTGGGCAGCGCCACGAGCGGCTGCGGCATGCAGCTGGCGATGCTCCAGAACAGCACCGCGCCGGGGCGCAGGCCCTGGCTGGCCAGCACCGTGGCCGTGGCCAGGCCCTCGGGGATGTTGTGCACGCCGATGGCCAGCGTGGTCAGCAGCCCGCTCGTCCAGCCGCGCGGGCCGGAGAAGGACACGCCCACGCCGCAGCCCTCGCCCAGCGCGTGCGCCGCCATGATGCCGACCATCATCGCCGCGCGCCGCGCGGGGGCGCCGCGCAGGTCCGCAAACCGAATCTCCTTGACGTCCTGCATCCGGTCCTCCATCCACTGGATGAAGACCGCGCCCGCAATCACGCCCAAAAAAGGTGCTGAACGCGCCGTGCGGCTGGCCTGTCGAGGTGCAGAGGGTTTGAAGAAGTGGGCGGGTGATCTCCTGGGTGTGAATGCGCCTGCTGCCCACTTGAGCATATAGGAAAGTGGCAATGCAGTCCCCTCGGCAACGCGCCTCACCAACGAACTCACAGACCCTAGAACAATCAACCATCCACACTATCAGCAAACTCCAAACCCACCTTCGTGGATCAGGTCAAAGGACGCGGCAAACATCACGCCGCAGGCGGTGGCCGTGGCAATGGCGCCGAGCGTCGGCGAGAGCGACTGTATGACGAAAAAGGGCAGGGCGCCCAGACCCGCCGCGCAGGCCATGATCACCGTCATCACCAGCACTGTCAGCGCGGATACGCGCGGCTGCGGCGGGTGGACGGGGTTGGCCGCCTCCACCAGCTTTGCTCGAGCCAGCGCCTCGGCGCCGGCATCGTCGTGCGCCTCGGGCTCTGCCGCCAGGGCTCCTGGCAAGCTCTGCGCGCCAGGAATTGGGCATCTCAATTGACAACATTCGGCAAAATTGCAGCTTTGGTCAATAATGCTTACCATGAAGACCATAATAAAAGCGCCAAGCAGGCCGGCTGGTATAGCTCCTCCAACCACCGACCCCCACCCACCAAGCACGCCGATGCGAGCAGCAGCGCGAGTATGAGACCCTTCCAATGTGTAGGGCGCATCTTGAGGCCAAAGTGATAGCAAAGAGGGTAGACAGCGCCTCGAATACCGCTACATCCCCTGCGAAACGCTATTGAGCCCCTCCTGCAAGCCGCAACCTTGCCACCGAAGGCGAAAAATGTGCGGGCCTTGCCCTCTGAAAATCCTCCAAAAGAAGGCCTCTTCACACACGCGACTGCCTCATCGACTGTGGAAAGCTGCACAGGCGAGCATTCTGAGGCCGGACCCCGCGCGTGTCCGCGTGTACCCCTCCGCGCAGCGGTGTGCCTGCCCTCCCAGGTTGCACCTCCCCGAGATCGGGATTCGGTGCCACCGCCTCCCCGGTGAGTACCCATCGGCCAGGATGGGCCATCGATCGCGGGCTTTTGTTCGCGGCAGCATCCCGCGATTGCCGAATCAAGTTGATGGCATTGTAGCTTTTGATTGCTGTTCCTGTGGCGCACCATTGCCCTGGGAGACTTGCCCGGGAATGCGGTGACGGAGGCACTGCAGAGGGCGTGCCCGAAATTAGGCACCGCTCGTGAAGCATTCCTACTTTGCTGGCTTGCCAGCTGCATGCTCGGATCGACACAATAGATCTGGACTGGCTGGGCGGCTATTTACAGAGCGAGTGATCTGAGAGCGTAGGGCACGGCGTGCTGCAAGGCGCCTCGCAATGCACAGCAACGACAACCCGCTGTTCGGCGCAGTAGGCGGCGCCCCCACACCCGGCATGGCCCTGCACGGACGCGAGAGGAATCCTGTGTGGTCGCCAGACAGTGAGGGCCCCTACTCCAGCGCCCCCCAGTCTGCGGTGGGCTTTCGAAAATTCGGCGCCGTGGAGCCGGGCGACGATGGTGAGGCGGATGCCATGGCCATCTCCCCCTACCAGCAGCAGCGCGAGTGGTCCTCCGGCTTCTCCCAGGAGGCGCGGCGGGCTCCTGCGGCCCCCAGCGCCTCGCCTGAGATCGACGAGTTTGCGCTCGTGCTGGAGGAGACGGCGCGGGGCGCGGTGGCGCCGGGCGAGGCCCTGCTGGGTTACGCCGAGGTGTGCACCGGCCGCGCCTCGCAGCTGCGGGCGCTGGCCGCGAGCCAGGCGGCCTGGGGCTCCAAGCGCGCGGCGCTGCTGGCGGAGGCGGACGCGCTGCAGCTGGAGGCGGCCACCTGGCGCCTCTTCTGGCACCTCCACGGCGTGACTGACCCGGACTTCCCCGCCGGCACCGGCGGCGGCTTCGTGGCCAGCGCCAGCGGCGCCAAGACCCTGGCGCAGTCTGTGGCCGACCTGCTGGCCGTGGACCTCGAGCTCAACCGCGCGGCCCGGACCGTGGCCTGGCTGGAGGCCCTCGCGGGCGAGCACCTGGACCGCGACGAGGGCTGGGCCCCGGCCGCCCTGTTTGCCAGCGGGGACGGCGTGTGGCGCGAGACCATGCGGCGCCTCGAGAACGCCCGGCTCGGCATCGCCGTAGGCGGCGACAGGGGTGCGTTTTGAAGTGGAGGGTGGGGTCAGAGATGAATTTTGGCTTCAAAGCAGATCCCTGGGTTTCTGATACATCTATGATGCTATCAATGATCAGCATGATGACTAGATGCGCCAACTCAATCCCCCCTCCCCCTTTGCAGACTCCCAGGCGAGCCTGGTGACGGAGCTGGACCCGGACGCGCCGACGCGGCAGGCCGGGCGGCGCCTCGACCCGGACAACGCCGGCGACGACGAGCGGCTGTGCCGGGCGGTGTGGCGGCTGGTGCGCGCGGGGCGCGTGGCCGAGGCCGCGACGCTGTGCCGCCGCGCCGGCGCGCCCTGGCGCGCCTCGGCGCTGCTGGGCGGCGGGCGGCACGGGCCCGTGCCCGTCGGCCCCGCGGCCTTTGCGGACCTGGAGGCCGAGGGCGCCGAGCTGAGCAGGGTCGAGCGCGCGGCCGCGCAGGCGCTCGCCGCCGAGGAGGAGGACGACGCAGCCGGCGCCCGGCGCGCGGCCTGGCGCCGGGCGTGCGCGGCCGTGGCCGCCGCGCCGGGGACAAACGCGTACGAGGCGGCGACGTTTGCGGCCTTTGCGGCGCGCGTGGAGCGCGTGCTGCCGGCCTGCCGCCAGTGGGAGGACGGGCTCTGGGCGGGTCTGCGGGCCTGGCTGGACGCCGCGGTGGACTACCAGCTCGGCGTCGGCGCGGACGAGGCGGCCGACCCGGGCGCGAGCGGGGTCGGCGCGGCCCTGGCGGACCTGGGCCTCCCCGCGGCCGCCGAGCGCGGCGAGTGGCCCTCGGCCGAGCTCCGCGCGGGCATGGGCGGCAGCTTCGCCGAGGCCGTCGAGCGCGCGGCCGCGCACGCGCGCGGCTGCGCGGGCGCAGCGGACGCCGAGGGCGCCGGCGCGGCGGCGGCCCGCTTCCGCGCGGTGCAGCTCCTGCTCATCCTGGACCAGGTGCCGGCGCTGGTGACGCAGCAGCTGCGCGACTGGGTCCTCCAGTCGGCCGGCGGCGAGGGCGGCGACGCGGGCGCGCCGACGCCCGACCCGGCGCTCCTGCGCTTCGCGGCGCACCTGGCGCTCTGCCTCTGGAAGCTCGGCGTGCTCAGCGCGCGCGGCGACGCCGCGCGGCGCTGGGACGACGCGGAGGAGGGCGCGGCCGCGCCCTTTGCGCATGTGCAGGACGTCTTGCAGCGGCTGCTGCAGTTTTACGTCGCCTACCTGATCGACGCGGGGCACGGCCGGCTGGCGCCGCTCTACTGCTGCTTCCTGCGCCCCGGCCTGCGGCACCTGACCCTGGCCGTGTACTGGGAGGGGCTGACCACGCCCGGCGAGGCCTCCATCGAGGCGTGCCGCGCGGCGTTCGGGGCCGCCAACGACCGGTTCATCTCGTGGAGCGAGCGGTGCACGCCCGAGGAGGCCGAGCGCAGCGGCGTTGTTGCAGACGAGGCCCCAGACGCGGCGCGCCGCCCTCGCGCGCGCGCGCCTGCTCGTCGAGGGCGGGCCGCTCGCGAGGGGCGCGGCGCTGCGCTGGCTCGCCTTCCACCCGGACACGCACCGCGAGCTCCTGCTCGAATCGGTCTCGCTGGCGAGGGAGATGGCCCTGGGAGGCGGCGCCGGCGAGGCCGCCGGGGCGGCGACCCTGAGCGGCACGCTGCCCAGGGCCCTGGGCGCGGCCGCGCTGGACGACTGGCTGGAGACGCTCCGCTGCGCCTGCGAGGCAGACGCCGAAGCGCTTGCGCGCTGCGACGAACTCGGCATGTGGGCCAGCTACTTTGACCTTTTGGCCGCGCTGCGGGAGTGGATGGCCGCCCATGGCAGCTGGCGGGCAGCTGGCGAGGACGGCGCCGAGCCGGCGCAGGCCCTGGTCGAACGCGGCCTGGCGCTCCTCAGCGCAGTCACCTTGTTCGTGAGCGACGAGTGCCTGGATCTGCTAATCGGAGACGCGCCGGATGCGGACGCTGGGGTGCTGGAGGCCGCGCTCGTCGTGGGCCCGGCCGCGCCCAACGCGTCTGGCGCCGCGTACCCGCAGTTTGCCGACGAGGCGGCGGTCGACGCCGCCGCCGAGACGCTGCGCCGGGCGCTGCAGCGCTCGACGGACGAGTGGTCGGCCGCGCTCGTCTGGGCGGCGGGGCCCGCGCCCGAGGGCATGCCCGGCCTGCTGAGCGTGGCCGTGGAGGCCGAGGGCGTCGAGGCCTCGCAGGCGGCCGTCGCCGCCATGGCGCTGGCCCTGAAAGGGGGTGTCGCTGGCTCGGCTACGCTCCAGGTACGTAGGGTGGTTGTTCACCTATTAGTTTGGTTGGTGATGCGTTTCTCCATTGTGGTTGTCCACCTTCTTTTATTGCGCTACCGTGCTAACAATATGCATCCTCGACACACCGGCACAACTGCATTCTTCCCTTGACGCAGGTGGTGAATGCAGAGGCGCCCGAGTGGGTGATGGCGATGCTCTGCCACAGCATCTGCTTCCCCCGACTGGTCCTGGCGCTGGCCGAGCTTAGACTGGCGCTGGCCGAGCTGGGGCACGACGAGGATGAGACGGTGAGCGGCGCCGCGCTCCACGCCGCCGCGTTCCGCCACCCAGAGGCGCTGGCCGCCGAGCAGGCGGCCAGGCTCCTCCAGTTGGAGCGCGCGGTGGAGGTATGCCGGCTGGGCCTGTCTCGCTAAAGATAAGCTGAAATCCCCCCTCACTCTCTTACATACCCTTTCAAATGCCACTACGCATTATTCAACCTCTTGCCCCAACCAGCCCCTCTACACGTGTAAATCTGAGCCTTTCAGGCGCGCGTGCGTTTGGAGCGGCAATGGGCCCGCCGCCCCTTGTCTGCGCACTTCGACGGGCCGGCGTTCGACCGGTCGAGGCGGAGCCCACCGTCAACTCAAAAAGCCGGTCTTACGCAAGGTTCATCGGCTCATGAGACCAAAGGAAAATATTCTGCCCGTACATGCCAGTATGAGCGGCAAATTCGCGGCCATCGCGGTGGTGCTCGCCCTCATCTGCCTCCTGCCCGGCCCGGCGCATGCGGGCCGGCACATGCTGCAGGCGCCGCAGGGGGAAGCCCCGGCTGGATCGCCCAAAGGCGCTGGCTGCACATTCAGCATATACGGCGAAGTTGTGACGGTGGACGCGGCGCCCACGGACCTGCAGACGTACGTCATCTCCGCGACGAGCCCCCAGGCACGGGACGATCTGGCCCAGGCCCTGGCCTCCAAGATCCCGTCGGACTGCTACCAGCTCGTCCGCAAGATGACGACCTTGCCCTACCTGACCGTCAAGCTGAACCGTCAGGGAATGCAAGAGATGTGCCGGGGCAGCGGCATGACTTCCCTGATCACGGACATTGAGGCTGACCAAGCCGTCATGACTGCCTGATCCTCAGGCAATTGACAATTATGTTCCCTTCTCTCACCCTCGACGCATTGTACCATCTCCAGCGTCTCATTTCATTGCATCCCCCTGCCTGCGTGTTTCCCAGATGACACTTGTTTCGTTTCTGCCCTGCACTATCTATTTTGAGTCATCGTGGATTTTGCTTTAATCAGCCCAGGAGCAGACAGGGATGGTGTCACAAAGGCTGCTTTGCGCTGCATGCGAAAGGAGCAAGCAGTTCTAGGATGATAGGGAAGACTTCTATTCATCAAGGCAAGAAGGCCGAGTTTGAATAGCATTTCACTCGTGATCGCAATGTCAGCGCGGGTGCGTGTCACATCGATCTGATCCAAAGACTTCGGATATGTGATCCGGTCGGAATCTGGCGTGCGTGTGCCCGTCGGAAGCGCTGATGGCATGTCCCAACAAAGACCTTGAGCGCTTGGCTGGCACATCAGGTCGCTTTACAAACGTGACGGCCCCGACGTGCCTGCAATCGCTGATTTTTGGAACCCAGCGATCGCGAGGGCATCCCGGCTCTCAACTTTACCGGCAGACCCTCCTGTCCTCGCATGATTCCGCAATGGTGCCAGCGATAGCGACCAAGTCGGAATTTACACCTTTCATTTTTTCGTCGGGTGGGAGCTGGACGGGGATAGCTCGGGCGGCCGGCCGACCGCGACCAAAACCCTGCGCGAGGGTGCCCACGCCAGGCAAGTAGGGCCCTCATGGTGCCGCATCCCGATTAAGCCAGGCCTTTGCCAGAGGTCGGAAAGGAGCGAATCAAATATCCACAAAAGATATCTACACTCTCCGTCGGCGTGCAGGATGGGCTTGCAGGGGCTTGACTCGTGTTGGTGGTAACCACCTCCAGCGGTGCCGCGCTCATGGAGAGCAGGGAGTGCCGCTGCGCACGCCTCTCTGCCCTGCCGCTCACCTCAGCCGGACCGCCAGCGAAGACACGTTCTATCTGTTGATTCAGATTGTGAGTGCTTTTGCTCATGGGATGGCAGGGTATTGGGGTGGTGTAGGTGCCATGTCCCACTTTGCACCCTGTCACAATGCTGCAGAATGTGGCCACGCTGGAGCGGCAGGCCTTGCTGGAGTTTGACGGCGCGGAGCTTACCGAACGCCTGGCGCTGCTTCGGGATCAGATGGACCGGGCGCAGGCTGCCATGTCCAAGCTCCAGTCGCGGTGGCGGGAAGGGGGCCAGCCGGCGGTCCAGCTGTCGGACTATCTGGGGCTGCGTCGCCAGCTCCGCGCTGCCATCGCCAGCGAAGAGTGAGTTTCATGGTGTGGGGATTGGAATTAAAATACGTGCTCCATGGTGAATGGTGCTGCGGCGCAACTTTGATCAAGAGTAGAAAGGCCCGCCCGCTACGAGCGAAAAGATCGGTCGCCGCGCCAAAGTAGACGGATCCACAACTAGTTGATTTCTTCATCCTCTGGTGCAGCTACCGCACAGCTGCCTCGTTGCACGCGCGGCTGCAAGATTCATTGGGGCAGGCGGCGGCCCGGAACGCGCCCCGCCCCGTTTTTGGACTGGGCGAGCTGGTGCAGCACAGCCGGCACGACTACTGCGGGACCGTCATCGGTTGGCGGGCGGGCTGCCCCGAGGACGCGCAGTGGAGGGACGCGGCTGGGTACGGCAGCATCCCCTCTGCCGAATCCGAGATCTGGTACTTTTTGCTCGTCAACGCCGTGTCGGGGGAGCCCAAGGAAAGCGGCTTGGTGCCCGTCGCCCTGGTGCCGGAGCGCTGCCTGGGCAGGGCCGCGCACAGCGGCGAGTTTTCCCGCAGCGGCGCCTCGGCCCAGTCTGCGGCGGTTTTGGAGGCCCTCTTCCTGGGGTACGACGACGAAGGCCAACTGGTGGCCTGCCAGCAGCTCAAGGACAGATTCGCGAGGCCGATCGATCAGATTCCGTCTGCAGGTAGGATTGCCGATGGTGCGACGATGATGGGGGTATTGACGAGGATCGGCGCTGTGAGCTGCTCTTGCCTATCTCTCACGCCGATCGTGCCAAACATTCTATTGACTTCACTCTCTGTGCAGTGGCTCGGGAGGTGTTTGTCAGCGATGGATTGTGGCACGGCATCGATGAGGAGGACATTCCAGACGAGCCGCCTCTGTTTCTGGGACAGCTATCCCTTGGCGGTGACCGTGCCGAGCGAGAGCTTCTCTACGGAAAGGACTACATCCCGGGGATTGACATGTCTTCTCTCACAGAGGATGGAACTGACTAAATACGGGCAGGCAATGTATACGATTTTGATACCCAACTGATTGACTGGCAATTATTGGGGGGAATGTTTTCATACCATGTACCACCACCCTTCACCATGCCTGGATGTCCCTCGAACAATAGTCCCCTTGCTACTTGTATAGCTCATGTAAACTACAGTGAAATACGAGGTTTGGAGTTTGAAATGAGAATTGGGAGGACGACAATAGTTGAGGTGGGTTCGATCGATCACATGAGTTAAGCGCGTACAACCGTGGTTCGAATTTGTGTTCAAGTGTCCGGCCGACAGCCCCGGCAGAAACCCGGGAACACCGCACCCACGATCGGCCACGCACAAAGGCGATGTGACGGGCACTGGCCATCCAGAATGCGCCGACAGTAGTTTAGAGTAGCACGAAATTTTCGAATAATCGAATCATGACTGGGGCAAAACATGACCGGCAGCTGCGGGCGCTCCGCCAGCTCATGCCCTGGAACTGGGATAGCAGGCATGGCCCCGGGCATCTAGGTCCTGCATGCACGAGATACGAATGAAAGGCAAAAAAGTTGAGACTTTCTGTGACATATGAGGTCTCATTTTTTCTTGCGCAGGATCGATGAGCACCCTCCGGGCCAAAAGGCGATGCACGATTTTGAGAATGTCCTGAGCTGCTCCTTCTCCAGGACCAGGAGAAGGCGCTCCGAACCCCCCGGCCCCGCCCCCGATCCCCAACACCATCGCATCAACGCCCATCCAGGACACTCGATCTGCTCAGGCGCCCGCCACGGCGCCCGTTCCCAAGGGAGCGCCCATCTTGGAATCGCAGCCAACCACGGACCCAGCGCCCAAGAGGTCAGTGGGCGGCCCTCGCATGGAGTATTTGTGGGACAGGCGAGGAGGATGCATGTTTTTGAGAGGCATACACATGACTGATTTAAGACGGACGGCTCATGTGTGGTTCGCTGGCGCCCCTTACAGGAAGCTAAGCCTGAGCGGCTTTGCCAGAACGCCTAGTCACAAGCGACGGCTCAGCGGCTTGCCAAGGTTGGAGAGCGCCGAGCTGAAAACGCCCTTGGCGCCCCAAAGTGAGCCCCGCGCGCAATCGGAGGAATTCGAAGAGAAGAAGAGCCCCTTGGGTTCCTTTGCTGAAAGGCAGCGGGACGGCGTAACTGTGCCCAGGTAATTGAGCATGCTAAATACAAAATTCCCAAATAATGAAATGCTGGTGATCATTTGCATGTTTCTTCTTCTTCGAACGTACGTCTTTCTCTTCAACTCAGGTGTCAGCTTATCACACCTGAACCTTCACATGCCACGGCTGAGGCCAGCCCGGTCCCGCCAGCCAAGCCTGCAGCGGCTGCTGCGGTCCTGGATCTGACTCAGGACGCCAAGGTCTGCACGCCAAGCTCTGCAAAGCAGGCGTCATCGACGGCGAAGATGGTCCTCACTCCATCCAGGCGCGCCAATTGCACTCTGTCGCCCGCCAACTGCCCCAAACCTGTCTCTCCCTGCCAGCCAGCGCTGGCCGAGAATGCACCAGCTCCAGCTGCCCGGCAAGGGTCATTCCCCGCTGCCAAGGCTGCAGACCAGGTCGAGTCAAAGGGAGGAGCTGTTCCTCTGGTGGATGCAGTCCGTGCACCTAGCCTGTCTCCAGGCAAAGCTCTCGAAAAGACCTCAGCCCTAGAGCTGTCATCGACTGGGCTTGAGCCGGGCGTAAAGGACAAGGTGCCAGCCGGGACTTTCGCCATGGAAAACCGCCTTGCAAAGTCGGCTTCCCTGAAGCCTCTCAAAAAAGTGAACCAAACGGTATGTATCAGTTCTTATTCGGTGTATGGATGCATTTCTGCAGCGATTTGAAATATGTCTTACCCAATCCACCCTCTCATCCTTTGACAAACAGGCAAGCCTGGCCAGGACCTCCCCCTGTTTGTGCAGCTGCAAAAGCCGGTAGTTGCCTGCTCCCCGCCCGAGTCGGGGCCAGCGTCTTCGCGGTTGCCGTGCCCACCCCTGTTTAAGACCTCGCACACTGCCGACAGGTGTGCTTCTAGATGCGTTGCCTTGAGCTCATGTCCTGCTCCGCACAAAGACGATTCAAGATGGGCCGATCCATATCCATCCCCTTGCAGGGTCGAGCTCACAAAGACCCCCCGGGCCACAGAGGCAGCGCAAAAGGCTTGCCGGCCCCGAGCGGCGGCCTGGACCCCCCTCAACTGCCAGGAGATCGAATACCTCAGCCGGACGTACCACGCCCGCGAACGGCAGATCCTGCGGGCGCTTGCGCTCTTTTCAAGCCAGGTATCTGGCAAATAAGTGCATTTGTTCAGGCAGCGTACGAGTGGTGAGCTACTTCTTTCAGCCTCTCGCCCTCCACGGAGCGCGCTCAGTCTGCCGTGAGAGTGTGCGGGTTTTAATATACCTCGCGATGATGTACATTGAAGAGACTATAACACATGCTATGAATTCATGTAACACCCTGGGCACTATCGCGCTCTGCTCAATCCCAATTCAGATGGGTAAATAGAGGAGGAATTCACTTTCAAGAGTATACCACTTCAAGAGCAGGCAACTCTGTGGGTCTGGGGATATTGGCAGTGTGCCCGTGTTTTTTGGTTTTCTCGGGTTGTTGTTTGGCCACGATTTTCCTGAGCTGGTGTTGGCGTACGCTACCCTGATGGTAGGCGAATGGAACGCTAGCCAGAACGCAGATTGCCAGTTGATCGGAATCGCGCTGACGGGTGCATTGGCAACGCTGAACAGCCTGCCAAGTGATTCTTGCAACTGAGGCTGGCATCAGTATGGCGGGATGCCCTTGAATATTTTGGCACTATCACACTGCAGCCAACTGCTGGCTAATGCACGCGCGCAGCCAGCAGCCCATAAGCCCATTGATAGTGATCATAAAGGTGGCAGACCACCGATGCACACGCAGCCTGGCGACTTTTGCGCGCTGGTGGAAGCGAAGTGGCTCAAACAAATTCCGGACGCCCGGAGGCCCCACGAAAGCGGGGACGTGCAAGGTCCCAAAGCTGTGCTTGCTCGTCTGAAAACTCGTTCGCGCTTTCATTGGGAGCGCATAAGACATAACTGGCGACTTAGAGTTTCATCTTCCCGAATCTCCGCACCAAGGTCCGCAGGCTCGCGAAGAGGATGGGGCCCACGAATTGGTCAAGGAATGTTGCCCTTATCAACTCGCGTTATCTGACATTATAAGAGAATCAATAGACTTTAAGCAGGATCAAATTAGGTGACAAGGGATGCAGGACGTGATTGAAGAGTTTGAACAAAAGAAAGGAAATTCGACCTGGAGAAATGTACGTCCTTGCAGAGTAGCGCCCGGAAGCGAGGCCCAGCTCACACGGATTCTCACCACAGGGATCCAGGGCGGACACCCACCGGGCACCTCTCAGCCTTTGGGCAAGGGAAGAACGAGGCTTGTTCGACAGCGCATTCCCTGTCAACTGCGATCACAGTCGACACGCTGGAGTCCCCCCATGGCCCTTCGAGCGAGCGGTCTCGTCGGCAAGCAGACGCTGCGAGATGTCTCGGGCTGCCTGTGCGATATATGCGGCAAAGAGGTCGACAGCGAAGTCAGCGAAGTGACGGCACTGGACTGCTCTTACCAGAATTGTGACGCTGAGGCCGCTCTGTACCACCAGGCCTGCCTGGAGAAGTTCCTCAAGGCGCAGAAGTGCGAGAGGTAGGTGCCGTGTGCCCGGTGCGAATCCTGCATGGTGGCCTGTTTCGAACGCGTTTGGGTACGTGATTCGTGCCGCAACACCGACCAGCAGGAACCGGAAGATTGGCTTTCCCTGCCCTCGCGGGCACGGCCGGGCGACTCGGTACAGCCACCCCTGCCCGGGCAAGGTGCGGAAAAGCCCGGTGATCGATGCCGTGCTGTGTCCTTGCGTGGGCGTGGGACAATGTGTCCGCCTTGAGGGAGCGCGATGAGCGAGCTCAGAATTGGCTACTAAGCGCGATGGTGGGCTTGGTTTCTCTTGAGTGCAGGTTCTCAAGTCGCACCCGGTTTGCATCCGAGGGGAGGCCAATAAGAAGCGGCGCCAGGTGAGCTTGTGCTTGAGGGATGTGGGGCGCGGAGATGAGCAGACGAGGCGTCGCAGACCTCGGCTGCTTTCAAGGTGACTGAGTGTGCCCCCCCTCTGCCGCCATTCCGCAGCAAGAGCAGCAGGAGCTTGCGGTAAAGACGCAAGAGGCCGAAAAGGCGGCAAAGCGGGAGGCTGAGAAGCAAAAAGCTCAAAAACCTGCCTCCACCAGCGCTGCCAGTAAAGCCCCAGAGTACGTGTTGGGTCTTGGTGTGTTGAGCCCTCACGGCAGAGGTCTTCGAATAGAGGTGGACATGCGGTGCTCACGCTGCCTGTTGCTCCGCCCATCGCAGCCCCACGGTCTTGAAAAAGCTGCCGCCAAAGACGGCGTCTGTGGTGAGCGAGTCGGAGCGTCTCGCCGAGATGAAGCGGCAGGTGCTGGGGTCCCGGCCGCAGGCCGCGCCTGGCTCGCACCTGCAGCCGGCGCGGGCGTCCTCCCCCCCTCCCACGCACACGCGCAAGCCGAGCGCTCTTTCGCTGACAGAGTTCATCACGACGCGCATCCCGGCGCCGCCCGCGCCGCCGCCGGCGAACGCGTGGGTCTCCCGGGCCAACAGCCTGGCGAGCCTGAGCGAGGGTGCGCTGGTGGCGCCCGAGCCGGCCGACCGCCCGGAGCCCGAGGTCTCGGTGTCGGCGCAGGACTTTCCCTCCATCGGGCAGGTGGAGAAGGAGGACAGCGGCGCCGCGGCGCAGGCCGGCCCGACGCCGTCCGCCTGGGCACGCAAGCCCGCGCAGGCCGAGGCGCCGAGCGCGTGGTCGCGCCCCGAGAGCCGCGCGCAGGACGAGGAGGGCGACGCGGCCAGCGACGCGGCCGAGGGCTCCCTCCCGGGCCAGACGCTGAGCAAGGCGCAGCGCAAGAACTCGCGGCGCCTGGAGCGCAAGGCCGCGGCGCGCGCGGCGGAGGAGGCCTCGCCCTCGCGGGACGCCTCGCCTCAAAAGGGCCCGGCCGGGGGCGCCACCTCCTACCCCCCCAGCGAGCTGAGCGCGGCCGACATCCTGACGGGCGAGCGCCTGCTGCGGGCCGGGGTCGGCGCAGGACACGGACGAGTCGAGCGGCGCGGGCAGCAGCCCCTGCCACGGCGTCGGGTCGCCCGTCGGTCACGAGCTGGCGCAGCGGGCGCTGCAGCGCCGCGTCACCGCGCTGGCGGCGCTCGGCTTCGACCCCACGGCCGTCGTGAGGGTCGTCGGCGGCGGGGCGGGCCTCGACGCGCGCGCCGCGCTGCGCGCGCTGCTCAGCCAACAACAACAACAACAGGGACCGTCCAGGGACGAACTGTTGTTCCTGGATCTGCGGTCGGAGCTGGCCCTGACCTGCGCGGTGGGCCGCGCCGCCGACGCCGGCGCGTGCGACTGGGAAGACGCCGCCCACTGCTGGCCCTGCGGCGGCCTCTTCTGCGGCGAACCGCAGTCGCCGCTGTCGCTGTCCGACTGGATCGGCGACGGCGTGGGCCGTGTGACCTGCTTTGATGGCTCGGCGTCGTTTGCGGTGCCCGCCCCCTGCGCGTTTGCGGCACTGCCCCCCTTCGTCTCGCTGGCGCCCCTCGATCGGCGCGCTGGTGCGGCAACCACCGCCTCGTGATCCTTTGTTGGCAGGTGGCGCAGGGCCGCACCTAGTGCAGTGCTAGCGTGTGCATTCTTTGCCCCACCCCGTCTCCCTGTCGAGCATTTGCAACATGAATGTACATGGGCGAAGCAGGAATAATTCAGTGGCACACTGCATGTGCGCAAGGGGAAGACAAGCAAACTTTTCAGAATAACAGTACAATATAAAATAGATGATCGACCTGCGCTCCGACTGGCGCCCGGGTCAAACCCCCCCACACCCACATGTGAGTGGGTGGGCGTGCACAGCATCCTCCTCCTTGACATTCACTCATACGCGACGCTACTTGACGCCATTCTTCTTTTGAAGGTCCGTCATGCCCTTTGAGAGCTGCGACAAGGACGCACGGTTGGCTTGTGAGCGGCGGATAATGCCCCGGTCGGAATGTTCCAGTAAAAAGACCGGGCCTCCCTAGCCCACAAAGCCCCGGCCTCACCTCCTCCTTGAAGACTTTGAAAAATTCGCCTCCCTGACCGCCCAGCCGATCCTTGTGCTCGGCGGTCTTCTTCAGGAGCTCGCCCACGCTCGCGTTGGACTTGACGGCAAACTTTTGGAAGCTCTTGCTGCACCGGGCCGGGAAACGACGACCGTGTGAGGCCCAGCGCGCCACCGCGCGAGCGCGACATGGCACAATCATATCCCCGCGCCGCTACCTGTTGGCGAGGGTGTTGACCAGCACCTCGTTGAGCCAGTAGTTCATCAGCCGCTGGAAGAACGACATGGTGCCTTTTGCTTCCTTGGAGGACCCCCCGCAACAACCCCCCGCGATACGCTAGCTTAATAATTATCTTGTGTTCAACAAATTTATGGCGTTTGAGTGCACCGTTATTGCTTTGATCCCCGCATTGGGCGTCGGCATGCTGTCATGGGATATCCGCTCCCATCCAACGAGGGCGCGAGAGGAAGGCTCTCGTGTTGGGTCTGCGGAAAGCGTCCCCATGGTTTTGGGCACCAAAGGCACATACAAGCGTGTAGCTCGGCCATCAAGATTAACCTAGACAGGTCCAAAGTCACTGATTTCCTCTTTGGAGACGACGTGCCCTCCACGCGGCAGTTGATCGCCTCCTACAACTGCATTTATACAATAGGGATCCCTCGAAACTCGGGTCACGGAGATGCTGACGTGGCTGCTTTATGAGGAGCACCACTCCGACAAAATGGCGAGCCTCTCGACTCCCAAGACACATTTCTGCTTGCACACTCTGCTGCAAAATTTACATTTGACACTTGATCGTTATCATGGCTGCTCAGAGGAGGATCGCTGCCCTCGGCAGGCACTTGGTACGTGTGGGCGAGTGGGCGTCTTTTCTCGTACGCCTGCCGTCGAGCTTGCTCAGCGACTCGAATGCGAGAGTTGTCCCAAGTAGATGTTGCCATAGTTGCTGACCTATGACCGCGATGCCCATGCCTGCGCGCAGGGAACGGAGGGAGCGGAGGGGGCCCTGACCATGGCCTCGTGCCGCGCCGAGGTCAACCCGACCCAGGCCGAGGCTCTCTTCCGCTACATCACGCGCGACAACTACGAGCTGCGCCAGGAAATTTTTGAGTTTCTCAAGGTAGGGTGATGTATTGGATCAGAGCGAGCTGGTGTGGGACTGGTGTGGTCCACCGAGGACCCAACAGCAGCTGCCATTGCATGACTCCCAAAGACCTCTCTACTCACGTTCCCACATTCCTCCCCCCCCCCAAAAAACAGGACCCGCTCTACCAGCCGCAGCACTACCTGTCGCTGCACGACTTCCGCAAGCTGAACCGGGAGCGGTTCATGCGCTTTGCCTCACAGCGCTTCTTCTCGGTCAAGGACTACACAGACAATCCGCGCAAGTTCATCGCGGCGCTGGAGTGCCTGTCGTGGGTGGACTACAGCCTGTCCATCCTGGCCGGCGTGCACTTCACGCTCTGCGGCGGCACCATCGCCAAGCTGGGCACGGCCAAGCACCACAGCAGGTTCATCCCCGACATGGACGTGGGCAGGCTGCGCGGCTGCTTTGGCATGACGGAGCTGGGCCACGGCTCCAACGTCGCCGGCATCCGCACCACGGCCACGTACGACGCCAAGACCAAGGAGTTTGTGCTCAAGACCCCCGACGACGACGCGAGCAAGTTTTGGATTGGCGGCGCCGCCGGCACCGCGCACATCTGCGCCATCTTTGCCCAGCTGACGGTCAACGGCAGGTACGAGGGCGTGCACGTCTTCATCGTGCGGCTGCGTGACGACAGCGGCCGCAACCTGCCCGGCGTGCGCACGGCCGACAACGGCGCCAAGATGGGCCTCAACGGCGTCGACAACGGCCAGATCTGGCTGGACAATGTGCGCGTGCCGCGCGACGCGATGCTGGACCGGTACGCCAGCGTGGACGACTCGGGCGCGTACCACTCGCCCCTGCAGAGCGTGGGCGCGCGGTTCGGGGCGACGGTCGGCGGCCTGACCACGGGCCGCGTGCTCATCGCCAGCAGCGCCGTGACGGCCATGTCTATTGGTTTAACCGTGGCCATCCGCTACGCGCACGCCCGCCCGCAGTTTGGCGACGCGCTGATCGGCGACTACATCACGCACCAGCGCCGGCTGTACCCGGCGCTGGCGGCCACCTACGGCCTGCAGTTTGCGCTGGACCGGGTCAAGGCGCTGATGACCGCGCCGCCCAGCGCGGAGGCGTCGCGCCAGCTGCACATCAGCTCCTCGGGCATCAAGGCCGCGGCGACCTGGTACCGCGTGCGCGTGCTGCAGGACTGCCGCGAGTGCTGCGGCGGCATGGGCGTGCTGGCCAACAACCGCATCGGGCCGCTGCTGACCGACATGAACGTGGACACGACGTTTGAGGGCGACAACACGGTGCTGATGCAGCAGGTGGCCAAGTCGCTGCTGGACGCGGGCGCGGGTGTCTGCGCGCCCGACGCGCCCGAGCTGAGCAGCGACGCGCTGCGCTGGACGGACGAGGAGATCGCGCGCACGCTGGGCTACCGCCAGGCGCTGCTCACGCACGAGCTGCGCAGGGCCATGGCCTCCAAGGGCTCGCCCGGCGACGCCAAGGCCGCGGCCTTTGCCTTCAACGAGAACCTGGACCGTGTCACGCTGCTCGGCTGGGCCTGGGTCGACGTGGCCACCACCAGCGCGCTGCGCGAGGAGGCCGCGCGCGCGCCGGCCGAGATCGCGCCCCTGCTGACCACGCTGGCCACGCTGCACGCGCTCTGCCGCATCGAGGAGGCCAGCGCCGAGCTGGCCCTCGCCGGGCGCGCTCAGCCCCAGGGGCGCCTCCACGCTGCGCGGCCGCATCAACGACCTCTGCCGCCGCCTGGGCGACAAGCAGGGCCTGGCCGCGCGGACCCTGGTCGACGGCCTGGGCTGCCCCAGCCACCTCATGTGGGCCCCCATCGCCAACGACTGGCGCAAGGCCTTTGCCTACCCGGACAATGGCGCTGCGTCCAGGAACTAGAGGGAACGATCTGGGGATAGAGTCTATTCGACTCGCCTCTTGCTTTCGCTTTGACAAGCATCTTGTTCGCCACAGCCTTTTCAAGGCCCATTTTTCCATGTGCTCTCTATGAGATATTGCGTTTGCCCACCACCTGCCCTGACGGGCGCCATTACGTGCATTGAATAACGATGCGCCTAGTTGTAGCTGTAGTCTGTAGCATTGCCAACAATGATGATGGGGGTTGAAGGAATGAAATAGAAGAAGAGCCGGTGATAGATTTTGACCAGTCGTTGAGCAGTGTGCCAGGTGGCTGGTGCGGCTGACGACAGCAGTTGCGGGCACGTCAGCTTCCGGAAGCACGACTTGGCGCGGCAAATCCTGCGGCCGTAAACGGTCGATCAGGTGCAAGCGCAGAATTCATTGGGCGGCATTATCTGTCGGGATGGCGGCGAACAAGAGGTTGGATGTGCTGGCCCGGCACGTGGTACGTCCTGAGCGAGTGTCTTGGCCTTCGCGAGCCGATTGATGAGGTGATACATTGCCGTTTCTAAAGGCAGGCTCTGATCCATCCAAACGCTTTTATGAACGCAGCTGGATGTCTCGAGCCAGCTTGATCAATCAGGCGACAGCCACAATAGGGATGCGCAAGTCGCGGCGTTGCGGCGGCTCGTCACCCCAGACTATCTGGACTTGAGGGATCAGATTTGCGAGTTTCTCAAGGTGAGATGGAGCACTTGGTCTTGTAGGCACTGAAAAGTATTGTTGAGCTTGATGATGTAGGAAGCAAGGTCTGGTATTGGTCAAAGTATGCTCAATGTGGCCTGTAGATGCGAAGGAGCATGGTGTCGGCTTAGCAGGGTTTATGCTGTGGGAAAAATTTTCATAGTTTGCTGTCCAGATTTTCACACCATTTTCAGCAGCTCGATACCCAACCGAGGTCACCCCTTTCTTTCCACTGCAGGATGAGGTCTACGCTCCAAAGTTTGGTCTCTCGATAGCAGACTGGCGCGCGCTGCACAGGCTACGCTTTGCACGATTTGCCGCACAGGGGTTTGTCCGGTCGGCAGACTATGTCAATGAGCCACAGAGGTTCATGGCTTGTCTGGAGCCCCTGGCCTGGGTGGATTGCGGCCTGTTCCTGCAAGGAGCTGTGCACTTTTCGCTGTGTGGGGGCACCATCGCCAAGCTAGGCACGGCCAAGCACCAGACCCGCTACATCCCCGACATAGACACCGGCAGGCTGCGCGGCTGCTTTGGCATGACGGAGCTGGGCCACGGCTCCAACGTTGCAGGCATTCGCACCACGGCCACGTACGACAGGGAGACGTGTCAGTTTGTGCTCAACACGCCCGATGATGAGGCGAGCAAGTTTTGGGTTGGCGGCGCCGCGGGGTCGGCACACATTTGCACCGTCTTTGCGCAGCTCACGGTCGGCGGGCGGCACGAGGGCATTCACGTCTTTGTTGTGCGACTGCGCGATGACAGCGGCCGCAACCTGCCTGGCATTCGCACAGCCGACAACGGCGCCAAGATGGGCCTCAACGGCCTCGACAACGGCCAGATCTGGCTGGACAATGTCCGTGTGCCGCGCGACGCGATGCTGGACACGTACGCCAGCGTGGACGACTCGGGCGCGTACCACTCCTCCATCGCCAAGCCGAGCGCGCGCTTTGCCGCGACCGTGGGCGGGCTCGCCGTGGGCCGCGTGCTCATTGCGAGCGGCGCCGTGACGGCCATGTCCATTGGCCTGACGGTGGCCATTCGGTACGCGCACGCACGCCCGCAGTTCGGCGACGCGCTGATCGGCGACTACATCACGCACCAGCGCCGGCTGTACCCGGCGCTGGCCAGCGCCTATGGGCTGCGCCTCGCCCTGGACAGGGCCAAGCGCCTGTGCTCCCAGCCGGCCACCCCGGACTCGGTGCGCCAACTGCACGTTCTCTCATCTGGCCTCAAGGCCGTCGCCAGCTGGTCGTGCATGGCGGTGCTCCAGGACTGCCGCGAGTGCTGCGGCGGCATGGGCTTCCTCGCCAGCAACCGCATCGGGCCCATTCTGACCGACATGAATGCCTACACGACCTTTGAGGGCGACAACACGGTGCTGATGCAGCAGGTGGCAAAGGCCGTGCTGGCGGCGACGGGCTCCCAGCGGCCGGTCGCCCCTGAGATTGGCCCAGACGCCTGGCGCTGGACGGACGAGGAGGCCGTGGCGCTGCTGGCCTACAGGAGGGACCTGCTCGCGCACAATCTGAGCCTTGCCATGGGCTGGGACCATTCCCCCGAAAACCTCGTGCCTCATCTGGACCTTGCCACCCAGCTGGGCTGGGCCTGGGTCGCGGTCGTCACCGCCTCTGAATTGTGCGAAGCGGCGCAGACCGCGCCCGCGGCGGTGGCGCCGCTGTTGGCCACCCTCTCGTCTCTTCACGCGCTGACGTGCGTTGAAAAGGCCCGCGGCGAGCTCGCCCTGGCCGGTGTGCTGGATGCGGGCGCGGCCGCGGCGGTCCGGGTGCGCATCAACAACCTCTGTCGCAAGCTGGCAGATCGGCGGGGAGAGGCGGGACGCACCCTTGCGGACGGCCTGGGCTGCCCAGAGCACCTCCTGCAAGCCCCGATTGCGTCAGATTGGAGGCAGGCCTTTTCTGCAGCTGCTTGAGGGGCTCCTTTAGTCTGTGAGTAGCGCGTGCGTGATTTGACCATTGTGATAGAGAGTGCTGATGCATCTAGTGTAGTGCACAGTGCAATGGCTGGGATCGCCCCGCTCTTGCGCAATTTTTGTAGATAGACTGGTAGAGGTATTGTAACGCAGACAAAGTCTTGAAAATGTGGCTCTGAAAACCATCCTTTGTCTGCCTTCTTCCGGATCTTCGTTGTCAATCCGTTCAAATGCTGTCCGGCGAGCGTCCGGAATACAGCAGCGTGTGGGCGTGCCGTACCAAAGCGCCTTAGAACACAAGGGAAGATTGTAATAACAATTCACAGCGCGTCGATCGATACTGATCTAGGCGCATTGCTCAATCCTTGAACATGGCCGGAGGAAACCCACGTGTCGGGGTCGGCGTCCTTCTCCAGCGTGGGAACGCCGTGCTGCTCGGCCAAAGGCGCGCAACTGACACACATGATAGCTCTGATGATATCAAATGCATCCAAAAACATGATTATAAACGTAAAACGCTCCCCTATCTGACCTATCGCGTAGGAAGGGGTCCACGGGGAGCGGAACCTGGGCCCTGCCAGGGGGCAAGCTAGACTTTGGAGAGACATTTGAGGAGTGCGCTGCACGAGAGGTAGGGCAGGGCTCTAGGACCCCTGGAGCGCCATGCATCTGGGTATGTTGTCCCCTTTGCAATTGGGCCAGCAAGAATGCCCAAATGCATTTGGGTCAGTACCAGTGCATTGTCTAACTCGCCACTTTTTCCCAGCTACTGGAGGAGACTGGGATTCAGATTGGTGGATCCAATCTGGCTGGAGCAACAAACAGCGTCCTGGAAGGAAATGGCGGGCACTGGGTCACAATATTCATGCACGCGCATTGCCCTGAGGTGAGCACCAGTAATTCAATTGGTGGGGAGCCGAAAATGCTTGACAATGCTCTTAAGAGTATTCAGGGCCAAGAGAAACCTTTTTGTGCACCTTGTCTTGCTAGATGCCACCAAAGCATATGCACATTGCATTGCAAGCCAGGTGGCCACATCCCCAATCATTCAGGGTGCCGAGGCCTCCAATTGCGAGCCAGACAAGTGCAACGGATGGGAGTGGGTGCCCTTTCGTAGACTTCCAGAGCCGCTCTTCCTTCCCTTGAAGCAGCTGGTGGATTCAGGATACCAACTGCCAACTTCTGATTGAAGATGCTGCCTGAAGTGTTGGCTCAATAAGCTGTGTGGATGCTGATTGTTGAGTTTCCTTGCCCACAGTACCAAACAGACCCATGTACAGCTGAATCATTTGCTAAGAAAATGTTGATCGTGCAGCTGTTCAGTCTTATCTCCAAATGATGTTGGCTGGGGTGGGCCCCCAAACCTGAAAGACGGTGGAGCCCCTCTGCTGCTGCTTTTTGCCCGAATCCCGAATCGCGGCTCCAAAATCCAAACTCGCAGCGTGGACTGTTCCGCAGGTCTCGCCCAATGACGTATAGCTCTGCAATAGAGCGAACATAAACACGAACAGCACTGATCATTTCAGCTGGAAACAAGCCATCTGTCGATCGCTGGCCATGAGCGCGAGCCAGGACTGCAGGGCCACGCGGCAATGGCTTCAAAAGCAATTCCGCACCAGCGGTCTTCAGCTCGACGCGGCCGCGCTGGGGCATCTCGTGGAAAATATACAAGATATGGGTGACCCAGAGGACTTTGTTCATCAGTTGATGGACGAGGCATCCTCGCGTAAGTATGCATTTTTCTGTATCGTCCTCGGCATGGGGTTGTGCGGATGAGAGATGCACCGGCACCCGGCCGTGCACCCCCGTCAAGAAGCCCGCCCTGCACCCGTCCACAACGCAGTAGAAGAGCGCAAGCTGACACTGGCATGTCTAGAGTCGCTCCTGGAGACGCTCGGGGGGAGACACACCAAGGCCAACGCCATTCAGATCATCAATGCATTCGAGACACCCAACTTGCAGTACGACGTAGTCAGCAAACAATTTCACGCCATAGCCGAGCCTTCCAAGATTTTCGGCAAAGCGCTGGTGAGTTGCGGTGGGGCATGTGGCTGCGTGTTTCTCTGCGCGTGTGCGCAACCGTCCATCATCACAAGAATACCTCCCCCACCTCCACAGTCCAAGGTCCAGTTGTACGCCAACCGCTACCACCTCGTCCACCAAAGACTTCGGCGGAACCCTCTCTTTCGCGCCGTGCAGTGGACCGGGGTCCCGGGCCAGTCTGGGCCAGAGTGCAAGGTGCGCAGTGCACACAAGAGGGTGGGGTCTCGGCCTGCATACATTTTTAAAGTACCGATCTCCCATGACAGCACATGCAAAGCAGAGTCCCTCGGACACCTCACTGCAGTTGACGGAACTCAAGGCTCTGTTGGGACAAACCGGGGAGTTCCACTGTGTTTTGGGATTCCTCAGTCAGCCCCAGGAGGGAGAGTACGCGATCGAGGACTTGTCTTCTCGGCTGACCGTTGACCTGGGAGATGCGGCCCGCACAGTCGGCCTGTTCACAGGTGAGCAGCAGCGTTAATATTTGACAGAAAGTGACTGGTGTGTGTGTGCAATCGGCTACAAGTCCCAGCGGTACACATCCGATGCTTCGCGCCAAGCCGGCTGTGATCGCAATGCCGACCGCTCAATTTCACCTCTCTTCCCTAACTGCCCCCTGTCATGTGCAGAAAACTCCATTGTGGTGGCTGAAGGCAGCTTGCAAACGGATGGGACGTTCAAGGCTACTGCACTGGGTATGCCTCCGCCTGAGCGACGAGAGGCCAGTGTGGAAGCCCTGCAGGGCCTGGATGTTTTTGGCGGGGCGCGTCTCGACGAAAAGACCTGCCTGGAGTGGGAGGCCTTGCATGCGGAGGACAGCATCGCCCTCTTTTCTGACGTCTGGCTCGACAACCCCACGGTCCTGAGCCGACTGGAAGCTCAATTCACGGAGTTTTGCGGCAACCCCACTTGCCCGCTGCCAAAACTGATTCTCCTTGCCGGCAACTTTTTGAGTCCTGCGGCCCAGCACAGGGGCCTGACGGGGGTTGGATCCTCTGGCGCCGGGTTTGCTGCGGCCGGAGGATTGATCGGCGAGCTGCAACGAGCATTTGCGAGCTTGGCAAGACTGCTGGCGCGTCATCCTCAAATTACGGTACGGGATCGGGACAGTGCTTGGTGGGATGGGATGGGTGATTGCTGCTTGGTCGCCCCCTTCCAAGACATGCAGATGGAGGAAAGGACAGCAGATATGCACTTTGCAAATATGGCAGACATTTTCTGAATCTTTAATTGAAAGAAGCCCCACTCTTGTGCCATTTCTTCGCAGGAGCAGTGCCAGATCGTTTTGGTTCCGGCGCCTGATGACCTGGGCCCGACGCGGTACACGATGCCCCACCCCGGTCTCCCCAGATCCGTCATGCACGATCTTCTCTCAGTGGCCAAGGACATCCACCTGGCCAGCAACCCGTGCAGGCTTCGCTTTGGCAAACAGGAAATAGTCGTTTGCCGAGCTGAGTTCCAGCGCCTGCTGCGCGGCATGGCGGTGCTGGGCCCTCTTCCGGGCCCCTCCCCCTTTGAGCACATTGTCGCCACGATTGCCCAGCAATCCCACCTGCTGCCACTCCCGTTGGAGGTTCAGGTGCGTGATGCGGTGTTTTGGGACTGGTGCAGGGCTGCTTGTGTGGGTGCCTAGTTGCCATGTTCTCTCCAGCTTCTCCCCCCCTCCCACACACATTCTTCCTTTCCCGCAGCCAGTGCACTGGGAGTACGATCGCGCCCTCTGGTTGCACCCGCTACCCCACGCCTTGCTCCTGGCCGACTCTGCAAAGGCTGCGCAAGTGGACTTTGAGGGCTGCTGCTGCCTCAATTCGGTACGCGATTATTGTGAGATTGCATGTTGGTGAAAGGATGAGCGCGTGCAATGCTCAAGCGGCCATGCACCATCTTTTTCCACCACCAACGCAGGGATCGTTGTTGGATGGCACCTTTTCCCGGCTTTGGCCGGTTTCCCTTCGTGGAGAGGTTGTGCAGTGCGGCGCTGACAGCGCGCCGTGACGCGTGCGCCAGCCCTGCAAAACATTATTTGATTGAAACCAAAATTACAACATGGTCACCTCAGTCACTAGATATGTACTCTGGTACTGGCCGAATATAAGAATAAATTACGTCGTCTGGCCATAAATAGGTAAGAAATGACTCGTACCCATCTCCCAAGGCTCCCCCACCCCGCGGCCGGACGCGCCCTCGGGCTGGCGCTTTCGGACCGGTTGGGCCACTTTCAATTTCAGGGCCCAGCTGCTGCCCTACCACGCGCAATCTTTTGCGCCGCGTTCGAAACGTGGTCGGCGCCCCGCGCCGGAAGATATCGTTTTTTTGGGCACACTATGTTTACAAAAAATTGCAGAGTTGTCCGCCCACCCTAGTGACCTTGCGGGTGCTGCGGGAGATGTCCCGCTCTCGTGACATGGCTCCAAAGAGCCTTTCCACAGAACCCTCGTCCGACCTGTCTACCTCTTCACAGCAGACCATGGAGCGAATAGCCGTCCTTGGCACATCCAAGCGTCGCACGGTACCTCCCGGATTCCTCGGGAACTACATGCAGGCCCGAGCGCAGATGGCGAGCGTGGGTCTGGCGGGGTCGTCCGGCGAGATATCGAGTTCCTGGCAGGGAAGCGAGACGTCCAGCCTCAGCAGCAACCTCGCCCGAGAACGGAACGAACTCCCAAGAATAGCATGTCCCAAGCGGAGCTTGACCTTTGTGCCCATCACGACGCTTCCGACCCTCTTCGCCCAAAGAAAAGAGTACCTCCTGGGTCGCCTCCAAGCAGGCCAATTCCGGCCCGGACAGCGACCCTATCGCCGAAGAGAGGGGGAGCCGGCGGGCCTCTTGTCCTTGCCGGAAGATGTGCTGGTGAGTGGCTCCTCCCGTGTGGGGTGGTGATGGGTGCAGAGTTGGTGCATTTTTACGCCATGGCACTCATCCCCCATCTCGACACCCTGTTCAAATGCTGCAGTTGAAGATCTTCTGCTGCCTGCAACATGATGAGTTGCGACCACTGTACAGCGTCTGCAAGCAATTGCAAAGAACGGTATGGTTGCTGAAGTTCAAAGTCTGGGCTGCTTATTTGTGGCGGTGGATTGGTATGCGCAGCATCAGCGCCAGGCACTCTAGCATAACCGTTTACGTGTCCACCCCTCGCAGTTCAAGGAGGCGATAGCCTTTCACTTCAACTACACGACCCCTTTCCGGCCATGCATGGATGAAAGCGGGCCGCAAGTCCCCCACCAACACGCACGGACCAAGAAGCGGTCTGCTACCAACCTGGCGGCGGTCATGGCAAAGCTCAGCAAGAGCCACCGTCAAGGAGGATCCGGGTGAGCTGAGCTCGCATGGAGGAGCACAAAGTCGGTGACAAACTTGGACGGCTTGGTCTTACTCGTCATCTTCAAAACCCCCTCCCTTGAACGATGCAGGTCGCAGATCGCGCAGGAGACGAGGTCCACAGCGCCTCGGGCACTCAAATTCCCAGATAGCGTCGCAACGTGACCCTCGACTCCCGACGCCGTTGCCACACCCGCCAGGGAGGTCCCCCGCCCTATTGTATTGCGACCTCGTTTTGCCAATCGTCGCCTTTGCATTTCATATTGTCTGTTGTTGGACTGCGCGCAGTGTCCCCGTAGCTTCTCATAGGTTTACATGAGGCTTTTGTTTTGGCGGACTTGCACCGCCGTGTACATTCTCTCTGTGAGGCCCAGGCGCCTGGTTTTGCACGCAGGCACCAAAGTTGATGCCCCTGCTTGCCCAGGCCGCGCATGTGCCCAGTTGTAACGGGTGGATCATCGACGCACACGGGAAGGAAGATAGGATGAAGGGAACAAGAAGAGCTCGATGGATTCGGATACAGCAATCTGCCGGGCGCAGAGCGCGCCATCCAGCAGCTTGAGATATGTGTATGGGTGTGGGTGGTGGAAGGAGGTGGAGGGTGGCCCGAGATCCGAGTGTGCCCTGCACCTCACGAAGAGGAGGGTGCGGTGCCGATCGCCTCAACATTGTTTGCAGCCATGTTCACTGGAAAATGTAGTCCGGCAGTGAGCTAGGCATGGCAATTCGTGACACTTGGAGCTGGCGGGAGGATGCATACTTTTCCCGGGTGGCAGGGAGTTGGGAGGTGGGAGACGCCAGTGCCAGCTCGTTGATCGCCTGTTGTGGGAGAGGTGGGGTTTGGCATGATCAGCAGTCTGATGAGCCAAGTGACAGTTGGCCCAAATACAGGACCCCTCAACCCAAAACCGCAGCGCAATCACCCTAAACCTCGACACCTCCGCACCTGAGCACAGTGGCGCAGGCTGCGGGGAGAGTACCCGGTATACCGGGACAGCGTCGCCGTCCACGGCCGATAGTCCAGGGTGTAGAGGGCTAGCAGCACCGTCGACGCGGCCACCATGGAAGGCAGGTAGCCCAGGCAGGAGTAGTCGAGCAGGGTCAGCTCCAGCAGGTACGCCGTGAGATGCTCGAAAGTGTAGGTCAGGTCAAGTTCGGCGGCCGCGGCCTTGACGTAGCGCCGCAAAAAGGTCTTGGCAGTGGGCTGGGTCAGGTCAAAGCTGAGCGTGGCGAGCACGTCGCGCTCGGCGTTGGCCAGCTGCGTGCGCGAGTATGTGTGGTCCGTGATGTAGGCATAGTCGTCCACGGATGGCGGGTAGATCTCCTCATATTTGGAGGCGACCCACATGCAGGCGACGCCAACCTGCAAACACAGAAAGAAATGAGGAATGATGACAGCGACTGCAGTGTGCCAGAATAGTTGTCGCTATGCCGGAGAACGCCGACACCGCATATGGGATAGCACAGGCACACAAGAACAAGCTCACCCAAATCTCTTCCCCCAACCCTCTCACCAGTTGCAGCTGGCTGCGCGGCACCGATCGTAGAGACAGGTAACGGTCCACAAAGGCAACGGCCAGGAACAGGGTGTCGGAGCACATCCGGTACTCCTGGGCGACCTCGACCAGCCAGTCCACCAGGATGGACCGCATCAGGGGGTTGATATCGGCCTGGACGACCTCCATGTAATTCGTGGCTGGCCGTCGGCGCAGCTCTGCGCGCCGCAGGTTGCTGAAGATCTCAGAAGCAATCTCGGCGCAGCATAGCGCGTCCTCCATGTCGGGGCTGTCAATGTCGCACGCGGCAGCCTCCGGCAGCCCGCAGCTGCTTGTCGTTTGAGTGCCGTCGAGACCGACATTGCCCATGCGTAGCGCCAGCACATCCTTCAAACGCAAATTTGAGGGCAAGCTTGAGTGCGCTGACCTTTAGAACAGCAAAGGATGCATTACCGCGCGGAAATGCAAGCGGTCACCTAGGCACCACCACACCTGCAGGCCGCCAGCGAAGACGGGGTTTTTGTACTGTTGCAGGGGAGGCTGCGCGTTGAACGAGTTTTCGACCTGTGACAATCAAAGTGCACGTGTGTCTTAAGTTGTGTCTGGTGAGATGAGCCAAGCACCGGCCCTGCCAGCACCCAGCCAAGGTTCGCGGCAGCCCTTGGTCCCCATGTACCTGCAGACCCTTGGCGTTCGTGATGTCCTCGAAAGCAGCGCGCTTCCGGTTCTTATCCATGTCCTGCAAAGGTCACCATATACCGTATTTGAGTTATTTAGGCCACCCCCATGTCCCGCGGCGGGGTTCTGCTGCACAGTTTGCCCGTTGCCGGGCCCGAATTCCCGCTCACCTCGGGCTGCGACGCCCGCTTGCCGGCAGCCCTCAGGGAAGCATGATCCGCTTGATCATAGACCTCTTGGAAAGGTACTGTCTCCATACGATGTCAGATGGTCGCCAGCGACGCCGACGCACGAGCCCCGGTTTCAACTGCCAACCGCCCGCGTAGCGCAGGATGCCCTCCCTGGCGCCGGCGACTCTTTGCGGAGTCGACAACGTTGACGTAGAGGAGCCACTCCAGCAAGTGCTTACCAGGCGCCGCGGTTTGCAGGGGCTTGGGAAGAGCTGCGCCCGGGCTTTTAATTCTAAGCAACGGGGGCACGGGGATCCGACCCCGCCAAAGATTTTCCCATTCCGCAGCCAGGTGTCCCTAATCAGCATGGAATGTGCCGCGAGGACACCGAATCCACATGAAGGTACGTGCGAGTTTCATAAGCTTCATGAAAGAATTAGAGGGAGGACTGGGACTCCAAGGTCGGGGAGGACGGGCGTATTTACAACCCAGCGGGGATACGCACGCGAACCAGGCCCCAACCTTGGCCCGGGTGCCCCCCCCTTTCAAAGTTTGATCTGGCTGCGCGTCGGATTTCGTGTCGTTACAAGAACGGTCAGAAAGTTGCAAGGAACAAATTTTACTCGAGCGAGTAGTTGGAGTTGAGGGCGAGCACCCGCTCGAGCTGGGCCCGCTTAAAGTAGTCGGCCGCGGCTTCTCCGGCGTTGCGCTCTGGCGTCTGGACCACCACAATCACCTGCTCCTGCTTGATGAGGTGACCAATGACCCTCTCGGCCAGCACCAGCTCTTCTACGCCCTGCTCGCGATCGGTGATGGCGTTGTGGTTGACAAGGTAGTCGAAATACCACTTGAGCAGCTCGCGCTGGGGCAGCCCACCCTCTGCAAAGTCCTCCTCCTCGCTGGGGTCGGCCGCATCGGCAGGGGTGCTGGATTCGCGTAGCCGCAGCACAAGCAGATTCTGCGACAGGGGCGTTGGGCACTTGTAAGTGAATCTGCGTTTCTAGGAGGCTGCGCAGATATTGGCATTTGCATGAGTTGCGCACCCGATCGACCAGGCAATAAACACCGGATCGGTGCTACCACGCAAGGAAACCTGTACTCCAACAACTCTCTCTCTCGCATGCACCCATCCGCATACCTTGACGTTGGTGTACTTGGCCTGGGACACGCGCACGCTCTTCTTCTCGCTGGGCTTGGCGACGTTGACGTCCTGGTTCTCATCCCCCGGCGTCGGCGCCCGACGCGCCGGCCTGCGCCGCGGCGCTGGTTTCGGGCCGACCTTCCTCGGCGGGGCCCACCAGCTCTTCGGCGCCCAGGCGCTCCGCCTCCTCGTCCGCAATCTCGGCGGAGAGCTCCTGGTCCGGCGCGTCCACGGCGATGATGCTGTTCTTGACCAGACGGTGCGCCTCCCGCACGTCCGAGGCGCGCACCTCGGGCCGAAGGTGCAGCCTCGCCAGCGCCTCGCTCAGGCGAACCAGCGCCTCCAGCTGGCGCACGGTGATGCGGTACGCGGTGGCGCTCCCCGGGGCGGCGTCCTCTCCGCGCAGCGCCTGGTAGGCGCTCACCAGCGCCTTTTGCGCGGCGGCGCCCAGGCGCGGCTTGCCCGACCGCGCGTACTTGATGTAGGCCTGCATGGCCGGCATGGGGTAGGGCGGGTCCAGCACCTCGGCACGGCCGCGGTGCGCGTCCAGGATGTGCCCGGCGATCGCGCGGTCGAGGGCCGGGTCCGGCTCGTCCACCATGACGTGCAGCAGGTCAAAGCGCGACAGGATGGCGGGCGGCAGCGCGACGTTGTACTTGAGCGGCTTGGAGCGGTCGTACCGCCCGCCGACGGGGTTGGCCGCGGCCAGCACGCTCGTGCGCGCGTTGAGCGTGGCCTGGATGCCGGCCTTGGCAATGCTGATGGTCTGCTGCTCCATGGCCTCGTGGATGGCCACCTGGTCCTTGGAGTCCATCTTGTCAAACTCGTCGATGCAGGCAATTCCGTTGTCCGCCAGCATCAGCGCGCCGGCCTCGATGCAAAACTCGCCGCTCTCGGGCTCCTTGACCACCGTGGCCGTCAGGCCCGCGGCCGACGAGGCCTTGCCAGAGGTGTAGACCGCCCGCGGCAAAAAGGCGGAGATGTACTTGAGCAGCTGGCTCTTGGCGCAGGCGGGGTCGCCCACGATCGCCACATTGATGTCGCCACGCAGCGGGATGCCCTCGCTGGTCACCTTGCGCACGCCGCCCAGCAGCATCAGGAGCAGGGCGCGCTTGACGTCGCGGTGGCCCCACACGTGCGGCGCGATGCTGTCGGCCAGGCGGTCGTACAGCGCCGGGTCGGAGCGCATCGCCTCCAGGGTCTCCGCCTGCTCGCGCGTGAACCCGGCCAGCACCTCCTCGGGCGTGACGTCGTCCTCGCCGCGGATGTTGATCACGCCGGCAGACGCGTCCAGGGCCCTCGTGGAGCACGCCAAGAACGCCAGGCGGTAGTTGAGCTCCCGGATACCCGTGCGGGCGGGGCCTGCCGTCAAGCCCGTGACACCGCCGTCGCCATTGCCACGCGCCGCGTCCCGGTTGTTTTGCTTGCTCTGCAGCCTCTCGCCAGGCGCTCTGCGAGCGGGGGGCAAGGCCGTGGGAGTGATGTGCAGCGGCCTCATTGGGAGGCACAGGATGGTACCCTTTGCAAACACAAGGTCGAGAACATGCACAAGCATGCACGTCTACCTGTGCCCTACGCCACGCCCTGTTCAAACTCACGTGAGCGCAGCTACATCGGGAATGACAATGAGACAGCCGGTGAAACAGGCCTTGTCACCAGGACGCACGCTCTCGACTTGGTCGTTGCGCAGAATCACCTCCATTGTCCGCGGCAACGATCCGGCAGGGACCTGCAAAAAGGTGCAAAGATCGTAAAGTTTGGTAACAAGCTTCTTGTTGTTGTGGAAAATGCACCGACGGCAAAACTCCATGATTGAGCCTCTTTTATGCATTGACTTCTTACCTCATCAGGGTTTTCCTGGACCTTGACCTTTTGCCAGTCAATGAACTCGGACTCATCCATGAGCAGCGACCAAGCCACCCTGCACAATGGTGGTTGGAAAAGTGTCACGCACGCACGCACGCTGCAAGGCATTTGCTAACGTACATCAAACCCAGTCCAAGCCAGTTACGAAGATAAACCATTCATCGGCTGGCATTGTAATCCACATGAGATTCTCACCGGTTGCCGCAGGTCTGGTCAGGACAGATGGTGGGCTGGGTGTACTTGAACTGCTGTTCCACGCCTCGAACGACTATTAGGGAGTCAGGCGAGGGACAATGAGCACATTCGGTAACAACGCACAAGCATCACATGGACTCTAGCACGATTGTATACCACCCTTCAAATGGGCATTGCTCATCAAATAGCCTGACAAAGCAGCTTGCAACAACAATGATATCTGCCGCCCCACACCACTCCTGCCCACCTTGGTTCATGCACTGCATGCAGCGGAATGTTCCCTTGTAGAGCTCAGGCCGGACCTCTGTGGTCCGCGTCACCGTCCCAACAAACTGGGCCAGCTTGCCAATCTTCCCAGAGCGCAGGTCCCGCAGGCGGTCAGAGTGCTGCGTAATGGGTGGACGACAACGATCGCTTCCTACCGCAAAGGTCGGCGCCACACGTGGCGACCATGCAATTGTCTATTGACCACCACTCCATGCCGCACACCTCAAGATTGTAAAAGGACAGCCAAAACTCCTTCTGGGTCCCATCCTCATTGTCCGCATACAGGTCCAAGTGACGCTTGACGAAAGCGTACACCGCGCTTTTCAGGTAAGGCTCCAGGCAGTAGAAAGCCTCCACCACATCCGTGGCAAGAGCCTGCGCAGGGGCAGGACAGTTTTTGCCCGCATGGCCGTGAGAAATACACGAGAAGGTATTCGAGCACGCATTGCCTGGCTGCACAAGAGTCAATATTGCCACTTTTGGCGCCCTGGACCGGCACCCACCTGATCGTACTGGCCGAGGTGCTCAAAATCCACCGTCAAAGTTGTCAAGTCGCGCTCACGCATCACCGTGAGTTGCCTCACGTAATAAGGAAGACCATCGCCGTGAGGGGATGTACCTGAGAGAGCCAGGGATGGGGTCGGGCAGCTCACGATCGTCCCTCAACGGTGGTCGGAACAGGCATGCGTCCGCGAACTCAATGCGGACGTACCCGTCTGCTGCGTCGACTGGCTGAGTTCCAGCTCGTGCCTTTCGCCCACAAATTCCTCAAGGAAGCGCAGGAATTGCTCCTCGCGACGTTTGCACTCCTCTTTCGGAGCCTTGACGGTGTTGAGGATTGGCAGGGAGGCCCATGGATCCGATGCCAGCTCCATGGCTGGACGTCGCTGTTCGTCTCTTTCAAACACCACTTTTACCGAGCGTATTTTGCGCTCGAGGTAACCGTCACTGCAGTTCAGCTTGCCCCCAACAGGGTCGGGGATCAGATCTCGGCAGAATTTGAAATGCACGGGAAGCGACAGCGCGCGCGCGAAATCGGGGAGTCGAAAAGCAAGGCGCCTGGAGCCGATGGTGTTCAGAAACGCGAACAAATGGCTTGTTGAAATTACGCGCCCGAGGACTCAAATGATACATGGTTCGGGTTACTGCCCAGTAGTGCTGACCGAGTGATGATCCCGAGCGGCATTGAGTTCGCCGGCGTCCATCTGAGCACTGATCAAGGTGGACTTTCGAATCTCGAATCGGCAGTCCATCTCGCTGATCAGGCCCTCGCAGCATTAGAGTGCCAAACGCACCAAGCCGACATCGATACCACGAGAATATTTGCCACGGGATAAATTAAGAGCTCAATGACCTCAAAATGGTTGAAACAATCTTGGCGAAACATGTTTGATATCACGTTGGACGTGCTCACCTCCTAAAGCCAGGTGAGCGCCATGTGCCCACCAGACCGGCCTCAAGGATTCCGGCTGTCTGCTTGTGCGCAAATGAAGAGCTGGCTCGCGTGATGAGCGAATCGATCTCAGAGAGCGACCGATGGCCAGGGCATACTATTTGTCACGCAGTCTCTGCCTCTCGCCCAGGCGAGTACTTCACCTCGACAAGTACGTAAACTGTTTGCGACATCTCAACTCCTGACAGCGTCGATTGTATCTCATACTACATGCTGCAGAAGATGTGCTTGAAAAAATTTTGTTGCCGCAGTATTGACAATGGCACGCACAAACCTCATGCACGCGATTTGCTGGCTCACATTCGCATCAAAAAGGGCTGAAATCTATACATTACATCCACGCAACACTCTGAGTCAAGGCTACATTGTGGAAAATGAAATGAATTAAATCAGGGAATGCAGTCCCCGGTCCAGCACGGTGTGTGCCATTTCGAGCCGTGCGAGGTAGGGAGTGATGGAATACCATGCTTTAACTTTCATCAACAAAGCACACGCCCAACGAGGCGCAAATAGTAGAAAAAGCGGTTATACAAAATATATGTAGCTATCAAATCAAATTCCGTTCTGCAGCTGGAACCATTGCGCCAGCAATGATGCCAGCGTGTTTGGCAGAGCCTTGGCGTCACGCACAAGGATATAATATGGGAATGGGAACGAATGCATGTACATTTCTTCCTCCAATTTCCCGTTGTTGAATGTGAACGACTGCAAGTAGAAAAGAGAGACAGACTCGATTAGTCGACTGCGCAGTGAACCCACGGGCAGTCCGCTATATACAGCCCTCCAAACAAAAAGCACACAAACACGCGCCTTCCGCTGCAGTAGGGACATCTCTGGGTTGTCGAGGACAATGAAGACGAACAGAACGCCGGTCTTGCTCGTCATATCTCTTAGTATGGCGGGCAGCGACTGGGTCTCGTTGATGTTGCCATCCGCGAGAATGATGACGAGCTGGTTCAATCGCGACCTTAACTGGCCTGACTGCCTTGCGCGTGCAGCGGAGAGCATAGGCTCCAGTGTCTGTAGCAGTGACTGCACAGGGGTCCCCGAGATTTGGTTGTCTTCATCAAACGAAAGCTGCGTGAGAGAAAGGGGTCAAAAATGAGTCGCGCCCCCGCAAGAAATTTCTTGTGTCGGTATCATATGGTCATTCAACGAAGAGTAAATTTCCAGGTCCTCCAATAACTGCATCGCGTCGCACCTGACTAAACATCTGCGATCCCTCGGAATCGTTGAAGGGCCTGTCCAATGGATGCAAGACTTGAGCACCGCTTGTGCCACCAAACTTGACAACCCCCAGCTCCCCGACCTGCAAGTGTGCCAGAAAGGCGACTTGTTAGTGCATATGCACAGCGTGCTCGGTGTGCTAGGCAAAACTGCATCCAAGCCCGCAGCTGTGTGCCTGCGCCTCACCTCCAAACGAGTTAACGACTTGCTGATTAGGTTGAGAGCTCGGAGCGCATCTTGTTGACATCCCATTTCCGTCATGGATTTGGAATTGTCAACGGCAAGAACCACTTGATACTTCCTCGTGTCAGGTACAGACCGCCTCATCCAGATCTTGTCCTTCCGATATTGCGACGCAATGTACGCAATCACCTAAGGCAAGAAGAAAATACCTCAATATTGCGCAATTCGAAGAAACATTCTTGATGCTCACACGGCAAGTGCAATCCACGCTCGCTCCTCACCTTTCGCATGTTGATCCGCTTGCCAGACCTATAATCGCCAGAAAGCTTTTTCGCGAGCGACGGCTCCAGGATTAATCGCAGCTTCTCTGTCAAATCGCCCACCAAGCTGGTGTTCAGGATGTCGCACCTCGTCCACAGCTCCCTGGAAACTTGATCTGAAAAGTGCAAAGTGTTGCGGGGAAGGTTGGGGTGAGAAGACAACCCGAGTAATATGATATTGTGAAATTGTGTATATATTGACCCGGCCTCACCTTCCACATTTGGCCGGATTGGTGCGGCATTATCCCACGGCTTGTTGTCCTGTAATGAGGAAAAAATAATTGGTAGGTGCGACTTGAGTTCATAAAATGCTTAACAAGGACCTGGTTACAAATCAGTACCCATTTGTCCGAACGACTGCGCACCTTGTTCTGCGAAGTATGCTGCGCCGTCATCACATCCCCCAAGTTGACTAGAGTCTCCATGTCCGAAGCTGCAACTTCGCGGGCAGAGCCTGGCACACCGTCAGGGCCATCGGTTCCTCCAGCCTGGGGAACGTCATCCACGTCCATTTCAGTCTTGTCGTCCAGATGAGAGCCCTTTGCCATCTCGGGATGTGCGGCCTCCTTCATTTCGGAAACATCAGTCTTGTGGCTGTCCCGCTCGGCATCATCAGCCTGATCAATCTCCTTCTTGTCAGCCTGCAATTGTTGCTGCTCCTGGTCCTCAGTAGCGGCTCCAAGAGCTTGCTGGTCTTCTTCGGTGCCCTCTTCAGAGTCTTTTACGAACCGATATTCCGTATCAGCAGCCTCTTCGCCCGTTTCAGCCTGCCCTGGTGCCTCCTCCGACTTATCGTCGTCGACTATTGAAAGATTGTTCAACCAGTCCTCCAAAGCGTTTCCTACAATAAATAGGAACAACGGTCGATGACTCCTAGTTTGTCCCACCATAGGGGCAGTACCTAGCAATTATCTTCGCCTAGACGTACCTAGACTCCTGAAGGGATTTGTTTCCCTATTTGTCGAATTGGGATCCTCCGAAGCGACATCCTTCTTCTGTTGAAGCTGTTCACCGCCCTGGCCATACGCTGCCGTCGCCTCATCTTGGTCTGCAGAACCTCCAGCAGGCTGACCTTGCGCAACAGCACTTGATTCATGTTGCGCGTCCTTGCTTTCATCCTCGCCTCCAAGGCCGCCCTCCTCTGGTGCAATTTCTTGAGCGTCGCCCACATTTCCATCCTCCGGCTTTTCAATGACGCCAGCATCTTGGCCCTCATCTTCTTCCATATCTTCGGCAGCCCTGTGATTTTGGAAAAGGACAACCACATGAGCCAAACATGGGCCGGATATTATTTCCGAGAGTTGATGACAGACCGGCACAGAGATTCAAAATATTGGATAATTCCACTCACCCTGGTGTCAGCTCCTCCTTCTCTTCGCCCTCAGAATCGTTTTCGGAGTTAGCCTCTCCACCGTCTGCCTCCTCAACTTGGTCCTCTTGGTCCATCTCCTTGTCCGAGCCTGCATCTGAGTCGTCAGAGTCAGCATCCAGCGGATCATCTCCAACATCAAAGTCGGGCACTTCTTCTTCGGCGGTGGTCTTGTTTTTCTCCTGGTCGTTGTCGCCCTCATTCTCAGCATCCTCATCCTCAAGTTCGCCATCCTCTGCCTGCTCTGCCTCCTCATCGGCAGCCTCCGGTAATTCCTTCTCGTTCTGGTCATTGCTTTGAGGAGCAGATTTGTCTTCATCCATCTCAGGGGTTTCTTCCTGACCGGCAGCGTAGTCATCACCTTGCTTGCCGCCTTCTTCTTCCTCCTGTTCCTGAGACACGAAAGAAAATAGATATTGTTTGTCAGACGTTCAGGGTACCATGACCCTCCAGCGATCAGGAACCTGGAATATTGGATCCGCGTTGCAGCAGAAGCACGCACATACCTTTTCTTGGCCGTCCCCTTCCTCAGCTTTCATCTCGTCAACATCCTCTGCAGACGGACCGGCGTCGCCCATTTGCCTGTCCAACTCCCCTTCGTCGTCTTCGTCTTTGGGCTCTTCGTCTGCGGAATAAACGTCAGCCACATCTATTGGTGCTCGGCTTACTCTAACACCCAAGGTGACAAGGGTGTCGCACCCACAAAAACGTACCTGACGATTCTTCCTTATCAAGCTCTACATCGTCAAGTTTGCCCTCAAAATCGTCCGTCATTTCCACTCCTGCGATACAAACGTAATAAAAGTGTATATTAAGTCACACTCAACCCCGCATGCCCAGCGTGTCACTGCAAAAGCCATAATTCCCTTTACTGCGGCATCTGTCAACTTACCTTTTGCATCTCCGTCCTCAGGCGGCTCATCCTCGTTATTCTCTTTCTGCTCTTGCTTGTTGCCCAACAGCTGGTCCTCGTTCTCCAATTCGTCGCTGACATCCTTGGCCCCAGCGGTCGAGCCGTCGCCCATGCCAGTGCCTTCCTTGGAGTCTCCAGTGCCATCTTGCCCGGCGTCTGTGAGCCAGCATTGTATCAGTTCAGAAGGGTGAGCCAATTTTTTTATGAGACGCTCCGTTGCCAATCTGGGGCCCTCTGCGGAACTCAACACGCCTCAAACTAAATATATACCGCATGCATCCACCCCATGGCGCACCTGGATCATCTTGGGGTCTGCAGAAGCCCTCCTTGAGGAGCCCACAGACAAGGGAGTTGAGGATGAGCGTCACTTCGGCTAGACTGCGAGTAGCAGCTGCATGAGACATGACCAGGGCCTTGGCGGCGTTTATGGTGGCTCCCAGAAGCGCCGCATCTCTGCCGCCACACAGAGGAGTAGATTTCAAGCTTCTGCATTCGTCGTAGATCCTCGTCATGAGCGACCTTGTGGTGCCTTGAGCAGTAAGCCAGTCGCCCAGATAAGGTCCCGATAAATCCGTTGCGTCCATCTGGGTCATTTGGGCCTGTAGCTCCTTGGTCCAGGCCTCCAGGGGTAGCGATGATTCAGAAGTGGTCTCCGTCATAGCATCGGCCTGACTCTTCTCCATCATACTTTGGGCCAATTCCGCAGCACCTCGCAATGGACCAATCAAGGCCATAGCGTGGCTGCCCGAAACAGTTGTCACCAGCTCCAGCACTTCGTCCACGAAGCTCCGTGACGCAGAGAAGGCTTGCACGGCATCGGCTCGGACGGACCAATCCTGGGACGTTGCCCACAGCGAGCAGTCCTTGAGCATTTTGCCGCAAACCCGGGCCTTGCCAATGAAAGGACCAAGTGCGCTTTGAAGTCTTAGCATTTCAGGAGCTTGGTCAGCCGGCCATCTACCCTGCCACAACTCCATGGCATTTGTAGTTTCCTCCAGACTTGTGCGGACGACAGCCACTGCGCCAGCGTGATTCTGGTAGGAATCACGCAATGCTTGCAGGGAACTGTGCCCCTCGGTAAAATTTGACAGGCCATCGAGGCTCCCAAAGGATTCCAGGATGGCAACACTGACGCAGCATTGGTCCAGAGTCTCCCTGCTGACTTGCAGCAAATGCAGCATGTGCGCCGTCATGTGTTTGGTCACAGTCCTAGAGTGCGGCTCGATATCCGAGTGCGGCGCTTGTGCCAGGGTCTGAAATAAGGTTATGGTGTGAAAACATGTGGTACTCATCATCGTTTGCGCCACTGGATTTTCCACAGCGCAAGTGCTCCGGTTTCCCTCATATCTGGCGCAGAGAATGGCACACCCATATTGAAGCACCGACGCGCACCTCCTCAATATTTCGCCAGCGCAACACAGACTTGTAGAATCGGGAGTCGATTTTCTCCAGCACCGCGTTTAATTTGCCATCTTGTCTAGCGGCTAGCATCCAGATTGGCGCAGCCTGAATAACAGATGGAAACGAAAAAATGGTGAGAAGCCGGAATGATATGTAGATTCTTGTTGCCCATTATTATTTTTTTGTTGCAATCATTTGACAGACCCATCCGCTACTTGCCTGCAGGAGTTGATTGCCACGATATTCAGGTGGCACGGCCAATTCCGAGCGGCTCACTCCAATTGCTGTCAGTGCGTCCAACAGTTCTTTGAGTGCCAGCTTCTTGCGGGCTACGTGGCCTTTGACCACATCCTGCCTGAGCTCGAGAGCCCGCTCCCTGATGGTCTGTGCGATGCTGTGGAGATCCTTGGCAACCGGAGAGTGAGCCGTCTCCAACACCTGCTCCGCAAGCTTGGTCGCCTTTGTGCCAGCATCTTGAGTTGTCAAGACATCACCATTGGTATTCTGGAGGTCGTTGTACCCGCAGGATGCCTTTGACCCACTCAGTAGCGGGGTTGCCGGTTGACCACACACTTCTGCAGCTCGCTGAATAAGCTTGTGCAGTTGCCTCTTGTGCTTTTCGGCAGTCAGCCGACTCTCCTCGTAGCCCCGTTGTTGCCACTTTTGCAGAGCGATGTACGCCTACATGTACCAAGAGTTGAGCGGTATTGGTAACTTTGCTTGTTGCCCGAATGATCAGGAGGTGGACGCCATTTAATCGTTCCACGCGTGAACAACTCACCTGAAGCTCCCTCTCGTGGACAGTGAGCTCCTGTGCCATGGTCGAGCGGATGTTATCCACAAACTGCGAGTAGAAGCCGACCAGGTTGAGCAGCACAGCCTGGACTAGTGTCCAGGGTGCGGCTCCATCCTGCCTTTGCAATAGAGCTAGGTGGTTGGCAAACATTGCCAGGATCTCAATGCGCTGCTCAAACTCCCCCATGGGGCTTGTCTGCGTGTGGGAGGTGCGTGGGTGAGAAAGTTGTAATTGAGCGATGCTGTCTCACGTTTCCAGGCATTGCAAGACTGCCCGGGTGAGTCTCAAGGACACTGGTTGGGTCTCACCTCCATCTGCTGCTCCAGCTCTGTGAGCAATCCTGGGAGCACAACACGAGCCTCGCTCTCGCTGAGACTTTCAAAGGCACATACCAGCCCATACAAGGTAAACCAGAACTGCGAGGTGGATGACGGGGTGTGTCGATGAGCTTTGCCAAAACCGGCATCATGAGCTCTGATTGTTGCTTCAGGCACTTGCACCGCGGTGAGACCTCAGCAATACACACCTTGTTGGCCATCTTGGTGGAGCGATCCTTGATTCTATCAATCCAGGATCTCCAGCCAATCAGCTCAAACTTTCTCCAGCGTCCGACGAGGGACAGCAGCACCGTCAGCTCCTTGTCCAGGCTCACGTGCTTGGCGGCTGAAAGCTCCCACTCTTGAGCCCTTGCCAGAAGAAGCTCCACCCCGGCGGCGATTTCTTTGAGAGAACTGTGCAGGCTCAAACCCGCAATGCGGCGGCATATCCGGAGGAGCTGCAGGCATTGATGAGGAGTGGGGAGGAGGGCATTGGGATGAGATCCAGTTCCACCTCCTGTCCCTTGCACTCCTGGCCTACTATTTTCTTGAACGGAAACTGCCCCCACACCCGTATGCTCATGCATGCGCAGAAGACCATACCTGGACCAGCAGGATATGGTCTGGCCACTCCTGCAAAAGGCCCAGCAACCGCGTCTCCACAGCCTTCACGGGCTCGCGAAGGAGCATCGCCTCCTCCGGGTGAGCCTCCCGGATGTCAAAGTGATCCACGAGGGATGCAGCCTTCTTTGTCAGTGACGCGTGGGTCTCTGCAATGGCCACGGCATGTCCACCATAGACATCCGCATCAAACTGGCTGGGCAGGAGCCCTACCTTGCTTGCCAGTGCCTGTCCCGCCATGTAGCATTGCAGGTACTCTGTTGTCGTCCGCGATGGGCTGCCATCCTTGGCTCCAAAGAGCTGTCCGTACATGGCCACCAGCCTGTTCACCATCTGAGACCTAATGGTGCGGACCAAGGCGTACGCCGCTTTCTGCTCAGCGAGCTGCTCCTGCTCTGCCAGGTCAATCTCTGGAATGTCCAGCTCGGGTTCGGTGGCTTCCAGGTCAGCAAACGCCCGCCGCTCGTCAGGGAAGGCCTCCTGGAAGGCATCCTCATCTGCCCGATCATCGATGGACATCTGGATGTCCTTGGACTTGAGCTTGAATGTCTGGGCCCGTTCCTCCTCAAGCCGCTGCGACTCGGCCTCGATGTCATTCCACACCTTGACAAAGGCGTCAAACGTGCGTCCAATCTCCAGCCACGTCTTCTCCCGGGTCATGTCTGCGCCGAGCGCATGGAGGGTCTGCAGCCACCTCACATGCCCGTTCAGGGCCACGAGCAGCAACTCCAGCCGGTCCTTCAGCTTTTTGCTGGAGACGCCACTGCCTGGGTGCTGGCCTCCAGCGCCAAACAGTCCCAGCAGCTGCTCCAGCGCATCGCCATCAAGCGGCGCGCTCAACACCGCCGGATAGACCATCGCTCGGGCGACCGGCGCGGCAAACGCCCTGCCCCGGCTACTTTCAACCGATCGCACGCCGCGGAGTGTGCTCAGACCGTACTGCACCTCAGCGGCAGCCGTTTGCAGCGGCTGCACCAGATCGCGATAGGGCGCATATCGGCGGCCCATATCGGCAGCCCAAGCCTCCAAGGACTCGCTCAGGGCTTCGGCATTCCGAAGTGCGCCAGGTCGGCCCTTGGTCAGCAGTCCCTGCGGGCACACAGGGAGAGGTGCATTGTCAAAATATATACTCTTCATCACTCCCATCACAAGGGAATGAGATAGTTTCAGCGGTACCGGAGGAGGTGCCTTTCCAGTGTCCCACGAAGCAAAACCATCTCACCTCGAGAGTGCTCTTGACCGCGTCAAGTGCGCCAATGCTTGAACAGAAGCGAACAACTTCTGTGCGCAAGGCAAAGTACTGTGGTGGTGCGGGTCGCGGCACAATCATTCGCGACAGCTGGGCAGCCGAGTCCACAAGCCTCTGCGATGTGTGCGTGGCCTCCTCGATTGCCTGCGTGTCTTCGCCACCGCCTGCGCATGGGACAAGTGGCCGCAGTCAGCAACAAATCAACCTTCAATAAGCAATTGCAACCTCAAGCCAGTGCCAACCATTGTACCTGGCAGTCGAGAAAGCTCCACAAGGGCGTGCAGCTGGGGCTGAACCACGGATTGGTGCAAAACCACGCTGTGCTCATGCTGCCAGCGAGCCTCAGAGGCGGGGTCGCCTGTGGCGGGGGGCACGAACAAGTGAAGTCGCGCCAAGCCAAGCAGAACCCAGCACCTGCCAAGTTCCTTTGCTTCTGTAGCCTTGGTGAGAAGGCTATGAAGCACGGGCTGGAGGCACGGCGTCCACACTCGCAGCAGCCCATTGTGGCTGCTCATGGCGATGGCCTGCTCGAGGGCGGGCTCCGCGCTCGCCGCGGCCAACTCGCGGCCTTGCGCAAGATCGTCCACGATCGCGGCTGTGGCGGGCCGCACTTCTGTCGGAAGCGTGCCCACATGCGCGCCGAGCGTGGCGGCCAGCACCGCCGCAAGGGCAGCCCTCTCCGGCTCTGGCCGCTTGGCGGCCAGGGACAGCGGGCCAAGCCTGCAGCAGCGCCGAGGTGGACTCTGACAGCTCCACAACGCGCGCCTCCCAGTCTGACAGAGGCACACTAGAGCACTGGAGGATGCCGCCCGCAAGACGCATCAGCTCTGCGCCATGCATGCGGGCAGCCTGCCGCTGCTCCAGCGCGCCCTGGGCAGCACCGGACAGCCAGGAGAGCCACGCTTCAGACGCCAGTCCGCGCAGCGCCTTGGCTTGCCATTCATCAGCTGCAGGGGCGCCCTGCCGCGCATCGAGCAGCATGGCCAGCTGGGTCAAGTGCGCCGCGTCGGAAGGGCTTCGGGAGGCACAGCCCTCGAGAAGGCCGGCCGCGCGGCGCAGGGAGATGCGGCCCGACGCGCCGTTGCCCAACAACGCCAGCACACCGTGGTCGTTCGCAAAGAGCTCTCGCGTCTGGATGGTCGCCAGATAGTCCTTGAGCTTTGTGAGGCGCTCCAGCGTGCCAAGGCTGGACCCACTCGGCGTCAGGTACCAGGGACCCGCGGCGGCGCTCTCCTCCGCCGGCACCGCAATCGCGCCGTCGATCTCGTGGGGCCAGAGAGCCTTGCACGTCGCGAGGGCTTCCTCAAACGTGCGCTGCACAAGAGCCCTGAGCTTGGGAAGCACCGAGTGCAGGGAGGCACGATCCTTTGAGCCGGCCGATGCCATGTCGAGATCCATGGCAGAGACCGACCCAAGCAGGCACAGCGCTTCCTTTGTGGCGGCGCGGAGGCGGGGGTCAAAAGCCACAAGCACCGAGACCGTGCGGTCCAAGCGGGCCTGCTCCCGCTCCTCCCGCTCCAGGTCTGGCTCCAGCGTGTTTACAGCAAATCCCAGGCCGGACAGGGCGGTCAAAACCTCGTCTTGAGCAGACTTGGAAACGCTTGTTCTGCACACGATATAGAATAGGTTGACGTGAGAAACTGTTTATGTCGCACACGACTCATTTATACATGCATCCAAGTGGCAGGGTCTTTCAGCGTAACAACACGCTTCCCTTGTATGCGCCCACCCACCACCACACTGGATCCGCGCACGCTCACCTCAGCGCAGCCGAAATGCGCAGCAGCTCGGCTTGATCACTGGCCAGTTGAGCATCCATGGGCAGGTGCGGGTGCGCGCCAGTGGCCCACAGCAGCGGTGCCATGCCCTCTTGAATGCCCAGCGCGGCGTTCCCGCTCCGCACGACTTCCAGCAGCTTCACATCGCTGGGACGATCAGACCCCGTCACTCGCTGCCAAGTCAGCACAGCGTGCGACAGCCTGGCCCAGAGGTACGTCAGCTTTTCCTGCTGCGTGCCATCCGGGGCGCCATGCACTTCGTGCAGTCCCTGGGCGCCGTATCGGGCACCATGCGCACATTGGACCAGGGCCCATCGCCAGGCCTGGACCTGAGCAACCAGGGCTAGCTCTTGCGGCCGCAAGCCCTCAAGACCAGGAATGAGCGAGAGCTCCCAATGGTGAACTGCTTCCAGCACTGGGAACAACCAGTCAATCACAGGCATGACGCCGGAGCTCAGCACCCTCTCCTGTGTGTGTGTGTGTGTGTGTGTGTGGAGGGAGAGGTTAGAAAGGGAAGGTCCCGGTCAATTCAATGATGTTGACAACAAATTGTTGGTTGGCCTTGCTATCGTCGTCTAGCGCCAGGCCACGTCTGCTGCTGGAAGTTGTTCTTGCAGCTTTTTACTCTCCCCCTGCTTCTTGACCGAAACATCAACGTACCTGAGGATTCTTGTGCCTCCAGTAAGACTGCTGAAGCTCTGTGCGCACTGCGCTGGCGTGCTGCACCTCGTGCACAGCGCTCGCCACGAGCACCCCCGCTTCAGCGGCCGCGTGCGCCATGCGAACGGCGAGAGGCCCGCCGCTGAGCGGCAATGCGGCCAGAGCCTCCCACGCAGAGGCAAGGCCCTCTCCTGGAGATCCACCACCAGCAGCAATAGTGCTGGCAGCATGGTGAGCACTTTGGCCAGTCAGCATCCCCACCAGACGCTGGGCCTCTGCGACAATCGCCACCGCGGCTGAGGCGCTCGGGATGAGCGCCGGGGCGACGGCGCCAATGGTTGGCGAGGTCAGGTACCGCAGCGACGAGATCAGCGCACGCTCGTAGCCCAAGGCGCTGGACAAGGCGGACGCGGTGTGCACGCCGGCGAGCACGCGATGCCACAGCTGGGCCAGGTGCTGTGTCTCTGGTGCTGGGAGGGGCGTGCTGCTTCCCTCAAAGGGAGCCAACCCCTGCGCCAGCGAAAGGACAACGGTCGCAGGCAGCAAGGCGGCCTCTTCGCGGCGACGATGCAAGGAGCTGCACCGTGGTCTGGGGGTCGTGCACGTGCCCCGTCTGACGCAGCCAGGCCTCGCCCAGCCGCACCAAGAGCTTGACGGGCACGGCGGCGTCACGCAGCGCGGCGAACGACCGTGCGTCCTCCGCCGCCTCTGCCACCCCGCGCAGCCTGGGCCAGTCAGCCCTGCGGACAAGCCCCTGCGGCTGTCCAGCCCCATTAGGCAGCGAGAGCTGTGCCAGCATGCTGGAGAACCCCTCTGTGAGCCTGGCGTCCGCGGCATGCGCTGCATAGCACTGCGCCAAGGCCTCCTTGAAGGCCTGCTCGGCGGGCCAGCCGCAGCCGGTGAGCTCGCGAGCGAGCGCCGCCCACTGCGTCAGTTTGCCCAAGGAGGTGCCGTCCGGGTACGCCTCCAGGTGCGTGGCCAGCATGGCCTGCTGCAGCGCGGCGTCCTCGACCCCCGCCTGCTCCAGGACGAGCGCCAGCTCCGCGGCGGTGGCGCTGCCCAGCTCGGGGAGCAGGAACAGTTCGACCCCGCGATTGCGCATGGCCCGTGACACCTCGCCCCGTCGCGGGTCCAGGGCCATGAAGAGCCGGAACCCGGGGTGGGGTCGGATGGTGCGGGGCGCGCCATCCGTGCCGGAGCCGCACTCGTTGAGCACCAGGACGCCGCCCGGTTCCAGGAGCGGGTTGAGGCGGTCCAGGACGGTCGGGTTGCACAGGTTGGCATTGTCCAGGAGGATCCACTCGCCCCGCTCCAGGGCCCGGGTCAGCGCGCCGTCCACCCACTCGAACCGACCGGCCACGCTGACGTCGGCGGCGTGCAGCTGCTCGATCAGCGCCTTGAGCTGGTCGAGCGCCGGCGAGATGCATGTCACGAGCTCCGCCACGGCCGGCTGGTCGTCGCGAAACATGCCGACGGCGGCGTGCAGCTCCTGCAGCGCGTCGCGGAGGCGCGTCACGGCCACGTGCACATCGGGCAGGCCTCCGCGGCCGGCATCGCCCGCGACGTGCCCTGCCTCGCCGATGGCCGCGCAGCAGGCGTCCCAGGCCTTGGCCACGTGCTCCTGGGCGGCGTGCCGCACGGGCAGCAGCGCGCGACTGGCCGTCGACAGCGCCATCTCGATCCGGTCGCCCAGCGCCTGCACGCGCCGCATGGGCTCCAGCTGCTCAAACCCGCCCAGCAGGTCGCTGATGTCCGTGCCCTCGGTCAGCGAGAGCTCCACCAGGCCAAACCCGGCCAGCGCCGCCAGCTCGCGCACGAGCGACGTCTTGCCCGTGCCAGACGCGCCGACGACGAGGCCCATCCACCCCGCGCTGACGGTGCGCACGAGGCTCTCCAGGTCACGAGCCCGGCTGGGCAGCAGGGCCAGGTCCCGGACGTCGTGCAGCGAGGGGGGCGCGACGCAGTCGGCCGCCGCCGCCCGAGCGAGGGTCGCCTGGCCGACCTGCAGCCGCTCGCTGGTCAGCCGCACAGCGGGCTGCGGCAGCGGCAGGCGCGCCGCGTGCCCGGCGCCGGGCCAGGTCGCGCGCAGGAGCTCCGCGACCCGAGCCCGGTCCGCGGGCGCGCGCAGACGCTGCGTGAAGAGCATGTGGGCATAGTGCACGGCCAAGCCGATGAGCACGTCGTCCGACTGGCCGCCATCGACCGCCATTTTTTGGGAGCCGCCCTCCGCGTCGGCCGCGACCAGCTCGCACCAGCGCAGCAGGTCACGCAGGTTGAACTCCCAGGGGCCGCCTGCCATCGCAAAGCCCGTTCCCTTGGCGACCTCGTGCTGCAGGAGGCCGAGGAAATCGACCATGGACTGCAGCAGCTCCGCCGGCAGCTGCGGGAACCCCAGCCCAGAGATGAGGCTCAGGTCCTGCGTGGCCAGGAGGTCGACGTAGACGCGCGAGAAGCGGTTGAGGAACGACTTGGGCAGGCCCTTGCGCCCGCCACCCTCCTGGACGGGGTTTTGCGCGCCAAACACGCGGAAGCCGGGCGGGCAGGTGAAGGTCTTGCCCAGCTCAGGGATGAAAATCTCGCCGCGGTGATCCAGCACCGCATTCAGACCCTCCAGCACGCTCTGGCTCGCCAGATTCAGCTCATCCAGAAGGAGCCAGGCGCCAGCCTTGATGGCTTGGAGCAGGGGACCGTCCGACCTGAGTTGAGAAGGGGGTGAGCTTGTGTCAATGTATGTGTTTATGTACAAAACCTACCATCATGCACTACATAATTCCAGCTGCGCGGCAACTTTAACTCCATTCGCAAAGCTCCCACTCACCATGCAAAGGATGCCGCATTCCCACCATCCACAGGCAGGTCAGCCCCCAGCAGGTCCATCATGTCTGTCTGCTCGCTCAGATTGACCCGGATCAGCTTTTGCCCGACGGCTTGGGCCAGAGCCGCGATCAAGCTCGTCTTGCCCACGCCAGGACTGCCTTCCAGCAGGATGGCCTTGGGCAACTGCACAGGGGGTGTGATTGGCCACCGAGAACTGAGTCCAGAGGCACAACGCATCTACCCGCGACACTCAAAAAAGAAACATAGAACCAATAACAAGCAAGCAAGTGGCATCATCCAGGCCTCAGTTGAAGAAATAAGTCCCCACAAACTGCCGTGCTAAGTGTGGCAGGTAAGTAAAGTGTCAAAAAAGCGTCATCATTGGCCGTGAATTTTGGATGGAACACATTCGCTGATTGATTGTGCGGCAGGAATTGCTCGACGACAGTGGCGACAGCAGTCCCGGACCAAGCCAAAAGCACATCCACGCAACAAGACAGATCCCAGGGTCTCAGTTGAAGAAATACGTCTCCAAGCTGCCATTATTGGCAGGTCAGTAGAAATGTCAAAAAAGGTTCCTCATCGACCGTGCTGGAAAGGTAATGCATGACAGCAACACATTGCCAACTTCTCTGCGCCCTCCCTACCTGCATCGCCCTCAACACTTTAAACGTGTTTCGGCATGTGGTGGGCGCTGTAAAGTCAAATCTGGGTCCCAGTGGAGCCTCTGACTGGGGACGCACGGGCACGTAAAAGGGCTCGCTGCCCCACACTGCTGTGGCCTCGTCCAAAGAAGGCTCGACGAGCCGCATGACGGGGCGCTGCAGCTCCTCATCGAGCGCGGCGGCCTGCTCTGGCGACAGCTGGCCCCGCAGCACCTCGTGGCACAGCCTCGTCATCCTTCTGGCCACCTGCATATCGTGCAGCGTTTGAAGAGCGTGTAATGTGTGTGGAACGCAGCGATCACCATCAAGGGCAATATCAGGCGCGCTCTCACGCCGCAACTCTCACGCCCTCGATTGTCTTTATGATACTTGCCTCGACAGGCACTCCAGCGCCAAGGCCCAGGCCATCGAGGAGGACCAGCTCCGCGCCGTGCGCATATGCAAGCAGGGGGTCCATGCGTTCGGAGCAGGCGTTGATAAACTGCACCCACGTCATCAGGTCACGCATGGAAAAGACTTGGCGGACCGTGTACGCAATGTCCCTGTTGAAAAACTCCCAAAACTCGATGAGCGGGCCGGTGATGGCCTGCGCTGCGGCCGGCGCGAGCCGCTGGGACAGGATTGCCCGCAGCTCCTCTGGCGTGGTGGCGGTGGGCACCCAGATGGAGGTCAGCCGATTGCTCAGGGCTGGGGAGAGTTCCTTCTTTCCAAAGTCGCCGCCAGGATTCATGGTCGCCACGATCCGGAAATCGGGGTGCGCCACGATGACTTCGACCGAGCTCCCTCCCTTTTCCGCCAGCGTAATGGTTCGGCTGGGCTCCAGCACACTGGGTCAACGAGCAAGCAGGAGGCTGATTGAGATTATCTTGTATTATACCCAATCTGAATGCAGTCGTAATGACAAGATTGGGCAGCCGTGGTCAGACCCTGACTTATATTGCCCATATAAACCGATTCGGACCATCCCTCGCTCGACCAACCGTCTCGACCAACCTGTTGAGCCGCTCGAGAACGGCATCCTCGGCGAGATTGAGCTCATCGATGAGGAAGATGTCGCCATTGCGCATGGCCTCCACAAGGGGCCCATCCACCCACACAAATGGCGCCCGCGCCACGCCTTCCTCCACCGGGGCTCTGCGTGGTAGGGCGACGATGCACAGGTTGACAAGGATGGACAAACCAGTTGCTGGCACTAGGTGTGTCTCGAACTCAAGGCGGGTGCCGACCAGGTGCTAGTGGCTGCACATGCCTGCCCGGGCCTATCGATCAAATCAATCAACCAGTCCAAACTCGAAAAATACGTACCTGTTGGGTCGGAAGCCTCCCAAAAGGTCCGAGGTCTCCGTGTGCTGGTTGCAGTTGAAGATGTGCAGCCGTCGCCGCCGGACGAGCGCCGCGATTTGGCACACGGTGGTCTTGCCCGTGCCGGTCTCCCCCACCAGCAGGGCCGGCTCCTGGTACTGCAGGCAGCGGTCCACCAGCGCGTACATGCGCCGCATGGGCCGCGTCCAGACCAGGCCGCCCAGCAGCCGCTGGAGCGCGACCGACTCCGGGCCCAGCTCGGCCTCGGCCTCGCCGGCCCGGATGCGCTCCTGGAGCTCCAGCAGCGGCCGCTCGCCCTCTGCGAAGAAGGACTCCTCCAGGTCCACCTTGGCGCGCAGCTCCGACCGGATGACCTTCTTGCACCACGTCGCGTTCCTCCTGGGTGCGCAGGCGCTCGCCCAGCACCGCAAAGCCGTTGATGGCCAGCTCCTCCGCGTGCCCGCCGCGGCCCGCCCAGCGGAAGAGGTCGCGGGGCGTGATGAAGCCGTGCCGCCCGGCAAAGACGTTGTTGGTGGCGCGGCCGTCCTGCAGGCGCTGCATGACGCGCACGATGCGGCCGGCGTCGCTGGGCGCGATCTCGCAGCGCCGCTCCAGGATGGTGACCAGCTCCGCGGGCGGGATGTCGTCGACCTGCATCTCCAGGAAGCGCGACCGGAATGCGCGGCTCAGGGTCTTGCGGCCGGCGTACAGGCCCGGCGGGTTTTGCGTGGCAAACAGCAGAAAGTGCGGGTGCGGCTTGATGGTCTCCTGCAGCTCCGGCACAAACAGCTCGCGGTTGTCGTCCAGCAGGCGGTTGAGCGCCTCCAGCACCTCGGTGGGCGCCAGGTTGAGCTCGTCCAGGACGACCCAGTCGCCGCGGCGCGCGGCCTGGACGAGGGCGCCCTCGGCAAACACCAGGCGACCCACGGTCGTCCGAGACGTAGCGGCCCAGGTACTCTTGCAGGTCGGTGCCCTCGTGGTTGTTGATGCGGATGCAGGCGTGGCCGGTGCGGGCAGCCAGGTAGGACACCAGCGACGTCTTGCCGCTGGAGGTGGGGCCCTGCAGCAGCACGGGGCTGCGGTGCAGCACCAGCGTACGCGCCAGCGCCCGCACGTGCCGGCGCACCGCGGGCGTCTCCAGAAATGGGCGGCCCTGGCCGTCCCGCTCGCGCGCGGAGCACGCGTGCGGCCCGCGCTCCAGCCAGTAGCCCTCCACGTCGATGTAGTTGTCGCCGGGGCTGGACGGCGGCGCGGTGCCGACCACGGCGCCAAACCTGGCCCCGGAGAGCACGTGCCGCTCCACCAGCCGGCGCAGCGTGGCCGAGCTCTTCACGTCCAGGCCCGTACCAAAGGCCATGTCGAAGCCGTCGGCCAGCGCGCGCTTGGGCCCGTAGCGGGGCGCCGCGACGCGCACAAACTCCAGCGCCCGACAGAGCGTCCTCAGGTTGAAGATGGGCAGGGCGCCCGCGCCGTCTGCCAGGCTCCTGTCCGCCTTGACGGCGCGGTAGAAGGCCACGGCCCCCGCCACGGCGGCGGGCGTCGCGGCGGGGCCCAGCGCGGCGGCCGCGACGGGCGCGCAGGTCCTCCTCCGCGGCCGGCTCGCCCACCCAGATCTCCGTAAAGTGGTTGCGCAGCGGGGCCGGCAGGTCCCGCTTCCCGGCGTCTGTCGCGGGGTTCATGGCGGCAAACAGGCGGAAGCTCGGGTGGCGCGGCACGGCCTCGCTCTCGCCGTGCTCCGCCAGCACCAGCGAGCCCTCCGGGTCCTGCAGCAGGCCCGCCAGGCGCTCCAGCGCCTCGGCGGGCGCCAGGTTGATCTCGTCCAGCAGCAGCCACTCGCCGTTGCGCAGCGCGCGCAGCAGCGCGCCCTCCATAAAGGCAAACGACATGCCGCCCTGCACCGCGAGCAGCGCCGACTCGGCCGCCAGCACGTCCGCCGCAAACGCCGCCCAGGCGCGGCCGAGGGGCCCGGCGGGGGCGCCCTCCTCGCCGCCCAGCGACGCCACGCGCTCGCAGTCCACGCCGGCCTTGGCCAGCGCGGCCTTGAAGGCCTTGACCAGCCGCGCGCTCTGGCGCTTGACGGCCATGCGCCCGACGCGGTCGAGGAAGTCGGTGTTTTTGCCGGCGGGCCACTGGCGGAGGACCAGGTCCTGGAACCTCTCAAACAGGGTCGGCAGCGCGTCGTCCGGACGCATCGGCCGGAACCCGCCCAAAAAGTCAGAGGCGTCGGTCTGCTGACTCAGGTTGAGCACCGCCAGCTCGACCCCGGACTCGCGCGCGAGCTGCTGCACCAGCGTGGTCTTGCCCGTGCCCGTCTCGCCCACCAGCAGGACCGGCTCGTTGCCGGCGGCGGCCACCGCCACGCGCTCCATCAGGCGCAGCGAGTGCGCGGTGGGCGCAAAGCGCGAGGCCTGGGGGGCGGGGCCAAACGCCGGCAGCGTGGCGCGGCCCACGCTGAGCGCCCGCTCCGTGCGAGCGATCGCGGGCCGAGCCGCCGTCGCCGCGTGCTGCGCTTCGGACACGGGGACGCCCCAGAGCTGCGCCAGCGCCGCCCAGGTCTGCTTGGACAGGGCGTCGTCGGATATCCAGGCCACAAAGATGTCGTGGGCCTCCTGGCAGGCCGCCTGGCGCACGGCCGGCGGCGGGTCCATCCCCGGCGTCACCAGCTGCCCACCAGCCGCCGCGAGGGTCGGCGCCCAGTGCGTGAGCAGGCGCCGGCCCCAGCGCACCAGGTCGCGCAGCGAAAAGTACCGGCCCACGCCCTGCAGGCGGGGCAGGCCCGTCCAGCTCTGCACCCAGGCGGGCTCCTCGCCCGCGGGCAGCTGGCCAAACATGTAGCAGACCAGTGCCAGCGAGCGCATCATCGTAGAGAGCACGGCCGGGCCAAGCTGGGGAAACAGGGCTGCCAGGATGAGCTCTTGTTCTTCGCTCGATGGCGGGTCCACTGCGTGAGGCGGGGGGGAGTTGGGATGGATCTGAGCAGCTGATATTGGCGCAGATGGGTCGATAGGCTAGTGTTAGAGCATGTGGCTACACCTTCATGTATATTGGCTGTACCCATGTATTCATGAGCCTGTTTCAGATTATACCCTGGCTCAGTCAAGCTCCGAGCCCCCTCCTGGCACATCAAAAGAATCGCCTCCCCACCTTTGACGTGATTGAAGAGGCTGCCGAGCATGTCCAGGACGCGAGCGGCGGAGCCATAGGTTCCCACACCCGCGCCCCGCGGCGTGGATGTGACGGTGGCAAAGAGCTGAAAGTTGGGGTGCGCGGTCAGCGTCTGCCCCCGCGCGGGGATGTGGAGCTCCCGCCGCTCGGCCAGCGGCGCCAGGGCCGCCAGCACCTCGGCCGGGGCGAGGTCGAGATCCTCAAAGACGAGCCAGCGGCCCTGGGCCACGGCCTGGGTGAGCGGGCCTGGCCTCCAGACAAACTCGCCGGGGCGGGCTGTGCAGACGTAGGCCCCCATCAAGCCCTTGGAGTCGGCTTGGTCGTCCAGGTGGAGGTGGATGGCGGTGGCGGCGTTGCCCGTCGCCTCCTCCAGGTGGCGTAGGATGAGCGACTTGCCCGACCCGGGCGGGCCCTCCAGCAGCACGGGGCGCGAGACGGCGAGGGCCATGGCGGTCGACCTCAGGGCCCGCTGCGTGGAGGCGCTCGGCACCAGCTGGTGGATCGACGGCCCTACTGCGACCAGGGCCGCCGCTCCCTCGGGCGCCGTGGGGATCGTCACCCCGGCCAGCTCGACGTACCCCGGGGCTCGCAGCGCGGGGCCCTGCCAGGGGGACTGCGCCTCCAGGCCGACCGCCTTGCGCTTGCGGCCCCTGGGCGGCATCGCCCGCAGCGCGGCCGCGGCCTCCAGCGCAAACGCGGCCTCCTCCTTGAGCCACCGCGCCTCGGCCTCCTCCTCCTCCCCGGGCGTCAGCGCTCCCGCCCGCACGCGCCGAGCGTCGGCATCGGCCAGGTGCAGCAGGAGGGCCACCACGTTTGCTGCCGCCCACCGCGCCTCTGGCTCTGGGTGCTGCAGGAAGGGGAGCAGGTCGGACCAGCGCCACATGCCCGCACCCAGGGCCGGGCAACAGCGAAGCGCGCGGAGCGCGGCCCTCAGGGCGCGACCAGCGGCTCCGGGCTCGGCATTCGCGTTCGCCACGTGCGCCCATGGTGCCGGAGCGCGCCGCCAATACGCGAGTGCAGCCCTGCACGGGGATGGAAGGGTGGATGTAATGGCTTTACGTAGATTGACATGATAGTTCCTTGGCAGGTTATGTTTTCTGGTAAAAGCAATTTGCGGATAGCTTTGCAAACCATGCTACAAGCATCATCCCAAATGCCCGCCCGGCTACCCTCCCATCGCACCGATCAGCCCGGCCTACGAGCCGAAGCACGGCTGCCAGGGCGCACGAAATTTCTAAAGATGGATCGCGCTTGTGGCGCAAGACATCCCGCACCAGCGTGCTGGTGGCGGGCAAGATGTATCGCCGGAGCACCGTCAGGGCTGGTAGGACGAGTCGCTCGTCCAGGAGGCAGGCTTGCACGGCCTGAACGACATTGCTCGCCGATATTTGCGATGGCTGCGCAGGAGAATAGGGGGTGGGAATAGGCGGTCGTCTTGTCGCACTCTGCGGACGTCGAACCACCGCGCCGACCAGAGGGCAGGGTGGCTCAGACAGCAAGGTACCCCAGAAACTCCTCCAGCGTACCTCTGTTTCTAGTAGGGCGCGAACGGGCCCAACATCGCCCGCAAATGGACACCGGAAGAGGAGTCTCCGGAAATCATCCAGGACCTCCATGACGGCAGAGTCCCAGAGTTATATGATGGGGCTCTCGCCGCAACCCGGCCGACTGGCCTCCGGAATCAGTTGGGTGAACCTGGCGCCTTGCACGCCTTTGCACCTTTGTTTTTTCCTTTAATGAAATATTTTATATATGTCCTTCGACTGAGCAAGTCCCACACTTGCGACTGGGCGGCCAGGCCCGGAGCCCCTCACGCTTGCGCGCCTTGCAGAATCTTATCCTGCCCGGCAGGTCGAAAGTTTCCTCTCGCGGCATAGCCTTGACGCCTTCATTACTCATGAGCGCAGAGCATACTTGTGCACTGTGGGTCGTAAAACAAGCCTGTAAGGCACTCTCGCCTGCTTCGCTTGGCAAATTCTGGACAATTTTGCCGTCACCGGAGAGTGCTTGTCGCTGTGGCACGTCAAAGCTTTTGTGGCTAATCGATATGCATTCAAATCTCGCATGTGGTGGTCGACTACTTCATGAAGCATCCTGTCTGTCGTGGGTGATCGAGGCGGGCGGTCGCAATGAGCAGCCGGGCGGAGGCGCGGTAACCGGGTCCAAGAGGAGGACGACATGTTGCGGTCCAGTACTCCCGGCCCGCCCCTCCTCGCTCGATCCAGTCCGAAACTCGAATTGTTCAGAATTAAATGCCCTAGCACCACAATCCACTTCCATGGAGCGCGCTTTTGCATGTCGCGGATAGCGTAGGGTTGACACATGTCCAGATGGCGACTGCCTTGACGCCTAGCACAGCGTACGTGACGACCAGAATGCGGCGCACCAAAACATAGTGTGGTCCTTGTATGATTAGGATGGGCGCGACCCGCAAGTCCGCATCAATGTCGGGCTTGCGGTGCTGACCGGTCACGAGGGAGGTGGTTTCATAACGCAAGACCACCTCGAAATTCGGAAGTGACCCGCCGCAGCTCATGCCCAGCGGTGAGGGCCATTCCTTTTCTCCGAAACAGTATTCCACATCTTCTATGAGTCTATATCCATTCTCCTTGTACAGGGAGCAGCAAGAGTTTGAGCCCTTTGATGCGGACACCCGGGTGACGTCTGAACCTCCCTCCGTTCGGGAGCCCCTCGGTCCAGCCTGTCCGTTGGACACCCCAAGAACTGCTTGCATCAAGCACAACTTGGGCAAGGTGACCGGAAGGGTACTCAAAGGTGGTGGCAACACGGGTTTGGTCCAGGAATGGTGCTGTCCAGTCACCGGGCACTCAAGGTTTGGGTTAATGGTTGTTAACCCGACAGGTCACCTTGCTGACCGTGGAGGAATGCCAAGCCTCCAGACGTCAGGCCTCCACGGGGCTAAACAACCGATCAGGATATCGAGGAGTCAGACGAGTACGTAGTATTCTGGCTGACATGGCATTGTTATGAAATTGGGACTTGTGTGTGCGTGTGCCAAGAGGGCTTTGGTGCCTTGATTGCGAGCCTGATCCAGTCCCCGCCCGGCCACTTCTTCAGAGGCCGTGGGGCAAGTGGGCAGCAGAGATACGAGACCCGCAGCGGTCGACGCGCAGGTGGCTTGGGACGTATGATGTGCCGGCAGAGGTAAGGTGGATTGGCCGGGTGACGTGTAGAGGTCTGACAAGGGAGTCAGTGCTGTCGACAGTGTCACGTGCTGCGTGCCTCTGCACCAACAGTCCAAAGTACCACGCAGGCTGCCCGGGCTTACGATGCTGCTGCTGTTGCCATACGCGGCCCCAATGCTCGGACCAACTTTTCGTACCCATTCGAACTCAAATCTGTGTCCAGTCTCCGCCCCTGTCAGCGGGTGGGCAGGGTGTGGGGATATGATATGTGTGTCCAGAATGGCGGCCTTCCAAAACAGGGTTAGTTGGGCATGGACGCGAGTATCGTACCCCTGCACGCAGATGACGGGTCTCCGACGACCTCATGCTTGTCTGGACGAAGATGGCACGACCATCGTGCTGTCTCAAAGCAGCCTGACATCTCAGACCAGCGTCTTCCAACCACCGGCGGCGCCGTCGACCTCGCTTCCCTTTCTTTTCACACAGCCACCTCCCCTTGTGGTTCCCACAACAATGGCGAGCTGGATTCGTGCTCCGCTAGCACAGCCAAGAGTCGCACCAACCCTTGTGAACGCGATGCCCACGACAAGTGATTGCGACGGCAAGCTGTCAGCGGGTCCATCCACTGCGCAGGTGCGAGCGGCGTCACCGCTGCCCACACATGATTGCCACATTGTGTCCCCTCAAGCACCACTGAAAATATTACCACTCACTCCACTTCACCTCCAGGTGCCAGCTGCTCGACCTCCAGAGACCAAGTCGTGGCCTGGCGCCCAAATGAGCCCCACTGCTCACTTCACGCAGGACGATCTCTCCATGATCGCCGCCACCATGGTGACCATCCATGAGAGGGTCTGGTGCCTGCTTGTTCAGTATCCAATCAAGCACAGGACTGCTCTCACCAGGCCGTTGTCAAACTCTTGCAGGATATTCTGTTGCCTGTCCCAGTCGGAGAAGCGGAGGGCTGCGCAGGTCCGACGGCCCAGCAGCACCTGCCGGAAGCGGCACCCAGCCGGCACGCACCTGATGGGCACGTTCCGACGCCAGCGTGGTGGACAAACGGGCCGAATGATGCGCAGGCACTGCACAGCGTGGCCTTGGCAAAGTCTAGGAATGACTCAAATCAGAGCGAAACCAGCGTCGCGACAGCCGAATGTGTACGCGGTGTGGGGTTGGTGCTGCGGATTGTCCGGAACTGTCACAGAACTGAGAAAAGAGGCTCCCGAGTTTCATGTTTCCTCCCCCAAATTATACCGCGATACACTCTCTCCCCATATGTATGGCAGGTTGCTGGGACATCGAGGCCGCTGCAGGGCATCAACGATGAGTTGGACTGGCTACTGTCGAGCCTGGTCGTGGACAGCCACACCCAGCGCAGCACAATGCCTTCGTGACAGCGCACGCAGAGGGAAAGCTGGCTCGCGCCAATTGAGAAGAAGAAAAAACAATTTTTATCGCGTGCCCATTGTTCGTATTTGATGGGCTACAGAGCCTATGTGCCGCCGGTGACTGCAAGTGTAAATCGTGATCCTGATGTGTCGTCCACCGGTATGGAGCCGGCGACTTGGGATCCATCCAGGACGTGTCGGAATGGACGATCCCCGTTGCGCGTCGCGCGATGGGCGCATCGTAGTGCGTAGGGATGTCGAATTGTCTAGAATGCATGCCTCTTCCGCGAGTCACCAAACTTGTAGCCGCTTAATGAGTCGCTGGTGTGCTTAGGCTCCTCGAGGCGGCTCCACCGCGACAGCCACCATGTATCCCGAAAAGGTGGAGCGCCGCTTGCGGCCCATCTTTGATGCCATAGAATGCCATCAGTACAAGGTGGACTGGGAGCGGATGGGGTTGCGAGACTAAAGAGGCTCGGTGTTTCATTGGGTTGCTCCCCACGCTTCTCTCCCTCTGACCCTTTTTCTTCTCCTGTGCAGCAAGGGATCAAGCTGGCGGAGCAGGCCGAAAAGAAGCTGGGCTACAACCAGATGGTCCAGGTTCTAAAGTCGTACTCCCTCATTGGCTCCGGTTCTCGAGATGAGGGACTCAAGGTATGGGCAGCGGTGTGGTCGCATGTGCGCCAGTCGCCAAATGAAGTGCATCATAGTGCTTGGATCTCGGTTGCCCCACTGCGCAGCTCCTCAAGGATGTCGTTCGACGAGGACCAGAGAGCGCTCGAGTGCTCTCCATCATGGTCTACTGCTTCAAGGATGCTGACAGGTAGCTACGGTTTGATCCCTTTGACCGCCTGATCGATTCTTCTGGAAATCATCATCGACTCTCAGCTGCGCCCTGGGCCACCGTTTGCAGATTACACGACATTGTGGACGCATATGCGGCCACCTTAAGGTCGGCTCCTAGGGACGAGGAACTGCTGCACGGCATGTTTGCTGCCTATGGCAGGTGAGTCGGGTGCCAGAAAATGAGCACTAAGTGGGCTTGGTACTGTTTGAAATGGCACACAATACATCTCACTTTTCTTACTTCCTGCTGTAGAGTGGGCAATTATGCCAAGCAGCAGGCCTACGCGCTCCAGCTGCAGAAGTTCTACCCTCAAAAGCCCATGTATCCCTGGTGGATCGCGGTGGCCTCTGGGCTCCAGGCCCGTGCCGCGGTCTTGGCCGAGGACCCCGAACAGGGCCTGCCGTCGCTCGTGCTGCTCACAGCGAGGCTCATGGACCGCGCCTGGCAGAGAACGCCGGCCACGGAGCGCCGGTACGAGATGCTGCTGGTGTATGTGGACGCGATGCAGGCTGCTGGCGAGTATGAGGCTGCACTCAAGGTATGGGGCTGACGTGGGAGGCCTTTTGACGGGGGACAGTGGCAGACTATGATCAAATGAACACAACATGGCAAAGCACTGTTGCCTGGCAAGCCGCTGCTGAGCCCTCATAACTCTTCCTCGGCACAGGTGTTGAAGGAGGAGGGGGAGGAACTCTGCGCCTCTCCTGCCGAGTTTCACTTCCTCATGGCGGCGGCCCTCGCTCGCTCCGGGCAATTCAAGGAAGCCGAAAAGCAGCTGGATTTGCTAGGATCCCATCGGGACGCCATCAGCATCCGGCTTGCGCTCAACTGCGCGCTGATCGACGCGAGCCGAGGCGGAGAGGAGGCCGCGTCAGAGCAAGCCCCCATGGTGCCCTTTTGGCCGGTGACTGTGGTGGGCGGGCTGGCAGAGGCCGTCGAGCACCGGGATCCGTACGCCCGCGCCCACCGAGAAAATCTGCTCACGACGGACGCGGCGGCGTTGGCGTTGCTGAGCGACGAGCAGACGGAGATTGTGAGGGAGCGGCGTCGGCACCTCGAGAGCGAGACCGAGCCGGTTGCGGGTCAGAAGCCAGCGCTGGCGCGGCCCGGGATGCTGGCCCTCCTGGAGCTGCTGGGCGTAGAGCTGTGCATCTCCCGGGAGAAGCATGGCAGCAAAGACCTGCCGGAAGAGGAAGCCCTGGCCAAGGGCATCGTCGCTGCCTTTGAGCGCACCGCCGCGCTCGACTGCGCCGCCGCCGACCTGCGGCCGTACCTGGGCATGCTCCTGACAGATGCCGCGCGCGAGACAGTGGCCGCGCAAGTGGGATCGCACGCGGGCAGCGTCTGGAGCGCAGCGCTGAGCGAGGGTTCCCCATCACAGCTGACTGGCTCGCCTGGCGAGCAGCTCACGGCGCTGAAAGTGAAGCAGAATGCCGAGCTCGTGCTGTACGAGCTCGGGGCGCCGAGCAAGGAATCAAACTGGCAGCGTGCCTGTGACCTCATTCGGTGCCACTCCCTGGCGCAGCCCCTTTCGGGTAGGCTGGAAAGAGCGTATGGCTGCTTGAAAATCCAGTTTTATTTGTCTGAGCTTGCGATGCAACATCTTAGCGTGCTCTCCTCTTCCCCACCTCTTTGGCAGCCAATCTCGATCCCAAGGAGGCGGGTCCGGCCGATGGCTTACTGGCCCTGGCGGTGAGCCACCTGGTGGCGGACATGGCCAAGGAAGAAGACGAGGGAGCCGCCATGCTCCAACTTCTGGCCTGTCTGTCGCTGCTGGAAGCCGAGCAGCTGAATAGGACGGCGTCCGCGAGCTTGCGCCTCCCAGCGGCGGGTCTCTACGTTCTCGCCGGCTGCCCCCTGGCTGTCAAGGACCAGCTGGACGCGCTTGGGGTCAAGCAAATCATGCACAACACGCTGTCGCTGCATTGGCTGCTTCCCGTGCTGCTGGGCTCGGGAGCCGACCCTGGCACTGCCCAGCCGCTGCACAAGTAAGGACAAGGGTGGACCTTTTGTTGTGAAATCGTGTTGTCCATCCAAGGTATCCGCATCTGCGCCGGATTAGACAACTTCCTCGATGCCCCTGTCTGCCTCTGCATCTTATACCAAAACCTCAAACAAACCGCAGGTGTCTCCAGGCAATCCTGGGACTTCACTCGGGGCACTCCCGAGAAGGCGGGGACAGCATCTTTTCCGCGTACGAGCACGGCGCCTTTTCCAAAGTGGCGGAGATGGTCAGCTTCAAGGAGCGCATGGCCGCATCGCATTCGCTGTACCAGGCAGAGGTGGAGGAAGCCGCGCGGACGCTGAGGGAGGCGGCACTGGTGCACGAGGGCGATGCCCTGGAGCGCGCGGCCAGGGCCGTCGCGACCCACAAGTCAAACATGTACCCGGGCGAGAGCAAGCCGGATATCGACGGTGTCTGCTTCAACGAGGACCTGTCGACCCGCCCCGCGTGGCTCCCCCCGCCCGGTCGCGCGCCTGCCACGCTGCGCACGCTGCGCCAGCATTTTGCGGCCTCCCACGAGCCGCCGTGCCACGCCTGGTGGCGGCAGTCGCCCGGCAGCCCCGCGCCAAACGGCTGCGCAGAGGCCCGGATCGCGTGGGAGGAGCTGCAGCGCAATCTGCTGGAGGAGCGGCAGGCCATCCCAACCGCCCTGCTGGAGGCGCTGGTCGGCCGCCGGCGGCTGCAGGACGACTACTCATCGTCCGAGGAGAGCGAGGATGAGGACCTGCCGCAGGTGGCCGGCGCCGAGCGGGGTCCCTTCTGGACGCGCGTATCCGGCATCGCCGAGGGCGTGTGGAGCTCGCGGAAGCGGGCTGGTCTGGAAAGGGCCGTCGCGGACTTCCAGACATACTGCGAGCAGGAGCTGGAGCCGCTGGAGGAGGCGCTTGCCCGATTCGAGGGCAAGGACAAGCCAGAGGACGTCGTTGCGCTCGTCTGCTCGACTGTGCACGGCGAGCACACGTCCTTCCTCGCCGAGCAGGCCCCCTGGTTGGGCCACTGTGTCCAGGCACGAGTTGGATGGGCGAGAGGAAGACTGCTTACTGAATGAGCAAATCTGATAAAGTCGACCAATGTGCTCGAGTTCACTCAGATATTTAATCGTACCGCCATCGCGGCGTGCAGGTGTGGCTGAAGCGCCTGGGAAGCGAGGAGTCGACCGACGACGACACGCTCAAGTCCTGCGCTGCTCTTCAAAAGCTGTCGAGCACGCTGGCGCAGCGTATGGGCCAGCTGAAGACGTCGATCGACGCCGCGCTGGGACAGGTCAGCGCGGTCAAGCCCGAGGCGCTGGCGGCGGCCGTGGTCGACTTTATCGAATGCAAGAACGGGGAGGCTGCCAAGGTGGGAGAGGACCAAGCCACATTCGAGCACCCCAACCTGGACGCCGTTGTCTTCAAAACAACGCTCGACAGGGTGCTGACAGAGCAGATGGGCGCTCTGGAGCGCCTTGGCCGGTTTGCCGCTCGCTGCCTGGAGCTCTTTGGCTCCGAGACCGATTCGTAACACCCCATTGTCCTCGCCTACACCCAACTTATCGCCCATGTATGCCCGTATCGTCCTGTCTGCTTGATGCAACGATGAACCTCACATGATCAACAATAGTAAAAAATGAGACGACTACGTCCGCTGCTCCTCGGTGGTGTCTAGGAGCTGGCTCCCGTCCTGCGTCGGGTGGGGCAGCACGATGGGCGAGTCCGGCGCGACTGCGTAGAGGTTGAGCAGGGCGATGAGGGGCTGCGTGATGGCGACGCGCCCGCTGGCGATGCCGAGCGCGAGGCGGTCGGCGTGGCAGTTGACCAGGGGCCGCGTGACCGGGTCGGCGCCCAGCATGGCCAGCAGCACGCCGGCGTCAAAGCGCGCCTGCCGCACCGCCAGCGACCGCTGGACCATGACCGGGGTCATCACCGAGTCCAGCACCGCGCGGCAGGCCGGCGACTCCTGCACCGCCGCCTGCCACTCCAGCGGGTACCCGGGCCGCTGCGTCAGCACCACGCTCAGCACCGCCTCCACCAGGCGGTACGAGTTGGCCATGCGGGGCGTGGCGATCTCCCTGCCAACCTCCACCAGCCGGCGCAGGACCTAGAGCGTGAGCGAGCAATTTGTGTGTGTGCAGAAATCGAGCACGATGGAAGACAATGATTGGTCAAGCATCATAAGCAGCCTTTGGCCACTTTCAAAGCAGCTCCTCACCACCACCACCCCCCCTCACACACACGCATACCTTGATGCCTGCCGAGATGGCCTGGGCTTGGTGGACCATGGCCATGTAGTCTGGCGTGGTCGCGATGGACGCCGCGCGTTGTGCGATGAGGGCCTTGCCCCCGTCCTCGTGCCCCAGCCCCGGCCCGGGCGGCTCGGCCAGGCCCGCCAGCAGGCCCGGGTCCAGCTCGGCGTTCAGGGAGCGCTTTGCCAGCGCACGAATGGACTCGTACGGCAGCGTGATGAGGTGAAGCAGGCTGTCGAGCAGGCCCGGCTGCGACCAGAGCATGGTGAGGATGCGCGCCGCCGCGGGCGTGCCGGGCTGCACCGCCAGCAGCAGCGCGGCGACCGTCTCGGCCGCGAACACCGCCAGGAAGCAGCCCTCCGAGGTCGGGCCGGGCTCCAGCAGGGGACCGCAGGCGTGCACAATATCCAGTCGCTCCGTGATGATGTGCATGGCCAGCGGCAGCAGCGAGCGCAGCACGCTGCTGGCCAGGTGCGTGAGCGTGCTGGTGCCGGCCGAGTCCGAGGTCTCGTCCGTGGCCAGGTCCATGGGCGGCAGCGTGCGCTCGCTCGCCTGGTGCGCGGTCCAGCTGCGTCGGTGGCACAGCAGCCGCAGCACCGCGTGGAAGAGCGGCAGGCAGCCCGCCTCCACCGCCGCCGCGGCGGCCGGGGCGCCGCCCTCCTGCAGGCTCGCGCGCAAAATGGCCGCCGACTGCCGCGCCGCCGACAGCTGCTGCCTGTGTCTCAATAGCTGCGACAGGGTCGGAGAGATGTCCTGCGGATCCGGCTCTGGGATGTGCTGGATGCCGCGCACACCAGTCGCTATCACCTGTCGGGGAAATGGGAGGCAGAATATGATCGGTGCGGAGTTCTAAGCGGTCAAGGAGGCGGATAAGGTCACAGCCGTGTGCTCTTGCTGACCAAACACTGCTGGCCATCCAACAAGAGTCGATTCCCACCAATGCACACAAAATGGACCTCAGACAGAAGCCCAGCATACCCTCAGGAGCGCCAGAGCCAGGCCAGGCCACATGTGCAGCTGAAAGCCGGGCTGGGCTGAAGCATGGGCCAGCACGCTCAAGGCATGGTTTTGAAAGGCAGGAACGTGGCTTGTCACGTCAACCACCAAGGAAGAGGCCTATGAAATAAAGGGGCAAAGTAGGAATGTTCAGCATCATCAGCCGGGGACCAATCTAGTCTCCTCGCAGCTCAGGGTAGAAAGGTAACATCGTCAGGATTTGGCACAGAATTTCAAGTCCCAATTCACGCTTCGTACCTCCGCGAGGCTGATCCCCTCGCCCTGCGAGGACTGGGGCCGGGGAGCCGGGGTGGGACCGGTGGTCACCTGCGCCATGGCTTGCCCGCACCCTCGTTGATCTGGGAGTCGTGAGCAGCCCCTCAAATCATCTCAGTCACGTTTCTGTGTTCAACTGAGCCTATAAGACTTTGGCCATGCGCACGGGCACGCTCTTATCTGCTACGCAATTTTCTAAAACCGGTAGAGCAGTGCGCAAGCCCGCGTCGGGCGTAATTTTGCTCCAGTAGTATTTAATTAATTAAATTGCTCGAGCGAGACGCGAAACGTATGCACAATGCCGCTGATTTCGCCCAAAGAGTGGGAGTGGGGCCAGTCACCATCCGCCTGTGCCCGGCCTGATTCGCCGAGACGATGAATGGCGAGACCAGGGAGCGACTTGCGAGCCCCGATCTGGCAGCAGGAACTACGATCGACTATATTCCTGTCCATTTACTGGGAAACATTAAAAAGAGGTGAAGCGCGTTTAAATTCTATCATCAAGTAATTTTTTGAAGCGGCGGGCCTGCCGAACCCTAAGGCTCGCGACTTTGTTAAGGTGATCCAAGATGCACGCGGCCCAAGGCACGTATCTCGAGCACAAACCTCGGCCTACGTTTCGAGGCCTTGGGAGGTAACGACAAATTTCTAATTTAGACTTTTGTATATCAATAACTCTTCGCAATGGAGCGCTCTGATGCGGTGCAGCGTCGGCTGCAGCACCTGGCGGTGGCGCTAGGGTCGCCCTATCGCTCGGAACCTGGTCAGCTGGCTCCCGCCTCCTGCTCGGCCTCTTCCAGCCGTAGCGTCTGCGTATTGGGAGCTGGAGTCGTGGGCTTGACGACGGCGCTGCAGCTGTTGCGGGATCTGCCGGGCGTGCGCGTTCACGTCGTGGCTGAGAAATATGGCGATGATACGTTGACGGCTGGGGCCGGCGGGCTGTGGATGCCATACGCACTGGGTACGCGGCCATTGGATGGGATCGATAGGCTCCAGATAGGAGGGAAGGAATTGTCTTTTCTTAATCCAACGCATGGTGATGCAGTAGCCCGGTGGGCTGAATGTGGTGGAGAATGGCAATTCACAGGCACTGCCCACCCCTTTTCCCAGGAAATGTGCCGGCATCGTTGGTGCACCGATGGGGAAAATCGACGTTCGACCACTACATGGGTCTCTATACATCTGAAGAGGCAGGAGCTGCAGGTGCGAAACGGATGACGGTTTGGTTGGTGTATGCCGGGACATTGCTTGATTTTGCGCGCAACTCCCACTGCCACCGCCCATTGCAGGAGTCATGTTGACTGGAGGGTACGATCTTTCGTCCGTCAAATTCCCAGAGGAGGACCCCCTCTGGGCCGACATTGTGCCCACTTTTCGCCGCCTGGGCAAGGCAGAGCTCCTTGCCTACGATCCCAGCGGCAAGTCGATCGATGGCTACGGCTTCACCACCATCATCACGTACGATGCTCAATGAAAGGGGAGTTGGTTGTTTTTACCAAAGAAGCATGGGTGGGTGTGTGTAAACTTGATCAATCTCCGAAAGCTCTCTTGTTGTCTCTCTGGTCGTGCAGGGAAGGTCGCCTCTACCTACCCTGGCTGATGAAGCAGATTCAAGCCTTGGGGGGCACCTTTGAACGGCGCCGCATCTCCAGCCTGTCAGAGCTGAAGGACTATGACGCCATCGTCAATTGCACAGGTGGGTTAGTCCAGGAGATCATTTCTTTGTCAATATAAAAGTACTAAATTTGTACAGCAAATCAGACGCAATCACTTCCTCCCTCACCGCTCTCAGGCCTGGAGGCGCCAAAGCTTAGTGCAGGACAAGTCCATGTACCCGGTTCGCGGCCACGTGCTGCGCGTCAGGGCGCCCTGGGTCCGCCACTACATCAACCGGGATGGGGGCACCTACATCATTCCCAACACCGACACGGTGGTGCTGGGCGGCATCACGCAAAAGGGCAACTGGTCCCTTGAGCCGACCGAGGAGGATCGGCGCGGGATCCTGGAGCGCTGCTACGAGATCCTGCCCAGCCTGCGCAAGGCGCCCATCCTGCGCGAGTGGGTCGGGCTCCGGCCCGGCCGCCCAGACATCTGCCTCGAGAGGGAAGATGCGCAGCTCGACGGCAAGTCTGTTCCCGTCATCCACAACTACGGGCACGGCGGGTCCGGGCTCACCCTGGGCTGGGGATGCGCCACAGACGCCGTCGCCCTCGTGCGCAAGGCGCTGGCCCTCTGACGGTGAGAAGGTCTATCACAGGGTGTGCGGACCTGCTCGTTTCAAAAGCCTCAGAACTGTCCGGGTAATAATTGTGATGCATTGATCTGTATCTCCGCGCTTTTCTATGTGATGCACTGCTCTGGACCGAGTACTTTGGTGTCAATTGTGCTTTGAAATCACGCTGCCCAAGTTATGGTGGCAAATGCAAAGAGAGCCAAGCAAGTGCCTTGGGACTGGTAGTTCCCAAGGCGACGCGCAGCCCAAAACAAGGCCAGCCTCTGAGCCCGGCTCGCCACCCCTTCATTGCACGCCTGTATCTGGCGGTTTGAAGGAGACTCGAGTCCACCCAGGCCGGCCCTCGCGCTGCGGCTCCGCCCACAACTTGAGCAGCTTGTCCTTTGCCCCTGGCAGCATGGTCTCAATGGTGTCGTACACGGGAGCAGGAACCAGGTGCAGACCTGGAGAAGGAAGAGGGAAGTGCGCACAGATTCGAGAAGATAATCGTGCTCCAGTGAGGCTGCGATGGCGAAAATACACCCTTCTGTCCCCAGCCTCCACCTCCACCCACCGTCCGTTCGGGAAGGGATGCGGCAGTCCAAGACAACGTCCGGGTTGCGCTGGTGTCGGAGCTCCATATCGCGACCTCGTTCTGAGGAGGACAGTTGGTGTGACCGGGTCAAACATGTCATGCGTACCGCGCAATCGAGCGCCACCGTGAACGACAAAACCACACCCACCCACCAACCAACCACCACCGCTCACCGCTCCAGCGAAACATGTACAGCGTGGTGTGGGACGAGCAAAAGTACGGGCTCGGGTCCTTGCGCACCGCATTGTCTGCCTGCAGGTGCACCCAGGTTAGGTTTTCGATGTAGACCAGGCCCCAGCTGCTCATCAGCCGCCAGACCTCCTGCACGTGCTCCTTGGGAACAAACAGAAACAAGATGCCGTAGGGCACGAGCTCTGGCAGTTGAATGGACGCCAGAGTCTGGAAGGCATGGGAAGGTGTGCGGATGAGGTGTGGGCAGCAGGGACGCGCTTATCGGCAACGGCTGCAGAGACTCTACACAAGCAACGCCAGAGCTGTCAGTAGCTCACCTGAATCGGGTCGTCATAGGCTGCCCAGCCCGAGTTCACCAGCGCGGCCTGGAAGAGCAAAGAGGGCCACCGATTGGACACTGTTCACACGTCAACTTGTCCACCCATCCCGCGTGGTGAGCCCAAGACAATCGCTGCACCTCATATGTCGTGCCGCCTGCTCGCTCGCGTATCCAGTCAGACAGAGCGGGCACCTCGGAGTCGGATAGAGCAAGGCCTGCACAAGCAGTGGGATGGCATTCAAAAAGCGGGCACATGCCCACATGATAGAATTTCCATCTTTCCCACTAATGCTGTACCTGGCGGTTGGTAGGGAGCAATTGTCCGGCCCCAGGATAGGGGAAGTGCCGGCCCAGGCACGCGGATGGTGACCACATCTGTCTTCTCAGAAATGCGCACCCGGCGCCTCACGAGGGTCTTGTGTGTGAACAGGGGTTGTGAGGGTGCATCGAGGAGCTGGCTGCGTTGACAGGCATACCCTACCACCACCGCTCCGCTCGCAAAATACGTCTTTGGTTCACAAGAATTTACCCAAAGAGAATGCTCCCTCACCAAAACCCTGAGATGATCTCCGTGTCATGTCCCACCTGAGAAAACGGGTTGTAGGCTGTGACGAGCTTGTGCTTTGGGGCGGCCGGTGCGGAGGGAGCGCCTGCAAGCTGACCTCTTGAGCGACTCGACTTCAGCCCTCGTTGCTTTGCCATCTCCGCATCTTCGTGGGAAGATTATGGGCGGTGGTTGCATTAGCGTTGACGCCGACTGGACATGGGAGTGTTCGCGAGGACACTAATCCAACTAACTTCAATAATCGTCCCCGCACCTTCGGTGGACCAAAAGCTTTGGAGCCAGTCCTCTTCATCCGACACCTCGTCTTCAGACAGACACCTGCCGGAATTGCACATCAATGTGTGCTGCATCCACCTCCATTCCCGTTTGTTATACCATGAAAATCAGGCACGCGCACGAAATCAAAGCTGCCGCCCAAGCCCGCCGCACACCCACCTGTCAGTCGATTGGCTGAGGAGCTCATCTATGCCGAGCAGGATGCCATTGTCCCCGAGAGCGGTTTGGACATTGAACATGGACGTCTGAGAGGGGTGCAAGGAAGCAGCATGAGTGCATTGCATTTATGAGAATGCCAAGGGCAGCCAGAAGGGCCCATCACCAGTTCAGAGTCCCGTATTCAACACACGATCGACACCCCAATGCCGTCCTCCTCCCACCTGCTTAAAAACTTCGAGAAGCTGCTTGTCTGAGAGGCAGCCGTCGCTGCTCTTCTGGTCAGCTTGCGTCATGACATCCAGAGCAAGGTTGGGGGCGCTGTTCTGCTCATCCATACCAGGAACCGCCTCCTCCGCAAGACGAGATTGAATCCTTTCAAGCGCCTCAAACTTTGCCATAATCATTTCAGGAGTCTCCTCGTCCTCGACCTGCGTCCATGGATGAAGAAAAGGTAGCATTTGCTGGTGCAGCTGCCAGGAGTGCATGCTGGAGAGGCACCCTTTCGCCTTCCCGGGCCATTCTGCTCCAACCTACGTAGCCAACATAATGAACAGCCGAGGGGTGGCTTGATGACAGCGTCCTACGCGTCCTTCTTCGCTTGGGGGGTCCGCATGGGTCCTGGGCATCCCCCGCCATGGCCCAGGTATGGCCGCAGCGTGCCCCGGAACGGCGTCTGTGCGCTTACAATCCCTCTTGCAGGCCTTTCTATTTCACGCAAATAGCATGAGAGTGACCGATTACTGGATCACCAACAATCACACGCTCCTGAGCTGCGCCGACCAGCTGTGGCGACGAGTTTAAGCTCCGGCGACCTCTCGACAGGCGGATTCGAAAGACCTCGGTCGCGATCAAGAGTTGGGATGTCGGGAAACGGCGTGGTTGCCGGATGTCAGAGTCTTAGATACTATTGCAGGTATACATTTTGCATGTTTTAATATAAAGCAATTGCTTCCACTTGCCGTGCCATGTAAAGAGCAACATTTGCTGGTCACAGGAGCATGCGTGCGTGCTTGGCGCACCAGTGCCGCAGATTTGCAAACCCCGTGGCCCGTGCAGCCAGTCGCGGCCTGGCCATGTCCGCCACACACCTTCCAGACCCTGTGGATCTGGCGCTGGCCAAGAAAGCGGCGCGAAGCAAAGTGATGGGTAAACTCAGGGGCCTTTCTGACAGTGAGATGCAACGACAAGGCAAGTTGGGAGCGGGTGGGCACCTTGGCTGAGATGCTGCCTGAGAGGCAATTGGCATGATGTGGCACGCTGTTCACTGAGGGAGCTCCCATTTCCATTCTATTGAGCTGTGCTCCTTGAGAAAACCCGTTGGCAGGCAAGTTGGTAGAAGGGCATGTCCTGCGAGCATCTGTCTTTCACCGCTCCAAGGCGGCAGCCATCTTTGTGGATTGCCCTCGGCTGCGCGAGGTGCGGACCAGGGAGCTGATAGCCGGCGCATTGCTCGAAAGAAAGAGGTGTGCGGAGTTAAAGGCGCTTTATTGGCACAAGGTGATGGGATGTTGGCTTTTCAGCTGCCAATTAATCAGTATTGGGCATACGTTTGGAAAGTTTTTGTCGCAACGGGACAAGGGCACGTGACGAGGCGCTTGCCAATTATATCTAAAAAATCAAGATCTGCCCGTGTTCCCGTCAGGATCTTTGTACCACGTGTGCTGGATCGCGACAGCAACATGCATTTTCTGGAGCTGCATCACTTGGATGACTTGGTGGAGGTCCCGCCCTTTGGTATTCTGGAGCCCATGATCTGCCGCCACGATGGGACTCCACGTCTGGATGTGCTCGAAAGCGGGGAGCCACTGGAGCTGGTATGTGATGCTCAGTCTGTGTGCCTACTGGCAGGGGTGACTTGTCGTGCATGCACAATCTATAGGTTTGCTCATCCTGCCGCCCTTGCCCAGGTTATCATGCCAGGCGTTGCATTTGATGGCACGGGCCGCAGACTCGGACGAGGCGGAGGCTATTACGACAAGTTTATCGAGTCCATCAATCAGGTGTGTGTGGTCTGTGTGAAAGTATGGCTTGTCGCTCACATTGGTGGATTGAAAGTGTGCTGCCATTATTCTAGAAGGCCTACGTCTCATTTTTAGCATGCACAAAAATGCTGGGGCAGAACCCATATTGTCTTTGTTCTTCCGGCGTCTCCAACTCACGTCGTCCTCCAAAATCATTGGCCATGCCAGTTGTCTGATGACAAGGGCTGGAGACGACCATTGCTGGTGGGGCTGGGGTTTAGCGAACAATTGATCGGGGCGGTGCCGGCCGGAGCGAATGACGTTCCGGTCGACGTGGTCGTCACCCCGGAAGGCTCCCACCTTTGCTCATCACGTGCGGCCAAGGAGTGGACCATGCCCGAGTAAATTGCAGAGACCCACCATCGTGACATCGCCGCGTGGCTGCGTGTCATTTGACGGCCCCCAGCTTCCTCCGGGAAGCCCGAACTCATCGGGAAACCGTGGACCGCGGGCACTGCAGGGCGAAGATGACCGGATGCAACAGCGGTCTCTGTAGCGCCCGAAACTCTTTCTCGCCTGCGTCACATGATACTTGTAGTCTACTCATGAACTTCATGTCACGAAATGTCATGAGAAATGGAGGTTACAGCACGTGGTTGCGTTGTTGAGAGACACAGATCAGACCACCGACATCTCTGCCATCTCGAGGCAAACTGATCTCGCCCAGCGATATGAGAGCCGGCTGGGCCCCAAAAGCTTCATAGGGAGATTCATTCAGAGGCCCGTCCAAAGCACCGAAGCGAGACTGCCCAAAATCCGATATATTAATCTAGGATGAGATCCGCTTTTAAACTCGCGGCGCTGGCGCTGCTTGTGGTGTCTTGCACGGCGTCTCGGACACTCAAGCAAGACGAGGAAGCTGGACCCCCTGGGGCGGCATTGGCTCGGTTGGCGTGGGTGGTGAGTGAACGGACAAGTTGCTCTCGATTTCTTTTTCAACGCAAAAATTTAACCCACACTTTGGATACAATGTTATGAAATTTTGCATTGAACAACACCCCGCATGTGATGCCGTCAGCTCGTGCGAACATGCCCCTAATTCAAATCCCGGTCATTGTCCGGATCCCAGGCGGCCAGCCTTCCCTCATGTCGCCTGGACCCCAAGTTCTTCACCATCGACCTGGAGAAGTGCGACAGCCTCAGCGACCTTGCCGACCGCATTGCCAAGAACCAGACCGTTGACAAGATCACTTGCGAACCGGAGTGCGCGACGGAGTGGAAGAAGGTAAGGGAGAGGGGGGAGGAGGGGGTTATATTTGCTAAGGGACCGCTGACTGTCTCAGTGGAGGTCTCAATTGTTGCTCAGCCACACTTTTAACAAATGATCTCATATCTGGTGTCAATAACAAAATACATTACTACCCCCCCTCTAACACAACAACAGCTCAACGGAGTGTGCGCCAAGGACGTTTTCAACACCTTTTCGGCCGAGGCGACCGGCTTCATGAACGCCACGCTCATGTACTGGGGCGCCTGCGCCGCCCAGAACATCGCCTCCGAGCTGGGCTACCCCCCCGAGGCCACCAGCGTCCTCCCGCCCGAAAAGGTCGACGAGTTCAATGCCGTGGTCTACGGCCCCGCCCGCACCAAGTCCCACGCCGCGGCGCCGGCCCCCGAGAGCGCCCTGGCCGAGGCCGAGCAAAAGGTCGAGATGGCGCAGGCAGCGCTGGTGGCTGCGCAGGCGGCCATCGCGACCGCCGCCGCCGGCGTCTCCAGCCTGGAGACCGTCAAGGCCGCCAACGGGCCTTAGATTGCGAAAAGTTCTTGGCCTGTGTTCTTTAGGTGTGCCTAGTCATGGCTGTGTTATTTTCTGTGAGAGCGATCGATCGATCGCGCAAGCGCGGAGCCTCTGCTGGCGCGGCGGCCCTTGAATGACTTGATACCGGGGACAATGGGATCTTTTTGTGCTTCCCATGTGACTTGTCTGGTTTGAAAAATGTGTATTCTTGTTGCTGTCTGTTCCCTAACCACCCTGTCCACACGACGATCGCTTTCTTCCCTTTCTTGATCCGGCTGGCGTCCACAGCTGGCGCACGGCAGTCCCGCATTTCATGTAAGCAGAACCACAAGACCTTGACAGCAGCAAATGAGAGACAGCCTCTGCGCACGCATAAATAAGCGCCAATAAACCGCAAAGCGCGCGCGTCACGGCCGCCTGACAAAGGGCGCGGTGTCCCTGAAACACCGCTCGAAGACGGCGTCGACCGCCTCGGCCGCGGCCGCAGGGGACTCGCAGTTTGGGTTCATGGCAACACTGAGCTGCGCCCGCCGCCGCACGCAGGCCTGGTGCTGGCCGCGGAGGGCGAGGTTTCCGCGCGCCACCTCCATGCGCCAGTCGCAGTCCCCGGACAGCGAGGCGGCCCTGATCTCGCTGCACGCGTGGTGCTGCACGTCGGTCCAGTCCAGGTTCCTGGCCCGGCAGTGGTCGTAGGCGTGGATGAGCTCGTGCGTGAGCGCGTTGTCGACCTCCTGCTGACTCGCCAAGTGGTTGTGGCAGATGACCACGCCGTCGGGGGGGCGGAACCCGCCGCCGACCTGGGCGGAGCAATGCTCCACCTTGATGAACGAACTGTCCACGGCGCACCCCGCCTGTAAGTTAGGAATGAACGGGTCGATGGTGAGAAGTCTGGGATTCCAAAGTCAGGTTTGAAAGAAAAGGCTAGATCGTGTGGTCAAGCGTCTCCTCCATCTGAGCGGACCCAGCAGCCCCATGGAAAACCCATCCTCCCGCAAGCGACACCTCTCCCGCCCACCCACCTCGCCCATCTTCTGCATCATAAATTTAACAAAGGCATTGCGAGAAAGGGCGTGGTCGATAAAGCGCTGCGACAGCTCGGGCGAAACGCCTGGCCATTCGGCCTGTTCTGTGGGGTCCACAGGCTCAGGGGCCATGCCGGGCCAATGGCGGCGTCAGGGACGCAGGAAAGTGACAGTAATTGGGTCTCAAGGCGGATAATCAATGCGAACAATGCCCAGTCACCCAAATGAGTGGCGACAAGCTGGACCCAATATGAGAGACGGAGTGGTGCTTTCGTGCTTCGAGCCAAAGTCCAAGCTTGTTGCGCGGCGTCCACCCAAGGAACCAGCTTGCCAGCCTAATTAGACCCTTTTTGCGACTATACGCCATGCATGCGCTGACTGGCGCATGGCGAGCGCAATCAAGCGCCGACGACCGTCGCATTGTCGCGTTGTCGCAGGACAATCTTCCGACAGGCGCACAGATCTAACACTCGCGCTCAGGGGAACCCCAGTGTTCGATGCCCTGCCCGATCAATAAGGAATGCAGCTCCAAATACGCATAATTAAATAGTCTAAACAATAGATTTAGGTCAGTATACCATGTGCAAACGAGGTGCTGCCAAGGGCACCAGTCGGTGGCAGGCAAGAGTCCCACCGCGACGCATGCGAACAGTCGTTGAAAACGGCCGTGCGCACTCAAGCGGCCTCCTTCTCTCAAACGTGCGCTGCACCGTGGCCGAAAGCCGCCCACGCTGGGCACCTTGGTCTTCTCCTTTGTGCACCTGAGGGCCATGCCGGCCGCCTTCACGGGCACCTCCTGAGCCCCTAGTCTCCAGACGATCGGGCCTGCCCTGGAGCCGCGTAATCACAGCGAGTCCGCTCGCGCCGAGCAAGCTTGCGAGGAGCAGGAGCGCCCTGGCCAGAACGGGCCCGGGCAACAGCCTGGCCCCGAGGACGCACAGCGGCACAAGCGCGGCCGAACCCTGGATGCCAATTGCCCAGAGGACGTGCGCATGCCGTGGCTCGAAGCGCAGTCGGTGGCAGAGGGGCACCAGCTCGGAGGGCGGCCCCGACAGGCCGATGGCCAAGAGCACGGCCGCCGTCTCCACGCCAGACGGACCCCGCAGGCAGGCCAGACTGCCGCAGAGTAGCCAGGGCAGCGTGCGCAGCAGGGTCAGCATGCAAAGGTGCATGCGCTCCTGCAGGAATGAAGGGGCAAATTTGCGCCACATGTTTGGAATGACCGGGCAAGCACTGAGATGCAGGCACACGCGGTGTCATACCACGCACAATCAGGCAGCGTCCTCAGATTTCATAGATAATGAGCTGACATAGAGCGCGGCGGTGACCTCAAGGGCCGCCCCGACAGATTGGTCAATGGACTGATGAAACCGCCAAATAATAAATCGAATACGAGCAAACGAGATAGTAACGTAAAGTATGAAAAGATACGAGCTTAAAAAATAATACGTATGAACGTGGAACAAAAAAGGGTACGGGGCAGCCACCAGTACATTGACCAATCCGGGGACAGCCCGCCACACGAGGTCTCCCACCGACCACATGCTCTCCAGTCTATTTGTATCCATCACAGGACCGGACCAGTGTTACCACGCCACCAACATCCCCAGATGCGTACCCCTGGTCTGAGCGGCGCGGCCGAGGGGCCCGCTTGGAGCGGAATGACGAGGTCGTTGACACCTTGCCAGACTCCGCCGATGCACAGGCCCAAGAGCATGAGCGCCAGGGAGCCATGCAACTTGCCGAGTCGCGCCGTGCCAGCGATGATCTGGACAAGGGATACCAGAACACGATTGGAACAAAGGTAGAAACCAGCTGCATCGCGTATCAGCCAAAAAACACCCCAATAAACCGCATGCAGTGCTCCTCCCTGAACGCACCGCCTTTGGGAGCTCGCGGCGAAGGGCCCAGTGCCAGAGCACCAGCCCGCTGGTCAGGATGGCCACATTGCCGAGCAGTTTCCTGGCCACGGCGCCCGGCGTGCACCCTCCAAGCTCCCGACGCAGCTGCTCGGAAGCCGCGGCCGCGCGCTGCGCGGCCTCAATCACAGCGGAGCACTCGGCCGCAGGCAGCGCCTCCTGCAGCCTGCCGGCCGCCCAGCGCCCGGCCAGCACCTTGCCCGAGGGGAAGCGCTTGACCCCGATGCCCCCGGGCCCGCTGTCGCCCATTTGGCCGGCGTAGACGGCCCCGCTGGGAAAGGTGTAGACGCCGAGGCCGTGCTTGCGATTTCTCCCGCCACTCCCCGCGATACCGGGCGCCAGAGGCGTAGGTGTACACCCCCAGGCCGTGCTTGTGGGCCCCGGTCAGCTCCCCGCTGTACCGCCCGCCGTCGTCGTGCAGGACGGACCGCGGCAGCGGGCTGCCGGCGCGGGAAAGCAGCGCAAAGGCCGCCGTGTTGAACAGGAGGGCCTCGGCAACGCCCAGCACGAGTGCCGGGGCCAGGGCCCGCGCGTCCAGCAGCACCGCCAGCGTGGGCACCGCGCACAGCGTTGGGGACCCCACGAGGGCCAGGGCCAGTGTGCCCAGGCGCTGTCTGACCGGCTGGCGGCGGTAGACAAGCCTGCATGCGGAGTTGTGTGGCCGGGTGACGACAGCTCGGCTGCGCGAGGCACACACTTTTCAGCCCAAAAACAACGCCTCTTCCTCACCATGTGAGAACCCCAATTGTCAATTTGGTTGCAAAGTACGTCAATAGTGTTGAGGTCCACGCCACGCCAGGCACTGGCCTGCATGACAAAGAACAGATGTGGAGGCAGTCGCGTGCATGGCCATATAGTAAAAGCACCTATCTGTCGCCCACACCAGAGCAATCACCGCACCGTTGCAGGGTCTGAACAATAAGGCATGGTAGTGTCGCCTGGTTGATGAAGCGAAGAGCAGTCTGCGCGGCCGAATGTATTACTCTTTGTATGAAGGAGTAAAAGGACACTGGCGATTCGATCAACCTCCCTGCCGCTCTCAGCGACCGGTTTGGTCCCCTTAAGTAAAACTATCTTATTCCCTCACCTGTACTTCAAGCGATCCAAGCAGCGGCGTGCGTCGCACAATGGTCCCCGCCAGGGGGCCGAGCACCAGGCCCCCGAGCGCGCCACCCAGGCCTCCGAGGGAGGGGCCCATCCCGCCCTCGCCTCAGGACCATACAGGGCCTGGATAATGCAACCGATATTCAATATCACCATCGAGAGGAATGGAACGTGGTAAGTGCGCTCAGGCACCCGTTGCACCCGCAGGAAGAGCCCATCGCGAACGATGATGGTCCACGCAGGCGCGCCCGGACAATGCACGGTGGGGTCTCCGATCACGCCTTATCGTCCTTGTCTGCTCACGCGAGATCTGCACACGCGCAACTGTCATCATCGTTCTGACCAAGTATCACATATCACGCACTGTTTGGTTTGAGCATCACCGGAAGACCAAGCGCGGCGGCAGCCTCAGAAATGATTAGAGCATATTGGACAACATCTTTACGTCCACCCTCATCATCACCACTTGCCCCAGTCTTGGTGGTCATCCTCGGCTTGCGGGGGGTCTGCATCCAGCAGCGAGGCCGTGGGCTTGGAGGACGCGCGCGACGCGGGCTTGGAGGCCGGCGCCGCGGCCTTGCTGGTCGGGGCCGCGCTGTGCCAGGCGTCCTCGCCCCCCCACTGGTCCTCATCCTCGTCAAAACCTCCGAAGCCGGCGTTGTCGGCGCGGCCCGCCCGCGGGCGCGAGGCGTCGCCAAAGGCGGGCGCCGAGGCGGCGTGCGTCATGTGGCCCGAGCGCGGCGCCGGGTGGGAGGAGAACGAGTCCCGGGCCCCGGACTGGCCGTACCCGGGGTCAAAGTCCTCGTCGGCCTGCCCGAGCGCCGAGTAGCCGCGCCCGCCGCTGGCCGAGGCGGCCCTGGGCGGGGCATACCCGTTGGAGGCGACGCTGTCGCTGCCAAACCCGCCGTAGCGGCTGCTCCCGTTGGTGCTGGCCACGCTCTCGGAGACGCGCCGCGCGCCCAGGTCTACGCGGTAGCCGTTGGCCGCGGCCGTGGCCTCCAGCTGGGAGGCCGCCTTGGCGTAGGCGTCCTTGAGGAACCCCCAGCCGCGCGCGCCGGCCTCCTTGGCCTTCTCCGCGGCCGCCTGCGTCTGGTCCGCGAGCGTGCCGTCCTGGTAGCGGGCCTGCAGGTCGGCCGCGCGGCCCCGGGCCACGCTGGCCAGGCTGCCCAGCCCGGTGAGGCCCTTGTTCAGCAGGCGCGTCACGTCGTCGACGTTGGCGCCGTTGCCGGCGCCGGCGCCGCCCGAGACGGGGGCCGGCGTCGACCCAAACCCGACGTACTTGCCGCCCTGGCTCGGGGGCAGGTGGTCCGGCTTGGAGGCGTTCTCGGCCATGCGTCTCGCGAAAAAGGCGTCCTTGTTCGAGGCGGACTCGGCCAGCGCCGCGGTGGAGTAGGAGCCGCCGCTGGCCGCGGGCTTCTCCTCCTCCCACGCGCCCCAGTCGGCGCCGCCGGAGCCCAGCGCGGCGCGGCTGCCCTCGCGCCGGAACGAGCCCGCGCTCGCGGCGCGCGGCGGCGGCGCCGGCTGCGAGGCGGCCACCTCGCTCGGCGAGGGCGGGGTGTACGCCCTCCCCTCCAGCTGCGCCCTGATCACCTCGCGGTAAATCTCCGCCGCCTTGGTGTTGTACTTTTGCTTGATCTCGGTGTTCTTGGCCACGCCGTACTTGGCCATGAAGGCGTTGAACTGCCCGTTGCCGCCCAGCTGCATGCGCTTGAGCTGGTCCGGGTTCCAGGCGTCCATGGTCACCGACCTGGGCGCAGTGAGATTGGGAGGCGCAGTGAGAATTGTGATGATGCTGAAAGCTCTGTTTTTGCTGTACCCAGGGAGCACCTCATAGAGCACCCAGACGGCATCGCAGCCACTCCCAAAGAGGCATCCACCATGATTACATTGCGCCGCGCACAACCACCAGCCACCAAGCACCTGACAAAGCTGATGTGCACGCCCAGGCCGCGGTGCCTCCCGCTGCACTCCAGGCACATAAACACGCCATAGCTCACGGACGCCCACTGCGGATTCTTGGTCTCGCAGTCCACGCAGACCTGAGGCACGGACGCGAAGGGGCAATCTCTCACGTGAACGGACCAAGCGACGCCTCACGCGGCCCTTCCCATACAGAGTCTTTCACGACATACGGGCCCATCGCAACACCATACCTTGTTCTCCGGTCTGCTCTGGAGCTCCCGCAAAATTCGGAGTGCCTCGGGCTGGGCCATCGACCCTCAGGCGCGGCTCGAGCAAGGGACGGGCCCTGGAGTCTAGGCTGGCCCTGAATCGTGGGCTTTGGAGCGAAATTGGATTGCTCCAGCGGGGGAGGTGCGGGCATGTAGTCGCTCGGCCTCGGGGCACGTTCGATGCGTGCATGGTATGGCACTCCCTAGAATCCCCAGGATTCTGCGAGATCGGGCGGACTGCGCGAATCGGGAGCCAAACACCTGTCCACCTCGTAGCCGGTAGTTTCACGATGTGATCGCAATCTCGAATCGTTCTTTTTTTATAGGCAACATTTGGCCATGGCATGTATACGGAGTAGCAGCCCGTGACTGTGGATGGCGGATCTCTGGGACTGCTTTGGCGTTGGCGAAGACAGCCCAGGTCCGGGCATGCGTGATGGACGGGGAGGGCTGTCTCCATCGCACAGCACCTGACCCTCACATGAGCATGCGAACTGCCGAAACAGAGCCTTTGCTGACGTAGGGATAATCAATCTATGCTGCAGAAAAGAGTCCTCAGGCCCAGAAGAGGAGGGCCCCAGACTCTTTGGTGCGTGGAGGGACCCATTGCTTTGATGGTTACAGTGGGCCATCACGTTGCGTACATTGATCGAAGGATGGGTACATCATACCCGTTATTCGTCTCGCGTTTCAGGAGTTGTCTAGTAGCTCCGAGGATGAATCCTTGATCACGCGAGCCCCTTCGGCGGGCAGGCGGTCTGCAAGGACACGAGCCGAGGGTCTCTCGGCATTTGGGTTGGACGGTCTTTCTACCGTGAAGAGGACCAAGAGCGCATCGGGCGAAGACTGTGCAGCTCGCCGGAGCCGAGTCGCGTCCAAAAGGGGGGATGATGCCGAGGGCGAGGACAGTGATGTCTTGCCATCACGGCATCAGCGGCAGGCGGCCATTCCCCACAGCATTGCCAGCGTCTTATCCGAGATTGCTGTCTACGAGAGGACGGTGCTCACCCCCAGCGGACCTGACGAGCTTACCTCCAGTGAATCTGACGAGCTCACCCCAAATGAACCTGACGTGCTGATTGAAGAGAGCGACAGGCCTGAGCTCATCGTGGAAGGCAAGCACGGGGCATTGGTCTAGTGATGTGGTAGTTTGGACAGTGTATTCGCATGTTCAAGCTTCAGTACGATTGCCACCAACCGCGTCTCGCTCCCGTCGCAGATCTGACCGCCAGTCCAGAACGAGAGCCGGCCTTGGTGTCTGCAGCGCAAGGCGCCATCCCAGAGGAAAAGGTCACGTTGCTCGTTCAGGTGTGTTGCGGGGTGCTGACTGCTCGGGATGCAGGTCTTCTGGAGACCGCTGTGCTTGGGTCACTCTCGCCACCCTCTCCGACCCCAGTGCAAGCAAGGCCAGGTACGGCTCCGCATGGCTTGCATGGAGCCTTTTGAAAAGCTGTTCACCGCATTCATCGAGGAGGCAAAGCGCAAGGCAAGGAACTGGGTGGTTGACTGGCGGTCCAGCCCTATTTTGCCAGTGGTGTCCCTTAAAATTGGGGTGTGCATGCCAGGTCGAATGCGCCAGAACAGCTGGCTGTCAATAGCCTCTCCTACCCAATTTTATGAACACGCATTCCCGAGGAATGTGTCATGATATCATGAAAAAAGCTTCATTGCCGTTTTCGTCCCTCTGCCATCTCGCGCAGGGCTGGGCGGGCCCGAGTGCAACCTTCCGATTTGAATTCGATGGCGGCAAGCTGCGGAGCGAGGACACGCCCACCTCCGCGGGTGCCGAGGAGGACGACACCATTGACGCGTTTCCCGTTCTAGGAAACTGACAGACAACTGTAAAAGATGGCATCTTGGCATGCACTATCGCCCATTCCATGCCATCGGTGCGTATTGCCTTCCCCACTCCGAATACCCAGCCCTGTCGAGCCATGGATTATTACTGAGACAAAAGCTCGAGCAAATCGATGTGCGATCGCCACGCGTAGCACGTTGCGTACCTTGCAAATACTAGCCGCGAATAACAACCCCCATGGAAGCAGCTTCTTCCGAACAAGGAGCTTTGCCACTCGTGGGCGCCCGCACTTCTTCTGCCAACCACCCGCCCACTGTCCCCCGTCCGACAGGCAGTTCGCGCGGAGTCTGACACGGGACGCCGGTTGGTTCCCCTACCCAACTGAAATATTATTCGGAAAAATTCAAATAGCCCTGATCACTGGGTTGTATTTCTATGTTTGCGCTCCCACAGTGAACAGGCTTCGCTGTACAAATTCTCGAGCAGCGGTTTCGACGTCCGGCACCCACGGGCGGGCATGTCGCCCAGTCAACAAGCAATGCTCGTGTCGGCTCTTTGCCTGCTGAGTCTCTCCCACCTTGCGCATGGACACGGCTATCTTGCTTCTCCACAATCGCGCAATCTCATCGCCAACAGCGACTACTGCCCGCACTGCCTGAATGCCGGAGGTGGGCACGAGGGCTTACCGGTCAAATTTGATATGTCGCAAGTTGCGATTTTCGTGTCGGACGGCTTCCGGGTCGCATGCTCAATTTTTGCGCCTCTTCCCCGCACAGGCGTCGCCGCGGTTAGAATTCCGGGCCAAGCCTGGCCTGCCGGCCACCACGGCATTTGCGGCGACAACTGGGCACTGGCCCAGCCCCGCCCGCACGAGGCGGGTGGCCGGCACTACACCGGCACGATTGGCGGTTAGTGACGGACCTCCCTGTGTCTGACTGTCCTTGGTTGTTGACTTTTCTTGGGAGTTTGGATTTAAATTACTTATTATACGTCTGCAATGGGATGAACTAGAAAAGTACACTCTCCGATCGCATACCTGATATCAGGCACACGCCGACTCAAATGTGCCCTCCATCCCACTCCCGTGCCAGGTGTCTACGAGGAGGGCGCCGTCATTCCCATCACCGTGACGGTCACCACTTCCCACTCGGGCGACTGGTCTTTTCGCATCTGCAAGATCCAGGGCGGCGGCATCGCCGAGGAGACGGCGCAGCTGACCGAGAACTGCCTGAACGAGCACGTCCTGACACAGGCCGCGGTGCCGGGCGCCCAAAACCCGGGCGATCGCTGGTACCACACCGGGTCTAGCGGCGCGGGCACCTACACCTTCAACTACCAGCTCCCAGCGGGCCTCAACTGCGACGGCGTGACCACCAAGTGCGTCATGCAGTGGTACTGGCTCACCGGCAACTCCTGCCTGCCGCCCGGCGAGCCGGCGCAGTGGGTGCTGGACCCGACCATGGCTACGTGCGGCGTCGCCCAGGGCTACCCCGAAGAGTTTTTCAACTGCGCCGACATTGTGATCAAGGCGTCCGGGGTGACTGCCGCCGCGAGCCTGTCTGTCTCGGAGGAGTCAGGGACACCCCCAGTTGCGAGCCCCCCCCCCGCCGAGTCCCCCCCCCACCCCTCGTCGAGGCGTCCCCGCCGCCCAGCCCACCCCCCGCCGAGGCCTCCCCACCTTCCCCCCAGCCCGCCCATTGTCGAGGCCTCCCCCAGCCCACCACCTCCCAGCCCACGCCGTCACAGGAGGCGCTCGCCGCCGCCTGTGCCGCCGCCCAGCCCACCACCCTCGCTGCCGCCTCCCCCACACAGGCGGAGCAAAAAGAAACGCTCCCCGCCTCCCTCTCCAGTGCCGGTGCCTGCGCCGGCATTTGCTCCCGGCCCGGCTGATTACTATTACGAGGCTGACGAGGATGAAGAAGAGTGACCGGCTTTCCACAGTGCTGGCGACGTTGAGCATTCGACAAAATCATCGTCTTGCCAGCCCACAACAGACCTTTTGACACAGACCCGTAACCGACGTACGTCGAAGCAGCAGGCGCGCTGATAAAACTCAAGACAGCGGCCCCACTGAAATTATGTGCCGCGCCAACCCAGGACCCCCCCAAATTTTGCTCACCCCAGCCTTTTCGGCCCAACGGATTCGCCAAACCCACCATCACAGGCGGCCCCAGTCGCCTCTGTTTTCGCGCAGTCTTCCCCCCGTGTATGCTTTGGACGACTGGCGTCGGACCAGAAGCAGCAGCTTTACTAAACCTCACCCCTTTTCCAGTATGTGACCCATCACACAAATCTTCAGCCTCTTTCCGCCCCTGCAATGGGGTTGCCGCGGTGTACAATCGAGCTTTCTGTAAAGCACAAATTATCTAGCGCGCTGAGTTCACTCGTTCCCCTCTGAGCTGCAGCAAAGTGGTCTGACTGAAAGAATGGATGGGTTGACACCAGGTCAAAGAATCGAACACACAAGCGTGGGTCAGGAAAAAAGGGGGTGCAGGCCACAGAAGGTTATTCTCAGCCAGGCTCACGCCACCAGCGTCTTGGCAATCTCCAGCACAAACCTGCAAAGTGGGAGATGCATTCAAGGGAGAAATAGGTGGACGATTGACTGACATGTAAGAATAAGGCAACAACAACAATGAGCATATCGCTCAATCCACCCCCCCTCAAACCCTTGCATCAGCACAAACCCACCCCAACACACCTGTACTTGACATCGTTGGCGGCCAGGCGCTCCATGGCCTTGTTCACGTCCGCGACGTCGACCTTTTCGATCATGCAGGTGACGTTGTGCTCGCCGCAAAAGTCGAGCATCTCCTGCGTCTCCTGGATGCCGCCGATGGCGCTGCCGGCCACGCTGCGGCGCTGGGCCGTGATAGCAAAGGCCGGGAGGGCCAGCGGGACCTTCCGGGAGCCCGACCATGATGAGGGAGCCGTCCAGCTTGAGGGTCGCCAGGTAGTCGGCCAGGGGGTGGTTGGCCGACACAGTGTCGATGATGCCGTCGAGCGTGGAGTGCGCCTTCTTCATGGCCGCGCGGTCCTTGCTCACGATGAAGTGGTCGGCGCCAAACTCGTGCAGCGCCTCGTGCTCCTTGCCCGGGCTGGTGGAGAAGACGGTCACCTCCGCGCCAAAGGCCTTGGCCAGCTTGACGGCCATGTGGCCCAGCCCGCCCAGCCCGATCACGCCCACCTTCTTCCCGGGCTTGTCCAGGCCCCAGTGCCGCAGGGGCGAGTAGGTCGTGATGCCGGCGCAGAGCAGGGGCGCGCCCGCGTCCAGGGGCAGGTTGTCGGGGAAGCGCAGCGCGAACGACTCCTTCACCACCAGGCTCGTGGAGTAGCCGCCCTGGTTGATGGTGCCGTCGGGCGCGGTGGTGTTGTACGTCCACTGCACGCCCACGGAGCAGTACTGCTCCAGGCCGCGCTGGCAGGCCTCGCACTCGCCGCACGAGTCCACCATGCAGCCCACCGCCACGCGGTCGCCAGGCTTGAACTTGGTCACCTGGGGGCCCACCTCGGTGCAGATGCCCACAATCTCGTGGCCGGGCACCATGGGGAAGATGGAGTTCTTCCACTCGTTCTTGATCTGGTGCAGGTCGGAGTGACAGATGCCGCAGTGGGTCACCGCGAAGGAGATGTCGGTGGGGCCCACCGGGCGGCGGTCGAAGCGGAAGGGCTCCAGGTGACCCGAGTCGTCCAGGGCGGCGTAGCCCAGGACAGACCCGGAACCCTTGGCATGCGAGCAGGCGCACGGCTTCTTCACCGCCTCGCTAAACTCGTCAAAAGACTTGACCTCGGTCACTGGGAGTATGGTGATGGGTATAGATGTGTGTGAGCGATGCATCGGGGCTGGGATGCGCGGCCCCGGGCAGGGTTTTCCCTCACTCCACCAGGTGCGCACCCGCATCGGACTTGGAACCGTACTCCTTGATGAGTCGGAGAGCATCCTGTAAATGGATTTACATCATCATGAACGCATGAGAAGGCCGCGTCGCACCCATCAGGACTCCGATCATGTGTCGGCGCAAAAGACATCCACATCCACCCAGTGTCCTAGTCCACCGTACTCGGCCGCACAAGCTTGATGCGCACCATAAAAACCCACCTGAGAGCTAATCTCAGCGTCTCCGACTTCCGCCTTGGCAATGGCAAAGGCACGAGGGTGCGAAGTGGCCTTGGCAACGTCGATCGTGAAACCCATCTCAAAGTATGTGCGGCTGAATCGGGCCTCGTGCGAACACTCGCGATGATGTATGGCAATCTGGTTGTCAAAGATTTGATATCCGGGTGCGGGGCCCTGGCCTTTTATGTCGTTCTTGTGGGTTGGACGTGCGGCCCGGAAAGGGGCCTCACATGCAAGATCACCCCATGGTCCACAAATGAGGTCGTAATGACTTCAGCGGCCCGCGGCCGAGGTTTATGCTTTACACAAGGCTCGCCCTTGCAGCGGTGATGTTGCGGGTCAATTTCAGATTGATTAAATACAAAATTCGCACAAAAATGGTTGTCTAGAACCTGTGTGGGGCTGATTTCCGGACAAGCTCTACGTGCGGGCGCCGCCTACGCTGCTTCGGCATAGGTGTCAACAATCTGCTCGGCAGCCCTCAGCCAGAACCGAAGCGGGGGGAGGGGCAGCCGCGTGAGCCAGTGATCGGGATCAGCCTTGCTCTCGAGTTTTTGCCAGGCAGCGTCCATGCCACCTAGCAGAGGACCACTCAGAGATTGGCATTCAGTACTGGCGCCTGACGCTGAGCGAGGCCGCCATCGCTCGGGGCCGGCCCACTTGGGCAAAGATCTGGCACCAGCTGTTTGATCCTTTTCCAGCCTTTGCCGCCAAGGAGGCACCATGCGTGGACGCCCGGTGGTGCGGCCATCATCGCAGGGCGAATGGTCTTCCGGATCCGAATCGGGAATGGGCCACCACGCTGCCATCAGGGTCACTCTGTTGCCTGCTGCGCCGGCCTGCCCCGGCAAAACCCCGTGAAGCAGCGTTCCTGGAAAGACAAGGACAGAGTTAGGAGCAGGCCGGCAAGTCCACGCGTGGATGCTGGGGGCAGCTGCCTGATCTGCCGTTTGATCCAGGACCAGCGTGGGGGCCCCGTGCCCAGCAGCGCCTTGCACAAATAGCACGCTGGTCAGAGCCGGGTACACAAGCTTGTATTCGCGCCTGCCACGCCCCAATCGTCTCTCATCTGCGAGCAGGAGGATTGTAGGGGGTTGTTTTGTGGGACGGAAAACTCCGCTGCTAGAGTTGTGGACTACATGTCGGCAAGGCACTCGATACCACGAAAAATCGCTCCAGAGAAAGCATTTGAGACCCTTGATGCGCAGAGACACGAAAACGCTTACCCAGGTCAAAATGCAGCTGATGCGCATCCCCAGGGCTCCGACAGTGCGCCCAGAGCTCTACGCCAACACTCTTTTCATCAAGCCCGGCCTTTGACCAGGCAGGCAGCGCCTGCAGCCGCTGCCTCAGCTGGCCAAGCGCCGCTTCCAGCGGATGGCAGGGGTCATCCAGCCAGTCTGCCTGAAGAAAGTAGGAGAAAAACCCTGGGCTGGCTGCGTGGCCTTCCCAGGTCCAATAGGGCCCTCTAAGCTCCAAGGCCGCAGTCAGACCCCAAAAGGTGGTCCAGGGAAGCGCTGGGGAAAGGGTTTGAACCGTTGTGGTTGGGTGTGTTGGTCTCGAGGCACTGTGAGCCTGGAAGAGACCAGCAGTCAGCCTCCACCGAAATCCGAGCGCCCCCAAGATGCCATCGGCCCTGGATTCCTCGCCAGCCTGTAGCAAGCAAACTATCTGCGGAGTACGGGGCAGGAAGGCTTGAATACATTCTTTTCACATGGTGAAATGTAGCTGTAATGCCTATTTTTTGGACAGCTGCTCGGCCTCCGTCGTCCGTGGCATCGCCGACCGGAGCCCGCGTGCAAAGAGAGTCCGTCCTTTACTTCGTGGCACAGCGCCCCAGTGCAACCCACTCGTACCAGCGCGTGGAGCGTCTCTCCTAGCCACGACAGCACGTCCTTGGGCAGGTCAAGTGGCGGAAGTCGGCGGCAGACTACCAAAAAGGCCTGGGCAATCGTCGCGGCCTCACATGGCTTGTCCTACATTCAGGCGATAGATACCAATTATCCAAAATTTGGACCCACAATTGTCACAAAGTTTCACTTTCTAGCTGCTCCTCGCACCTTGCCAAGCAGATCGCTCACGGTGCTGCACAGAGAGAGCACGGCGTCCCGCATCACCCATAATTTCGGGCCAGCAGAGGCCTGACCCAGGACTTTGAGATGAGCATTAGAAAAAACACAACTAGAATCGATGACACATTAAATCTCAACGCGAGTATTGGAGGGCATGGATCCAGCATGTGCGGGGCATCGCTTGTTCACGCAGGAAGCTGGATGCGATGGGGTTGACGATTCGACTCGTGCCAACCCTGCCGTCCATGCCAGACCAGGTAGCCAGGCTCCCTTGGGCCCCAGAGTCGTGCGCGCGAGCCTTGGCCCCTTCCAATCAAGAACTCAGTACCAATCACACTCTGTCGCCCGCGGACGTTTCTGTGCCGGACAGCTGGGGTGCTGAGTGGGGTGCACATGGGGTTTCCTGACCTTTTGCGGCCGCTTGCATCATGATTACGAGCGCATCGCCGGGTCCCACCATCCGGCAATGCAGCGTCCGCTCGTTTCAAGTGGGGTTTTCACCGGCAAAAGGCCGTGTCAGGGACGAGGCCTTCCCGGCCTGCGCGCGTCCCTCGGCGCACCGCTGGGCTACGCCAGTACTGGCCGCCTCGGGGTCGGGTCCCGATGACCGACCTCGGACCCTGTCTGCGGAGCCGAGTGTGCTCCCTGAGGACCTCAACTTTGTTGCCAGGTTTGTTTTGCAGCTTTGAATATGTTTCAAGGGCTCTTGGTCTTTTGTTTGGTTGCATGAAGGAGAAGGGCTTGGTTGGGGTTGCTCCCCTTAAGCCAACCGGTCTCGCTTCAAGGGTTGGCCAATCGATGATTTGCTGGGCAGAATGCATTTATTTGCGGCATGATGTGTGGGTCTAGGGACTTGCATGGATCAGGGACTGATCCTGCCTGCACGCTTTCGGACGAGTGCGGAGCTCTGGAATGCGGCTGCTTGTTGGCAATCCAGTGCACCCTAACCCAGTGGACCCCGCCACCGCAGGCCGGAGCCTGCCTCGTCTGCCTCCGCTGGTGCCACGCCGGAAGGGAGCAAACATGCGGAGCGTTCGAGGCAGCCCATGGTCCGAGTGCGCTTGCAGGTCCACTACCGTGTTCACTCGCGGCAGATGCTCTGCGTGGCTGGGTCGGCCATCCCCTTTGGATGGTCCTTCCTCTCCATCGCCAACGTCCCCATGACCTGGGCCCCGGCCGACATCTGGACGGTGGAGGTGGAGCTCCCGGCGGGCTCGCACCTCGATTACAAGTACGTGGTTCTGGAGGAGCAGCACTGGACGCGGCAGGTCAACTCGGCTGCAGAGGGGCGGGTGCAGCTGGAGTACCGCCGGGAGCCCTCCAGCGGCGCCCCGCCGGACGTGCAGCGGATCTCCAGGCGCATGGCCATCGTCGCCTGGCAGCCCGGGCCCAACCGGCGCCTGCACGTGCCCTCGCTGGAAGAGTTTGCCGGGCTGAACCCGGGCGACCGCTTCAGCCGCCGCGCGCTGCAGGCGGGGAGGGGCCGCGGCAGCGCCTCTGGAGGCGCTCTCCGCGGCTACGGCGCCCAGGCCCTGGGCCGGGGCATCCGCGAGCCGGTGGCGGGCGCCTACGCCAGCGGCGACCTGGCGCCGCGGCCCGAGGAGCTGACGGGCGTTTGGGAGGTGCTCTGCGTCGGCTCCGAAGGCCAGCCCCGCCTGGAGCGACGGGACGTCTGGGGACGAGAGGACCTGCCTCCGGAGGAGCACCAACCGTCTGCCGAGGTCCCCTGACCCTTGCGCAGGGTCTGTCCGATTACTGCAATTGGCGCGCTCCGCCACCTTTAACCAGCCCGCACCAAAGACAAGAGTCTTTCCACTTGGGTGCGCAAATAACAAACCACTTGCTCGCGGATGCGCTTCAGAGCGACAAAACTGCCTTCTTTATTCTGTCAGCAGGTCCCTGCTGAGCAGGTGCCTCCCCTGCTATCGCTCTCCCCATGCCACTGGTCCCTCCCCGTTTCCCTCTGTATCTATATAGAATCATGGTTGCAGTCGACGAGCGCGTTTGTCTCGCGCTATGGGCGGAATGGTACCGCCCGCAAGAGAGGTGTCAGAGAGCAGGTCCGTCGGGCATATTCGCCACGTGCTCCTTTCGTGAGCAGACAGACACAATGCAAAATGGCATGGAATGGGAGGGCCAAACACGACATTGGCAGCCCTCCGTAAAAATGGTCGTGGCAGAATCAAGGTTGCCGAGAGGGTCGTAAGCCCCTGTAGTAGACCAGCATTGATGGAAACGTGATTGGCGCTGCCCAGACCGAGCATTGGTCAATCGGGATCAGCAGGCTGGAAAGAAAGGCGCTGTTGCCAGGGACAGGGTGAGCGAGAAGGAAAATTCAGCGGCGGGAGGGTGTGCCTCGGCAGTGTCGAGGGGGTCAGGTCGAGAGGGGACACGCAGAGTGCTCAGTCGGGCCCCCCTTGCACCAGCTTGCAGGGTCTTTAGTACTGCGCAGGGCCGGCAATGCAGCATCGGTCAACAAACAGTGACGTGTCAGCATTTCTCTGTGGTAAGAGCAATAATTAAATGGGCCAGGCGTCAGGGTGTCATTCTTTGGTGGCGCAGTCACGCCGAGGTCGGGGCCTCCACCAGCGCGCCGATGACGGGCACGCCCTGCAGCGCCTGTGCGACGTCCTGCTCCGCAATCTGGCAAGGGCAGGTGGGCGGAAGATGCAATATTGGTTGTCGAGAAAAGATTTATGCTGATGAGCATTTGACAAGGAATGTTTGGATGCATCGAACAACAAAATTGCTGCCCCACCTTCTACACAGAGTGCATCGAGCAGACCCCCCCGTCCACCCACCCAGCAACAAAAAAACCGACCTTGAGCGTGATGCGTCGCTGAAGCTCTGCGCCGCGCCGGGGCCCAAGGGTGAGGAGGCCTTGGTCTGCCAGCACCTCCACAGCCGCCGCCAGCTCCGCCGGGGAGTAGGCGCCGATGCCGACCTGCCGCGCCAGGCGCCCGTGCGTCTCGCCCAGCGCGCCCAGCGTGCCGGGCTTGGGCGCCGGCCCGCCCAGCGACGCGCGCCGGCTGCCCGCGCTCCACCCGGAATCCTGCCTGGACAGCGCGCCCGTTGCCAAGGAGCAGGCCGACGAGCCCCCGGACGAGGAGGCCAGGCACGCGGCCGTCGAGCCGGTGGACTCGCGCCGGGTTAGGGCCACGAGCAGCAGCTGCTGGGGGAGGCGGCAGCGCGCGCACGGCACGGGAGGCGGCGCTGGCCGCGCCCACGCCGCCCGTCAGCGCCCCGAGCGCCGACGCCATGTCGCGCAGGGACACGCGTGACGGCCGGGAGGCGGTCGCCTCTTGGCCGGACGCCAGGCGCTCGTCCTGCTGCCGCTCCGCGGCCTCCACCGCCAGGTCCAGCGCGGCCGCGGCCGCCTCCAGCGCCAGGCGCATGTCGCCGCTGCCGTTGGAGACCTTGCGCGCGCAAAGCTCCAGGCACCGCGGCTCAAAGACGGGCCCCGGCAGCGTCGCCACCCGCTGCTCCAGCAGCTGGCAAAGCGCGGCGGCGTCATACGCCGGAAAGGTCACGTGCTCCGGCCGCAGATTGCGCCGCTGCAAGCGGACGCGGATGAGTTGTAGGTTAAAGGACGACAATATTGTTTGACAACAAGTATCGGAAATAACCAAAGCAGCAAGTCCACCGAGCAACTGGCCGCAGCAGTCCTTTGGAAAAGATCCCACCACCCTCTCCCCTTTCTTTTGCAACGCACATGAAAGGGCCCTCCAGGGAGCAAGAGGCGCTGGACGAGGTCGATGGAGTTGGCGATGCCCAGAATGACCAGCTGGGAGCCGGGCGCATGCGCAATCGAAAACAGATCCTCCACCAGCGCTTCGCCACGGTCCGAGCCTGCACGTGATATCCAATCAAGTGTTGAGCATGACAACTATGCCAGTGGCACGCCTTATGGAGCGCCAGGGACCCCACTCCCAATACCAGGTCCGCTCTAGTCTTTTACAATCACCAGCAATCGCCCTGGGTCTTCTCTCCCTCAGCCTTTCCGTAGCCCAACCAACCCTCACCGTCCAAGAGACCATCGAGCTCATCCAGCACCAGGATCAATCGACGCTGGGCCCTGGGCGGCAGGAGGAGCGACCGAAGCTGGCTGAGCGCCTCTTCGTCGCTCCGCGACGCGCCGGCGCCCACCGGCTCCACGATGGGGTCCTCCTCGCCAGCCCGCATGGCCAGGGCCTCGAGCGCGCGGCCGGCGACCTGCCGGCCGCTGCTCAGGCGCATGCAGTTGATGCAGGCGAGGACTGGGGCATCCGAGGTCCCTTGATTGGCGCGCAGATCCGCGTGCAGGCTCCGCAGCAGACCGCACACGGTCAGCGTCTTGCCCGTCCCCGGCGGCCCGGAGACGTAGCAGGAGCCGCCGTACGAGGTGCTTGCGCTGCTCCCAGACGTCAGCCGGGGCAGGAGCCAGGCCCGAAGCCGCTGGATCTGGGCCTCCCGACACAGGAGACTGGGCTCTCCCCGGGCAGACTGCAGGGAGAGGGGCTGGTGCGAGGTGTGCAGCACCGCCCGCGCCTGCCCGGCCTTGAGGCGGTCCAGCGGGTCCCACCACTCTGACGCCGAGGGCCCCGCCTCGTCGGCTCCGCTCGCTGTCCGCTCGGCGAATGCGATGGAGGACTGGGCGGACTGCGCCCGCTCCAGCCCCGTCTCGCTCACTTGCTCGGCGGTAGCTGTGGTAGGGGCCGCCTCGACGGCGGCCGCGGTCGGTCTTGGTTCGGCAGCGGCCCGTCCAGTCTCTGGCAGCGCCGCGTCGTCAGCCACGCCGCGTCCCGCCTCGGCCGCCGTCGCCTGGCGCTCGCTGGCCAGCTGCGCCTCGGCGTGCAGGGCCCGCCGCGTCTCCATTTCCACCTCGAGCAGGTCGACCGGCGGGATCAGCATGCGCACGACGCGCCCGAGGCGGGGCGTGGCGTCGAGCATGGAGCGCCGCGGGGGTGTGGGGCTCTTGAGGATGGAGGCCCGGACCGACTGGGAGGGGCAGGGGCCCACGCTCGTGATGAAGGCGTCCCAGCTTGGCTGGACGTCCCTTTTCGGTGTGCCAGGCAACGCTTCGGGGGCGGCCACGGTGTCGACCGCGCCCGTCGGCTCGGCCGAGCCTGTGGGCGTGGAGGCGCTCTGCGCGCCTGGCACGCCGTCATCCGGGCGCTCCAGCTGGAGCAGCCCGGAGTCCAGCGCGCTTTCCAGCTCGTGAGAGGCCTTGAGGCGCTTGCGCTGCCGGAGGCCATGAGCGCCTCCAGTCAGCTGGTCGTCGTCGTCGTCGTCAAGAGGCGTCACTGGGAGCCTCGAAACCTGGCCCATGCTGTTCCTGGTGCGCCGCGCTCCAGTGCTGCCCAGCTTCTTGAGAGTCTCCACCTCCCCGACTGGTCGGGCGTCCCGGAGAACGCACCCCGTGCTTGAGAACGGGTGTCGAGGGGGCAGCTCTGCTCCTCGTCGACCGTCCGCTCGCCGACCGAGATGCCGGCACGTCCGCAGACGCCTTTTTGATGCCACGCACTCGCTTGCTGGCGGCTCGTACGGTGTCGACGATGGCCCGGAGCACCCCGGGCCTGCTGGGCTCCGGAGACAATCGGGCCGCGGACCGTTTGCGCGTCATCATGGGCGACTCCCGTGTCTCGTCCAGCGTAATTGTTTTGTTCGCCATAGGCGCCTTGTCGACTGTGCGACAGACGCGCCGATTGCGGGTCATGGGGCTGCTGGCCCCAGAAACCAACGGCACAGGCAGCGATGCTTGGAGCGAGTTCGGCGAGCGGGCCACAGGGGAGCCCGTTCGCTAAAGGTCAATGGACCCAGAAACGCTTCAGCAATTTGCCTGTGTGTTGCTCGGGAGGGTTGGCAAGGTAAAGATGGAGGTCGCCCCATCGTGAGATTCGAACGGCGATCCAGCTGACGACAGGATTCGAAATCGGGATTTCGCGCCCGAGGGGGCTTGTCTCGTAAGCCTGGGAGAGGACCTGGTTGGGGGGGTGCGCCATGCAGGCATTCCGCAGGCATCCTGGGGGAGGCAGGGCCGCGGTAATAGATGTGCATGGTAGCGATCACTTTGCTGAGATCTTGGGAGTAAATAACCTTTGCAAAGGCCCGGGAAGGGCTCGAACCTTTGTCGTGGGCAGTCCGACTAGGAAGTGATCGTTCGCTGGGGGGCATCCGCACGGTGCCAGCTCGATCGCCTTGGCCTCGGGGCTCGGAATGGGGGACCCTGTGGTTCATGAGGACGCCGTATTGAGTCGCGTGACCGGGCTCTCACTGTCGGGAGCCCTGGAAAACCATGCCACCGTGGTGTTTCTGCCCGGATTGGCGCAGGTAGGTTGGAGGCGCAAGGGGAGCGACACGCATGCATCCAACTTGATCTATGCCTTGGGGCGCCGATGCTATCGATTTCAATTGCATTTGCACTTGTATTGTTCAAGGAGCTTGAGGCCGAGGGCACGCCGACCAAGCTGACCGCTGCGACGGTGGAGCGTGCTTTGATGGACCGGCTCAGCAACCCTCCTCCAGGCGCAGCGCAGTGGCCTGTGCACTACCTTCTGGGCTGCTACGCTCGTGCTACAGGTGGGAGGCATTGTACATGTATCTGGTGCACATGCCGAGTCAAAAAGGTCGTGCCTGGGGTGTCCCACAGGAGTGGGCCGTACAAGGCCAATGATCGGAAACATAACATTTGCTGTTCACCCTTTGTGTCCTCCGACCCCGCCATGACTTTTATCCACAGAGTTGCGTGACAAGGAGACAACTTTGCAGTCAAGTCTGGACCTTGTGCGGCAGCTCGCCGTATCCTACACATCCCTTGTCCTCTTTCTGGATCTGTTCCCTCAGGTACGGGGTTGCTTGCTTGGTGGCTAGGGGCCTGAATACTATCCACATGGTGGGAATGAGCACCCACTAGAGCCAATGCCAGCTGCACGCGCTCTCAATTCCAACTGCTGTAGCCGGAGGAGGCGCAGAAGAGGGGCCAGCGGCAGCTGCTTGATGCTCTTGAAGCGGGGCAGGCCAGCACGGCCTACGGGCTGGGACCAGCTGGGCAGCAGGCAGCTCTGCCCGGGAGTCCCGACGCCCATGCCGCCGGGGTTTTTGGACGACCTGCACGCCCACATGGCCAGCCAGGAGCAGGAGGCAGAGTGGATGGCTCTCTTGAGCAACATTTGTGAGCTTGGAGTGGGGAGAGAGGCGGAGAGGGTGGGAAGCACGCCGTTCCAGAGGGCCTGTGCCTCGCTTTGTCGGGTAGGATATTAAAGAAAGCAAGACAGCGCTCTTCTTGACAGCTCTTTCCCTCTACTACCATCCTGCAGCCAGGTACATCATCCTGAGGGCGGGCGGTCTGTCCGTCCTGGGCGACTTTCAGAGCCTGGTACAGCTCTCGACGGCGTTCCTCGGCTCGAGCGTCGCGGTGCAGCGCTCGCTGGCGGCGCTGCCAGAGTGGGGCACGACCCCCGAAGCGGGCCGGAAGAGCGGGCGTGGCCTGGAGTCCAACACGATCCTGGGAAGCCTGTTTTCGATCAGCGGCGTCCCCGACATCTACGACATCCGGAGCCGGCGGCGGCCGAGCATCGTGGACGAGTGCTTCCCGCCCGGCAGCGAGTCGCGGCCGGCAGAGGTCCGGGACGCGGTGCTCAGCCTGCAGTCGGCCGCCAGCCTGCACCACGCGGCCCTGCACGGCCTGATCATGGCCCTGCTGCGGAGCCCCGCCTGTCGCGAGGCGACGCTGCAGTGGCTGACCATGGCCGTCAGGCTGAACAATGAGCGCGCAAAGATGAACCCCGACCCCGCCCTCGCCAGCTCCGACGGCTTTATGATCAACCTCACCGCAGTGCGTGTATTTGTTGTTGGTGGTGTTATGGGGCTTGATCGCACTGTTGTTTGGGGGACGCCTGGGAGGAAAATAGCTGGTAGCGACTTGTTTGGCCGCGCGTCTCAGGCTCATTTGTCCGCCCACCCACGCTACAGGTGCTGCTTCGGATGTGTGAGCCGTTCATGGGCATGCACAGCCACAAGGCCTGGCCGCGACTGGAGCCGAGGTACTTGTCAGACCCAGAGGCGAGAGCCTCGTTGGCGCTGGACGAGACTCGCGTGGCCGCGACGGAGCCCGAGGTGGCCGCCTGGCTCGCCACCTGGCGCCCTGCCGCGGCGCAAGGGGACCAGGCCGCCGCGGGCGCCGGCCCGGCGCCCACGACCTCGGGGTACCACTTCATCGCCGACGTGTTTTTCATGACGGCCCGCAGCCTGGGCGTGGGCTACGCCAAGACCATCGACAACCTCAAGTCCTTTGGCCGGCGGCTGCAGAACTACGAGGACGCCGTCGCGGAGCTGGAGGGACAGCTGCAACGAATGCCGCAGCACCCACTCATCCAGACCCGGCTGCGGCAGTACCAGGGCATCATCCGCCAGATCAAGGGGTCGGACGGCGCCTACCAGGCAGCCCTCCTGAACCCGTCGCTCATAAGCAGCGTCCTGAGTTTTTACCAGTACGCACGAGGGATTGACGCGTGTGATGTATGTTGTGATGTTGGTATCCAGCATGTGGACACGAAAGCTCCTTACTACCGCTCTCCTTCTCTTCTCCAGGTTGCTGACGACGTTTGTGCTGCGGATTGCCGACCCTCGGATTGCCGCGGGGGAGCCGTGCCAGCTGCCCCTGCCGGAAAAGCCGAGCATGGAGTTTCGTCAGCTTCCTGTGTGTAAATTTTTGTATTTGTGGGGTTCTAATAGGGGGGACTCTTTCAAATTGTATCAGAGCTGCACATATTTCAATGACCACTGAGGGTTTTCCCCTTCTCCGATGCTCTACGCAGGAGGCCTGGATTGAAAACTTGACCGAGGTCCTGGCTCTTGCCACGCATGCCAGGGGCAGAGTCATCCAGCCGGCGGCCGTCGAGGACTTTATCCTCTTCATCACCATCTGCCTGTCGAGCCCGGCCTACATCAAGAATCCGTACCTGAGGTGGGAAGTATGATGCTGAGTGGGCGGAGCGACGTTCTCGTGGGCGCGTAGACTCCTTTATTACAAGAAAAAACTGCTTTATTGAGTAAGCTGGTCAAAATCTCTCACACACCGACATGCTCCATAATCCTGTTGACCACTCGTCCCAGAGGCCAGCTTGTGATGGTCCTGCACGAGTTGATGCCGCCGCCGGACAACAACTCGCCAGGGGGCCTGGGCTCCTCGCGGGCCCTGAGCGGGACGCAAGCGGAGACCGCCGCGCTCTTCCAGGCGCACCCCCTGGTCATCGAAAACATGGTCAAGAGGTAGGGTTGTTGAGGGGTGGTGGCAAGGCGGCGACGAGGTGGATGCAATTTATCCTGTTGCTTGTCCCGCACCCAAAGTGTCCACACAGCCACCGGCGCTGCTCCCCCCCAACTCCTTTCCCCAGCTTGATCCACCTGTACGTGGATATCGAGCTCACGGACCGCCACAACACCTTTTACGAAAAGTTTACGGTTCGGTACCAGATTGGCGAGATCATGGCCTACCTCTGGCAGCTGCCCCAGGTACAAGGGTTGGGGATGGAGAGGGTGTGAGGGGGGGAAATTCATGATGATGACGTGGTCTGCTCACATTTCATCCCCTCCCAAACCCACTTTCCTGACCGTGTGCAGCACCACGCGGCCTGGCGTGCCGTGGCGACGTCGGACGAGTACACGTACGTCCGGTTTGTCAACATGATGATCAACGACTCGCAGTTTTTGCTGCAAGAGGCGCTGGAGACGCTGCCACGAGTGCAGGAGGTGGAGCTGCAGATGGCGGACGAGGCGGCCTGGGCTGCGCGGCCCGCGGCCGAGCGCGCGGAGCTGGAGGAGCAGCTGAGCGGCGACCACGGCCGGCTCAAGGGCGACTTTTATTTAGCTTCCGTCTGCGTGAGCACGATGCTTTTTACGGCCGAGGACGAGGTGGTGGGCGCGCTCTTCTTCAACCCGCAGGTGCGGGACCGCCAGGCGCGCATTCTTGAACTTCTTCCTCAAGTACCTGACCGTCCCCGGCGAGCGCAAGAAGCTCAAGGTCCGGGACCCGTCCTCGCTGCACTGGGACCCCAAGCGTCTGGTGCTGGAGCTGGGGCGGCTGCACGTCTCCCTCTACCGGCGCCGGCCCGAGGGCTGGGTCGCGGCCAACGTGGCCGACACCGACTACCTGGGCAACTGCCCGGCCATCCTGGCCTACCTGCTGGGCGTGCTGCGCCACCTGGGCTCCATGCCCGCCGACGAGCTCGCCGACCTGCAGCGGCTGGCCGACGAGATCGACGCGGCGCGCGTCGCGGCCGCGGAGGAGGAGGCCGCCATGGAGGACGTCCCCGCCGACTTTGAGGACCCGCTCATGGGCACGCTCATGCGCGACCCCGTGCGCCTGCCCAGCGGCAACGTCGTGGACCGCGCGACCATCATGCAGCAGCTGCTCACCGACCGCCGAGACCCCTTCAGCCGCGCACCCATGACGGAGCAGGATGTGGAGCCCCTGCCCGAGCTCCAGGCCGCCATCCAGCAGTGGCTGGCCGACCAGCGCGCCAAGCGCCTTCAAGGGGGGGCTGCGGGGATGGAGCAATAAGGGCTGTAGAAATCGAGCCTTTCTGGACTGCATCATCTCCTGCTGTGTGCTTGTATTACATATGCACACATTTTGTTTGTGTCGGAATCGGCGCTTTAATGCGATGCAAACAAGCAGAATGTGTCAAGCCAAGCGTCATGTGCCCTCAGGCTCCACCCCTTTGTATGTTGCTTTGCAGCAGAATCGGCCAGGGCGCCGGAACCATCACAGTGGTCGTCACCCCCTCGCAAACCATGCAACAAATCCGCGGGTCTTTTGCACGTCAACAACGGGACAACGGAGATTGTTTGCAAGTACTCCCCTCTGTGTCGCTTATACGAGTCTCGTGCGACCGCTGCCCGGGCACTCATGATTATCGACGGCACCCGCTTGGTGGTGACCGACAACAGCGGAGCCAAGGAGGTCGAGTGCATCAAGCACAAGGGGCGGTACGCGAGCATCGGCGACATCATCACCTGCGCCGTGAAGAAGGGAACCCGGACGGGCAAGGTCACGCCGGTAGGTGGGGCGGGGGTGGGTCGAGGGCCATATGTGCATGCGAGAATCACATAGGTCGCAGACACCGACTGCATGCTTGTGTCTCGCAGGGTCAAGTCGTCAAGGCCGTTGTTGTGGAGACGAAGAAGGAGCTGCGTCGCGCAGACGGAAGGTGGGCGATAGTGGGCGAACGTGGTCGTAAGGGTCAATACTTGATATGTGCAGCAACATACCTTGCCTTTGATGAACGCAAACTCATCGCCGCGCGCACCTCGACCTGCTTCTTGCACGCAGTGCTGTCAAGTTTGACCGCAACGCGTGCGTCATCGTCAACCCAAAGGGCCTCCCCGTGGGAACTCGCGTGCTTGGGTTTGTGACCCACGAGCTGCGTGCCCGGCAGATGCTCAAGATTGTCAGTCTGGCAGCCCGCGTCTTCTAAATTGCGAACAGTTTGAGCAACAATCTATTTACTGACAAGGGAGAGGGACTGCGGCTGGCATCCAGCGCCCACTGAGCTCCCAACCGGGCCCCACCAGCATGCGAAAATTGGGCGACAGGGCCTCGGCGATCGCGCTGTTTGCGCTGAGCGCCGGAACGCTGTACGGACTGGTGCTGGTCTCCAGTGCTAAAAAGGCTGGCCTGACGCCGCCCAGCCAGCCCATGCCCAGCTGGTTTCCTGGGGGCGCAAGTCGGCCCCGGGTTGTGACAACGGATCGCAACTTTGACGAGGCTCTTTCTTCCCTCGACAAAAAGTGAGCATGTTGTTGGGCAAGCCCACAGTGCATCGCAGGTCTCTGTGGACGCGGAGCTGTATGTAAGAGTGCCACTGCAGACATGGGTGTGTCCAGGGTTCAACCAGCCACAAACGGGAGTGAGGTCACTTTTTTAGATACATCAGACTCAAACACACTTGGGTCGGTCGCTCTAGCGCCATCAACAGGCAAATCTGTCGGTCCAAGGCCGACGCGAATCCACACGTGGCTCAGTGGGTGTGCCAGGAATAGCTGTCCCGGGTCCGCCCATGCATGCGGGGCCCCACTTGGCCCTACTGATTCTGGTGACCAGGTCCCGACTCAGGGCAAAGGCACGAGCCTGCTCCACGCGGGAGACGTTCTTGGAAGGACTGATGGACTGCGAGTGAGTATGGGGTCGAGGGCTGGTGCTGTGTGTGGGGATCGCCGCCTGGTGCCTTGACGGCTTCAAGCCATGAAGCATTGGAGCTTGGCTTTGCATTATTAGGCTGCTCCGGCAGACTGCCAGCTCGCATTGCACTCACCTTGAGCCTGGCATCATTCTTCTGATTTGTCTTTCGAAGCTGCTGGTCAAGTTGATGGCGCCTCATCTCCCCATTGAGTTTGGTCCATTGCAGGATCTGGGGAGGGGGGGGACAGATATCCATCAAGGACGCTGGACAGTGCGTTGGTCTATTCAGCGCCACGTGCAAAGTCTCAGTTAAAAGATATTGCTTCTATAGAACAAGTGGTGCGTTCCTCATGTACCCGGTCGTGTGTTTCACAGGACTGGGCGATGGACAGCTGCCCTCCTGGATTCGTGGCCAACCTTCCAGCAAGTCGGGTGTTTTCAGCGACGATGGCCCTTAATCGGGCAGGTGGGTGCGACAGGAAAACCTGCGCGGCGTGGTCGTAAAATACATCATTATAGGAGTAGAAAGACACTACAACACCTTTCGCATACAATTGGACCTCCCAAAGTGCCCACCTGATGGGACTGGCCAGTAAATGCAGTCTTGGGACCCAGGCCAGGTCGGGCAGCCGACTCCACACCATTCGCCCGATTCTCCAAGGAACGAACCATGGAGTGCAGCGCCACACTCAAGGATTCAGATCGACTACATCTGGCCGCCGCAGTACAGGAGGCCGAGCCGCTCTCCCTGCTCACCAACACAGGGCCATGTCGACATGTCAGGCTACGACGAGATCGGCCTCACCCGCAAGACTACTCTGAAGCTCACCTTGGAAGCATGTGAATCAATGAGTTAATTATGTGTGAAGAACCGAAGCTCCAATCAGCCTCTGGATAGCGGAGCAACAGAGCCTTCCGCTTGTTGACAGTTGGGCACTCTCAGGCGAACAACGCCCCACCATTCGCTGCCATAAATGACATGATGCGCGTCATCAATATTCATAAAATTTATTTCTTCTTGATTCACTTGGATGGAGAGTCGAGATCATCGACCACCCTGCCCATCCAGACATCCAGTTTTCATGCCTGTCGCCATCGGGATGTGCGGAGCACCATTTTTGGAGATCTTCGCGCCCTTGCCAGCCTGCGACGGGCCTCGATGCGGTGTCGTCGTCTCGCACGCATGCGAGAACCGCCTCTGCAGCGCGCAGCATTGTGCATACTCGGATTTAACTGTCATCTACTCTGATCAGTATACTCAGTCGGGCAGGATGACCAAGCGGGGCCCCATCATGAAGCACCTGGCCAAGACTCTCCTGGAGTGGCCACCGCAAAACTTTGCTCCCTGGAAAAGGCCCAACCGGCGAGTCCAGAAGGTCATCGATGATAAAATTGTCGGACGTCTGGAGGACAGCATGGCGGATACGGAGCAGTTTCTTCTCTCACGCTTCCTGGAAAGGAAACTCAAGGGTGGTCGGTGACTCCGGTGAGTGGAGGTCCGTTTGGGGGTGCACAACCTTGCGCGTGGAGACCCTGGTTTCTGACGTATCGAGTCAATCGGTGCTTGCAGTCTCTCAAGGGCATGCGTGTGGGTGACATTCATTGCAAGCTGGAGCCCATCATTTGTCGCATACTTGCCGCTTGCAGGGAGGCTACCGCAGCACTTGCCATGACAGCAGGCGGCTAATCTTGGGAAAATTGCAAGGCTGCATTGTAATGCGCGTGCATCCAAGCGGCAGAGAAACCATGCCAGCTGCGCCTTTGCTGGAATTTTGCATACCCGCCCTGGGCCAACCTCCTTCCTCTATTTATGCAATGTATGCACCAGGGTCGGCAAAGCAAGTCTTGCCGTGCTTGCTGGAGGCTTCAGGATGTCGACCTTTGCAATGTTCTCTACTTGTCCCCTGCGCAATGGGTCCATTACTTCTTGACGCCCAACGCCTGGGTGTCTAGTCCTTGGAAGAGCATTTCCAGCCTGGGCACCTCGTATCCTGTAAGAAAACCAATATGATGTTCCAGAGAAGAAATATACAATTGTTTCTACATGAATATCAACGCAAGACAAACATATTCCGACCCTACTATCCCGTCAGAACAAGGGACGGTCCCAGTTTCAACCGCACGCGTCAAGTGGAAACCATGACATGACATATGAAATCAAAATTGGTTGACGCGCGACGCTTTTGATTTGAGGGACATACGCGAGTCCCCCTCCGTGGCTCGCAAAGTCCTCGTTCGCAAGAAGGGCACCCATTGACGTTCAATGAAGCAAACACGCGTCATGAAGGCCCCCAGAATTGCCGAATGATGGCCAGGAGCTAAGACGCAAACATGTCGCGAACGGACCGTGCCACCATGTTTGCCGCTGCGCGGGGTCGTGAAGGCAGACGCGATGCCAGGTACGAAGGGAGCGAGTGATCATTTAGTAAAATGAACACCGGCATTGATGCCGACCAGCACCGCCACGCATCAATAGGGCTGGGGCGAGCCATGCCCGAGGTCTCCACCTTTCTGGTTGTCTGTCCTGGTTCGCAGGGCCCCCAGCCTCTCCCCGGAGCCCTCGTACACGCCCTCGCCATCTCCCATGACGCGCAAAATACGACGCGAAGTCGACGCCTTTGTGGCTAGCTTGCCTCTGCCGAGCTCCAAACGACCCGAGGGTACATGCCGGGGGGTGATGAGGGCTCGGTCGGTACATGAGTGGTTGCGCGAGCTCAGGAGTGAGACGCGGTCATAAGGGACGTCGCCTCCTCCTCATATTCAGAACATCATGCTCTCGATCGCGCAGAAATGGAGGAGCTCATGGGCACGGTGGGCTCCCGGCTGTATCGGGCTGAGCTGGACAAAGTGGACCTTCAAAAACAGCTAGACGAGTGGTGCGGTGGTGGCTATTGGGTGGGATTGCTGGGTGCGGCCTTTGCGAGAACGGTTGTTTTATCAATACTTTGCATGAGTGCACAAAAAACAAGCCCCTGCACATTCGATTGGGGCTTTCGTCAGTTGTAGGCCAGTTCCAGGACATGCTTGGCTGACGAGCTGGATTACGACCACCTTGTGCAGGACCCAAGTCGCGGTGGAGCTGAAGCAGGTGGTGCAGCAGCAGCAGGCGGCCATCGAGTCCGGCGCGAATGGCGCGAGAGCCCAGGAAAAGGGCACGCCGCCTCTCTCCGCGCGGTCCCACGAGCGGGCAGCTCGCCCGGCAGAGGCGCGCTCTTCGCCCCTCAAGTCCTGGAACAGCCCCCGCCGGAACCGTGCCGACACGGCAGCCAGCTCGCCTGCTTCGGCGCCACGGAGCGCGAGGTCCAGGCGATCGGTGGAGGGAGGCGACGCGGCGTCGTCGGGCCTGGAAAACGCCTTGGCGACCGTGACGGCTCGCTTTGAAAAAAGCGCGGACGCGCGGGCGGAGGAGGTGCGCGCTCTGGAGCTGGAGCTGGCCTCGGCGCGCGCGGCCCAGGAGGCCGACCGCGACGAGGCTACGGACCTGCGCAGGGCGCTGGCGGACGCCGAGGCGGACACGGCGCGCGCCGAGGCGCGCGAGCGGGCCGTCGAGGGCAAGCTGGCCGAGGCGGAGGCGCGGGTCCTAGGAGAGCAGGCGCAGCGCGAGGAGCTGGAGGCGCGGCTGGGCGAGGAGGCGGCGCTGAGCTCGGCGCTGCGCGGCGACCTGGCCTCGCGCAGCGCGCGCATCGTGCGGCTCGAGACGGACGCGGCCGCGCTGCGCGAGCGGCGGGACGAGCTGGAGCGGCTGGCGCGCGATCTGGAGGCGCGCGCGGAGGCCAACGCGGCGGCGACGCGGGACGCCGAGGCGGCCCGGACGCGGCTGGGCGCCGAGCTGGCGGCCGCGGTGCAGGCGACGGCGGCCGAGCGGCGGCGCGCGAGCGAGCTGCAGGCGGCGCTCGAGCTGGAGCGGCAGCGGCTGGAGCAGGCCCGCCGCGAGGCCGCCGCGGCCGTGGAGGCCGCGCGGCTGGCCGACCGGGCGGCCACCGAGGCCGGCGAGGAGCTGGATGAGGCGCGCGAGGCCGCGCAGCGCGCGCACCGCCAGGCGGCGCGGCACGCGTCGGAGGCCGCGGCGGCGCTGTCGGAGCTCCAGGCGCTGCGCCCGGCCAAGGAGGCCGCCGAGTCGGCGCTGCACGCGGCCCGGAGGCGGCGCAGCGCGCGCAGCACGAGCTGCGGCACGAGCGCGAGCGCGCCGCGGCGCTGGACGAGCGGCAGCGCGCCGTCGAGGCGGCCGAGGAGGCGGCCGCGCGCCGCCAGGCCCTGCTCGAGGCGCCGCTGGACGCGGACACCGAGGTCGCGGCGCTGCAGGTGGTCCTCGACAGCGTCAGCGCGGCTGCGCAGGAGACGGCGCTAGAGCTCCAGCGCGTGCGCGGCGAGCGGGACGAGCTCGCGGCGCGGCTGCAGAGGGGCGCTGAAGAGGGCGAGGGCGCGAGCGATAGACCGCAGCGCGATGCGACCCAGGGCGGCGCCACGACCACCAAGGAGCTTCACGCGCTGTTTGGGGACGGCGATGCTGTGGATGGTGGCCCGCGCACCGACGCACCAACCACCGCCACCCAGACCCCGCCAGCCGGGCCCACGCAGCAGGATTTCGACAGGCTGCAGAGCCTGCAGGCCGCCGAGCTCGACCGGCAGACAGACCTCGTGGAGACGCTGCAGGCGGAGCTGGACGCGGCGAACCGGCGCGGCGAGGACCTCGAGCGGGCGCTGCTCGAGAGCCAGAGACAGGCCTCCGAGCGCGCGCAGGCGCTGAGAGCGCGGGAGCAGGAGTCGTCACGGCTGCAGGGCCTGCTGGAGGAGCAGCGAGCGCGGTCGGCGGTGGAACTGGAGCGCCTGCGCGACGAGCTCGAGGCCTCCCGCCGCGAGGCGCAGGCGCTGACCGCGCAGCTGGCGACCGCGCGCGCGCCGCTTGCGATACCAGCAAGTTGCGGCGCCCTCGTGGATCCCGACCACTCAGCAGCGCTCGCGCCGCTGTCGTCGCCCGCCGGCCAGTCCAGCGAGAGCTCGGGCGCGGGCTCCCCGCCCGTCAAGCGCTCCCGCCTGCGTGGCTCGGCGTCCGAGGACGAGGACGAGCTGGCGCGCGCCCCGCCGCGCGCGCCGCCGCCCGCCACGCTGGCCGAGGCGACGGAGCGGCTGGCCCTGGCCTTTGCGGCCCTGGACGCCGAGCGGCGCCGGCGCCAGCGGCGCCTGGACCGGCTCTCGGCGCAGCACGAGGAGGAGACGGCCGCGCTGCGGCTGGAGCACGAGCAGCAGCTGCAGGCCGTGGAGCTGGCCTACCTGGAGGAGCTGGAGGAGGCGCGCGGCGGCAAGGTCGGCACGCCCGTGCTGCAGTCGCTGCGCGCCTCCTCCGGGCTTACGCTCGGCCAGCTGGGGCGAGCGCCGGACGCGGCGGCGCCCCGCGACGGCCAGCGCGAGGCGGAGCTGGAGGCTCTGCGGCGCGAGCACGCGCTGGAGCTGGAAAAGCTGCGGCGCGAGCATGCGTTGGAGCCGGAGGCGCACCGGCGCGAGCACGCGCGGGAGCTGAGGCGCGTCGAGGCCCGGCACGAGGAGGAGCTCGCCGGGCTGCGGGCCCGGTACGAGGGCCAGGCCGCCGAGCTGCGCGCCGAGGCGAGCGCCCTGCGCGCCCAGCTGGCGACGAGCGCGGCCGCCGAGCGCCCCAGGCGGCGCGGCGCCGCGGCGGGCCCCTCCGCGACGCCCTCGCCCGCACGCGCGGCGGCGGCGCCGCGGCCCGGACGCCCGGCAGCGCCGCGCGCACGCCCGACTCGGCGGTCTTGTCCGGGCGCTGCGGCGCTCCACGTCCTCGGCGAGCAGCGGCGCGGGGTCGCCGGCGCGGTGCCGCATCACGGCCGGGTCGCAGGCCAAGCAGCCGACGGGTGCGACGCGGCGGTCCCTGGGCGGCGAGCTGGCCGGCCTCGGCGCGGAGCCCGACGCGGGCGGGGCCGGCTCGTCCCTGGCCCCCGTCGAGCGGGAGCTGGCGCGGCTGCACGCCGAGATGGAGACGTGCGCGGAGGAGTGCGAGCGCCGCGGCGTGGCCCTGGCCGAGTGCCAGGACATGGTGGACGAGCTGCAGGCGTTTGCGGAGCAGAAGAAGCACGAGGCCGAGGGCGTGCGCGAGCAGCTGGCGGCCGCGCACCGCGAGCAGCGCGACCTCGCGGCGCGGCTGCACGCGGGCGAGGGCCTGCTGGCCGAGGCGCAGGCGGCGCGCCGCGGCGGCGCGGAGCAGCGCCGACCGCAGCGAACTCAGGACGCGCGCGCTGACCGAGGAGCTGGCCTCGCTCCGGCAGATGCACGACGCGCTCCAGTCGGAGCACACGAGCGCCTGCGGACAGCTGGCGGCCGCGCAGGTGGGCAATGGGGCTGGAAGGGGAGGGCGCTGGGAAATTGTGCGGAATATGTCCCTCTTTGTAACCGTCGTCGTTGGTGTCGCGTTCACACCTTCTATATCCAATCAATGGCAGTCGGGTCACGACACGGCGCTGCGGCAGATTGCCGAGCTGGCCTCCAAGCTGGCGAGGGCCGAGGCCGAGGCGGCCGCGGCGGCCGCCGCGGCACAGGAAGCCGAGCGGCGCCTGCAGGCCCTGGAGGCGAGCGCCGCCGAGGCGCGCGCGCGAGCGCGCCGACGCGGGCGACGCCCAGACGCCGCGGGCCCAGGCGCTGGACGCCGACCAGGCCGCCGCGGGTCGGCAGGGGCCTCCGCTCTTCATCCCGGCGCACATGGGCACGCCTGAGATCGTGCCCTTTGCCGACGATGCAGGGACCCCGCACTCTGCCATCTCCCAGGAGACCTCGTGGTCGGACACTGGTACGAGTATGGAATAGAGGAGGAGCAAGACGTCTGTCTGGGAGAGCATGCGGTTTGCTTGTCAAGTCATTGTTTGCGACGTGTCCATCAACTCTTCTCATACCCTCCCCCACCTCGCAGCGGCAGAGCTGGCCCCGCACCGTCTGCAGAGCAAGAAGAAGTCCAAGGGCGCGCTGCACAAGCTGGCCAAGATGCTGCGCGGCGGGCGGAGCAAGGGCTCTGCTGCCAAGGAGACCGCGCAGGACCGCAGCTGGACGGCGCAGGGCGGCGAGCGGCCGCAGCTGGACGCGGCCGATGCGCCGCTCCGCGCCCCGTCCGCGCCGACGCTCTCGGCGCAGGGAGCGCACAGGTGGGATTATACTGTGGGAACATTGTGTGTACAGGGATATAAAACCTTCTTCGTTCTTCGATTCCGTTTGCTCATATGACTCCTGCCACCCTTTCCTCTTTACTACAGGCTGGCACAGGCGCGGCCGAGCGGCTTTTTGGGTCCGCAGGTGGTCAAGTGGGAACAGGACGCGCTTCGGCAGAGCCAGGAGCTGGCGCGGGCCGACCCGGAGGAGGCGGCCCTTCTCGCCGCGTTCACGACCCAGGGAGGCGACGCGCCGGCCGCTCAAGCAGCAAGCGGGCGCCAGCCGCTCTCGCAGACCTGGTCGGACGCCACGTCCGAGGAGGAGGCGTCGCGGGCGCGGCTGTCGACGCTGCACGAGGCGGAGGACGAGGGGGAGGAGACCGGCGACGGCGAGGCAGCGCACGCGTGGGGCGCGGTCGACGCGGAGGTGTCGTGGCGCCGCAACGCGGCGGTGACGGGCGACGGGCCCGCGTCCCCGGACATCTCGCCGGGCGAGCGCGACCCCGGCGTGGAGCGGCGCACGCCGCTGCGCAGCCTGGGCAGCGCCCTGGAGCGCGACGGGCCGGCGGCGCGGCAGCTGGGCGCCGCCGCGGCCTACTACGAGGACGAGGTGAGCACCAGCGTGCTGCAGGGGTCGCCCCCGGTGCCGCGGTCGGTGTCCCGCCCGGCCGCGAGGCCGCCGGCGCCGGTGCGGCCCCCGCCCGAGGCGGCCTTTGACGACGAGGCCGAGCTCTCGGCGCGCGTGCGCGCCTGGCAGCTGCGCAAGAGCGCGGTCTGGAACGACGATGAGGAGGCCGTGGACCGGGCCTCGGAGGCGGGCTGGCGCCTGGCGACGGCGGGTGCCCCGGACGAGCCGGCCACGCCCCGCCACCAGATGCAGCTCAACTCGCTTCACGGCAACGCACTTTTTCAGGATGCGGGCCGCTGACAATGTTGCTGGGCCTACTGTTTCTGCACGAGAACCTCTCTTCACTGACCACCGCAGCCAAAAACCATGAGCAGAGAGCGCCCGGGCCATGGATCTCTGTCATTCTGTCTTTCGTTCATTCAAAAGACGCGCACCAACCACGCCTTGTGCGCATCACCTATCTGCGCCCGCTCCTCCACACTCGTTGACACACCACCCCAGTACCACCTCTGAGAGTCATCTCTACAACACAGCATGGCAGCTGGAAGCGCGGGGACCAAGGCGGCAGGACCGAGCCTGGCGCCTTGCAAAAAGAAAGGGGGCAGCGATGTAAAATTGAGCGCCAGATTCCAACAGAATGGAGAATGAAACAGTCGACGACGAGGGGCTCGTGCGTCAGGCAGCAAAAAGAGCAAGGGCCCAGGCGAAGCCTGGGGCGACCAATGGGCGTACCCACTCGGCTTTTTTTTCAACAATACGTTTTCCTATGCAATGACACAGGGGTGGTGAGCACCACAGCGCACAGCGTGGTGCGATATAGCGTCGTCCATAACGCGCCACACACACACACATTATCAACCACTGTGCCACCAAGAAACACCTCCATATCAGTTCACCATCATCGTCATTGACGATGCTCAGATAAAGGGGTTGAGGTGCGGGCGCTCGCGCCGCGCGATGCCGGCGTGGAGCTCCTCCCACTTGGCGACTTCGGCGCGGATCATGAGTTCGGTGATTCGGACCAGCTCCGCGCAGGAGGGCCGCAGCGTGGGCTCCTGCTGCCAGCACTTGGTGATGAGCCAGCGCAGGGGTTCCGGGCAGCCCGGGTCGATGGGCGGGCGCTCCTTGTTGATGGCCACGCGCAGGATGATCTGGAAGAGGTTGGTGGTGTCGCGCCAGGGCTGGCGACGCGTGTAGCACTCGTTCAGGATGACGCCCAGCGCGTAGACGTCCACCTTTTCGTTGATGTTGGTCGAGTTGAGTTGCTCGGGGGCCATGTAGATGGGCGTCCCGTTCTCGTTGGTCACCTGGGACAGGTAGCTCTTGGTCGGGTCCTTGACCTTGCTGATGCCAAAGTCGGCGATCTTGGCGCGGCCCTCGCGGTCGAGCAGGATGTTTTGGGGCTTGAGGTCGCGGTGCACGACGGAGGGGTGGAGGTAGGCCAGCCCAGCGGCGACGTCGTGCGCGAGCTGCAGGATCTCCAGGTAGCCCAGGCGCCGCTTGTGGCGGTCGTAGATGCGCTGGCCCAGGTTGCCGCCCTCCATGAGCTCCATGATGAGGCACATGGACTCGGGGCGGCTGGTGCTGGCGCCCAGCACGCGCACGAGGCGGTCGCAGTCGAAGCGGCTGGCCAGCGCGACCTCGCGCTGCAGCGCGTCGTGGAAGGCGGTGCCCACGCTCGCGTCCGGGCCCATGGGCGGCAGCGTCTTCACGGCCACGCGCCGGCCGCGCCAGGTCGCCTCGTGCACCACGCCAAAGCCGCCCGTGCCCAGGCAGCGGCCCAGGTACGGCGCCACCTCGGTCGGGTAGTCGACGTGCAGCTCCGGGCCGGCGCCGCTGGAGCCGCTCTGCTCCGCGGAGCGCGGCGACGCCTTGGCCAGGCCGCCCGAGCCGCCGCCGTGGCCCAGCGCGCCGCGGCCCTGGTGCAGGCGCAGCACCGCCGGCAGCCCGTCCTCCAGCCGGTCCAGGTCCTCCAGCTCGCCGGACCAGCTCTTGCTGCGCGACAGCGCGCCGCTCGCGGCGCCGCCGTCGGTGCTCTGCGACGGCCGCGGCACGCCGCCCGCAACAGACGCCGGGGTCGCGTCGCCGCGCGCGTCCACCGCGCGCGCCAGCGCCGCCAGCTCGGCCAGCGACCCCAGCTGCACCGTGGGCGCCTTGCGCTCCAGCAGGGCAGTGATGTCGGGCCGCGGCTCCTCGGCCTCGTCCTCGGCCGGGGGCGCGCTGTCGGCGTCCTCAGCGGAGCCAAAGGGCCCCGTCGACGCGCCGTCGGCGCGCGGCGTCGCCGCAAAGCCGAGCGCCACCGAGTCCAGGCGCGGCAGCAGCGGCTGCCAGCCGTGCGAGGACTGCCGCGTCGCGCCGGCGTCCTCGGCCGCGCCCAGGTCCGCCCAGAAGCTGTCGCCGTACTCAGCCACCGGCTGGTCCGCGGCGCTGGCGTAGCCCGAGTTGAAGCGCTGCGCGCCCGGCGCAAAGGGCGAGGCGTTGAAGGTCCCCGACCGGTTGGCCAGCAGCGGCTGCGTCGAGTTGCCCGACACGCCCGACCCCGTCGACTGCAGCGGCCGCTGCTGCGCGGCCAGCGCGACGGGCGCGACGCGCGGCGTCGCCGCCAGCGGCGTCTGCGGCGGCAGGCCCCCGCGCCGCGGCGTGCCCCTGGCCGCCGGCGGCGCCGGGCCCTCGGGGTCGCTGCCGCCGTCCTTGTCGGACGCGCCCTTTTCCACGTCCGACGAGCTGATCCACTGCGCGCGCTCCCGCCGCTCGCGCGCGCGCCGCTTGGACCGCCACACGGCAAAGGCCAGCGCGGCCAGCGCGACAACCGCGGTCGGCACCGCCACGGCCACGGCGATGACCCCGGCCGACGTCCCGGAGGAGCCCCCGGACGGCGCGGTGGGCGTGCCGCTGCCCGTCTGCGCGTCTGGCGGCGCCGGCGCCGGCGCCGGCCTGGGCGAGGGCAGGACGATGGTCTCCGCAGCCGGCTCGCCCTCGGGCCCGTCGACGCCCTCGAGCAGCTGCGGCGGAAAGGGCGCCAGGGCCTGGCCCGAGGCCGACGCGCAGCAGTACCGCACCGCCAGGTTGCAGCTCTGGTAGGTCTGGTTCTGCATGGAGGCGCAGGTCACGCCCAGCGGCAGGCCGGACGCGGCGCCGCTGCGCTCGGCGCCGGGCGCGATGGCCAGGCCCGCGGAGGAGAGCGCGGAGCCGTCGCCGCCGGCCTGCGCCTCGCTCGAGGGCGGCATGGTGCCCCAGACCTGCGTGCCGTTGATAAAGGCCGGCATGTGCTCATTTGACGACTGCCCGGCGCGGCACGATGGTCGCGTTGCCCGTCACCGGCAGCTCTGGCGTGTCCAGGTACGAAAAGTCGTCGGTGGAGTTCAATATGGCCACGCCCTGGTAGGTGGTCAGCGTGACCAGCAGGTCCATGACGTCCACGCCCTGGCCGAGGAAGAGGCTGGGCACCGCGTTTTCGCCGCTGGGCAGCAGCGAGCCGGCGCCCTCTAAGAGGCTGACGTTCACCGCAAAGCGCGCCGAGGGCACGTTCATGTCGCCGGGGATGACGCTCAGGTTGACGTACTGGCAGCCGATGGTCGCCCACTCGCAGCGCACGCTGAACACCTGGCCCGGGTCGTACTCGGCCACGATGGGCAGGTTGCCCTCGGGGCCGTGGAACCAGTACTGCAGGCTCACCTCCTCCAGCGGGATCACCGTCGCGTTCTGGATGTTGCGCAGCCGCACCAGAAACTGCGTGAACGTGTTCTCCAGCGGCTGGTTGATGTACGCGATGGGCGTGTACTCCACCTGCAGAATACTCGGGGTCCTGGATGGACGTCCCGTTCTGCGCCGCGGCCGGCGGCGAGCCGCTGTCGGGCGAGCTGGTGATGAGGTGGCACTCCAGGTTGTTGAACGACACGTTCTCCAGCGGGCCAACATTGAAGGGGTTGCTCTCGCTCGTTTGACCTGGTTGATTGGTCAAGGGAGGAGAGAGGAGGGGGTTGAGGATATTCTGAGGGGCGCAAAAGGAACATAGAAGAGCTTACCATGGTGCTTGAGGTGACTCCGAAGCACTTGTGCCATCACAATCTCTAATGACAAACAGCACCTACAAATTCTCCTCACCATTGCTCTTGGAGCCCAGGAACCCAAACTGGAGCACGCCGTTTGGGGCGATGGAGCGGTCATAGTCCCCAAAGAGGGCCACGCTGGGACTTCCCGGCGTCAGCAACTCCACAGACTTGTCAAACAGGTCGCTGGGGGACGCGATCACCGAGTCGTAGGGAAAGTCCCATTCCAGGAGCCACTGCTCCACAGTCACCTGAAACCACCGGAAATTTGAATCCATGAGACCCGGCACAGGACATGCACGTAAACACTTTCAAATGAATGGCATTAATATCATCGTCTCCTCCAAAAAACAGTGATAAGAGCATGGCCCTACTCAGGACTACTCTGGCCCCTGCCGCTGCCACGCCCCAACCACCCTCCCCACCCAATATACCCTTTGCCCTCACTTGATCATCTTCGTTTTGGAGCGTGATTGTGGCCACGAAGATGGGCACCTGGGACGTGTTGCCCTGGCCTAGGTTGACGTCATAGTTGAGGACGACGGGGCAGCTGGCCTGCGCATGGGCTCCCGTCAACAACAGGACCCAGCACAGCAGCAGCGCCGGGAGGAGGGGCCGAAGCGCTTCAGCAGGCATGCTGTGCTCCACGGCCCGTCGGCATCTGGACCCAGCTCGAGACAGACGGAAAGAGAATGCCCCTGCGCGCCAATAATTTGGGAAACGAGAGTGTGCGCCACCGCCCGCGCGCCCGCTACGCGATGGAAACCACAGCGCACAAGCCTGGTCATGACAAACGCGTTCCCAAACCGCACCTCCCGTTTCGAGCGCAGATCTCCAGGCCTGTCCTAACCATACATGCACTTTGAGCCCCTCAGTGGATATATTTGGGGCCTCGCTGGCCCGTGAATACGCCAGCACGAGGGAGGTGCCTGGATCTCGGGTCGGCCCAACGCGAGAGCTGCCCAGGGCGTCTGTATCCGCACAAGTCGCGCCTAATCAAGTTGCTCAACCGGCACAGAGCCTGTAATGATATCTACAGTGTCTCTCGAGAATTGCTGCCGCGGACGCCCCGGCGCCAATGGGATCGCCAGTGCCACATGAAGCCGTGCCAGGCCCAAGCGAGCCCGGGCTGGGCCTACTACCGGGCTCTCCTCCGGGGACAAAGGCAGGCACCGCGAAACGTGGCCACCACGCGCCGACCAGACCAAAATGCATGCAGGGATGGCACTTTTCTTTGATTTCAATGTTATAGTAATGGTAGATGAAGAATATTGCAGTATAGCGACGCCGGCTGTCGATTGCCTTTCCCTGTGTAATTGGGAGCAGGGAGCTCCAGAAGCAGTTGGCCCCCGGCGCGGGTCGGGCTCTCGGTCGGGCCCTGCCGTTTCCTGGCCGTCTGTCGCCACATTGATTCGACGGGTGCACCGTCTGACAGGGGGGATGATGTGATCTGGATGCTCTGTTGAAGCTGGAGCACGCAGTTGCTGCGAGGATCTCTGGACTTTTAGTTGTGTGCAGCAGTGTGTATGGTTGGCAGTTACAGTTGTTGGCAAAGGGTCGGTCATGGGTCAGGGCGGGTCAACATCATTGCCTTTTAGCACGCGTCAGAAGCTGGGGCGTCAGAAAGGATACTGAGCGATCGAGGCTGAATCAATTAAATAACGTGAGGTTGAGGGGGGCTGGAAGAGGGGGGGAATGCGGGTGCGGGGGGGGGGGGTGCTTGAGCCCTCCGGCGTCTGCCACTGGCGCACTCGAGCGCGCAGGAATGCCCAGTGTCGAGCGACAGGGCTCCATTGACATGCATCAAACGTTCTTCCACGTTATCAGCTCGTCTGGGGCACCTCGGTTGCCGCCTGGGGCGCAGGGACGACCGCCGCCTCTTGCGAGGCGGCGGCGGTCGCTTCCTGTGCGACCGCGCCTGCATCTGCCTCCTGCGCCGCACCCGCGCTCAGCGCGTCGCCCGCCTCGTCCTCCTTCTTCTGGTTGACGAGCGCGGGCGCGGGCGGGATCATGAGCGGCGGCACCATGGGCAGCAGCCCGCCCGGCCCAAAGGGCGAGAACTGGTAGCCGGGGGGCAGGGAGAGTGGCAGGGCCGCGGGGTTGCCGGCCGCCGCGTCGGCCGCGCCCTGCGCGACGTCGGCGCCCTCGGCCCCCGCCGCGCCGGCGACGCCGCCCTCGGCCTCGGCGCCCGGCACGCCCGCGCCGGCCACCGCGCCCGGGGCACCGGGCATGCCCGGGAACCCCATGCCAAACATGCCCGGCGGGAAGAAGAGGTGCGGCGCCCACATGAGCAGGCTGGCGTTGGCCGCGGCCGCCAGCGACGCCGCCGCCGCGTCCTGGCCGGCCCCCTGGCCCGACCCGTCCGCGGCGCCGCTGCCGTCGCCGGGCCCCGCCGCCATGAAGGCCCCCGGGTTGAGCATGGCCGCGTTGATCGCCGCCTGCGCGGCGGCCGCAGCCGCCGCAGCGGCCGCGACCTGCGCCTCGTGCGACCCCTCGGCCGCGGAGCCGTCGCCCGGAGGGCACCAGGCCCGCCAGCGCGTCAGAGTGCTGCTTGGCCGCAGCGTCGCCCGCGGCCGCGCTGCCGTCGGCGCCCTGCTGCGGCGCCGCGAGGCTGGCCTGCAGGTGCTGCAGCTGCAGCACCTGCTGCGCGCGCGCCTGCATCGCCTGCATGGCGACGGCCGCGGCGGCGGCCGCGGCGGCCGCGTCCCCGCCCTGCGCGAGGCCCTCGGCCTGGCCCGGGGCCAGGCCGTCGCCCGGCTGGCCCGCGCCCGGCCGCCCCGACTGCACGGCCAGCGTGGGCAGCAGGCCCGACAGCGGCGGCGGGTAGGCCAGCGAGGGCGGCGGCAGGATGGGCAGCGAGGACGACGCCCCGTCGGGCCCCGCCGCGCCCTCGGGCTCGCCGTCGCCGGGCAGCGCCAGCGGCGGCGGCGCGTGCGCGTCGCCCGGCCGCCAGCCGTAGATCCACTCAAACGCCGGCTGCCGCTTCTTCACGTACACGCGCTGGATGAGGCCGATGGAGCACAGGATGGAGGAGATGTCGTACAGCCGGCGCTCCACCGTGATTTGCGTCTGGCTGCGCGGCGGCGCGCCCTCGGCCGCCGGCGGCGCCGGGCCCACCAGGATGGCCGCGGCCGCGGCCAGGGTGATGGGGCCCGCGTGGTTGAGCAGCATGCGCACCAGGCGCCGGGAAAGGACCCACAGCGAGTGCGAGCTGGGCTTTTGCTGCGAGGCGGGCCCGCCCACGGGCTCGGCGGGCTCTGGGCTGCCGACTCCACCTACGGGGGTTGCCCTTCTCGGCCGGTCGTCCACCGGCAAACCTGCCGTTGTGGAGGTGAATGGTGGGATACTCAGTAGGAGTAGTAGACATGGAATGTCAAAGTGGGTTGAACAACTACTAAAACAGTGTCCTACACACAGAAACAACGGATCTCTCCAGGTCAAGCACCCCGGAGACCACCCCGCTTTCCACAAACACCAATCCAACCCACCTTTGAGCTCCTCCTCCAGCAGCTTTGTGAGCAGGCTGGGGAGGTGGGAAAAGCCCACGAATTCGTAGGTCAGCTTGCCCACGCGGCGCATCGCCTCGATCGCCTCAAACACGTTGATCACGTCGTACAGGCGCCGGCGCGGCACGTCCAGGCTGGCGGCAACGTCGTTCAGCAGGAGCACGCGGGGGAGCCCGTCCGGACCCAGGCGGCCGTACCGCCGCTGGAAGCGCTCGCACAGGAGGGTGAGCTCCGACTTGGGCGGGGCCGAGGCCGCCGCGGCCGCGGACCAGGCGCCGGGCGACATGGTCGGGCCCTGGGCCGGGTCGCCGACGTTTTGCCGCTTGCGGCCCCGCCCCTGCCCCTTGCCGCCGCTCGCGGTACCGGGCGCGGTGGGCAGCGTCGCGGTGGGCGGGAGCGCGACGTCCTGCACCGACAGAGGCGGGGACACCGCCGCCGCCGCGGCCATCTCGTTGGCAATCTCCTGGCCAAGCGCGGCGATCGAACCGCCGCCGCCCATCGCCTCCGCCGCACCAGCGCCGTCGTCCTCCGGCTCGCGGGGCCGCCGAACGCCGCGCTGCTCCTGCGCCTCGTCGCCGGCCTCTGCGGGCACCGGGGCGTCCGCGACGGTGGCACCGGCCTCTGCTGTCGGCACCTCCATAATTTGTGTCATGATGCCCGCGGTCAAGGAATACTTGGACGCTTGGATGCTTGGCAAAAGAGTCTCCTAGATAGAGTCCTTGTTTTTTATGTCTAGTCACGTCAGCAGCGATGAGCTTGAACAGGGACGCCACAAGGCTTGTCTGGTATCAAACCTGAAAATGACCACAAGCAAGGTGGGAAACAACACTTTTTAGCGCAACCTTGGAGCAGTCATCCCAATGAAAAGGAGGCAAGCTCCATGAGCGGGGCCACCCTGCCCATTCAAACCCGTATCGCGCGCGCCAGGCATGGCAGCGAGTCCACACTAGGCCTCACGCAACAACGCATGAGCAGAAAAACAGCTGGCCCCCATTCGCATGCATATCTTTGCCCCGTGCAAATGTGCCGCGGGGTTTTCCCCAGCACGCACCTTGGTAATCCTCCGAGCCCTATGGAAAGTGTGCGGGACGCACTTTAAAGCCTAGCTTCCGTAGCGAGACCACCATGCATCCTGTCTGGCCTGCGCAAGCGGCAGGGCACACTACAATGTCGGCCACCCATCCAACGGTCGCGAGGGACCACCCTGGCCCTCGTAAACAAGCAGGCACCCTTAAACTGACAACCTAGTGCACGCCAAAGTCCTACCTTGCACCCCGGTAATTTAATGAACTGTCGCGGACAAGGCGCGATAACTTTGAGTTGAACCCGAGGTTAGGGCGCTTGCACCCTGGGGCACCGGCCTTTGACCCTTGCGCCTGCGCGCCAAATCAGATCCCAGAAGATTTTCTCTCGGTCCGCGGGCCCGCCCCTTACGGCACGGAAATGTCCGTGACCTCTCTGCGTGTACGACGATGGATACGATCGTGAATTGTTGATCGTTTGGGCACGATTACTTTTTGTGATCGAAGACTTGAAAATGAGGGGAACGCTGGGTGGGGCAACTGTGAAATTCACATTTGTGGATTGGATAGCATATGTGGGAATGGGGAGGCCTGCATGGCCTCCAGAAGCCCGCAATTCGCAACTTCAATAGCGCTGGGTGACGAGATTCTTTTCAATGACCTAATACGAGAGGCAGAAAGGACCATTATATACCGTGCTGGCACCTCGGGCTCTCCGGTGGCTTCGCCGTCTGTGCTGATGGGCAAGCTCTTTCTACAGGCACCAAATTCTGCGGACAAAGCTTAGTGAAACTTTGCATATGTGTTGTACATTTTTGGATCGCAACAAGCATCTGCCAGCGGATGTTTTTTGGAACGTGGTGACAGAGAATGTGAGCGTGGGCCAGGAGGGCTGCTCAGATCGCCCTGCCAGCTGATTTCGAACTGCGTGATGCAGTGCCCGTCGGCACGATCCACCGGCAATGCTAATGATGCTCAGAATAAGCAATGCTTTTGGAGAGTTGATCGAGTGCACAGTGCAGCAACGACGCCGGCTGCGGGAGGATAGGCAACTTCCGGCATGGTCGTGCCGGAGCTGCTGGGTACGGGAGTTTGATGGGGCGTCGTCACGCCGGGCCTTGGCACAGAACCCTCATAAACTTGGTGATCATCACACCTCTGTCCGTTTCGCGCGCTCAGATGCCGGGGAGCTGGTAGGACTGCCAGAGCACTGCGAGGAGGTGCTGCACCCGCCGAGCGGGTCGGCCATCCTTTGTCTGGCCTTTAATCCCGCGGGCACCTTGCTCGCCACGGGCACGTCCGGCCGCAAGCTCCTGTTGTGGGACTTTCAGACACGGGGCATTGTGCGAACGTGGGACAGCAGGTGCGGTATGAGTGGTGTTTGGTGGCGGATTGCGCCTGACCCGGAGAAGTGCCGCGTTGTCATGGCCGCTCTTCTGCCTGTGATTCCACAGTGCAAACATCTTGGCGATACTGTGGAGCGAGGACGGACGCCAAGTGCTCACCGGGGACGAATCGGGCCAGCTGCTGCTCTGGGACGTGCTCTCAGGACAGGTGCTCCGCGCGCTCCTTCCCAGCGGCGGCCGGCCCATCCAGCGCATCGCGCCGGGCCCTGCCGGCCCTGGGCAGTACCTGTTGGAGTTTCAGAGCGGGCCCGCGGCCGTCGGCCAAGTCCAGGCCGATGGGACGGTGCTGACGACGCCGCTGCCCCTTCCCGGCGGCGATCCGGGCGAGGAGGCGGAGGAGAAGCCTCTGCGCCAGAGCCCGCCTCCGGAGACCGGTCCCGGCTCTCGAGAAGCGGCAACCAAGGTCCCGGGCCAGGCCGCGGTGGTGGGCGCCGGGGGCAGGGTGATTGTCGCTGCATCTCGCGGCGTGCTTCTAGTGCTCAGGCCAGCGGATCTTGCCATCGTCGATGCCATCAGAGTAAGGAGGTGTATGCTGGAGTGCAAGTGTTGATTGGAAGCATCTGCAACCATATTTGACCCATGGTTGTCTGAAAGCCAAGGGCCTCTCTGCGGCGCTCATCTCCTCGCCCGCACCCGAAACGCGCCGTCTCTCACCAAGTCAATCCCGCCCTCACCTGTCTAACCGCAGCTGCCTCAGAATCTACGCGTCTCGGGCCTCGAGGCCGACCCAGCCGGGGAGCGGGTTCTCGTTCTTGGCAACGACAGGATCCTGCGGGTCTACAGACTTTGCCTGCCGGAGGAGGCTGCGGCCCTGGACTGTCTGCCAGCGCAGTCGAGCGAGGAAATCGAGGTCAAGCTCTTGATCCGGGCGCGCAAGGCGGCCGCCTCCCTGTTCCTGCCAGAGGCGGAGGCGCTCCTGCGCCTGACCCGCAAGTTTGAGCAGCAGATCGAGAGGAGGCACTGGGGCGCCGCGAGCTTCACAAGGGGTGCGCTGATGTTGGTTGCAGGGAGCTTTGGTTGGCAAGGGTCTTACGAATGATCAAGGACACATGCTTTCTGAGTGCCCACCTCCCTCTGGGTGTATCCATCTGCAGACGGAGAGTACGTCCTCGCATCCGTTTCTGGAAACGAGGAGCACATTGTCTACTTTTGGAACGCCCACTACGGCCACACGGACCGGGTCCTAGAGTGTGCGTGAGAGGACAGTCCGCAGCGCAGGTGTACCCGCGACTTGGAGCATTGCCGTTCGAGTCTCGTGCTAGTCAACGACGTGCCAACAACTCGTGTCCCTTGCATGCCACTGCAGGTCTGCGAGAGTGCCGCGGTGTCCAGGCCATGGCGTGGCATCCCACACTCTTTCCCATGCAGCTTTTGACCCTGGGAGGGTCGGGCTCTGTCTACATCTGGGCCAAGGTGAGTGATTGGTTGTGCATTGTTAAGGAGCCATGTGCATCCCAGGGTCGGTGGAACATGGGTTTGGCCCTATGTATCTGTCCAAGTGGTGAGCCTATCTAATGAGAGGGCCAGAGTCCCATTCTGATCCACACCTCGTTCCCCCTTTCTCTTCCAACCTGAGACAGGTATTCAGCGATCGCTGGAACGCCTTTGCGCCCGATTTCAGGGAGCTGGAGGAGAACGAGGAGTACATTGAGCGAGAGGATGAGTTTGATTTGAATGCCGACCCGGCAGAAGGCAAGTTATTTATATGGGATGCTTGAAGGCAATACCAGGGCTTGGTTGCGTGCTCGCGTGTTTGCTCGCTGCATTCAACTGAATGCACAGCTCGTGCGCTTCGTCTCTGCTGGGCATTGCCGCTCACAAAACTTTCTCCTACATGCACCAACAGACATGGATTCAGAAGCCGATCGCGGCAGCATCGACGACCCGATTTCCATCACTGCGCCTGAAATTTGCACATCAGATAAAGGCCATGGACTCGTGTTCCTCCCCGTCGTTGTTCAACCAGAGGTGCCTGAGAGCGTGCATGTCGCGCTCGCGCCCCCCCAACCGCAACCACAAGGATGAAAAATTGCTGCCATTCCCCTGTTACCCTCTTGACCACTCTCTCTCATCACAACGATGTGTTTTACAGTATCAAAATCGGCTGCATTATTATTAGTATCACAATTGTGCTGCCACTGGAGGGATCACAAAGCGGTGGAAAACGCACGCCTCGGCGCAGCCGTCCTCCGGATCGGTGGAACCACGCTCACTTGGACCGGTACACCGAGTCCATGTGCTTGCTGCCCTGGAAATCGTTGGCACCGCCCCTGCAATGGGTAGATCGGCACTAGAATGAGCGACTGTTTTGCTGCGTAATACGTACAGCGCAAACTCTCAGCCGACACTATTTGGGCAGTGCCCCTTCACAAACCCAACTAAATCAACCGCGTACCTAGACCTGGACTCCATTTGCTTCACAGAGGAGTTGAGGAAGACCTTGTCGTTGTAGTTGCCACGGTCCTTGGTGGCCTCGTGTTGCATGCGTTGCATCTCCTGAAAAACGGAATGTTCGATTCTTCGTTACTCCTTGCTGGTCATGAGCGCCTGCACTTGACTTCCCACCCAAAGCCACACACTTTGTGACCCTGACCAACATTCCTCTCACCCTCTGGTATGCAGCGGGATCCTCGTGGCCAAGCTCCTCGGCCTCCTTTTGCGCCTTCTCAGCATCGTGCACCTCGCGCTTGATCGGCGACGACAGCCTGCGAGCACGGTTGATTGGTAATGGGTCAGGTCCCGGAAACATCGTCCCTGCTCCCGACTTAAGCAGGCCCCGGGCAAGTTCTCGCCAGCGCGCGCACGCACTCACAACTCTCGCCACTACTCACTCTGGCTCAGCATCGATAACCTTGCCCTCCGGAACGGGGTCTGTGGTGGCACCCACGCGAGCGCGCACAGTCCTCGGCAGACTGGAGGAGTTGGCTGCCTGGACGATGGGGTTGGGGCGTTGATCGGCCATGATTGTGGAAAGAGGCTTTGGGTTTGCTTGCGATGTTGCGATGGGCGTCGATGAGTGGTACGAATGTGTCGTAAAATGCCCCGCGACCGATCGTTTTATGAGTCAGGGCGTGTCGGACATGGACATTGGGTGACGCGGCCGTGCCTTCCGGTCGTGTAGCTAGCTGGAAGTCAACCTGGAAGACGGCCAACGCCGCGGGCGCGCCCAGCGACCCCCTGCTTACGCAAACCGCGACGCGCTTCCCAGACCGACTTTTGAGTTATCTATGTCGTTTACGAGAGCACGCATGTGCAAAGACTTTAGAGAGGCGTGGTCATGCCAAAAGACAGCGGCTTACGCCAGCCTGCTACCCTGCTATGTGCAAAGGCTAGGCGTGCCATGCGCCCTGCACATTGAGTAACAATGCGCGAACTGGCAGTGCTAGGACAACAAAGAATGCAGCTGCACCATTTTCCTTTTTAATGGAAGAAAAGACTGATCCGTGTGGTGGCACCACGGCCATTGTCGGAAAGTATTCGCTCCACATGCCAAAAGATGCATGGGACACTTTCTATAAGCTGGGGTGAGAGGAACCTATCCAGGAATGCTCAACCGTTGAATCCCAGCATATTTAGATTGTAAAGATAAATAAATACAGTTCGAGAAATATGTGCAGCGTACGACCAATCGCGTACCAGCCAACGCCACGCAAACCCACCACGTTGATCTAAGACGGCGCACCACGGCGGCGTGGCACGATCGCCCGGCCCGAGGGGACACAGCCCGTCGCAAGAGATCAAGGCAAAAATCGCGCCCACCGCCGCCCTACGGCCCCGTATGGGTGTACATTTTAGTATACTCTCCGTAACCCTCTATGCAGCGAACAATTTGGCAAAATGGAGGGCGCTAGAGCCCCATCGCGCGGACCCATGCTGGCGATGGCAGCTGCCCTGAAGGGGCTACCCACCTGCGCTGCAAGTCCGGACACCGCTCTTCGCCGTCGATTCCAGCAAATAAATCGACTGCGAACCGACAGAATAGGGCATTCCCAAGCCAATTCACGCATATTCATTCCCGAATTACCTTCAGCTCGCACGCAATAGCCGAGGTTTTACCCACCCCCGTTAACCGACCAGTTCCATCCGCCATGTCTGCCGAGGACGTCCAGAAGGTGTCTGTCGCCAAGGAGGAGAACAAGGGCGGCCTGTTCGGCGCCATCAAGAACACCCTGGGCCTGGGCGACTCTGTGTCCACGCCTCAGAAGGTCGTCGAGAAGCGCACGACCGTGGAGACCACCACCATCCAGACGGAGGAGGGTGCCACCCAGGTATGGTGATGGATGATTGGGAAGGGAAGGGAGTGTCCACCCCTCTGATGGTTCGCACTGCTATATGCATGCATGCCAGTATGATACATATTACAATTTCTAACCTTTCATCCACCTGTACCCTCAACAGGAGACCAAGGATGAGTGGCGCAAGGCCGAGGCCGAGACCGTGAGGGCCGAGGAGGCGGCCAAGAAGGCCGAGGTCCTGGCCTCCAAGATGGACGCGGTTACCTCGGAGATCCGCGAGGCGGAGCAGCTGCGCGCCGATGCCGAGCAGAAGCTGAGCGAGACCCAGGGCCGCATCGCGCAGACGGAGGAGGAGGCCGCGGCCCGCGAGCGCGAGGCCGCGCAGCTGGAGCAGCAGTTGGCTGAGGCCCGCGCCGCCGCGCAGGAGGCCGAGCGCAAGCGCGCCGCGATCATTGAGGAGGCCAGCCGCGCGGCCGAGCCGGCCAAGGACTATGGCGCGGAGGCCGACCGCCTGGAGCGCGAGGCGCAGGACGCCAACCGCAAGGCGCTCGACCTGCAGAAGAAGATCGACGGCCTGCGCTCCAGCAAGTACGTCGACGCCGCCCGCAAGAAGGAGGAGGACGCGCAGGCCATGCGCGCCAAGGCCGGCGAGCTGCAGCAGGAGCTGAGCGAGGAGGAGAAGATCGCGCAGGAGAAGCAGCGCCTCGCCGACGAGGCCGTCGCGCGCGCCTCGGCCAAGGTCCGTGAGGCCGACGAGCTGGCCAAGCAGTACTGGGCGCTGCGCGACGAGAGCAAGCGCATGGAGGCCGAGGCCAAGGAGCTGAGCAAGGAGGCCGAGCGCGCCGCCAAGGACGCCGCCGCCAAGCGCGCCGAGACCGACAAGCTCGCCGACAAGGCCCAGGCCGCCGAGCGCGCCGCGGAGGAGGCGCTGCGCAAGAAGGCCGAGCTGGAGAGCGAGGCCCAGCGCCTGGCCGAGGGCAAGACCGACGCCGAGCAGTACGCGGCGCAGATGGAGCGCGCCGCCGCCGAGAAGCGCGAGCTGGCCGCCAAGGCCGAGGCCGAGGCCGAGGCCAAGCGCCGCCAGGCCGAGCAGGTGACCGTGCCGGAGGTGCCGGACAAGGAGCTGGAGAGCAAGGCCGCCGAGGCGCGCAAGGAGGCGGAGGAGCTGGCCAAGAAGCAGGCGGAGCTTGAGGGCGATGAGCAGCGCCTCGCGCAGCTGCGTGATGAGGCCGCTCGCGTCGGCCAGGAGAAGGCCGCCTCCGTGACCACCTTCCACAAGGAAGCCGAGGCGCTGCGCGTCGAGCAGGAGGAGCACTGGGCCAAGGCCAAGGAGCACGGCGACGCCGCGCGCCAGATCAGCAGCGAGGAGACGAAGCGCCGCATGCAGGCCACCGCCGCCGCTGCCCAGCAGATTGTGGATGACACCCTGTCCTCCTCGTCCAGCTCCGTCTCCGCCCAGACCACCTCCGTGAAGAAGAGCAGCAGCGGCGTGGCCGACGTCTCCGAGTCGTATGAGAGCAGCCAGCGCGAGGGCTCTGGCTCCGAGCCGACCGCCACCGACCTGTCCAAGACCGTGCCCAGCAAGCCCGAGGGCACCACCGCCGGCAATGTCGACCTGCCCGTCAAGGAGTCTGCCTCTGAGTACAAGAAGGCCGCCCAGAAGATCCAGGAGTCTGCCGTTGCCGAGTAAGCAGTTTATATAACTGTCTGCTCCAATGAACAACCCTTGCCAATAATGCATTGGAAGGTGTGATGATGATGCAAACAGTCCATATAATAGTCGACTATATCCTCTCATCTGCCTCCCAACCCCTCACCGATACCCTCTTGATTCCTGATTCGTTCTGCACCTCAGCATTTTTGGCATGATAGGAGTCTCTGAAAATGATTGCAAAATTTCTTTTCCTTGTGAGCGGAATAGCGTTGCAAACTAATCTCTGAGAAAGAGTGAGAGAAGAGGGGGAAAAGAAAATGGTGGCTTGAAGAGGTACACACATGCATGCATATCTGCTTTAATTATTGCAAATCTTGCCACAGACAAAATGCACAGTTGCAATTTTGAAAATGGCACAAATCTTCCTGCAAAGTGACATTGATAATATCGCAGCGTACTTAATCTGCACCCTCTTTCATCCCATACCTTGGCCAATGTGCACTCTCCATCCATCACCTTACAACCAAATTGAATGAAATAGACACCTTGAGCGCAACTCCTCTACTTGAGAGGAGGCTGCACCCACACAAACTCTTCAAGGTAGGCAGATGCATCTGAATCCAAGGCAGAGCAACTCTTGCTGCACGAGTACACGGCCAGCGTTGCGAAATCGGGCGCATCCTCTCGGGCATCGTCGATGCCGAGGTGGGTGAGCAGCTGTGGCATCACCTGCGGCATATCGAGTGGTTGGTCAAGGTTGCTCACTTGATGTGCACTGTCATGCGTTGAGTGGTGAAATGCAAGCATGTAAAGTACTCCGACCAACCCCCCAAACCACGCAACAATCACCTGGAATTCAAAGGTCCTTGGCGCCCCGCAGTTTGGGCAGTCTGGGATGCTCCCCTTTTCCGGAGTGTTCTTTCGGGAGGGCCACAGCGGCTCCGCACCGGCCTCGAAGCAGTACCTCAGACACTGCTCCGGCTCCGTGGCGATCTGCGCGTGGGAGGTAAGTCGGGGGAATCAGCGGGAAGTGACTGTGAATGGGCAGAGCCTGCAAAGGCTGATTAATCACGGACTGTAAAAACGCATGTGTCTTTCTATTGTCGCCACGAGCAGACTTGTACCGGAATCACGCGAGACACACTAGGAATACCCAACGCCACAACAGCCCACAGCCTTATCCCCACTCACCCGCGCGGAAAAGGCGGCAAAATCGCGTTGATCGTCCGAGATCTGCTCCTCCACCCCGGCCAGCATCGACGCGTCATCCTCGTCCGATCCCTCCCCGGGATCCTGCAGACAGGTGGTGAGGTGGAGGATGCATGTGTCAGGGCACACAGTTGCCCGCGATGTGAGTCATATGTGCGTAGATCGCTCATTGCTTGTTAGCGCACAATCTATGGATGACAATCCCCCCATGACGACAAAATTCCTACAACCATACCTTGGCCGCCGACTCAAGCTTGGTCTTTGCAAGCAGCTTCTCCAACTGCTTTGCCTCCTGCTCCGGATCCGCACACCCGTCCGCCTCCTCCTCAATCACGAGCTCGGACTCCGGAAAGCTCCAGGGCGCCGGCCCGGAACCGCTGCCCCCGGGCCGGTCATGCTCGGCGCACCGCCACGGGTCGGCGTGCGCCGGCGCGCCGGCCGGCGCCTCTGGGTACAGCTGGGACGGCGCCGCCGGCTCAAACCCGTAGAAGTCGTTTTTGCGAGGCAGCTGACAGCGCAGGACGCGCACACCACCGGGCTTGACCAGTGCCGCCGCCTGCACAGGTGGAAATGGCGAAAGAGCTCTAACCGATTTCTCCAGATCAGCCATAGCGCCATCCATCCACAATGCTTGAGAGAAAGCATGACGCTCGCACTATAGGTAATTAAAAATACGCTGCAGTCCCCACCAATCCTCCCAAAATCCCTTACTCACATCCGGGTGCATGAAGACGTAGAGCGTCCTGTGAAAGGCGTCAGGGCTGGTGTCCACTGGAGCATACACCTGCCGCATGAGAAGCATTTACCAGGTAAGGCGTCAAAAAATATATACATAAAATGCATCCGAAGCATCCATGAAATCGAGCAATAAACAAAAACCTGCCTGGAGGAGGAAGCTGAGGGGGGTCTGGCCGTCCGGCCCGACGAGTTGCTCGGGAGCAGGGAGCCCAACCGGGTTGAGCCACGCCGGGCGGCCACCTACTTTGCTCGGAAACCTGTGCCTGAGCAGGTCATGCTCAGAGACAGTGGGCTCCACGAAGCCCAGCACCCACTTGTGCTCCTCCGCCTCCTCATCGCTCCAGTCGTCGTCCGACTGCCGACAGGGCTCGGTGCCATGCATGGCGACGTCCCGCTCGCCGCCTGGCATGGCTGCTGGGCGTGCGCTGCGTTCAAATGTCTGCGCATGTGCGACACAACGATGTATGTCGCGTGCAGCATCCGCAACGGGAGGGGCATTGCTGGTGGGCTTTGCTCGTCGCCAATGTGGGCGCCATGCCGCCGACGGATTCGAATGGCCCTGATCTTCTCCATGGCCCCTTGAGTCATTCACAGACAGACAATCATTTGATGAGATGGAGATATCCAGTCAGGTAAAGTGCACCAGATATGTGTGTCAAGTTTGAAGACAGATTATTTTTGAGCACCTTGGCTACGGTCCCCGAGGGGTCACCACAGAGGGCAGGGGCGCTGCGAGCCCGACGGGCACGGGGGTTATCCTCCGGCGTCCAGACGCCGCGGCGCTTGATGTCGCACCACCAGCCTGACTGCTGCTGCTGGAGGCAGTGACCTAGAAATAATGAAAAATGGGGATGCCTTTTGAGTTTTTTTAGGTAGTGCCTGGCGACGGCAAATGCCAGATGACGCTTGGGACAAAAAAAAGACGGCAGCGACCGCACTCACGTATCAAATCCTCCCAGATTTCATCGTACCTGAGCCGCTGACGCGAAAGACGCTGCCGCCAAGGTGTCGACAGGGCCAATGGGGGTGGGGACCACCACCCGGCGCTTGGGTGCCGGCTCGCTTGTCGCCTCTGGACAGCTGTCCTTTGGCGGCGCACTGGGCGGGGGCGAGACGAAGGGAGCGGCCCGCGGCGCGGCCGAGCCGGGGCTCAGGGGCTGGGCCTCGATGCGTCGAGGCTTGCCGGGCCGGTCGGTGCTCGGCTGGGCGGCAGGCGGTGGCAAGGCTTCCGGCGCGATTTCCCCCGTGACCCCTCCTTGGTGCCTGCCCGCCGCTTCCTGTGACTCACCCACCGCACCCTCCTGCGCCGCCGCCGCCTGGACGTGCGGCGCATCGGCGCCCTCCAAGCCCAGCCTCGGACTTGACCCCGGCCGGTGCGCCACGCAGGTGCGGCCCCGTCCTGGGCAGGTACGCGGCCTCCTGCTCCGGGGACAGTGCCTGCCCCAGCTCGCCCTCCTCAAAGGCGACCACGCTGCAGTAGCAGTCGCGCGAGGCCACCACAAGAAAGCGCGCGTCGTCCGACCAGGCAAGGTCCGTGATGGAGTCGTAGTGCAGCGCGCACAGCGCGGCGAGCGGGGCGGAGGAGACCGTGTCGTACAGAAACACGCTGTCGAGGGTCGCCACCGCCAGTACCATGCGGTAGGGGAGGTCGATCGCGGTCAGCGCCCTCGCGTCGGCCTCCGGGAGCGCAAACAGGCGCGGGCACCAGCGCGTCGCGACCACGGGCTTGGGCTGGCCTGCCAGGTGGAGGGCCGGCGCGCCCCAGCGCCCGCGGGCAAACAGCTGCACCGCGTTCAGCTGCCGCCCGGTCTCCGCCCAGTGGTAGATGCCCGCCGGGACCGCCAGCATCGACCCTGGAGTGAGGGATAAGAGGCAGTGTGATGTCTACTGAAAAGAAGAAGAGCACAGTCTCGTCTATGAATAAACTCATTGTATGTCGGATCCAAGCCCGCCCCAGAGCCTGCCTCTTCCCAAGCCCACATCCAGATTCTGCGCCCCACTCACCGTCGGGCGACCAGGCCAGGCGCCGGAAGAAGGAGGGGAGGGCCTCGTCCTGGAACAGGGGCTGCCGCTCGGCCTCGGCCCCCGTGCAGGCCGCCTTGCTCATCGTGGCACAGCAGTACAGGTCCTTGGCCCGGGCGGCGGCGGTGACGCGGGCCGCCTTGGCCCTGCGCCGGCCGGGCCCGGCCGCGGGCGGCCGCAGGCGGTGGATGCGGCAGGTCCTGTCGGCGCCCTGGGTCGCCACGAAGCGGCGCAGCGGGTCCCAGGCGACGCCCTGGACAAAGTGGCGGTGCTGCGTGAGCTGCGCCAGCAGCGCGCCGCGCCGCTTGCCCTCCTCCACGCCCCACACGATGGCCGAGTTGTCGATGGACCCCGAGACCAGCGCCGACCCGTCCGGGGACCAGCTCAGGTCCATGATGTCGTCCGAGTGTCCCCGAAGCACGGCCACGCGGCGCATGAGCGCGGGCCGGCGCCCCTCGCCGGCCTCCTCGCCAAAGGCTGGAGCCGCTGCTGCGGCGTCGTCGGCCTCGCAGGCCTGCCAGAGGAGCATCTCGCCGCCATCCCCACTGGAAACGAGCTGGTCACCTGCACAAGCATGGAGGGGATGATTTAGGATGGTATAGATGGTATACTCGGTGCTCCTGCATGGGCACAAGCACACACTCCCTCACTCCAACAAATAAAAGGCAATTGTACACTAAAACGCACCCGAGGGAGAGTAGCGGACACAGTTGACGGTGCGGGTGTGGCCCGAGAGGGAGGAAATGTGCTCGACGCTGCCGTAGCCTTCCGCATCCCGCGACACCTGCAGGGCACGAGAAACGCTTGCACAGCGTCGCACGAGCTTCCTCATGGGCACGAGAGCGCATGCGCACTCCGAGACGGCACCAGTCACCATTCCTCAACCTTTCTCACCTGCCAGATTTTGACCTCCTTGTCCGCCCCAGCGGTGGCGAAGCAGTTGGGCCCGCAAAAGTCCACCGAGTACACCGGCTCCTTCTCATGCCACACGATCTGCAGCGTCTTGGCCTTCATCCTTGCAGCTTGACTAGTTCAAATATCCTGAAAAAGTGTGCGTGCTAGTGGCGAGCCCCGCAGTCGAGGGCGACAGCAGAGTGCTCGTCTGAGGCTCATTCGTAAATTTGGATTGCGTCTGTGCCGATCGCCCGAGATCATGCCGGCACGGGACATGACCTGCATGGCATTCGAGACATACAGCAACTGTACGTAAGGGAGGTCAGCAGGCTGTAGCGCAAAGCAAACCAAAAAGGAAATACGCTGTTATTCGTGCTGTGCACGATGGTGCGCTGTTGGCTGGACATCGACATTGGTGACGAGCAGGCCCATGCCATCGAGGCTGCCGCCTTTGAGCGGACGCAGCGCTGCTTTGAGGAGATCAAGGCTCAGGTGGGTTGATTACTGAGATTTTATTGTGTCATGTGTAATTAAATATGAAATTGATGTTGCCTGGGGCACTGTCTTGGGCGTCGCAGTAGGTTGTACGCAAGGAGGAAGCACCATGGGGTCCAGTGGCATGCGAACGTAGAAAAGCGTCCTCTGTCGACTGCTCCATGCTCTCACGATGGCACATGGCAGTATGGCTGGAGCGGAACAATGACTGATCTGGATGAAGAGGGCCAGGAGATGCTCCTGACGGCCTACAGCTCCGACCCAAAGTGGAGCTCGCAGGTGTGCGCTGGTCGGGCTTGGTATCCAATGGACAAATACGATGACGCATGCGCGCCCAATTCAAATCATAATCCTGTCCCCCAACGGTCCTAGGGTCCCGGGCGGGCATCGGCCCCGCCCTCTCTGCACGCGGGCCGGATCGTGGTGGAGCTGAATGCCGAGGCTTGCCCCAAGGCCGCGGAAAACTTTCCGGTGCCTGTGCACGGGCGAGCGCGGCAAGGGCAAGGGCAGCGGCAAGCCCCTGCACTACCGCGGCACGCGCTTCCACCGCATCGTCCAGGGCTTCATGGCCCAGGGCGGTGACGTCGTCAAGGGCGACGGCTCCGCGGGCGACTCCATCTACGGCAAGCCCTTCAACGACGAGAAGGCGGCGCTCAAGCTCAAGCACGATGCCGCCGGCGTCGTCTCCATGGCAAATAGCGGGTAGGGAGGGGGAAAGGGAGATGAGTGCCAGGCAGCTCAGTCTTGCTGCTGAGAATATAAAATGGAGAGCGCACAGAACATGAACCACCCCTCTGCAAAGCCTCACAGAGCACCACCTCCCCCCTCGCCCCTCCTTCTTCCTTCTCCAGGAAAAATAGCAACACTTCCCAGTTCTTCATAACCCTGGCGCCGGCGCCCGCATGCGACGGCAAGCACGTCGTTCTGGGCAAAGTCATGGAGGGCGCCGACGTGCTGTCCCAAATAGGTATGCTAATATTTATGTATGGAGGTCGGACTTTCAGGTCTGCGTGCCGCCTTGATTGAGATACACACGCAAAACTGCCCACCCGCGATCGTCTGTCCCTCGAAACAACTCAGACCGACTCGCGGCGTCGGAGTCGGGCTCGCCCAAGACTAGCGTCGTCATTCGCGATTGCGGTGCTGATTGATCCCAGAGATTTTTACGTAACGTGTCCCTCCCTTGTACGTCGCTGCGTTCAAATGCTTGAGTAACGGTCGTGCTTCACAGAGGAGGTGTATGCGCTGGGTCACCGCGGTCGGGTGCCTGGCCTTGCCGGCCGCATACACACAGAGCGCCGGGCCGGCGCGCGAGCGCCGGCGGCGCGAGGGGCGTCCTCGCGCGGCGTGGGGCGTGGCTGGGGCTGCGAGGCACGGTCAATGTTTGCTTGCGTAGCAACAGGTGTGAGGGCAAGTGGAGGCTGCGGCGGGGTTTCTCCAGTGCTGAGCGCCCGGCCCTGCCAGGGCAGCCGCCCATCCGGGAATACAGGTGGTTCAAGTACTGATTGAAGATCAAGCAAGTGCAGGCCGATATATCTGTTTGTGCTGGAATAGCGATCATGGGCCAAAAAATAGCTGGGCCCGCGAGGCGACGCCGGGCGGGCGCAGGGGACAAGGGTAGAAAATCGTTGGGGGAGGGGCCCGCCGGCCGGCGGCGAGGGCCTCTCCAGGACGTCCACGGGATGAAGGGGTTTGCGCGCCCTTGCCGGCTGCGGTGCAGCCCGCGGGGGCGCTGAACAGGGTGATTTGCTTCCAGGCAGCGGTGCTGACCAGGGCAAAGAGCTCCTGGGCGGCCGTTCGCCGGCCAATCATACAAAATTGCACGGCGACGATTTCTGCCGGAGCAGGGTGGGCCGCCCGTCGGCGGGGCGGTTGCCCACGGGGCTGTACCGGCCGCCTCCCTTTTCGATGACGGCGATGAAGGCGCTCTCCTCCTCCTCCTTGGGCGCCAGCTGCGCGGCCCGCGCGCGCAGCCGCCAGGCCACGAGCCCCGCGACCAGCGCCACCAGCGCCAGGATCGCGACGGGCTTGCCGTAGGCGTACATCCAGAGGAAAAAGGGCGCCGAGCCCGTGTGCCAGCTGCTGCCGTGCAGGTGGTAGAAGAAGGCCTGCCCGCCCCCGACCGCCGCGTACTTGCCGTAGTCGGCGGGCGCGATGGCCGCGACCCCGGCGCGCTCGGCGGCGCTGGCCAGCGCGAGCTGGATGGTCAGGAACATGGGGCCCGTGGAGAACATGACCTGCACGTACTGCAGCGCCATCCACAGGTTCCAGCCGCGCAGGTTCTGGATGCAGCGGTGCAGGTAGGCGTCGCCCAGGTACCGCTGCCATGATGTCGTTGGAGATGCCGATGGGCATGGTCAGCGGCGCGAGGAAGCGCGCGCCCAGCAGCGCGTCAAACCGCCGGTTGCAGCCGACGTCCAGGTCAAGGTACACGCCGCCAAAGTGGTAGAGAATGAAATAACGGATCGCGTCCACCCGCTGGATGGGGTACGGGTACGCCAGAAAGGTAGGCAGGAACCAGGGGTACTCCCTCTGCGCGTGGGGGTGGGAGGGGCGGTCACGGGGCTAGGACAGGTGTACCCCCCTCCTCCGCGTGCCGATGCCCAGCCCACGCAGACCGAAAAAAAATCCACATGGGTCATAATACACATTGAATGAATGAAAGACAACCCAGAGAACTCCCATACCCCCCACCAGGCACCGCCAAACCCATTGCTCAAAATTCAGCCACAGGCTTCCCTCACCTCAATAAACTCCAGGGCTTGGCTGTCCGTCCATAGTCGGTACTCGTAGTCAGGGTGCAGGTCGCGGCACGATTTCTGGGCCGCTCGCCACTTCTCAGGCACGGTTTCCTCCTTCCATGTCTGGTGGATGATCTTGGGGACCGCCGTGGCGTTGGCAGGGCTGGAGACGTCCCACCGCGGGGGGCCGGGGGTGACCATCCACCACGCGTACCCGTACCCCACCGCCGCGAAGCTCGTCACGTACGGCCAGGCCACAAGCACGCACGCCAGGCCCAGAAGAATCCTCAGTATGACTACATTTGGTCTAGACAACCTTATCTTGACCACCATCGTACAGGGCGCCCTGGCGTCGATAATGGCAGGGGTAGCCTGCGAGCGGCCGGCGACTTTTACCGCAGACACGGTCTCCAATAAGACATACGATATTTTTTTGTGGATAACGCGGTCAACATGCAAAGCACGGGCTACGGCTGTAGTGGGAAACTGTTGCCGCAACCGCGTGGTCTCGGCTTCGTCCACCTGGCACCGGCAAACTATCGAATCCCCCCATCGAAGGACGGCCGGCCAGGGTCTACCCTTGCCCCCTTGATCACTCCCACAGGTCTCGCGCGAGCCTTCGACCCAGTTGCGCACGACGTGACTTTTGATTTTAACGCTGGCCTCGCCACCGCAAAGTCTTATCAGGCCGACTGCAAACCCTCGCCGTCGAGTGGGACCATACGAGTGGGATTTCCCTGGACAACGCGGATGCCACATGTGCATCCCGTCAACCTAGTACCTACTCGGGAATGAGGGATTCGTCTGAGATCCGTGTTGGTAGCTGATGGTTGGCCCCGTCACGCGCGATAGGATTCTGTCTGCCGAAGCTAGGGTGCAAGAACGCTTTGCGTGGCTCTGGCAGCCGCTGGGTGGACGAGGTCGCCCTAGTCGCTGCGCCGCTCGCGAAGCCTCGGTACGAATCACACGGCTCAGAATGAGTCAGTTCCTCATTCATGAGCAAATATCATCTCGCTATGCCATGACGCCGAATAGTATTGCTATTCCATCCGTACACATGTTACAGGCGTCAGGTGGAGGGGAATTTTCCCGTCCAGCCATTATTTCCGGATCCCAGTGCTACGGTCGTGCCCTTGGTGTCGACTAGAGAATTCCGGGAAGTGCTCAATTAAATGTGATTGAATTTCCAAAAAAGCACGGATTCTCAAGAAAAGGACGTGAGGGACGCATGCCATCTGCCCAGGCCGGAGCCCAGGCAATTGTCGATCGCCGACACCACTCTGGCCCCAGTGTCTACTCTTTGCTCTCCTTGGTCTCAATAATGACGTATTCTGGAGGGGCTGGTGGCAAAGGAGGGTAACTCGCGGGTCCATGCTTCCTGTCGCTCGGGGTGCGCTTCTTGGGTCTTCGGTGCATGTGCTTCCTGCAGAACGGATGACATTTTCCCGAGCTGAGCGTTAGAGAAACAGATGTGGCAGGGGAGACCAGTATCAAACATGGTACAAAGACGCACTTTGTTGCTTTAAACTGGGGCCTCGTGGCTGTCACCATGACAGCTCTGGTCGGTGCCAGGGCAGGCGTCGGCCCCGACCAGGCACCCGCCCGAGTTCCCAGCATGCCCACTCTTGGCGTTCTCAAGTGGGGTCGGGTGTCTACGAGATCAATGCGATTAGAGGCTGGATTGCACACGCGGATGCGGGCCGAGATTGAAGAACATGACCCCGACTCGCAAGCCAGAGGGCGCGATCTTCTTTTCAGAGCCTGAGCTGGCAGGGCGATTGCTCTCGGATCACCTTGCCTCCACTACACCTTGTGCTTTGGCCCCAGATGCGTCACAGACGACACCATGTCCGTTTTCAATCAGAGTCGTGGATGTCAAGGAGTCTACTTTGCACGGATCAATGCCGAGTTGTTTCAAGCAGCGGCTTCCAAGGGTCTTCCAACATGGCAGGAGAAAAGTAGTCATCTCCGCGTGGCTCTGCAGTTGACAAACGAGTGAGAAAGAGAGTACAACTTGGGTTTTCTTGAGCAGACTGACAATTTGCTGTATCGCAGCACGTAGAATCCAGGAGATGATAGCTCCCCGCTCATTCTAGACTGTGGTTGGCCTCCTTCCAACCGGTCGCACCTGCTGAATCTGCCGATCCTCGACCTCCCCGGCCCGTCCTGTTCCGTTCCCGTCCTCTTCCCCTTCCAGATTGGAAAGAGTTGGGCCTTTTGTGACCTGGAATCGCGCCAGGGGCCGCCAAACCGGGGAAGTCTCGCTTGTCCTGGGAGCAGCGAAGTGCTGGGAGGGGGCAAATCGGATGGTGGAGGCGGGGTCCTGGTCATCGCAAAGGCGGCGGCGTTTCCCAGCGGCATCGGAGGCGCCAGCGGCCTGGCCATGCCTGGCGGCGGAGGGGCTGACGGCCTGGCCATGCCAGGGGGAGGAGGAGCGAGCGCCTGTGCCATGCCCGGAGGAGGCCGGGCGACGCGCGGCGGGGCGGGTGCAGGAGCAAAGCCCGACATTGGGTCACTGCAAAGGGCAAGACACGATGTAGCACTGAAAAATCTGTCATGTGCCTGGGCAACGGCCGGACATGCAGCTGGAGGACAGTGCTGGGCGTTGCCTGTCAACAACCAACCCAGTGACCAACAACCCTCTGCCCACCTGTAGAAAGAAGCACGCCGCGCAGGCGCAGCCGTTTCCTCTCCACTGAATGGCATGAGCAGGGGATTCGGGAGAGCGACTGGTCCGCCTAAAGGACCGTCCTCTCCCGCTTGTCGCGCATCATCTGCAAGGGCCTTGAGCCGCTTGCGGCGGTCGTCTGTGGACTCCAGGGCTCCTGGCGAGCACAGTGGCGCCGTACAGACAGTGACCCGCCTGGATAACTGTAGCCAATGTCTTTGCACTATTCTCATGCAACTATCGCAGAACTGCGATAATTCTGAGGGCGTCGCATCCTATATTTCACGCTGCCATCTCCCACCAGAACGGCTGCGGGCCTCGCTAGACTTCACCCCGAGTTTCCACACCCAGGCGTGCTTCACATGCATCAATCGTGTCCGCGGGGCGTTCGTGCGCGGGATAGTTCCAGGCCTTGAAGGAGCGCGAACTCCCAGCACTCACACACATCCCCTGACCAATCCCCGATCGCCGGATCCTGGCCATACCGGGGACTCGAATCCGCCCGGCGCCGTTCGCAGCGGGCAGCCCGCCGAGCCAGAAAACCACTGCATCATCCAACAGTGTCTCGCAATTGATAATGCGCCACGCTTGATCGCGCTCCACGCCCCCCCAGATCTGTCCGGTTTGAAAAGGTAGGGGTGTGGCCAGAGGCTGGGCGAGGGCAGCGCATTCCACGCAATGGTGTGCTCATTCTACGCTTGTTCCTCCTTGATCTTGCAGAAAGATGCAAGGAGCCACAGTTCTCGAGCAACTTCTGGGTTGCGAGCCGGCAACGTACGGCGATCGCTTCACCATGGCAGGTGAGCGTGGGCGCCACATGCGCGATGTGCAGCTCTGTCAGCATTCAGGTCGACATGCGAGGACTTGCATTGCTTCATGCAGGTCCCGCCGTGGATGCTGACATAGAGGAGGGGTCCGAGCCCGAGGAGGTGGACCTGGAGGAGGAGGAGGAGGAGGACCTGGAGGAGGTGCGGCGGCATGGGGCTTCAAGGTCGCGCACCGTGCTGGACGTGGTAGAGTCGGTGGGATCATGCGCGTGCGCTAATGACGCAGGAGGACCTCGAGGAGGAGGACGAGGAGGACGAGGAGGAGGACATTGAGGGCGCTGGTGCCGGCGACGATCAGGTAGGTGCTCTTCAGGGGAAGCTGACGGGGAGCTGTTTGGAGCTTGCTCGCGAAGCGCGCGTCACGCCTCGCCCACTCAACGTGACTGCACGCTGCTCAAGCAGTGCGATGGGTGGGGGATGCGTTGACGATGTCTTCTTTCTATTTCCAGGAGGACGACGACGACGAGGATGATGAGGAAGCTGGGGACCAGGATGAGGATGAGGAAGAGGAGGAGGAGGAGGACGACGACGACGTGCGTGGCGATGCGTGGTGGATGCGTATTGGATGCCCATTGTTTTTTCTACAGATGGTTTCTGCGTGCACTGCCTGACGATATGAGGCATCGCGCAGCCCTTTGGAAGCTATGGGGCTCAAACCGTCTGACACGGCGCCTCCCGATCTATTTTGTGCGCAGAATGAGCCTGGAACCGAGGCTCTGCTGTCCAAGGAGCCCCTGAGCGATGACGAGGGCGACTATGAGGTGGGGTAATATCCATTTGGTGCTGTGCGGACAAGGGTTTGGCCATCGGCAAGGGGTTACGAACGGGTTGCTGAGCACAGGCGGACCGCCCATCGATGCTCACCCTCTCTTGTGACCCGCCCAGGAGGAGGACGAATCCGATGAGGAGGAGCTGGAGGACAGCGACGATGAGGAGGACGATGAGGAGGAAGCTGCGGGCGGCAAAGCCTCTGCGGGCAAGGCCAGCAAGCGGAAAAGGACGGCCGATGAGGAAGGTGGGTAGCTTAAGAGTTTTAGGAGTAGGAAAAGGAGGTCTGCATGTCAGAGGGAGTCACTGGCAAGGAACGCAAATGTCTTGCGAAATGATGCGGTATCGCTGGTCTGGAGCCTGGACAACATGTTTCCTTTCATGCTTTTTTTGTTTCCAGAGGAGGATGAGTGAGCTGGTTTTCGAGCAAGCGTTGGACCGATTGCAGTGTTAACAACAGCTTTCTCTGACGGCATACAGGCCATTCCCCCATCTCGTGCTCCAGTATTGCTTCATGCAAACAAAAGAAAGCAATGCATACAAGGAAAAGAGTGTGGATAATTATCATGTCTTGAATGTGGCTGGCAAGGTGCCGCCAGCGTGGTCGCCAGTGGTGACGGGAAGATCCGTGCGTATCGACGCGTCCGCACAGGACACCTCAGACCTTGGGGCATTCATGCCGAGCAGCGAGTCGAAGCACATTGATTTAAAATTTGCACAGGAAGGCATCAGCTGGAGCCTGAGCGCTGGATCACGCATGGGCGGAAGCGGAAGGGCCTCCGGCCCGCCCCCGGAGCAGTCTTTTGAGTTTTTCGGGCCCTACATCGGCCCCGTTGGCATTGTGTTCGGGACGCCCCTGCTGTGCTACGCCCTGTACGGGCTGTGCGGCCCGCATGGGTGCCTTGACCTGAGCGCATTTCGCGTCCCCGGCCTCCCGACCTCGACGCCGCTCTTCACCTGGACGGCTCTGGGCGTGGTGCTGGGCTGGGTGGCCTTCCAGGCCGCGCTCCACATTCTCCTGCCCGGCAAGCTGGTCAAGGGCGTGGTGCTCCGCAATGGAGAGACCCTCACCTACAAACTCAATGGTGGGTGTGTGGGGGAGGTGCGCCAGGGTGTCTTCCATGTTTGGGAGCGTGGCCGTCGCAGATGATACGCGGAGGTACTGCCCTTTCTCCACAATAAATGGAGTGCATCCCCTCCCTCCTATCCATAGGCCTGTACAATTTCTGGATCACGATGGCGCTGGTGCTGGTGCTGAGCTTTGCGACGCAGACGGTCGATCTCGGCTGGGTGTATGACAACTACGTGCCGCTGCTGACGGCGAGCCTGGTGCTGAGCGTCTCGCTGTCGGTGCTGCTCTACGTCGGCTCGCACCTGCCCTGGCGCCGGGGTCGCGTGCTGACCGCCAAGGCCGCGGACACGGGCTACTGGCTGTACGACTTTTACATGGGCCGCGAGCTCAACCCGCGGCTGGGCTCCTTTGACCTGAAGCAGTGGTGCGAGCTGGTGCCGGGCCTGCTGGGCTGGCTGGTCCTGGACCTGGGCATGGCCCACCGCCAGTGGCAGCGCGACGGCCAGTTCTCCGCGGCCATGCTGCTGGTCTGCGCCTTCCAGGGCCTCTACGTTTGGGACTCGGTCCAGCACGAGCCGGCCATTCTGACCTCCATGGACATCACCACCGACGGCTTTGGCTTCATGCTCTCCTTCGGCGACCTGACCTGGGTCCCCTTCACCTACTCCACCCAGGCGCGCTGCCTCGTGGCGCGCGCGCCGCGCCTCTCCGGCCTCGCCGTCGCCGCGCTCGTGCTGCTCAAGGGGCTCTCATACGCCGCGTTCCGTGGGTCCAACTCCCAAAAGGACGCCTTCCGGCGCGACCCCGGCGCGCCGGCGGTCAAGCACCTGCGCTCGATGCCCACGGAGCGCGGCACGCGCCTGCTCATCTCCGGCTGGTGGGGCATCAGCCGCCACCCAAACTACCTAGGCGACTGGCTCATGGCCTGGGCCTGGTGTCTGCCCACGGGGCTCAGCTCCGGCGTCATCCCCTACTTTTACGTCATCTACTTTGGAGTCTTGCTGGGTGCGATTGTTTATGGGGGAGAGGGAGAGGGAGATTGAACTCGCAAGAGAGGGAAGGAACTGTGAGCGCATTGCTGTGGCATGCCAAAGGCGACTGCCAAGGTTGTCGGAATTGGGTTGCTTGTTCACATGCGTTGAGAAAGCGCAAGGCCCACGTGGGCACCCCGCCTGGCTCACCCACCTCATCCCCCTTTCCTGCATCATCAACAGTCCACCGCGCGCTACGGGACGACCACGCCTGCCGGGAAAAGTATGGCAAGGACTGGGACAAGTATTGCAAGGCCGTGCCATGGAGGATCATCCCGTATATCTATTGATGTATCTAGTGTGCAGCCCGTTTCATTGAAGAGAGTAGTGTGTAATTGTGATAGTGGGTTGGCGTTGAGAAGCACAGAAGTCTCAAGTAGGTTGGAAAGGCGAGCGCGGTGGCAGGACGGATAGATAGATAGCACTCGCCAGCCAATAATGGGAGCGTGAGCTTGCCCTCTCATGGCGCACGCTCTCTGCGCGAGCCTTCCTTTGTCAAGCGGCACCGTGCTGCTCGCATCGCATACCTTTTTTTGCAAGATATAGATACATTGAATTCCATGCCCGCGCCGCGCCCCGTCTGATCTGGTTATTATTCTTTTTTTTGCCGAGTGCCATGCTGCGGGCTGACGAGCGCCATGCGCTCCTCCTGTCCGCGCTTGCAGGCGGGTCGACGACCATCGGGGCACTGATCGCGGTGCGTACATATGTGGAGGTCGTGTGTTTGATGGCGCTCGGTGATCGTGCGTTCCAAAACTCCTGCCCTGTGCTGCTCCCTGTGCCGACCTGGTCTCCAATCGTGCTCGGCAGATGGTGCGCCCGCCGGACGATGCCATGCTGGCCTTTTTGCTCGGCACGGCCATTGGCGTGATGATGCTGCTCTCCGTCGTGGAAATGTGGGTCCACAACGCCATGGAGCACGGGTGGCTGTCCATCACCCTGTCGGCAGCTGCGGGCGCGCTCTTCTTCCGCCTGGCACACCCTCTGCTCAACAAGCTGACCGGGGACACGGAGGGGGCGGGCGCGCACGCCGCGCCGGCGGCGGCCGCGGAGCTGGTCCCGGCAACGCGCCCCGCCAGGGAGCGCCAGGGCGGCGCGGGCGTCGGCGCGGCGCGCGCGCAAGGGCAAGCGGGGCGGGGCCGACAGGAGCAGCGGCGACGGCGCAGCCGCTCCGAGCGCTTCCAGGGACGGCGGCTCGCAGGGCGCGCAGGAGACGACGCCGCTCCTGGAGGCCGAGACGGACGCTGGCGCTCGCCCCGGCCCAGACGAGCCCTTCCGCAACACCCACCCCTGCCACCGCGCCGCCCCCCCCCCTCCCCCGGCATCCTGAAGAAGGAGGCGCCGCCAGCGCGCGCCCGCGGACGTGCGGCGGCTGCTGCGGCTGGGCCTGGTCATGGCGCTGACGATGACGCTGCACAACCTGCCCGAGGGCGCGGCGGTGGCCTTCAGCTCCTTCACCTCGCTGGGCCCGCTCATGGCCCTGGCCATTGCGGTGCACAACATCCCCGAGGGCCTGATCGTGGCGGCGCCCATCTACGCGGCGACCGGGGAGCCGCGCCAAGGCGCTGGGGCTCGCGGCGCTGTCGGGCGCCAGCGAGCCCGTCGGCGCGCTCGCCGTTATCCTCGCGGTGCGGCCCTGGCTGACGGTCGAGCGCCTGCAGCGCCTGCTGGCGGGCGTGGGCGGGCTCATGGCCGCCGTCTGCGTCCTCGAGCTCTGGCCAGAGGCCGTGCGGTGCCGCGCGCCGGGGAGGCTGGCCGCCGGCATCGCCCTGGGGGCCGGGCTCATGGCCTGGACCCTCTGGATTGGGGTGTAGGTGACTGATGCACAATTGTGGCCACGCGTGCACCGCTGTCTTTTTACTGGGAGATACGTGGTGCTAGCGTGTGATGCACTGTATTTTATTGCGTGGGGTGCGATGTATTGCTTGCTTTCAGTTTGACCGCTGATGGTGATATTGACTGCTCTCATCATCAGGCTGGCTGGCTCATCGCGTCATCAATGGCCACTGGTCAGCCCTTGTCTTCTCTATTTGCGTACGAATTCTTTGCCGTATACTCTCATTATTGTAGCTTTAAGCGCAACGTCGGAAAAAAAAATCCATATATTCTTTGGGGTTGGTGCGCCAGCAGGGCGATCCAGCCGTCGTTGACGACACTAGCGGAGGTGTGAGAGACCCGGTCCCGTCACGGGCACGTCCGGTGACCCAAAGGCCTCGCCGCTCCCATATTTCAGCGGAAAACATTGTTTACAATACTTTTACATTGATTCATCGCAAGGTCACGGAATTTCGAGAGACATGGCGCACATCGTCCTCTTGCAAAACGCCAAGATCGTCGATGCTCGTTCTCTTCCTCGCTCAGGGAATCCACACGAATGGGAGCAACAGGGGCGCCGTGACTGCGGCGACGGTGCCGTGCCCATCCACCCAACCCTGAAATGGGGCACACAGGGCCCCAGGAATTCAAACCTTTGAGATCGTAATCACCCTATTTGTTTCATCACTGCTACCACGCCCGTCCCACCCCTCGTGTCACCCGCACCCTCGACGCTTTGTCAGTCATGAGCGGGTTTGACGGCAAGACGGCCGGGACCACCGGCCCAGACTCCATCCTCGCCACGCAGCTGACTGGTGGCAACAAGACCAAGGTACAGGGCCTCGGGGTTTTTGGGTCTCTCACGGTGGTCGCCCGTGGTCGGTCGACCACGCTGCGCCGGACCCGTCACGAGCGAGGGCGGAATCCTCGATCCGACGGGTGTCCACCAAAAGGATGGTTTCTTTGCTGATATAATAAAGCTTTCCAGGCATTGTTGTCGTGTTTCGTGCGACACAACGTATTGACCACCGGGAGCTGCGTGTTGCTGACTGAATTCGTGGAGACTGATTGGTGCTCATGCCTGTTCCCTTGCAGGTCATCTGCACCCTCGGCCCCGCCTGTAACAAGTACGCTTTTATTTTGGGTTGAGAATTGTGATAATTATGCTAATGCTGTGCACACACATGTGTGTGTGTGTGTATTGATGGGAGGGGACGTGTGTTCTCTGGACTTGTGTCTGGGCGGGTACACACACAGGCAATAGGGTTTAACCCGATATGTCACAGCACATCTCTACATCTGCACACTCCATCACCAACCATCCCACCCACCCAACTACTGTAGTGTGGAGACGCTCAAGGAGATGCTGGTCGCGGGCATGAACGTGGCCCGGTTCAACTTTTCGCACGGGACCCACGAGTACCACCAGGGCGTGCTGAACAATTTGCGGGAGGCGTGCCGCCAGACGCGCATCATGTGCGCGGTGATGCTGGACACCAAGGGCCCCGAGATCCGGACGGGCTTCCTGGAGAACGGCGAGGCCGTGATGCTCGAGTCTGGGCAGGAGCTGACCATCACGACCGACTACGGCATCAAGGGCAGCAGCGAGCTGATCAGCATGAGCTACGCCAAGCTGGCGCACGACGTCAAGCCCGGCATGACCATTTTGGTGGCGGACGGCTCCATCTCGCTGCGCGTGCTGTCCACGGACGTGGCGGCCGGCACGGTGCGCGTGCGCACGCTCAACGGCGCCAAGCTGGGCGAGCGCAAGAACGTCAACCTGCCCGGCGTGTTTGTGGACCTGCCCACGCTGACGGAGAAGGACATTGAGGACCTGCAGCAGTGGGGCGTGCCCAACGAGATCGACCTGATCGCGGCCTCCTTTGTGCGCAAGGGCAGCGACCTGGACTACATCCGCTCCGTGCTGGGCCCGCGCGGACAGTACATCAAGATCATCAGCAAGGTGGAGAACCACGAGGGCGTGGTCAACTTTGACGAGGTGCTGGACAAGTCGGACTCGATCATGGTCGCGCGCGGCGACCTGGGCATGGAGATCCCCACCGAGAAGATCTTCATGGCCCAGAAGCTCATGATCCAAAAGTGCAACCTGGCCGGCAAGCCCGTGGTCACCGCCACGCAGATGCTGGAGAGCATGACCAAGAACCCGCGGCCCACGCGCGCCGAGGCCACCGACGTCGCCAACGCCGTGCTGGACGGCACCGACTGCGTCATGCTCTCGGGCGAGACCGCCGCGGGCGCCTACCCCGTCGCCGCCGTGCGCGTGATGACCAAGATCTGCCGCGAGGCCGAGGCCAGCATCGACTACACGGCCCTCTTCCGCGCCATCATGAAGCGCGTGCCGCTGCCCATGACGCCGCTCGAGTCGCTCGCCTCCAGCGCCGTGCGCACCGCCGCCAAGGTCGGCGCCAGCCTCATCGTCGTGCTCACGCGCGGCGGCGCCACCGCGCGCCTCGTCGCCAAGTACCGCCCGACCATGCCCATCCTCACCGTCGTCGTGCCCGTGCTCACCACCGACAACCTCAGCTGGCAGTGCAGCTCCGAGTCGCCCGCGCGCCAGATGCTCATCAGCCGCGGACTGCTCCCCATCCTCGCCGAAGGGTCGGCCAGGTGTGTACATTTTGTGATTTTGGACTGGGTGTTATTGCGACTGACTTTATACACTCATTTTCTTTCATCTCATATCATTACCCTCCACCTTCGTCACCCTCACTCATACTCCCCCTCCTCTATCCATCAACTTTCAGGGCTTCCGACTCGGACACGACGGACGAGCTGCTTCACGCCGCCCTGGACCACGCCCGCGACATGAAGTACTGCGCCCGCGGCGACACCGTCGTGGCCATGCACCGCATCGGCAACGCCTCGGTCATCAAGCTGGTCGACATCAAGTAGGACGAGTGTGTTGCTGGATTACAATCCGTCGCTTTTGGCAATACCGAATGCGCCGGGCGGGCCGCTCTATTTTTCACACCGCTCTTTGCTTTACACGCGAAGAGCCCCCCTCTGTGCCACTTCCGCTTGCAAGATTATCATGTAAATGTCTGAAATTGGAGAGAGAGAGAAGAGAGCGTGTAGAGGATTGTATCCTGGACAAGAGTGTGGTACCCAAAAGAGAGGTTGCCAAAGATGGCATTGCAGTCAGAAGCCAAGATGCATGTGACGAAAGGCCTTGTTCGCCTTTCATGCAGCAACATGCAGCGTCTCGCCAGCGGTGCTCTCATCTGTGTCAGGCGCGCGTCAGCTCGAGGAGCTCCTTCTTGAGCGCCTCCTGCGCCTGCACCAGGCCCTCTCGCGACGAGGTCAGGCGCTTGAGCTCCGAATCGCACGTCTTGATGCCCGACTCGAGGTAGTTCATGACCTCCTCCTTGGGCTGCAGAAAGTATCTGTATGGGTGCATGCGGAGGGTTGGAAGCGAGTGAGGTGGGGTGTGTGTTTGTCTGATTTCTTGATAGTCCAGCAATGTGATTTGAGCTCTATTGAAGCTCGCCAGTCGCCGCAAACCGCTTTGTGCGCTCCTAAAAACGCGCCCCTTACCAACCCTCTTCGCCAAGCCTCCACCAAATACATTCAAACAGACCTCCCCTCCACCAATAAACAAGACGTACGCTCGGCCGATGCCTCGGTAGCAAGGCGTTTCGGAGGGAAGAGGGTCGAGCTGTGCCGCAGTAAAGGCGGCCCGCCGCAGCGCCACCTCGCTTTGTCGCCGTTGTGACTCCATCTGCGTGGTGATGGGGGGATTTGTGCAAGATATGAGCAGATGTGTCGTCATGTACATAACGTATGTCACTCATCAGCTCCTAGGAACGAGGCAGGGGCAATATTTTTATCTTGAAGATAGCACCCCCCTTTAGGAGCTCCCCACCCCCCTCTCATCACCATCGTCACACACCTGCTTGAGCGCAGCGTTTCCAGCATCGAAGCGGGACTTGAGCTCCATGACCGCAGCGATCTTCTCGTCGTCCGCCATGATGGCTCGCCCTCGCTCAATGACAACTCAGGCGTGTCGCTTCAGTCGCCGACCACTCAGAAACGTGCTGCGTTCGATGAGGGGCAGCGATGTCGCGCTTCTGTCCTCCTAATGTTGAACGTAAAGCAATATTCGATCGATCCTGTTCCCTGATCTCGATAAAGCCCTATAGACATGTAGGCGCAGGGAGGCTTGACGATCCGGGCTCCCCACACCCAGTTTGCGACCCACGTCGCGCCTTCGGGATCGCACTCTGTAATGCTGCTGAGCGGGGTGGGAACCCCACGCCCGTGGCGCCGCGAGAACACCAGCGAGAAGAGCGTTAGTTCAGCTACAAACTTGAAAATTGATTCGAGCTACCCGGGGCTTGTCCTGTCTAGAACCGTACCTGCCTGGACAGCGTTTGCCATGTCGCTCGTGGGCCGGGTCGCTCGCCAGCTCGCCGCTGCTACCGGCAGTGCGCAGCGGGCAGGAGCCTCTCGCCAGATTGTCCAGTCCCAGCGGCGGTCGTTTGCCTCTGGCCACGGTGAGGGGGGCCGTGGGGGTCTGGTGGCCGGGACGGGAGGGAGGTCGCCCGGCACTTCTCACCGTGCCCATCGCACACCCCGCAGGCTCCGGTCACGATGTCACCTACGCGGGTCTGACCCTGCACCCTCCCTCCAAGTGGCACTCCATGGTCGGGCACGGCATGGCCGGCGTCATGTGGTAAGGAGTGGGGAGAGGGTGGGGTGGGGGCCCTGGATGCGGCCAAATGGCTGGCTGGCTGTTATGGATGCGCTCTTTGCTGGAGCCTGCGCTCATTGATGCCGCGGTGTCATTTCCGAAACGACTCCCCCCTTCTCTGCCAGGTTCTGGGTGTTCTACCGGTTCTACAACGACTTTGATCACTTTATCGTGCGTCGGGTTTCAGTGGTGTTGTTTTTAGGAAGAGGCACCTCAGTGCTTATTTAAATGAGTTAGCTGCCGGCGTCTACACAAAATAACTGTCTCATGCCTTTTCTCTCCCTCTTCACTGAGCAGTATGGCCCTGCCGCTCATCTGGAGCACGAGCTGCATGAGGAGGCACACAAGTCTGGCGAGCACCACTGATCGACATCCGGCTGGCTCTTCCGAGCTGTGCCTTTTTTCGGCTGCTCCATTTATTTTGTCCCTCACACGTGTAAATTCCAAGTAGAATGATGCGCATGGGCACGCGCGAGTTTGAGAGCTGGAATAGAACTTTGGTATCGCTGGGCAGGCGGGGTCTATTGACTGCTTTGGGGAAAAAGGGCCCATAAAATGAACCAGAAACGACTGCGTTACCGATTCCAGAGCCCCGAATTAAACCCATTGTAGCCATCGTGAGGCTATTACTAGACAATGTCCTGTTTCGCACACCCTGGTCCGCTCCATTCAATCAGGGCCAGGCAATCCCGGGCATCATCTTCACATGAATGGCATTGCCGATCCTTCTCCGGCATTCGGGCAGCAGTCGATACCCGCACATACAGCGGGCCCCCTTCAAATTCTTTTCCTTGAATAAATACCAAAAACACATTGACCTGCCGTGAAGCCGGGTCGAGACCGCTAGTCGAGCGAACTGGCTGGCATTCTGGAGACTTGAGCGCGGGGGGTGGCCAAGGCGCTCAGTCGCCGAGGAGGGCGCCCTCCGTGGGGCTTGCATGGCATCCATGCAGCATGGAAGGATGGCCCCGTGTGGCTGGCTGGCGCCGGGACTGGTGCCTTTCCGCCCGCCGTCCGCTGGGCTTCGGCCATGGGTCCGTCGGCCGGGGAGAAGCTCGCGCATGTCCGCGGTCAGCGACCGCCCGACCCTCCCGTCTCCCTCAAGCCGCACGATTGCACCGCGGCGACTGGACGTGAGCTGGCTGCTTCCCCCTCTGCACCTGCCGGACGAGCGGGCCACCGAGACGACACCGACTGGCGGCCACCGAGAGGCCCTGCTGGATGGCGTGGCCGATTTGCTGCACGATCTGCGGGGCTTGAACAGCGAGCTGGAGACATCCGCAGAGGCCTTGCCCACGGATGAGCTGCGCAGCCTGACGGTGAGTGTTGGAAAGTGGAGGGGAGGAGAGGTGGGGATGGGGTGGAGTTGCAATAAGACATCATGATATCGCACGAAAGCGAATGCATCCAAACCACATCACCCCCCCTCTTAGGAGTCTGACCTGGCCCGGCTCCAGCGACTGGTGAACGCCGAGGCTCAGGCGATGGAGACCCGGTGCCGGGCGCTGGAGCGCGCCCTGTCAGGCGAGCCGCTCCGGCGCGCCCCTCGGACACCCCGCAACCCGACCGCGCCGAGACCCGCCCCCGCCCCACGGAAGCCGCCCGAGGCCAAAAGGCCGCGTGCGCTGCTAGCAAGGTCGGCGCGGGGCTCGCTCCGCGCCTCTGGCCAGCCAGCCCGCCTCGAGACGGCGGAGCGCGGGGAGACGGCGAACGCGCCAGATCCCGTGATTGCCGAGGCGCCCTTTGGCCTCGCCGCGCAGTACCAGGCGGAGACGGCGCCGCGGACGTGCTCCCCCATCGACGTCACTGCAGCCGGCGCCGGGGTCGGGGGCCTGCGCGCCCCCCGGCGCCAGGCAAGGCTCGCGGGGCTGAGCAGCTCCGTCCCCGTGGACGTCCCGCAGGGGCTGCCCGCCGCGCTGCTGGTGCAGCGAGCGGCGGCGCGCCGCCAGCTGTCTTTGAGCGACGCGGACGAGGAGGGCGAGGCCTCTGTTCGGTCCGCGCTGCGGGCCATGCTCTTGCTGGGCGACGAGACCGCGGCGAGCGAGGAGGGGGCGCCCACGGATGTGCGCTCAGATGCTCTCTTACGCTCCGCCTCGCCTGGCGTACCGCAACCCGTTACGTCGCATCCGAAGCCAACCCTGGACGATGTGCACCTGGGACGAATGCTGGGCGCCGCGCAGAAGCGCAAGAAACTGCGGCGCCGGCGGCGCGGCAAGGACGGCAAGGTCGTCGTGGAGGAGACAATGGAGGCCGGGGCCATGACGGACGAGGAGGTGGAGGAGCTGGCCGAGCTGCTGGCCCAGCGGTCTCTGGCCCGCGCCGGCGAGATGGCAGACGAGATTTTGGAGGTCGAGGACGCGTCGCGGGGCCGCGAGGCTTCGCCGCACGCGCCGGTGGAGCTCCTCGCGGGCGCCTGGGCCCCGGCCGAGCTCTGGGACCGCATCGCGCTCGTGCGCCGCGACCGGCTGCTGAGCGCGGCCGAGGAGCGCGACCTCGGCCAGCTGGTCTTCGATCGGCGGGCGCTGCTGGCGGCTTACCGCGAGCGCGTGTCGCAGCCCGCGGGCGTCGACCTCGGCCGTCGGAAGAGGGCAAAGAAGAAGCCGGCCAAGCAAAAGGCGGCCGAGGCGGCGGCTACGACGGAGCGGGCTTCTGAGTCGGAGCCCGGCGCCTTGCCCCCCAGCGTGCACGACATCGAAAGCGTGCTGGGCAAGCTCGCCCGCGGCCAGCCGACCGCGGCGTGGCCCCCCCGCCAGTTTTTCAAAAGACGCACCGTCCGCGTCTTGGCCAGTGGGGAGGAGGCGGCGCTGGATTGTGTTGAGGATTACGACGTCAGTAGCTCGGATGAGGAGCGACCATTTGAAGAGCTGGCTCGGGATGGGATCGACGTCGCGGCGCACAGTCTGCCGCTCGAAGGCGACGCCACTGCGTCGCCTTTCGATCCTGACGCGCCGCAATCTTCGAGCCCGCTCAATCATCCATCTCCCTCGCTATCGCCATCATCCTCGACCCACACAAGGGACCTTCACGCCCCCTCCTCAGACCCGCCCAGCCCCCAGTGGCGGTGGGTGCGGGCCTGGGCCGACTGCGCCGGGCTGCCTTTGCGCGAGTTGCACAGCCGCCTGCAGCTCGGGCTCGCGGCGCAGGAGCTGATGGTGGCCTGCAACCTGCGGCTGGTCATGTCGTGGGCGGGGCAGTACACGGGCCGCCTGCTGAGCTTCGACTCGCTGGTGGGCGACGGCATCGCCGGGCTGCGGCGGGGCGTGGAGCGCTTTGACCCGCGGCGCGGGGTCCGGCTGGGCACCTACGCCTCCTGGTGGGTCCGCCAGGCCATGAGCCAGGCTGCGCTGGACCGCGGCCGCGAGCTGCCGGTCAGCGCCAGCGTCGCGGCGCTCATGCGCCGCTGCGAGAGCGCCGAGCGCGAGCTGCGGCGGGAGCTGCGCCGCGCGCCCGACGAGGACGAGGTGGCGCTGCGGCTGGGCGTGAGCGTGCGGCGGCTGGCCGAGGCGCGGCGGCAGTGGCGCGGCGCGCGGCGCCTGCGCCCGGACATCGCGTACGACGAGCAGGGCCGCCGCTCGCCCGCGCTGCGCGCGGTGGCCGACGAGCCCGACCCGACCGCCTCGGCCATGACCAGCCTGCGCCGCGACGTGGTGGAAAGCACGCTCGCGCGCCTGCCCGCGCGCGAGCGCTCGGTCGTGCGCGAGCGCTGGGGGCTGCGCGACGGCAAGCCCCGCAGCCTGGAGCAGTGCGCGGCCGAGCAGGCCATCACCAAGCAACGCGTCCGGCAGATCGAGGCGCGGGCGATGCAGCTCCTCAGCGATCTCGCGATTGAGAGAGAGGACGAGCCCGCGTTTGCTGGAGCAGGCGTGGGGGTGGCTGCAGGCGTGGACGCGTTTGAGTAAGAGGCGTGCGCGCTTGGCGGGGTGAAATAATTACGGTTTTGAGAGCCCTCATGTCGCGATGCAACTTGCTCGAGTGCCGACAGGCAGCATGTCTTGTTCAACAGCAAGGCTTTTGTGCTTGTTGGCAGGTTTTTTTGGTACCACGAGTTCCTGAAATTGGTTCCTCTCTCTCATCTTTTAGTAAAATCGACGTGCAATCTCTGCATATCTGCGGCTGCTTAGGAGCCGATGCAAACTTTCTTACGCAACGTACTCTATTTATTCGACCTGTTTTGTAAACCACTCCAGTGCCTTGAAAAGACTAGGAAAAAGGGTGGCTGATTTCAGGGTAGAGAGTGCTGAAAGCGCTCGAGTGCGGGTCATTTCTGTCTAGGGAATCATTTGGATGATTGTGGGCGAAATTGGCATTCAGAGCATGCCGCGCCGCCATCGAGACCCATGCGCCGATCGCCGCCACGCAAGGCGAGATCGGACGCTTTGTACCTTTAGTTATTTCCCTGATTGCCTACCATTTTATGGACGATAATTGACGCGTACAACGACCGCACACATGTGAAGCAGCAGTTGATGTGGCCACGAGCGTCCACATGACGACGACGACCTCGCCTGCCGAGCCGGACGTGCGCCATGCCGGCCTTGCCCGCGTGGACGTGCGTCACTGCGATGAGCTGTCCTACGAGGCATTCGTGGAAGAGTACATGATCCCGCTAAAGCCTGTCTTGATCGAGGGTGTGGCCCGCGGGTGGCGCAGCATGGAGGAGTGGGTGTGCCCCTCCGATGGCTCCATCGACCTGGGATTTTTGGCAGCGCGTTTTGGAGAGAGCGAGGTCTGCGTCACAGACACCAGCGGGACTGACGGGTACGGAGAGGGTGCTTCCCGCACCATGCGCCTCTCCGACTACGTGCACTGGTGGCGGTCCCGAGGCTCGTGCGGCGACCAGGCTGGGGGTGCAGGGTCAGAGTCCCTCTACGTCAAGGACTGGCACTTTGCCGCCGAGCATCCCGAATACCAGGTGAGTAAGAGCGATCAGAGTGCTGAAATTCCTTCTTTTCTAGGAATGAGTTACTGCCAAGAAGTCTCACTTAGTATTGTTAAATAATTGGCAGGCGTACACCTGTCCCACCTACTTTTGCGACGACTGGCTGAATAGCTGGTATGATCGGCGACGAGCCGAGGAAGAGACTGCGGCACCGACCACGAGCGACTACCGATTCGTCTACTTGGGTCCTGCGGTGAGTGGCGGCACAAGGGACTGGTCCTGGTCTGTGCACGCGACGATTCCTTGCTCTCCTGAGAGACTGGTGCAGATAATTTCATATCCCCTTCTCTCCCTTCTCTCCGCAGGGCACCAGGACACCTGTCCACCACGACGTGCTGATGAGTCATAGCTGGTCCATCAATGTGTCGGGCACCAAGCGGTGGCTGCTCGTCCCCCCGTCGCACACGGCCTATCTGCACAGCGTGACGGGCGCAGATTGCCTAGTGCCGACACTGGACGCCGGCCGGCTGTCTGCAGCTCAGCGAGAGCAGTTTGCGGATGTGGCCAAGGCCGCGGTGCTGGAGGTGACTCAGCCCGCGGGCCAGGCCCTGTTTGTGCCCTCGGGCTGGCACCACGAGGTGGTCAACGCCACCGACGCCCTCAGCATCAACCACAACTGGATCAACGCGGCGTGCCTCCCGCACCTGTGGGCCTTTCTCGACGCCGAAACGACGGCGGCGCGCCGTCTCATCGAGGACTGCCGGCCTCTCTGCGCGGACGAGGCCGAGTTTGAAGGCTTGGTTGGCAACAACGTCCGCGCCAATGCCGGGCTCAACTGGCAGGACGTGCGGTGCCTGCTGGAGAGCGTGGCGCGGGGCGGCGGCGTCCTAGACCCCGGGCGAGGGAGTGTCTGCTCTGCCCTTGCAGCGGCGACGCGCGACTCGCAGCGCGTCGCCGGCGAGTGGCTGGCACGACTATTGGGGACGCAACCGGGAGCTTTATGAGTTTGCCTGGTGCCGTGACGAAGGACCAACTGCCATCGTCTTTAGCTGTGTTGACACGCCAGCTGTGGCTGCTATGCAATTTCTGCGACTTTGTGCCTTGCAAATCTATCGCTGTGTCTTATATTTATTAGCCATCCGAGCAATCACAAGAGTAGAATTGCGTTCGACAGTATCACGTAATGGATGCACCGAGGAAGAATACGATGATTATCAACCGAAAAGATCAGGCTGAATCAACAAGAGCCCTTGCTTAAGAGAAGGAATCAGAGTGCGCAGTCGGGATCACGTTGAATGCTGCAAGTGCTCAAGGTAGATACAGAGGAGGTGTGCAGTCAAGGTCCACTCGGAAATAAAGAACAATGCCTTGCCAAGTAGTCAGCATCTCACGATTCATCTTCTGCACCAACGACGCTGGAGACGAGCGCCGCCAGGCGGCGGCCGTTGTCGAGGGCGCTGTACGAGAGCGCCATGCGTTGCGCTGCGGCGCCCACCCGCTCCAGCCTTTCCGTGTCCCCGAGAAGGTCGATCACAAAATCGGCCAGCTCGTGATCCGAGACGGCGTCGTAGTCGACCCCCACGACCTGGTCCTCCTCCTGCAGGAGGTCTGTGGCGCCCACGGTGCCTCCCTTTTGCACCAGGCTCGGCGCGCCTGCAGCAGGGGTTGCGAGAGGCAGGCTTGGGGATGTGCGGTCTGCACTTAACCACGTATAGCTGGTGAAAGCGGCAACCAGGTTTGGTCCACGTTCCGCTGCAACACACCACATCAAATTCCTATTACCCCCCCTTCGCACCAAAGCTCGCGGCCTCGACCACCGTCATGCCGTAGGCGTCGTGCCGGCAGGGATGGACATTGAGCCGCGTGGCTCGGTAGATGCCGGCCATGTCCTCGGGTCCCATGAAGGCGGCGTGCACGACCGTGCTCGGCGCCGCGGCCTTGAGCCGCCGGACGAGCCCCTCGCCCAGCGGCGACGCGGCCCAGCCGGCGCCGCAGACCAGGGGCACAACGCCGTCGGGCAGGCCGCCGCGCGAGACCATGGCCTCCACGAGCGCCACAAACCGTGCTGGTTCCTTTTCCGCCGAGCAGCGCACCGCGCAGACGAGGTAGGGTCGGGGAGAAAGACCGGCTTGACAATCGGCCGCGCTGAGGGCAGCCAGGTCGTCTCGGAGCGGGGGCAGGAGCACCTCGCGCCTCCCGGCAGCGCACAGGCCCGCCGCGTGCTCCGCGTCGGCGCGGCAGAGGAGCACGGACAGCGCCGCCGCCTGGAAGACCGCGCGCTCTGTCTCCAGGCAGGCCGCGTCGGTGCGCGAGTGTAGGCGGTAGTTCAGGTACACAAGCGGCCGCGGGGCCGCCAGCGCGGCGGACAGGGCCCGGAACGGCGCCGCGGCGTGCCAGTCCACGCCCAGGACGGCGTCGGGGCCAAACGCCCGCACCCGCTCGGCCAGCCACGCCGCCTCGAACGCCTGCGCAAACTCTGCGTGCGCGCAGGAGCTGTCCAGCGTGCCCCACTTGGAAAGGGGAACCTGGCACATGGTGGTGGGGGGAGCGCGTGGTCTAGATTGATGCAGACTGTGACTGATACCGCAGAGCAGACTGTGATTCCCGATGGTAACGATCCCAATCACCAGCACACTCAACCTGAATCAGGTGGATCAGACCCTCTGTGCGCTCTGCCTGCCCCGCAGTGCCCGGCGGGGCGCCCGAGATGACCATGACGGCGTGGCCCAGGCTCGACAGGGCATGGACCTGGAGTGGGGCTCGACGAGCGCATGTATTCCCCGATTTTCGATACCTCAATTTCAACACCTTGAATTCCCATTGCCAACGCCTTGCCTGGGTCTGGCAGTAGACGCCATTGCCGCTAAAGGTGCCAGCCTCGAACTCCAGCGAAATGACCAGGAGTTTCATGACCGGCAATTGATCTGGCGAGTCTGGCCCCCAAGGGTCGACGAGCCCCTGACAAGTGCATGAACAGCTCGCATCTGCTTTCCCTTGGTCGACCAAGTATCGACTCGACGAGCGCATGCGCGGCCGTCCACATGGACATTGCCTCGGGCCCATGGCCGCAGGCTGTGCTTCATCCGATTTGAACGCGGATCCAGACGGGGGTGTTTGTGCAGAGCGCCTCTGCCAGGTCACACACACTGGATTGTAAATAGCGGTACCAAGGAAGCGTGCAGGCATAGATTCATCGGTAACATGGGCCTGGTATTGTTTTTTCCTTATTTCTTGGTGGGTTGGGGTGGTCGGGCGCCTGCACGGGCCATTTTTCAGAGGCCCGGCACATACGGCCCGACGGGCGCCGACCCGGCGGCCGCCGAGGGCTGGCTGCTGGTGGGCTCGGAGGCTGGCGGGGTCTCGGCAATGACCGGAGGCGGGTTGCCCGCGGCCTGGTTCTTGATCATCAGCGCCTCGAGCAAGTCCCTGTTGTTTACACGAGTGGTTGTTGAAGGGAGTGGTGGGTTCCTTGATGTCTAGTGAATGCATCTCATGGCGCAAGCATCCTACCTCTAAAGCTCGCTCTTCATGAAGAGAGAGAGAACCCAACCAAACCCCCCCCCTCCCAAAAACACCTACCTGAGGATGGGGATGATCTCCGCAAAGGTCGGCCGGTCGTTGGCGTTTTGCGCCCAGCAGCGCCGGATGAGGTCGGTGAAGCCGTCCAGCCCCTCCCAGTCGCGCGTGTCTGGCCCCGGCAGCGCCGCGCGTTCGGGGATGGCGGGCCGGCCGCCCTCGTTCACGAGCGCCACCACCTGCCAGGGCCCGTCGCCGGCCCAGGGCAGCTCCCAGGTGAGCAGCTCCCAGAGCACCATGCCAAAGGCGTAGACGTCGCTGGCAAAGGTGGCCGACCCGCGCCCCAGGATCTCCGGCGCCAGCCAGCGCGGGTTGGTCGCCGCCAGGCTGCTCTGCACCGACTCGCCGTCGAGCAGCTTGGACAGGTTGAAGTCGCTGATCTTGACGCGCCAGTGCTTGTCCACCAGTAGATTCGGCGACTTGAGGTCGCGGTGGATGATGGGCGGCGCGTGGCTGTGTAAATAAAGCATGCCCTTGCACGCGTCCAGCGCCATGTTGAGCCGGCGCTGCCAGTCCAGCTGCGCGGCCTTGGCCGGGCTGCGCGCCGCGCCGCGCAGCACGTCCGTCAGCGACCCGCGCGCGCAGTACTCGCTGGCCACGCAGGGCGGGTTGGTGCACAGCCCCAGGAAGCCAACGACGTTTGGGTGCCGCAGGCTGGCCATCATGGCCGCCTCCTTGTGCAGCGAGGCCATGATCGGGTTGCTCATGCTCAGCGCCAGCGTCGCCTCGTGCGGGTCGTTCGGGTCCAGCCCGCGCTGGATCAGCACCTTGACCGCCACGTAGGTCTCGTTCCACTTGGCCAGGTAGACGCGCCCAAAGCTGCCCTCCCCGATCTGCTTCTGGATCTCCAGGTCCTGCCAGTTGAGCGCCCACATCTTGAAGTCCACGCCCGGCGTCGCCGGCGCCGACCGCCCGCCCGCGCTGCCCGGCGCCGAGCGCCCGCCCGTGCTGCCGGCCGCCGCCGCGCTGCGTGTCACCCAGTCCAGCGCCTGCGCGTGGCCGTTGCGCGACGAGGCCGCGCTGCCCGCGCCCGTCGAGCCCGAGGCCGTGGCCGCGCCCGTGGGCGTCCAGGGCGCCAGCGCGCCCTGCACGCCGTTGCCGGCCAGCAGGGCCGCCACCGCCTCGCTCGTCTCGCTGCCCTTGGCCGAGGGGTCGGTGGAGCCGCGCCAGGGGCCCTCGCGCCCGCCCAGCGCACCCTTGAGCGGCGCCGGCTCGTGCGCGGGGCGGGCGTCCTTTCCTTGCGCGCGCCGGCGGCGCCGGCAATAGCAAAAGAGCGCCAGCAGCAGCAGCAGGCCGCCCACCACGCTGCCGGCCACGATGCCCGCCAGCGCCGCGGTGCTCAGGCCGCCCGAGGCCTTGGGCGCGCCCGGCGGCGGCGGCGGCGACGAGGCCGGCACCAGCCACACCGGTCGGCGCGCCAAACCCGCCCTCGGCCACGCCCTGCGAGATGGTGCTGGCCACCGACGCGGTGCCCAGCACGGTGGACACGCTGGTCGAGGGCAGCGTCGTCGTGTAGGACACGGTGAGCAGCAGCGTCGCCGCGTCCGAGGCGACGGAGCCGGCGTAGCCCAGCGCCGACGCGCTCACGCCCGCGCTGGCCGACTCGATGGTCGTGTACGCGGGGCTCAGCGCGTACCCCGAGGCGTTGATGGCCTCGCCAAAGCCCGCGTTGATCGCGTCCACAAAGGTCTTGCGGTCGGCCGCCTGCGTGAGCTGAAAGGTGTCCACCGTCCCGCCGATGAAGAGCAGCTGCGAGACGAGCGAGCGCCCGCCGCCCGGCGGTGGCGGCGCGGGCGGCGCGTTTTCGTCGGGCGCCTCGCGCGCAAAGACCTGCAGGTTGTCAAAGGCGGGCGCGGCGCTCGACGACGCGCCGTCGATGACCAGGTAGCGGCCGCTGCCGGCGGTGGTGCAGGAATAGATGCTCGAGGCCCCGCTCTGCGAGCACGCGGTCGATGTGGTTGTTGTCGTCGCGAGGAGTGTCCGCGCTGAAGAGGTGCCAATAAGAGGCCTCACTTCCTCGCCCATCACCACCTCCCGCTCCTGGAGCAGGCTGCGCCGCCTGCTGCTGCTAACCAGCGGATTGCTCGCGCTCAGCGACACGCCGCCGATGCCCGAGCCCGAGGTGATGACCACCGCCGCGACGTCTGTCGCCGTGTACCCCAGGTCGATCACCAGCTGCGGCGCGGCGCCGGCAATGGCCAGGCCGCTCGTGGAGCCGCCAAAGGCCGCGCTCGCGGTCGCAGAGGCCGTCGTGTACGTGACCGTCTTGCCCAGGGCCGCGTTGGACACCACCGGGTAGACCTGCACGCCGCAGACGTTGGGCCGAGCCGCTGTGCTCGACGCGCACGTAGCGCCCCGTGACCCCGGTGCAGTCGGCCAGGGCCTGGCCCGCGCCGCTGGCCGCGACCGTGCCCGAGCAGGCCGTGGCGTCCGACCCGCTGGGCTCGGCGCCCGCCACCACGCTGCCCGAGGCGATGCCGCCGCTGCCCGTGACCACCACCACCGCGCCCAGCGCGTACGCGTGCCCGAGGTCGATCACCACCGCCTCGGTCCCCGTGTAGCACGCGTCCGTGGACTGGCTGGTCACGCCGGCCGCGGCCGTGTCGCCCGAGGCCGTCACCGCCAGCTGGCCATAGGCCGCGTCGCCCCCCAGGTAGTCGTCCGAGGGCGACCCCGTGCCGTAACAGGGCACCGTCACCTTGGTCGCCGACCCCTGCCCGCCCTGCAGGCTGTTGTAGGTGGCCAGGTCCCAGGCCGTCACCTCGGCACGCACCGCCACGTCAAACAGGTTGGTCCCGGACAGGCCTGCGCGGAGACGAGGGTTGAGATTCGTATGGTGATGGACTTGACAAGAGATGGAGTGTGTGTGGTGTGTATCTTTGCGTGCGAATTGAGGGTTTAGCATACTGTAACTGCTACAAAGAGTCCTGCCAGCTGACCACCCGGGTCTCCACATTTCCGACCACAATCACCACAAACACATCAACCCTCCTTCCAAACAACAGCATCATCTGCGCCGCACTCTGGGTGGTGGTGGTGGAGCAGGCCACGAAGCAGCTCCGCAGCGAGTTGTCGAGAAAGGAGCTGACCGAACCGCCGACGTAGGAAAACGCGGGCGAGTCGGGCACGGCGCCGCACAGGCCGCCGGCGACGCCCTGCGGCAGCACCGTCACAACGGCCGTCGCAGGCACGCCAGACCACGTGGGCAGTGTCCCTGGTATGAAAAGTGCGCGAGGTGCAGAGGTCGTGACAAAACAGGTCAATCTATTCCGTTTCCTGGTGCACCCACATGCCGCCGCAAAGCATTCTGATCATTCCCAATACGTCGAGCGCCTCTGTAAACCACTCATTCGGTACAAAGAGCGCACAGCGACGCTACTTTTCCAGGGGGTGGGCCAGGCAAGCAAGGTACACCGCAGCACACCTGTGAGCGCGTTGAGCGCAAACGACGCCTGCGAGAGCTGCGTCAGGCTCAGCGAACCGGGCAGCGTCCCGTTGATGATGTTGCTGCTCAGGTCCAGCACCTCCAGCTTGGTGCAGCCTGGTGGGCAGATAAATGGCGTCAGATCTCCTGATCCATGCTTCTGGACCTCCATGCACTCAGGGCACAGCACGACGGCACCCTGCCGATCAAGCACACCGCCGCCACTCCCCACGCCTCCGACAATCCCACCCACACTCCCAACAGCCTCACCTCCCGACCCGAAATCGGTCGGCAAACCAAGAATCAGGTTGCCGCTGAGGTTGAGCGTGTTGAGCGCCGGCAGCGCGCCGCCGGCGTTCCAGGAGTCGGGGACGTCGCCGGTCAGCTTGTTCCCGGCAAACTGCATGGTCGTCACCGACTGCAGCGTCGCCAGCGAGTCCGTCAGGGTGCCCGACGCGCCCACATCCAACAGATTGCTGCGTCAGTGTTGGCAAAAAAGCAATGATTGATATGCCAGTCTACAAAATATGCGATTCATGCATTTAAAAGTACCCAAACAAGCCGAAGCCCCTGCAATCCGCACTACAATATCAGACTTCCACGATCCCAAATGTCCCCGTTTTGCTCCAGACCAACCCCATCTGGAACCCTCGCACCCCACCAAACACAAACACATGCCACCCCCTTTTGCCAACGCACATGGTGGTGACGCTTCCAGACTCATCACAGGTGATCCCAATCCAACCGCAGGGCGAGCTGCTGGAGCTCGTCCAGGTCGCCAGCGCCACCAGGCTGTTGGCGTTGGTGATGGCCCCCTTGAAAGACAGGAGCGCTGTCACTTCAGAGTTGGAGGCCGGGGAGGGCGCCGACGCGGGCGAAGGAGGCGGTGTTGCGGCCGGGCTGGGAGCTGGCACGGGCGGCGGGCTCGCGGTGGGAGCTGGCGCCGGCGAGGGCGTCGATGGAGAGGGGCTGGGGGGAGGCGGCGCGATCGCCGGCGATGGGGTTGGCGAGGTGTCAGGAGACGGGGGAGGTGGCAAGGCATCCGGCGAGGGGCTGCTCTCTGGAGAAGACGCGGGGCTGGGCGATGGAGACGCGTCTCCGTCACCCACAGCGTTGCTGCTGATGGTCGCTGGGCTCGGGGAGGCCGCGCTTGCAGCGGCAGTGGTCACCTCAGGCGAAGGCGACAGCGTTGCCCCGGCTGGCACCGGAACACTCATCAGCCGCACGGCCCCCAGGCGCCGGCCCTCCATTCTGCTCCGCAGCACACGCTCCGCGCCACCCGCGCACGCCACGTTCCCATGTTGAGCAGAAAGGAAAAGGAATACAAGCACACATGGCAGCAAGGCCGACTGTAGGCGCGACATGGGACAGATTAGTCTAGCGGCTCTTCATGGAGTTGTTGCGAGACGGTCGACGCCAACAGCGCTTTAGGTCGATGGGCTCGAAACTGGAAATGTAACACAAACCCAGATCAAGGCGCCACTCGACAGAAAGGTGCCTGCTGTCGGACCACCGTCCGACAGGAGGTAGGGCCCCGTTCCGTCGGTGAGCGCGTTCGAACGACACACACCCCTATCAGGGCCGCCGATTGCCCTTCAGAACGCAAACCACTGTCAATGTACTTGTGCATTCGTTGTCGGCGGTTTGGTCTTGGATGGAGGTGGTGAACCAAGCCGCGAGTGGGCTCGCTTGTGACAGGGTTTGGAAAGCGTGGAATTTGATTTGGTGAGCATGCCGACAGATTTGACACTGCCCGGAACAGCTGCCTTCGATGGACGCCCACTTGTGTCCGTCCCGCTGCCGGTCAGGGCCGTTCATTCGGACATTCGTGCAGCCATGGCGAGTCAAGTAGATGTCCAGGGTCTGCAGCGGGAGCTGAAGGGCTTCCAGAGCGACCTGGATATTTGGACACAAAAGCTCGTGGCGGATTGCGAGCAGGCGAGGACCAACCACACCGGCCGAGTGCGAGAGCTCGATGGTACGCGAGAGATCCGATGCCAGCATGCTTCTAGGACGTTGCATTGAAATTACCGAGCCGACTCGCATGGCACGCTGCTCCCTTTGTGCAGGGCGCTCGCAGCACCTGGCCTCGGTGAAGGCCGAGCTCGACGAGGCCGCCCTGGCCATGGAGCGACGTACGAGACGTGGAGAGGTTTCATTGTAAATTGAGTATTCGATTGTACTTGATTTGCGCGTCTGGGATCGAATAGGGAGCGTCCACATTTATGCGCAGGCGTGCAGGCGGAGCGGGCTCGCGAGGAGGAGGCCCAGCGCCGGTCGGAGTCGGTGCTGGCCGAAGAGCGCGCCCTCCCCGCGCTGCTCGAGGAGCAGCGTCGGCGGGCAGAGGAGGAGGCCCAGGTCCTGTCCTCCCAGTCGGAGAAGCTGCAGGCCGTGGAGCAACAAAAGCGGGCGCGCTTGGCCACCCTGGAACAGGCGCTCCACCTGTACAGGGATCGCCTCGGCCTCTGCTTTGAGCAAGGTATATGGGAATGGCGGTCGTATTCTGTGCTGAAATTTTGTTCTTCTTGCAATTCCATTACAAGCTGGTGTGAGGGTTGCGGTAGCGATAACAGCAGAACCTCAAGCCATCCACGCTCGTTAACTACCCCTGCAGACCCAGCTTCCGAGCGGCTCCGGCTGGTGTTCACGCAGATCGACCCCCAGGCCCCCGAGAAAAGGTTTTCGTTTGCAGTGCGCATCAATGGCGAGGCGGGGCGGCAGGCGGCCTACGAGGTGTCGGACGTGACCCCCGCCCCGCCCGGAGTCTCCGCGCTGGAGAGGCACCTCAGCGCCACTGGCGACTTTGCGCAGTTTGTCGTGGGCATGCGACGAGCCTTTGTCAAGCTGTGCAGCGCCTGAGGACGGGGTGCTCTGCCAAGTAGGCAGATGGAGGGGGGCGTCGATGTGGATGGTTGATTGACAAGGCACAAATCCGGCGACGATGGGAGCGCGTGCCCTCCCATTTTCGCGCCCTGTGCATCGCCTGCCCTCCTTTCTTGAGCACTGTACATGACCTGTTGTAGCACACTGATGACGTACGCGCGCATCGAGCGCCCATTACACGGTGGCTGGAGCAAAGGTTGGGGCAAGCGGGGACGGTACCAATGGCTATCGACGGTGTACATACGATGAGAAAATTTGAAACCCGGATTGGAAAAGTGTAGAGGCGCGCAGACGCGCACGCGCTACTGGCAGGAAGAGCGGCGACGGCGCGCCCGCATCAGTTTCAGGTGGCCCCGCCGGCTCAGGCGCGGCGCCGACCCAGCTGGGCGTACTTGCGGAGGGCCTCCCGGCTGAGCTGCCCAGGCGCCGCCTTGCTCAGGGCGCGCGCGCTGGTCTTCGACCCCGGCGACTCCGCCGAGTGCTCCAGGATCTCCATGCTGGAGCTGCTCTCGCTGCTGTTCCCCGGCCGCGCGACCGAGCCCGCGGAGCTCGAGGCCTGCGGCTGCGGCGCGGGCGGGGAGCGCGGCTCCGGGGTCGCGGTTGCCGCGACGGTGGGCCCCGGAGACGAGGGCGCCGAGCCCGCGGCGGGCGCCGTCCAGGCCCGCAGCGCCACCATGATTCGAATGCGCTCGTCCACGGTGCGCAGCTGCTGGAGTAGCTCCCGCCGCAGGCGCGCGTTGGCGTGGGCCATGACCGCCCAGCGCGCCAGCGTGCCGCTCGCGAGCCGGAACACGATCAGCCCCGCGCCCAGCAGCCAGGTCGCGCGACCCAGCACGTCGCGCCCAACCACGCCCCGCAGCGCCTGCTGCAGCACGCGTAAGCCCACCGTGAACGCGCCCGCGATTCCCAACTGCGAGCGAGGAGATTGAGGAGGAGGGAGTTTGTGCAGGGTGCCTGGGTTCACGGTGCAGTCTTTTGAGATGGCGAGAGATTTAGCATGGACGAGTGCTGCCAAGCTCAAAAATATCGATAAGACATGCCTGCTCGCCGCCCGGCTTCAGCACCCCAGAAACTTTTGTCCCATGCACAGAATGCACGCATCTGGCCCCACCGCCTCTTATAATACCCTACCTCTTGCGCCACAAACTCGGGAGACACGACCGTGGTTTGAATGCGGTCCACCTTGGTCAAGGCGCCATCCCACTCCCCCTCCAGCGCCGACACGTGCTGGGAGAGCGTGGTGTAGGCTCGTCGCAGCGCCACCAAGTCGGTGCCATGCAGGTCCCCCAGCTTGCCCTGCAGCGTCTCCACCTGCATGGGCGCACGCATGCGCTTAGCCCACGCGCATCTTATCATATTAATTTTCGTGAAGCGCGCATGCCCCGGCCCAAACGACCATCGCACCTCCTGTCGCAGAGCCTCCACCTCGAGCTCCGGGCCTTCCCGGGAGCTCTCGCCCGAGGTGGACATGGCCGAGCGTTCCCCAATACAGAACACTGCTTGTAATGCCCTGGTATCCGAGCGGAAACTGCGGCACTGCCCAGGGACCGAGGGTGCAGTGTGGTGGCCGGGCCTGGATTATGTTCGAGTGCCGAGGCCACGTCCTCGCCCGGAGATTGCGTCTTTCAAAGGAGGCTCAATCTCGTCCAGATCACTTTCGGATAGCGTTTCTCTGTGCCTCCCTTGCACAGCCTCTGGTTACCGAGCAGCCACCCAGTGGGCCATGCTCCTCAAAAATCTTTAAAAAGGCAATCGCTGGACAGAATGGGCTGCGGCAAGAAAAACTGGCAGGCACCTCGGGCACCGCCTCTAGTATGTGTACACGCCGCGCCCCACCTTTTTGCCCAGCCAGCCGGCATCGACATACTGGCGCAGCAGGGGGCAGGGGCGGTACTTGTCGTCCCCGAGGCCCCTGTGCAGGACCTGCATGATGGCGAGACAGGTGTCCAGCCCGATGAAGTCGGCCAGGGTCAGCGGCCCCATCGGCGCATTGGTCCCGAGCCGCATGCCGACGTCGATGTCCTCTGCCGTGCCCACGCCCTGGGATACGGGGCGGAAGAGGAGCGTGAGTGAGCAGAGAAGATAGGGATTTGGAATCGCAGCGATGTGGGCTCAGCACCGTACATCCCGTTGGCCCTGCCTACACCGTATGCGGCCGCCCTGCCCTTCCACTCCTCCCCCCCTACCTCTTGAAGCGCGAAAAAGGCCTCGTTGATCCCGGGCATGAGGAGCCGGTTCACGATGAAGCCCGGCACGTCCTTTGAGACGCAGGTCTGCTTGCCCAGCCGGGCCGCGAGCGCCATGGAGGCCTCAAACGTCGCCTCGCTGGTGCCCATGCCCCGCACGAGCTCGATCAGGCCCATCACCGGCACCGGGTTCATGAAGTGCAGCCCGATGACCTTTTCCGGGCGCTGCGTGGCCGCGGCGATGCGTGTGATGGAGATGCTGCTGGTGTTGGAGGCCAGGATCGCGTGCGCAGGCGTGATCTTGTCCAGGGTCGCGAACAGATCCCGCTTCATGTCCTCGCGCTCCGGCACCGCCTCGACGACGTAGTCCACGTCGTGCAGGTCCTGCGGGGGTGCGGTGAGCGTGCGGGGTGTGGGTGTGTGTGCGAAATATTGTGCGAGAATAAAGGGGGGGAGGTGGCGCACGTGCGGTGCCCGAGCGCTGATTCATTGCTGGGCCCAGTGCACAAGCTGCCCTGGGGCGAGGGCACCATTTAATCCAACAGACCACCTATATATATAGCACCGTGGACCTTGCTCCACCACTAAGAACCCTCTCAAGGAACACCACACGCACCGAAAGGGAGGTGGAGGTGTACAGCCGCTCCATGGCGGCCTCTGCCGACACAGCGTCCACCCGCCCCTTGGTCAGCAGCCTGGCCAGGGATTTTCTCAATGCCGGACAGTGCATTGTCCAGGGCCGAGTCCGTCTGGTCGACCAGCTTGACGGCAATGCCGGAGGTGGCCGCCACTTGGGCTATGCCGGCGCCCATCTGACCGGCACCAATCACGGCCATGCGCCGGGGAAGAAGGGATGCCGCCGTCATGACAAACGTGTTTTTCTACCACGTTACAAAGAGTTGCAAAGTCTCTCAGTGGGACGCTTGGCTCCTGCTGGGTCCTGGAAGGAGGCGCGTCCCCAATTGCGACGATGATCTGGCACGGCCACTCCGCGGCCCGGGCAAGATACAAAGGCAAGCAACAGGGAAAACTACCAGAGTGATCGTAATTAATTAGTGAAAGCTATTAGCATAGTTCTCAATTGTACTTGTCGCTGGAGCTATGCTCTGCGTCGGCATGCCGCGGCTCTCCGCATGGCGACTGCGACCGCTCCTTTCGGAGAGTGCCAGCTCGGATGATTTTGTCAGGGGTGGGGGCGGCACACCAGCCAACAGGATTGCAGTCGACACGCAAGTTTTCTGACGGGCAAAGATACAGTAACCTTAGCATATACGATCCCATTTGAGAGTCGTTCGTATCGCCGATTGAATGCATGTGAATGCCAGAGCATGTAGCAATTTAAGACCTGCCGTGAAAAGACAGTCTGGCTGTGCACCTGCCACACGCCTCCATAGTCACAGAACTTCCCTTCTTGGCCGGCATACAGAGTGCGTGAACATTGAACAGAGGAAAACAAGGATGAAGGACACTATCGATGCTGCAGACAAGGTCCAAGCTGACTCAGCAGGCCGCCAGGCAAGGCCTGCAAAAATTCTTCGCGTTTCTGAAGTCAACCCCACTTGTCGCCATCACTTTGGAGCAGCGTGCCCGGACGTGGCGATGTGCTTGAACAGCTGGGTCCGGGACTGGAACCCTTCGCCGCACACCTGACAGACCGGCGCCTGCGGCCCCTTGGCCTTGGCGGCGCGGGCCTGCCGCTTTTGCTTGGCCGTCAGCTTGGGGGCGGGGGATTGCTCTCGTTGACTGGGCACGGGGGAAGGCACCGCCCTTCTCGAGGCCTCAGGCGCTCGCCTGGCTGCTCTGCGTGCGGGCTTTTGTTGGATGGACTCCATCACCTCCTCTGTGAGCCCCTCCTCCTCAGAGGAGCTGGACGTGGAGGGCTCCTCATCGGACGACTCGGGCTCGCTTTCTTCCTGCCGTGTTCGCGCCCCCGCCTTCATCGCCGCAAGCCTGCGCGCAAAGTACGCGGCGTCGTCCTCGCTCCCGCTTTCTTCCTCGCTCTCTGTGTCCTCTTCCTCGCTCTCAGCACTCCCTGCCTCGCTCGCGCTCCCTTCGCCAGAGCTCTCCCCGCTTCCGGTGCCTTCTGTGCGTGGCGGCGATGCGGTCTGCGGGTCGCGCCCTTGCTTGGGTGGCTCCTCCTCATCGTCGTCGGACTCTGGTCCAGAAGACTCTGGTGCACTCTCGCTAGAAGTATGTGTCTCTTCCGCCTCTGAACTAGACGTCGCAGACTGCCCGTCCTCCAGCTCCGCACTCCCCTCCTGCTTCTCTGCGGCATCCTCCGTCTCCTCCATAGACATTGCCGCCATGAGCCGAATGAATTCCTCATTGCTGTGGCCCTTGAGTCTGCGGATGTCAGGTCAGAAAGAGAATGGGATGTGATAATGCTGAGGCGCCACAGCCAGAGACTCAGTCAACAGCCGCACCCCCTGCCCAAGCAACTGTCGCAGCCCGCACCTCGCATGATTGTCCAGCGCGGCCTGGCTCTTGAAGAATTTATCGCAGACCAGGCACGTAAAGGGCTGCACCTCATAGTCCAGGAAGGGGTCATCCTCCTCAGAGCCGCTGCCCGAGACATCGCCCTGCTCGGTGACCCAGGTGGCTTCCTTGTACTCCTGGGCCCTGGCCTGCCTCTCCGCCTGCTCCTTTAAGCGCCTAGTAAAAAGGTAGAACACAGTAAATGTGAGTTGCACATAAAAAAAGCAAAAGAGGCATGGAAGGCAACTATCCTAACCATTGGACTACAAGCGCGCAGGGAAACTGCGCTCGCCGGGAATCGAACCCGGATCAATTGCTGGCATGCTGCATGCTTGTCGTAATCGAATTTCCGAAGGCCTAGATAATCGCGAGATTCTGCCCATTCTTCGTGAGCTGCACCACCCGATGATATGCTGTCTTCCCGAGCACCCGCACACCTTTCCTCGGCCTTGGCCGCGGCCTCCGTCCTGCGAGCCGCCTCCTCTGCCGCGTGAGCCAGCACGCGCTTGTCGCGCTTCTTCACAAACGCCACCAGCTCGCGCACTTGCTCGTTGAACTCGCGCCGCGCCGCCTTTCGGGCCTTTTCGTTCTCGCTCTCGATCATGCGCCGCACCTGGTCGTGAAAGGATTGTTGGGGGCTTTATATCATTCATGCAAAGTGCTCGCACCCAGGACACTCCTGCTCCCAAGGACCAGCACGTCGGTGGACCGCTATCTTCTGCCGCACCCACCTTGCGGTTCGGCGCCTGCCGCACGTCGTACTCATCCGCCCACGAGAAGTCGCGCTTGGACACAAACCCAGCCCAGTGGTTGTAAAAGGCGTTGACCTCCGACCAGGGCGAGCTCGACGTCCCTGCGTGAAGGCGGCGAGGTTGTGGTGCGGTCAACACCGGAAGGTGGCACGCCTCTTTGATGAGAGGCGCGGCAAAGACGTGGCAAGAGCACCCCAGCCAACCCCCTGTGCACCCTTGGCCACGACGCACCAAACGCCGCGTGGCTGCCGGCTTGCTTCGAGCTCGCGGCCTCTGCCTTGGCGAGGTTGGCAAACACCCTGCTGTAGACCGCGTAAAAGCCCTGCGGGACGCATGCGAAGAAGTTTGTCAGGGCAAGCTCATCATTTTCCGAATGAACCTGCACCAATTTCCAGTGCAGCCATTCTCTCCCATGCCACCTCCCGCATAGCAATCCCGCGTACCGAGGGTCCATCGCCGTAGCCGGTGTATGCCGTGGAGGTGAAGAATCCAAACAGATCCATGTCCTCCGGCCGGACCATGTCTCCCGGAGAGGCGCCACCGCCGGCCTGGTGCCGCTCCCCAGAACGCAGAATGGCATCGCGGTGCGAGTCGTACCTGTGCCGAGGGAGGAGGCACATGCGGGGCAGGTAAGGGAATTTCTTTGAGATACACGTCATGCTTTGAAGAGTGCGCGTCCTCACTAGGCCAACAGCCCAACATCACTTTTCAACTGCCCAGCCAATCTTCTCTACCCCTCCCAACCTACCAAGCGCGCTCGTGCTTGTCACTCAGCACCTCATAGGCGTTCTGAATTTCCTTGAATTTCTCCTCTGCCTCGGCCAACTGATGCTGGTTCTTATCTGGCGTGGGAGGAATCAGGTTGCCAAGAGGCATTGTGATGATCAACAATCAGCTCATACAACCAATATTTGGCCTATAAACTGGCTCATACGCACCAGGATGCCACCTCAATGCAGCCTTGCGGTAGGCAAGACGGATGACGCCGTCGTCCGCATCCTTCTCGACATCTAGCACCTCGTACAGGCACCGAACCATGGCTGCCTCCGCACCTCGGCCTTGTTAAATAAAGCTTGAACTATGAGAACCAGAATTTGCCGCGGGCCACAGGCTCCATCTTCAACACAGAGCGCTCGAAGCGCTGCGCAGGCAGCAGAATCAGCAATGCCATCCTGTTCCCGCATGGGCGCAAGGCTCGACACGCAAAGCACGACGCGATGCGAAAACATGAATTGTATGGGCAGGTGCCCCAAAATGGCTCTGGATGCGCTACGTAAAGCACATCCAACAAGAAATCAGCTTCAAAAATTGCACGTCAGGTCTCGTATAGGCGCGCGACGAACGGCTCATGAGTCGACTGAGCCTAAAATCAAAGGCCGGGCCAGGGCCCGAGCCCGTCACAGATGCTCATTTGGAAGCCGCTTTCCATGAGGCCAGCATGAGCGAGGCCCCGATCAGCATTATCATGGCTGGTAATCCACCCACTGATCCCCAGGAGGAAAACCCTGCCGAAAAGGCGGACGTGCAGGTTTCGGCGGAAAAGGCCAAGTCGCCCCATGCCAAGGCATCGCCCCCGGCGGGCCGCGCGGTCCGCAGCACCCGTCGCCGATCCGCGCCCATCGTGGACCAATTCAGCGACCCAGAGGAGGAAGCTCTCGCCCATGAGAGACCAGGTGAGGGGTTTATCGTGTTTGGCGCAAGGCCCGGCAATGGATCGCCCTCCATGACCGTGATCATAATCCACGTGGTAACAAGGGATCATATCCTGCGACACATGTGGGGATGAAAGTACCTCCTTGCACACGTGATGTGCAGATGATGCCGATTTTGGTGTGGCCCAGCCTTCCAGCGGCAAATCTAGTGACCATGAGGAGGAGGAGGAGGAGGAAGAAGATGATGAAGGGTCGGGTAAGCTTGAGATGGCATGGGGAGTAAGGGGCACCACAAACATGGTGCCCAGCTATCCCGCCCGCAGCACACTGTGCTGCATTTGAGTGTGCATGAGCAGGCATATTTTAGCTGCCAAAGCTTGTGTTTCTTGCCGCAGACGCTGTTGTGTCTGAGGAAGAAGAGGAGGAGGAAGAAGAAGACGAGGATGAGGGCTCGGAAGCGGAGGAGGAGGAGGGCTGGGCGCCCAGCGCGAGGGGCCGGAGCAAGGCTGCTGCCGCACCAGCGACCAAGGCTCGTCGAGGCGATCGCCCGGCCGCCGCTGCGCCGAAGCCTGCGCGCAAACAGGCCAAGCGCTCCTCCCCTGCCGCCGCTCCCAAACGTGCCCCTCTCAAGGAGAATGTGCCCCTCCCAAAGGCCGTAGGCGGCAGCATCGCCTCCCCAGCGATTAAACGGCGTCCCCCTCTCCTGCCGGCGCCCTCGGGGTCTGGCATTGGGTCTGAGCCCCGGTCTTTGGCCCCCAGACCCCTTCCAGGACTTGGTGAGTTGATGCACGTGGGGGGATTTTTTTCTGACAAGTGTCTCGTATCTTTTGCAGGTCCTGCACCGGCCATTGATAGAAGTCTCTCGTACCCACGCAGGTGGACTCAGGGTCGCGGGGCTCCGAAGGAAACCCCAATCGTGAAAATCCAAGCAGATGGAGCCATATAACATGCTTTTCTGCACAAGAGTCCTCCTTCAAAGCCTCAGCGCTATTTACACTGGAAAATCTGTTTCATTCAACTTGCTCTCAAGCGAGCCCAAGGTAGCTAGAAACGAGGAAAACTTTGGGTACCGTCAGTGCAAACAAGGTCTAGTCACCGCTTCACTGAGGGGGCGGCGGAGGGGCCCGTCTGGCCTTGAGCGCGGTTGGGGTCAAATCGTCAAACGCGGTCGCCTGCGCGCCCACCGGCGTCCAGCTCTGTGGGGGTGAGAGGCAGTATTTGTTTTCAGACGTGTAACAACAGTGCAACAGAGACCTCACGCATTGAGCGTGCCACCGTACTCTTGTACCTGCGCGCTGGGCGAGGGAGGGGGCAGCACCGCGCCGGGCGTGCCGACCTGGGAGTAGGGCGTCAGCGCCTCAAACGCGCTGGCGTCAAAGGCTGGGTGGACGTCGGGCACCGAGATGTGCAGGGGGGCGGGCGCGGGCGGGCGCTGCGCGGCCGCGGGCGGCGCTTCGGGTCGCTGCAGGTACCAGGGCGTGTCCTCCTCGATGCGCAGCGCCATCCCGCCAGGTGGCGCCGACTGCATGGGTCTGAACGCCAGCTCGTCAAAGGAGGAGGCCACGTCATGACTCCCGTTGCCTGCATGGGAGTGGCAGACACACGGCGTTTGAGACGCGGCTTCAAGTTCGTACAGGGCCAGCAGCTGCGTACCAACCCTGCTCAGGACCCCACTCCCGGCCACGCACGTGTCATGGACGGAAACTCCGGCTGCCAGGACGAGGAGGGCTCTGCAGGACTGGCGTTGCGCGACGATCGCGGCGTGAGGCCACCTTCATCGTCAAAGTTGCCAAGTCGCAGGCTCGCCATCGCCTGTTGGGCGCAAGGATTGCGGGTTATTGAGGAGCGAGCGCGGTACAATACACACACAAGAAGACCCAGGTCAAAGAATCAGGCCCACTCGCCTCCCCCATCTCACATTGGTAAAGGCCATGCTGTTGGTTCGCTCAGCTTGCACAGTCGGTGAATCCTGCTTTCCATGGTGATGTAGAAGAGCTGACAAAGTAACATCCTCTATCAACCACAATGCTTCATTGCGAAACCCTTCCCATCACCGCGCAGCCGCATCTGTAAACAATGACGCTGCCTGCGTTGCTCACCTCGGGTTCAATGTCCAGGGAGAGCAGGTCGGGGACTGGTTTGGGAGGCAGCTCGGGGGCCTTGTCTTCCTGTGGGGCAGGGGCCTGCACAGAGGAGGATGGGGGAGGCCAGAGCCCAGTCAGCGCACAGGGTAACTTGTCGACATGAACGATAGCCAGACGGTCGTGTGTCCGCCAACACCCCAGTCAGCATACCCCTTCTGACTCCGCACGATTCCCCACCGTGGACCCAATCTCTGGAGAGGCGGTGTCAGAGGGAAATTTGGAGGACAGCTGTGTTTCCATCGCCGGCTGCTGGACGGAAGCCGACGGCGCCTGAGCCGGGCTGGTGCGGCGCTGGGTGTCCTCGATGAGAAGGAGCCGGAACAGCGGAGCCATGCGCGAGGCCTGGTGGAGGCGCATTGGAATAGCAGAAGAATGTCTTGAGAATTATAAGCACCCACGATGGCTGCTCAAAGACAGGGCTCCAATTTCGTTTCTGCAGCGCCAGGCTTGTCAGATGCCTGACCATGTCAGCGAAACTCAAGCCTCTCTCAGCCCACGCACCGGCATGTGGTAGATTTCATCGAGCGCGTCTTGCCAAAAGACGGCCTTGGATCCGACGCCCAGCGGCATGGCCTGGCCGCCGCGCTTTCCTCGCGACAGCGAGCGCAGCAGTCCGCGGCTGGAGGGCGCGGCGCCATTGGTCCAGGCCTCAGCGGGCTCCACGCCCAGCTTGGAGATGAGGCGAAGGATCTCAAGCCGAAGCTCCGGATGCTGCTCCCAAGTGTCGCCGGTCACCTGCCACGGGTTGGGCGATGGAGTGCCAAGCGAGCTCTCATTGGTTGCCGGCTTTTTCCCAAGGTTTGCGAAGCAGCCACGATGCCATTGAAACAGACGTGGTTGGCCTTCCGCAGTGCCATCAACCCCCTCCGCACCAGTCTCGTGAGGCGATAGCGCAGAATCTGAAGCACGGCGGTGGCCCCTGGCTGCTCCCCGACATCCGCCAGCCGCTCCCAGCCGAGCCGCTCAAGAGTCTCATACAGGTCAAAGAGCATGCCGACCTGAAGACTGATTCGTCTGCACGCGAATTTGATCAAGGGGTTTTCAGTACATTGTAGATACACCGCAGGGTTGGCGATTGCATGCTGTGACACAGGCTTGTCGCTAATACCGTCCTCCTCCCCAAGCATAAAGCAGGTGCAAGCCCGTCTCCTACCCTTGGATGTGGTGCTTCATAACGGCGTTACGGATTGCCTTGAAAGGGGCCTTGGAATCCTCCGACTTTGGGCCCGTGGCGATGAGCAGCTTTTTCATGAGCACTGCGGGTGTGCGGGACCGAAAGGACGCGTAACAGGCTAGGCCCCTTTATCCCCCCGCGCATTCGGCCCGCTCGCCCAGCCACGCACCATACATCTCCCTCGCCGCGATCTCCAGGTTGATTCGACGGTCCTGATCATACTCATGGTGCAGGTAGCGCTCCACCATCTGGCTCGCATATTGCGGCACCGTGACGCCCTGCCAAGCGAGGGTGCAAGGGCCCGGGATGGGAGCGTATCGCAGGCCAGGCGCGCGAGGCGAAAAACCCATTGACAGATCCAGTCACACAGACATTGCATTATAAGTTGGTGATGCAAGATAGACGTCACGTAGCGGGCACCGGGAAAACGCAGGTACGCTGTACCTTGGGCGACATCTTTGCCCTGACAGAGTATCGGACGCGAACAAAGACTGTCCTGGGCGGGTACTTGTCGAACAGCTTTCAAGTTCAATCAGATAATCTCAAGCCATCATTACAAGTGCATGCGACCCTGTTGGGGCGCATCGCGATGGCGCGCAGGGTTTTCTGCGAGCACGCCAACGCCGAAGTCGAGCGAAACTGGCTGGCCGATCCTGTCGTCTTCATGGGCAAAGGGTTTAGCCCCCGCACGCAGTACAAAAAGGGCAAGACATTGCGCTTCACGGCCTCGCATAGCGAGTAAAGTGTATCAATAGTACTTTAATCTATCTCATGCGTCTGTTATTGCATTCATGGGCTCGAGACTGTGTTATATCACGGCTGAAAGGTTTCGTGAAAAAGGCGACTCCCATCGTGGGTGGCAGGTCGCCGCTGCGATCGCGGAGGTCGCTCACGAACAGGCGCCAGAAACAAACTATACATCACTAGCAAACGACATTGAACGCGTTTCAATCAGCGGTCGGGCAGGGTGGAGGCGCACTGGCACCCCCGCCGGCACTGGGCGCGGCGGATGGGGTCCCCCCGGCTGACTGCTCGATCCGCAACCGGGGACATCCCTTTCCTTTGAGGAGGCGCGCGCTCCCAGCAGCCTCTGGCACTCCATTGGAGGCGGCTCCTGCTCCCAACTACATTCATTTCATTTTCTAGGAGCGGCGAATGGGCTGCCTGAGGCCAATGCCTCGGTGCTTTTAGCCGCTGGGCGGGTCGTTCGCGTATCGCCGGCCTCACAGGGATTTCCAGTCATCCATTGCCAACCACATTGCGGCAACTATTGTGTAGCTCTTTTTTAATCTGGGCATTGATCGTTTGCGGGGGCCTGACCGGTCCGTGGGCGGGCATCCGCATGGCTCCCAGGGGTCATGCGACCATCGAGGAGCGACTGAACGACGCTGCCTCCTGCCTCCTATGCCTCGCCGAAGGTACGTTTCTCGCTTGATGTAGAGTGTGATGGAATATTGAAATGTGTGGTGAGGCGCGTGCGCGTCATCGGAAGCAGGTGGACGAGCGCACCCGCCTGCCCATCCCCCTGCGCAGGCTCCTTGGAGCGGTGCCCGCATGGGCCTTCGCGCCCGGCAGAGGTGCGCGTGCTCGAGATGGAGGCCTTTGGCAGCGTGCAAGACCTCATCCACGCCTCTATATCGGCGCGGGGTGGGCGATCGACTCTGGCGCAGGTGAACAGGGAAATGCTGGTTGGCGAACTGGATTGGTTTACTGGTGTGCTGTGTGCTAGGTTGCCCGGCAAGCGTGGGCGGGGCTGGTTTGCGGGATTGCTTTTCCACGCATGCCAACCAAAGTCAACCGTGGCGTCAACCTCACTTTGTCTCCCACGCGAGCAGATCTATCAGCTCTGTCACAGCCGCGGCCGGATCGCCTACAAGCGCTCGGGCGGTTCCCGGCTCATCACGCACAATGAGCACTGGAAGAGCCAGATACGGCACGCCCTGTACACAAATCCCCGGTTCCAGAGGTGCGTTGGGGACAGGGAGGGCGGGAGATGGGCACCCATTGTTGCACGTTGAGATGCTAGAGACTTCTAGATGACCACCCAGCAACTCACAGCAAAGCCGCGCCCCGCCGTGCGCAGGTGCGCCGACGACCAGGACGCGTGGGAATTGACCCCGGGGCGGGTGTGCGCCCCCCCCAGCATCGTGCGGGTGCTCGTCCGCGAGGACGCGCCCGACGTCCCCGATAGAAAGGAGGGTGTGGGCACCAGCGGCAGTGCCCGGCTGTCGGACCAGGCGGCCGCCCCCGCCACGGCCACGGCCACGGTCTTTGACGAGCGCAGCCTGACGAGCCGCGCGGCCGGCGGCGCCCAGCTCTCCACGCCGCTCCCGGTCGGGGACTGCCGCGCGCGCGCGGCGCGGGGCCTCGACGGCGACCGCGGCCTCCTCGCGGCCGGCGACCGCGGCCTCCTCCCGGCCGGCGCGGCGGGCCGGTGCGCGCTCGGACGAGGACCGGCCCGCCAGCCTGGGCGACGAGTGCGGTAGCCTGGAGGTGGAGCAGCCCTGCGCGGAGGGCCCCAGGGGCGCGACCCTGCCCTCGCCCGACTCGTCCTCGTCCCAGGACGGGGGGCGCGCGCCCGCGCCGCGCCGCGGCGCGGACCCGCCCGCGCTGCGCTGGGGCCGCACGGCCTGCCGCAGCGCGGTGTCCCGGCCGACGCTGCCCTCGCCGCCGGCGCGCTGGACCAAAAAGGCCCGCCGCGGCTCGCGGCCCTCCGAGTCGCCGACCGCCGACCTGGGAGTCGGCGCGCGCGGCCGCCGGCGCCGGCTGGGAGCCGCAGGACCTGCTGCTCGCGCGCCAGTTCCACGACCTGCGCACGGCGCAGCTCCTCGCCCGCGCCGGCTCGCCGGCCAGCGCGCGCACCTACGACGACGCCTACGGCCTGGCCGGCGCCCCGCCGCGCGTGCACATCCCGGAGCCCTACGCGGCCGCCTCGCCGGCCCTCACCAGCGCCGGCGACGCTCGCCGGGTTTGTCAACAGCGGCAGCGTCTCGCCCTCGGCCGCCGCGGAGCAGCAGCGGCGCGCCGCGGAGCAGCTGCAGGCCATGCTCGCCTCCATCGCCCGCGCCGCGGACCAGGCACGCCACCTGCGCTGACGATGAGGGCGGTGTGTGTCGGCGCCTCTCCACAAGCAGGCGCCACGCTCTGGGTGTCTACCTCTTCCGCTCCCGCGCGCCCGACCCCCTCCTCGCCAACGGTGTCTCCAAAAAAATTACACGCCACGCCGCTGCAATATCGCAGGCGTACAGCGCACTCTGCTATGCTTTCCATGTCCAGTTTTGGTGCATATATTCGGTCGCAACCACACTGCATTCCGTCCAGAGCCCCATTGCCGCTCTCCTTGTAAACTCAAACTACAGACTATGGTGTAGGCAACAAGTACATAACTCATCTCCTCCATCGTTCTTCTTCTTCTTCTCACACCGCGGCATCGTATCAATAGAGTCTGGAGGGAGAAACAGGTTGTGCGGAGACCAATTGGACAAAAGTGTTGCGCTGGGGCAAGGCGGCCGCTTGCGCCGGCGCGCATCTAGGGGTCGGGGGACGGCGCTGTCACCAAAATTCATGCTTTTCCATCCTCTCTGCTCAGGCGCTGCCTCCTGTCAGGCGCTGGATGACGTCCACCGCGTCCTCCAGCGTCTCCACTCCCTGGATGGATGGACAGAAAAGGGATGTGTGCGTGCGTGAGGGACCATGTTGCAGGAAGCTGCTCAGAAGCTGCTCCGTGTGGTAAATTCACACAATGGAAGATTGAAAATCCCCAGTTGACAAGCACTCCCCTGAATCGATTCCCCACCTACAAAACCTCACCCTTCAACACCCCACCCACCCCCACCCCCCGACATACCTTGTCAAAGACGAGGCGTTCGACCGAGTGCTCGCCCGCGAAGCGCACGCGGACGTCGGCTCCTAGCCGGTCGATGGAGATGAGCGCGGCGTCGTCGGCGAGGCCGCGATTCGCCGTAGAGCCCGCGCAGCTCGTCGCCAAAGCGCTCGTTGAGCGCGCGCAGCGTGTCGCGCGGCCGCTCCATGATGATGCGGTCGGGCTCGGCGGCGGCGTACTCCTCCGGGCCGACCCACTGCACGGTGCCAAAGCCGCCCACAAAGTAGATGTCGCGCACGCGGTGCATGCGAAAGTACTGGCGGTTGCCGGAGAGGCGGCGCGGCGCGGGCGCGCTGCCGGCCTGCTGCGCGGCGTGCTTCTGGTGAAAGATCTCGCGCGCGGCCTCCTGCATGTTCTTGGGCAGCGGGTAGACGTCGCCGAAGATGGTCACGCGCGCGTTGGCCAGGCCGGTCCAGCCGGGGAGCTGGAGCACCAGGCTGGCACGCGGGTCCTCGCGCAGGTTGCGCGTGTGGATGGCCAGGGGCGAGAAGCCGAAGAGCGGCGAGCCCGCGCCGTCGGCCGCAAACTCCACGATCGTGCCAAAGGGGTAGCCGCGCCGGCGGTGGTGCATGGCCAGACATGACCGTGCACAGGTGCGCGTGCTGCGCCTGCTCCACCAGGTTGCGCACCGCCACCGCCGGGCTGGGCAGCTCGCAGCGCTGCGTCGCGTTCTGCACGCCGCCGGACAGCGTCGTCCGCTGCAGGCCGCGGCTGCTCAGGGGCGCGCCCGCGCGGGGGGAGGAGTCGGGGAAGGTCAGGCTCGAGGCCAGGGTGGAGGAGGCGCGCCGGCCGGCGCTGGGAGGGTCCGCCCGAGCCGCGAGCGCTGCGCGGGCGGGGGGCGGGGACGGGCCCGCGGCAGGGCCGGGGCTGGGCCTCCGGCGGAGCCAGGCAGCGCCCGCCCGCGGCGCGGTGATGCACCATCGACATTGCAATCAGCCCTGCCACGCGCGCTTCCTGGTCCCAAGTGCAAAGGCGAGTCTGTTCCGGGAGCCGCGCGCTGTCGCCGTGTCGCAAGTGGTCTGGGTGCTCAAGGCCCTCCCGCAAAGGGTGCGCGCACGACAGGCAACTGGAGTGTCGATTAATATCGACAAGGTATCGAAAAAATTGTCGGAATCTGCCGATGGGCGTCGTAGTATTCGGCTTAGTCACATCGGCTAGAATCTACTCATCGCCAGGGCCAGACTCGGCGGATCAAGCTGAGATTCCCTATGGACCACACTAGGGTGAGACCATGGACGAGTATTTTGCCCGACCTAAACAGCGGATAATGAAATAAATTTAAAATGCTCAAATTTAGATCAAATATGTGCTTTATAAAGAACTCACGACCCTCGTTCACTTGGCCTTTTTGACTGGCCACCAGTGTTTGACGGGCGCAAACGACCGGCGGTGCGCGATGCAGGGGCCATGCTTGCGGATCGCCTCTATGTGAGCGGGCACGCCGTACCCCTTGTGCTGGTCAAAGCCGTACTGGGGGTGGTCCTCATGCAGTCTGAGCATGAGCCGGTCTCGAGTGACCTGCGGCATGTTGGGTGTTTGGCTGGGGTGAGTTGTTTACTTGGGAATGGACCGGGCACCGACGGCGCTCAAGCTTGATGCAGCGAGTCGCGCTTTCTTAAACAACCTTGGCAATGATGGAGGCGGCCGCGATGACGGTGCATTTGGCATCCCCCTTGACGACCGTCTGGGCTGTTGAAGGATCCAGGTCCTGGTGGGTGGGTGCAAGATAAAGAGACTGAGAAGCCACCTGCAATATCTGCAAGCAAGTACCCCCTATACTTTGCTACTTCCAGTGCAATTTTTCACCTTGGGAAGCCTATTGCCGTCGATGAGGGCATAGTCTGCTTAGACCCTGGGGCAGGCCACGGACACTGGCGGTCATGGCTTTCAGGGTCGCCTGAAGGATGTTGATCGTGTCTATTTCTTCCACGGATGACACAGACCTGTGATGGACAGGTGGGCAGGTGTAGACTGAGCACGTGGTCCATTTTCGAGTTAAAATCAAGAACGAATAATGTTTCAATGCTTTAGTACGCACTTAAGTTACAACACCCCCGCCACCTCTCCCCAGCAACGCACACTGCCCATTCGATTTCAGGATTGGTCGTGAGCTGCTCGTAGAGGGTTTCCCTATCCGCTTCGGTCATGATCTTGCTGTCGTTGACGCCCACCAGCTGTATGTGTGCGGGGACTACGCACGCGGCGGCCACGACCGGGCCGGCCAAGGGCCCTCGTCCCGCCTCATCAACGCCTGACCAAAGAATGGGCGGCGCACACACTTTCAGATGCGAGGGACTCTCAGGCAAGCATTGGTCCGTGGGTCCCATTGCATTTTTGACTGGACCATTACTCTTATGCCCCGCTTCAATGAAATATAGCATCCGCCACGCACCATCACACACCTGCTATGCGCTTGAAGCCGCGCCCCCAGAGCCTTTGCTCCAGGTCACGAGTTGGCCCTACCAGCGATTTTTTTGATGTCGAAGAGCGGGAAGCAACGTTTTCCTTTGCATCAGAGCTTTGCGAGGTTGTCTTGGCCCGGGCAGCTTTCGGTCTATTAGCCTCGGCCAGTGGCTTGATGTCCACCCCTCCGCTCCTGGTGGCGAGCCGGTTTGAGCGCCGTACCAGGCCAGCCGAAGCGTTCATGGTGATCTGGTGACTCCAGACTTGGCCCAGTTGAAGCAGTGTGCACCCGAAATTAGTGTCCTCGTTCCGAACTCGGCGCAGCACATTCGAATGGCCGGCATGCGGAGCATGAAATCCATGACGGACAGCCCTGCCATGCAACAGGCACCGACAGTTACGGCGCGATGGAAGAAGGGTGCGAGGCCACGTAATGCTCATCCATCGTTTGCCTCATGTCTGGGCTGCGGACGATTTTCCTGAAAAGGGAGGCGCCGGCAAGCGAGTTGAAGCCGGACCCTTGCACGCACGAGCTCCGTCCGGAAGAGCACGATTCCGCATCGCCCGCGCAAACTCCCCTTCCTGTCAAAAAGGAGGACGAAGAGGAGATCCTCATCGTTGAAGAAGATTCCCATGATCAGGACACTAGCGTGAGAGCCTGGCTTCGCTCTATCGGCTTGGAGCACCACAGTCACATTTTTGAAGCAGCCGGTGAGAAGGGGTGGGGAGCTTGGGAGACCAGACAGTGCTCTTCGATAGGCACGGCGAAGACACGGCGCGCCTGATATTCAGTGCTGCACGTCACGAAGACTTCCTGTGTCACCCACCCTCAGGCCTGTGTGTGGGGGATGTTGCGCTTCTCACGGAAGAGGATCTTCGCCAGCTCGGGGTCCCGACCCTTGGAGCAAGGCGCCGCATCTTCTTGGCCTGTCAGGAGCCGCCATGCCGCCCTGAGTCCAGTAAATCGTGTGCATCTGGCGTGAATGGCGATGACTGCCAGAGGCAGAATGATGAACATGCTGGGAGCGACCATCCGGCCCCTCGGCCAGGAGGGGGCGGTGCCCCATTTAAGGGCAGCGGCGTTTTGCAAAACATCACCAATTTTTTCACATCCTCGCGGGCGCCCAAGTAAGGTGGAGGGGTGGCAGGCAATGCTACATGCCTTGCATTCTTAGTTTCCAGCTTGCAGCGGCCATTGGCTCATGGGCGTGAGCTCCTTTTTGCCATATTAACAATTATCCCTCTTTCTTCACGTGAAATCCAGGCAGGCAGACCGTGGCCTGCAGCTCGGCAAACCCAACAACGGCATCCTTGGTTGTTTTGGCGGAGGGTCCGCCAATCAAACTAGTACTTCCAAGAAGGCAATCGGCAAAGATGCTGCCCTGCCGCCACCGACTTTCAGCAAGCCCGCACGCCCTCGGTAGACAGCTGGCGATGCTCACATGTCTCCTCACGTGCAATTTGAATGGACAGGGAGTGTCTTCAGATAATCAGCAGTGTTTGCAAATGCATTATCGTTCCTTGTACATCCACCAGGAACACCCGTCCAATCACCCTCCCAGGAAACAAGCGGCCCGGGTGCTTCCCATACGGCCTTGGCAACTGGTCCCCGGCACAAGCTTTGTGGTCGACCGCTTCGACAGCCTGCCTCCAAGCCTGCCGCAGCACCGGCACTGGTTCCTCACCCACTTTCACGCCGATCACTACAAAGGGCTCAGCAAAAAGTAGGTTGTGAGGAGGCGGCTTGCTGGTGGTTGACATTAGGGTTTGGTTTGCAATGCATAACAACTGTATGCACCATGGCTGCATCTCTTTATTCATCTCCCCATCAGCAAAAGCACCTCTTGTCTTCTCACCCTCGTCCATTCTCCACCCCGCCGTTGCCCGGCAGGTTTGATAGGGGGTGGGTGCACTGCACACCCTCGACCGCCAGGCTGGTGGCCCAGCAGCTGGGGGTGCACGCCTCCCGCCTGGTGCCGCACCCACTGGATGAGCCTTTCGAGCTGGACGGCACGCGCATCACCTTTGTGGACGCCAACCACTGCCCCGGCGCCGCCATGATTGTGTTTGAGGCGACGGGGCCGGGGCACCGGCGGCCCGTGCTCCACACGGGCGACTGCCGCCTCGTGCGGAGCATGCAGGCCCATCCAGCCCTGTCAGCGCTGCGAGGGCGGGCAGACCTGATCCTGGACACGACCTATTGCGACCCAGCATACACCTTTCCTTCCCAAGAAGAGGTACGTGGCTGCTGCGATTTTTTGCTGCGGGTGGAGATAAGCCGCGCCGGATCACACCTGGAACTCGATAGCTGTTTCCAGCACAACGAGTGAATGACGCGATTTATTATCTGGCCTCATCGCAGGTGCTGTCCTTTGTGATTGATGCGGTCAAGGCCGAGGCTTTCAACCCCAAGACACTCTTTCTCTTCGGATCGTGCGTTACGTTGCGTGAGGGGGGCATACTGGTTGCAATAGAGGATGACAGGTGGCAGTGCATGCCTGCAAAGGGCACTGCAAGTGGCCTTGTGGGGTCAAAAACACAATGCCATGCCTACAGCTTTCTACATCACTAAAAACACACGTGTGTCATACTAGATGATTATCCTGTTCCCCTTTACCACCTTTAGGTACACCATTGGAAAGGAGCGAGTCTTCCTGGAAGCTGCCAAGACCCTCGATCAAAAGATTTACGTGGCCAAGACTAAACTCAAGGTGAGGAGGTACTCATAATGCGGTGATACATCATTGTTCACAGTGTCAAGCCCCTGACAACTCTGCATCACGCACACGGTCTACCTCCATTTCCAGATTCTGGAGTGCCTGGATCTCCCGCCGGAGCAAAAGGCGCTGCTCACCACGGACGATCGGGAAGCCAGCCTGCACGTGGTGCCGCTGTGGATGATCAGCCAGCAGCATATGGTCAAGCTCCTCAAGCACTACCGGGGACGATTCTCCACGGGTGAGTCGAGCTGCGCATGACTGGGGTGTGTAAAATATAGACTGCTATTTCACAACGCTCCCCTCACCCCTCCTGCCAGTGGTCGGCTTCAGGCCCACTGGGTGGACCCACGACAAGTCGGCCGGCCAGACCAGGGCCAGGGGAAGGAAGCAGCAGCGGGGCACGGTCATCACCTACCAGGTCCCCTACAGCGAGCACTCGAGCTTCAGCGAGCTCCGCGAGTTTGTGCGCTGGTTCCAGCCGCTACGCATCGTCCCCTCTGTCAACTCTGACAGCCACGGGCCCAAGGAGCGGAGCCTCGTCGACCTCCTCACCAAGAATGACTGAGCATGCAAGGCATTGGCAGATCTTGTGAAGGTTTTATGTCTGGACGGAGCGACATTGTCGTGACAAGTTGCCATGCCCTCATATATGACACCCTAACCCTCCCCCTGGATATACCCCAGCCGCAAGGCAATCCACTTGTCATCTCGAAGGCGCGGTCGGGAGCAGATCTAGAAATATCCTGTACGACACCAGTATTCTCCCACAAGCGCTCGTCATCAGTTTGTCGCATTGCCGAATCACATCAACATCAGTTTTAGCCGCTTTGGAAATTGGCCGCGAGGGCCCTCTCGCGGGAGCGGGGCCGATGGCGCAGGACCAGCCCAATGGCGAAAAGTCCAAGCTGATCGAGCAGGCCACCGGCAAGGTCGGTGCATTGCGGTGTCGAGCAGTCGCGACGTGACTTGACATGGCGTATGGGTTATAGAAGATGACTGACGCCGCGGATCGTGTCTTGGCAGGCGGAGCTGAGCTACTCGTACTGGGCTGCCAAGTCGGGGGAGTACAAGTCGACCCCAGAGGCCAAGCTTTTGTCGGAGGAGGAGGCGAGGCGCCGGGCTCAGGAAATTAGTCGACATGTGGAACAGACCGGCGCTTCTGCCTGGAACACGGTGAGTTATGGGCTTGGTACGAGTTTTGACGCTTCTCTGGCTGGCAATGAGGCATTGTCCTGGATGACTAAAATGCAGGCTTCCGCATGATGTACCTATTCTCCATACAACCTCCCCTTGTTAGGCCGGCACGTTTGAGGAGCGCGGCGTGAGCATGGACTGGGTCAAGGTGACGTTGGAGGAGATTGTGAAGGGCTCGGAGATCCAGGCGGGGAGCGTCCGGCTAGAGGTCGCGTGCGTGCACTCCTGCTCCGGGGAGGCGCATCAGTGGCTGGTTCGCGGGAGGAAGCGGGCGGGGTTTGAGCTGGAGGCCGAGCTGCACCTGCGGCAGCCGGGGACGGAGGCGGCGGTGGGCACGCTCCGCGTGACCCAGGCGTCCAGCGACGACCTCGACGAGCTGGTGGTCAGCTGGAAGCAGAGCAAGGAGGCGGACGTCAGCGTCAAGCGCGCGAGCATCGAGCCAGCGGCCCAAAAGGCTGTCATCTCCCACCTGGAGGCGCTCCTGGAACGCATCAAGGCTCGCTAGCGATGGAGTGCCCCCGTCCGGATCGCTGGTACTGTGATGGTGTCTCCACTGCTGGGTAGTCGTTGCCATCTTCTCACGCTGTAATATGTAGACTATGCAGTCATCAAAGGCCAGAAACCAAGTTGGTCGCCGTGGAGGCACCAGAACCTGCTCCTTATTTCTTCGTTTCCTAGCAATACGCTTCATGGAGCACCGTGCAATTTCAATTTGTATATTGTAGCATCAAAGTTGTCATCACAGACCAGCGATATCTATCCCTTCACCAATCAGCATCAACCAGCACTGGGACACATCTGAGGTGGGGTCCGTGCGGGCGGCAAGCAAATGCCGGAACACTCTACTTAGGAATTGCCCATCAGCAACACAACTTTTCATCAATATTATTGTAATGATTCTCAAAATTCTAATCCCTTCTAAAGCCGGGGTATGACATCGTATGACAAGTCACGAATCTTTGTGCGGCCCGTGGGATATGTCGGAATGAAGTAACAACGCTCCGACATGAGATGGCATGCGTCGGGCCGAGGCCGCTCCACTCAAGCACACGCCGTGTAAAACAAGAATTCAGGTTGCATGTTGGTTCATCGGCGTCGTTTTTCCATATCCCATAGCAAGATCGAGCGGTAGAGGGCCGCGACTGGAGCACCCGCTGGCCTCGGCATCGACTCGCCTGCTTGGCTACAGGAACTGCGAACCATGCCCCTGTACCTCGGCCTTGATCTGGGCACCTCTGGTACCAAGGCGCTTCTGCTCGACACGGATCGGCAATTGGTGGTCGGGCGCGGCAGTGCTAGCTATCCGACGGAGAGTCGTCTGCCAGGACAGGCCGAGCAGGAGCCAGCGGACTGGATCAAGGCGCGTGTGGAGAGTGTGTGAGGCCAGTACTGCAAGGGTTGGCTACGGCGAGGCACTGAGTTTGACAGTTTTTGACAAGAAAGAGCATTGCGATCTCTCCCAGGCGGTAGAAGAGGCGGCCAAGTTGGCGCTCCGGGGCTGTGACAGGTCCAGGGTGCGGGGCATAGGCGTCAGTGGGCAGCAGCACGGGCTGGTGGCGCTCGGAAAGCGCGGCGCGGTGCTGCGCCCCGCCAAGCTCTGGTGCGATGTCACCTGCCACGCCGAGGCTGCTGAGCTCAGCACAGCCTTTGGCACAAAATTGGTTCCCTCATTCACGGGTGCGGGGATTGTTGGGGAGCGGATGGTTGGAAATTGTGAGGACAATGGTGTTCCTTACTTTTTTAAGTAGATCAACGCGATTGGAGGGCAGAGTCTTGGGTGGTTTGGGCTTGATTATGTTTGAGTCACGCAAATGCACGGTGTTCGGGCACTTGACTATCCATCGCATCATCACCCTCTGCCCCCTTGATCAGCGGCCAAGCTCTTGTGGATGAAGAGACATGAGCCGCAGCACTTTGCGGCGCTCCAGCTCGTCCTCCTCCCGCACAATTACATCAACTACTGGTTGACTGGCGTGGCGGTGATGGAGGTGTGCGCAGTCGGGAGATTTTCAAGTCTGCACATTGTCAGTCGGGTCATGGAGCCCTCACAGTCTGATTTTCTACGATCGCACTCCTCACTGAGCAGGCCAGCGACGCGAGCGGCACTGGGTTGATGGCTCGGGACGGCAAGGGCTGGGACTGGGAGCGCGTGGACGCCGTTGACCCAAAGCTGCGCCAGTGCCTGCCCCCGATCCGGGGGCCCGACGAGGTAGGTCGATGGGTGTGCGGGGTAGAGGTCGGCACATTGCAATGCTGATATTGCAATGCGACATTACGGTGCACAGTCATCAATGGTCCCGGTCGGCGGAAGTGGGTTGGCCGCTCCTCTCGGGCACCCGTCTGCACTCACACCCAACCCTGATCGGCGCTATCCCACCTTTGCAACAACAGGCCGTCGGCCCACTGCTTTCCGGAATCGCGGCCACGCTGGGCGTCCCAGACGACGTGGTCGTGGCGCCCGGCGGCGGCGACAATGCCATGGCCGCCCTGGGCATTGGCGCCGTTGACCCCGGCACCGTCGTCATGTCCCTGGGGACGTCGGGTGAGGAGGCGTGTGTGGAGCGCGGCAGGCATTGAGATACGCTACACTCTGCCTCAGTCCCAGCAACCCTGCACCGCAGGCACCCTGTTTGGACCGAGTAATGAGCTGGTGGAGGACCCGTCGGGCGTCATCTGCCCCTTTGCCGACGCGACTGGGCAGTGGCTACCGCTCCTGTGCACCATCAATTGCGCCGGGGCCTTGCAACAGGTCGGCGCATGATTGGGAATGAGGCGTACTGTGTGGCTAGTATGAATAGAGGCCCTGACAACGACAGCAGACTTTATGTATCATTGATCAAACAATCACATCCTGGTACCCAGGTGCGATCTTCCTACGGTCTGGACCTCGACCAGGCGCTCAAGGCGGCGAGCGCGGAGCCGGCCGGGACGGAGGGCGTCTCCTTCCTCCCCTTTTTTGGCGGCGAGCGCACGCCAAACTGGCCGCATGCGACGGGGACCATCTTGGGCCTGCGCAACGGCCAGATGCGCCCCGGGCTCGTCCTCCGTGCCGCGATGGAGGGCATCACCTTTCTGCTGGCCGACGGCCTGGAGGAGCTCCGCGGCCGGGGCCTGGCGCCGCGGGAGCTGCGCCTGGTGGGCGGCGCCGCCCGCAGCGCGCTCTGGCGGCAAATCATCGCCGACGTGGTGCAGCTGCCGGTCCTGCTGCCCATCGAGGCCGAGGCCGCGGCCCTCGGCGCGGTGCTGCAGGTGCGAGGTGGTTGCAGCGGGTGTGCACTGTGGTGATACGTTATGGGCCAAGATCTACCGAGGGTCACCTTGACTCGCACATTGCATGCGACCGCAGCGCCGTCATCCGCTGAACCAAACATGCTCTTCGTCCCACGCATTCCCTGATCCCCCAGGCTGCGGCCGTGCACGAGGGCTCGTCCGTGCGTGGCTACGTCCGGCGCCACGCCTTTGAGTTCGAGGGCGACGTCGTCCGACCCAACCCCTCGCTCGCCAAGGTCTACGACGAGGCGCGGGCGCGGAATCGGCGGTACGGCCGCCTGCTGTTCGAGGCGTCTTGACACCAGTTACACGAGGCGTCGACATGTACACGCAAGCATGGGCAGTCACATAGTGTGTGTAGAGGGGGTGCGTGGCCAGGGGCCTTGTGGCCCCTGGCGAGGGTGAGAGCAATCGCTGAAACGGCAACGTATCGAAGAATCAAGAATAGCCACAAAGGGAATAGGGAAGGAGATGAGAGAGGAATCGCTCGAGGTCAGCGTCGTCGCAAACCACAGCCGATCTGCGTCCTGCGTTGCTCGGTACAAAATTCCGCTAGGCCTCTGCGGGCACGGAGCGGCCATTGGATATGGTCAGGCTTGCCGAGGGGGACCCCAGCTGCAGTTCCTGGAGGGCCGCGCGCATGGCCTCGCGGCTCATGCCCCCCGAGGGCGCCGGCGACCCACTCAGCAGGCTGGCGCTGCAAAGAGAAGATAAGGGGGGGAGGAGAGTGCAGTGAATATTTGATCGCAATTCTTTGTCGAACTCTTCGTGTCCATGTCACCCGACCAGCAACCCCCTCTGCGCCCTCCGCCTCCCCAAAACCCTAACCCTCTTTTACCTGTTGCGCTTGCCGCGGGCCAGGCGGCGGAGCTGGACGGTGATGCGCACGCGCTCGACGGCCTGCGTGAGCGTGCCGATGAGCTCGGACAGCTCGGCGTGGCTGAGGTCGTCCAGGTAATAGCCCTGGACGTGGTTGTTCAGCGCCTCCAGGCGCTCCATCTCGCGCCGTAGGTTGGCGTTCTCCGCGCGCAGCTCGCCGTTTTCGCCGGTGACCTCGGCCAGCTGGCCCTGGATGCGGTCCTCCAGCCCGGCCAGCGAGCTGAGCACCGCGCGCTGGCTGCTGATCTGCTCCTCCTTCTGGCGCAGCGCGTCAATGGCGGCCGAGACCTTGCTCTCCATGGCCAGCACCTTCTCGGCCAGCACGTGGTCGTAGCCGCGCCGCAGCCCGCGCGCGGCCGAGGCCACGCCCGCCGACGCCTCCTCGTCCTCCTCCTCGTCGTCGAGGCCGTAGCCGACCGCGTCGGGCGCGACGCCGCGCGCGGCCGCCAGCTGCAGGCGCATGCGCTCCAGCGCGCGCGCCAGGCGGTCCGAGTGCTCGTCCGAGGAGTGCAGCTGCGCCTGGAGGAACTCGCGCTCCGCCAGCATGATCTGCATGGTCACGTCCTCGTCGTCCCCGGCCGCCGCGCCGCGCCCGTCGGCCGCCAGCCCGCGCACGCTGCGCAGCAGCGACTCGCGCCGCGCCAGCTCCTCGGCCAGCGCGCCCACCTGCGCGCGCAGCAGCGCGGCCTCGCTGCTCTTGGCCTGCGCGGCCGCGAGCCGCTGGCCGCGCCGCACCAGTTCTTGAGACGGGATGAGCACGCCCGCGGCGGGCGCCGACGCGTCGCGCAGCGCGAGTGCCACATTGATCGCCGGGCTAGGCAAGGTGTTGGTTAGGTCGGACGCGTCACCTTCTTCTTCGTCCGCCTCGATGCCGCCGGCCGCAGCGATCAGCCTGGCCTCCAGGTGCGTCCCGGCCGCCACGCCGTCGAGGACGCACTTGGCCAGCGAGGCGATGCGCTGGCGCATGGCCTCCAGGTCAGCCTCGCGTGCCTCGAGCGCGGCGTGCTCCTCGTGCAGCCGCTCCTGCAGCGCCAGCACCTGGGGGCTCATGGGGTCGTGCAGGGGCAGGCCGCCCCGCTCGCGCATGACCACATCCAGCTGCGCCCGCAGCGTGCCGATCTCCTGCTGGTAGCGCTGGATGAGCGAGCTCTGGTCCATGACCTCGTTGCGCTTGGCCGTGACGGCGATCTTCTTGGCGCGCGAGGCGAACTTGAGCGTGTTGTGCGTCTCCTCGGCCTGCGTGCTGGCGGGCGTGATGGTGCAGACGACCGCGATCTTGGCGCCCGTGCCCGTCAGGCTGGACTGCAGCAGGCGCGTGAGCTTGGAGTCGCGGTAGGGCACGTGCGCGGCCTTGCCCTCGGCCAGCTTGTGGATCACGGTGCCCAGGGTCAGCAGCGACTTGTTGATGAAGGAGCCCTCCATGCGCTGCGTCTTGTGCAGCTCCGCGCGCGCCGACTCGGAGCCCGCCAGGTCGATCAGGTTGAGCTGCGAAAAGGTGCGCCGGCCCGCGGAAAGGAAGGGTCTGCGTTGGCCCCGGGCCGGTCGCGCGCCTCGACCATCAGCCTTAAAATGGTGTGCGAGCGCGAGGAGCCCTCGTTAAATGCCGTGGCCGCCGTCTTGCGGTTCTCGTTGCCGCGGTGGATGACCTGCAGCGCGTGCTCGGTGGAGACGATGGCCTCCTCGCAGATGCCGTCCACCAGGATGCCGCGCTTGGGGTCCTCGCGCAGCTTCAGGTTGGTCCGGGCCGGGTCCAGCAGGTCGTTCAGCACCTCGTTATAGATCTCCATCATGCTCAGGCGCAGCGTGTACTCCGTGCGCCCGCCCTGCCGGGCGATGCTGGCAAAGATCTGCTGCATCGCCTGCGGCACGATGCCGGGGACCTCGCGGCTGCCCATCATCGTGTGCGTCTTGCCGCTGCTCGTCACGCCGTAGGCAAAGATCGTGCCGTTGATGCCGTCCAGCGCGGCCGCCACCACGGGGCTCGCCACCTCCGCAAACACCTCGCCGTTGCTCGCGCCGCCGTCAAACACGTGGTCGTAGGCAAACTTGGTGACCATGCCGCCCGCGTCCGCGTCCACGATGCCGACCTCCTGCCCGTGGCACTCCCACACCTCGCGGTCGCCGCGCTCGTACTCCCGCTCGCTGTGTAATGGGAGATGGGGAGGGTTTTGTTATTATCATTCAAAGGGGTGATGCAGAAGAAGTGAGCGACACACTGTGTGTGTCATTTGCTGATCAGCACTGGAGATCGCGATGATCGAGAGAGCAAGTTATATGTACACAGTATTTCACGCTCTCATATATATGTCACGCCATGTCAACACTGTTCTTTGGCTGCAAGCCTTTTCCCCTTCATACAATGAGCGGGCAAACTCACATGCACCGTTTTGCTACGCTCGCCGACCACCCAGTGCCGCCGGCCGGACCACCCCCCCTACTTCCCACTCCCGCTTACCTCATGGGCCGGAAGCGCACCGCCACGGACACATGATCCTTCCGGGCGGAATCCATGCCCTCATACTTCACCTCGCGGACCATGCTGGGCCCCGCGTTCGAACCTCACGCAAGGGGATCTGGGGGGCGGCAGCAGTGACGGAATCCACTGGACGCCTAAATTTGCCTTGTCAAACAATGCTTTCGCCCCAGAATAATACTAGGGCAAAAATGAATGTTAGGAAAGACGTCTGGGCCCGAGAAGCAGGCGCTGGGGTCTTGTCGACGCTCCGACCACCTACGCGAGCCCCGCACAAATTCGCGTGGCCCAGTCGCGAGCGCAAGTGTTCTGCCTAGCTCCAATATAAAACGTACTTTGCCAATTTGGGTGCCCAGATCTAGAGGCCATGCTCCGCGCTGGGGCCAGATCTGACGGAGCGGTGGATATTCGGAGCCACGGGATTGCCTCCCAGGCGCCGGGCCCGATTTTTAACCCAGCTCATTGCAAATCACCCCGATCCAGATGCAGGGGCGCAGGGCTGGGAGACAAACACGCTGCTTGGAGCTGGACCGGCCATGTGCGATCAGAAGCGACTGCCAATTTCATTGTCAAGCACACTTGGTGTCTATCGAACACTCGTTGTGGCAGAAGGCTCTGTGTGCGGCCCCCGGCATGCGCGGACCTATGGCCGTTCGGGCCTCGCGCTGCCCGACTCCCTGCTCCTTCTGACAGCATCGCGACCCGGTGTTTTAGCTGTAGCGGTGTATTACATAGGAGTTGAACGTCTCACAAAGCTGCATGGAGGCCGCTCAGCAGCAGCTGCTGCGGCAGATTGTAAAGCGGGTGCACCCCGACCTCTTCCATGCCCACCCATTTGAAATGAAGGTCAACTCGGAGTCCCTCCAGGTATGCTGGATGCTGTGTTGTGCGGCATGTGTTGAGGGAGAGGTTCTGTCTGAGAGGTTGTTTTTTCTGAGCATGGCGACGTTACAGACGTAATATATTGGTGCCAGTGTGGGTGTGTGACGAGCTATGGCCGCATGTGCAACAATGGCAAGATCACAAGGCTGAGACTGCACCAATTGTACATTTTTATTGAAGCAAACAAACAGTGATGCGCTAGCACACCCAGACATCAAAAATTCTCAATCCCTCCTCGTTCACAGGCGCTAAACGCGTACGCGGACCAGCTTGCGGCGCAGCAGAGCCCCCGGCCGGCGGAGCTCCAATTTTACGTGCGGGCGCCGACGGCAAACAGCACGCTCGAGCCCGCGCTGACGCTGGTGACGGCCATGCTGGGCAGCGACGGCGACCTGTGGCCCCTCTTCTCCGCGTTTGGCCTGGGCGAGGAGGCCGAGGCGCGGGGCCTGCGCGGCTGGGGCCCGCGCGGCCCGCGCCAGTCGCTGGGCGCCTGGCTGCGGAGCTGCCTGACCGGCCGCCGCGCGGCGGGCCGAGGAGCACGCCGCGCTCGCCTCGGCCATCGCGGAGCTGCGGGCGCGGCTGGAGCGGGCCTTTGAGCTGGCACACGTCCAGCTGTCCAACGAGTACCCGCTGCAGGCGCTGGAGCAGCGCATGAGCGTGGCCGCGCTGCGCGCGCTGGCCTCGATTTTAGAGGCGGACCCGGACCCGGCGCGCTTCCGCGGCGTCGCCTTTTGCGTCGCGGCCACGCACGCGCCCGGGCGGCGGGAGCGGGATCACGCGGCCCTGCCCCTGCCCGCCTGCCGGCTGAGCGAGGAGGGCACCGTGCTCCTGAGCGTGCCGCTGCGCGGCGACGAGGTCGAGCCCGCGACGCTTGCGACGCTGCGCGCCGCGCTGGCCGCGGTCGACGCGGCGCGCGCGGCTGCTGGCGCGCGTGGCCGGCTTCTGGCGGCGCCGCGCCTGGGACCTGGAGCCGGCGCTGGCGGCCCTGCTCGGGGTCAAGTCGGTGTCCTGCTACGGGTCCAGCATGCGCTCCCACCAGGCCTTTGTGCTCTGGGGGCGGCGCGGTCCTGCGCGCGCGGCCGCAGATCGAGCGGCGCCTGGGCAAGCCCGGGCCCCGCGACGCGCCCCGGCGCGGGTTTGGCCTGCTTGTGGCGGGCGCCGCCGACGAGGCGGCCCACGACCGCGCGGGCCCGGTGCCCCTGCCGGCCTCGCCGCCCCTGCTCGAGCCCGTGCCCGGCAGCGCCTACGTCCAGGTCCGCGCCGACTGCCCCTGGCCCGTGCTCGTCGAGTTCCTGGCCTCGCACGGCGCCACCGACGCGGACCGCACCGCGCGGCTGGCCGAGGCGGCCCGCGAGCGCGAGGCCGAGGCGCTCGAGGCCGCGCGCAGCGCGCTGGGCGTGCGCTCGCTCCTCCGCCTGTGCGCGACCGAGGAGGAGGCCGCCGCCGCGGCGCGGCGCCTCAAGCGCGAGGCGCCCGCGCTGCGGCGCGCGCTGCCGCAGCTGGAAAGCCTGACCCTGGCGCTGGACGACGGCTACCGGATCTGGGACACGGGCCTCGTCTCCATCCCACACGACTTTGCCGGCGGCGCCGAGCTCGTCCCGGAGCTGCTCGCGCTGCTGGGGCCCAGCACCGACGCCGCCAGCGGCGCGCCGCCCCCGGCCGCCTGCGCCGCCGGCCAGGCCCTCGCTGCCGGGCCCACGCCGCGCAACTCCCTCGCGGCCGCCGCGCTGAGGCCGGGCCGCGCGGCCCGGGCGCCGCGCCGGGACTGGTCCGAGGCGCGGCGCGCTGTCACCGTGGGACGCGTTCCACACGTCGGCGCCGCCTTTGCGCGCAGCGCCTTGGCGCGCGCGCTGTAAAAGACAACCCTCACGCGGATCTCCTCGCCGCCTTTCATTTGTGACCCTGTGCGCTCGACTCCCTTCCCTCTGCCTGAAAATATACTCCTTTCCTGTGCACACTTTCTAATCCTTTCTCAGCACAGCTGGTTACATGGACGCACAGGGCAGGGGTGTGCAAACCTAAAGGCACCGAATTCCGGCAACCGCACGGCTCTCTCGTCGTCGATCGGGCGGCGGCCGCTACGCGCCGCCCGATCGCCCTCGTCAGTCAGCGCGCCCAAAATGCGCGCGGTCGGGGTAGGCGTCCAAACATCATGCACCAATCATATGGGGGTGGAAGTATGCTCCAGGCACTCGGAGGTCCGTCAGGGGTGCGCCGGGCAGACCCAGGCATGGCGGGCAATCGCGCACGCGCCGGGGACAAAAGAAGTCAGTCTCAACAAATAGCAAACATAGTTCTCATGGTGCTCCGGAAAAGGCGCGGAGCAAGGCACGCAGGTCATCGGCTGGGTCTGCAAGGATTCAAAAGAACGTCGTCTGTTCAAGTGGCCGCCACGGCTCGCCGGGCGGGAGCTTGGATCCTGTGTTGAGGAGCTCGACCGGCGCGGCGAGCCGCGGCACAGCAAACTCTGTCGGCGGTGCAATAAATGTCCAGCACGAGAGGGGGAGCAAGGGTCTGGGGCGATCAGACCCCGACGTCGCTACGGAAAACTCGAGCAAAGCCTACCCAAGCGGGACGCTCTGCTTGAAAAGCAAGCGCGCCAGGAGGCGCCAGAAGAAGACACATCCCGGCGCCTATCGTACATTTTCCCCCAGCCGTGTCGCGTCTGGGGACAAGGGCGCACGTATTGTGGGCCAGCGCTCGCTGTCTACAGCAGCAGACAGGGGCGCACACACGGCGCCTCGAGTCGGCCCGGCTAGTACTCGAGGCGCCGGCGCGAGGAGCCGCGCGCGCCCATCGCGGCGCCCCCCGCCACGCCGAGCGCGCCCGGGAGCCGGCTCGCGCCGGGCTCGGCGCGCTGCGCGCCCCGCTCAAAGGCCAGCATGTCGCCCACGCGCGGCTTGCTGGGCGAGAGCAGCATCTCCAGCCCGGGCCCGCCGGCCACCGCCAGCTTGGCGCCCGCGCCCAGGCTCGCGGGCCGCGCCGCCGGGTCGGGCAGCCGGCTCGACGGCGACAGCAGCACCGCGCACAGCGCGCGCGACGGCTGCGCGTCAGCGGCCTTGGCATCAAAGGCCGCGCCGCCGGAGCCCTGCGCCACCTCGACGGGCGCCAGCGCCTTGGCAAAGAGCGCGCGGCGGCTGGCGGGGGCGCCGCCGGAGCCGGAGCCCGGGGCGCCGCACGCGGCTGGGGCCGGAGCACCCGCCGCGCGCGTCGGCGTCCACGGACTCTGCGGGCGTCGACACGCCGCTGCCCTTGTCGATGCTGCGCCGCTGCGGCGAGTCGTAGACGCCCAGATCGCGCGCGGCGGCCTGCGCCTCGAGCACGCGGGCGGGGGTGTAGGCGCCCCGGCCGAGGCGGCACAGGGCCGCCTCAAACACGCTGATGTGATGGTGGCGCCCTGGCCTCCTGCCCTGGCTGGTGGCTGTGTGGTGATGTGTCTGTCCCTCGTCACCCCTTGCTTCTCCGCCTTCTTCCTCGTTCATCGTCGCGGCATTGTCGCTCATAGCTGCCGTCCGCTCGAGCCCCTTCATCGCGGCCCCAGCATGCGCCGGGGACAAGAGGCTGGGCGTCGACGCGGTGGACCACGGCTCGCCGTCGCACGAGCCCAGCGGCGAGCACGACCCCGAGGCGTAGGGCCCAAAGGCCCCCAGGCCCTGCAAGTCCCTGTCCAGCGACCGCCGGCGCATGAGCGAAGGCTCCTCGCCGCCAAAGGCGCCCGCCCCCACCCGCGCGCCGGCCGAGGGGACGCGTCGCCCCGCCCTCCGGCCACCCTCGCGCGGCGCTCCAGCGCCTTGCCAAACGGCGCCGCCGCGGGCGCGGCGCCCACCAGGCGGCACAGAAAGGCGTTGGCCACCAGCGTCAGCACCGCGCGGTTGCCCAGCACCAGCGGGTGCGCCTCCACGTAGGCCAGGTCGTCGGTGCCCATGCGCGGCAGCCGCACCACCGCGCAGAAGTTGTCCAGAAAGACCCCGCGCCCCGCGCGCTGCGGCGCGTCCGCCTCGGTCCAGGCGCACAGCGCGCGAAACACCTCGGCCTCGCTCGCCACGCGGACGGCGTCGTCGGAGAGCAGCTCGCGCATGTGCTGCGGCGCGAGCGTCACCAGGCCGGCGTAGTCGTGGCTCGTCACCAGCGTAAAGTGCGAGGCGGCCAGGCGGTAGGCGCGGCGGTGCAGGGGCCGGCAGCCCGCCGCGCGGCCCAGGCTGAGCAGGCTCAGCGCGTTGTGCGGCGACAGGGCGTCCAGAAGGGCCGCCACGCAGAGGTCCCGCGCCTGCTTTGCCTGTTTGTTGAGTGAGGATAGAGAGAGAGGTGAGTGGTCTGAACCCATAGCGATACAAGGGCAAGTCAACGCACAGTCAAGTTCAAAAGATACAAAAGTCACCGCTTTGATCCCCCCCCACTCCCTCTCTATGCTCACCTCGGACATGGAGGCCAGCTGGACGCAGCGCATGAAGGAGCAGCCGCGACTGCTGCTCCCAAACACAGCCTGCTGGAGCAGCACCAGGATCTCGATGCCCGCATCGCAGGGAGCGCACGCAAACTCAAAGTCGGGCGTCTGGATGTCCTTGAGGACGAGCTCCGCGACCTGGGCCAGGTCGCTGCTGATGTCCGGGTAGTGCTCGGCGCCGAGGCATTCTTGAACGGCCGCGAGTCCTGCGATGGGGACCCGGAACCTCGCCCCGATCAGACAACTTGCCCAAAACGAACAACCAGGACGGTATCGAATGCATGTCGCGTCCCGTCGTACGGTTTGCTGGACAGCTGTCGAGGCTCGCTAACAAAGGACGGCGGCCTCAGGGCAGGCCGCGACCCCCCACCAGCCCCGACCCACCTGATCCGATGCTGTTCTCGATGTTTTTCAGCGTTTTTATACCTCCAAATCGAATAAGTGCGGCGCTAAGCTCTCTACACTGGTACAGGGCCCGTAAAAAGTCGAGTCCCTTTGTCGTCATCTGTCAGTCGTCGTGTCCGTTGGTCAGGTCAAGTCAGGCCCAGTCAGGAGTGAGGTCGCCGTTCCCTCACATCTAAGTCATATACGGAAAATTCCGACGGCAAAGGGACTGAAGAAACGGTTCCGACACGAGAGCCTATGCTGGGCGACCCAACGGACCCCCGTTGGGTTTGCCTCCGCGTTCAAACGGGGATGGGGTTCCCGCCGAAAGGGCCGTGCCTCAATCTCGATCGCTATCCCGGACCACGGTCGCAAGATGGGGATTGCAGACAATAGTGGCACGCCTAGGCCATGGTTTGAAGCAGGCTGGGTAGGGAATATACTATTTTGTTCAACATAGTGAATTGGTTGTTTGAAGGGCTGACGCCTCTGAGCTAGACTTCCGGAGACGACTCGCTGAGGGAGGTCTAGCACCATGACGACGGCCCACAGGCCCACATGGGCGCCCGCAAAGGTGCGAGAGGTTGCGAAAAATAGGCATGGATGTACATGCGCGATGTCCGTTTTTCGGAGGGCGCTCATTGGGCGCATGCGCGATCTCCTGCGCAGGGTGGCGAGGAGCAAGGAGGCATGCGCATCTTTGCGCCGAGCAAGCAGCAATCCGTGAAGGACATGCCTGCCCAAACGCGGCTCAAGTTCCGGTGAGGCGTGGTTGTAGATAGAAAGGCGCCTGAAACACCCTATGGACTGGCAAGTGTTGTGCATGACGGAGCGACCCATTGCACCGGGCTTGCAGGCAAGATGGTCAGAACAAGGCCGAAGAGCTGAGGAAGAAGGATCTGCGGGCTGAGCTAGAAGAGAAGGAGCGCAAGCACTTGCTCAAGACGAAGGGCCACAACTTTGAAGGTGGGCATGAGATGCAGTTTGGGACTGGAAGTAGAGTGGAGCTGTCTTGGATGCAGGGAGCTCGCCCGCTCGGGACGCGGCGTCCGCACAATTCCCTCCAACCACGGTGCGCTTCTTTCATCCCCCCCCCCCGCAGCTGAGCGAGAGGAGGACCTGCGATTGCTAGAAAGCGCAGCGCAAAGCCACACAGCCGAGCCGCCAAGATTGGTCCCGCGAGCCGCTGACGCGGACGACGCGGACGATGCGGATGACGACCCAGAGTCTTCCAGCGAGTCAGAGGATGATGATGACGTACGTAGGATGGGAAGGTGTCGAAGATAGCGTTGGCCAATGGTTTGGGGGGTCCAGCTGGCCACTGGGGTGGGCCTACTCGTCCAGACCAGGGGTCTTTGGGATTTGTTCACTTGTCATTCCAATCGCCTGTCTCTGCTCTGCTCAATGTGGCTGCAGGAGGAGGATGAGGAGGCCGAGCTGCTCGCGGAGCTGGCCAGGATCAAAGCAGAGCGGGCAGAGGAAGCTGCTCGGAAAGCTGCCGAAGAAGCGGCCAAGGTCTCCGCCGTGGAGGAGGCGGCCTTGCTCGGTGGCAACCCCCTTCTCAAGGAGAAGCTCCAGGTGGGGCTGGGGATGGGTTGGTGGAAAATCGGGGACCTGGAGAAGCATATGTTATTTTGTGCTGCGCTCCTTGTCACCCTTGCTCCTTGTCATTCGCTGCAGGGCCAGAGCGCAGACGGCTCCTTTGCAATCAAGCGGTCCTGGGACGACGACGTGGTCTTCCGGAACCAAACGCGGGGCGAGCCCAAGGCGCAAAAGCGCTTCATTAACGACACCATTCGCAGCGATTTCCACCGCCGCTTCCTCGAGAAGTATGTTCGTTGACTCTGCCATGCGGTGCCGTGAATGCTGTGTGCGCTGTTCACCTTCCGGTAACCAAAAATGGTGCTAAAAAATGTCTACACAAGGCTGCTGCTGCATTGCGTGCGTATGGCCGTCGCAAAGACGAAACAAGAGAGGGGCTGCCTGATGAGCCTGGAAACCTGCACCTTACAAAAAAGCTACCAAATTTTCTAAAGCTGGCGGGGCTTGACGTGGCGTCCCAGGCGCGAGCTGGCAAAGCCCGCCGCGGCGATGGACAGGCGACGGGCGCGCTTTTGGACAGACTGCGTGTAGGGCGCGGCGTGGGACATGATGGCCTCCACCTCGGTGGGCCGCAGGTTGGCGCGGATGGCCAGCGCCCCGGCCAGCACCGCGGTGAGGCGGGTGGGCCAGCTCACGAGGCTCCACAGCCCGGCCACGGACAGCACGAGGGCCAGGCCCTTTTGCCGCCGCGTCAGGCCCAGCGCGGACCAGCGAGCCTGTTGTGGGAAGAAAATGGGAGTAGGGCTGATAAGGATTGTGGCCACGGGGTTGGGGTGCTTGGACTTATACAAGAGGGCTCGCACGCGCATGCCCATTGCTCGGCAGCGCATGCTTGATTCTCAGCCCATCCACAGCCAACCCGCATGGTGCTAAACACCCCAAGTTTTTAATGCCCAGCTCTATCCCACCAGTACCTCACCTGAACGCTGCCGCCAATCAAGGCGCGGAGCTCGGAGATCTGGGCCTCAAAGGTCGCCAGCGCGACCGGCACGGTGAAGGCGCCCACAAACAGGATCGAGAGCGTCGTCCAGAGACCGACCACGCCGCCCAGCCTGGCCAGGCCCCAGAGCGCGAGCACGGACCGCAGCGACACGGCGGCGTCGGGCGAGGCGAGGTAAGCGTCGTACAGGCCGGCGGCGCCGCACACGGCGGCGGCTGCCAGCTCGGCGGCCGCGGACGCCGCGCCGGACCCGGCCGCGTCGCTGGTCCAGCCGCGGACGAGCAGGCCTCGGAACATGTTGAAAGCCACCACGCACAGCGCCGCGTGGGAGAGCGTGGGCACCAGGCGCCAGCCGTGCGAGCCGGAGAGCAGGTAGTGGCCCAGTGCCAGCACCGCCAGGCCCAGGACCGCCACCAGCCCGCTCAGCATGGGGTTGTCGTACAGCAGCAGGTCGCGCATGATGTCCGCGCCGCCCAGCTCGGCGCGCGCGGAGATCTCCCTCGTGGCCGGCTCGAGGGAGCTGGTGAAGCGCAGGGTGCGCGTCTCCATGGGCGTGGTCCCCAGCATGGACACATCCCCGTCCACGTCCTCCTCCTCCAGGTCGTCCCGGTACGCCGGGATGGCGAAACTGCGCGACGCCTCCGTGATACTGTTCCTGTATGCAATGCATGGAAATGATGGTGTAAGGAGACTTGCATGTGCTTGCTCGACGACCCTGGGCGTCGCGCTCGCCGCGCGCCTGTGCTTCATGATTTCCATCTTCACGAGCTCCGAGTCCACCCCCTCCGGCTCCGAGACAAAGCTGGTTCGCTCCATGCGATCAGCGTAGATGTGCTATAATAGTAAGACCTGGGCCCTATCGCGTCTGCGCGAATGGCAGGTGAGCGCTTTATTCGCGGCTGGGGCGCAGGTGTGTCGCATGCACGACCCTCGCAGCTTTTGAATTCATAATGCGCCAACAATTTCCGCGGGAAGTATAGATTGTGACACCGTCAGGACACCTATAGAGCAAGGTCTGAGACCAAAGGTCACATCTGTGTACTCACAACATCCTTTTGTCTTTTTGGAGTCCATGCTGAACGAATTGCACCGGACTTGCTGGGTGTTGATAGAGGATGCATGAGCCAAGCTGCAGCAAGCAGCGCACTGCACCAGGCCCACAATGGCTGGCCGCTCTTTGGGTTTAGGGCAGCTCAAGTCCAAAGATTTTCCGCATCTGCTCAAGCAATATGTTTTAATAGGGAAAGGCTTCGGCAGAGACCTATGGGTTGCCAGTCTCAGGCTCTTTGACTGCTCATCTGATTGAAAGGGTCCAGCAATTGTGAATGACTTTTTGCAGCTCAAAGGCAAGAAGCAAGGCACCCTAGACAGCGTAATACCAAGTATTTTTTCGATTAAACCCATCGACATAATTTTGGAGGGGTTTCCATCAGTGATCTGCAATCTTACGGAACACCTAGCCAATACCCCGATCGGGCCCCGTATCGGGCCGGAGCGCCCTGCGCTGACGCATGTGTCGGGCGACACAGCAGGCTACGTCTTTGCACCGAGCATGCGTCGACCATTCGCACTGCCTATGATTTCAGGGATATCCACTGTCCATACGAGCACCACTTATTCAATTTGTGCTTCTCATCGGGACGGGTTTCGCTCTTTGCGCTCCCCGCACGCCCAGCACCTTCGCCGCTGCTTGTCCCGCACCCTTTGCGTATCGCGCCCAAACATGTCGGACCCCATTGTTGTGAGCGTGGGCGAGGCCCTTTACGGTACGTACGGGGGCGATCACGGCCTGTGCCTCGCCGATCTGGTGTTTGGGTCCGGGCGTGTGCGGGCTGCTCACGTTGCCGTTCCTTCCGGCGCCGCAACGCAGACATGCTCGCCAATGAGCGCGATGTCCCCAAGGAGGAGGTCAAGTCCTGGTGAGAGGCAGAAGATGGGGGCTGGGTGGGGGAGAGAGGGGAGGGTATTGTGTGTGTGTGTGTGTGCGTGTGTGGACAGGCTTTGCTTGCAGGGGGGAGACCGGCTTCAGACTGAGGTTGGGGCCTAGGGTCTTTTAAGCCAGTCATCGTTGCGTTTTCATCCTTGTCCTGCAATACAAAGAGGGTCAAATAATCTGCTTGTTCCCACTCTCAAGTAGAAATGCAAGCTTGTTGATCACCGCACAATCAGTAGAGTCGTCTCACCGCACCGCAATCTTTCCTCGATCTTCTGCGATCAGGGAGCCCTACCCCGGCGGCGCGCCCGTGAACGTGGTGACGGGCGTCTCGCGCCTGGGCCTGCACGGCGTGATCCTGGCGGCGCTGGGTGAGGACAAGCTGGGCAGCGACTTCATCGAGCTGCTGAAATCGCGCGACGTGAACGTGGAGGGCGTGCAGACCATCCCCGGCCGCAAGACGCGGGACATCCTGGTGACGCGCACCTCCGACGGCGACCGCACCTTTGCGGGCTTTGGCTCTGAGTCCTCGAGCTACGCGGACTGCTTCATCGAGGCGGACAAGCTGCCGGAGCACCTGATCAAGGAGGCGGCCGTGGTGGTGTCGGGCACGCTGGGCCTGGTCTTCCCCGGCTCGGCCGCGGCCATGCGCCGCACGGTGCAGCTGGGCAAGGCGAGCGGCGCGACGGTGATCGTGGACGTCAACTGGCGCCCGGTGTTCTGGCTGGACACGCACTCGGAGGAGGAGAGCCGCGCGACCATCCTCGAGTACCTCAAGATCGCCGACATCGTCAAGGTGACGGACGAGGAGGCCGAGTTTTTGTGGGGCATCCCCGCCAAGCGCGCGCTGGAGCACCCGGAGGAGGTGCTCGCCAAGGCCACCGACGCCAAGGCCGTCCTCGTCTCCGCGGGCGAGTTCGGCTCGGCCTACGCCTTCCGCACGCCCGGCGGCAAGCAGGACGTCTCCGGCCACGTCGGCGTCTTCAAGATCAAGGTCGCCGACACCACCGGCGCCGGCGACGCCTTCCTGGCCGGCTTCATCTACTTCTGCCTCAAGGCCGGCGGCCTGCAGGCCCTGGTCGCCGACCCGGACAAGGCGCTCGAGGCCGTGCGCTTCGCCACCGCCTGCGGCGCCTTCACCTGCACCGGGCCCGGCGCCATCGGCAGCCAGCCCACGCCCGCCGACGCCGAGAAGCTGCTGGCCGAAAACCCCTAGAAGGAGATTGAGGGGATCAGGATGCGGGTTCTAGACACTCGCGCCTCGCCTGCGCTCCCAATCAATCACCCTTTCTACCAGGGCAAACCAGTACACAGCGTGCGTGCACCTACGCATATACACGCTCCCCTTCCCCGCCAACGCAAGGCGTCCATTTTACATCCAACAAGAAACCACCGCATCATCCTCCGCGCCTGCCTCTGTTCCAATTTTCGCGCCGCTCACATCTGAAATTGGCCGCAGGCGCGAAAATGTCGGGCCGCAGACGCCGCCGATTTTGCTTGGGCCGTCTGCCGCTTCCCCATACTCTTTTTCTGACGCGCTGCACCTCCCCTGATGAATCGAGTTGCCGCATCGCCGCGGTCTTTTTATCGTTGCAAAAGGAGAGCAGGCTCGGGCAGGAGATCTCAATTGCGAAGCATACACGCGCAGTACCGAGCGTTGGTCACAGAGATCGGAACAGGAAGCGGATGTCGTCCGCGGTCAGGCGCTGCGCCTGCTGCGCCCCGGCCGTGTCCCCGTACGCCGTGTTCGCGATTTCTTTCTTCTTCCTCTGGAGGTCCATAATCCTATCCTCGATCGTGTCTGATTGGCAGGGGAGTGAATAGGGGGATGAAGGGGAGTGTGTGTGAGTGTGCCTCAAAGGTCAAACCAGCCTCTTCTCATGCAACAGCAATGAATGTAGGCCCTCCTCAGTCCCTCCTCGGTCCCGCACCCTTGATGGTGAAGCGGGCCACGTGGACGGTCTTGGTTTGACCCAGGCGATGGGCGCGGTCAATGGCCTGCTCGTCCACGGCCGGGTTCCACCAGAGGTCCAGCAGCATCACGTGATTCGCCATCACCAGGTTGAGGCCCAGGGCCGCCGCCTTGAGGGAGACGAGCAGGATCTCCAGGCCGGGGTCGTTCCGGAAGCGCTCGATGGTCTTCGCGCGCGCCGGGATGCTCATTGTGCCGTCCAGGCGGCAGAACCGGAACCTGGGCATAGGGTTTTGAGATACTATGAGCTGTCATGGGCAGGATCTTTCTTCCTGGAGCAGGAGTCCCTCATGGCGGCGGCAAGAAGGGCCAGGAACGTTGTCGTCAACAATAAATTCCGCCCCTTTCCCACAACCCCTTCCCTGCCAACGCACCCCGCTCGGTTGAGGGGAGCCTCCATGAGGTCCAGCATGCCAGTCCACTGGCTGAAGATCAGCACCTTATCCCCGGATCGGCCGTCGTCGGTCATGTGTGCCTTGGCCTTGCAGGGCAGCGCAGGCCACGCCTCGGCCTTGACGCAAGACGCCTCAGCTTCGGCCTTGACGCAAGACGCCTCGGCCTCCGACCCACCTGGCTCCTTCCCCAATTTCGGGGCCACCCACTCCTCCAGCGACCCCCCCGCTGCCGACCCCGGCCGCAGCACTTTGTACAGGTATCGCATGGCCGCCTGAATCTTGGTGCTGAACACGGTCTCCGAGGCGGCGGCGCCCAGAAGCACGTGCGGCGCCGCCTCCTCCTCCTCGACCAGGCCCGCGCCCTCGCGCTTGACCGGGCACGCCGCCTCCTGCGTAACCGGGTCCTCGCCCTCGCCCTTCACGGGGCACGCCTGCTCCAGCGCGATCGCCTCGGCCAGCGCGCTGGCGCTGAGCATGTCGCGCGGCGCGAGCCGCGCGCGGCACTGCGGGCAGTGCAGCGTCGGTTGCCTGTCCTCGCCCTCGTCCTCGCCGGCCGCGTCCGCAAACCGGGCGCCCAGGCACTGGCGGCAAAAGGTGTGCCCGCAGGTGGACACCACCGCGCCCTCGGCCAGGTCGCTGCACAGCGCGCAGGCCACGGGGCCCGAGGTCAGCCGCTCCAGCAGCGCGCGGCGCCGCGGGGTCGAGCGCGCCGGCTGCTGCGACCTGAGTGTGTGTGTGTGTGTGTGGGTGGGGGGGGGGGGGGGGGGGGGGGTGATGTGAGAGGGAGACAAAGTGATTATCGGAAGATTTAAGCTGATACATGTTTTTATTTCCAAGGTTACTCTGTCATTGTTCAATGACTAGCGGTAGTGATGGTACACAATAGGTCAGCTTCAATCACACCACTCGTCCCTCCAAGACATCGCCTCAAAATAAAAAAAAAAACGGGCTAGCCACCCACCACCATTGCCCTCCTCACCTCCTCGGGACCGGCCTGGTGCGCCTGCAGGTCGGTGCGCGAGAGGACGACCGAGTTGCAGGCCTGGCGGAGCCGGAGCAGGACCACGAGGAGCTCCATGAGCCGGCGCGCAAAGGTGCCCTGGCTCTCCAGCCGCGCGGCCTGCCGCCGCGCCGCGGAGGAGAGGTCCGCGTACGTACGCTGCTCCTGCGGCGTGAAGCGCAGCCGGAAATGGTGCTGAACCTTGTCCGGCAGTTGGATGATGGGCCGGCCGTCGATGAGCGTGGCTTTGGTGCGGCGCAGCATGATGGGCCGCAGGATCGTCTGGACCAGTCTGGGGTTGAACGTGTGCGCGCCGCGCGACTCCTGGCGGCCCTGGCCCTTGACAAAGCGGTTGAACTGCATCTGCTTGTTGTACGGCTCGTACCGCTGGTGGGGCGGAGCGCAGAGGGAGGGAGAGGGAGGGTTTTTGAGTTGCATCTCTCTCATGATTTGTCCACGAGCGCATTCAGACACACTCTCAAAACCTGATGTAAACCCTGACCCAAAACAAATCCACCGACAAACCAAACAGATGCACACACCAGGAACCCAAAGTAGGCGAAGAGGTCGTCGATGCCGTTCTGGATGGGCGTCCCCGACAGCAGCCAGCGCCGCCGGGCGCGCAGCGCGCGCGCGGCGTGCGCCGCGAGCGTGCGGTGGTTGCGGATGACGTGGCCCTCGTCCAGAACGACGCGGTGCCAGGTGAGGCTGAAGAGCGGGGAGGCCACGTGCGTGCCCCTGCGCGGCGCGCGCCGCACCTCCGGCCGGCTCTCGATCGGGCAGCCGCTGGCCATGGCGCCATAGGTGGTCAGCACGATGGTCTGCGCCGCCAGCTGGGCCAGGCTGATGCGCTTGCCGGCGCCGTGGTACACGTGCACGTCGATGCCTGTCGCGTCGCGGTCCACCTTTTCCCGGATCTCGCTCGCCCACTGGGGCAGCACCGAGGCGGGGCACACGATGAGGGTGCCCCCCTGCCGGCCGCCGCTGCTCGCGGCGCCAGGGCTCTTGCCCGGCGACGCAAAGCCAGACGTCGAGAGGCGCGCCGCCGAGGGCGCTTTTGGTGCCGCCGCACGGGACGGTCTCGCCGCGACATCCGACCCGCTCGCGGCAGAGCCTGGGCGCTTTTCCAGGGAGTAGAGCGGCCGAGAGGCGCGCCGGCCCAGGATCAGGCTCCGCTTGCCTAAGGAGCCCGGCTCCGGCGTGCCGCTAATCGCCGGCCCGCTGCCCGCCGGCCCGGCAGAGCCGCTGCTGCGGGACGGACCTCCACGAGAGTCGTCGTCCTCGCTGCTACTGACTTCGATCAGCAGCACCTCCCGCTCGAGGTCCGAGCTCAGGCCCGAGGGCGGGCGCGAGGCGTCGGTGCCCGGGCCGGCAGAGTCGCTCGACACGAGGTCGGTCGACGCCGTCCCGGCCGAGAGGCGCGAGGCCTGCCGGGGCAGGCTGCCCTCGCTCCCCGTGCGCCGCCGGATCAGGAGCCGGCCGCGGGGCTCGCCGTCCTCGCCGCTGGACAGAAGGTCGATCTCCTCGACGGGCGTCGCGGGCGAGCCCTCCCGCGGCCGCTTGGGCGCCGCGACAGCGGCGACCGGGGCGCTCAACCGCGCTCCGCGGTCGGCGTCGTCGCGCCGGGCGCCGGCCGAGACGATGAGCGCCAGGGTCGTGACCGTCTTGCCCAGGCCCTGGTCGTCGGCCAGGATGCCGCCGATGGGGATGCGCCCGACCGCTCCCGGGCCAGCATCCAGGCCAGCGCCCGGCGCTGGTGCGGCAGCAGCGCCACGCGCAGCGCCCCGGCCGGGGGCGCGGCCTCGCGCCCGTCCGCCGCCATCTCCAGGCCCTCCAGCGCGACCTGCACCGCGTCCTGCGCCTCCCTTGACCCCGGCACGAGCGACGGCGCGCCCGCCGCCGCCGTTGGCGCGGGCGGGGCCACCACACGCGAGTTGGCGCCGGAGAGCATGGCCAGCGCAAAGGAGGCCGGCGTGGCGCGGGGCAGCGCCTCCGGAGCCGGCCCCGCCGCCGTGGCGCTGCATCTCCTGCTCCAGCGCCCGCAGGCCCGTGTCCGCCTCGCTCAGCGAGCGCCTCGCCGCCCGCAGCGCGCCCAGCGCGGCCCGCTCGGCGTCCGGGTCGGCCCGGCCGCCGCGGGCCTGCGCGTCCAGGACCCTCACGCGCGCCTCGGCCGACGTCACCGCGCGCGAGGCGATGGCGCGGCGCTGGACCCAGATCGCGCGGCGAGCCTGCAGCGGCGCGATGCGCGGGTCGGCGCCGCTCGCCGCGGTTCGTGAGTCAGCGCCGTTGCTCGCCGCATTTCGTGAGTCGGCGCCGTTGCTCGCCGGCGCGGCGGCGCCGCGCGCCTCGGCAAGCGTGCTCGGCGGCGTGCCCAGGTCCCTGCGGGCCCCGGTCGCTGGCCAATTGATCGGGCCATTCCGGCCCGTCTCTGCGAGCGTGGGCCCGCTCCGCACCGCAAAGTTCGTCCGGGCCAGGAGCAATGGGTTGAACGGCTGGCGGAGGGTCCCTGGCCTGGTCTGCTGCGCCGGCTGGGTCGTGTGGCGCGACCCCGAATCCGAATCGGACTGCTCGGAGGACGACGACGATGAGGAAGAAGAAGAAGAAGATGATGATGAAGAAGAGGTGTCTGAGTTACTTGCCGCTTCCACGACCGTGACAGGCTGGCCATCGTTGGCAGTGGATGCCGGCGCGCTTTCTGGCGCCTCGCTCGTCTGTTGCCTGCCCTCAGGGCGCTCCCCTGCCGCTTCCGGCGCCACGCCTCCTTGCCGCCCGGCATCAGTGCGCTCCTCCGTCCTTGCGGGTGCCACACCTCCTTGCCGCTCGAGCTCTTTGCGCTCCTCCTCCGCCCTTGCGGGCGCCACGTCTCCTTGCCGCCCGGCATCAGTGCGCTCCGCCTCCGCCCTCGCTGGTGCCGGGTCCCGCGACCCGCCATTGATGAAGCGCTGCACGGGCGCCACGAGGACTTGCTCCAGCCGATCAATAAAGGACCTTGGCGTTTGACGCGGCCTGGCCGGCTCTGCAGCCGCATTTCCTGGAGCCAGGCCGCCTCCATTCCTCTTTGTCGCAGCAGGAGGCGCCATGCCCGCCGGCACTCGAGTGTCCCTTGAGTGCGGATCGTGTGCTGCAGCGCTCATACCGGTAGGACTCCGTGTGCCCAAGGAGCCAGCAGACCTTGCGGGCATGGGCGACACCATTCCAGCTGGAATGTGTGGCTTTGCGCTATCCGCAGTCCGCGCAGACGCCATCGGCGCCATGCCTGCCGGACTGCGCGGCGCCGCAATACCAACAGTCTGTGCTGGAAAGGCCATGCCGGCAGGAACTCGCCTGTCAGGAACAGCTTGCAAGGGAGCAGGAGGGGCCATTCCCGCCGGGAGTCGCCTGATGGGTGCCTCCATGTCCCGAGCGGGCACAAGACCGGCCCTCCCGCCCCCATCTCTGCCACCCGGCTCCCTTGGGCTCTGGCCTGCTGGCCCAAGGGACAGATCCGCAGAGGGTCGACTGGATACTTCAGCCACGCCCTCGTCATCGCTCCAGTCGGGCATGACGAGCTCGGTGCTCGGCGCCGAAAGGGAGGCCTCATCCACTGCTCCATTCAAATGGAAAACAATGGGGCATACTTTCGACCTTGAAGCCAGGCACGGCGCCTTTGAATGCAGTCATACAGGATAATAATATCTAATGCACGCACCACACGCACTTGGGGATTCCTGATCTTGCATCGTGCGGCAGCACGCCCTTATGCCGGCAAACGGCGCCTACAACTCCATGATGCTCCACGGGAAACACGCTCTGCCATCCGCATGCCAGAGCACAAGGCGCATCATATGCTCTATTGGCAACAAATAATGCGAATAAAATTGCTTGCCTCTAATATTGTAATCCTCTCATCTATTGGCGCGTCTTCGCTGGGGCACACTTCCGGGACGTCGCGAGTGACGTATATTTCAGGATGAGCGGATCTTGGCAGGCGCTGCAAACTCGAGATGGGACGGGCACCTCAACCCAGCTGGCCCCCCCATCGCCCCAAGCCCAGCTCTCCACTGCCAACCCAGTGGTCTCGAGTGTTTCGCCATTTTGAGGTCAACTCGATCAGGAACCGGCCCAAGGCTGCGCGACACTGTCCAGCTAGCCGAACCAGGACAAGGGCCCGACCGGCCGTTCCCGACCATGAGCTTCCTCGGCGGGTTCAAGACGCTTATGCACCAGGAGCCTGTCATTGTCTGGTCGTTCATCATTGGGGGTATCGGTGAGTGCGCCAGCAGGGGTGCGGTCTCGCGTAGAGGCCACCGTGCGTCGCCAGGGACGCGAATGGCATGTATTCACGGCCAACCCTGCGCTCGACTGTGCTGCCGAGCGCGATAGACGCGCGACTGGCTTGGTGTCTAAACAAGTTCCCAAAATAATGACGTCCATCCCTACCCCCGTGCGCTTGCAGGCCTTGCGGCGCCCCTGGTGGTCCCTCCTCTCCGGGAGTCGTTCGGCATTGGCCGGGTTCCCCTCCCGGGCCCTCCCCCGGTGGCCGAGGTGCTGAGCAGCAAGAAGCAATAGGCGCACTCTTTCTATTATGAGGATCCGAAGAATATATGGACGAAGCAGTGGCCCTCCTGCTGTGGTGACGCCCGGCATGTGCCGTTGCCTGTAAGAACCTATACAATCCAGACCAGCTGCACGTCAAAGTGAGAAGTACAGTGTATAATCTGGAATGATGATCAGGCAACGGTGACCGGCCTCTTGGAGCATGCGACATGTTACAGCGGGATGCACGTCCCTGGGCGCCTCCGAGCGCGTCCATTAGAGAGCCCAGGAGGTTTACTCAATACGCACGCATTCTGAGCCACAAGGTAACGGGTTGCCAGCTCTCCCACAGATTGTCCTCTTAAAACGCGTATCTGCCGACCCATCACGCATCGAGCTTGGCTCCCTCCAGCCCCTTTTCAAGCTCCTCCAGCAGATCATCATCCTCCCCATCGTCGTCGTCGTCGCTGCCAAAGAGCTCCGCCTCCTCGGCCGCAGACAGCTCCACGCGCGCAGCGGCCGGCTGCACGGACGCCGCGTTTCCGCCCGCGGTCGCGCCGGGCCCGGCGGCGCCGTCGGCGACGACCGCCTGCGGCTCGGCCCCGCCCGCGGCGGCGCGGGCGCTCTCGGCCGCGCGCCGCGCGCGGCCTCCGCGGCGCGGCGGAACTCGGCCTCCTCGTCGTACTCGCGGGCGTAGCCGGTGGCGTCGCTGGCGCCCAGGTCGTCGGCCGCCTCAAACCCTTCGAGCTGGAAGATCTCGCGGCCGGTGAGGATGCCCTTGCGCCGCCGCTCCTCCTCGGCCTCGCGCAGCGCCTCGCGCTTGGCGACCTGCTTGGCCTCGCGCCAGGCGGCAAAGCTCTCGTCCGTGACGGGCGTCTGCGCGTCCACCTTGGCGCGCTCCTTCTCAATCACCTCCTCCACCGAGGGCTTGGCCGCGGCCTCGGCCTCCAGCAGCTCCTTCATCTGCGACTTGAGCACGTACCCCGGCGGCAGCGCGTGGCGGTACTTGCAGTCCTTGCCGTTGGGGCACGCCCAGAACCAGCCGTACTGCCGCTTCTCCACCGCGTCCAAAAAGTACTTGCAGATGATCTGGGTCGGCAGGTTCTTGTTGTCGCGGCCGTGCTTCTCGGCGATGGCCTTCTCCAGCTCGGCCTGCGACCAGTCCTCCATGCCGGCCGCCTCCTCCTCGTCGGCCGCGCCGCCGGCGCTCTCGTAGATGCTGGCCTTGGGGCCCTTGCGCTCCACCGACAGGTCGTGCGAGAAGCGGCACTTGAACCCCTTGGTGCAGCGGTTGTGCCGGTACAGCTCGCAGACGATGGTCTTGGGGTCCACCCCGGGCGGGACCTTGGGCTGCTTGATGGTCATCATGAACAGCTCATCCAGCTCCTTCTGGCGCTCCATCTCCGCCTTTTTCTTGTCCTGCGACGATTGGGGTCGAGTAGAGGGTGAGATAGAGTCAAGGGGTGGGTGCTGGACAATCGAGTGATATCGATCAATGAGGTGCTGGAGACGCCTGGTGCCAAATTGTCACCGTGCACCCATGTCAATACAACCCCACGGCTCCCCACCTCGCCGGCCCCTCCCTTCACAAACCCACCTTGCGGGACGGCTCCTCCAGGCGCTGCTGCTTGGCGCTCGGCCGGGTGGAGGCCTGGATCTGCTGCACATACTTTTGCACAACCTGTATGGTGGGCATGGAGGAAAGGGTGAACGCCGAATCTATGTATTGACGCACAGCCATCCATCAATTACTCCGTGACAGCAAGTCAAGAGTTCGCCATCCAGCGCAGCATCGGGCCAGAAGGGCACAGTCCAACCTACAAGCAGCAACACGTCATCCAGTGTCTTACCTTGGACTTGTTCTTGTTCTTCAGGCCAAAGGTCTTGTCCTCGACCACCTGGGGGCGGCCGGCAGGGAGCAGGGTGAGGCCGCGTGCGAACGGGCATACGGGCACGCATGCAAACATCCATTATTATCACGTCTGGGCTATCCTCACCTTGGTCTTGTCGGCCGGCTTGGCCTTGGCCGGGGCCTTCTTCGGCGGCATCCCGACGGGTTTCGGGCGCTCAGCAGTCCGCGCCCCGCGCTCCCACGATGGTACAGGCGGCAGAAGACTGCTCGATTACAGGTGCAAAATTGTACGTGGGCGCCCAAAGGAATTTTGCCGACACCCTGGCAGCCGAGCGCCGCGACGCCGCGCATGCAATCTTTTCCGAATCGGAAAGGGAACCCGCCGCGACGGGCAAGTGGGGTGCTTGTGTTGCTCGCGTGCCGCTTGCAAGAGCTAGAAACAACACATCAATTCTAACTCCTCATATTAGCAAATAGAGCTTCTGAAATGGCATGCGATTAATGGACGTGAAAATCGCGCTCTTGGGTCCACACACGCTTGATCAAAAAGGCGTTTTCGGGTGATTACTCTTTGCGCGGCACAGGCACTCTCCCCCCTCTTCCTCTCGCCGTTCACTCGTCGTGCTTCTTGACGGGCGGCTTGGGGTCGATGGTCAGCGCGCGGATGCCCAGGTAGGCGCAGATCTCGCGGATCACGGAGACGACGTAGTGGAGGTACCCCGCGACGATGACGGCGGTGACGGCCGCGCAGAGCGGGCCCGGCGCGGCAAAGGGCTCCGGCGCGTAGGCGTTGGCGATCTGCAGGGCCAGTGCGGCCAGGGGCCAGAGCGAGATGCGGAACGGCACTTTCGCCATGTGGGCCATGATGAGGCGCGTGGTCTGCAGCGCGTACCCGGTGCCAAAGGCGGCCAGGCGCAGGCGCGCGGGCCCGGCGCGCTCGGCGGGCGCGTGCATGAGCACCGCGCCGGCCGCGAGGAAGGCCAGGATCTGCGCCGCGTGCGCCACCGCCACGCGGCGGCCGATCGTGCGGTGATCGCCGCGCTCACGGCGGTGCGCCTCGCGCTCCAGGCGCTGCTGCTCGCTGGGCAGGAAGACGCGCATGACCTGCTCGGATATCATGAGCGAGCCCATGAAGGCCAGGCCCAGCAGCGCGATGCCGTGCGTGGGCAGCGTGGCCAGGAAGCGCTCCAGCGCGGGCGGCGCGGGCAGGCGCGCGCGCGCAGCCAGGCGGCGGCCGCGGGCGCCAGCGCGGCCAGCGGCGCGGCCGTCCAGAACCCCGTGCCGAACACAAAGCTCACAAAGTGCAGGAGCACGACGGCGTAGTTGGCCTCGGTCACGCCCCAGAGCCCGTTGCCGTAGACCATGGTCCCCGTGTGGTACTCCTCCCAGTGCGCCATGATGAAGGGCGTGCAGATGACCAGCGTGCCCAGCGTGAGCATCCAGGAGGGCGGCACGTCCAGGGAGGTGACCAGCGTGGCCAGCACAAACTGGATGACCAGCGTGTCGCACCCGTGGTCAAACAGCTGGCCCAGGGGGCTCGATGAGCCCGTGCGCCGCGCCTGCTTGCCGTCCAGGCAGTCCACGTGCAGGTAGAAGAACTGGGCAAAGGCCATCAGCCCAAACACCCAGCGCGGCGACTCCTGCAGCAGGTCCGGGTCGTAGTACCAGCCGGTCAGCGTCGCCGCAAAGACGGCCGCCAGGCCCGTCAGCGTCACCAGGTTGGGCGCCAGCCACATGGGCAGCAGCTCCACCGTGTCTGCGGGGTAGATGAAGGGGTTTTGAAGCAGTGGGAGATGGCAGTGGACGTCTCACGGATGCGTGGGCGCCCCAAACTGTCAAACGCCAGCTCACCCATCACCCATCTCAGCACACATGCCACCCATCTCCGGCAAATACACCCCACACGACGACGCACAGTTCCAAAAGGGCTGGTGCCAGTTGTCGAGGATAGTGTAACCGCCGGGCTTGTAGGCATAGTGCTTAAGGCCGCTCAGGGCCTGCTTAGACAGATAACCCATGCCGCCCGCCGCCAAAGCTCGCGCGCGCTTCCTTTTCTGCACAGCAGAATGCGTTTCATTTTGAAACGTATCCGCGCCAAACCCCCATTTCCAGCCAGAGACCTGGGAATACGCCGAGCGCCCCGCTTACCAATCCACCGCCGACACAGCCGGCTGGACAAGGGCCACGGCCGCACAGGATCCTCAGCAACCGCCCAAACTAACCCACCGAGGATGCAGCCGCGGGAGGCGCGTCGACATTGATAAGCGACCTGCCTGGCAGGTACCGCGATGCCCGCATCAAGGAACCTCTGTCTCCGCGCCTGGGGAGATCCAGGCCGATGGGGGCCGCATTCAAAATCACCCACCCCAGCTCAGCATGCAGCCGGAGATCTGCGGGCCTTTCCCGACATTTGTCGTCGCTGACCCCATGCCCGCATGCATATGCACAGGGAAGCACTGATTGAGTCTTCCTATAACCGCCATGCCCACATACCATGCGACGCAGGGTGAGCATGCCTGGTCCTGGGCTGTGACCGCGGGCATGTGGATGCCCAGTGGCCGCCTCGCCGACGGCAACCCTGCCGGCGTATGGCTGCTGAGCGACAATCCTTGCAGTGTGGTGCACATTAGATGCTCAAAAATGGAGTGCCATGCCAGTTTAGCGCTGGATCTCCGAGATCGGCCAAACTTTTTTTCTCGGAAACTCGAGCCTGGTTCTTTCACTTTTTTTCTGGCTTGCCCCGAGCACGTCTGCGCCCAGACGACGCACACTTCCCCTGCGCATGTCCTTCTTCTCGGGTTTGACGATGGAAATAAAGGCCAGACGGTGCTGAGCTTGCTGTTCCACGCTCGTCACGCTGGCATGGAGTGCACCTCCATTCTGCAGGTGTGGTATTGCCTGTGGGGTGGTGGGCTGCGCTCCTGGCGTCAGAGGGCCCATTTTTTCACCATGTTTCAAGCTCCATGCGCAGTCTGCTCAGCGTGGGATGCTGCACATGGTACCCGCTGGCGCCCTTCAAGAAAAGTCGACCTCGTCGGAGTGGCCCGTCCATTCGGTAACGGATTTTTTGCAGACCGCGACCCAGGACGACATTGCCGCCACCATCATGGTACATGAATGGGATTGGTGACGCATGCAATGCTCAACAGGCGTAACCCGTCACGACCACCATTCCTTTCAAACATGTTAGGCTTGTTGCCGGAGCCCGGGCTTTGCGCAGCTCGTGGAGAGGGTAGAAGACCTCTGGAGTGAGGTGGAGAGGGCGTTGCCTGGGAGCGGCGTCGGCTGAGAGAGACGACTAAACGGGGTGACCATTCACCAAACCCTACTATATGCCAGATGTTCGCCCTGTGCAACAGAAGACGATTGTAGAACCGTATTTCCTGGCTAAAACTTGAGCAGGGCTGGTCCAGCACTTTATGCACATGCGATACGGAGTCTCGTCATCACATTGGGCGGGATGTACGAACCAGAACAAGCTTGTGGTCCAGGCACAACTGAGGTGTCAGATGTACACATAGTGAGTGCAATGTCGAGCGGCGGCGGGAAAAGTTGGTGCAAGTGCGACTCGACAAGGAAGCTTCATTGTCAGCTCCACAATGACAAAGAGGACGTGATTCGGCAAGTGGGGTGGGGCAGATTTATTTTGTATGGAAATGGAAAAGGCAAGTGTGATAGGAAGAGAAAAAGACGACGCCAGCGCAGTGTTGGCCTGGGTGGTGACTCCACATCCAAAGGGGGGCCGCGCATGGATAGGGCTGGCACGCCCCACGCACGATAACAATCAACGGACAAAGACGGAGGGCATGGGTGCCCCGGTCAGCGCGACATTCATCCTGGCCAGGGTCCACCCAAGGCGCGATGCCTCCATGACGGTCGTGACCTGCGCCACGAGCCAGCAGAGCGCCGCGAGGCAGGGGGTCATCAGGGCCAGTCCCTCCCAGCAGGCCAGCTGCGAAAACACCGTCTCGGGCTCGGCGCCGCGCAGCCGGCGTCTCAGGCGGTCCTCTGGGGGGTGTTCCGGGTCTGGGCAGAGGGTTGAGCCGTGCAATGGCAGACCATTTGTCAAGGGAGTGACCACAGCTTGCATACATTATCAAAACAGCGACCAGTGCTCCCCGACAGGCTGGTAGATGCACACAGTAGTATGCGAGTAAACCCCTCCCCCCCCACCCCCCAACCCCCCTCACCACCCAGCTCACCGTGGACGTGCCAGTATATCTCGGGGATGGCGACCGCCACCGCGGCGAGCACAAAATTGGCGGTGATGGCGCAGGCGAGGTTGGAGCCCACGGGGGCCGCCGGCGCGAGACCCAGGCCCACGACATTGAAGATGGCTGCGTGCATGCGTCCCAGGGCCCGCGAGGCGACGCCGTCGTGCTGCTGCACGCTGCAGATGTTGACGTTGGATTGCGCAAACGCGAGGAAGCGCACGCCCCACACCGCGTGCCGCAGGCGGCCGAGCAGCGGCCGCGCAAAGGAGCTGTGCAGGATCATGCTCGTCTGGGAGAAGATATAGAGGCGCATGAAGATGATCCAGGCGCTGCTCGTGTCCTCGCTCAGGCCGGCGCGTGGGTGGTAGCCCAGTAGGACGGCAAACACCATCTCGAGCGCCACCTGCAGGACCAGCAGACCTGTCCGGAAGCGGCAGTACACGGCTGGTGGCATGAAATAGGCCGTGGCCACTGGTATGAACTGCGATGAGCGAGGAATAGACATTGGATGGCAACTTTGCCAGAACTGCGCAGACTCCATCCTGGTGTCACCCGCCCGGCCGGCCGGACACCTCCGTGGTACTGCTCGCAGGACACAAACCCTTGCGGCGCTGTTACGTTAGCGCTGGCCCCCTTGGCGCACCTCGATATACATGATTCGGAGCGATACATACGTCTCCTCATCGCTCAAAAAATAGCGAGAGTTGACCTGCGCGACAAGTGCCCGACGGTCGTGCAATGAGTGTTCGGTTCGTGCCCCTGGTGACCCACCCCGCTCTTTATGGCCGGAACGCCGGGGTATTACCTTGCCAGACGCAGCGAGCCATGTTCCCACGATATGCGCTATGGCGCATATGAGGGACTGCGTCATGTCCTGTTTTTGGCGAATCCTGGAGAACACGGGCGTACACGCCTGCTCACCCGGCGGAGTTTCCCTCGGACGCCGAATTTCGTCGCCATTATCAACTGAAGCGCCCATGTCGCGCGGTTAAACTAGTTCATTTCCGTGTGTGTCGTTCGTAAAGAATTCACGGAAGATGTCGTCGTTGCGATGGCTAATATTCTGTAAAGCTGGACGTGACGAGTCACACTTGCAGGTGGGGGAAACTCCCGGGCATCTGGGGGCCAGCTCATAATGATGCGCCGCGTGACCCCTCGTGGAACGTCACAGGCGCGATTTCTCCTTGTCCAGTGGCGTGCTCAAGAGCTAAGCAAGAAGCCATGTGCTGGCTTGGCACGTGCATGAAAGGCATCAATTTTGGAGTTTTACTCATTTTCATTCGCTCTTTTCGACCTGCTGAAGTTTCAAAAATAAGTTTCGGGTGGCCTCCCGGGGCAGCACGCGGCGGGGCAAGGTCGCGGCCGGCGAGATTTCAATGCACGTAAGCTCGAGATACGAACGGTATATGGTGCGCATTGGGTGTGAATGGCACGATTCTCACGATTGGCGCGATTTGAGTTGGCCCCATTGGTCGGTCTGAAGTAAGCACGGAGTGTCGCAACAATCTGGAGACGTTCGTCTCGGCAATCTGATCCGCCCAATCAACTTGGAGGAGCACGACTATCTAGATACGTCATATTTAGACATTCTTAAGAAGACATCTCAATAGATCACGGGATCAGGACTACCCAGGGTGCACAGGTGTCTATGCTTCCATGGCACAGCAACTGAAAGTCCGAATACTCTGCCTTCCCAAGTGCCGCGAGCTTTCCAACTGCGATGTGATTTTTTCAAGATGAAAAATGATGTGGGAACTGCTGTTATTGCAGCATTAGAGAGCGGGCTTGCGTCTCGCACTCGACGCTGTGTCGTCGGTCCCCGATTTCCCGAAACTCGGCTAGGCTTTGGCCATATCTGATCCTGATGACGGAGGTGGCCGGTCCCCTTCGGGCACCACTCATCGTCGATCCTGCAAGCTTTCACCCCAACCCCGCGCAAACACACCAGATTGTATAGTTGTAGGGGTCAACTATCGCTCCAAAGCTCTATTCTGGCTTGCCGGCGCGGAACCCAGGTCTCCTGACCTTGCCAGCCTCGGACGCGAGCACGAAGTCGCCGACACCGTTGCGCTCGAAGTCCTTTCAATTGAGTTGATGCTAATTGTCTAGATCTGTGGCACTATGCCGCCTTTTGACCTGACACCCGCGGACCGGGAGCAAGGCCGTTTGCAGTTGTGAGTGGGCGTGCGTCAGCGAGGAGTCGATACGTGCGTGTCAGCTGTAACGACGCTTCCCGAGCTATGCCACTGGCTGCCTTTCTGTCAAGCGGCACTGTATCTTTCCAATTTGTTATTTCAGGCTTCAGGCACTGCGGGCCCTGCTCCCGGGAGATGCCAGCCGGGCTCACTCCCTGGCTGCCAAGACGGAGGAGCACATTTACAACAGCAGCAGCAGCCGCGTGCAGTGGGCCCAGCACATGAGCACCAAGATCCGAGGCATCCGGAGCAAGGCCGCGGATCAACAGCAGCAGCAACAGCAGCAGGTGGGGAGGAGCCTGTGGCTGAGGAATGCAGGATGGGTATCAAAGATGATCCTCTTCCATAGAGCACGGTCCCATGTTTGAAGGTGGACTTCGAGGTGCTTGCTATACTCTCCCGTACTTTAACTTGCAGGCGCCCGCGATGGAGGCCGCGCCGCCGCCCCAGCAAGCGCAGCACGCTCAGCAGCAGATGTACGGCGGCCAAGGCCCGGCGCCCATGCAGCAGCAGCAGCAGCAGGCCCAGCCGAGTGCGGGGCAGGCCTACGCGCCTGCCCAGCCGTACCAACAGCAGCAGCCACAGTACCAACAGCAACAGCAGCCGCAGCAGCAGCAGTACCAGCAGCAGCAGCAGCAGCCGCAGCAGAGTGGCTACTCGGCGCCGACCCAGTACCAGCCGCAGTACCAGGGCATGCAGTCGCCAGGCTTCCCGGCGCCGCAGCAGCACGGGTACCAGCAGCCCTACGCGGGTCCGCCGCCGGGGCAGTACCAGCAGGCGCCGCCCGGGCAGTACCAGCAGGGCTACCAGTACCAACAGCCGTACCAGGCCGCGCCGCAGCAGGCGCAGGGCCAGTACGCTGCGCACCCCTCGCAGTACCAGCCGCAGCAGATGGGCTACCCCCACAGCAGCAGCAGCAGCAGCAGCGGGCGTACGCGCAGCCGCCCCAGCAGCCGCCGCAGGCCGCGCCGCAGCAGCAGTACCAGGTCCCTCCGCAGCAGCAGTACCAGGCGCCCGCGCAGCCGCAGTACCAGCCGCCGCAGCAGCAGTACGGGATGGCGCCGGGGCCGCAGTCTGCGTACCAGGCCGCGCCCGCGCAGCAGCAGCAGGCGTACAAGGTGCCGCAGTACCGGCAGAGCGCCTCGCAGCCGCAGTACCAGCAGCAGCCCGCCCCGCCGCAGCAGCCCGCGTACGGCGTGCGCCAGCCCGACTCGCAGTCAAGTGGGTCCGGCCGCGACGCCTCGGCCATGGCGCACGCCGCAAACGGGTACGCCCCTTCGCCTGCGCACGCGGCGCAGGCGGGCTACTACGCCGGCCAGGACGCAGCCCGGGTCCAGCGCGCAGCAGGGACCGGGGGGCGGCCCTGTCTCGCTGCAGGCGCCGGCGGTCAGTGCCGCGCCGCCGCAGGCGCTCGCCGCGCCCGAGGCGCCCGCCGCTGCCAAGGCGGCGACTCCCGGCCCCGCTGCCACTTCCGCGCCCTCGGTCGTGGCCGAGTACCGTCGCCTGCAGACGCTGGCGATGCGTGACCTGGCGCGGGACGCGCGCGGCCTGCTGGCGCGGCTGCAGAGCGCCTCGGCGTCCAGCACGAGCGCCGCGGGGACGCTGGCCCAGCTGCGGGAAACCATGGGCATGCTGGAGCCGCACGCGATCCAGGACCGCGACATCACGCCCGCCGCGCTGGGCGCGCTGCGCGATCGGCTGGTGACCCTGAAGCAGTACGTCAAGCGCTACCTGGCGGCCATGGCTGACCGCGCCGCCCGCGCCGCCGCCGCCGGGTCCGGGTCGGGGGGGCGGCGGGCGGGCCGAGCGGGGGCGCGGCGGCCGGGCTCGCGGCCGCCGCGGCGGCCGCCGACGCCCCCGCCGCGGCCGCGAGGCCGCGCCCCAGTCGAGCCAGGCGGGCTCTGAGCCCGCCGCCGCCAGGGCCCCCGCCAGCGCCGCGGTCGAGAAGCCCGACGCGCGTGCAGCCACGGCCGCGGCCGTGGCGGCCGCGGCGGCCAAGCGCGCGCCGCGGAGCTGGCCTCGCACCGCCGCGGCGAGGCGGCCGCCGCCGGCGCGCGGATGGCGCGCGCCCAAGCTCGCCCGGCGCCCGGCTCCTCGCGGCGGCCGCGGGCGCGGCCCGGGCCGGGGACCTGGCCGCGGCGCGCATCGAGGCCTCGGCCAGCCGCGTCAAGCGCCGGCTGGGCGAGGACGCGGCGCTCGAGTTTGTGGGCGTGGGGTGCCCGCTCCCGGAGGCGGCGCTGCTCGAGCGCGGCGCGACGCTGGTCCGGCGCCGACTGGCGCGTGTGAGCCGCGTGGAGGAGCCGGCCAGCGCGGCCGCGGCCATCGCCGCCGCGCGGTCGCCGCCGTCTGCGGCGCAGGGCGCCGCCGCGCAGGCCCGGGCCGCCTTGGCCGCGCCGGTGGTCGACATGACGGACCTCAGCCCCCACGCCTCGGACCCGGACGATGCCTGGGCCGAGCGCGCGTGCCAGGAGGCCGAGCAGGGCCTGCAGGGCGCGGGCAGCGTGCGCGTCTTGCGCCCGGCGGGCGACAAGGCGCCGGGCGAGGGCCCGCGGGCAGTCTGCGTCCCCACGCCCCGGGCCGCGAGGGGCCCGCGCCGCCGGCGCTGGAGCTGCGGCTGTCAAATCGCGACAGCGGCGGTCTCTTCTCGCCCGTGTTCCCTCTGGGCGACGCCCCGGGCCTGCCAGAGGCCAAGCTGGCGTTCACGCTCGCCCTCGAGCGGCCGGGGGAGGCGCCGCTGGACGGGGAGGCCGGGGGCCTGGGCTGGCTGTGCCAAAAGTGGTGCCGCGCCGTGGCCCAGTGAGCGCAGGGAGCCCACGCATGTATTGCCACGGTAATAACGTCGATGTAATTTGACTAACTCATCCGCTGCGATGTCTGAATATGCCAGCGACTTTTAAGTCTATGGGTTGGCCGCTTGAGCGAGAACTCAAACATAGAGGCCACGCGACTCAATGATGCGATCGCAGCAGCACCAATGCATACGATTTCATAAATCAAGACAAGACATCAAGATGATTTTACGTCTTCAATTCGTGTAGAGCACCTGGGAAAGTGAATACGGCGCTCCTGCAGAGCCTCAAGGCCGCCTGCTGACACGTATGCCACCCGCGATCCTGCCAACGGGCGGCATCCGTCGCGGCTAGTCGGGCAGAAGCGCTCCCCATCCGGCATCGGGGCCATGGCCTGCACGACAGTCTGCGTCGGAATATTCGAAAAATATGCGACAACCTGATCAACTACTTCGTTGGCCGGGATGAGCCCTGCGAGACCCCGGATGTAGCCCGACCGAGTCGGAGGGCTCTGTCTCCAGGCCATGGCTTCGGCCGTGCTGACCCCGCTGGTCACGCGGCTCCTCCGCTCCTTCATCAAGAGCTCGGAGGGGAGCGATGCCTCATCCCTCAAAGTCTCCTTCTCGGCCAGGGGCACGCTGCTGCTGCAGCACCTGGAGCTTGATTTGGAGTCGCTCGTGCCGGGGCTGGCGGTGCGCCGGGCCCGAGCGGGGGCCCTCGAGATCAGGATCCCATGGACGTCCCTGGCCTCCCAGCCGATCCAAGTGGTTCTGACCGGCGTGGACATCGAGCTGGGGCCCCTCGACCCGGCCGCAGGCGATGGACATCCCGCCGCCCAGCCAGAGCGGCGAGCGCCAGAGCCGCCGCCGGCCTCCTCCGGCGCCGCGGGCTGGCTGAGCGGCGCGCTGCACAGCTGGCTCCTGCGCGCGCTCTGCAACCTGAGCGTCACGCTCAAGCACGTGTCGCTGCGCTGGGCGGACGCCTCTGGGGGGTGCCTCCTGAGCTGCGCCTTTCAAAACCTGGACCTGTACTCGGAGGACGTCTCCGAGGTGGCCAGCATGGAAGTGAGTTTTGTTGTGAGGAGTCCTGATTCTTGGTATTTAGTTGTGTTTGATGAGAGATATAGATGTGTTTCTGCAGCAGCTTGGAATTGCTTCCGTCCCATCATCCATGGCGTGCTCTCATCATTGCCAATTCAAATGGTCTGTCAACGACACACACACCCGCTCCCTGACTCGTCTGCAGGCTCCAGAGGCCTGGCTGGCCAAGCGACTCAGGCTGGCCAACTTTTCCGTGAGCTTGGCCGGGTCGCCGACCTCCAGGTCCCACGCGCTGGTCCTGCCGGAGGCCTCCCTGTCGCTGCTGGCCCCGATCTTCGCCTTTATCGACGGGTGGGAGACCGAGGAGGGCGACGACAAGGGGGCCCTGGACGCGCTGCCCACCGCCTTTGTGCACTTGGCGATCGTGGAGCCCAGAGCTGACGTCTCGGACGCACAGCTGGCCTCGCTGCGACTGGCGATCAGCCAGTTTCAAGCGCGCGGCGGTGCACGGGAAAACCAAGGAGAATGACGGCGCGCTGTAACAAGGCGGAGGGCCCCCACACGCAGGCGCCTGCAACACAATCGCAGGCCGCGCCACTGGTCCCGGCTGTGGCCCCGGCTCTGGCGCGAGCCAGTGTGGCATCGCGTGTGTGGGGTTTCATCACGAACGAGGGGGCGGCTGCAGAGGACGAGGCGGCGGAGACGGAGACTGTGACTGCGGGAAGCGCCAGGTCTTCTCAAGGTACGATCCTGAGAGGTTGTGTTGGGATGCGATGATTGCACCAGGGAGATGCGAAAGTGGGTGATGTGCATTGCCAGACGCAGAGTGCGTTCTATGATGGGTGCCCAGTCCCCTCTCACCTGATTCAATTCCCTGTGCAGCCGATTTGCTTGCGCTGGAGAGCTCGGCCGGGTCTCAGGCCAGATCGGAGATTGACCCGCTGCTGCTGGCACTGTCGTCGCTAGCCAGCCGTGTACAGGCCCGGATCCAAGCCGGCGTCAGCCTCACAGGTAGACTGGAATACGAACTTTGGGGCTTGTCAATCCTAGCACTTGGCATGCCACCTTTGGATTTCCACAACATAAACACATTGCTTCCTTATTCTATTTACATGAATGCTGTAGGCCTAGAATTTGCGTGCAGCCTAGTGAGCGGGCGTCGTCTGGAAACCAGTCCAGGCATCGAAGAGCCTCTGGCGCGTCTCTCCCTGCCAGAGCTGGAGATCCGGTCTGTGTGGACCGAGCGGCAGCCTGAGCGCCTCGAGCTCGATCTGTCCCGCGTCCAGTTGCTCTGCAGCCTCGTCGCGGGCTGTGGCGATGTGGGTGGTCTTGACCGGCATGCCGGCATGCGCCGCGCGCCAGTGGCGCAGGGCGGTCCCGAGGCCGGCCCCGTGTGGCAAGAGGCGCTGGCGCTCTGGCCAGATCTGGCAGATCCCGCCGAGGCGCCGCGGCCCGCGCTGCGCGCGATCGCTGTCGCCCGCCGACAGGGCGAGGGCCAATCGCCGCAACTGGACGTGCAAGCCTCCATCGGGCGGCTGCGGTGCGCCCTGGCGCCTCGGCTCTTGTCGCTGCTGCAGATGGCGCTGGGCGGCGGAGGGCCTGCGGCAGCGGGTGACCTTGCCGAGGCGCCAGCAGGAAGCGACCTGGTCAGCCCTCAAGCCGCGGCTGAGGGGCCCGCTGGCGATGGCTTGCAAGCCAAAGGCTCAAACCCGACGCTGCCGGCGCCCCTCCCGGATGCCAAGCCAGGCATCGGCAGCGTCGACATTGCGGCGGCCAGCGTGGAAGTAGCCTACGAATTTCGGTTTGGCGGCTGGATTGTGGGCCACTGTGGGGGCGTCGCTGCCACGTTTGGTTCTTCAACGGCGCAGCAAGGGGCCGCATCTTTTCCGTCGCCATCGTCGCCAGGAGCGCTCGGGGATGCTTCCTGGTCCCGTCCAGCGCCTGGCTGGTCGATCAAGCTGCCATTGACAAGGCTGGCGCTGGCTCGAGCCCCGTTCCAGGCCCACATTTCCGAGGCAAGCACCGATAACACTTCAACAGCCGCCGACGGCGGCCCAGAGACCAACTGGCTCGCCGAGCCCGTCGATTTGAGCATCGCGGCAACGCCCGTCGAGCAACCAGCGTCACAGGATGAAGCGCCTGTGCAGCGGCTGGCCATCACGCTGGGCGACTGCGGGATCACACTTGATCAGGAGCAGCTGTCCATCATGCTGGACAGGGCCCCCTTTAATTCTGCGTGCGAGCCAGGGTGGCTGCAGGCGGTCACGGTGACGTTTGGCAGCATTGCGGTCCATCAGGAGGCTCACGGCTGGGGCGCGGCGTGCCCTCACATCCACGCCACCGTCGTCTCTTGCACTCAGAAGCTGTATCTGCGCCTCGAGCGCCCCTCCTGGCTCGACGGCCCGCGGCGCTCGCCGTCGACGGGCCCGCTCTTTGCAGAGAGCTCCCCTGCAGCTTTGAGGTGGGCGATCGGGGTGCCGGTCCTGGACCTGGCTCTCGAGGACGCTGGCGGAAAGGAAGCGCAGCTGTGCAGCGCGACCGACATCGGCCTGGAGGCGTGCGGCACGGAAGGTGCAACCACGCTGACGCGTTTGGCGGTCGGCGACGTGCAGGGACAGTGGACCGCCCAGACGGTGCGCGCGGCCACAGAGCTGGCGGGGGCCGTGGCCGCGCGGCCGATGGTCGCCGGCGAGGCGCTCATGACGGATCAGGTCCTGGGCGTGGCGGTGGACGAGGTCCCTGGCACCACGCTGCTGGACCTCAAGGGTCTGAGGCTGGTGCTCTCGTCGCAGCGCGATGCGCTGGATGAAGGAGAGATTGCGGCGTCGGCGCCCGCACAACAATTGAAGGAGGCTGGCCAAGACTTGATTTTTGAGCTGGAGGGACTGCACTATGGGCAAGACCCCAGCCAGACGGTCAAGGTAGGAGCAGAGGTCTGTTATCGGGAATTTGTTAGGGCCCATCACTAAAGAATACCAAGAATCCCATGCCCCCACCTTGTCCTGTGCAGTGTCGGCTGCACTCGGCAACTGTGATGGCCTCCCAGGGACAAACCCTGCTGCGCGTGGGGCAGTCCGGCGCCGACTCGCCCGCTCTGGAGTGCACCCGCTTCGTCCGCGAAGATCACGAGCGCACCAGCGCGCAGCTGGGGGTCGTGTGCGGGGCGGTCGATTCCGGCGCGCTGAGCGCGCTGCGGTGGTGGCTGGCGGCCGCGATGGGCGGGCCCTCTGCGGGCCCGTCAGTGCCCAGCGCGGACCCCACGGAGCCCACTGCCCGCGATGCGTCTGCAGCGCCATCGCTTGTGGAGCGCCCGCGCCAGTTTCGACTGGCCTGCAGGGGAGTCAACCTGCACTTGGCGGAGGACACCAGCGTGTCCGCCCCCGCCCACGGACTATGGCTGGCGACAGAGGACGTGTCCGGGACCCTGGTCACGGGGCCCGCGGCAGCAGAGGGCCGGCCCTGGCTCTCGCGCAGCGCGCGCTGGACGCAGGTGGACGCCAGTGTGCTCGGTTTGACCCTGGCGGTGACGGCAAGGGCGGCGGCAGCAGGGGCGCCGGAGACGACATCGACGGCGTGGTCGCCGCCCGCGGGGCACGCCATCGAGGCGCTGTGCCTCGCGCCGTTTGACGTGCACGCAGAGGCCGTGCGACTTGAGCCCGGGCAGGGCGCCTTGTCCACGAGCGCCGGGCAGGTCCTCGTCCGCGATTTCCGATTCCTGGTCTCTCAGGACCGGGTGGCGGCCGTGACGAGCGTGCTGCGCGCCTTTAGAAGGGTGGGTGAGCAAGAAACCCGCGCTCTTCCGGACAGAGCTCCGCCTGCATCATCGCCAGAAGTCGATTCACAGGACGCCTACCCGGACGATCTGGTCTCCGGCCTATTTGTGCTGGAAGCCGCCGACGCCGCCGAGCTGCCGCCGCTGGGCATCCGGATGTGGGGCGAGCCGCCCTCCAGCGGAGCCGGAGAAGCGCGGCAGTACCTGCAGTGGCGCTACCCGCGGCCGCGGGCGGTCCGGGCGCTCGCCTTTCGAGCGCTGGTGCGTCCAGGTGTTGGTCTTGAGCGACAGATGTATCGTTTGTATGCGTAGTACCAACCTCCCTCCCTCCATACCCTCGCCAGGCGACCGAGGTGGTGCACGCTGGGTTTGAGCTGCTGGGCCAGCCCGACGCGGCTTCGCCCGCGCGGGCCCAGACGCTGCACATCCAGGAACGCCGGGTGGCTGACGACCAGGACTTGACGCCTGGCTGGATTCTCCTGGCGGGCGCCCCGCCGAGCCGCGTGCGCTGGGAGGACGAGCAGGCCGGCGCCGCCGGGTGCACGCTTTGGACGCTGTGCTGGCGCAGCAACGCGCTGACGCCCGCCCGCGTGCTGGCGCGCCTGCAGGTGAACGAGCCCGCCGCCGCCGGGGGCCTGGGCCCGCTGGCGCCGCGCTGGAGCGCCGCGCTGCGCGTCGACAGCCTCGGCGGCGAGTTTCACGACGCCGCCGGGCGGGCCCTGGCGGCCGCGCAGGTGGACGACCTGCAGGTCGGCGCCGGCGTGTTTGCGGGCGATCGGGGCGCCGGCGGCCTGATCTCGGGGCGGCTGGCGGTGCAGGTGGTGGACCCCTCGACGCAGACCCTGCTGGAGCTGCTGGAGCCCGCGAGGGTGTCTGTGTCCGCCGCCCGCGGCGGCGGCGCGGACGGGTCAGGCAGGCAGGGCGCCGATGGGGGCACTGCCTGCGTGCTCCCAGGATCTAAACCACGCGGCCCCCGCGCCCTTGCCCTGCGAGCTGCGCGCCCTGCTCGGCTCGTGGGCCTGCCCGCCGCCGGGCCACGCGGCGCTGGACGTCCGCTGCGCGGGCCTGCTCAGGGCCAATGTCTGGCCCTGGACGATCGCCGGGGTCAAGCAGGCGCTCGCGGCTTTTGACGCCTCGACGCCGGCGTCCCCTGCCGCGCCTATGGTGTTGATCAACGGGACCAGCGGCCTGGCGCTGCTCGCCCGGCAGGAGCTGGTGGGCGCGGATCAGGAGCGACCGAGGTCCGTGACAAGCGTGGCCCCCGGCACGGACCTGCCCTTTCTGTGGCCCATGGCGCCTCGGGAGGTCAGGGGCGCCAAGCGCCGCCTGCAGGTGGCCGTGCGGCCTGTGCAGGGCGCCGGGCGCGAAACGGATGCCATCCAGGGGGACAACGACCTGGCCTGGAGCCAGCCCATCGATGTGGGTGTGGCGGATCGCTGTGTATCAAGAGGGGGTGCATTGGTTAAAATACTTTCAGAAGCAATGTCTTTCATTTTCACTTGTATGCGATCTGTGGCATGCACAAAAATCATATGCCCATTCCCAAACGCTGTCCCCCCCTTCTTTTTCAGATCATGCTGCTGGAGGACCAGTGGGTCGTGGCGCCCGTGCGCACCTCTGCGGCCACCGCGGCCATGGGTATCCCGCTGCAGATCACGGCCACCAAGGACGCGCACGGCGCGCTGCGCGTCCGCTTTGACCCCGGGCTGGGCGTCCAGAACGACACGCCCTGGCCCCTGGTCCTCGCGCTGTCGACGCGTGCGACGGACGAGCGCGCGGGCCGCGGCGGCCCGGCCGCGCAGCCCAGCCCCGGCGCCCGAAGTGCGGGTGCTGGCGCCCCGGAGCGTGACGCGCTGCGCGGTGCCGCTGCCGCTGCGCCCAGCGGAGGGGCGGGACGACGCCTGGCCGCGCTGGCGGGTCTGGCTGGATGGCGGCTGGTCGCGGCCGGTGGACCTCGTGGGCGCGCCGGCGCCGACGGGGCTGCTGGACCGCGACTGGCGCCAGCAGCCGGCGCCGCCCTTTGTCGAGCTCTGGCCCGCGGCCGTGGTGTCCGCGCCGGCCTCCGTGCCGGACGGGCCGGCCACGCTGCTGTGGGGGCGCGCAGACCCGCGGCGCCGGCGCGGCCGTTTTTGTCAGGTCGGTGCGTCTCTGCTTCCCGGCGCGGCTGCGCAACGAGCTGCCGTTTGCCGTGCAGGCTGCCACGCAGGCCCTGCTGTCTAATCAGGCCCGTGGGCCGAGCGGCGCGGCCGCGCGCCTGCCGGCGCTGGACTGGCGCCAGCGCCTCGACCCGGGGGACACGGCCGACCTGGGGGTCGCCGTGACGGGCGGCGTTGCCTGCCTGCTGTCCAGCGCTGTTGCTGGGGAGGAGACCGGCGAGCAGCCTGCTTCCACCAGCGCTGTGGTGGCCGGCAAACCTCCAAGCGCTGCGCATCCCCGCCACATAGCCATCGTCTTGCCGCCGCTCTCCACAAACGATGCCGAGGCGCTCCCAGCGACCTCCATCGTCGGCCAGACCGCGACGGCATCGCTGCTCGGCTACGCGCCAACGCACGCGGCGCGGCCGGGCGAGTGGGCCGAGGCGACGATTGCCCAGGGCGGCGAGAGCGCATTTCCACCAGAAAGCAGCGGCGTGCCCTGCCGCCTCGTGACGCACCTCGGACCCCGGGGCCTCGGCGAGCCGGACCAGCTGCTGCTGCGCCTCGTGCCCTGCTGCCGCCTGATCAACCAGCTGGGCGTGGCGGTGGCGCTGGAGCCGCGCCAGCACGGCGCCGCCGTGCCCGCCTCCCCGGCGGCCGTCGTCCCGCCCGGCTTGACCTGCCCCGCGGGGCAGCGCCTCTGGCGCGCGCCGGGCCTCGAGGGCCTGGAGAGCGACGCGCCGCCGCGCCTTTCCCTGGCGCTGTACCCGCGAAGCGACGGAGGCGGGGCGGACCCGCGGCCCTTTGCCACGCACGACCTGTGCCTCCAGGATCCAGATCACCCCGAATCGTCTGGCGCCGCGGCCGACTCGCGCAGAAACTGGCGGCAGCACGTCATTCTGCGACGGGAGGACCCGACCGGCGTGCTCGAGACGGCGATCGTCGTCCGCGTCGCGCAGAGCGAAGATTCTAAAGGCGCGAACCAATGTTTTAGTGATGTGTTGCTCCTGGGTGCGTGAGCATTGTTGATATCTTGTCCCACCAAAATGGAGGAGCAACTGCTTGTGCTCACCCCCGCACTCATATACTCTTACATAAACCCATAACAGGCTGCTGGGAGATCACGCTGAGCCACGCGCTCTTTGTTTCCAATCTGTTCGAGGCCTCGATCTGGGCGCGGGCGGCTGGGGCGGCGGTGGATCTGGAGGCGAGCGGGGCGCGGCTGGCGTGGCGCGCGGAGCTGCAAGAGGGGACCACACGCGGACTCTTGCTGGGCGTGTCGGTGCCTGGCCTGCGCCCGGCGCCTCGCGAGGCCTCTGCGGGCGCGGTCCAGCTTCCGATGCCTCGTCTCGAATTTGCGCTGGGGCCCGTCCGGGACGAGGGCCCGGACGCCTTCTTCTGGGGTCCCACCGTCGTGCCCGGGCAGGTGCGGGGCCGGCGGCGCTTCTACTTGACCCCGGGCGACAACCAGAGGGCGGCGCCGGCGATGGTCACCTGGCGCGTGGTGGAGGCGGAGGACAGATTTCACCTCGTCCTCTTCCAGTACGTGGCTGTTTTGGACGGGGCTTGATGGGAACGGGCGTGGTGGGTGTGTGGAATTTTTTGGGGCACTCTGCTCCGGAGCTATGGATGCTTTTTCAAATGCTCATCCATTGTTCACACTGTGCAGGGACCGACAGCCTCCTGGGGTGATTGAGAACACGACCTTGGGTCCCGTATCCGTCGGCATCGCCTGGGCCGAGGATGAGGGAGTGGTGGGGCCCGGGCGCCGGGCCTCGTTCTCTGCCCGGGCGCTCCAGCCGCACACCGTCTTTCAGGCAAGCAGCGTGGGAGAGGATTGGGATGCATTTTTTGGCTTTGGATTGGAAGGCTGTCTAGGAGAATGACATGTGGTCAAGACATGATTCAATCATCAAGCATCTCGCGTCCCCCTCTGTCCGCAGCTTGCGCCGGGCGAAAGGGTCGAGTGCGAGCTCTACCCGAGGCGGTTGACCCCGGATGCGCACGAGCCCTCCAGCCCGGTCCTCTCTCCCAGGTGGGTATGCTGTGCATCGAAGCATCCTCTTCACGTGCTGCTATCGTCTCTGATGTGGGTGCTTCTCCGAGCCCCCATTTTGTTCCTCACCACCTGTCCCCACCTGCCCTACATGCGATGCCCTCTGCAGGCGCGCCCCGGCGCAGCAGACGGCGTGGGACGACAGCGAGGACGAGGACGCCTTTCTGGACGGGCTTCAGGTCTCCGACCCCGGAGTCGTGAGTCCGGTCAAGGCTGGCGTGCGCGAGGGCCCGGCGGCCAGGGGCCAGCCGGCGCTCGTGGTCTGGCGGGAGGACCCCGGGAGCGAGCGGGGATCGCCGCCGCCGGGCGCCAGGACCCTGTTCCTGCGGAGCGAAGCGCAGCCAGCGCGTCGCGCTCAAGGACGAGTCCATCTGCGCGGCGCTTTCTTGGCGCTGCGGCGGCGCCTACCTGACCCTGCTGGAGGGCGGGTCGCGGTTTGGGTCGCAAAAGTCGCTGACGCTGCTTGGCCGCGAGGGCTCGGAGCGGGGCTTTCCCAGCAGCGCGCTCTCCAGGGTCCCCGAGGGCGACGACGGCCCGGGCTCGCTGTCCTGCAGCTTCCGCGCCGACCGCATCGAGCTGGCGCTCTGGGATGACGAGCGCGGGCTCCTCACCGGCGGCACGGGCGAGGGCGCGGAGGAGGATCCGGGCGTCAACGGCTGGGACGCCTTTGGCGCCGGCGGCGTCGCGCGGCCGCCCGCCCGCTGCGCGGGCGCGGAGGTGGCGACGCTGGACGCTGCGCCACGCGGTCGTCGCGCTTTCCCGGGCGCCCGTCGCGGACGGGGCCGCCAGGGCGCCGGCCGCGGGCGCGCGCGGCGCCGTGCTTTCCTACGAGGCGCGCCTGGGCGCGCGGGCGGTGCAGCTGGACGTGCTGGCGCTGGGAGGGCCCGCCCGGGGCCGCGACCCCGGTGCTGCGGGCCCTGCCGCCCGGCGAGGCCGCGCACCTGGTCGACGGGGGCGAGGGGGCGTCCTTGGGGGCGCGTTTGACCCGGGCGTCGGCGCCCCCTGGCTGGCGCTGGACGTGCGGCGGGCGCTGTCGGACCCGCCCCGCCCCGCCAGCTTCCGGAACACCTGGGTCGAGTCGGCGCGGCTCCGGCTGCCGCCGCTCGCGGTCTCCGTGGACGACGGGGTGGCCCGACTGGCGGAGCGCGCGCAGCGTGCGCTGCGCAGCGCAGCCGTCGAGGACGGGAGAGGGCGCGAGCGAGCGGCCCAGCGAATCCGCGTCGCCCACGACGTTTCCACAAACCGCCGCATCGGCGGCCGAGCAGGCCGCGCCATCGGACCCCGGCTGGCGCCTGCGCGTGGAGGCGGCCGGCGCGGCGGCGAGTCGGCTGTACCTGTCCGACTGCCAGCTGGCGTCCATTTGTCTCCTGCTGGACGTGCACCTCCCCGCCGGCACCGGCGGCCTGCCCGGTGGCCCTGGACACGCAGGCCGCGCCGCTCACCTTCTCGCCGCTGGCGGTGCGCCGCGCGCTCTTCCGGCCCGCACGTGCTCGCGCGCGGGCTGGCGGCGCACGCGCTGGCCGAGGCGCTGCTGGGCGCCCGCGCATGCTGGGCTCGCTGGCGCTGCTCTTCAACCCGACGGGCCTGGTCAGCGCGCTGCGCCGCGGCGTGCGCGACCTCTGGGCCCTGCCCCTGGCGGCCGTGTCCCAGGGCAAGTCGGCGGGCCACGTCCTCGCCGGCGTGGGCCTCGGCTCGGCCTCGCTGCTGCGCAACGTCTCCGCCTGGTCGCTGATGAGCATCAGCGGCTTCTCCTATGCGGCCGCCCGCGCCGTCAACGGCGCCGTCGCCGGCGCCCAGGCGCCGGCCTTTGGCCAGGCGGGCGCCGCCGCGCGACGGCGCGGGCGCCGGGATGAAGGTAGATCTGGGCCGCGCCGCCGAGCGCGACCCCTCGGTGCTGGGCGCCGTCGGGCGCAGCGTCCTGGCGCCCATCACGGGCGCCCTGGGGCTCCTGGGCGCCGTCACGGCCGGGATCGCCAGCAGCGCGGGCCTGAGCGACGAGGCCGCCGCGCTGCGCCCGCTGCGGCGCGTCGGCAGCGGCTCGGGGAAGGGGCGCACGGCGAGCGCCGGCGCGCTGCACTCGTGCCCGTGCCGCGCGCGAGTGGCGCTCAAGGGCGCGGAGGCGGCGTCTGAGGACGCTCTGCTGGAGCTGCGGGCGCCGGGATTGCTTGTGGTGCGCGTTTTTGACAACCAGCGCCGCGGCGAGGCCGGGCCGCTCGTGCTTGCGGTGGGTGCCTCGACCATTGTCACCAGGACGGGTCCTCTGGAGGTCAGGGTGGAAGGACCTGTTGCAATGTCATCTGCGCACGATGCGACTCAGATTGCTGGTTCTCGGCGAGGCACGGCTCGCCTGCAGCTGGAAAGCGCGAGCAGCACCGACGCGCTTGTGTCCTGGCTGCGCCGACTCGGCGCCCACTGAGGCCGAGCAGTTTCTTCGTTTCGCTGCATTTTGTGCCCCCCACGCGTGCTTTTTATTACGAGCGTCTCATCCATCGCTGCGCGTGCCAGTGGCCACCATCACCTCTTCATCGCACATTTTCCTGTACAGCCATGCATCAAGGGGTTTTCACAGGGCCGGCTTTGGCGGGTACGTCCTGATCTGAGGAGCGGGGGACGCAGGGCGCCGGGCGCGCCAGGCCCTCAAAAGGGCGGCGGCCGACCTGCGTACTAGAGCGCAAGTGGAGGAGACCAAGCGGGCAAGGTTTGGGGCAAGCGGCAAGGAAACTGTTGTTTTGGCCGGGAAAAGCGGTGCAGATCTGGGGCGCGGAGTGGCAAGGCTGTCAAGAAGGACGAAACAGATGCGTGCTCATACGTTGGTGCGCTTGTGCATCTTAAGAAAGCGGCGCGCTTCCCGCCATTTACTCATCACCGCTGTCATTCACGGTAGTGACCGCGGCAGGGCGTCGCCCGGCGCGCCGACGGCGCGGCGCTTGTGCAGGGCGATGGATTCGGCCGAGAGCGGGCTGTCGTCCTGGTTCCAGGCGGCGGGCGCGCCGTCCTTGCGCGGGCCGCCCGCCTCGAGCGAGGCGGTGACGAGGCGCGCGCTGGCGGTGGCGCGCGCCTCCGAGAGCTTGATGTGGCTGTACCAGACGATGCCCAGCATGGCCACGCCGATGCCGGCCATCTTCTTGGGCGGCATCGCGTCGCCGAAGAAGACGACGCCGCCCGAGAGGATGATGACCGTCTTGACGTGCCCGACCACGTTGTAGGTGAGGCTGCTGGTGGCGCCGATGACCAGGAAGGTGGACAGGTTGACCAGCAGGCCCAGCGCGGCCGAGAGCAGGATGACCAGCACGGCCGGCAGCGTGTAGTCAAAGCCCACGATCGTCCCCGGGGCGCGCGTCATCAGGCCCACGGGCTCCAGCACCACGACCAGCGTGCCCAGCATGGCCGCCGCCAGGGGCACGTACTGGTGCAGGAGCTGCATGGACCCCAGGCCCAGCTCCTTTTGCTTGACCCCGGCCCAGATCTGGTACATGGCCGTGGCGGCCACGCTGCCAAAGCCCGCGGCCAGGCCCGCCGCGTTGCTGGCGATCTGCGGGTCCGTCACCGTGGCCAGGCCCACGCCCAGGCAGACCAGGCCCACCGAGGCGCCCACCGCGGGGGAGGCCCGCTTCTTGTACACCACCGCCTCGATCGCCAGCACCGCCGGCGCCACCGCAATCTTCGTGATCTGGTAAAACCCCACCGGGTTCAGGTTCAGGTTCAGGTTGCAGAGCACGATGTACCCGACGTAGGCCGCCGCCAGGGGCACCATTTTCTGCCACGCCACGGTTTTGAGCTCAAACACGCCAAACTGGGAAGAGAGGCGAGGGGAAGGAAGAAGGGGGGAAGTGATTCTTTGATCAAAGAGAAATGCGTGTTAGAGCATGTCATGCACTGTTGTATGCGCATGAATGCATAGATGAAAAGAGGCCCTGCAGACGACGAGCATTGGCAATCGCAACCCAGGCAAGCGCGGGTCCACACGCAACCCAAGCCAGGCCTACGCACACACTCCTCGGCAGCCCCCCCCCTCCATCAAAACCATGCATACCTTGAGGAAAACTTGCATGCCGGCCAGGGTGAAGACGGTGTGGATGAATGTGAGGGCATAGGTGAAGCTGAAATGAATGACGCTGAACACTGCAGGTGGAGGGGTTGGGCGTGACGAAGGGCTCAGACGGGCGCACCGTGTTCCCGGCACAGCCTTCCCGCAACAAAATATGGGCTCCCATGTCGGTCCCAAAGCAGGGTACAACGTAGTAGGAGGAGCCGTCGCTCGCCGGCCACGCACGGGCAGGCCCAAGATCAGTTTACGGGCACGTCGGCACCTCGGGCCCCTACAAGGCACACCCGACTCCCGCTCGTGGCCAGCGCAGGTGCCTACCTGCTTTATTGGCAAACACGATACCAGTGGCCGAGATGACATTGAGCATGCCATAGCCCACGGGGGCCACCAGGCTTCCCATGCTGTCGAGCAGTGGACACGGGGGCAGCGCCTGCCTCCGCCGTCCACAGACACTTTGGACCCGGTCCTTCCTCCCCGGTCCGCAGCAGGGCGAAAAAGTGTATGATACTCAGACGTTTAATAACCGGTCGGTAACGGGGAGGCCGTGTTCGTCGTTGCGAGTTCCAGCCCAGGCCCTCAGACGCGCCCGATACCTTTGCCCGAGCGTGCTCGGGTGAGATTTGAAACAAGATGGGCTACCGTCAACCGAGCAGAGCGAATAAAATCCAAAGCGTAACGGCTTGGGCGAGCTCTCGAGCCGCAGAAGACTGTATCTTTATTATTTGAGAGTGTCTTGGTTCAAATAATGTGCTATTGCGTGCTTTGTCGAGCGACATTGCAATTACTCACCGTGGCAGTACTGCGAACCTCGGGGCGCCGCGCATCACGTGAAACCACTAAAACTAGGCACCTGCCGTTTACATTCTCATCGATATCCACAGCTTATATCATGTGGACGAGCTATTAAAATTATCGGGTCATTGTGAATCGGCAATCGGCTTGATGCACCACCATTGATCAAGAGGAAAAGCCCTGCACTGCGAGTGGGACACCAATCTTTCTGCACAAGGGGTGCTACGGAGAGCAAGGATCCTTGCACTTCTTCCGGTGACAAAATTTCATAACAACACTCCAGGCATATTTGAGCAAGCGTACTGTAAATCGAAACAGAAGCACGATGCCATTTTCTCTATGCTCCGGTTTGCATGGCAGGCCTATCGCCTTGGCTCGGGATCCGATTCCACATCTCGCGAACGAAAGCCCTGTCGCCCCATCAAGGTACTGGTCCCCGCACCGCGCTACAACGCACAAGCTCCAGCTAGTACACGACACATTGCCATCCGAATAGCACAAGGCGTTCTTGCGATCGACTCCGATTCCTGTGGGGGATGTGAAGCGGGCCGCATACTCGGGTGCTTGCATAGCCGTGCGGGGACCACGCCAGGGCCCCGGTCGGCAGAATGAGCGTTGCCTCGGCCACTTCAGTGGATCTGCTGGTCCTAAACTATTTAAAGAAGCGCAGGTACGATGGTTGATGGGCAGATTGCAGCTGGATGATGAACATGGGCATGGACCGGTTTGCCCAGGTCGACAGTGCTCCCCGCCCTTCCATGCAGGCTGACGGAGACGGGCAAGGTGCTGAGCTTGGAACTGCGCGCCAACGGCATGGTGGAGCCGGCCGAGGCGGAGGGCTGGAGCGAGGGCAAGGAGGTGGATGAGGCGGCGCTGTTGGAGGCGCTGGCCCTGGACGGCATCGAGCCGACGGCCTACAGCGACGCCTATGCTCAATTCGAGGCCTGGGTGGACGCGTCCCTGGACATTTACAAGGTCGGTCGGTTGGTGTGTTGTTAAATTTCTTTTGGCGGTGGGGTAGACTGGACTATGCGTTGGTACATGATTGGCAAGCGAGGGTGCTCGTGAGCCGTTGGCACCTCCTTTCTGTCACCATCGACGAAATTTCCTCTCTCACCCTTGCGCCGCGCAGCCCGAGCTCTCGAGGCTGCTGTACCCGGTGCTGATCCAGGGCGCAATCGCCCTGCTGGAGAGGGGCGCGGCTGGCGAGGCGCACGCGCTGCTGACGCGGCACTCGCCGCGCTTCACGGGCGGCGGCTCGGAGCTCGCGCGGCGCCGGGCGGGCGAGGTGCAGTCGCTGCTGGGCGTCGCCGGGCCCGAGGCGCTGGCCGGGAGCCGCGTGGGCCAGGCGTGGCGCGGCCGGCGCGTGGCGGTCGCGCTGTCCGCCTACCCGCGCTCCCTGCTCCTGCACGCGCTGCGCCGGCCCTCCCTGCAGCTGGTGCTGGGCCTGATCAGCGGGCACGTCCGGTTGGAGGAGCGGGGCGGCCCGCCCGCGACGGCGGCCGAGCGGCGGCGGCGGCCGAGGCCGAGGACGCCGCGGGCGCCGCGGCCGGGCCGGCGGGCGAGGAGGACGACGGCGCGGGGATCAATGCGCGCGCGGTGGAGCTGCGGCCCCTGGAGGGCAGCGCCGAGGCCGCCTGGGCCGCGCGCTGCGCGGAGGCCGCCGAGCGTGAGGCCGAGGCGGCGCGCCGCCGCGGCCGAGGCGGAGCAGGGCGCCAGCGCCGCGGCCAAGCGCCAGCGGGCCGCGCTGGCCAAGGCCCTGGCGGACGCGGGCGCACCGCGACGCGCTCGGGCAGGGTCTGCTGGCCGCGAGCGAGCTGCCGCTGCCGGCCCTGGGCGCGGACGAGGTGGGCGCGCTGGCGGACGCCTTTGACGGGCGCGCGCGCGTGCGGCCCGACGCGCCGCCCAGCGCGCTGCTGTGCACGTTTGTCAACACCTACGCGTCGCTGGCCGCGGCCGCGCTGGCGACCGACGCGACGCTGGTCGCGGGCGGCTTTGCCGACGGCTCGGTGCGGCTGCATGAGCTGGACGCCGGCGCGGACCGCCCGGCGGCGGTGACCCTGCGCGGCCACGAGGCCGGCGTCTACGGCGTGTCGGTGTCGCCGGACGCGCGGCTGGTGGTGAGCGCGAGCGGCGACGGCACGGCGCGGCTCTGGAGCCGCGAGCTGGCGCAGGGCCTGGTCGTGTGGCGGGCCGCGGGGCCGGGCGCGCTGCCCCTGTGGGACGCGGCCTGGTGCAGCGCCACGCCCTCGGGCCACTACTTTGCGACGGGCGGCGCCGACCGCGCCGCGCGGCTGTGGAGCGTGGAGCGGCCCAACGCGCTGCGGCTCTTCGCCGGGCACGCCGCTGACGTCGCGCGCGTCGCCTGGATGCCCAACGCGCAGCTGGTCGCGACGGGCGGCGACGACCGCGCCGCGCGGCTCTGGGACCCGCGCGGGCGGCGCCTGCGCGCGCCTCTTCGCCGGCCACCGCGCCGGGATCACGGCCCTCGCGGCCTCGCCCGACGGCCGGACCCTGGCCGTCGGCGACGCCTCGGGCGCCGTCGCGCTCTGGGACGTCGCGGCCGCCAAGCGGCGGCTGCTCTGCGCCGCGCCCGCGAGAGGGGGCGCCCAGCCAGCGCCCGTCTGGTCGCTGGCCTGGAGCAGGCCCTCCTACGAGCCGGGCGCCGGCGCCCGACGGCCTGCTGGCCTCGGGCCACGCCGACGCCGCGGTGCGCCTCTGGGCGCCAGAGGCGGCCGGCGAGCAGGCCCCGCTGGCCACCTTCCGGACCAAGGCCACGCCCGTCATCGCCCTGCAATTCTCCGATAAAAACCTCTTACTCGGCGCGGGGGGGCTCGCGCTGTACCGGCCCCAGGCCGTCTGACTGTGACACGGCGTGTGTGACGTGCGTGCTGTTGCGGTGTGCCAGATAGAACAACATAAAAGAAAAGAGGGTCAGCAAAGGAAGGAATGTCGCGTGGATGCACAGGCAGGCAGGGGGGAGGGCGGCGCCCGAGCAGCAGCTCCTCAGGACGTCTCCATCTCTTCTGGAGCCCCCCGGAGGTACAAGACGTTGTTGCACCTGCGCAGCAAGGGGAGTGGGAAGGCGATGTAGACGTGATGGGTCCTGAAGCAGACTTGGATGCGAGTGTACTGGTGCTCCTGTCGACACAACTCGCTCCTCGTCGCGACACAATCCCACGCCTTCCCCACAAACAACTCCTTCATCTCACCGGATCAGAACCTCGCCCAGGTTTCCCGTAAACTGCCCGTCAATGTACTCCTCTGTGTTTGCCAACTGGAGGTTCATGTAGGCGTCCGTGGAAACCAGGAATCCTGGACAGAGGGGTGAAGGACACAATGGGGGTGGGACAATGGGGAACTGCACTGGAGGCGATAGACGTTCACACCTCCTCCCTATCATTCCTGCACGGCAACAAATGATATCTTCTCACACCCAGTCCCACTCACCCTTGTACTCCATGCCCCACTTGAGCTTGACGATCACAGACTTGCCCGTGAGCTCGTTCAGGAAAGGCTTGGGGTTCACCGGGACCGTCTGCGGAGCGCACGAACGAGCACGATCAACACTTCCGCCCACAAGCACCTCGATGTGCGCATGCAGCACCAATCACACGACGCACGGCTGCCATGGCGACGTCCTCGCGCTTCCTTCCCGAGTGGGAGCCCGGCGGATGGCACGGACCAAGAGGCCTTCAGGCAGACCACCCTCTAGGCGTCAATGCACCACGTCCGAATGTAGACAACAATGTGAGATGCAGGCTGCCCATGACCTGAGAGCAGTGGGCCTTTTGCGCACTGTCGCAGGCAGTGCAGTTCTTCGCGATTCGGGGCCTGATCGCGATTTGGTGCCGCCATCCAATGGTCAGGGGCTGGGGGTTGCTGTTTTGGGGCTGTTGTATCGCCGTTATCGATCTCACTGGTGCCTTGGAAGATTGTGCCAAATGGTTATATTATGTTCCCGACATGAAATTGTGGCAAGGCTGCTGCGATCGTGATGCTGGACCGAGGTGTTGCAGAGGCCAAAGGCCCACCGAGACATGAAGATGCTCTCAAAGTCGCCTTTTTGAAAAAGCTTGATGCATTGAGCTATTTGGCAAAATGCGCAGGATAGTCTAGTGGATAGCTATTTATTTTCCAGGCACGTAGCCGTGCGGGTCTGGTTCTGGTGGGCGTGGTCTTGGCCAGTGTCTAGCGTGGGACCCAGGCGGTGGGACAACACTGGAATGGCAATTTTCGAAAGCACACCAAAGCAGCTGTCGTGACAATACCTTTAATGCTACGATTGTAGGCAGCTAGAAATATGAAGGCATTTAAATATGCCTTGATGGCGCTACATGCGATGGCATGGTCATCTTGAGCCTTGACGCGGTGTTGGCCGCTCCTTCCCAGCTGCACGCACCGAAGGCCTGCATCAACAGGTGTGGGCTCGCGTGTGCCCAGGCGGCCTGGTACGACAGGCCTTGAGCAAGATCGTGTACATCGCCCAGCTCGACACGCGTGAGCATGGGTTTGATGTACTCCCAGATCCCCTTTCGTCGATGGGCACTACACAGTCCGCCCGGATAATAGCCGCGTCGTCCTTTGGACATGCGTGACAATTGCTTGGCATGCCGGCACATTGGCCGCTGAAAAATGACCCTTTCAACCATCATTTCCCATCAGTCAACTCTCTTCGAGCTTCGGGGGAAAGTCTAAGCGGGTCGTCACCTCGTGGCAACCACATAATCATTCTGCTCAGCGGCGCCTGATTTCGAGTGATCCAGCAAGTCCTTCCGGGCGGGGAAAGGAAGCTTCGGCACACGCCAAGCATTTAATACCTGTCTATCTCCCTCCTGCTACACACCCCCTCATCTTTCCATTTAACGCAAAGAATATATCCGGACAGCAACATGGCAGGTGCGCTCGGGGTTGGTCTATTGTGGGAACGCGGCACACGCGTTCGTCGGGCCGGGGACCCGTGTTGTCCATCGCACGGATCTTTACGCCTCCACGCGTGCGGCACATCTTTGCAGGCGGCAAGGTCGTGGTTGTGAACAACAAGGCGGAGTGGGACTCGCTCCTGTCCGAGGCCCAGAACGCCGGTCAGGCCGTGATCGTCGACTTCTTTGCGACATGGTGCGGTCCCTGCCGCCTGATCAGCCCCTACTTCCAGCAGCTGAGCACCCAGTTTGAGGGCATCGTCTTCGTCAAGCTGGACGTCGACCAGGTGGAGGAGGTGGCCCAGCAGCTGGGCATCAGCGCCATGCCTACCTTCATCGTCCTCAAGGACGGCCAGAAGGTGGATGAGCTCATCGGGGCTTCCCAGGACAAGCTCAAGGCCCTCGTTGCCAAGTACGGCAAGGCCACTGCCTGATGTGCAGGCGGGGGGGGAACTCCTCTAGCCTGTCCTGCGCATTGGAACTGCTTCTGTCTGCCACACGTCACCCACGAATCAATCTGCTGGACAGCGACTCTGAAGCGTTGCGATGCGCCTAAATGTATTTGACTAGCCTGCCCTGACGACGCAACAGTGTAGGATGATTGGTTACTAGGGGTGGCTGTAGTGGTCAGGGGAGCAAACAGAGGTCCTGGCTAGTCTCTGTGCGGATCTTGGCTCGAGGGCGACCGTCTGCTCCCGTGCAAGAAGTACCATCCAGAGGCCAACAGCACGCCGCACAATACGCATGATTTTTGAAGGGCGTTTTGGAGGTCCTGGATATCGTCGCGTGGACGCGCCCGCGAGTGGCCGCCATGCGTGCCGCATGAGCCGGTGGCCCCGCTCCTCGATATCGCTTGTTCGCTCGGCATCGTCCTGGAGCGCAGGGGCGCGATCGCGGCTGCAAAGACGAATGGCGTCGACGGAATCGGATATGGACCGCAGAGCGGAGCTCCTGTACCGGGGCCTGCAGCCCGATGCCGCGCAGCCGTGGCAGGCCTCGTCGCAGAGCCGCCGACACCTGGCCCGCCAGCTGCGGGACTTTGCCGCCCAGATAGAGAGCCAAGCCCGCGAGATGGAGCGGCGAGCGTCAAGTGCGGAAGGTATGTAGGCTAATTGTTTAAGGGAATGAGGAGTGTTTGTCCTAGGCGAGGTGGGGAGGGCTGACAGGCGAATACCGCTGGCAAGGCAGCCATCCCCCTGGGATGCAATGCAAGCTTCTAATGATAACAGCGTGACTCACCCGCGCAGATTCTCCTGCAGACACTATTGCAGCGCCAAAGGCCCCCAAGAAACCAAAGGCTTCCGCCAAGTCCGGCATGGACTTTGTGTCCTATGAGACCCGTTTTGTTGCCCTACAGCTCCTGTACCTGGGCCACGCCTACGACGGCTTTGCGCGGCAGGAGAGCTCGCCCGACACGATAGAGGCGCGGCTCTTTGCGGCGCTGGAGCGGACGCGGCTGCTGCCGCCGGGGGCGCCCTGGCAGGCCATCCGCTACTCGCGCGGCGGGCGCACCGACCGCGGCGTCTCGGCCCGCGGCCAGGTGGTGGCCATGGACCTGCGCTCCGCCGCTCGTGCGGGCGAGGCCCTGCCCGGCCCAGACGCCGAGCTGGACTATCCCGCGCTGCTCAACCGGGTGCTGCCCAACGACATCCGGGTGACGGGCTGGTGCGACCCGCGGTCGCCAGACTTTTCTGCCAGGTTCAGCGCCTCGCACCGCGACTACACCTACACCTTTGTCTCCGGGCCGGGGGAGGTGCTGGACGTGGCGGCCATGCGCGAGGCGGGCGCTGCGTTCCTTGGGACGCACGACTTTCGCAACTTTTGCAAGGTGCCTAGGTTGTGTGTGGAGGGGGGTTTAAGGGGTTTTGCAAGCAAGCAGCGGCGCTTGCTGTCTGCTCATCCCTGCGTAATCCTTCTCACAACCAACCCCCCCACACACACAACAGATGGATGTGACGCAGGTCAAGACTTTTGTCCGGACGGTGCTGGAGCTGCGACTGGAGCCCGCGGGCGTCACTCTCCCCGGCGGCCGGACCATGCTCGTGCTTTCTTTGCGGGGCACGGCCTTCCTCTGGCACCAGGTCCGCTGCATGGCCGCGGTGCTCCTCATGGTCGGCCGGGGCCAGGAGCCCGCCGGCATCGTCGCCAGGCTGCTGGATGTGGGCCGGGAGCCCACCAAGCCGCTGTACACGCTCGCCAGCGAGGAGCCCCTGCTCCTGGCCGGCTGCGCCTACCCTTCCGGGCGAGCTGGACTTTGTGCGCACCCAAGAGAATCACCGCCGCATCCTCCAGGATCTCGGGCGCCAGCTGGACAGGTGTGGGCCGTGGGTTGGGGATGTTTGCGGTGACCCGTCTGGGGGATTCATCTTGTGTGCATCCTTGCTCCTTATTCTCTCCTGCCACAACAAGGCTTGTGCCTTGCCATCCGCATACCCTCTTCTGCTTCGATACCTCACTACACTTCAACTCTATAAATATGTGCAGCCACCTGGTGAGGGCGACGCTGCTGGCGCAGGTGCTGGGCACGCTGCAGGAGGAGCTGGACAGCGGGGCGTGCCAGGACAGGCCAGATGCCCGCCGAAGAAAGGGCGGCCCGGGCCACGTGCCGCTTCTCAAGCGCGTCCGCGAGCCCTCCATGGAGGAGAGGCTGGCCAAACTGGGGCTTTCGGGTCCCGGGCAGCGGCCCACGGTGGATCAGCTGGGCGATGAGGGCGAGTGAGCATCGCCCCCATGCGCTCGTGATTGATCTGGAGTGTTACACCTGGCTCCCCGCTGAGGCCTGCCACGTGAGCTCCTCCGCCGGCTCCTCCGTGCCTGGCGAGTGAATTTTTTTCGGGATGATAGTTAGGGCAGGTGTGCACGGGGGCTGGAAGGCAAGCGAGGGTTCCCCCAGACCCGTGGTAATCCCTGGATCAATTGAGATGCTTGCACTCGCTTAGCCAAGCGGTTGCCACTCCAAACACATGCCCGTTCGCAAAGCATCGTCACCTTGCGCGTGAAAGAGCTTGACGCTGTTCAGATTCCACTGGACAGAGGATGTGGCAAGGATTCTTGTCCAGACGAGCGGCACGAAAAACGCCCCAGAGCTTGCATCTGTGGCATTGAGACACAGGGGTGCTGAGAGGCTTGATGCCTTGAGCTACAACAGAAGAAAGGGCCAACCACCCACACTCACTGGCGCACGATGCAACACCTCAATCTCATCCCTCGTACCTTCTTCGTACTGAAAGTGGAGCGTGGTGCCCGGGAGCAGCTGGGCGGGGCGCCAGGATCTCAGCGCGATCTCGATGCCCCGGCGCACCGCTGCCTCGTCCAGCGCCGACGGCCCAGAGTCGAGGGCGCCCGTGAAGAAGCGTATGACCGTCTGTTGAGAAGAGTGGAGGCAGAGAGAGAAAATATGTTGCTGATGCACACCATATTATCTTAAGTCAGCCCTGCCCACTTCTAAAAATTCTCCTTCCTCCGCCGCCCTCGCCTGGATGTTGGTCACCGGCCGGGCGAGCGCCGGGTCCAGTGGCGCGGCGCGCCGCTCCAGCTCCTCGAAGACCTCGGGCTGGTGCACGAGGGCGTAGACCAGGGCCGGGTTTGCCGGCAGCGCGCGCTCCAGCACGGCCGAGACGCACTCCAGGGCCATGCGCAGCATGTCCCAGGCCAGCTGCGCCTGCTCGCTCTCGGCGCCGGGCGCCTGGCGCCGGCAGCGGCGGAAGAGCAGCGAGACGAGCGAGACCAGGCGCCGGCAGGCCTCCGGCGACAGCGCGGTCGCGTGCGGGGCGAGGTTGCACAGCACCGCCATCGTGTTGGTCTGGAAGAAACCGTCGCCGGGGCGCCGCGTGCTGGCGTGCGCCGCGCGCAGCAGCACGCAGAAGAAGACGCTGCCCAGCGACTGGTGCGGGCCGCCGCGCCTGTCCAGCCACGCGGGCGGCTTCTGCGATGGGAGGATGGGTGGGTAAATACCAAATCGCATGCATACTTGAGTCCTCAAACAACCAAAATTTCCTCGATCCAAATTCCCCCCCCCTCCTCAACCCCCAGCGCACCGCCAGGTCGACGCGGTGGATCGCGGCCGCCCAGCCGGCGTCCGAGGACAGGCTCAGCAGGACCACCAGCAGCATGTACGTCTCGCCGTGGTCAAACACGCTCGGGCCCCCCGCCGGCGTCGGTCGCCGCGCGCAGCCGTCGTGCAGCGCACGCAGCAGGGGCAGCAGGAGCAGCTCGGGGTCGCTGCGCACGAGGCAGTAGTCGAGGAAGAGCGCGCTGCGGTGCAGCAGCGCGTACAGGAGGCAGATCGACTCGGGCTCGGGCAGCCGGGGCGCCATGGAGGTCACCAGATCCGAAAAGGAGATGCGCGGCACGTCCAGCCCCGCCGCGCCCGACTCCATCGCCGCCGCGTCTTGCCCTGAGTGGAATTGGGGATGGAGACTGGTGTCAGATAGGGTGCACTGAGCAAGTAGATGGAATGTACGTCCCCAGTCCTCAGCTGGGTATCTGGGGCACGAGCGCGTCCCTACAGCCACCACGCAACCCAGATGCTCCCTCACCTCCTGCTGGCGGCACCTTGGCCGTCCCAGCGTCTTGCAGTCGACGGAGGGCGAGGCGGTAGGGCGAGACGGGCGACCCCGCTCCGACTCGACCCTCCTCGCTCGGCACGGGCAGGAACGCGAGCGCCAGCAGCAGCAGCTCGGCGTGCAGCGCGAGCGGCGTGGAGCTGCGGTTGGCGCCGGACTGGCCATACCAGAGTCTGGAAGCTGCTGTGTACGGCAGCTTGAGGATGGAGGCTGCAATTGGGAGGGGGGGAGAGAGGCGGGTGGGATGGACGTTCCGAGAGCGCGGATCTGCGGGTTAGCAGGAGAATTCGGATTGTGTCCACGGCTCCCAACACTCGCACTCACAGGCTGCGGCCCTTACGGCTCCCAGCAGCGTGCCGTGCCGGCGAAGGGGGAGCACCACGTCCAAGGCGATGGGCTGCCGCGGCTGGCCGACAAAGAGGGCCAGCAGGGCCTCCACCGTGCTGGCGATCAGGCGCGGGTCTTGCTGCGTGGCGGAAGGGCGATCAGGCGTGTTTAATATACAAAGGTTTGTCGCGGGCTGAGTCTAGAATGATTGATGCGCATACACACTTCAGAGCCAGGCTGGACAGCACATTTTATCATATTAGCTCATCCAACTGCAGCACAAAGGCCCCCACCAACACCCCTCCCGCACCTCCACGACTGCCGACGAGAGACAGCTGTCGGCCTGGTCAGCGTCATCCAGGTCTGTACAGTAGAGCGGGGCGGAGCAGAGCACAAGCAGCAGTTGTAGCAGAGACAGCTGTGTCAAGTAGCCCACCCATGGAAGCTCTGCGGAAGGTGCAGAGGTTCATTGGCACGGGTGAGCAGGTGCCATGCCAAGGCGCCCTCGTGTACCATTGCTTCCCCCTCCGACAAATGCCAGTACCTGTGCGCTGCGTTGCTACCGGGGTCCTTGGGTTCTTGCGCAAAGCTGACAAACAAGGAGAGCAGGCTCGTGAGCAGCTCCAACTCGACCCGGCGAGCAGCGGCAGGCTCCTCAGCTGTGCTGCCTGCACCTTGAGCCGAAATTTCATGCTGTCCAGATCAGGACCGTGTCGGCGGCACGAGGCCCATAGCAGGAGTCACGCCCATACTATTGGCAGCGGCAGCCCTATAGACATAAACTCCACCCCACACGCTCACCACTCTGGGCCCCCTCAAGGAGGTTGTCAAACTGGGATGGAGTCAGCTGGTCGAAGATCTGCTGAACAAGCATGCGGAGCAGGCAGAGGGCATTCGCCAGCTGCGTGGTTGGCTCGCCGCGGGGCTGAGCGGCCTTGTCTGCCGCGCGGGCGACCAGCCGGAGCCAGGTCTGGAGGTTGCCCGTCTGGCAGTTGTGGTAAACTGGTGTGTGGGAGGGGGGTTGTGTGGGGTAAGGATTCGCAAACGCATGAGCCAGTGCCCGTCTTTGAGCCTGCGTCGCCTACATGTACTACGCTTGCACGTGCACAAGCTTCCTGCCCGTGTCTCCCTCAGCCCTGCGCACCCAGATCGGTGCAGTAGGGTTTGATCAGGGCCTGAACCTCTGCCCCGGGCCAGCTGGCCAGCGGCAGAGGGAAGCCGAGCAGGGGCTGCCATCGTGCATCCTCCAGGGGCAGCACTGCAGGCCCCGCAAGGAGCTCAAGGGAGGACAGCGCATCACGCGCCTCGGCGGTCGAGGAGGTAGCGTTTCCCATGGAAGGACGCTACCCCACCAGGGCCGGATGCCCCCGCTTCACAAGAGGGCCGCTGTTGCCATGCACACGTACATCGCCCTGGGGTCTAATGCGCAGCAATTCACATGCAAACTTTGTGGAACAAAATGTGCGGCGTCAGGTGTCGTCTCCCTGGGCGAGAGAGCGATGGTCGTGCGCGGCGCAGCATATTGATCGGGTTGCGGAACAGATATCGACACATTGATCAACTTGGTCCGATGATAGCGAGGCGATTTTTCCAAGGCGCAATGACCAGGGACAGACGCAAGTCTCTGCCCTGCGACTTTTACAAAAAATAACAATCGATCGCGCCAACTGAATTGGCAGTGTGGCGAGGGCTCTGGGTGTGAAGCCCGGCCTTGCTCGTAGATCACTTAAACCCAAGCCACCTGTGCTGGTGATCAAACGAGCAGCATGCTGACATGAGCTGTTTTTGAGTATCCAGAGATCGAACTGTCTCGCCCCTTTGTGGTGTCATGATTGATCCGGCACGCAGCCCAGGAGTGGCGCAGCCGGTGGACTCTTTCGCATGGCCGGAGAGTCCCCAAAGGGAAGGGCAGGTGAGGGGGAATCTGGGATGCTGCCCAGTTTGGGCCCAGATGGCATGGTAATGGTAGTAGTTTCATGCAGCGCTTCTTGCCCGTCAACCATGAAATCGACTCTGAATCCCCCATCCAAATTATGTGTGTTTGCCCAGCAGCAGAGCGCGGGGTCTCCTCGCGCCGCCGCGTGGCGCTGGCTTGGGGAGCACCCGGAGGATGCGGCGGAGCTCGCGGCCCTCCTGCACGAGGCGGCCCCAGGCCTGGGCCTGCGCGGCGGCTACACCTCGCAGCGCCGGAGCCACACGCTCATCCCGGCGGTGGCCGCGCTCTCCAGGCGGCGGGACCTGGGCCTGGACGAGCGGCTGCTGCGGCGGTGCGTCCAAGAAGCCCACCCCATCGCGACAGGTCGGTGGTGATGTGCAGGGTGGCTTTTTTACGGCAGGATGGTTCCTTCCATGAGTGCTCGATACAGGGTATGCGCTGGCCTGGCTTTGGCACGTGTGCCCATCCCACCCTTTCATATCAACCCAAAACAAATGCTCGCAGGACCCGGTCTGATCAACTGGGACTTGTTGGTCGCCTGCCTGCCCTCCGAGGTGGCGCTGTCGCACGACCAGGGCAGACCCGACCCTGGTCCCTCGACGGGGCCGCAGCCGGGCGTGCCCGGCACGCCTGCGCCGGTGCGACGCGCTGGACGTCAACTCTGGCGGCGCCGTCTTCTTTTGCCTGTTCGAGGACCCCGGTCGCCGCGCCGGCTCCACCTCGCCGAGCCGGCCGCCGCGTGCTTTGGTGGCGGAGCAGGATGCGCAGGCGGAGCCGTCCGCGGCCGCGCTGGTTACGTCGGTGGCCGAGTCGCTGGCCGAGGCGGCCTCGGCCGTCGCGGAGATGCAGGACAAGGGGCCAGCTTCCGCGGCTGCCTGCTGCCGCGGGGACCCCGCCGCGGCCGCCGGGGTCGCCCGTGCGGCGCCCGCCGCGCTCGCTCTCCCCGCTCCTGTCCCGCCGCTCGAGATCGGAGCCCGCGCTGGGCGACGTGCCCGGGCCGACGCGCCGAGCGCCCGGACAGGCCGGCGCCCGGCCTGCCCGCGGCCTACGGCTGCCTCGTGATCAAGGTCCCCCCCACCCGCCTGCAGTGCCAGTCGGAGCTCTTTGCCGGCGAGATCACTCGCCACGTGGGCGTCGCCTGCCCGGAGGCCCGCATCGTGCGCCAGTACACCTACGAGGAGGACGAGTCCGCGACCCCGGAGTGGGGGTCCATGCTCGCCGCCGCGGAGCGCGTGGCGGCCGCCTGCCCGGAGCTCCACCCCGAGCTCGAGCGATCCAGGTGCGTGTTGTGCGGGTGAGGAATGGGAATTGGTTTCTATAAGGCTTGCTTAATGCATCGCTGTGCGTGCTGTGGTGGTGTTTATTGCATAGGGGTTTCCAGATAATTGTGCACTGTTTTGGCACGTGAAGACCTAGATGTAAAAATCCACTGCCGCGCCCGCCCCTCTCGTCTCGTCCGCCCCCCTTTCCAGCTGCGTGCTGGTCCAGGAGTACGTCCCGTGCCTTGGCAAGGGGGAGCCAATCGTGGCCTCCGAGCAGACCTGCAGCGACCTGGGAAGGTGAGTCGAAAGAAGAGGCACGCTTGCGAGCGATTTCGAGTAAACCCTTCTGTTGGCCTATTTTGTCGCACCTACCAGCACAGCGTACGCATACCCAGAATCCGCCCCCCTTTCTCGCAGGGTACTGGCGGTGGACATGCTTTTGGGAAACGCCGACAGACTCGTGTGCGAGCCGCTGGGCTGGAGGGGCAACGCCGGCAATGTGCTGCGGGCGCAGCGGGGCAGGTGGAAAGGACGGATCGTGGCCATCGATGCCCTAGTGCAGCGGCGACCCCCTAACGGGCTTGTCTCAGCCGAGGTAGGAGGGCTGGTCTGTGTTTTGGCATCATCTTGTGTTACTGTTGCATGAGACGGTGCTGGAGATTGGTTTTGTGGAGGAGCAGATGTTTCGATCACGCAGAGTTGGTGCGACGCCATGCCATATAGACCTCTATAATAAAAAACGTACTATCTCCTCCATCGCCTTCACCGCGCAGGACGCGGCTTGCGAGCGCTGGGCGGAGCTCATTCTCAACGACATGGATGTGGCGGCTCAGATCCTGGGGGACGCGCTCGGCTTTCTTGACATCGCCCGCCCGCCGGGCCTGGAGGGGGCGGCCTCAGTGGGAAGCAAGGCTTCTGCTGGCCTGGCCACATCCCCAAAGCGCACATTGCAGCTGCCGGAGGCCACATTGGTGGACGGTGGTATCCCCACCCCTGCGCGACCGGAGCCGGAAGTGGCGCTCATCTCTGCCTTTCAACAGGCACGCATCTCGTGGCCGGGATGCGAAAAGGGTTTTATTTCTGACAAATGCCCATGAAAATTCCCGGGCATCGGCTGCTTGTATGCTGCCCCTGCAATTCAGAGGAGTGATTGCCTGCATCGCTCACCTGCGCACCATCCGAACTTGACAGGGATTTCGGCAAGCCCTCCAGTCCATGTCGGAGCTCAAGGGCCTGTTTGAGATGATGCACGGCGTGGTTGGCGCCTGGATCGACGAGTTCCTGGCGGACATGGAGCTCCACTTTAGGTTCTCCACGCCCGGCGCAGCGGCTGCCGGGCGCGCGGCGCCCCGGGAGGCCGAGGCGGGCGAGGGCGAGGACGGCGACGCCACGGCGGGCGCGCCCGCCGCGGCACCGGGCACTCCCCGGGGCGCCGCGCCCGCCGCCTGGGCCGGGTTCTCACCCTCGCCGCCCGTCGCGCCGCGGCAGCAGCGTACGCCCACGGGCAGCCGCCGCGGTGTCCGATCACGGCGGCGCCGGTGCGGCGCTCGCCGAGGCCTCGCCCTCGCCCGCGGCGGACGTCGCGGCGACGACGCTGCGCATCCGGCACATCAACCAGGAGGCGCAGACGGACGACCGCGTCTCAAAGCGCGTGGCGCACTGGCGCGACGCGTTTCGCGCGCGTGGCCGCGAGCTGCGCGGGGCGGTCAGGGCCTGGCAGGAGAAGCGGGGCGCGGCGGGCGGCGACGGGTACTTGGGTCCGGGGAGCGACGAGGAGGGCAGTGATGGTGATGGGGAAGGAGAGGGCAAGGAAGAAGAGGGTGTGGCGAATGATGGCAGCTCATCCACGCCAGCAGAGAAACGCCCGCTCGCGTCGCCACCTGACGCCACCGCCCGCCCGCCGAGGCCGCCCTCACCCGCCCCCCTCCTCCCCGTCCCCGGCGCTGACGACGGGCTTCTTGGACGGCGCGCGGCCGGTGGTGGATGTCTACGAGCTGCGGGTGCGGCTGCAGCACACGCTGCCGCGGCTGCGCGTGCTGCAGGTCGCGGCCGCCTCGGCGCGGCCGCTGTGCCTGCTGCCGGGCGTCTTTTTGTCGGACGCGGTGGGCGCCAGCAGCACGCACACGCTGCGCCACCTGGGCATCACGCACGTGCTCAACGCGACCGAGGACCTGCTGGGCCCGGACGCGTCCCTGGGCGCGACCTGGGTGCGCTGCGCGCTGCGCGACGTGCAGGAGGAGGACATCTCGCCCTTTTTCGAGCTGGCCGCGCGCTTCATCGACGGCGCGCTGCAAACGCGCGGGCGCGTGCTGGTGCACTGCCACGCGGGCCGCAGCCGGAGCTGCAGCCTGCTGCTGGCCTGGATGATGAAGTCGCTGGGCTGGAGCCTGCGCCGGGGGCTGAAGCACATGCACCGCCTGCGCCCAGAAGTGGCGCCCAACGCCGGGTACATGGCCCAGCTCCTGCTCCTGGAAGAGAAGCTCTTTGGGCGCCAGACCGTCAAGGTATTGGGAGGGTGGTGAGGGAGAAAGAGGGGACGGCTGGGATTTAGACATGGGCTTTTAAGAAGTTGAGTAGCATTTGTGGCTGGTGCGCACGAACATGGAGCGAGGTACCATCGCATCCCAACCCATGTTGCTCCTCATCTCCATCCACAGGGCCGCAAGCCGAAGCCCAGCCTCAGGGCGTGCCCCGAGTGCGGGAAGAAAGTGGGGCTGAGCGCAGAGTCTGTCAAAGTCCACATGCGGCGGTTTCACCCGCACGCGGTCACGGAAGAGCCCCTGATCCTGTACGTGCTGGTGATTCAACCCGAGGGCTGATGAAAGCGTGCTTGTGTGTACTGTCTCGATCATTGCCACCTGCTCTGCTGCAAGAGAGTCTGTGTCTGTTGTGTACCCTCATCGCGCATGACCCCAGCCCGCACCTCCACTCCGCAGATCGCGGGTGATCTCGCCGGAGGACTCGTCATCCAGCGCCGAATCTGCCTTTGCGTCGCTCGCCCTGGCGGCCGCAGAGGTTTGCGTCCTGAAACAGCCACGCTGAGTTCTATCTCGTGTGGACGCCAATCGTAGTTGTGTTGCCTCAACAAACAAGGGCAAGCATGCCTAAAAGAATTAGCTTGAGCAACCAGATGACCTTTAAAATGAATTTACAACCGCCGGCCTCCCACTTTCACATCAAATCTCCTTACAATCCACCATTTTTCGACGACTACTGTACAAACAATCTAGTCAAAGACGTGGTCCAGCTCGGCGTCGGGGTCTAGTAGCCCCGGCATGAGGTGCCCAACCACGAGCCGGTCCAGGATCAGGTGCTCGACAGCTTCCTCAAGTTCCGTATCGCCGATGAGCACGGCGCCTTCCACGCGGTCCTTGCGCAGCAACAAGCGCACAAACGTGCCTCCCCGCCCCTGATGATGAAGAAAGGGGAATGATTGGGTGCCGGATGCATGCAGGTAACATTTGTCTTGAAAAATTGAGTGCACCTTCCTTTACACAGCTCAATTCATCAACCCTTGTCATCTTACCTGGTCGTCTGGCGGCGACGTGCGGCAGTAGGATCGAATGTCCTCAGCGGGCTCGTCGTCCAGTCCCTGGGCGTTGTACCGACCCAGCAGGACCACCTTATGGCCTGCAAAGCTGGTCACGTGCGTGAAGAGCTCAAAGGCCATGCTGGCGCCCGTTTCTTCATCGACCCCGGCCATGGCATGCGCCGCCAAGATTCCCTGGCTCCGGGCCTGTGATGTTTTGGGGAGGGGCGCGTCTCGAGGGGCGGTTCTGGTTGCCCAGCCTCGCGGGGCAAAGCGTGCAATGGCGGCGAGTCGTGGCAGGTACCAAGCACCGTGTTCGTTCAACCCAAGCAGTTGGAATGCCTACTCAATATAATGTTGTGGACACAGAATTGCAAATACGACCGCCAACCACCAACCCCAGAACCCCGCCTCACCTGCGTCCAGAGCCGCATTTGAAACCACTGGCTCCCATCCGGCGGCCGTGCCTCGAGCACGGACAAGTCGCAGGCGTCCCCGGCGGCCCAGACACGGCCCAGAGCGCTCACGCTTTCCAGCCTGTCGTTGACCAGAATGCCTCCAGTCGGACCGCGCTCGAGCGCTCCACTGACCCATTCCGTATTGGGCACCACTCCCAGTGCCGCGACCGCGACGTCTGCGGCCACACGCTTGCCGCTGCTCAGCTCCAGCTCCAGCCCGGTTCTGGTGGCGGGGGGTATCGTACTCGAGCCGGGCAGCGCGCCTGGCCGCACGGAGCGCACGGAGCTGTGCGCCTCGATGACCAGGCGCCCAGCCGCCGCCTCCCCGCGCGCTTTACTGCCAAAGTTATCAAGCGCTCGAACCCAGCTCGGACCGGCCGCGTGGCCCGGCTGGGAGTCTGCTGCCTGTGGCGTTTGGGGGTTCAAATTCGAGCAGTTCCTCAGAAAAGAGATAGATTGCTCGCCAGCCGCTTTCTCCAGGGGCGCGGCAACAGTGGCATGCTCGACAGAGTCGCACGCTCTTGCCGCTGCGGTTGGGGCATTGGCCTCCAGTCGGGCAGCATCATTCGAGCTCGCGGCATCGGCTCCATTCTCAGACCGCGCATGGCTCGCAGCAGCGCAGCGCCTGGCGCGCAGAATGTCCAGCAGAAAGTCGGCCGCGTCAATGTCGAAAAAGGCGTCCGCGATGTGTGCATGCTTGACGATCCATGTGATGTCCAGAGTGTGCAGGGCATGCCTGCACGGGGAGCAGAATCAGAGAGAGATAAGGTCAGATTGCCACTACAGAGCGTACAAACGGGTGCGTCCCGAGGCTGCCAGCCAGGGGTGGAGCCCACCCTACAATACATCAAGCCCGCGCCCAACGCACACAAGCTCCAAGGCGATGCCGCCGTTGCCGATGAGTGCCACGCTTCGGGCACGCTCGAGGTTCGCCGCCAGCTTCTCGACAGAGTCGGTGTCTCGCAGGGTGAGGATCTGCCCTGCAAGCTCGGGGGTCACGCCGAGCAGCTTCACGGGTCGAGCACCAGTCGCCACGCATAGACGGTCAAAGCTGATGGACTGCCCGGTGCTGAGGCTCAGGGTCTGGATAAGAACAAGGAGTTGTGGGAGAGGCCTGACGAATGCAGTCTCTCAGGCGGGCAGCTAATGATCCTCCCAAATTGGACCCTCACACATCACGAGATGCCTACCTGCGATGCAAGGTCCAGGGAGGCGGCATGACCAAGAATAAAGGTCAGATTCGGCCACTTGCCATCGTCCAGCCGCTTTTCTTCCACTGCGGGGTTGGATATGGCGGGGTCTAGCTGCATGCTCTGGACCGTAGCCGTTAAAATAATACAGCAACAGGTTCATTTAATATGAACACGACTGAAAATTAATTTCCACCCCTAATGACGACCCAATAGGCTGTGCACCTTGGATTTCTTCTATGGTCTGGGTCAGTCGGCACACCACGGTGGCCCCCTGCCAGAGCAGTGGAGCGCACCACGACAAATTCGCTGCTAAAGTAAAACACATCGCATGTAGAAATTACCATTTTTCATCCCAACATCACCATGCACCCAACTTGCCTTGAGCGTGCGGTCTGCAGAAACCAGAACGACCTCGTCTGCGGGACACAGTCGACACAACTCCTCGGCACAGCACACGCCGGCCACGCCTCCTCCGACAATCACAAACTTCATTGGATGAGAGGTTACGATGGCATCTGAAAGGTATCAGATTTTCGCCTGTACCGTCGCGGTCGTATCGTGCTGGGATCCCCGGTGCTGGCTGGGCAGTCGGTGGCCACCTTGCGGAAATTATCGACAGGGAAACGACGCAGCGGTCCTGGAGGTGCTCTGCAGGGTTCTTTACATTTTAAAATTACCAAATTATAGTGTAATGTCAAAAAGTCTCTGCAACCTAGAAAATGCGGTGTGCCATGCCATTGATCGCTTCTCCCTCAATCCCAGCTTGCCATGCAAGATGATTTAGCGCGCCTCCGGCACTGGCAGAGCTGTGGGGTGACCGTGAACACTCCACGCACAGAGTCCGAGGCACGGGATGGGATACTGAAACATTTCGATAGTTGTATTGATATTTTGAGCCTGCTCTAGGTAGGTGCTGCCCTTCGACTGCCTGGTCCAGCACACGCCATGCGGGTCCGTGCCTCGGTAAAGCGGCTGTGCGAAGCCTGCCGCGTCGTGAAGCGGCGTGGCAAGATCTTCATCGTGTGCAAGGATAGCAAAAAGGTGGGCGATGCTTCAGAAACTGGGGGGCCCTGGATGCTGTGCTGGGGATAGAGGCGTCGTCTCGACGTGGCCCAGCGTTCGAGGTGTTTGCCAATGACCGCTCCCTCGCCCCTTCCCTGCGCGCAGCACAAGCAACGGCAGGGACTGCACACCTTGGCGCCGGCGGTGGGCAGCAACGCCTCGTTCATGGATCCCGGCGCATCGATCGGCATGCGGCTCTGGCTCCAGTCCCAATGATGCCTCCCAGGAACTATGCGATGACTATCGCTATGTATTATCTCGCTCTTTTTTCCACAATGTTTTTGTAAGGAATGCCCAGAAAACAGTGCCGATCAGGTGAGGAAAGTTGCTCGGTCACCAGCGCAATGGAGCAGCAGAGGGAGCGGTAGCGTGAGCTCACGCATTGCTGGGAGGGTTGTCACCCGAGTCCCCGGGCTGCGGACCCTGCCCCGACAGCATGGCCGCCAGCGCCTTGGCCATCAGTCGCGCCGCCGCCTCCTCCTCCTGGGAGGCGAGGCCCGTCGAGGCGGACGCTGTGGCGGGGGTGGTGGGCGCCGGCTGCACGGCTGGCGCCTGAGGTGCCGCGGCAGAGGTGTTTGCCTGGGCGGCCGACGCGGCGGGCCGAGCCGCAGCCGCATTCGAAGGAGAAGGGCTTGGCGCGGCCGGCGCGGTGGAAGTGGCCGACCCCGGTGCGGGGCGGCATGGCAGCCACGAGCAGCGCGCGCACGGCGGCGAGGCTCGCGGGCACCGTGTCCATGACCAGCACCTGCTCGGCAGCTTCCGACCGCTCCACAAAGCCCACGGCCTTCATCGCCTGGATGCCGCCCGGCCGCCCGCCCAGCTGGCGTACGAGGAGAAGTTGGAGAGGGGCGACGTGAGGATCACATGCTGATCAATCAATGGTATAGGCTGTCACGTGCACTCTGCAGGATGTGCCTCCGAATGATACCCCCAAGGACCCAAGTGGCACGCACTGTAAACGCTTCCACATCGATCCCCTTTTCCACTCGATCAAAGTCCCCCCAATTCTCCTTTCCTAATCGCCCGCCCACCTTGGCGGCAAAGGCGGCGTTGTTGACCTTGACCCGGCGGTACTTGGCCTCGGCCGGGTGCGCGAGGATGTTGTCCAGGAAGCGGAGCAGGGTCCTGGAGGCCTCCAGGAACTGGTCGGGCGTGGAGCCGGCCTTGACCTCGCGCAGCGCGGCGGCCAGCGCGGCCGCGAGCTCCAGCGGCGGCCGCGCGTCGCCCGCGCCGCCGGCGAGCTGCAGCCCGCGGTCGACGAGGTCCGACAGCCCGGCCTGGTTGGCGCCCCGCACCGAGCCCTGCGCCCTGCGGTCGACAAAGAGCTGAAAGGTGGGCAAAGAAGCCACCCCCAGCTCCGAGGCCAGACCCCGGTTGGCCGCGCCCGCCTCGATATCGGCCTTGACCGCCACCAGGCGCCCCGCGTGCTGCGCCGCCAGCCGCGCCACCACCGGGCCCATCGCGCGGCACGGCCCGCACCACTGGGCGCTCAGCTGCAGCAGCACGGCCTGCTTGCGCCCGGCGGCCGAGGCGAGGATGCTGTCCAGCTCCGCGCGGCCGCCCGTCAGCTCGACCACCGTGCCCGTGGCGTAGTCTGCACCCGGCTCGGCGCCGGGAGCTGCCTGGGTGGGTGATGCCATGCTCGAAAACGTGTTTTCTTTGTAGGACTATGAAAAATAATTAAGAAAGGACCGGATCAGTCTTTGCAACGACAAAAAAAACTTTGCGGAGGAGTCCTTTATTGTAACGATATTTGCAAGGTACCCACAAACTAAAAACATCTTCCGAACGTGCCGCCTGATCACGCTGATCCCTCCCCTCATCCCCATACTCACGTTCAGGCCTGAATGCCGGTCCTGGCAAGTCCGGCGCGCGCACGAGCAATGTCCTGCGGGCAGAAAGTTCAAACCCTTTGAGCAAAGCGTTGTCGAATCTCATCCTCCATTCCTATACAGCAATCACCACCGCACTCCAGTCCCCTGAGCCCATCTAATGCCACTGAGAAACAAATAAAACGCACAATCTTCAGCGACTCGTACTCCTCCGGCACCGTCCTAAACGTGACGACGCCGTAGATCAGCTGGAGGAAGAGGTAGGCCCCAAACGCAAGCACCAGGTACAGGGGCAACTGCGGGGAGGACGGGAGAGCGCCGATGCGGTGATGGTCGTGTCCTACACACAATCACTGGTCTGCACGAGCTCCTGCCATGGCGTGCGCACCAGGAGCACGCTGTCGGCCCAAGCGGCAGGGGCGCACGCGACAGCGACGAGCCACAGGAGGAGCGCAGCGAGGGCGGTGATGCCCAATCGCACAATGCGAAGCATGTTATGGTGCCCAAATACGGGGAGATGGACAGCGACGTGGCCTGTGCCGGGCCCGATCGCTTCTATATTTCCGTCCCGCAGGCCGGGGCGATCAAGGAAAATCCGCCATGCGCTCGCATCACTTTGCACCTTGCACAGCAAATCCCCCTCCAGGAGCCCAGTCCCTCGCGCAACGAGAGCCATGCGCGGATGAAATAAATACAGTATTTTGAATTTGCTCGTAATTGTCGTGTCAAGCGCCTCTGGCAAGGAGGCATGCGGTCGGACCGGGAAGCTCCACGACAAGGCCCGGCGACGTGTGGTCGTCGGGAGGGCTCGGGCGCAAGTGGTCGATAAACGGGCGGACAAGTGCGCTCACGCCCTATTTGACCACGTAAACGTCTGTTCAGAAGAGGTGCGCGACATGCAGTCGGCGCTTGCATGCACAAATGTTTCGGGACGGGCCTTGCCTCGCCACTCGGCCTAGAGCCGACCGCTTTCAAACCGCCGGGCATGGGCCATGCCGTGCCGCCACTGCGCTGCTTGGAGATGGTACTGATCTTGAATGACTTTGTGCCCTCCTTACCAGGTCAGGCAGCGTGCGCAGCAGGGTAATGGAGGAGGCGCTGTCCAGCTACCAGCGGCTGGTGGGGCTCCTGCGCGTCCCCGACCTCCAGCTCCTCACCGATTCCATGGGCCTCAGCAAAAAGGGCCGCAAGGCGGACTTACAGATGCGTCTGCTGGGTCACTTTGGCCTGGCCCCCGGCGCGCCGGCCGGCGTGCCCCAGGCGCTTGCGCCCGACTACTTGTCGGGTGTCGCGCGCCTGCTGGAGGCGCAGCCGCCGCTGGGGAGCGCGTCGGCGCGCATGGCGCTCAAGGACCTGGCCGCCGCGCTGCCGGGCGGCGCGCCGGGCGGCGAGCGGCCGGGGACCGCGGCGCGCGCGCCGATTCCTGCGCCGCTTCCTTTTCCGGCGGATCTGCAGGCCAAGCCGCCAGCGAGCCAGCAGGCGCCCGCCAGCCCGCGTGTCATCCGCTGCATCTGCGGCAGCAACTACGAGCACGGCCCGCTGGTGCAGTGCAGCGAGCCCGGCTGCGGGACCTGGCAGCACGCGGCGTGCATGGGCGCGGCGCCGGGGCGCGCGGCTACCGCTGCGAGCGCTGCCGCGCGGCGCTGGCCGACCCGTTCTGGACGCTGGCCGAGGCGGACCTGGTCCCGCCCGCGCTGCTGCGCCCGCTGCCCGGCCGGCCGCCGGTGGTGACGACGCAGGGCATCCAGTCGGTGCAGGGCGTGGAGCGCGTCTTCTACGTGACGTCCACGCTGGCCGAGCTGGTCGCGCGCCAGCGCGACCGGCACCGCCTGGTGCTGGCCTGCATCCAGCTGTCGGACGAGGTCCCCTGCCGCGTGCACTGGCCGCGCAACATGGACCTGCGCTGCAACGGCGTGTCCTACCGCCCCACGGGCCGCGCGAACAACGCCAAGATGGGCATCAACGCGCGCGACGAGGCCGCCGACCTGGGCGCGCTGTGCAGCCGCGGGCGCAACGCGCTCAGCCTGGCCGCGGCCGAGGGCGGCGCCTGGGCCGTGCTGCTGCAGCACGTGCGCCGCAACTCGCGCGAGGACGTCAAGTCGCTCATGCGCGCGCCCGAGGGCGCCGCGGAGGCCGCCGCGCGCGTCGCGCGCCTCGTCGCCGGCGACGACGACGACCTGCTCGTCGAGTCGCAGGCCGTCTCGCTGCGCGACCCGATGTCGGGCGCGCGCATGGCCTGCCCCGCGCGCTTTGTGGACGCCTCGGGCCTGCAGGCCTTCGATTTGGACGCCTTTCTCTCCCTGGCCGAGCGCAACCGCAAGTGGCAGGACCCCGTCACGCTCAAGAACTCGACCGTGCGGCAGCTGCAGGTGGACGCCTACATGCAAGTTGTCCTCGAGTGCGTGGCCGGCGTCGAGGACGTGGACGAGGTGGAGCTGGACGCGCAGGGGCGCTGGCGGCCGATCCTGCTGGACGCACGCGGCGACCCGCGCAGGGACGCGCCGGAGCTCGGGCCCTTTTCCGTCGTGGACGACCCCACTGAGCGCGTGCGCGAGGCCATCCGCGCGGCGGCGGGGGCCAAGCGCGTCAAGCAGGAGCCGGCGGGAACCGCGCCTACGAGCTCAGAGTCGGAGGACGCCGAGGAGGCGGAGCTGCGCGCCGCCGCCGCCGCCGTCCGCGGGCTGGCGGGCGGATCCAGACAGGTAGATGGGGTGGAGCAGGAGAGGAGGGGGGGGGCACTTTTGTGTGTGTGTGGGGAGGGAATATATTTTCCGTCAAATGGGGTTTCATTATATCAGATGCACGTAGCACTGACAGCTATTGCTGTCCTCACCCTATATTGTCCAACCCCTTCCCTTACCCCCCCTACCCCTCAGACCGCCTCGGCTCTGGAACCAGAGGTGATCGACTTGCTGGACGACTCGTCAGAGGACGAGGCGACGCACACGCACACGCAGCCGAGGGAGCCCGCGCCGGCGCCCAGCCCGGCGCGGCCGTCCATCGCCAACGCGGTGCGTGCGGCGAGCTCGGGCCGGCCGCCGGTCGCCGCGGGCAGCGCGGCCAACCACCTGAGCCAGCCGCCGCGCTGCCCGGCCGTCTCGCCGCGCTCCGGGGCCGGGGGCGGCCGCGCCGCGCGTGGCCGCGCGAGCCGGCCACGGCGCCGACGACTTCCACCGCGCGGCAGGGCCCCACGCCGCCAAACGCCGCGCCGCCGCGCGCGGCGCAGACGACGTCGGCGGCCTCGTCGTCGGCGCTGCAGGCGGCGCCGGTCAACACGCACCCCTCGACCTCGGCCACCAGCCCCGCCTACTTGCAGGGTCCCGCGCCGGCCGCCGCCACGACCGCCTCGTCCTCCTCCCGCGCGCCCGTCCACCCAACCAATCCCCCGCTCTTCCCTCCCCCGGCTCAGCAGGCGACGTCGTCGACGACGACATCGCGGCTGCAGCTGCCCCGGCCGCCCGTGCCGGCCGACCGGGGTCAGGAGGCCATCGCGCGCGTGCAGTCCATGCTCGACGCGGCGGCGGCCAGGCAGGGCCTGGCGCAGCCGGGCGGCGGCCTCCCGGGCCCGACCAGCTCCATCGGCGGCCAGCCGCAGTCTGGGCACCTGCCGGCCCTCTCCAACGGCGGGAGCATGCCGCCCACGCCGCAGAGCACGGGCGCCCGGCCGGTGCTCTCCCACGGCGCCTTTGGCCCCGTGTCCACGGGCGGGGCGCACCCGGCGGCCTCCAGCGCCCGCACCGAGTCCAACGGCGCGCTGCCCGCGCTCTCGGGCGGCGTGCTCTCCCCGCCGTCGAGCGCCTTTAGCCCCCGGGTCGTGATGGGCGCGGTCGCCTCGCCGACCGCCTCCGGGGCCGCCCCGATGAGCCCCCTCCAGTTTGTCCCGGGTCCCACGCCGCCGCAGGCGGCGGCCGCAAGCCCGCTCGCGCACCCGCCGCCGGGGCTGGCCTGGAACCCGGTCTTCCTGCAGTTTATCAACATGATGCAGGGCACGGGCGCGCTTCCGCCGCCGCAGTTTGCGGTGCCGGGTGGGTACGCGCCAGCCGGGGCGGTACCCGTGCTCGGCGCGGCCGCCCCTGGCCCCGGGGCTGCAGGCCTCGCCCTTTGGCGCCGGCCAGCAGGCGTCCGCTGTGCCGCCACCCCTGCCCGCCGCCTCCCACAGCGCGAGCGACGTGAACGCGCCGGAGGCTTCCGTTCGGGAGCCGGCGCGCCCGGCCACCTCTGTGACCAGCAGCGTGCCGGTGCCGCTGCCGGGCGCCATGATGGAGCCGCGGGGCAGCGGCTCGGCGTTCCCCGGCGCGTAGGCACGACTCTCTCCTGCTGGGCACTCCCTGCTCGATCATGGCGACGCTTGATTTTTTGTCTGACCCAGCCGGTTGGCGCACCTACTCTTTGTATTTTGACACTGTCAACCCCATGCCATACAGAGAATGCACCAGCAACATGCACATTCGCTCAATCAGCCTATTAACAATCAGCCAGGGTACACCATGGAAGCGCTGATGCCGCCGTCAACGCCAAAGGCCTGCGCGGTGATGAAGCCCGACTGCGCGGGGTCTGCCAGGAAGAGGGCCAGGCCGGCAATGTCCCCGGGCGTGCCGACCCGGCCGACCCAGTGGTGCCGGTGGTCCGCCTCGGTCACGGCGCCGGCGCCGCTGTCGATATGGCCCGGCAGAATCGCGTTCACGCGCACGCCCCGGGGTCCGAGGTGCGCCGCCTGCGAGTGCGTCAGGCCCAGGAGGCCGGCCTTGGCGGCGGCGTAGCCTTCCTGGCTGGTGCCGTGCTCGGATCGGATGGCCCGAATGCTGGAAATGTGGATGATGGAGGCGGCATCTGGGTTGAGGGACTGGCGCAGGGCCTCGGTGACCAAGAACGGGGCTGCGAGTTGGGGAGGGGGGCAGATAGAGGGGTGGCCTAGTGAGCTGGCGTGCGGTTATTTAGCATAGCTCGCCTTGGTCAACCGCCTCATCATTCCACAGCCCTCACCAGCCAGATTGATGGTCAGGTACATCTGAAACGCTGGAATTCTTGCGGCGCCGGGGTCGTCGGGCAGGTACCTGCAGGGAGGCGAGACAATGTTTGGTGACACATAGCCGATCGGCCGCGATGCACACTGTAGTCCACATGCCCATTAGCCCACGCACGGCTGAGCAATGCCCGCATTGTTGATCAGGACATCGATGCCCTTGGAGTCGGCCGAGAGCAGGGGCGCTATCCGTTCAGGTAGCTGCGCAATGGAGTCCCCATCCGCCAGGTCCACTTGCAACGTCCGGAACCGGTCCCTGGGCACCCCCCCCGCCTGCATTGTTAATTCTCGACATGGTGAAGTCGCGCTACTCCAACAGTGAGATCCCGAGAAGCAATAATGTTGTTATTCAGGCATTATAATTTACTTCAAAACTAAATTTCCATCGCAACACTCGTCTCACCTCCGCCAAACGCGACACTTCCGGCTCGAAGGCCTTGTCGATGCCCACCACCTGGTACCCGGCCCGCAGGAAGGATCGCACACAACCGGCACCGATGCCCTCCACGCGACCAGGCCCCGTAATTACTGCATGTGAATGCCGATTTCAAGAACGAGGTGGATCAGGCATTGTCGGCAGCAGGCTGTGGGGCGTTTCTTTGGCCGCCAGGCTGCAGAACACAAATCAGGAACCACATGTAGGGCGGCTGCTTGCGCATGAACAGCGTGCGTGGCACAACCCACCTGCTACCCTCATTGCTGGGCAGGCTTGAAAAACAGTTCTGTCTATTTGTGGTGATCGCCCGTGCGAGGGCTCCTTTGCGCAATGGGTGGAAATCCGATCGTATGGACACCAACTTTCTTAACCCTTGCAACTGTCGCCCAAAATACGCGCTGAGATCGCGATGGGGCTATAACAAGGCACAATTACTTGCGTACTGCACGCGTGGTGCAATTTTGGGCGGTCGAGAGAAGCGATCGGCGGGGGACGGCCCGATCGGGCTCGCGAGCTTCGTCGCAGGGGGCGGCGCGCCAGGCATCGTCTCATACTGCGCCGACCGTCGAATTAAGCAGCGATGCACATCGACAGGCCAGGATCGTCACATGAGCTCTGGCAGCAAGCTTCATGGTCGAGTATGGAGATAGCTCAACATTCAGCGGCTCCTTGATCGATTTTCTGTTTCAGTGTCGAGGCTTGGGCCACAACTTGTTCAAGGCTCCCTATTTTCTGACAAGTTGAGAACCTTTTTTGCAAATAAAATTTTCGTAAAAGGTCTTTTTTGACCGCGTTGCGAAATCGTCTATGAATATGACGTCGTGTGAGAGAATTGGGATGGTTGAGATAAAGAGTGGTGGAAGGGGTTAGGTCCCGAGGCGGCGCGAACGCCTGCAACGGGCTTGAAAAATTATGACCTTCATGACCCCGAAGAGCCATGAACCCAGAGCCGCAAGACGGTGTGCGAGGCCTGCAGCTGCTGGATGTCGCACGGTCTTCTTGAGCACCGTGCAACCGGTCCAGGTAAGTATGATGAGATTGACGCGATCCAGGATCAAGAGAGTGGCGGTGCAGAAATGTGCTCTGCTGAGATTATGGGTGCGTTTTGATCAGAGAGCCCGAGTGCGTTGAGCGAGCAGCATGAAAGCGCCATGTGATGTTGTCCTCTGTCTATAATTATGATGATGTACAAAAAATCATTAAGTGGTGCCGATGCGTGTCTATATTCCGTGCCAGTGGGGCCCGGTGATAGTGTCAGTACGATCCACTCGATGGCGACACACTTTATCTAGAACCACATCAAGGATTCTATATCCCCGTACATATGTCATGTATCATTAAAAATATCTGATTAAGAGCATTGCCCATATTGCGTGGACCACGCGAGCAGCAAATGCACGAGACTCGTGCCCTGCGCAATGCTGCCCACGCCGGCGCGAGCTCAGCAGCGTTCTCGGCCAGCGCCGGCCTGCACCTCGTCTTGAAATGATCATTGTGTATGCGTTCTTTCATATAGAGTGCATTCCACGTGCAATACGTGATCGCCAGCTCGCCCAAATGTCACATTTTCTCCCACCCCGCGCTGAACCCCGGCACATGTCGTGACAACGATCCGGGGTTTGGGGTTTGGTGCGGCCCTGTGTCCCCGCATCGCCAGGAGCGCCGAAATCCTCGCCCTCGGCCGATCCATCCAGCGCAAAGACGAGGCACCAGGTCCAACCCCACCACAAATTCCACCCGAAAATTTGCCCCGCGCATGCTGTTGAAGCGCCTTCTGCAGCTCACCTTCCGAATACTGCGCAGACTCAGGGCCCTGACGCCAGACCTGATGGCGACGGAGACGGCCCCCCCGCGGTGTCGTCCGAGCACCAAGAACCGCCTGCAACGGAGGCCTCCCAGCCCGAGGCCGCGATGCAGCGCAAGATCGCGAACCACGAGGAGCCCCCGAGGGAGGAGGCCCCTACCAAGTCGTCGCCCAGCATTCCGGTGGCTACCCGCGGCGATGGGAAGCGTGAGTCGACCCGGCCCCGGATTGTTTATCGTTTGGGTTTATGGGTTTGCCAGCCGCCCGGCGGGGCCACCGGGTCTCTCGGTCGAGGGACGTGGCCGACGAGGTAGCATGAATCGACCCCTCGTGTCCTAGGCGTGGAGAAGGGAGTTCAGCTCAAGGAGGTCTTGCACATTTCCCGCCTGCCGCAGGGTACCTGGACGTCAAGGACATTCGCGACAAGCTCACCCCGCAGGTGTCTCCCTTTATGGAGAGCAACAACGCCGGCGCGGGCTTTGGTGCGTCGGGAAGGGTTGTTGGGTGGAGTGGGGTATTGGCCTGCATTGCCTCTCTCGCCAAGGTGGCAGTGCGGAGCTTGAAGTGTGCCTGAGGGTGCATGCATCTTCACCGATCGATAGAACCGTGTCCTCTTCCTAGCTCACTGACATGTGCACTCAAAATCCACCCCCACCTGCTCAGTCGGCGACAAGGATCTGGTGCAGATCGGCATCATGCAGTTTGAGTCGAACAAGTCTTCGGGCGCGCAGTCCAACTCGCTGTACGACGCGACGGCCAACACGTGGATGGAGCTGGCACCGTACGCGATCCGGTCGGGCCCGCGCAAGACGATCTACCACGACCCGCAGGCGGTGACGGCGGCCATCGTGACCTGCGGCGGGCTGTGCCCCGGCCTGAACGACGTGGTGCAGAACATCGTGTACACGCTGCAGGACCACGGCGTGCCGCAGGAGCAGATCTTCGGCGTCAAGTTTGGGCTGCGCGGCTTCCTCGACCGGCACACCAAGCCGATCAACCTGGACCGCGCCTGCGTGGACGGCATCCAGCTGCGCGGCGGCACCATCCTGGGCACCTCGCGCGGCAACGCCAAGATGCACGAGATCGTGGACCGGCTGCGGCTGTGGGGCGTGACCATGCTCTTCGTCATCGGCGGCAACGGCGGCAACGCGGCCGCGCACTCGATCGCGCAGGAGTGCGAGCGCCAGGGCGTGGTCTGCAACGTGGTGGGCGTGCCCAAGTCCATCGACAACGACATCCAGCTCATCGACCGCTGCTTCGGCTTCGACACCGCGGTGGAGGAGGCGCAGCGCGCCCTCATCTGCGCGCGCGTCGAGGCCAAGTCGGCCGCCGGCATCGCCATCGTCAAGCTCATGGGCCGCAGCTCGGGCTTCATCTCGCTCAACGCCAGCATGGCCTCGGGCGTGGTCGACCTCTGCCTCATCCCGGAGATTCCCTTCACCATCCCCAAGGTCGTCGCCTTTGTGAAGAAGATCCTGGCCGCCAAGGACTTTTGCGTCATCTGCGTGGCCGAGGGCGCCGGGCAGGACATCGTGCAGGCCGGCGCCGCCGGCGGCACCGACCCCTCGGGCAACCCCATCCTCAAGGACATCGGCACCTTCCTGCGCGACGAGTTCCACCAGGCCATCAAGGGCGTGGAGGTGCGCTACATCGACCCGTCCTACATGATCCGCTCCATCCCCACCATCACCACCGACCGCATCTACTGCAAGGTCCTCGCGCAGGGCGCCGTGCACGGCGCCTTTGCCGGCTACACCGACTTCACGGTCGGCCTGGTGAACACACACTACGTCTACGTCCCGACCACCACCATCATCCAGTCCGCGCGCACGGTCGACCCCTGCGGACGGCAGTGGAACCGCCTAAAGACCGCCATCAACCAGCCCGACCTTGTGTAGGGCAGAGGTGTGTGTGTGGGTGGGTGCGTCTCGGAGGAAGAGGCAGACCATCGCGTGCCAATCGGTGCGCGTGAAGAGTGCGCATTCTCCGCGCTTTCCTACATCGAGGCGCCGCGCCCGACTCCGGGTCTGGCTGCCCCCCACCGGCGGCCGCCAACGTGCCCTCGCGCAACCGCTTCCCTCCTTGCATCATTAGAAAGAGAGCCCCCTTTACAAAAAGGACTAGCCGGGCCTTTCGAGTGCGACGCCACCACCGGGATCGCCACATATACCAGAGAGTCTTGTCTCTCCCCATTATTGCGCTTTTCCTTGACAGTGCTCCGCTTTCTTTTGTATAAAAACCCGATGCGCCTTGCTACCAATGCTGCCGAAACCTCCGTTTGCTGTAACCCTTTGTGAAATCCATGAACGCATCTTACATGGAGGGACGGAAGCGAAGAAAAGTGGGGCGTCGCATTCTGACCGCTGGCCTTGCAAGCTCCAGAGGCGACTCACAACGATGCCAGAGCGTGTAAAACATTGGTTTGAATTGCACGAGCACGTGCTCATAGACCTCTCAATCAAAGTGTCTCATCTGGAACTCGTCTATCAACACCAGTGACCTGATTTACTCGCCATTCGACTCTTCTCTAAATTTAATGACTTAGCTGCCTTATTGTCACATCGTCCGCTGCATGGCTGGTCTCAGAATAAATAGGATGTGCAAGGCTCAATCCTGGGCGTGACTGGAAGCCTCCGCTCATGCGTCCCAGAATGCACCGTCGCATTCTCGAGTGGGCCTTCACAAAGGCTTCCAATCACGCACAGGGCTGAAAAGAAGGTCGGTACGGGTCAGGAGCAGGGTACTAGATCATCATCATCTTCACTTGTCACACGTCGCTCGCGCCGCGGTCAGCATTCGACGCGGGGTGCGTTTAGGGGGACGCCTGGGCCTCGGCGATGGCCTGGGTCAGGCACGCGGGCTCGTCGGTGCAGGACTGCAGGGTGGCCAGGCCGACAACGTCGACGCCGGCGCGGCTCAGGGGGCCGTAGATGGTGTTGATGCAGGCGCTGATGGCGCTGGTGGCCTCCTCGCGGGTGGCGCCGGTGATGTTGACGCCGGCGGACTGCAGCACGGGGGCAAAGGCGCTGGTCAGGGCGCAGATGCAGGTGTCGCACTGGGCGGTGCTGGGGCTGCTGGGGAGGTTGTTCTGCGAGAGGGAAAAGGGTCGGGAAGCAGAGAATGAGTTTGGGATACCTTGGCGAGAGGAACAAGGTAGGTAACCTCAAGTGTGGGCCCGGTCCGAGCAGACCGGGAAGCTGCGGGGGACGCCAACCAGGGCCCGGCGAAATCATGGGGCAACCCGGCCTCGGCCAGCAACCCTTGCAGCACACATGCAACACGCGCATTGTCCATGTAATGAAGCCACATACGCTAAAACGGCAACCGTTTCCGGCCCCCGCGGGCCCAGACCCCAGCTCCGGCACGGGCACTTACACAGGCAGGGCCGACTTTAGAGTAGTCGCCGCTGGCCACCTGGGCGGAGGTCAGCTCGCACTGCTGGCCGAAAACGGTGGCAGAGCTCAGGAGAGCCACCAGGAAGATGGCGGCGACGGCGGAGTAGCGAGCCATGTCGGTGGGTGCGCGTGCAGGGGTGTGACGGCAGGGGATGCTGAGGCGAGGCTCGGGGGTGTGGCGAGGACTTGCGAGGAGGCAAAACCCAAGGAAGATGATAATTTTATGATTTTTACTGGACGATGTCGGGCATATGAATGGGTGGAGAACGCGTCTCAAGGTCGATCATTGGAGAGTTCACGGTCGGCTTCACGTGCTCACCGCTGGCTACGTGGGAAATTCAGAGACCAGCCATGAGATTCCGAGTCGGGGGACCCGGTTGGACCGTCCCGTAACCCCCTGCCCAAGGACCAAAGACGAGACAACTCGCGACGGGGCAAACCAGGCTTTCATTACAAAACACGTCGCGCAGTTTGCCGGCATCGGCCGGGATAGGCAAGTCGGTATGCTGGAAAGCCTTACGGGCTCGCGGTAGGAACACAGCTTCCGTCGGCCGCGTGGCCGTCACACCAGCTGGCGGAGGGACCGGTACCCATGGGGCCCGAGGACATGACACTTGCGGGGTACGATGCACAAAAGTCTGAGGGTCGCTACGCGTTGTAATTCTGCAGCGGGGCCTGACTCGGCCCAGCTGTCCTGTAGCTGGGAGGGGCCTGCCCGGAGGTCTTGGAGGTGGGGGCCTTGCTGGGCAGGGCGTTCGATGACGAGACAGAGCGGTGCGTGGTGTGCCTCCCGGCATCGCTGTCCATATCCTGGTAGCTCGCCAATTCGCGTTGATTGCGCATGCCGGCTGCAGGGCGGAATGTGTGTGCGAGAGTTGGGGCATTTTTGAAATTCCAAACTGTGATGACTAGGTGGCAGAAGGGAGACGCTCTGTAAGCAAGCGCTGACACACCACAGTCCCAGGTCCCCATTCTTGTACACCACGGCGACCACCCCCTGCCACAATTGTACTCATCAATCTACGTGTATTCTTGGGCTTCATTGGAGGATGCCACTCCCACCTCCGCGACCGTCTCCCCATTGTGCCGCTTATGGTCAGCTCACCCCAAAACACCCCACCCCGCCCAGGCCCCCTCAAAACCATTCGCCACCCCCCTCCCCCACTTCCACCCACGTACCAGAAAAAGGGGCGTAGAACTGCATGTCCTCCGCGTCCCGGAAGACGGCCGCGATGTGGTCGCGGGGCCGCGCCCGCTGGCCCTTCCACCGGGCCATGCCCTCCAGCGTGGGGCTCAGGAACGTGCCCAGCGGCAGGGGGGTGGGCTCGCCCGACGCGTCCCCGGCCTCGCGCAGCGCGGCCAGCAGGTCGGCCTGCGAGCGCGCCAGCGCCGCCTGGGGGGACACCAGGCTGGCCCCCATCTGCACCAGGGACGAAGTCGCCTTGCCCTGCTGCGCGGTGCCCAGCAGCGCGGTCGGCAGGACGAGCGGCGCCGGGCGCTGCGGCCCAGGGCCCGTGGCGTTGCTGGGCTCGGCGCTGGGCCCTCCGCCGGCCGCGCCGCCGGGGCCCGGTGGCCTCCGCCCGCCCCTCCGGCGGTTCCCACGACGCCCGCGCCGCCGCGGCGATGTCCCGCCACTCCACGCTTGAGCGCAGCTCGCCGGCGCCGTCGTCGGCCGGGTCGGGCTGGTCCTGGCCAAAGCGCCCGTCGACCTCTGCTGCCCGGCGTGAGCCCGCGTCCGCCCTTTCCTCGACGCCGTTGCTGTAGACCGTGAAGCCCGAGAAACCGGCCCGCTCGCGCGCCACCGACGCAGACGAGGCCTGCGCCGCCGGTGGCTCAACCGCCTGCTCCAGCGCCGCCTGGCGCGAGGCCCGGATCCTGGAAAAGTCCTCCACCGAGCTCCGAAACTTGGCGGCCAGCGAGCCCGGGGAGGAGAGGCCCTGCGCGCGCGAGGCGCTGCGCGCGGCCGCCGCAGGGCTGGGGCTGGGCGCGCACCCCAGCTGCTCCAGCGCCGTCTGCAGCAGCGCCGACAGCTGCAGCTGCTGGGCCTCCGCGTCCCTGGTGGCCGCCTGGGCGTGCATGAGCGCCTCGCCCCTGATGTGTTGAGGTGGGTGCATGGATGTGAGAGTGGATACTTATTCAATGCAGATGGATCGAGACTCGCAACCGCATCTGCGACCCACTTTATACGACCAGATCCATCAACACAACAAGGACCGCACTCCCTTATCATTCGCTCCATCTCATCGTACCGGGCGGTGGCCAAGGCTTCGGCCCTGGCGCGAGCAAACTCGGAACGACGATGGGCCAGTTCCAGGGCCTGGAGCGTCTCCAGCAGCTCCATTTGATCCTGGCAGCATTGCAAGTGTGCGCTCGCATCCTCAGCATTCTTCATTGAAATGCAGTCGATTACTGAAAACACGACAAGCTATGAGCACGTACCCGACCCCACCACGTGCCTGGTGCGTGCTTTCGCAGGTCTTGGCAATGGTCTTCAGCTTGCCCAGGAGATCCTGTGCCAGGGTCACAAACGTAGGCCCAAGGCCCTGGTCGTCCCGCAGGCTGTGCAGCACGGGGCTGGGCGGGGTCTGGTAGGGCGCCGTGAGCGGCAGCGAGGCAAAGGCGGCGTTGATCTCCTGCTCCACGGTCTCCAGCACCTTGGACCGAGCCGCATCCGCCTGCAACGGTCGATCACACAGAACGGGAGGGCAATGCTGAAGCAACAATACAATCCAGTCGTTCATGAATAAACTAGTTATAAGACATCCTCGATGCCGTGGCCGTGCGGACGCACGTATGTCGTGCGGAGAGAGCTCGGGCTAGGCGGTGGGGACGAAGGGCCCATGCAGAGCCATCGGCTCAGTCCTCCCACCATGATGGGAAAGGGGATTGCCGCGATAATTGCTTGGCAAGCCACCGATTGGCACAGACGATGACAAACTATGCCTGAAGCTGCACCTTTACTCCAGGACGGGCTGCTGTGGACAGCTGCGAGGCATTCGTCGAAAGGGTGACGCCCGCAGATCGCGTCCCGTTCAAAATGATGAATGGACTGGAAACAACCAGGCGAGGGTGATAGCCTCATTCCCTTTGCCTGGCTTGATAACATTTTAACATCATGAACTTTACTCATCATGTTTGAAAGTGAATTGAGCCTAGATGTGCTACGAACGGGCTATTATTTTCGGGCGACTGATGCCGACTTGCCGCCGGGTGACATGACCCTGCCCTCGATACGCTTGGTAGAAAATGTACAGCAGTCTCCGCATCACAGAACACTGGTTGATAACATTGTCTTGAAAAACAGAGTTTGCAACTCTCTGCGTGCCGTCTAGGCCCGCATCGTATGACGCTGTCACACTCTGCATGGCCAAAGCATACCGTCCAATCTGTTAACGGTTCCCAGCGTCGGCAGGAACCTCTGCAAGAAAGCCTTTGAAAATATTTATTGTTGTATGGATGCTGAGAAGGCCAGATGTCATGCCATTGTGTCTCCAAGTTTCTTAGCTGCTGGCAGATGACCCCCAAAACTGGTCAAGGCGCGACATCGCCCCGAGTGGTCCGCAAATGTGGCAGCCTGGAACCAGGTGTTGTCTGAACCACAGAGGAGCTTGCAGCGATCACTTGTGAACTAGAACGCGCAGAGCCATATTTCTCTATCTTCCCTCGCGCGCACAGCCCTGAACATCTGAATTGCCGGCGACACCGGGCACGCCATGGCAGCGTTGGCAGCCCAGCTGGCACGGCGGGCCGGGAGTCTGCGCCTGCAACTGAGCTCCGCCGTGCAGAGTACGTTGGTTAGAATGCATGATTGATGTCGCATGCATGTGGTGGGCACGCGGGACTTGCAGGTTCCGTTCCCCACATGCCCCGACGGTGACGCCCTGGAGTACGATCTCTCTCGCGCCGGTCATCGCAGGCTCGTACGTCGCCTCGAGCGAGTACCTGTCGGCTCCAGCTGGCCAGCAGGTCCGATGGGCCTCGAAGAAGCAGGGCGGCTCCACCCAGAACACCAAGGGACAGAACCCCAAGAACCTGGGCATCAAGCTTTACGGCGGACAGAGGTGCATCCCCGGCAACATTATCGTCCGGCAACGAGGCACCGAGTTTCACCCGGGCCCCAACGTCGGCATGGTGGGTTCGGTTTTCAGTCTTCGGGAGGCGATGACGGTTCTTGCAGTGCCGGGCAAGAGGCAATTAGTTTTGTGGGGTACTGGGCGTCCTGCTCAAAGGCGTCTGATGCGGTGCCTTGGCCATGTGGCCCTGGATGATTTTCGAAACAGATCTTAACCCCATCATCAACGTATCGCAGGGCAAGGACCACACCCTGTTTGCGCTGATCCCCGGCAACGTCAAGTTTGCTTTTGACGCGCGAAGGAAGCGACGAACGGTGGCGGTGGTGCCTGTGGAGGCGCAGGCGCAGGCGGTGCTTAAGCAAGCGGGACTCTGAAGAGGTGGAGTCTCTCGGTTTTGCTGCTATTTTTTCCAACACGGAGCTATCCGTCAAGTCTGCGCCGCTCCTCATCGGCAAGGACACTGTAAGATCATCATACATGAATCGGGCAGGCAGTGTTGTCAAGGCGGTGTTGCAGAAATGGTATACTCGGCTACAAGCTGCGTTGGTGGTGGGGGAATGAGGCTGCCTAGCCAAAAGGGCCATCAGCGCCGAGCCAAGTCTCGGTTTATCATCGAGTAAAAGAAGGTTGGCAGCTGGTAGATCAAGGAGGCGCGGGCCGAGCGGCACCTGGATACTATGTGGGCCAACCTGATTTCCATCGAGCCCTTGCTCAGGGCGAGGCCACGTCGTGAGGCTCGGCGAGCGTCTCTGCCCAGCGCAGGAGCAGCGCGAGGCGCTTGGAGACGTGCTCGGCCGTGGCCCGCTTGCCCTGCAGGGCCTTTGTGGCCGTGGCCACGGCCTCCTGGCCGTCCCAGAGCTCCCGCTCCAGCTCGGCCAGGTGCGCTGTGACCGTATCGCACTTGCTTCGCAGCTCGCCCAGCACCGATGCCTGGTGGGTGTGAGGGGTGGAAAGGAAGGCATTTGTCGGGGTGCACCATGTTTGTGATTTCTTGGGGTCCGCATGCTGCTCTGCGAGTCAGTCCTGCCATCTTGCCGTGATAATCGTTTGAATCGCGTATGGGTTCCCTCTCCCTCCACAAAACACCAACCTTGGAGCGCTGCAGCGCCGAGACTTTGTCTAGCTGCATCTCCAGGGCCAGGTGGATGGGCTGCGAGACCGAGCGCGGCCCCGCGGCGGGCGCCTGCGCGGCGCCCTCGCCCTTGTTCGCAGCGCGGTGGTGCTCGGCGCCCGAGACGGTGTGCCGGCGCAGGACCCTGCGGCTGGCGTCGAGCACCTCCTGCGGCGAGGGGTCTTCCGAGAAGAAGAGCGCGCGGGAGACGCGCTCTGCGCCCGGCTCCCCGGCGTCGAGGGCGGCCGTCTCGAGCAACGGCGCGGTCCGCGAGGCCGTCCGCGAGGCGTGCAGGCGGGAGGGACAGGGCCCGTCCAGCTTGACCCCGGCCAGCACGTCCTCGATAGGGGTGCGCGCGAAGGAGGGGCTGCGGATGGGCGAGGGCCGGGCCGCCTCCAGCGCCGCCACGACGCTGGGCTTGCGGCGGTCGCGGAGGAAGGCGCCCAGCTGCAGCCCGGACAGCAGCCGCGGGCCCGCGCCCGTCGACGCGGCGCGACGCTGCAAGGGCGCCGCAAAGGTGGCGAGCGCCGCGGCGATTGGTGCATCTTCAGCGGCGGCCTCTGGGGCGCTATCGAAGACGTTCTCACTGCTATCAAATGAGCGCCGCTCCGACTGCGCAGGCGCATTGCTCGCCTCGCGAGCTCCAGCATCGTCCTCTCGCCCGGCCTCGCCCAATTCGGACTCGGCCTGGCTCCTCCTCGAGGCGCGCGCCGCCACGAGCTTCTGCTTGAGGGTCCTGAGCCCAGACATGGTCCGCTCCGTGAGGCTGCTGGTCCTCAGGCGGGCGACTGGATTTTGGTCTGCGCTCGTGTCTGCGTGCGCACATTGACCGTCGTCGACTTTGTCCTCGTCTTCGTCGGTCCGCCACGAGATCTGGTGGCCCAGGTCGGCGTTCTGGAATGCGGGCCGCGGTGGTGCGATCAGCGTGTAATTGTGGTAGATGCATTGCAATCATTGAGAAAGGGAAACAACAGTGCAGCGCATGCTGCCATCTCTGGCCCACGTGCCCAGCTACATACACCTCCCTACAGACCGACCCGCCCCCTTCCGCCCTCTCTTTGTCGCCCACCTGCTCGGCGACTTCCCGCCGGAACTTGTCGCGCAGCACCTCCACGGCCGCGGGCTGCAGCCCGCGAAAGGCGATGCAGGCGGTGTCCACGAGGCGCGAGGCGTCAAAGCTCATGGGTGCGAGGGCCTGGAGCAGCATGTAGGCGTCGCTGGACTCGCGCGTCTCGACCAGCGCGCCGTTGAAGACGTCGACGAGCGCGAGGGCGACGCGGAAGAGCGCGACCGGGTGTCCCTCCAGGAAGATGAGGTCCCAGACGCGCAGGCAGGTCTCGGTGGGCAGCGAGGTCACAAACAGGCAGAGGAACCAGTGCAGGGTCAGCGAGCCGATGTCCACCTCCAGCGCACGCAGGTGCGCGGCCGTGGCCGGGAAGAAGCCGCGCAGAAGCTGGCCCAGGATGCGCGCGTCCAGCGCGGGCGCCTCCAGCTCGGCGCTGAAGTAGCCGGGCAGCACGCGCTCGACCACGGCGCACACACACCAGAAGGCCGGCTCCTCCGGCAGGAAGAGCAAAAAGGTGCCGGCCACAAAGTTGAGGCCCTGGCAGTAGCCCACCGCGGGGTTGCGCACCGCGTACGCGGCCAGCACGCGCCGCAGCGAGGCGCGGCCCTCGCGCTGCATCGCGCGGTGGCCAGGGAAGGTGCGCCGAAGGTCCTTGTCCACCTGTGCCAGCCACTCTACGTGCTCAGGGCTGACCGAGCGGGGCGTCGCGGCGGGGTCTGCGACAGCGTCCTGGGCGACGGTAGTGCCTGGGGCGGGCTCTGTCATGGCGTTGGGCTGCGCGGCTGGCGCTGGCGTGGACCTGGCGATGGCACCCCCTGATCCGGGATCGACACGCTCTTCACCCGACGGTGACAGGTCAGGCTCAAGGCCCTCCTCACCCGGCACCGGCTCCGCACACGCATCCATTCCAGCCTCGCTGGATTCGGGTGGGGGGTAGAACGACCGCAGCGAGTCGTCCACGAGCTCCTCCGCCTCGTGCCGCGTTGCCAACGCCACCAGGGCGTCGTATTCGCCGGGGTCGTATCGGTGCGCACCCAGGAGCAGGGGCCACACCTTGGCCCGCAGGTGGCGCGGGACCCCGGCCTGCACCAGCATGCCCAGTCGCTGCGCCAGCACGCCCGCCTCGCCGTCGTCCTGGGCCCCCGGGTCGGCTGGGACGCCCTGGGCATGCCCATGCTCCTTCCTGTAACAATCAACCGCCCGCTCCAGCAACACGGCGTCCTGGCGGGGCCCTTCCCTGCCACATATGGATGTCCCGTAATTAAATGAGAGAATATTCTCAGTAAATTATCCATGACGACCATTGGCGCATATATACCAAATGTATCTTAACAATCAATGCACCCCTCCCACCTCGTGCCAAGCAAGGTCTTCCACCACCACCACCACCATTCCAGCCAACCCACGAGACACATCAGTCACGGATCCTCTCACCCAGAGCCGTAGCGGTCGTTCAACTCTTGTAGAAACACGTCCCATCGCTGGACCCGCTCGTCCTCCTCCTCCCGCCAGATGGTCTCGTGCTCCTCGTGGAGCTCGACAAACTCCTCGCGAACCTGCGAGCGCCCGGTACAGTTTGCCGTCAAGCGCACGATCCCATTGATTCTAATGATGCCTCCATCAAGAAAGTAAAGAGGCCCCACCTCGAAGCCATAGGCGTCCAGGACCCGACCACCCCTAGGCTTGGCCAGGGGGGTCGCCGGGCTGGGCAGGGAGTCCGCCTCGCTCATGCTCCCCTCAGCGAGACCATGACTCGATGCCTGGTGATCAACGAGCAGGTGGGGTCGCAGGGCCGTCGCGTTCTGCGTGGTTGGTCCAAGTCGCCCTCCTTGGGCCTGTCACTGCTGGGCGTTTTGAAGGGGTCAGCTGACCGGAGCGGATTTGTTTTGGCGCCCCGCTGTTCAAGCGAGATTTGGATCCAGGGGCCCGGCCCTGCCGAGCGGCATAGGCACCTGCTTGGCCACACTCAATACACCTTTCAATAGAATCATTCTCTGGACTCTGAAGGCACAGGAATCGCTGCTTCCATTGCTGCCGGCGTCGCATCTGCGGGAAGGCGTCATGGCCGACGACAGCACGTCCGAGAAGACCAGGGAGGGTACCCCCCCGGAGGAGGACTTTAACGAGGCTGATCAGGATGATGAGCTCACCGAGGATGAGGCGACGCAGGCCGGGCCCGTCTACGATTCGGAGGAGGAGCTGGGGGTGCGTTGGTGCTGGATCGGTCGGGGGGGCTGGGGTGAACGACGGGGGCCTTGGCGTCGCCAGCGAGCGGGTCTCTGTGCGCTCGTGTGGACTCGTTGAATGATGATAACGGCGCCTACATTGTCGTGACGCGGCGCGAGGGACGGTGGATCGATGCCCGGTTCGTATTTTCAAACACGATCGCGCAGGACCTGGACTCGGAGGCTGCCAAGCAGATTTCCAAGAAGGAGCGCGAGCGTCTGAAGGTGCAGGACAGGCTGCGCCGCGAGCAGCTGGAGCGTGTCCGGGAGGAGCAGAACGCCCGGGCCGCCGCTGGCGATGTACGTGGCTGGTCGGAGAAGTTGTTGTTAGGGGAAGGGCTGCTAGGGAGTCCTGTGTAGCGATACATTGCGCGTTCTCGTGTCAACACAAACCTCTTACATGCGCACACGCCTACGTCAAACCCCCTCCCACGTCCCCCACCACCACTCGACTCTCACAGGACGCGCGCGGCCAGAAGCGTCTGGATTTCCTGCTGAAGCAGGCGGAGGTGTTCCAGCACTTTGCGCCGGCGGCGGCAGCGGGCGCGTCCGCGAGCAAGAAGAAGAAGAAGGGCCGTCACGGCGCGATGATGACGGAGGAGATGGAGGACGAGGAGCTGCTGCGCGACGAGGCGGACGACGCGGGGCAGGCGGTGTCGCACCGCTGCTGGCGCAGCCGAGCATCATCACGGGCGGCAAGCTGCGCGAGTACCAGCTGCAGGGCCTGAACTGGATGATCCACCTGTACGACAACGGCATCAACGGCATCCTGGCGGACGAGATGGGCCTGGGCAAGACGCTGCAGACCATCTCGCTGCTGGCGTACTTGCGGGAGTTCCGCGGCATCACGGGCCCGCACATGGTCATCGTGCCCAAGTCCACGCTGCACAACTGGCTGAACGAGTTCCGGCGCTGGTGCCCCTCCATCAAGGCGGTCAAGTTCCACGGCAACGCCGAGCAGCGCCAGCACCAAAAGGACGTCATCTGCCAGCCGGGCAAGTTTGACGTGGTGGTCACCTCGTACGAGATGGTGATCAAGGAGAAGAACCACTGGCGCAAGTTCCACTGGCGCTACATCATCATTGACGAGGCGCACCGCATCAAGAACGAGAACAGCATCCTGAGCAAGGTGGTGCGCATGCTGACGACCAACTACCGCATGCTCATCACGGGCACGCCGCTGCAGAACAACCTGCACGAGCTCTGGGCGCTGCTCAACTTTCTGCTGCCCGAGGTCTTCAGCTCGGCCGAAAAGTTTGACGAGTGGTTCCAGATCGGGGCCGGCAAGGAGGCCGAGGCGGAGGTCGTCCAGCAGCTGCACAAGGTGCTGCGGCCCTTTTTGCTCCGGCGCCTGAAGTCGGACGTGGAAAAGTCGCTGCCGCCCAAGAAGGAGACGATTCTCAAGATCGGCATGAGCGACATGCAGCGGCGCTACTACGCGGCTCTGCTGCAAAAGGACATGGACGCGGTGACGGGCGGCGCGGAGCGCTCGCGCCTGCTCAACGTGGTCATGCAGCTGCGCAAGTGCTGCAACCACCCTTATTTGTTCCAGGGCGCGGAGCCGGGGCCGCCCTACGTGACCGGCGAGCACCTGGTGGAGAACTCGGGGAAGATGGTGCTGCTGGACAAGCTGCTGCCAAAGTTGCAGACGCGCGGCTCGCGCGTGCTGGTGTTTAGCCAGATGACGCGCATGCTGGACATTTTGGAGGACTACTGCCTCTTCCGCGGCTACCAGTACTGCCGCATCGACGGCAACACCAGCGGCGAGGACCGCGAGCAGCAGATTGACGACTACAACAAGCCCGACAGCGAAAAATTCATCTTTTTACTGTCCACGCGCGCGGGCGGGCTGGGCATCAACCTCTACACGGCCGACACGGTGGTGCTCTACGACAGCGACTGGAACCCGCAAATGGACCTGCAGGCCATGGACCGCGCGCACCGGATCGGGCAGAAGAAGGAGGTCCAGGTCTTCCGCTTCTGCGTGGAGAACGCGATCGAGGAAAAGGTGATTGAAAAGGCGTACAAGAAGCTGCGTCTGGACGCGCTGGTGATCCAGCAGGGCCGCCTGGTGGAGAACACCAAGTCGGTGAACAAGGAGGATTTATTACAAATGGTGCGCTACGGCGCGGAGATGGTCTTCTCCAGCGAGGCCAGCAAGATCACGGAGGCCGACATCGACGCCATCATCCAAAAGGGCGAGACCAGCACGCGCGAGCTGAACCAGAAGCTGCAGACCTACACCGACGACGCGATGAAGTTCACCATGGACGGCGGTTTATCCGTCTACGACTACCAGGGCGAGGAGGAGCCCAGGGGCGCCGAGGACGCGGACCAGCTGGACCAGCTCAAGGCGCTGATGGGCGCCAACTGGGTGGACCCGCCCGAGCGCAAGCGCAAGCGCGTGGTGTCCTACGCCGAGAACGAGTTCTTCCGGCAGGCGCAGGGCAAGGAGCCGCGCGCGCCGCGCGGCGGCGGCGGGCCGCGCCTCTCCAAGATGCCCGCGCTCCAGGACTTTCAGTTCTTCGACGTGCCGCGCCTGACGCAGCTCTACGACCGCGAGCACGCGCACGAGCTGCACCGCCACGCGCTCGCGCAGCGCGAGGCCGCGGCCGTCGCGCAGGGCGCGAGCGAGGAGACCATCGCCAAGGAAATCACGGCGCCGCAGCCGGACGACCCGCAGCCGCTGAGCGAGGAGGAGCAGGCGGAGCGCGAGCGCCTGCTGGAGGCGGGGTTTTCCAACTGGAACCGCCGCGACTTCAACGCGTTTGTGCGCGCCTGCGAGCGCCACGGGCGCGCGCAGCTGGGCGCCATCGCGGCCGAGGTCGAGGGCAAGACCGAGCAGGAAGTGCGCGACTACGCGGCCGTCTTCTGGGCGCGCGTGGGCGAGCTCGGCGACGCCGAGCGCATCCTGAAAAACATCGAGCGCGGCGAGCAGCGCCTGCAGCGCCAGCAGGACATCACCGCCGCCATCGCGGCCAAGCTGGAAAAGTACAAAAATCCCTGGCACGAGCTCAAGATCGCCTACGGCCCGGCCAAGGGCAAGGCCTACACGGAAGAAGAGGACCGCTTCCTCATCTGCAAGGTGCACCAGCTGGGCTACGGCGCCTGGGACGAACTCAAGGCCGAAATCCGCAACCACTGGCGCTTCCGCTTCGACTGGTTCTTCAAGTCGCGCACGCCACAGGTGAGTTGGTTGGTTGGGGGGTTGGTGGACGGGTGGGTGACGGATGGGGGGATGGCAGGGTGACATTTGAGCGAATAGCCATCGCAAGTATTGGGTGCCCTCTTGACACCCAATACTTGACTGCCACTACAACCCTCAATAAATGCATCAGGAGCTGGCTCGGCGGACAGACACGCTGATCAGGCTGATCGAGAAGGAGAACGAGGAGGAAGAGGAGCGGCTGCCGGCCGCCAAGCGCGGGCCCAAGGCGGGGCCCGGCAGCCGCAAGCGCGCGGGCTCGGTGACCGCCGCCTCCTCGGGCGCCGCCACCAGCGCCGGCGGCGACGCCGGCGATGACCTCAAGGGCGAGGTCGGCAGCGCGCGCAAGTCGGCGCGCACCTCGTCCGTAGGCGTCCCGGGAAGAAAGTGAGGCGTGCGTGAGCGTGCGCACGTCCCGTTCCTGAACTTTGTCTATCATTTGTTTTTTTCTACACCCTCAAGCCTGTCAATAATGTGGGTTCGCACAAGTATGTGTCAGGCATATACCCGTCTCTCTGTGGCAATTGGCTGGGACGCTTGTCTGGCAATGCGGGCTCGCGTCTCAGGGAACCCGCTTCTTAGGCTTGGCAAAGAAGCTGTTAGAAGAAGGAGAGGGTGCGAGGAAAAACCATATTGAAACGTAAACGACAAGCAGGTCGCAGGGCAACGCCAGCTTCCGCCCGACCAAGTCACGCCCACACAACCCTTTGACTGCGCGCGCACCTCTTCTTGTAGTAGCGAAGCAGCTCCAGGGAGTCCCGGATGTCGGCCATGGCGGTGTGTGTCCCCTTGCTGCGTGGCTTGGCCGAAGACACGCGTGTGTTCCAGCGCCACGCCAGCTCGTCGATGCTCGAGACGTCCACGAGCCTGGGATACAAGGTTTTAAGTAAACACGGACTCATGCAATAGTCAAACACATGCCGACTTGTGTCCTCTCAAAAGCGCCAGCCAAGTGCACACCAGGTCTCTACAGCCCCCCCTCTTTCCTTCACCTGTGGGAGCAGTGGGCAACGATGCGGGGCATGTATCTGGAGAGGAAGGCGCGGTCCACGTGGATGCTGGACCCCGCGAGCGCGGCCGTGCCGCTGGCCGGGACGTGCCGTAGGATAAACTCCATGACAAGGGCCTCTGCAGCCGTCACATCCAGAGCGCTCGCCCGCACCGCCTGGGAGTAGGGGCGACAAGGGGATCTTTTAATTAACAGAACACGAGCAGCTCATTCAATGCATGCGTTCATTATGTGACGAGTGAATGTCTCCTTGGATAACATCGACCTCCGCACCCCGTACCTTCACCAGGCCGCTCGAGGCATGGTGCTCTTGACACCACTCGCCCATGGACTCCAGGACCGACTCTGGCTGGTGAATGACCAGCTCTGGGCCCTCTATTTCCCGGTCCAGCGAGCCGTCGGTGATGATGACCGCGATCTGGAGGATGCAGTCCCGCTCGGGGGAGAGGCCTGACATCTCCAAGTCCACCCATATGAGCGGCTTGTGCAGCCCACCGCTGTGACGCTTTCTGGCCCCAGTGCCATCGTCCGCCACTGGAGACTCGGGCATGGCGTCTCCCAGCTCCTGAAGCTTTTCAAAGATGTTGAGGGACATGGCGAGTCTCCCGTGGCCGCCCAAGGGGCGCCAGTGCGCTGCGTCGTCGGATCCTGGCTGGCCGGGCGGTGGCACTCTCGGCTCCCTCTGCAGTACTGTTGCCTTTCATGCCTCGCTATTAGACATATTCAGTGGTTTTGAAAATAATTGAACACAAAATTATACTTGTTACCTACGGCATACGTCGTCTGTGCATGCCCCTTTTGGCACCCAGCAAGCATGTCTCGCTCTGGGCGCCTCGCCACCCAAGCCCAAGATCACTTTTTACCCCGCCCCTCAGCGAAGCGTCGTCCTGCCCACGCCGCGTGGGTGAGCGCACAAAAGCGGTGCTAGCTGAAGTAGAAAACGCCCATTCTTGCATTGAAAAGGACTGTGAAATTGCGATCGCTACCCCGCTCGCCAAGCTCTCATGTTGCGCAGGGCCGTTAACCAAGGCTATGGCAGGCGCGTGCTGGCCGCTTCGTTTGGACGACGAGGCGTGCACACCTCTTCATGGGCTGCTGTCTGTGGCACCGTAGTGCTGGATTCCGCGACCAAACCATTCGGCTCGCTGGATGAGGCGCCGCGCTTCTCGAGCGCGCACCGGCCTCCCCCACCCGGCCCGTCGACATCGAGGACGAGCGTGCGATGGGAGGTCATGGTCGGTCGGGAGGCTCCCTACTGGTCGGGTGCGTCCCAGCAAAAGCCGTCTCATGAGTCCACCGAGGCCGCCTCCAATGACCTGCCGGAGCTCCAGGGGAGGCTGCTGGATGAGACCCTCCGCCTTGTGGTAAATCGATGAGAGCCTTGACAACGAGCAACAGCAAATGGGCTTTTGTGGTTTGGCGCTGATTTATGGAATTTTCCGTCCATTGACTTCCAAGTGTGATCCGTATTGCCCCGATCTCCTACTCGCAGCCTTCCCTGGGCTGGACTGGGGCCGCCATGGCCCAAGGGGCCGCCAACTGCGGCTTGTCCCCGGCCGCTGCCGGCCTGCTCGGGGACAGCCCCGGCGACCTGGTGCAGGCCTTTCTCCGGCACTGCAACCTCCAGCTGGAGGAGGCCCTCCAGGACGATCCCGCCATCGGCGGTCTGGCGGAAAAGATTGAGCACGGCCTGCGCAAGCGTCTCGAAATGATCCTTCCCTACAAAGGTATTTCTTGGTGTGAAGGGAAGGGTATCTTTTTGGAAATGAGGGAAAGTGCTGATAGAGTCGTGTTGCACATCTATGGCATAAGTACTCTGCCTCAATCTCCATACGCTCCATCTCCGCAGGCAGCTGGCCAGGCGCACTGGCGGCGCTGGGCCCGCCGCGGCCAGAGGTGGCGACACTCTACATGGAGGCTGCCGAGATCGTGCTCAAGTCTGCGGGGCAGGACCCGCTGGACGATGAGGTGGGGTTCTCCCTGCGCAAGACCGCGCTCTCTGGCGTGCTGGCGACGACGGAGCTGTACCTGCTCACGGACGGCAGCCCCGGGTCCGAGCGGACGTGGCAGGCGCTCCGCAGGGCGGTCGCCGAGGCGCTCCGTCTGGCGGGCATGGCGGATGCCGCTGCTGCGGCCGTGGGCAGCCTGCGGAACACCGTGGCGGCCAACATCTTCCAGATGGCCTTTACCTCCAGGCGCTGATTTTTTTAGGGATGAGCCATCAATACCCATTGCCATTGCCAAATTTGTGCATGGCGGCTAATTTTATTTGTACTAGAAAGGTAGTAAAATCTTAAAGCGTGATGTCCAGAGCCGCACTTGACGCACAGAGGGAAGAATCATGGCAAAATTGCCAGGACCCCACTCCCGCTGGCACGGAGGCGCCGTCGCCGGACCCGTTGGCGATTGGGCTTGCGAGCGCGCAGTCCCGCAATGTGAGACTTGACGAAATCTTTCTATACCTACAACCAATTATACATTATTGCACATGCATGCAGGACTTTAGAGCCCGGCATGGTTGCTTAAAAAGTGGATGCTGAGAACTGGCTTGGTCACTGTCTCGTCCTTTCGCGCGAGCCCCTGCGTGCGAAGCTTGGCGCCAGCACTTGGTTGGCGGTCGTGGCGTCCCTGTCTCGGCCGGCACGCTGCGATACGGGCCATGGGCAAGTCGGTGGTGGCCGCGACGGGCGACGAGAGCGAGCTGCCGCGGTACAGCGCTGCCCTGACCTCCATCGATGTCAGCCAGTACGATTTCCAGCTGGAGGCCAAGGTGGCGCGCCTGCGCAAGCTCTTTGCCGACATCCCTCACCCGGAGTTTGAGGTGCACCGCTCCGAGCCGGAGCACTACCGCATGAGGTCAGAGGAGGGCAAGGGAGTGAAGGTCCCTGGCGCCATGCGTGCCTTGTATCTGTGACTCAACTCTCCCCCCTCCCATCCCCCTCACAAACAAACAGGACGGAGTTCAAGGTGTTTCACCGTGGCGACGAGCTGGAGTTCCAGATGTTTGAGCAGGACGCCAAGACGGGCGAGCGGCGCGCGGTGCGCGTGGACCAGTTCCCGGTGGCCTCCCGGCTCTGCAACGCGCTGATGAAGGCGCTGCTGGAGCTGCTGCCCGGCGACCGCGTGCTGCGGCACCGCCTGTTCCAGGTCAACCTGCACAGCACGCAGAGCGGGGAGGCCATGGTCACGCTGCTCTACCACGCCAAGCTGGGCGCGGCCTGGCGCGGGGTCGCGGAGAAGCTGCGGGCGGCGCTGGCGGCGGGCGTCGTGCCCGGCGCGGTGCACGTGATCGGGCGCAGCCGCGGGCAGAAGGAGTGCCTGGAGGCGGACCAGGTGGTGGAGACGCTGTCCGTGTCGGGGCGGGCGCTGCGGTACGTGCAGGTGGAGGCCAACTTCTCGCAGCCCAACGCCGGGATCGCGGAGCAGATGCTGGGCTGGGCCGTGGACGCCACGCGGCCGGCCGGGGGCGCGCCCGCGCGCGACCTGCTGGAGCTCTACTGCGGCAACGGCAACTTCACCGTCGCGGTGGCGCCCAACTTTCGGCGCGTCGTGGCCACCGAGCTGAGCAAGGCCTCGGTCGCCGCGGCCAAGCGCAACTGCGAGCTCAACGGCGCGGAAAACGTCTTCCTGGCCCGCATGCGGGCAGAGGAGTTCACCGAGGCCTGGCGGGGCGGGAGGAAGCTGGAGCGCTTGAAGGACCTGGACCTGGAGGCCTGCGACTTCCAGACCCTGCTGGTGGACCCGCCCCGCGCGGGGCTCGACCCGGACACCCTCCAGCTCCTCCGCTCCTTCGACAACGTCGTCTACGTCAGCTGCAACCCGGGTAGGAGCTTGAATGCATGGTCGGATGTCGTGCATGCTTGGTGGGCACGCAGTCCTGCGTGGACATCGAAATGTCTTCGTCCAAACACCATAACTCTTGTCGCCACCACCGCCATTCCCCGCAGAGACGCTGCACAGCAATTTGGTGGCTGTGCAGGACGCCTTTGAGATCAAGCGCTTTGCGGTGTTTGATCAGTTCCCCTGGACGCACCACATCGAGTCGGGGGTCTACCTCCAGAAGAGGGCGAGCGAGGAGCCCGCCCCCGAGGAGCAGCGGAAGAGAAAGGCGGAGGAGTTGGACGCCTGATACCTTTCTGTTTCCATACCATTTTATTATATGCCCATGCATGCATTGGGGATACCTTTTTCAGCAATGAATTGCCTCGCGAGCGAGTTGCAAACCAGGCTCGACTCGCATTCCGGGACGGACAGATGTCCATCGGGATTCTCCGCAGTCGTCCCGGAAAAAGACGCACCCTCGACCCATCGACCGGGCACTTGGCATCGCTGCACAGCAAGCCGCACACACATCTTTATTTGACTTTAGAAATTTTAGCAGTGATTGTACATCCAGTACAAGCGGCCCATCGCTGGCCCTGTATCCCTCTTATCACGGGGGGTATGTGGGCCATCTACCCAAAGTCCGACTGGAGCGGGCTGCCGCACGACCTGCTCGAAAAGGTACACCAACTGCCCATATTTGACAGAAATTAATTATTGGGTCCGGTCGAGGCTGGGGAATGCGTGCTGGGAGTGAGCGTGCAATAAAATGCGGTCAGAGTGCCAGCTTCATGCGGCTGACAACCCTGCACGCAGATTTTCCTGCAAGTGGCCGAGTCTTTGCCAGACTGCGCCGCCGTCAACGCCGTGTGCACGACGTGGAGTCGTGGCGTCAAAAAGACGCTACGAAAAATTGCGCCCCTGGTGCGAGGTCGGGGGGGTCGGTGCATGCGTCCACGATTAGGGCAGGTGGTGAGGCCCTGGGACCCCCCAAATCCCATGGGGTTTACTAGCAATCGGTCCAAAATGGACGGCACACTCGATTTGTCGAGGCACAGCGCCCCTTACTGGTCACCTTGCATACCATCTCACCGGGCAGACATGCGATGGGCCATTTGGACACTTTTCGGCGATCCAGGAGCTGGACCTTGTGAGCCGCGGCGCTGAGCCGGTGACGGCCGCGGATTTGGCCGCCCCCGTGGCGACGTATGGCCCCCTGCTTCGCGCCCTGAGGGCGGCGGGCAAGTCTGGCCGGCCCAGCACGGGCGCGTGGCTGCGCCTGTTTGAGCGCTGCCCGGCGCTCTGCGAGTTGGAGCTCCGCGACATGGGGCTGCTGGACGCTGACGTCGCTGCGCTGGTCGGGCAGCTGCCGCGCCTGGAGCGGCTCGTGCTGCCCAGGAACGCCTTTCTGCGCGGGGAGTTCCTGGGCGCCCTGGCATCGCTGCGGCGGCTGGAGACGCTGGACGTGGCCCATTGCGGGATCCTGCTGGGCGCCGAGGAGATCCGGGCCCTCGCGCGGCTGACCTCGCTCCGGCGGCTGGACCTGGCGGCTGTCCTCTTTGGCGGCGGGCCCGACGAGCTGGAGGAGCTTGTCGGCGCCCTGCCAAACCTCACGTGAGTGGGTTTTCGAGTTTCGTGGGTCAGCGCTTTGACATGTGGAAACGTATCCTACAATTCTCTCAATCCACCTGCTCCCTCATCAACTAATCGCACCCCTCTCCCCACCTCACTTTGACCGCGCACAGGCACCTGTCGCTGCGCAGCAACAAGTGGTTTGACAACGGCTACCTGCGCGCCCTCGCGCGCTCGCCGCAGGCCGCGGCGCTGCGGGAGCTGGACGTGTCTGGGACGTCGCTGGGCCTCTTCCCCACCAGCTACTGGACCTGCGTGGCGGCCTTCCAGGCGCTGCGCGCGCTGCGCCTGGCCTGGCTGCCGCTGGCCAGCGCACGCGACGTGGACGCCATGGCGGGCGCGCTCTGGAAGCTTCCGGAGCTGCACGACCTCGACCTCGCGCACTCGCAGTTCATCAACGGCGCGACCCTGCGCGTGATCCTGGCCTCCTGCGGGCCGCAGCTGCGGCGCCTGGCCCTGGGCACCGTCCCGCCCTACTCCCTCGCGGCCGCGCAGATGGCGCTCGAGCTGGCCCGCGACGAGGAGGGCCGAGCCGACGGCGCGTCGGTCGACAATGGGACCCCTGGCCGCCCCCGCGCGCCGCCCCTGCCGCAGCTGACCGAGCTGACCCTGGGCGACGCGCACGCCCTCAAGCTGGCGGCCATCCTGCTCGCGGCCGCCGGCGGCCCGCACCCCACGCTGCGCGCGCTGCGCCTGCGGCCCGGCCTGGCGCGCGGCCCCATCGCCGTGCGCGACCTGGGCGCGCTGCTGCGCTGCCTGCCGCGGCTGCGCGTGCTGGACCTGCCCGAGTGCGGCGCCTGCGACGCGCGCGACCTGCGCCAGCTGGCGACGCTGCGCGAGCTCGAGCGCCTCACCCTGCGAAACTACCGCGCCGGCGGCGGCGGCATCGTGGAGCGCGGGTGCGCGCACGCCGCGCCGCGCCTGCCGGACCTGTCGGGCGGGCTGGCCGCGCTGCGCGAGCTCACGCTGCGCGGCTGGAGCGTGAGCCTCTCCGAGCTGGCCGCGCTGCCCCAGCTCGCGAGCCTGGCCCTCGAAAACTGCGAGGTGGTGGGCGGCGCGGCCCGCGCCCCCTCCGCCTCCGTCCACACGCTCACCATCAAGCTCACGGGCGAGGCGAGCGCGCCCCTGCCCCTGCTGGCCGCCAGCTTCCCAAAGGTCCGCGTGCTGACCGTGCAGCGCAGCCAGCCGGGGTGCCACCCCGTGGGGACCCACCTCTCCGCGCTCTTCCCAGAGCTCTGCTGCCTCAAGCTCGAAACGTGCGTTGGAGTGGAGATGAATGTGGCATGGGAAACGGGGTTAGGTAACGAGTTGCTTTGGTGCATGTGTGATATGGTCTAGCAACCTCGACCTATCAAGGGCACCTGATCTCTAATATGTCCACCGTCGTTCAAATACGCTTCTCCACCCCCAACACATGACAGGTCTGGCAATGGACTCCCTTACAGCAGTGAACCCGACATGATCCCTTCTTGAGCAGGTGATTTATCTCTTCGACATGCTCCGCTGCCTGGACACCCCGATCCACGGCAAGCGTGCCTGGCCGGGCCATTTCCGGCAACACAGAATCGCCACAGCAGACCGCGACCTCCCTTTTCCACAAGCCCCAGCTCTGCCCATTCGGCAGTTGCATCCTTATAGCCAGACTCCTTGCTCGTGCCTGCTGCCTTCGCTAGGCACACAGACTTCAGGCGCCCGATAGATACGCGTACCAGTTTAGGCCACTACACACTTCCACCCTGACCGCTTGTTGCTCCTCCTAGCTCGCCGATATTTAATTACGCATTTGCAGCTGTAATGTGCCCTGATATAAGACACTCTTTGTGTTGCCGCCACCGCAGAGGTACCTTAGATCGTACTGCATCAACTCTCTCATTGACGACCAGCCCTGGCCATCACACCTGTTTCGCATCCCCGCCTGGCCCGGCGCCCATCTGCGCATCCCAGTGCCCAGGCAGCCTGCTTCCTCCTTTTGAATTTGCCCAATTTACAATTGGGACAGGATGTGCCGCATCAAACTCGGACACACCCAGTGGAAAGCAGCCCACTCGGTCAGAGACCATGCAGACCGGCACCCTGATCAACAACAGCGCGCATCACGCACACGCCTCAACAGAGGCGTCTATTGCTGGTTGGAGTTGGGGCCGCGAGCCTTGCCGAAGCCAGACACTGCGCAGAGAGGGAGGGATGTGACGGGGGACATGAGTAAGTATCCGCCCTGCGAGCTCACATGCACATACGTGGTCGACCTTCTCCCGAATCGGAGATCAGCCTCTCCATCGCCGCCTGTGCCGGCCGTCCGCTCATCCAGCAAACAAAAACTACTCTACGTACCGACGTTCACGAAGCGGCGCACGTACTTGGCGCGCTTAGCGGCGCGGCCGGTGGGGAGCTTCTTCTTCTCCTGCTTGGGCACCTTGGGGGTCTGTCCGCGCACCTTACCGGCACGGGCCAGGGAGCCGTGAACCTTACCTGCGCACCGTAATGACAAAAACAGCGGTCAGCGCATCACCACCACCCTCACGGCCTGTCGCGAGTTGGCGCCGGGGAAGCTCAGTCCAGCGCCCACACGGCCCCGCTCACCCATGCTGTCGTTCGCCTAGCGCCGGACGACAAGTGCAATCAGATGGATGATTGGTCGAGAGGAAGGTCCAGGGCGGGGCTGGGCGCCTGATACACTGCTGCCCAAGCTCCACCGCCGAAGGGTACCGCCCGTCGGAGGATTCTGGCGGGAAGCCCAATCTCCAGTCAGGATGGGGTGCCGGAGTTCGATCTGGGCGCGAGGCCCCGTCCCCTGGCCCGGCACTGACATTGCAGCGCATGCTACCAGCGTCGCACCAGGTTACACCCTCGGGTTCCCACATCTGATTGGTTGCGGAGACGGACCGCATATTGCTTCTGGGTCACGGACCGCATCGCTAGCGGATGGCTCTTCGGAGCATCGCCAGGCTAGCCTTTTCCAGGCAGGTCGCCCAGGCCATTGCCCGCGAGGTGAGTCCGCATGGTATGACGTGGAAATATACGCATTTCTATGTTTTGTCTGCATGCACATTCCCACGGGCATGCGCGACCGATTCCCCCCGCAGCCCCTGGCCACCCTCACCCGGGCGGTGGCGGTGCCTTGCGCATGGAACCTGGCCGGTCGGTGCAGCAGTAGCCTCGCACAGCAGACCACAGGCTCTTACGCTGCGCCCTCCAGCTTTGCCTTTCCCAGCCCGGGCAATGGCGCGGCGCTGGACTACCCCGTGGTGGACATCAGCGGGCAGAGCGCCGGCAGCATCACCCTGCCCGGGGACGTGTTCAACGCGCCCGTGCGGCGGGACATCCTGCACCGCGTGGTGCGGTGGCAGCTGGCAATGAAGCAGCAGGGCACGCACAAGACCAAGACGCGGTCGGAGGTGCGCGGCGGCGGGCGCAAGCCTCGGCCCCAGAAGGGCAGCGGCCGGTCGCGCCAGGGCTCCATCCGCGCCGGCCAGTGGCGCGGCGGCGGCGTCATCCACGGGCCCGTGCCCCGGAGTCACGCGCACAAGCTCCCCAAGCGCGTCCGGCGCCTGGGGCTGACGAGCGCGCTCTCGGTGAGGAGGGCGTGGTGGGGAAGTGGGGTCTTGTGTTTGGGTGGTGGGGGTGTACTCGCATCACCCCAGCAGGTGTGATGGTTGATCGATCGCTGAAATGTAATTTTTGTTCACGGAGCCAATATTGTTTTTGCTGCCCAGGCCAAGGCGCGGGAAGGGCGCCTGGTGATTGTGGATTCGCTGGAGCTCCCCGAAGCCAAGACGGTGCGAAGGATTGGGATTGTGTTGTGCAGCGGGGGGGGGTGCTAGCTGGATTCTTTTCTTGTGTCAAGAGCATCCCAGGCAAAAGACTTTGAAATGGTGCCGCTTCTTGACAAATTGAGTGTTACAGACGTTGCATTGGGTTGTTGGAGCGTTTCTATTTGCCATGCTTGTGTTGCATGCATTGCCCATGCCCAACCACCTCATCTTTGTGGCGCACACACCATGAATACCCGACCTGCCCGCCTACCTAGCCACCCACCCCTCATCTCCTCACCGCTTCCCACGCACGTTGCAGAGGGTGCTTTCGGAGACGCTGGACGCGCTGCTGCTGGACGCGCCGCGGCGCAGCGTGCTGCTGGGGGACCTTGACAAGGCGGGCCCCGACGGCGGCGCCTCGCTCCGGCGAGCGGCCGCCAACCTGCCCTGGGTCGACGTGGTCCCCAGCCCGGGCCTCAACGTCTACTCCATCCTGCGGAGAGACTACCTCGTGCTCACCACACAGGCCGTCAACGCCGTCGTGGAGCGCCTCGGCCGGCCCATCCGCCCCGCCAGGGCATGACCGGGTTGGCACAATTGAATCAGCTCCTCCCCTCGCTTGCCTCTGCTTCCACGCACCCTACACAAGAAATATGGATGCACGCGTGCCCGGCCCTCGTTTTTCTCTATTGGTTGAGGACGCGAGCAAGTCGTGTCGTGAAAGTATGAGCAGTCGAGGCAGATCAGTCTGTCGTGCGTCACATAGCTGGGACTCTTTCTCCCTGCAGTCAAAGGGTACTAACGTTTCGCCTCCGACCGCAGGCATCGCTTGGGAGCTGCCTGTGCACAGAGACCGTTGGTGGATGGCACGTGAGGCCGCATGGTGATTCAGCAACGACTGCACTGCCCACGGCTGCACCCACACTCCTGTTTTTAACAACCAAGCGGTGGCGTCTCGACCTGGGTCAAAGCAGCCGACGACCCATTACCGGCGCGCCACATACGTGACCCTTGTTGCCTGTGATGGCCTTTTGTGCTCGCCTGACCTGAGGTTCACAAAAGGGGGCAGTTGAAGGCGCGGGGCTCGTCGCCACACACTGATCCACGCACAGGCACACGCACAGGGTTCCTCTCAGCCACAAGCCTTGCTGATGGGCGCATGGGGGGAGCGCCTGCCGAAGCGCATCGAGTGGGCCTGCAAGGCTCAGGGGGAAGGGATGCGCTCACGCGATGAGCCGCAGGCTTGCTTTGCCTCCCTCCAGCGTCCAGTTGCCTGTGAGACTCTAGGGGAATCAGAATCGTGCAGTCCCACTCTCGCTCTCCAGCTCCCCTCCTGCGGCAGCACCGCAAGGAGGGGCCGCGTGTGCCCTTCAGCTGCGCGCCCGGCGCACTCCCATCTGCGGCGCCCTCCTGTTCGCCCGGCTTGCTCGATCAGAGCCGGAAGTGGCTGTTGTACATGGCAGCAAACTGGAACACGGCCGCGACCTGCCGCCCGGCGAACCAGCGGCCGTTCAGCGCCTTGACCGCGGCCTGCGCCGCCGGCACCGATCCGAATTTGAGGTACACGAAACCCTGCAATTGAGAATGAAATGGGTCACTTTAATAATTGCGGAGATGGTAAGGGTGTGTTTCTCTGGTTGGCCTGCACGCGATTGCCCCAAGCTTCCACTTTCCGCCCCCCCGTTCCGCCCCCACCTACCACCCACCCACACCACAATCCGCAGCGCACCTTGCTGTTGGCGTCCACGTGGGCGTGCAGGACGTCGCCAAACTTGGTGCACTCGTCCCGCACGTCGGCGCCGATGTCCTCCGCCCAGCCAGGCTCCGTCTCCTCGGCCGGGTCAAACATGTTTTTTAGGAGCACGCACTGCGTGGGGATCGGGGAGGCGGGCCCCAGCAGGCCCTGCTCGAGGCGCACGGCCTCGGGCACGGCCGCGTCCGGGGCCAGCGGCGCCCGCGGGGCCCCTGGCCGGGCAGGCTCGGCGCGGGCACCTCCATGCCCGCGCCCGCGGCGAGCGCGCTCATCAGCGCGGCGCGCCCGGCGCCCGTCAGGCGCATGCCGCCGCCGTCGTCGGCGCCGCTGGTGTCCAGCTGCTCCGGCAGCGACTGCGGCGGCGGCAGCGGCGGCGGCGCACCGGCGCCCACGACCGCGGGCGGCGCGGCCGCGCCCGGCAGCAGCCCGTCGGCGTCGATGGCCACGCGCAGCGCGCGGTCGACGAGCGCAAAGCCGTCGAGGTTGTGCGCGCGCGCGCGCGGCGTCGGCCAGCTGGCGGTAGGAGACCCAGGCGCGGCCCGTGCCCTGGCCGGTCGCGGCGTCGCGCTGCACCACCACGCCGTCCACCAGCCCAAACGGCTCGAAAATCGGCCGCAGGTCGGCCTCGGCCACGGCCGGGTGCAGGTTGTCGATGCTCACGCGCCCGGCCGCGGGGGCTGCGCCCGCGCCGAACCCGGCCGCGGCCGCCACCGCGGCCGCGGCGCCGGCCGGGTCGCTCAGGTCCAGGCCCAGCGCCGGCAGCGCGGGCGCCGCGGTGAGCGCGTCGGGCGCGAGGCCGCGCGCCTCCAGCTCGCGCGCCTGCGCCTTTTGCGCCTCGGCCGCCTCCCAGGCCAGGTTCTTCTCGGCCTCGCTCATCTTGACCATGACCGCCTGGCCCTGGAGCGCCTGCCCGGACAGCGCCAGCGCGCCCATCACGTCCTCCTTGCGCTGGTACTCCACGTAGGCCACGCCCTTGCTGCGCCCCGTCGCGCGGTCGCGGATGATCTTGATGTCCACCAGCGGGCCCGCGCGCACGAAAAAGGCAAACAGGTCCGGCTCCTCCGCGCGCAGCGGCAGGTTGTACCCAAACACCGTCCGCATGTCGCGGTCCATCTTCTCGATCTCGCGTTCGCGCTGGCGCTGCAGCCGCGCCTCGGGCGGCGTCGCGGAGCGGCGCCGCCGGCGGTAGGCCGGCGAGGGCGCGCGCCGCGAGCGCCGCGGCGAGCCGTCGGGGTAACGACGGCTCCGGCGGCTGCTGGGCGACGGCGAGCGCCGCGACCGACGGCGATCCCTGGACATGAATTATAAGCGAGGGTGGGCAGGTGGTTGGTGTGTGGAAGAGTACCGAGGCATGGAAGTATGGTAAATGTTATGTGGTACGTAAAGGCAGACTCCCAGGTGTCCCCCACTAGCGTGGTGTGCTCTTGCCCGATGCATGCAGCAATCATAGCCTCGCGAATCCCACTCTCAAAGACACCCATTAAACAAGATTAAATGAAATCCACGCAACAATGACCCCTCCAAAATCAACAGCACACACCACGCATCGTTCCCACTCACCGAGACGAGCTCCGTCGTCGGCTGTCTGAGCGGTCGCGATCGCGACGGCTTTTGCTGCGACGATCCCTGGAAGGCGAACGACTCCTCCTGCTTCCCTTGGCAGACCGGTCGCGCTGCGCAGACCTGTCCCGTCGTCCATCCCTCAGACCGCCACCGTCCGGGAGCGGGGGCCTGGGCGACCCTTCCACCCTGCGTATTGAGCATGACACGAATCAGTATGAGCTAGAACAATGGGATCATTAGCCGTAAAGAGTCCCTTCCCACTGCCCAGTGGATCACATGCATCCTCAAACACCCCTGCGCAGGCACAAACTTTCGCTAAGCGTACCCTTCCGGTCCAGACATCTTGACTGGCCTCGCAAGCAGAATAAAAATTGACGACGTTTGAATGACGAGTGGTCGATGCGGGCGTGGCTGGGAGGGGTGCGCGGCCGTGTGACCGCCCGGCAAACTCGTCGGGCAGCGACGGACGCGGTCGAGTCCTCGCGCCCTGCCCGGCTTCTGCGCAACGTACTGTACCAAGGAAACGTGAAATCGGGTGCGCCTGTCTTGTTATACGGCATGCACTTGGACCGGAGACACTTTTTGGTTTTTGTGAAGGAGACAGCGTGCTAAAGGCGTGGTCTAGCTCTCTTTTGATTCTGCTTACGCTCTCGGCTCACCCGGCCTGGTTAACTGCAGCGGAGGCACGCGAGGCCCCCCGACAACATGCCGAACAACCGGTCACCCTCTCCTCTGACTCGAATCGAGTCCCAGGGCGCGTTGCATCACCCGCATGGCAAACAGACGGTGGTAGGTGGAGGTGGTGGGATGGACGGGTGGGCTGGTGGTCTCGGGTGCTGAAATTGTGGAGCGATGGGGTGCTCGATGAGCTTGGCGTGAGCGGCGCCCGTACTGGATCTGGGTGTCGATGGCAGAATGCATGGTGTGGTAGTTGGGTTTTGTTCTTTGTGGCGTGAGGATGGCTGCTGCCAGACTTGAGGCTCCCTGGGGGGGCGACTCTGTGTGTTGGGCACCAATTGTATTGCGGTGACAAGAGGACTCGCTCGGCTAATGAGAAACTCTCAGGGTCCCCATCCCCTCACCTTCACACCCTTAGGTGATCAAGGTGGGCACCAGTTCTTTGATCCGGGCGGACACCAAGACCCTGAATTTGAGCAGCCTGGCCAACCTGGTGGAGGCGGTGCGCGACCTCAAGGACGCTGGGCTTCAACGTGGTGCTGGTGTCCTCGGGCGCGGTGGGCGTGGGCTGCCAGCGCCTGGGCCTGGCCACCAAGCCGACGGAGCTGGCCAAGAAGCAGGCGCTGGCCGCCGTGGGCCAGATCCACCTCATGCGCTACTACGACGATCTCTTCACCGCGCTCAACCTGACCTGCTCCCAGGTGCTTTTGACCCTGGACAACCTGGCCACGCGCTCGCAGTACATCAACGCGCGCAACACCTTTTACGAGCTGCTGCGCTACGGCACGGTGCCGATCATTCAATGAGAACGACACGGTCGCGTCGCGCAGCTGCGCTTTGGCGACAACGACACGCTGTCCGCGCAGGTGGCCACGCTGGTCGAGGCCGACTGGCTCTTCCTGCTCACCGACGTGGACGCCCTCTACACGGGGAACCCCAACACCGACCCCACGGCCGAGCCGGTGCGCGAGGTCGACGACGTGCACGACCTGGCCGTGGACACGCGCCAGGCGGGCACGCAGTGGGGCACGGGCGGCATGGCCACCAAGCTCACCGCCGCGGCCATCGCCACCGCCGCCGGCTGCCGCATGGCCATCTGCCACTTCAAGAACCCGGGCGCCATCCTCGACATCATCGCAGGCGAGGACAACATCGGCACCGTCTTCAACCCGCTGTCGGATTCCCTCAAGTAGGGAGTAGGAGGAAGTGTGGGCAAAGAGGGGGGGTATGCTATGCTTTTGTTTAAAGGTCAAAGAAAAAATGTCAGTCAGCACTGCATGGCGTTGCGTGCACAGTCGAGTGCTGTGTTGGCACCATCTGATCATTCCCCCTCTAAAAATTAAATTTCACAGGGGCCGCAAGCGCTGGATCCTCAGCGTCCCCACCAAGGGCGAGGTCTGGGTCGACGACGGCGCCGCGCGCGCCCTCAAAAAGCACGCCAGCCTGTTTGCCGCGGGCGTCACCGAGGTCAAGGGGACCTTCCACCAGCAAGATGCCGTCAAGATCCTGGACTCGCAGGGCAAGGCCATCGCCCACGGCCTCGTCAACTACACCAGCGAAGAGATGGAGGCCTCCAAGGTGGGCACACAATGAGCTGGACAACAAGGGCGGGGTGGGGTTGCTTTGCTTTTCTAATACAATTGCTGCTGCACGCACCCTCTCATGTCTACCTCATGACCAATAGCGAGTGTGCCGCCAGTTCTCAAACGCCCTCAAACGTCCGCTCCCTCTCCCCACAGGGCTTGTGTTCCAAGGCCTTTCTGGAGCAGCTTGGGTACCAGGGCCAGGAGGAGGTCATCAATCGCGCCAACATCTGCCTGCTGGTCAAGACAGATCAAGGTGGGATTGCGTGGGCCGTGTGTCTGAGATGGGTGGCAAGGCGTGATGTTTCAGTAATGATTCAAGTTCGATGCATTCGCACCACACTATACATGACCATGCCTCTTGACTCAGCTTTGCGATCAACCACTCATCCCCCCCTCCCCCTCGGCCACCTTATCGCAGCCAAGAGCATGCGGCGCGTTCCGAGCCGTGGCAGCGTCGCCTCCAGCCGCGCGCCCTCGCCCGCGGGCCCCGAAGTCTCCTACGGCGATGGTACCTCCGAGTCGTCCTCGCCCGTGGGTGCCGGGGGCCGCGGCGGCACGCCCCGCCCGCGGCCGCTCCCCCGCGCGGCCGCCGCCCGGACTTTGCGCCGCCCCTCCCGCCGCACCACGCGCCAGACCTGACCCCGCCCAGCCTCTCGCCCAAGGCCCACGAGATGCACCACTCCCTCAGCGAGGCCGACATCATCGCCCGGCTCTCGCAGCTGCGCTCGCGCGCGGAGCTCGCCCACGCGGGGACCTCGGACGACTGGAGCGCCCAGATGGCCGCCGCCATGCAGGCCGAGCTCCGCGCCGTGCAGAGCGCGCGGGACCAGCCGGCCGCCAGCGGCGAGGACATCGACGAGGGTGGCTGGCTGCCCAAGTAATTTGATGAGTGGTGCGCCTGGTGCACTTTGTAGGCACATTCCCCAGCGGCACCGCACCTGCCCTGATTGAGCGCCCTTGTTCTCGCCCCAAATCCTCCAGCCCTCCCTGCCCAAACACATGTCCGTGTCGCACCACACAGCGGAGAATCTTACCCGATTCTGCCATGGCCACACTGATCCTTCCCGCATAGCTCCTCTTCAATATATCATCTCTCAAAAACCACTTTTTCTTGCTGATCCAGTGAGCACCGCCCTTTTGGCAATAGCCTTTCCCTTTTCAACGATGTGAGAGTACGCCCCGTCTGCTTGCATAGTATTGAGGGGTTAAGTTGTGCACCCAACACTTCTAGCAGGAGAAGCGGACGGCATTTTTAGCGGACAAAACACACCTCACCTGCTCGATGTCTAGGAGAGCGTGCCGTGAAAAGTGCAACATACGCCAGCAACTTGGGAGCGGATGCAAGGAAATAGAGAGCTCGAACAGACGTTGCAGTGGGTATTGCTCAGCTTTTTGTTGGAGAGGTAAGCATCGGTCAACAAGCCTCGCGGGGTTGTTCAAAGGGGCAGTAATGGCGCTAGAGTAAACCATGTGCGCGCCGGCGCGTCACGACCCAGTCAGGATTCTTCTCAAAACGCAAGCTCAGTGCTGCACACCGCCGCCGCTCGCGCTCGCGGGCGCGGCAGGCGCGGCCGTCGCCGTCTCCGTCGCGGGCAGGCTGGAGGCCGCGTCGGCGGGGGCGCCGCTCCCGGCGCGGGGCGTGAGCAGCCGCAGGGCCAGCAGCGCGACCGCGCCGCCGGCCAGCGTCGCGCCCACGACGAGGCCGCCCTGGATCAGGGTCTGGGCCCAGGGCTCGACCGACTCCATGGCCCGGCGGTGCTGGCGCAGCATCGCCCGCGTCATCTCCTTGGCCGCGCCCAGCCGCGCCTCCAGCAGCCGCACGCGCCGCCGCCAGCTGGTCTCCAGGTCGGCCCGCGTCGCGGCCCGCGCCAGCATCTGGGCCACCATCCGGGCCACGTACACGCGGTCCTCCCCAAACTCGCTCGCCGAGCCACCGCTGGAGGAGCGGGAGAGGGCCGGGCTCGAGCGCGAGCAGGAGCCGCGCGCCGAGCTGCCGCTGGGGCTGCAGGGCGGCGAGGCGGGGGCCGCGCGGCGCGAGCGCGCCTCGACCGGCCTCCGGCGCTCCCACGCCGCCGCCGCCGAGCCGCTGGCGCGCAGCGGCGAGGTCGCCTCGTCCTCGTCGCGAGTCTCCCCTTCTTGCTCGTCGGCCGGCACGCGCGAGCCGATGAGCAGGGGTGACGCTGCAGAATCGGATAATTCGTTCAAAGTCGCCGCCTCCTCGGCCTCGTCGTGGCGCAGGCCCGCCCGCGAGGGCTCAACAAACTGCTGCTGCGCGGCCACCAGACACGCCCGCAGCTCGGCCAGCTTGGCGACCCCAGACTCGCCCCAGCTGCTTCCCAGCACGCTCCCATCCGGTCCTGGGGGGTGATGGACAGAGAAAAATGATTTACGCACGGTCGCGGCGCAAGATCGCAGATCAAGGCAAGGCACCCTCCTTGGGCGCCGCTGTGAAACGGGCCGCACCTGGCGCGGGGGCCCCGCCGATGGACTGGGCGTCCCAGTAGTCGTCCACGCTGCTTCCATCCAGAGAAGCAGAGCTTGGAAATGGAAGTCCAAAGCCGGAGAGAGACGCCCTGGACGCCCCGCCCGCGGAACTCCGGGGCGTCCCGCCGACTGGGCTGGCCCCGAGGGCGGAACCCACGGCCACAGGGCCCCTAGAGCCCACCGATAGCTCGTGCAGCGCCATGGCCAAAATACTCAAATTCACTCCAATTGCCCAGAACTGCTTTGGGTGGCTGTGCACGGCCGACTTTGGCATAGAGGTCGCGTGCGGGCTCGCCGGCCCCGTGACAGCGGGCCCTCCCCACATTAGTCATGGTTCAAATCTCTGATGAGGCCCCCCCGACCTCAGCGTCAGATAAAGGAGGCGTAGCTGATGCAGACAAAGTCTCCACGCAGGTTGACGTCCGTGAGCATCTGCTATACTGTGTGATCCATGCTTATGGCATTGTTTGGCGTAGGAAGCGGGACAATTTGTTCTGATTAGGCGGGTTGCCGAGCTGGGCAGTGGGCCAGTTCATGGCTCTGGCGCCATCGGCCTATAAGGCACACACAATGGTGCCACGCACAAACGTGATATACATCAATTCATGTTAGTATGATTTGATATGTAGCCGCTGGCTATAGTCAATCATTGAAGATGAGTTGCCTCGTCTTCGAGCGCGGGGAGACCCGACCTAGGTACACTAGAGCGCGGGCTACTGCGCGCGAGCAGTAGACCACTCAAACACATATTGATCACGACTTTCATATAAGTCAATTGATATATAAATCATGTGTTGGGCGGGAGAGTATAGTTTTCTGGCTCTAGAGGCGACGAACCTGGCAACCCCGACAGCTCAGCGGGTGACACCGCGAGCGCGCCTGGTCTGATTCTGATGGGGCGGTGCGACTTGGGAGCGAGCGCCATGGCACTCATGCAAATTCATGACAGCGCAGTGCATTGCTTGTCCAGCGGCAACCCTTCGATACGTTAAATACGTGGTAATTACATAGACTGCAAGCATGAGGACTCGGAGTGGCCGTCGCGAGGCGGAGGAAAACGTCCCCGAGGCCTCCCCAGTCGAGGAGGACGAGCCCGCACAGCCTGCTGCCGCGGGGGACAGCGATGACGAGGCACCGGAGGAGGTTGGATTCACGGCTTCTAAAAAGGTATGCTGCACTTGCGTGATGGCCGCGTGCACGTCGGGTATGCCGAGCAGCCCAGTGCAAGGCCTGCCCTCCTGTGTCCCTTGTCCAGTCGGCAGCCGAGGCCAGGTCCAGGGAGAGGATAGCCAAGAAAACGGCGCTGGAGGAGCAGAAACGGCAGAGGCAGCGGCGAGCTGGCAAGGCAGCGGACGAGGCGCCCAGCACCAGCGGTGCTAGCGGCGAGGGTGCGGAGGCTGGCGCGCAGGCAGAGGCTGCTGCTGCGGATGAGGCTGATCTGGACTTGCTTCCAGAGGACGTTTTGGAGGATGTGGCACAGAACAGGTACGTGTGAGGGTCTGGGATCTGGTTGCGTGCTGGTATTGGACTGCGAAGAGGCGCCGCAGGGCCAGCAATGTGTGCACTCTGCTAAACCTGCGATTGCGGTCTCACCCCGGGCAAACCACACATCGTCCTTGCAGCGAGCTGAACCCACGGCGGGAGTTTGAGCGGCGCTTGATCTCTGAGCAGCTGCGTGAGAAGAGGAAGAGCAGCAAGCGCGTGCTGCAGTTTTCCGCCGACGAACCTGTGTTGGGCAAGAAGAAGAAAGCGCGGCATGTTGGGCCGGTCCGCGTCCAGGTCCTCGACGACGTCCGGACAGGGCAGCTTCCCGGTGCGGTGGTCTACAGGGATGGGGCTGTGAGATTGGCGAGTTGCGTTGGAAAGGTGCACGTCATCTGGGTGCTTGGCCTCGCTTTCTTGGCATGCCGCCAGGCAGGCGCACGCTCAGGGTAGCGGCCACGGCATTCTTGCCTTGTCCACAAAACCGCCCCGTCACCTCCCGCGCTTCTTCCCCCTCCTCCAATCAACAGCAACGGCCAAGAAGTTCCTCATGCGCCGCCAGTCCAAGGTCCAGCGCAGCCGGGAGATGCTGGTGCCTGTGGCGCACTATGGCATCATATGAGCGACCCTTTAGTTCTTCCAGATAACCAACCTGGCACGGCTGCGTGGCTGACAAAGCAGCGCCAGACTCGCGTTGGGTCCGCCTCGCGGCCCAGTTCCCCACATCTGTTTCATTGGCCACTGCTGTGCGTGCCTGCTCTTTTGGCCCCTATTTCATGTAAGAAGACCGTCATAGCTGGCGTTGGATACGATTCTGTTGTGCGCCCTTGTCAGGTGCCGGACGAGCGACCTTTGATAAGAGGACAGAATCTTGACTGTCTGGGATATTGTTGCTGAGCCATGCAAATGTGGGCGCTTGAGCGATTTCCTGGATAGCGGCCAAAGCAAGTTCGCGTACGAATCCCATGGCGGTTGTCAAACAGATCCTGCACCAGTCGCTCACTCGCAGCTGTTTTATCCCCATGTTGCTGTGCATCGGTCACTTTTCCCATGTTCAGGCCCCTTCCTCCTCGAAAAGCCTGCTGCTGCCCAACCACGACCCGATGACTATCCAACCTGCTCATAATAGATCCGATGACCACTGTAATTACAGCAGACGCACTGTCTGTTCACACGCCACGCCGGGGGACGCTGCGTTCAGGCAGAGGCGGTGGACTTGGTGCCTGACCGCAGGCGCCTGGCCAGCTGGATCTTGGTGGGCTTGCGGGGGCGGGAGGCCTCCTTCTCGGCCACGACGTTCTTGGAGCGCTCGGAGAGGATGAGCTCGATGTGGGAGGGGGAGGACATGTAGGGGTTGACGCGACCGTGGGCGCGGTAGGTCCTCCGGCGGCCGCGGGGGGCCTGGTTGACCTGGACGTGGGAGACGTACAGCGCGTCGATGTCGAGGCCCTTGAGCTCCGCGTTGGACTCGGCGTTCTTCAGCAGGTTGAGCAGGAACTCGCAAGACTTCTTGGGCCACCGGGCCTGGCCGTTGGGGTTGCCCTCGTTCTTGGCCTGGGAGGTGCGGCCCACGCCGCCGTTGTAGCGGGTGAAGGGGATGGCGCGCTTGTGGTCCAGGACAGCCTCCAGGTAGGCCTTGGCCTTCTCCAGAGACTTGCCGTGGATGGCAGCGGCGGCCTCGCGCGAGTTCTTGAAGTGCACGCGCAGGTCAGAGCCGCGAGCCTGCGGAAGAAGGAGGGCGGGGGAGTCGATCGGGAACTGGGCCTGTCTTTCCAGGCCGAGAGGCCGGGCCGGGTGTCGGGCACAGAAGGCGCCTGCCTGTACCCCGCACGCGCGGCGCGGGGCCACACGGACATGCTCCAGGCATATAAGCACATGGAGGGGCCCTTGCCGCGTCTCGGGCCCCGAATGGGTATACCGAGCGTCCGCCACTTCTCGCGCCCTGGCGAGCAGGCCCCGTCCAGCTCCAATGCCAGGCCCGCACAGGGCCCGCACGGAGGCTCTAAACCTCACATAGGCCCTAAAATGCCATCCGCGCATCTGGTAGTCCCCCGGCCCCCCAACCACCCTGGTCCCCGCTCCGTCGCGCCCGATGGCTGCGCCGCACCTTGGCCGACTTGACGGCGTTGGCCGGCTCCTGACTGTACTTGACCATCTCTGCTAGTCCTGCTACACGCGACCACTGTCGACCGCGAAAGAGGTAGGCCCGGTAGTGCCGCCGAGCTAAGTCTGGCTGGCTGGATCAAAGCCCCGGTGGCCCCTCCCGCTTTTTCGGGCATGCTCCGGGCGCGACATCCAGCGGAGCCGGAACGCACGGGCCATGCAAGCGCGCAGGGAGGGAGAGATCACATAATTCTTGACACAGCCCCCTCAAACAAGTTTTGAGTCCATTTGGGCTCTTTTGGTGGTAGATAAGTTGTATCTGAGTTGGGCTATTTCCCTCGTCGCGCGGGGAGCAGGCGAACCAGCGTTCCGCCCGGCCTTTAATAGGCCCCAGCGCCCGGGCCCGACGCCCAGCGCCGCAAAGGCTGTTTATCGATAGAGTTGGCATATAAGAGCGGGCATCGCGCTGGCATGGACACCACGTGGGGCTACGAGCACGCGGGCGCCGCGACCATGCACGCCCACTCGACGCAGGGCTATGTGTGCGTGGACTGAGCGAGGGTGGTATGGACTGCTGGTTGTCGATGTTGCATTACTAAAAACCCAATAATGGATATAGTATTGTTATGCCAATACCCCTCCATCCACGCTCCGCAGGTCGTGCTGCATGTGCGGGGTGAGCATCCTGCCCAACCCGGCCAACATGTGCGTGAACTGCATCAAGACCCAGGTGGACATCACGGAGGGCATCCAGAAGCAGGTCAACATTCTGTGGTGCAAGGGCTGCGGGCGGTACCTGCAGCCGCCCAAGCACTGGCTGCACGCGGAGCCCGAGAGCAAGGAGCTGCTCACCTACTGTGTAAAGCGCGTGCGTGGCCTCAACCGCGTCAAGCTGGTGGACGCGGGGTTCATCTGGACGGAGCCGCACTCGATGCGCCTCAAGGTCAAGCTGACCATCCAGGCCGAGGTGCTCAACGGCGCCATCCTGCAGCAGGCCTTTTTGGTGGAGTTTGTGGTCGAGCGCCACATGTGCCCCTCCTGCAACAAGGCCAACGCAAACCCCAACTCCTGGGTCGCCTGCGTCCAGGTGAATGGAAGGGAAGGAGAGGGGGAGAGGGTTCTGGAGAGGATCTAGTCTCTCCTTGTCTCTGTTTCATATAAGTGCACGCTCACCACTCTATAGTTCACCCACCTCCTACTCACTCACCAATTCCCTCCCCCACCCATCTACCAATGCGCAGCTGCGCCAGCACGTGCACCACAAGCGCACTTTCTTCTTCCTGGAGCAGCTCATCCTCAAGCACTCGGCCGACGAAAACTGCGTCAACATCAAGGACATCCACAACGGCGTGGACTTTTACTTTGGCAACCGCGCGCACGCGGTCAAGTTCATCGACTTTTTACAGAGCGTGGTGCCGCTGCGCTACCGGCACGACAAGCAGCTGGTCTCGCACAACATCCACACCTCCACCTACAACTACAAGTACACGTTCTCCGCCGAGATCGCGCCCGTGTGCCGCGAGGACCTGGTCTGCCTGCCCGAGAAGCTCTCGCACGCGCTGGGAAACCTGGGCCCGCTCGTCCTGGTCACCCGCGTGACCAGCGCCATCACGCTCACCGACCCGCGCACGCTGCGCAGCGCGACGCTGGACGCGCCCCAGTACTGGCGCGCGCCCTTCAAGGCCGTCATGAACTCGCGCCAGACGCAGGAGTTTGTCGTGCTCAACGGCCCAGACGCCGTGCACGGCGCGGGTGGGGTGCAGTCGAATGGAAAGTTTGGGCTGGCCGAGGTGGACGTGGCCAAGGTCGCCGACCTGGGCGCCAACGACCACCAGTACGTGGGCGTGCGCACGCACTTGGGGTACCTACTCAAGACGGGCGACACCGTGGCCGGCTACGACCTGGCCAACGCCAACCTAGCCGACGAGGCGCTGGACCGCGCCGTCGCGCGCGGCGCGACGCCGGACGTGGTGCTGGTGCGCAAGTCGTACGAGCGCCGGCGGCGCGCGCGGCACGCGCGCGGCGAGCGCCGCGCCTGGAAGCTCAAGCGGCTCAACATGGAGGCGGGCGAGGAGGAGGAGGGCGCCGCGATGCAGCGCGGCACGGCCGCGCGCCGCGCGGCCGCCGCGGCCGAGGTCTCCGCCGCCGACATGGAGCGCTTCATGGAGGAGCTGGAGGAGGACGAGGACATGCGCGCGCGCGTGGCCCTCTACCGCGACCCGGACGTGGACCTCACCAAGCACATGGCCGGGCTCAGCCTGGCCATGTCCGAGGACGACGAGTCCGAGGACGATGTCCCCACCGTGCCCCTGGAGGAGCTGCTGGAAGACCTGGTGGCCATGCAGCTCGAGGACGGCGAGGAGGAGGAAGGCGCGGCCGCGGGCGAGGGAGGAGGGACAAGGCGCCGACCAGTCGCCCGGAGGAGCGCCGCAGTAGATGCGGCGCCCGGCTCCCGCTCCTGCGCATTCCCGTATTTCGTTGTCCCCATCCTATTTCATTCACTCGCGGTCTGTCAGCCCTGTAACGGACTGGCACGTCGGTCAATGCAGGACCTTTTGTCACGTCTTCCTCTGTCAGGCCACGACAACAATACTGCGTGCCAAGAACACCACCACCCTGCTTTTTTGCAGCCTGCTGGTGGTGCAACAAACGCATCAGGCAACGGTGCTATTTTCCTTGCCAAAGTACAGGCATCAAGCTTACCACATAGCGATCCAAACGGAAAAGGGAGAATATAATCCTGTGATTCGTGGAGCTCCCAGCCCCATCGACCGCACCCGCAATCTGGCACGCCCATTCGGACAAATGGTGCCGGCGCGCGATCGGGCCTGCACCATTCAAGAGCACGCGATACCAGACGACGGGCGCCATTCGTCACCAGAGCCTGTCCTATTCCTTGCTGAGCACCATGGCGTTCGTGATCTCTCCCTCCGGCATGGCGCAGGCGACCTGCGGCCGGCCCCGCATTGGCCTGACCCGGCCTCTGCAGGTGTCGACTCACGCCCGGGGTCTGGCCGCCCGCTGCGGCGCCACACCCAGCGCCACGCGCGCACCCGGCATGCTGGTGACCCTCCAGCCCGTTCCAGTGGTTGGCATGGCCTCGTCGGCCTTCCCGGCGCAGAAGCGGGCGGCACCCGTTGCATCGGCCGCAGCCTCAACACGTGCGTGGGAACCCTAACGATATGACGACTGCTGGGAGGGGATTGCTTAAAGGGGAAGCATACATTGTATGCTATTATGTATCAAGTGGTGGTGCATTTGAAAATGTATGGCCTGTGCAAGGCGAAATGTGTGCATTGGTGCAAACGGTCAGAGCACGTGAATTCCCGCAGCGGCCGGCGAAGCGGCGGAGGAGTCCAACTCCTGGATGAGCACTCTCACCTTGGGCGCGCTGTTCGGGCTGTGGTACCTCTTCAACATCTGGTTCAACATGTGAGTGAGGTGTAGGGATATGAGAGTTACATGTTACATAAAGTGAGAGGGACATGCGCATTGCCTTATGCGTGTGACTATATTTCTGATGGACGACGTCATGCGGGCATTGCGAGGAGAGGTATTGAGACCTGAATCTCCAACCCCCACCCCCTCTCCCGCTTTGCAGTTACAACAAGCAGGTGCTCAAGGCCTTCCCGCACCCGCTGACGATCACCGCGTTCCAGTTCCTGGTCGGCTCGGCGGTGGCGATCACGATGTGGGCACTGCGGCTGCACCCGGCGCCCAAGACGACCCCCGAGGCGATCGCCGGGGTCTCGCCCCTGGCGGCGGTGCACACGCTCGGCAACGCGCTGACCAACGTGAGCCTGGGCGCCGTGGCCGTGTCCTTCACGCACACCATCAAGGCGCTGGAGCCCTTCTTCTCCGTGCTGCTGTCCGCGCTCTTCCTTGGCGAGCAGCCGAGCGCGCCCGTCATCCTCTCCCTCTTCCCCATCATCGGCGGCGTGGCCCTGGCCTCCACCTCCGAGCTCTCCTTCACCTGGAAGGGCTTCCTGGCCGCGATGGGCAGCAACGTCACCTTCCAGAGCCGCAACGTGCTCTCCAAGAAATTCATGGGCGACAAGGGTAAGCAAGTTATAGTGTTTGTGTGTGTGTGGTGGGGGTGGTGGGTATTTAATGTGCACACGTCTCCTGCTTGCATTGTTACCCAAAATCCATCATCTCTCATTCGTCTCCACCCCCCTAATCCTCACCCCCCCCATGCCCCTCCTCCTCCCGCAGCCAAGGGCGGGTTTGACAACATCAACCTCTTCTCCATCATCACCATCCTCGCCTTCTTCATCCTGACCCCGGTCGCGCTCATCATGGAGGGCGCCCCCTTCCTGCCCTCGGTCCTCACGGCCGCCGGAATCACCAACCACGCCCTACTCTTCAAGCGCGCGCTGCTGGCCGGGCTCTGCTTCCACGCCTACCAGCAGGTCTCATACATGATCCTCCAGCGCGTCAGCCCCGTCACGCACTCCATCGGCAACTGCGTCAAGCGCGTGGTCGTCATCGTCGCCTCGGTCTTTGTCTTCCAAAACCCCGTCACCAAGCAGAACGCCCTCGGTGCGGCGGGCGCGCATGAGAGAGAGGGAGTGTGTGATGATGTTTGTGGTTGCGTGCCCTTGATAAATACACTCACTTCGTTCGCCCTTTCCTCCGTGTGCAGGCACGGCCATCGCGCTCGCCGGCGTGTTTGGCTACTCCCAGGTCAAGCGCCTGACAGGGAAGAAGAAGCAGGCCTAGGTGATGGTTTCTCGTTCGAGAGGCTCTCAAAATGTGTGGGGACCTGAACGGGAGTGATCAAATGGCCACTCTTGACACTGCGCCCCCCTCCCTTGGTAGCGAAAGGCATCGGCACCCCCCGTGTCGTCGTCCGACGCTCCTCCCTTCTTATAAAGAAAAACAACATTTGTGTGTATTGCCAAGTGTCCTGCAGAGCATTCTACATCTGAATGACACACACAGTCCCACTTTGCCTATGAAATTGAGGCTCCTGTAATTGGCTTGAGAAGAAATCATCACGGGGACCGGATCCACAAGCGAACGCCTGGATCTCGTGTCGTGGACCGACTTCCGCGCCCAGCTCTCGGTCGCGATCCTGGCGCGGCGCCATGCTGCAGGAGCATGGCCCAGTCCAGACCGGGAGGGACCGTTGCCATGCGCAGCGCAATAACCCCTGCCCCGAAGAAAACACATTCAAACCCCCGCGCGTGTTTGAAGCATTGAGAGAGCGCGTGCAGCAGGTCTCGACCCGACTAGTCACGAGTGCCGGCCACGATACGCCGCTCCTGATTCGAGGGACCTGCCACCCCGCACGGTTCTGCGCCTTTTGCCAGAGCACGCCAATTCACATTGCAAGTGTTTCCAACCGACCGTCTGCCATTGGTGACGCGCATTTAGTGAGTGGCTGAGCATCGCACATAGGCCAAATGTCGCAACTTAACTCCCAAAACCTGTTTGCGGCGCTGGCGAAGCCCTCCAAGCCCAAGAGCTCGGCTTCGTCCAAGGACAAGAAGCAGCGCAAGGCCGAGAAGGAGGCGGAGAAGAAGGCCAAGCATGCCGAGCTGGAGCAGGCGGTCTTTTCCGGGCCCCCCATCATGAGCGCCAGCAACTGGGCGGACGACTCGGAGGAGGAGCTGGAGGCGCCCAGCAACGGCGTGGAAGAGGGGTGGACCGCCGCCCGGACGGGCTTTTCCGCCAACCGCTTTGCCTCGCACATTGCCGAGCAGAGCAGCGACAGCGAGGATGAGCGCCCTCGGGTGAGTACCGCGCAGCTGCCCTGGAGTTGTCTGCCAGATTTGTCCGCAGCGCTGGCAGCATTCGAGTGGTTAATTTGTGAGCAGTGCTTTACAATGCTTGGATTTGAGAACACACCGCGCAGTCTATTGACCATGATTTCATATGATGACTCGTGACAGGATGGGCAGGCCGAGTACCTGGCTCCCTCTGACGAGGAGGAGGAGGAGGAAGAGGAGGAGGAGGAGGAGGAGGAGCCCGAGGCCCGGAGTGAGGACAGTGCAGACGCCAAGGCGGCGAATGGCACAGCCTCCACCTCTGGCGCCGACGCGGCTGCCAAGGCTTCCAAGCCACCGCCTGTGCAGCTGTCGGCCAAGGTAGGCGCGGTGGGCGGCCAAGGGATTCGGGTTTATTATTATGATTTGGTTTTGTTTTTTGCATTGAAGACGACCGGTGGTAGGTAGCGGACCAGTGTCAGCATCATCGTCATAGCCTGCACACAGACCTGGTCCCATTGTTGTCCTCGCACGTCACATGATCAAAACACATACCCCTGTGCAGGAAAAGAAGGAGCAGGAGCTGGCAGATCTCGACGCCATGCTTGCAGAGTTTGGGGTGACTCTCCCGGCCCCCAAGGAGCCCGAGCCCGCGTCCGCGCCCGCGGCAGCGGAGCCCGGCAAGCCAAGCAAGCGCAAGGCGCGCAAACCCAAGAAGGAGGGCAGCCAGGAACCCCAAACGGTGCGTAGACAGCTGTTGTATAGTCTATCTAGGATCAAAGGTGCTTGCTTGAATGGTGTGTAGTATTGTGTGCACGTTGCTGACCTTTTCTTCCTACTCCCGTTGTCCAACCCCCAGGAGACGAGCCGAGGATCTGAGCAGCCGCAGGAGGAAGAGGAGGAGGAGGAGGAGCCGGTCTCGGCCGAGCCCATCGACCCCGAGGAGGCGCGGCGCAGGGCCGCAGCGGCCCTGGCAGGCAAGAAGAAGAGCGGCGGCTCCTCCGCCGCCAAGAAGGCGATCGCCGCGGCCGCCGCCGCAGCCGCGTCTGCCAAGTCCAAGGACAAGAAGAAGCGAGACACCTCGCGCTACAACCAGGTCCCCAAGCGGTGATCCGCGAGGGTGCCCGTCTGACCCATCTCTCTGCCAGTGCTGCTGGTGTTCCTTTCGCGAGTGCTACTGCCCAATGTCGAGGAGAGAATGCGTTCTACAGCTCAGTCATCAGCTTATTGGGTGGAGAGAATATACAGCTGGGCAGGCCATGCCCGGCCAACCGACTATGGCTACGATGCTATCCGCGCCGACTGGGAAAGCGCGCCTATCGCAGCGCGTAATAAATGGCAAACGCCAAGATGAGCAGAGGGAGGAGGGCGCGGACCAGGGTCAAAGGCAAACTGGTTCCTGCCACGGGCGCGACGGCGCCATTGACCGCCTGCTTCTTCACCTTGGCCGGGAGGGAGCCGCCCTGTGCGTGGGAGGCGGGTCGATGATTAGGACTGGTCTCAGGCTATTCCGAGCTTTTAACGTTTTTGAATCGACACCACTTGGAAAAGCAAGGAATGAACTCCATTACTCGCTCGTTCACATCCATTGCCCCTGCCATCCAAGTCCGCCCCAGACAAAAAGCCCACCTTGAATTCGCCAATGTAATAGTCCTTCAGCATGTCCTGGGCCGTCTTGCTGTGCCCAATCTCGTCAAAATCCTCAGTGGAGTCCTTGCCTGCAATGCAGAGGGGACGCGTCGCGTCAATGCACCCTGGGCGGAGGCACTGGACCAGCCAGAGCGCAACCACCCTGGACCCCACGCGTCCTCGCGCACCAGAGTTGGAGACGACAATGTCATAGCCGCCTGGGTGCTCGTCCAAAAACTGCGTCACGTCGTAGACCTTGCCGTGAATCACCAGCCAGCAGTCCTTCTCGCTGCTGTGCGGGGCCACGTCCTCCAAGGAAAAGCTCTTCACTGGGGCAGTCGACTCTTCCGCCATGATCACTGCTCCCCGCGCGAGTAGGAATTACAAACGAAGGACAAACGAAAAATTGTCCAAGTAATGGCCCTCAGCTTGGCATGTACTGAGACAGTGCCAAGTTGACTGTTCATGCAGGCCCGTAGCCATTCAAGCTTTCTGTCCATCGACGTCCGATTCGCGTTATCCGATCAGCGGCCGGGTCTCGTTCGGGAGGGATCACTGTGCCCTCGTGCGTGACGGGTTTCTGCACCGCCCTGCGACAGAGTGGGGGTGCAGCAGGTGGCACATTCACAGTTTTTAGTTTACTGATCGGTAGTCAATACGCGGGCCGACCCCATGCGGCGTGGCAGGTGCTGTTGAGCTTGCAGGGCAGCACGCTCGGCTCCCTCCGTCACCACGCGAGCCGGGCGCATGGCGAGCCTGATGCGGTGACACGCGGCCCTTTCCGTCCATAGTATCTGGCTGATTGGAGTCGTGTGAAGATGTCCAGCGCGCTGGATGACCGGGTCGAGCGGTACAAGCTCCTCCAAAAGATCGGCCAAGGGACTTTCGGGGCCGTCTGGAAAGGGTGCGTGTTGGGGGGCTGAACTGTGGCGTGAATAAGGCGTGCCTGATGTGGTGTCGGAATGGGGCGGACTTAGGGCCGATTGCTCCCTTTGACAGGCTGGACGTGGCAGAAGGGCGGGATGTCGCCGTCAAAGTGATCGATCTGGAAGATGTGTACGTTGATTGATGGAGAGAGGGTTCATTTGGGGAGATGAGTGGCCAGTGGGAGACTTGCTTGTTGCTCTGCGTACCGACCGCGTGCGTGACAGAGGCACCTGTTCTGTGCTCCCATCGGTGCTGACTCTTGCGCCCTGGACCGCATCTCATTCCCCCACCCCACCGATCCCACCTTTCTTCCCACCACAACACAGGGAGGACGACATCGTGGACATCCAGGAGGAGATTGCGGCGCTGCGCGGGTGCCGGCACCCGAACATCACGCAGTACTACGGCTCATCGATCAAGCCTGGCACGAGCCGGCTGCTGATCGTGATGGAGCTGATGGCGGTGTCGGTGGCGGACTTGCTGGGCCCCTCGGGCGGGCAGGGCCTGTCGGAGCGGGCCATCGCGCACGTGCTGCGCTGCGTGCTCAAGGCGCTGGCCTACCTGCACTCCCAGCAGCGCATGCACCGCGACGTCAAGGCCGCCAACGTGCTGCTCTCCGGCGCGGGCGCGGTCAAGGTCAGCGACTTTGGCGTCAGCGCGCAGCTGTCCGGCACGATCGGGTACAAGCGGCGCACGTTTGTGGGCAGCCCGCTCTGGATGGCGCCCGAGGTCATCGAGCAGGCGCCGGACGCGTTTGCGGGCGAGGGCGCGGCCGCGGCGCGCGGGCGCGCCGACGGCTACGACGCTGCGGCCGACATCTGGTCGCTGGGCATCACGGCCATCGAGATGGCGCGCGGCGCGCCGCCGCGCGTGGAGGTCTCCTCCTTCCGCCTGCTCTTCATGATCGTGCGCGACGAGCCGCCGGCGCTGGAGGGGCCCTTCTCCACGCCCTTCAAGGACTTTGTGTGGCAGTGCCTGCGCAAGGACCCGGCCGAGCGCCCCGCGCCCGCCGACCTGCTGCAGCACCCCTTTGTGGCCGACGCCGAGGACGGCGCCGCCGAGCTCGCGGCCCTGGTGGCCGGGCACTCGACGCGCGAGGCGCTGCGGCTGGCCGGCGGCACGCTGCGCGGCGCCGACGGCGCGGCCCTCGACGGCGCGCCGGGCGCGACGCTGCCGGCCGGCGCGTTTGCAACCAGCCTGGGCGTCGACGACGAGATCGTGGCCTCGCCGCGGACCGACGTCGACGACGGGCCGGGGCGCGGCGAGTCGGGCGGGTCCTGGGACTTTGGCGGCGCCGCGCGCCCAGCCCGGAGTCGGGGCAGACGGCCACGAGCGCGGACGACGGCGCGCGCGCGCGTGGCCTCCGCCGTCACGTTTGGCGCCACGGTCGCGGCGGGCGCGGCTGTGGCGACGTCACGGTACCAGGTCGGCGGTACCGCGGCCGGCGCGCAGGCGACGCTGGCAGCGGCCCGCGCGCCGGCGCCCAATGGCGGCCCGGCCGACGTGTCCCTGGTGTCCTCCTATGTGCAGCCGGCGCTCCACGACGCGGCCGGCGGCGGCGAGCAGGCGCGCGGGGCGGCGGCGGCGCCGTCGCCGCGCTCGCGCGGCTCGAGGCGGCCGCGCCGGGCGCCACGGGCACGGCCCTGGGCAACCTCCTGGTGGCCCTGGCCGGCGCCCCGGAGCCGCACCTGGCCGGTCTGCGCGACGCCGCCGGCATCGTCGCGGGCGGCGGCGGCGCCGCCGCCTCGGACGCACCGCCGGGGCCGCTCGGCAGCTTCCTCCTGGCGCGCTGGCGCGAGAGCCTTGCGCGCGAGCGCTTGCAGCGGCATCGGCAGCAGTACGCTCAGAACTAGGCCTCGGGCGAATATATCCATTGCTACGCTTGTCGTATCACCGTGAAAAACCGCAAGTCTCCGCATACAACAGACGATTGAGGGAGGGGGACCTGGAGCGGCTGGGACGCACTCAGCTCCTGTCGTACTGCATCGCAGCCACACGAGATCAGTCGATCAAGCCAAGCACCGCCTGGCCCATCTCGCAGGCGCACCATCTCTCGTCCGCTCGCGATCACGAAACTTTTATCCAATTCTATCGCGATCAAATAAGGCCATTGAGCAAGGGACGACTCGCCACATACACAGCGAGACCCCGACACACGCACACACCAGCCCTAGCCATGTTTCGGAGGGCGCTCACCTTTCTGGGCCAGACGGGCATCAACATGAACCGCCTGCCCCGCCCTACCCGGCGCGACAGCTCATCGCGTGCCCGGGCGGGGAAGAGCGGGCCCTCGGGGCCCACAGGCGCCGGCCGTGGCCTGGCGATGGGTCTGCTCGAGGCCGGCGTGGCCTCTGGCGGCCTTTCCGTCCTGGGCGACCTCCTGGCGCAGGGGCTGACCTCTCCATCCGGCTTTGATGTGAGATATAGATCAAATGGGGTTGTGTGTGTGTGTAAAAGGCTGGCGCAAGGCCGGAGTGAAGGTGTGGTGGCCCATTGTTGCCATGCAGCGTCCAGGTCTATCCACCAAAGCGCTATGTAATCTCTTTCATACATGATGTTGACCCATGCATCACCCTCCTGATCTCCTAATCGCCCCTCCCGTGCAGGTGAAGGAGTTTGATTGGGAGCGCGCCTCTCGGATCGGCTCCTTTGGCTTCCTCATCTACGGCCCCTACCAGTACTGGTGGTACCGGGCGCTGGCCAAGGCCTTCCCCACCACGAGCCTGCCGCACTTTGCGGCCAAGGTCACCGCCAACCAGATCATCCTGGGCCCGCTGATCGTGTCCGCCATCTTCGCCTGGAACCTCTGGCTCCAGGGCGACGCCAAGGCCTGGCCGGACAAGATGCGCGCCGATTTCACAACCACCATCGTCAACGGTGAGTAGGGGCGGGAGAGGTGGCAGGAATGTGCGGGCGCTGACAAGGCACTGGACCTGAACGGGCTGCTTGTGAAAAATTCAACCATGCTGCCACCCTTTCTGATGTGGCCAACCTCACACGCAAATGTCGCAGGCTGGAAGTTTTGGGTGCCCGCCGCGAGCGTCAACTTCTTTGCGGTGCCGGTCCCGCTCCAGGTGTGGTACATGTCGGCCTGCGGCCTGCTCTGGGTCGCCTACCTCTCCTACAGCTCGTCCAAGACCCAGGCCCAGCGCCGGAAGGAGGCCTAGGGTAGGGAGGGGTGACGGCGGCATGGTCGCACGGAACGCCTCTGGCTCCCACGCTCTTCTTTGGATCTCCGCTTTGCACCCAGCCGCAGCCGGGACAATCGACTCCATTGGTCGCTCTGACGGTGTCCCCTGCACCAATTTTATTACCCGTGAATTTTCAATGTGCAAGCCTGGAGAAGAAATATGGTTGAAAATGGTAGCGGTCCGTGACCACCACCAAAATCAATGAGTCACAGCAAATGCTCAGACACCGGGCAGCAGGCTCTCTGCGCCTCCCTCCAGGTGCGCTGCGGCCCAAAACGCAAACAGGATCACGCCCGCGTTCCAGGTCGCGTGCACCAGCACTGGCCCCGCCAGGGAGCGCGTCTGCTGGTATGTCCACCCCAGGAGCGCTCCCAACGCGGCCAGCTGCCAGGAAAGATCAGGTTAGTGCCTGTGATATAACTTTACTTGGTCAAACAGACATGTAAAACAGGTTGAAGAGAACAACACAGCCCTTCACCTGGGGCAGCTCGTTGGGCGTGGCGTGAATGAGGGCAAAGGCGAGGGATGAGAGCCCAATGGCCGCGGCGGGAGGGACGTGCTTGCCCAGCGACGGCTGCAGGAAGCCACGAAAGACAGCCTCTTCCATCACAGGACAAAGCACAGCTGTGAGATAGTAGAATGTGGTATGAGAATTTGAGTAAAGGGATGTGCAGTGTCTATCGTTGTGGTGAAGCTGAAAAGCTAGCAGGAGCCTAGTGGGCCCCTCCTTGCACGCCCCACCTGTCCGTATTCGACTCCCCATGACTAATTGCCCACTCACCGCAGCTGAGGAGAAGCCACAGGCATCGGGCCGTGCTGGAACCGTGATCGGCCATCTGAACGACCACATCGACCGTGGACCGCGTGCTTGCGTGCGGGGAGCCAGGCTGGCCGAGCAGGTTTGCGAGCCAGGCGGCCAGGGCCACCGCCCCCGGCGCGACGAGCAGGGCCCGGCCGGCCGCGCATGGCCAGCCGCCACGCCCTGGTCCCTCTGCAGACCCTGGACTCCACACATCGCGAAATGCAAACCCATGCTTGCCGTATCGCGCTGGAACCGCAGCATCCAGAGCCCAGAGGGAGAGTGCGCCAGCGACGAGCTGGTTAAGGGCCATGAAGGCCGCCTTGCCAGTTAGGGAAGGCGACGGGCCGCCATGGTGGTACAGCACAAAGCAGCTCGTTCCTACTGTGTAGGTCACACTGTAGGTGGCATACCAGCAAACGAAACCAAATGCTGTCTCCCAAAGGCCCCAGGGGACCTATGTGGGTCGGGTGATTTGATGCGAGAGGTTAGGAAATAGGACGCAAGGGTCTCTGCCCAGACTAGGACATGTTGGCTTCATGCATTTTGTTATCACCGTACCTCTGTGACATCATCGTCCAAGGTCGCACGCTTGCCAATCTCACGCGGCTTCTGGTGCTTGTCATGGTCGTCTGCAACAAGAGCAGCGGCCGAGCAGGGTGGCGTCGGTACAACCTGCAGCGTGCAATTCCCTTTCAAAATGGGCGATGCAGATGCTGGCCCACCTACCTGTCGTATCCTTCTTTTTGAAGCGTGTGACGGTGCGTACATGTCTCCAAGGCACGCGAGTGCCGAGCCCCACGGGTGCGATGGGGATGGCGGAGCCATGCGCCGGAACCGGTCGACAGAAGGCCCGCGCCCGCACACATGTCGTCAGCATGCGCGGCTGGTATGGTCATGATGCCTTGAAAGGATGTGAGTGTGTGGTTTTGTGGGATGTGATTCGGTGCGCATGGTGGGAATCGTGCAGGGTGCCGACTCCGATCAGAGGTTTTCGACAGGGCATTGGTTCCAGATCGTGGCGATCTCAGGCCACGCAGCTTGTGGTTGCTGAGTTTGACGAAAACAACAACAAGAGAAGCGAGATCTTGGCCCAGTGCGCCCCTTTTCTGAAATAAAAACCACCTCTGCAACGTGATCGCCTGGCTGTTACCAAAAGAGAAGGCGCTCCAAATAAATGAATTGGATAGAGCAAGCAGGGTGCATGGACAGGCAGCATGCCCAGGCCGCTTCTACAGTGCAACAACGCCTCTAGCGCTGCTCGCCGCCGCTGAGCGACTCGGGCGCGACCATGTCGACGCGCAGGCACTCGAGCGTGTCTCCCGGCTGGAAGTCGTCAAAGCCCTCGAGCACGACGCCGCACTCGGTGCCCCTGCCCACGGCGTCGACCGTCTGCTTGAGGCGGCGCAGGGAGAGGCAGCGCCCCTCGTGCACCAGCCGCCCCGCGCGCAGCACGCGGAAGCGCTCGCCGCTGCGGATGGTCCCCTTGCCGACGCGGCAGCCGGCCACGACGCCGCGCTCGCGGCCGCGCCCGCCCGACACCTCAAAGGTCTGCAGCACGCTGGCCTCGCCGGCCACGCTCTCGCGCGCGACGCGCGGCGCGGCGCCCAGCATGACCTCGCCCAGCTCCTCCAGCAGCTTGTAGATGACCGCGTGCCGGTGCAGACTCAGCCCGTGCCGCTTGATGGCGGCCTCAACCTCGGCGCCGCCGGCGCGCACGCCAAAGGCCACGATGCGCGCGCCCAGCGGCACCGCCAGCTGCACGTCCGAGGCGGTGACGGGGCCCACGCCCGCGTGCACCACGCGCAGCTCCAGCTCGCGGCAGGAAAGCGCGGCCAGCGCCTCGGCCACCGCCTCCACCGAGCCCTGCACGTCTGCCTTGACGACGACGGGGATGACGGTGCGCTCGGGTTCGGAAGGGGTATTGTCGGCATCTTTCTCGGTTGCTTCCCTTTCAGCCGTCGCCGCCGCTGCAGCTGCGCGCGCGGCCACGGCCTCGGCGGCCGCGTCGTGCCGGCGGCTCTGGGCGCGGCGCGCGCGCGCTGCGCTGAGCGCCTGCGCGCGCCGCTCGTCCGGCGACCACGGCCAGCGCGTCGCCTGCGGCCGGGACGCCGCGCAGGCCCGTCACCTCGGCCGGCTCGCCGGGCCGCGCCTCGCCCGGCACGGGCCCGCCGTTGCCCACGGCGCGCACGCGGCCCCACTCGGCGCCCGCGACGACGATGTCGCCCACGCGCAGCGTTCCTTCTCTTACGACCACGGTCGCGACCGGCCCCCGGCCCTTGTCGAGCCGGGCCTCGATCACTGTGCCGCGCGCAGGGGCCGAGGGACTGGCCTGGAGGTCCAGCAGCTCGGCCTGCAGGAGCAGCGCCTCCTCCAGCGCGTCCAGGCCCTGGCCCTTGGGCGCGGCGACCTCGACCACCTGCACCGTGCCCCCCCGCCTCCTCCAGCTCCACGCCCAGGCCCAGCAGCGCGCCGCGCACGCGCGCCGGCTGCGCGGCCGGCAGGTCGCACTTGGTCAGCGCCACCACGATCGGCACGCCCGCCGCGCGCGCGTGCGCGAGCGCCTCCTCCGTCTGCGGCATGACGCCGTCGTCGGCCGCGACCACGAGCACGACAATGTCGGTCACGCTCGCGCCGCGCGAGCGCATGGCGCTGAAGGCCGCGTGGCCGGGCGTGTCCAGAAAGGTCAGCGCCGCGCCCGAGCCGGGGAGCGGCACGAAAAAGGCGCCGATGTGCTGCGTGATGCCGCCGGCCTCGCGCGCCGCCACCGAGCTGCTGCGCAGCGCGTCCAGCAGGCTCGTCTTGCCGTGGTCGACGTGGCCCATGACGGTGACCACCGCCGGGCGCGGGGCCGCGTCCGGCGCGCGCGACCGGAGCCGCGCGTCGCGCGCGGCGACCGCCTCGGCCGACAGCCGCGCCGGGACGCCCAGCTCCAGCGCCGCCAGCTCGGCGTCCTCCTCGCCCACCACCTCCTCCTCGGAGCTGGGCGCACAGCCCAGCTGGCCCAGCACCTCCTCCAGCCGCGACCGCGCCACGCCGTACAGCTGCGCCAGCTGCTGCACCGTCACCTCGGGCGGGATCTCCGCCGTCCGCGGCCTGCTCGGGCGCGGGCGCGGGCGCCGGCCGCTGCCCGCGCCGCGGCCGGCGGCTCGCCGGCCGCGCCGGCTTGCTCGCCATCATCTCGTACGCCATGAAATCGTCGTCGTCAAAGTAGCTGCTGGCCTGCTGCATCGCCGCGCGGCGGCGCGAGTGGCTTGCATTGGGCGATGGAGCGGGGGGCGCGTTGTTCGCATACCCGCCGCCCCGTGGTGGGCCCCGGGAACCGCTCGTCGAAGAAGTGGAGGTCGACGCCGCGCCGGCGCCGTCTTGCCTGGCCCGGCCGCGCGGACGGCTGGGCGGCGCCTCTGCCGTCGTCGGCACCGCTCCCCCCCTGGGGGGCGCCCTGCCGCCTGCCGCCGCCGCGCCCCCGAGCCGGCCCTGCTCCCTGAGCCACGCCCGGTGCTCCTCGGGCGAGCGCTTGTGCGCAAAGACGGCGGGGTCGACCCAGCGCCCCGTCTTCTTCAGCCACTCCACCTGCTCCTCCGGGCTGCGCGGGTGCTTGGCCTGCCGCTCGCCGGGCGCGCGCGGCCCGCCGCGCGGCGCCTCAGCCGGGCCGCCGCTGGAGTTGGGACCCCGCCTGCCCTGCGGTTGGCCGTCCCGAGGCCGCGGTCGAGAGGCGCCCTCGGCCCCGGCGGTCTCCGGCCGATCGCCGCGCCTCTTGCCGCCAGCGTTGGCCGAGTTGGGAGAGCGCCCAGGCCCCTGCTGCCGGTCCCTCTGCCCTGGGCCCTCTGCAGGGTATCACATGAATACATGAGAGCGGGCATGCAGCGTCGATTCAGGTTTCCAGTTGTTGATTCCCAAATGCGATTCACACACCGTGGTGCCCAATGCCAATGCACATCGTGCTTGCTGCAGCAAACGTCAAACACTTTTTCCATGCGGCACTTTCTGGTTTTTTCACTCCAGCCCGGTACCCTACTCCCCCACCCAACATTCTCTGCCACCACTACCTAAAGCGATACCTTTTGGGGCCGGTCTCCGATTTCTCTGGGCAGCAGACGGACCCGGAGCGGGGGCTGGCTCGGCCGCTCGCAGCAGCGAACGACCAGTGCTCAGCTGCCTGCGCAGCCAGCTTGCCGAACCGCCGTTGGCCTCGCCTACCCTTGTCAAACCGAGACCAAGGGACGCTACACGGTCACCGGTGAGATCAGCGAGCTCCAACTTGGCTCGGCGAAGCAGGGGCGCCCATAGGCGAGCCATGGCCACGCTGGGCCTGAGGCCGGGTTGGGTCAGAGTCGAAAAGATCCCTCCAGTCAGCACAGAGACATTTCGTATCGAATACTATGTCAAAAGTGAACATGTGCGGACCCTTCTTGGCGGCCTGGGGCGACCAGTGTGCTATGCATGCAGCAATGCAGTTCGCATGGGATCTCGCGCCCGACTCCCCCGTCCCGAAATGTCAAGCGAGCCTTTTGGTCAAAGGACTGCTGCTCTATGATAGATGAGAGCACAGGAATGGAAACATCGATCGTACGATCAATCAACTAGATCCGATCGCGACCTGGATTGAAATTTTTGCGCGAGGAAGGGCAGTGGGCGACGACTTGGCTCTGCGATGGCGGGCCAGCCCGTGGCGCTGGACTCCCTGAGCCCCCAGGAGCTCGTGGAGGTGAGCAAGCAGCTGGAGACGGAGATCAATGGGCTCGTGCAGCACGCGGTGGCCCTGCAGCAGACGGCGGGCAAGTTTGCGGCTGCCGGCCAGGCGGTCGAATTCCTGCAGGATCAGAAGCAAGGTGTGGAGCGGCATTGAGGAGAGGATATGGTTATGGTTTGATGAGGAGCGCTGTGGTGTATATGGTAAAGATGATACAGCCCATCACCCCGCCCTGGACCACACTGCCGCGCAGGCCAGCCCCTGCTTCTCCCGCTGACGGACAGTCTGTATGTGTCGGGCACGCTGGAGTCGGTGGATACGGTGCTCCTGGAGGTCGGCACCGGATATTTTGTTGAGGTGAGTAGTTGGTAATGGGCGGGGCGGGGTGCTTGCTTTCAAAGAGGGGTGGCGTCATGGTTTTGGAGTGCGGCTGCGGGCAGCGCACAGAGGTATATCCCACGCCCGCGATGCAGAGGAGCGTCGATGCTGGGATCGACTACTGCCGACGGAAGGTCCTCTTTGTCCGGGACAAGACGGAGGAGCTTTCCAAGGCACGTCCAGGGTTGGCTGAGAGAAGAGCTGTTGTGCTGCATTGTGTTTTGGGCCTTGCCACGACGTGAAGAGGGGTTTTGCATGGCAATGAGCTCTTATAAAAGACGCATATATATCTCTCTCATCTACCCTCCCGCAGTTGATCAAGTCGAGGCAAACAGCCCTGGCGCAGGTCAATGCCGTCCTGGACCGGCACGTTGCCGCCCAGTCCCCCTCGGCCACCGCCCGGGCGTGAGAGCGCCGTGCTGGTCGCCTTCGAGCGATCGACGTCTCGCGCTGGCACTTTGCGCCTCGATTGCCAGCACATTTGCACCATCAACTCTCAGACAACACAGCGTGCCGCTGCTTCCTTGTAACTTTGTTTGTTAATAGAGCCATCATCGGTCAGGCATTCGCGTCGTCGCTGTCATCAAGGTCAATCTCCTCGGGATTGGCGGCGGCTCCGGAGTGGGCCAGCATCGAGGCCAGGGCGGGAATGACATTCAGCGCTCCCGAACTGCCGTCGTCGTCGTCCTCGAGGTCAATCTCCTCGGGATTGCACAGCGCCGACGGCACGGCCGCCTGCGCGCCCTCGTCATCCAACTGCAGCCCCAGGGCCGCCAGGTACTGGAGCGTCTGCGGGCTTCGGGCCGCGGTGTGGGGCATCCTGCCGCGCGCGGGCCTCTGCGGGTCGTACGCCGGCGCCGTCGGCGCAAAGTTGTCCGGGATCACGAGCTCGGGCGCGCTTTCCTTGTCGCGCACGAGGTTGTCGCGCAGGAGCGCCGCGGCGAGCGCGACCTCCTCTGGCGTCACGCGCGGCGGCCGGCCGCCGGGCAGCCGTGAGGGCCGGCGCGCCCAGTTGTTCAGGTCCCAGGTCGCGCGCAGCGCGGCGGCCCACTCGGCGTCGAAGCAAAACTGCTTGGGGCCCTGGGCCTCGGGGAAGTCGACGACCTGCAAAAACTGGCGCCGGGGGAGGCACTTGTCGAGTGCCAGGAACCGTGTGATGCGTTGACCGCCAGGAGGGAGGGAAGGGTTGTGGGCGTCGTCGGTCGGCGCGTCGTTTAATTGTTGGGCAGCACCGACGGCGCCGCTACCAACTTGACTCCCCTCCTCCCTTTCCTCCCACGCGTCCGCGCTGTGCCTCACCACAGCCGCAAACTTGGTGTGCATGTGCGCCGAGAACCAGTAGGCTGGCTGCAGGTCGCGGAGGATGTCCTCGGCCACGGGCGAGCCCAGCGAGCCGTCCAGGACCTCTCGTTTTAGAAAGGGTTTCTTGGCGAAGAGCGATGGCATGTCGCCGTGGCGCGCGATGCCGCGCGGCCAGTCGTGGCTCAGCACCACGTCCGGCCGGGTCGCGAGCGCGCGCAGGCGCCAGGCGTCGAGCGCGCGGACGTGGTAGGCGCTGCGCACGCTGTCGGGGCTGTAGGGCGGCCGCTCGTAGCGGCCCAGGCCGACGTGGCGGCCGTTGAAGATGCCGGACAGGCCCGCGATGCGCAGGCCCCCAAACCGCACGACCCCGGCGTCGCCCAGGTAGTAGATGCGCGGCGCGACCCAGCCGCCGTAGGGCAGCTCCCACAGGTGGTTGGCCGCCTCGTGGTTGCCGCCGATGAAGAGCGTGGGCACGGGGGCCACGGCCAGGCCCGCGTAGTACTTCCAGAAGCTGGCCATGGACCGGTACTTGGGCGGGCAGGCCATGCACTCGAGGTCGTCCGGGTTGCGCACCGCCTGGAAGTCGCCGCAGCAGATGAGCAGGTCGATGGGGCGCCCGCCGCGCCGCGCCAAGGCCTGCACGGTTGCGTAAATCGCGTCCAGCTCGCCGTGGCAGCAGCCCTCCACCGCAATCTATAAGGGGGGGGGGGGCGGAGGTGAGGATGCAGGGATCAGAGATGTGTTCATCAAGATCTCAAGCAACATTTCAGCATGATTGTTCTCGTGCCATGATGTGCACGTGTACTCATCAGGCAGCAAGAGGCCCAGGAGCTCATTCATCAAAGAGCCATGTCCTCCGACATGGAGGCCCAAAGAGTTCTCAAGCTGCTGATCAACAAAAACACCCAGCGGCCGCCTCCCGCGCTCCGCGCAACGCACCCTGAGCCCCGTCATGGTCCTAATGACGATCAAAAGTGCGCAGACTGTGCGACGAGGCCAGTACCTATCGCATTGTCGGCAACACTCAGCACCCTTTGGTCAGCTGCAGCCGATCCTCTCACGACCGGAAAGCCAGCGAGAGGTTGTCGCCCTCTCTAAACGGGTCCGCTGCTGATACCCAAATATGAGTGTAGACTCAATTTATTAATTCTACACGCCTTAAGGACGCAAGGAGTCGCGCACATGGCTCTGTCAACCAGAAAACCTTATCCTCTTGACGGGATGCGGCAGGATCCGGTTTGATCCACCCGGCACCATGGTCCAATTGCCAGCCCCATCTCGGGACGCGCCCCCTAGCCATCCCAGTCACGTCGCCCGCCAGCTCTCATCAAGAGCCCCGGCCCAGCGAGAGCAGGCACGATTGTTTTCACTTTTATTGCTTTTGCGATAAAGTGCATCGAGTCCTCGGGTGGGGGTCTCGAGGTTGCTGGTTCGCGGCTCGTCCAGCGAAGGGTGGACATTCGATCCGCGCCATGTCCGCGGTCCTGGTTTCCCGCTCCCGCGCCCTGGCCCGGGCGTTTGGTCGCCCAGCGCAAGCCCTTCAGCAGGCACTCGGCCCGCTGCAGTCCCAAACCGCTCTTCAGACCAACATGGTGCGCGAGGTAGTCACCGAGGCCCAGGCCCCGCCCGCGACGCGGCCCAACATGAAGGATGGCAAGGTCACGCACCCCGACATGATGAACGCCAACCTGGTGAAGGCCGAGTACGCTGTGCGCGGTGAGCTCTACAACCGCGCCCAGGATCTTGCCAAGGAGGGCAAGGAAGTCATTTACACGAATGGTACGTTTTCAGGGGGGCAAAGGGGTGTTGCTGGGTGGTGGGAGGCCCGGATGGGTCTCCAGGTTTAGTAATGCCGAGACGGGAGAGGCCTACACGGCACGTTCCGAGCTGACGTTGACCCCTCGGATCCGGCTTTTAAAAATTTTTGAACGCCCTGGGACTCATTTGTTGCGGATTGTGGGCGGGTTGGGGTGTTGGATTTGTGGATGAGGGGTTGGAGGGTTGTTGAAAATGGTGCTTAGGGTATGGGTTTTGTTGGGGTAAAGTGTTTTTGTTGGAAAACTCTGTGCATCCAGTTTTGTCTTCTATCAAACACAAAAACAAACACACACACCTTCCATAAGACTCACCCTATTCCCCCAAACTCCTCTCTGCCCCCAACTACAGTCGGCAACCCGCAGAACCTGGGCCAGCAGCCGCTGACGTTCAACCGCGAGGTGCTGGCGCTGCTGCTGGCGCCGCAGCTGCTGGAGCACAGCCAGGTGGCGAACATGTTCCCCGCGGAGGCGATCGCGCGCGCGAAGAAGCTGCTGGCCGGCTTTGGCGGGCGCATGGGCGCCTACACGGACGCGCGCGGCATCCAGCCCATCCGCGAGGAGGTGGCGGCCTTTATCACCGCGCGCGACGGCCACGCGGCCGACCCCGAGAACATTTTTCTCACCGACGGCGCGAGCGTGGGCGTCAAGTTTGCGCTGCAGGCGCTGATCCGCGACGCCTCGGACGGCATCCTGTGCCCGATCCCGCAGTACCCGCTCTACTCGGCGACCATCACCATGCTGGGCGGGCAGCTGGTGCCCTACTACCTGGACGAGGCGGCCGACTGGGACATCAACCTGGAGTCGCTGCGCGCCGCGCTGGCCGACGCGCGCGCGCGCGGGCTCACCGTGCGCGCCATGGCCTTTATCAACCCGGGCAACCCCACGGGGCAGGTCCTGGACGCGGCGAACCTGGCGGATATCGTCAAGTTTGCGCACGAGGAGGGGCTCATGCTGCTGGCCGACGAGGTGTACCAGGCCAACATCTACCAGGACGACAAGCCCTTTGTGAGCGCGCGCAAGGTGATGTATGATTTGGGCGAGCCGTACGCCTCCTCGGTCGAGCTGGCCAGCTTCCACACCGTGTCCAAGGGCATCCTGGGCGAGTGCGGCCTGCGCGGCGGCTACGTGGAGTGGCTCAACCTGCACCCGGGCGGCCTGGCCGAGCTGTACAAGACGGCCAGCATCAACCTCTGCCCCAACACGGTCGGGCAGGCCACCGTGTCGCTCATGGTCAACCCGCCGCCGCGCGACGGCGCCGCCGGCGCCGCCTACTGGGCGCAGCACGACGAGTCGCTGGCCTCGCTGCGCCGCCGCGCGCACGTCATGACCGACGCCTTCAACGGGCTCGAGGGCGTGACCTGCAACTTCACCGAGGGCGCCATGTACTCCTTCCCGCGTCTGCACCTGCCCGCGCGCGCGGTCGAGGCCGCCAAGGCCGCGGGCAAGGCGCCAGACACCTTCTACTGCCTCGAGCTGCTCCAGGCCACGGGCATCGTCACCGTGCCCGGCACCGGGTTTGGGCAGGTGCCCGGCACCTTCCACCTCCGCACCACCATCCTGCCCCAGGAGGACGTGATCAGCCACTTTGTCGACAAGCTCCGCGCCTTCCACGAGGAGTTCATGGCCAAGTACAGGGACTAGAGAGCGGAATCGCGTGTTGGGGCGTCTGCTGCCGAGGCGCTTGTGCCATCGCGCGCGACGCGCTGGGCACGCCACCCAAGCAGTCTCAACTTCATTGGCCATCTATACTATTCCTCATTCACCTGTAACTTCCAGACCATCTCGAGGTGTAAAAGTGCCTCCCGTCAGGTGGATTCATAATCGGATGCTGTCCCAGCAGCCAACCTGAAATACCACCAGCCCTGCCCACCTGCCCAGTACAGTTTTCCAATACCATCTCCCTACCTTCACGCGCAAGCAACACCCACACGCGACCACACTCGAAACTAATCCTCCACTCGAGACGAGCGAGTGGCGGCGCGACCGACTGCCTGTTCGTCACGTGCCGTACGTCGGCGACCGCTAGGGCTTCGCCCCGCAGCGCACGGCTTCGCCAACCCGGCCAGCCGGGGCCTCGACCACTCTGCCGCGGAATCGCCTCAACAAGTCGCAAGACGTGCCGTACACCATTCTTCGTGGAGCTGTTCCAACACGAGGCCAAATTTGACCAACAGGTCGCTCGTCGACTGTACCCACATCGGCCATAAATGCGGCGGGCGAAAATCGGACACGGAGGACGCGGCGTCACGCCCCGAACGCTGCCCGTAACTCTACATCAACACGACATGTTGCGTAATCCCGCCCGGCTGCGCATCGTGACGATCCATTCACGATGGATGGTCGAAAAACAGTGTGCCAACTGCCTTGAGGGAGGCCCTCGCGAAACGGGCACGTCCCTGTAACCGAACTGTAGCATGGCCCTGTCGGCCACGCAAGCACGTGGACCCTAGCACACCAGGACAATCAGTAAAGGTTGACATCCTCTACGAGCGAGTTGTTTGCCCGACCCTTCATCGCACACTGCCATTATAATGCGTCTAGCTCAGCGACAAGTCCAGAAAAGACAGGCTGCATGGATCGATTTTGCCGTGGCGGCGTGGGTGCCCATTCTACGAGGTTTGGGCTCCCGGGCAGCGATCGAGCCAGGTTGAGTCCCTCTCGCCCGTCGACAACGTTCCAAAACGCACAAGTGGCTCAAAAATCACCTGACGGTGCCTGTACACTGCCAATTCCTTCTTCCCCGGCCGAGGTCTACACGTGATGGCCATGGCTTCGCGTTCAGGCCGACTTCTCATTCCGACTTTCCAGAGGGTCCGCGGACGCTGGGGGTTGGCTGCCTGAGGCCCACCCCTTGTTCCCCGCGTCCCGACAAACTCAATTGCGTTACATAAGGGTGGAGCCGCCCCCCATTCAGAGTGCAAAAATCTTTTATTATATTTTCCAGTCGTCAGCGAAATCAAGTATGTCGCTGACAGGCATGAAGGCCATGGATGTCGAGGGCTCGCCCGCAAAGGGCGACGTCGAGGCGTCGGTGAAGTCGGTCGGCGCTGGCGAGGTGACTCCCGACCTCTACGAGAATGAGCGCCACGGCAGCTGGGTTACAGGGGTGTTCCACATCATTACGGCTGTTGTCGGTGCGTCGCGGCGTCGGAGCGGGTTTTGAGGTTGCTGAACGAGGGTTTCGCGAGCTTGCGTCAGAAAGTCCTGCGCCCGCGTTCGCCGTCGCTGAGCGCCGCCCCCCGGTCGTTCCCTCTGCAGGAGCGGGTGTGCTGTCCCTGTCCTACTCTATCGCCCAGATGGGCTGGATTGGCGGGCTGCTGACCCTGCTGGCCTTTGCCGCCATTACCTGGTACACCACCTTTTTGCTGAGCGAGGCCTGCATCGTCAATGGCGTTCGCCAGCGCACCTATATGAGTGAGTTTGGGCTGCACGATAGGTTTTAGATTTATATGTCGGGTTTTTTAGCGTGCCTGCGAGCGCTCCGCGCAGCCCTCCTGCTACGTGCCTGGGCCTGGTTGCTGACACCAGCTACCTGCCCCCTAGGGTTTGAGATTTCTCCACCTCATGTGCTGACCACCTCCCCCCTCCCCCCCCTGCTCAGGCGCCGTGCGCACCATCATGGGCGACGTCCACTGCCGCATCCTGGCCACCGTGCAGTACTTCAACCTGTTCCTGACGGCGATTGCCTACAACATCACCGGCGCGACGTCCATGCAGAACGTGGCGGAGACCTACTGCAACGCCGACGGCAGCGGCTGCATGACCAAGTACTGGGTCTTCTGCATCATCTTTGGCGGCATCCAGCTGGTGCTGAGTCAGCTGCCCAACATGGATAGCCTGTGGATCGTGTCGGCCATCGGCATGCTGAGCAGTTTCTTCTACTCGTTTGTGGCGCTGGCGCTGGCCATCAAGCAGGGCAACAGCCACACGAGCGACCTGAGCGGCACGCAGTACGACAGCAGCTCGGACAAGATGTTTGCGGTGTTCAACGCCATGGGCGCCATCGTGTTTGCCTACTCCTTCTCCTTCATCATGGTCGAGATCGCCGACACGGTCAAGACGAGCGACGCGCGCGGGCGCGGGCCCCATCTACCACATCCGCAAGGCCGTCTCCGTCTCCATGGTCATCATCACCGGTTTCTACGTCGCGGTGGCCGTCTCGGGCTACGCGGCCTTTGGCAACGACGTCTGCGGCAACATCATCACCTGCTTCGTGGGCTCCGACAACCCGGTCGGCCTCATCCGCGCCACCAACATCTTTGTGCTCATCCACATGCTGCCCGCCTACCAGGTCTTCTCCCAGCCCCTGTTCGAGTTCCTGCAGTCCAAGATCACCGGGGTCAAGGGCGTGCCGCAGTGGGTCGCCTCCATCAGCTTCCGCATCGTCTTCCGCTCCTTCTACGTCGTCTTTGTCGCCTTCATCGCCGTCTGCCTGCCCTTCTTCTCCGACATCGTCGGCCTCATCGGCGCCATCGGCTTCTGGCCCGCCACCGTCTTCTACCCCATCGAGATGTACATCCGCTACAAGAAGCCGGGGCGCACCGCCTACTGGCTCCTCGAGGCCCTCAACGTCTTCTGCTTCATCATCACCATCCTCGCCATCGCCGGCTCCATCCAGCTCATCGTCGTCGACTCGGGCGACTACGAGGTCTTTGGCAACTAGACTGGATGATGTCATGATGCATGGAAGGAAGGAGCGGCGCTGCCTCTCCCCACGCTTCCTCCTCTCCTCTTGACGGCGGAGCTTGCACGCGGGTCGCACGCAGCTGCGGCAACCCGCCCCCGCTCCCGCCCAAACCACCAGCCCCAGGACCAGCGCCGCTTGCCGCGGCGCCCCCTTCACCAGCCGCGCTCCTCCGCCGCGCACGGCCCCCCTATTATTGCTTCGGGGGCGGCCGCCTTGTATGAGCGCCAGCTTGCAGAACCCATTCATCCCCGCTTGTCGAGGGGCTGGGCGCCAGCGGTCACCCACCGGGGACCTGCCCAACCTGACGGATACCAAGGAGCTCCCTCCCTGTATTTCTTCCCCACCCCTCTAAACCCACCATATTAGTGCTTGACTCCAAATTTGTGTGCATGCCTTTGCCGCGTCGGCTCATAATGGACTCTGGCTTACATGGACTTCCCCATTGGGACCCGGCATCGGTTCCTGCGAGATGAGGCACCGACGCCGGGTGTCCGGGGCGCGCCGAGCTTTTCGAAGCTCGCGGCACCCCATGTGTTGTCACCCCTTCTCACTTCACAGTCTCTGTCTTCCCATGTGTCTATTTCATCTCCCCCTGTGTAGCTAGAAAAATATTCTCACAGAAAAAGATTCTTCGAGAGTCGAGTGGCAGGTGCTCATGGCAACGGTGACCATGTTGTTTGTTCCCGTTGTATAGATCGGACTCCATCTGCCCCGATCCTTCTACTCGGAAATCAAATACGCTTCGGGGGACACCAACACGGCGCCACATGTACACCGCACTCGATAACATTACGATATTGAGCAGCAAATGCATCTCTGATATACACCATGTGCCCGGTGCCGCCCAGCGGCGAGGAGAGCAGCCTACTGCTGCTCGACCTGCCCGAAAACTGCCCGCTCCCGGCGCCCGGATCGCGACTCACGCTCCAGGGCTTGGATGCGCCTAATCCCTCCCTCTGTATGCCGGACGGCACGTGCCTGACTGGCGAGGTGGAGGTGCCGATCGGCAGCTACTTGCTGCTCAGCGCTCCTCAGCCAGGGCAGGAGGTCGAGGTCTTGGGCGTCTCCCGCGCCGTGGCGCACTTTGGACAGCACCAGCCTCAAGATGCCGGCTAGATTCACCAATGGGGACGCCATGGTTGTGTCACGGTTGGCAGACGCGTGTGTATTACGCGCTCACCCAAGCGCGAGGCCAGAGTGCTGCCGAGCCTTGAGCGAAGGGGGCGTGGCGACGAGCGTACCCGCTCCGACTGATGCCTGGCGCATGTGGTGGCTCCGGAGCTCCATTTCCGCGACCACGAGGCGCTCCAGGGCCTCTTGGAAGCTGGGCCTTGCCCTGCACGGCGGCAAGCGGAGACAGAGGACTGGTTCAAGACCCGGCTAAGCTTTGCTGGCGAGTTATACCATGCGATCCTGGCTCAGAAGCACCGCCCACATCCCAGGCATACAGCATTGGGCGCGCACCTTGGGTCCTGGGCCCAGCAGTCCCTGGCCAGGGCCTCCAGCGGCGGCAGGCACCCCGGGTCAAACTCGGGCCGCAGATCGCCGCGCAGGACGCCGGCCAGCACCGCGTGCGGCCCGAGATCGGCGTAGACTGGCCGGCAGTGCACCATCTCCCAGACTGCGTGCGGTGGTGTGGTGGAGGGGTGTGAGTGTGCGTGTGGTGTAAGTCAGGGACGACAACCTGTCTAGAACCGAGTGGGAACATCTTCAGGTCATCGCCTCGCGCACGTATGATGCCAAAGGCAAAGGCGTCCGAGGCGGCCGTGGCGGCGCCGCCCGCCACGAGCTCGGGAGCCGAGTAGGCGGCGGTCCCGATGCCGGAGACGGCGCCCTCGGCCCCCGCGCGCTGCAGCGGCCCGGCAGAGGTCGATGCGGCGGCGCCCGGGCGCGTCAGCGCCGCCACCGTGCCGCGGGCCAGCCCGAAATCCGCAATCTTGGCCACGTACCCCCGCCGGTCGGAGCGGTGTGTCGTGAGCAAAATATTGGCCGGCTTCAGGTCCCTGTGTTGTTGTTTGTGTGAGGCGGGAATCTTTATCCTTCTTCCTTCTGTGTGCTTGGCCGTTTGTGACGTAAATAGATGTCTCCCACAGCAGGCCCTCACACGCTTTCCTCCCTTCTCGTACCCGTGCACGACGCCATTCTCGTGGATGTAGGCCATTCCCTTGGCCACCTCTTGCGCCGTCCGCAGCAGCGCCCGCTGAGATTGGGGAGAGGTAGCGCGTTCGTGTGAGTGGTTGGGCCCCACATGAGCAGGAGGCTTGACAGGCATTAAGTATCCTCAATATCCCCACCCTCCCTCAAAAACCCATCGGTGCCACCTGCGTCGTGTGGGCGGGCCAGCGCTCGCTGGGGAGGTAGACCCGGCGGTGCAGGGCCCGCGCGAGGCTGCCGAGATCGCAGTGCTCCATCAGCACTGCCAGCACGGCGTCCTCCGGGCCCAGGTCCTCCAGCTCAAACACGGAGCGCGCCGGGGCCTGCAGGCCAGCCACGCGGAACGACACTGCGTGGGGGCGGATTGTGATGGGACAGAGTTGACTAGCGCAGTTGTCATCGAGTAAAGCTCCATCACGACATCCAGTCCTGCACACTAGCTTCAGACACCACCAACCCCTGCTCTCGCTCCCTACACTTGTGCTTGCGTGGGGACCCAAAGCCTGACTCGCTCTCCGCCGAGTCGGTGGGGCTGATGGGCGACTGCGCCTGGCTGTGCAGCTCTTGCCGCTCACCGCCGCCCTGCCCACACTCGTGAGGAGAGGCGGCCGGGTCCGCCGCCCGCACGCGCCACGCGGCATCGTCCTCCGCGACGCCGTGAAAGGCGGGGATGCCGGGGCTCGCTGGCGCGCTGCTGTGCGGACCGCCGTGCCGGAGACCCTTGAGTAGGTCCTGGGAAGCAATGGGCGTCCCCGGGGGGGGCCCCGCGGCACCGTACGGCGCATAGGCGTCCAGTCCCGCGCCGCCGCTCCCTGCGCGCTCGTCCAGCGCCCGGGCGCCTTCATAGGGGTCGCCGTCCGAGGTGAGCACCGCCCAGTCAAAGCACTGTACCACGTGCGGGTGCGCAAAGCTCTTGGCCAGCACCACCTCCCGCACAGCGGCGCGCAGCGCGCTTTCGTCCCCGGCGCGGCAGGGGATGTACTTGACGGCCACGGGCGCGCCCTTCCAGCTGGCCTTGTACACGCACCTGCGGGCGTGCGTTGTGGGAAAGGGGGAAATTGAACGAGGACCAGCGTAGGTGATGGAGGTCTGGTGGGAGCGCGCAGTACCAGCCCTCCATCCAGTAGCCACCACAACATGCATTCTAGCAATGTACGACTCCAACCCAGCCTGTGCGCACCCGCTGGCCCCGCTGCCGAGGCGTTGAATGGGCACGACGATGTCCCAGCGGCCGATGGACTGGATGGGGTCGTCCAGCAGCGCCTCGTTCGCGTCGGCAAACCCGGGGTCCGCCAGGTCCTCCAGCTCGATGGCGCCGCTCAACAGGGGCTGCAGGCGCGACTTCTGGGGGCTCAGGTGGAGGCTGATGGCGCGCACCAGCCGCTTTTGGGGGCTGGAGGACTCGGTCGTGGAGGAGCTCCGCCGCGCGACCACTTGCCAGGGGTTTGGGCTGCCACTGGGCTCGCGTGCCTGCGGCGAAACGCTATCGCTGTCCGCGCACGCGACCGGTTCGCAGCACTCTCCGTCCGTTGCACAGCGAGGGCTCCCAGGAGGCAGCTGGGGGGCTGGGGACAATGGGCGGTCCCGCTGCGCCTGCCAGAGCGCGGCGCTCAGCAGGCCCAAGCCCCATCCCGCGAATGCCGGGAGCATGAGTAACTATAAAAGTGTCTAGACTATCGTTGCGGGCGTGGATGAGGCAGGCGTGCACCAAACCGATGCATCGTCGCTCGTTGCAAATCCGGCCAGTACCCAGCCTGCACTGCCCGGGCTGGCAAGCGGAAAGCCGCACGAGAAGACGGCGCGGTCTGTACCAGCCACTCTTTCGGATATAGAATAGTGCCAATTTATTGCAGCATGCGGCTTTGCTGGCAATTCTGCGCATCAAGATCCGGAGGCCCGCACTCGTCTGTCGGAAGCTGCTTCATGAAATCCGTGCGAGTGTGTGACGCCCTTTCCTTAGTCGCATAGTTCAACACTCTACCAGACGGAAATGCACGCTTCAATATTAACGGCCCTTGCGACATGGTACGCTGTGAGTGGACAACTGTATTGAGTAAACGCTGAGCCATGCTTAGGACTGCATCCTCGTGCGGATACACTCGCGCGCGGTCGGCTGTCGGAGCGGGGTGACAGCGATGGGGTTTTCATGCGCCAATCCATCGGCCTGCTTGAAAGTCCATCAACCCAAACGCGCGCACTCCCCCCCAAAATAGCTGCCCGCCTCCCTCGTGCAGGGATGGATTGTTTCAAATCAGGCATTTGCTTGCAAAGAAATGCCAGCCAATCGACACGGCATCGATATAAATGCATGGCGTCCGCCATGCCACTACACTGTGCGTCCATTGTCACCGACTCTCGGGTTTTCATTCTCAAACACAGAGCACACAGGGCCTTTCTTGACACAAGACGCACAATTAGACGCATTTAAACACAATTTTTGCGTTGGCAAGGCAACTCCGCGTTCTTAACGCGAGATGTAGAGGTCCGGAAGCTCTCTTTCCGGAGCTGCCATCGGCCACTCACTGCGGCCAGCCTCGGCCGAAGGCCCCGTCCGTCCATTGGCACCATTGGTCGGTCGTCAGACGCGTCGGATCATTCCGTAACGCTTCCGAAAGCGCGTCGGCAGGGCATTGTCAGTTTCGGGTCGACTGCGTTGACACTGGGGTAGTAGCTTCGCCCTTGCGGACCACACCCTGGTGTCGGAGAAGCAGCTGGTCACGGCCCGGTCCCTCATCAAGGCCTTCAATGCTTCTCTTTTGCTCAGATCAGACCATCATTTTGAAAACAAATCACATCAATCTGATACACAGCACCAGTTTTTGTGTCTAGGAACGAGTCTACACTCATCATGTCCGGCTACGAATATGGGAAGGGAGACATGGGCGGCCGCTACGACCGCGGCATGGCCCAAGAGTACAGGGGTACGCGCGAAACAGGGGTTGATCGTTGTGATTTTACTACGAGTGCTTGCGATCTGGACCGTGACGATGGTCTGCGTGTTGGGAGCGGTGATGCCGAGGAATGCTTTTCCTTCGACCCCCACCCGCAGGCGGTGACATGGGCGGACGCGAGGGAATGATGGAGAAGGTGCGTGAGCCCTCAAAAAGGAATTATCTTTCTGTGACCAATCTGCCAATATATGGGGCTAATTGGTACATGAATAGCCTTTTCTTGCGTGTACAAGGAATCTAAATTTCGGCGTGTTGACAACCAAGTCTCCACCCTTCTATTCCGACCCAGATCCCTGGCACGGAGGCCCACCGCGCCCACCAGGGCAGGAGCGACAACATGGGCAAGACGGCTTCGGACCCCGTGTACGGCGAGACCAAGCCCCACAAGACTGACATGGGCGCCAAGGCCGAGTCCACCTGGCACAAGGCCAAGGCCAACATGCCGGGGACAAAGGAGCACCGCATGATGAAGGAGGGCAACGAGGGTGAGGGCCGCTACGACAACGTCCGCGACGAGGCCGATCGCGCTGCCATGGGCTACGAGCGCCGCCACGGCCAGGAGACGGCGGGCGGCGACTGGGGCCAGGAGCACGCCCGCGGGACTGGTGTCGGTGGCGTCGGCGCTGCCGGCTACAACACCATGGCCGACCGTGGGTACGAGGGCGCCGCAGGAGGCGCCGGGGGCTTTGGCACTTCGGAGGCTGGCCATCACAAGCACGGCATCACCGGCGCCAGCGCCGGCTACGGCAACCAGCCCACCGGCTACTCGACCGAGCGCCGCACGCACGACGAGCACGAGGACAAGGGCATCATGGGTCAAATGATGGACAAGGTCAAGAGCGTCATGCCTGGCGCCAAGACCGACGAGGAGAAGCGCTCGCAGGAATACTCTGGCCGTGGTACGGAGGGGGTTGGGGTGGGTGTGGTTGATTTTGGCTTGATTCTGAAAAAAGTGCTTGTCATATCGCGCCGAACTATCCTTCCTTTTTTGTAGGTGGTGGTTTCTAAGTGGAGACATTCTTAACAGAAGCAAGGTAAAGTCTCCCTTCTGCTGGTGCACACAGGAGGGAGGCCAAGACAAGTTCTCTTCCGACAATGCATATCATGCTTACTGATGTCCTGTGCCCTGATATTCTGTACAGTACTGCTGGGAAGCAATTCATTTTCCAGGGGTGAAGGTGAAATGCAGTTTCTCACCCCTTAAAAACCTTCCCAACCACCATCCATCCTTGTGTGTGATCGTGCCACCACCCGTGTAGCAATCCACCTCCTCTGATTATGCACATGTAACGAGTTGAGAGTAGAAACTATGGAAAAGACGTTGCCTATTAAATCGATGACTAACGGAATGTGAATCCGTATACAGGAGTGCAAAGGCAAATGATATCTTGATGTCAACCTTGTGAGTAAACGAATTGAATTGATAAGTTTACACTCGACACCTCCTCAAACACTCATGTAAATCGTATACAGTACAATTCTGGCATGGTGCAGTTTTGTATATTGCCCTTGCCACACAAATCCGCACGTATCTCCCATTACGCATTTGCGACCTGCTCCTGCTTGTGCATCTCATGCTCCTGCGATGGTCAAAGAGGAAAGAGGACTGTCCAGCTGCAAAGACACGGGAGACTGCGTGGCAACACTGTTCCCGTCACCATCACCATTATGTCACCTTTGTCCCCGGAATGTGCTGTTCAACCTTGTGCACGAGTCCCTCCACTTTCTGCGAATGAAGCATGTCAGGCAAGCTGTGAGCAAGGCACATGGAGACCACATTGATCTGCACTCCACGATCCATTCAAGGGCATGCTGGAGCATGGGGCGCGATACAGCCCACATCAAGAGCGGCACACCACTGCCAGCTTGGCCCACCGGTGTGCCCCTTCAAACCTCCATACCTCAGTCACGCTCTTGCTGCCTCCCTCCTTGTCATCCTCAGCGCCCGAAGCCTCCTTGATCATCTCCATCTTGGGGTCGTCGGCTCTGTGTCAGTGTGAGGGGGTGATTGGTGGTGAGGTGGGCTGCGGGGTCAGTTAGGGTTTTCAGGGTCGGGTGCAGAATATCGAAAACCACGTCAGCTCTCGCATCTCGACCAGGGCCGTTCACTAAACAATAAAAAACGATCTACGGCCACACACGCACCCAGATGCTGGCGTGAGAACGTTGTAACCCTCCTTGGTGGGGTGCACTTTCATCACGGCCGCACCCTCCATGGAGTCGTGCGATTCCCCGTCGTGACTGCCCGGAGCCCGTGCGGCTTCTGCTTCGGTGCATTCGGATGCGCTGTAATTGACGGCACAAAATCATTGCCTTGATCAAGACATTGGATCCATATTTCACGCAGTTCCGACCCTGCAAAGGGTCTCTCACCGTCATCGGCGACCCCCGGTTGCGATGCTTTTGGTGCAGCCGCAACCAGGTTCTGAGCATCGGGTGAAGCCTGGGTCGACATGTTTGTGCGTGAGCCGCTGTTTACAGATCAGGAGCGAGTGTCGACCGGGCAATATTTGGTTGACGAGCACTGGGTCAGGGGTTTTCCTTGAATCGACTTCTTCACCGCTCGGCCCTGCCTTCCCATCAGGTTCCTCTCGGTAGCTGGTCGTGCGTGAGTGTGATCATCGCACGATCCGGCCCTTCCACGGTTTGGCCCCCAGCAAGACTCCCCTGGTCGCGCCCCTTGCACACTCAGCACGCCGTCTAGCTGCTCTCCTGCGCAACGACGGGAATGTAGACGCCCTCTGCGGCCTTCCACTTGGCAGGCGCGCTCTTGGCCTTTGCCGCGTAGACCTCTTTGTGCCCCGCAATGGGACGGTTGTATACTTGGTTGTTGGATGCCATGTAGTAGCCCGTCTGCTTGTGCTTGAGCCTGCAGAGGAGAGGGTGCCAGATCAATTTGCTTATAATTGCCACATGCGCGTCAGAAGGTGCACATGCATTGATGTGCGATTGTGAAGAATTTCCAGTGGTCAAATCGAGCTCAGTGGTCAAAGCCTGTTCTCCCTTTCCACACCTCCCACAACAACAGGAATCCACGTACCACACTGGGACGTCCTGCTGCCACGTTTTCCCCTGTTTTTTTGTTTCCCACTCCACAAGCCAGTCATCTCCAGCGTCACTCTCGGTGTTTGAGCCAAAGCAGCTCACCTGCAAGCATGTGCAACGGGTGATCAAAGGCGCGTGCAATGTGCAGCCATGCCTGGTTCTTTGCAAATCGATCGCTTGGTAGCCAAACGTGCGTGCTCCGCTCACCACACCCCCATGCCACCCGCCGCACCTCCTGGTTGTTGGAGAGGGGCGATTTGAACTGGTGGCTGTGCAGCCAGCGACCCGTGGTGCCATGCTGAAGCCGGATCTGGTCGCCCGAGTGGATTGGTTGTCCTTGCGCAACGTCCGGCTGCGTATGGGACATGCATAGGCGGTGCCGTTGGGCGCGTTCACTGCGATGCTTGGTCCCTGCACGGGCGCCCAGTCTGAAAGCGTGACCGCCTCCAACCTCATGACAGTCATGCTCCCACGCCCTAGTCGCTCACCGCGCATTTCACAATCCAGTAGCTCTGAGAGCTGTCCAACTCCGGGTAGCAGGTCACGGACTGCTGCCCCGAGCCTCCCTGCCCGTAGCCGTAGCCCACGTCATGGGAATGCAAGCGACAGTCCGTATTGACATGAGCGAGCTTGATGACGCTCCCGCACGTGACCTGCGGCGACAGTTATTGAGATGGATGCATTCACAAGGTTGCACGGAATGCAAATATGCAAGAGATGTCCCCTTGCCCACGCACATGAGCCGGCGGTGCGCTCGCCGTGGCAGGCTGCCAGGCTAGCGCGAGACAGAGCGCGAGCCAGCCAGCTCGCATCTGATGGCGTTGCGTGTCCGTCCAAATCAAATTGGTTAAATAAGTGTCTTTACATTAAACGGACTATCCAGCGTGGTCTACCCCAGTGCTCCCTGCTCTCCGCACCGTGAATCCTCCAAATTACGTTTCAGATCGCTCCTGATATCTCATGGTGCCGCGTGCAGCGCCCGCCCCATCGTCCCCCAATCTCCAGGCTACAGCCGGCCCCTTGTTCCCCTGTTATAGTCATCAATGGCTTACATCTCTGCAATGCTGTACATTCAAGCTGGAGCACCTGCGCAGGAGGAACAATCATTCTGAAATGCAAATGGAATTGGGGTCTGAGACCACTTTGCAGAGGGATGCTCAGAGGTGCCGATCATCAATTGACAAATTCAATGCGCTTGGGCCGTGGTATCCGGGTCATGGAGCAGACAGACCCGCTGGAGCTGAGGGGGGAGTCGGCGGCAGAGTCCCTGGTCTTTACGCTGCAGATCGAGGCGGGCTGGGCTGTGGCGGGGCGAGGGATGCGAGACCCCTTCAAAACGCACTCCCCTGCTCAAGGACAAGAGATTGCGAGGGAAAGGAAGTTTGTGTGAATGCTTCTTGTGCATCAGCAGGAGTGGTGTCCATGCGTGTCCATACACCCTTCATTGCATGATCAGATCTTCTCACGGGTCACGCCCCCGCAGACGCTAGCTGCAGTACCTTCTTCGGCGAAAAGGACCCTTCCAGCGCTGCTTGCGGAGCGGGCCAGCGCCCTGCTCTTGCCACTGGACGCGGTTGGGGCCCTCCTGCCCAGGCGATTGGCGGGGGACAACTGCATCCAGCTGGCGGTGAAACGAGCGGCGGCGTCGCCAGAGCATCTGGGAGGCGAAACGACATTCATCACCATCGTGGGACGATCTGGCTCTGCGTGAACCGCGCTGATCAGCCAGTTTTCGACGGTCGCAAAGGTGTCGGGTCCCTCGGCGCCGTCGTGCCGACCGCCGGCCGGTGCAGTGTTGCGTCTCAGAGGGTCAGCCACTTCAAGACCAGCAACAGCAGGTGACTCTGGCTCGCTCGCATGTTGGCTGGCCCGTGCATTTGAGGCCGTGTCTGAGAGAGACTCGTTGCATGTGAGCTCGTCCCTGCTGCTCGAGCGGGCATCAGAGCTGACTGGAGACGCGCTCGCGCGGTGGGACAGGCACTGGCTCCCAATCCACCGGTCGCCCAGCACCTGTGTTGGTTGATCGTAGGGTAGTCTTTAGAAAACTGAACACATGTAATCAAGACAAATGTAGCTAGCGTAAATTGGTGTCCCCTGCTCCCCGCCTTTAGCCGCTCGTACGAACACCCTAACCAGGCCGCACCTCCTCGATCTCGGTGCGCAAGCTGGACAGCTGTGCGGCCAGGGTTGCCAGCTGTTCCTCATGCCTCTTCAAACTGGGCTCGGGCGTTCTGGTCTCGCCCTGCACGGAGCTGGACCGACTCCTCAGGTGCCGTCGCAGCTGAGCCACGTCCTGCTGGTAGCTCTGGGCCCTCGCCTCGTGGTCCGGCCGCGAGAGGGAGTGCTGGGGGCGGGGGGGGAACTGGGCTGGTCGCGCCGGCGGAGGGGACCCCTCCGGATCCCCGACGGTCGGGGGACCGCTGCGCTTCGCGTCCTTGCCGGATTTGCATCTCTCCGCCATCCACACCATCCAGCCAATTCCCGCAACGCAAGCCGCCATGGCTGGGACAGTAAGCCCCATGGGCGTCGCTTCGGCGGAGGGGCTCTTGGGCAGGCCTGAGGCCCCCTCTCGACACTTCATGTCGCTGCAGGAGGCGGCATTGTCCATGACGGGCACATCCATCGAGTTCAATTCCATGTAGCTTGGTGTGAGCGTGGATGTTGCCGAGCTGGGGGGTGGGCGGCCACCTGGGCGGCCCCAGGCCGGTGTCGCGTCGAGTGCCGTTTCGGGGCCAGGCCCTGACGCGCAGCGGGAGGCAGAGACTGTCCGCAAGCGTGTCGACTGGTCAGGGTAGTCGGCTAATTTATAGTGCTTGGGCACAAATGAATGGTGCGCGATCTGACTGGGAATCGTGTTCAAATTCGGATGAAGCGTCCCGTGGGTTCCTCTAGGTGCCCCGATCGGGTGAAGATTTATTCACTTGTGGGTCGTGCGTCTTTGTGTGACAAAGCGTCATGGTCTTGACAGGGGGGTCAACGAGCTGGAAAATGATGCAAAAACATTTGTGCAACTTTTGAATCAATGTTTGTGTCAGTAGGGTGCTCCCACGTTGATACCTTTGAATGCAGCAAAGTCTCTGTTGTGACAGAGCACTGCCTGGACAATTGTCCCTCTTGTCATCAACTTTCATCGTGTACGAGTCTAACATGGTAATGAAATAAATGCAACAAATGCGGTTCAAAAGTGCTGACGCGGTACCATCTGGCACACGTAATAAGGCGGGGCGGAGCCGTCGGCTGCCGCCGACGACACGCCCCCGGACGCTCCTCGGGACGCTCGGACAAAAGGGTCAGAGAAGGAAAGATGCAAGGTTCCCGCAATGGGACGCTGCCAGTAGTATCATCGGAACGAGGGCGGTCAGCCACCGCGGCACAGACATCAACATGCATGGGTCTCAGCACCAAGGACGGAACAAGTGGCGCCGCGCGCCGCGTGTCGTATGGACCCGCGGCGAGAGCCGGGTCACTCGGTTGGAATTAGGAGTTGGGTTGAAGCGCGAGCGCATGTGCATGCGAGAGCGCTTGACGATGACGAGTATCAGATGAGCGTGCATCCGCCTATTATCATCATCGCCGTGAGGAAGAAGAAGAGACGACATCCGCCTATTGCTGCTGCTCGTCCTGCTTGATGGGGGACTCCTTGCCGCTGTCGACGGGCGCGTCGCTGTAGTTGTGCTGGAAGCGGTAGAAGACCTTCTCGACAAAGGAGAGGTGCTTCTTGGCGATGGCGGGCCCGGTGTACTCGTCGTGCTCGCCGTCGACGATGGCCAGCCAGCGCTTGTCGCCCTCCTTGAGGTCGAGCCCCGTGAGGTCCGGGATGGTGATGAAGGTGAGCACGACGCCGGCGGCGCCGCAGGCGCCCGAGATCCAGAACTTGTCGCGGTCGGAGACGAGGTTGAAGATGACGCCGGCGACGAGCGCGCCGGCCTTGCCGACGGCGGCGGCAAAGCCGTGGCACATGGAGCGCGCCTCGGTGGGGATGGTCTCGGCCGGGGAGCAGCCAGGTGGTGGCGTTGGGCCCAAACTGGCCCCAGAAGGAGGAGAAGTAGTAGAGGAACTGGAAGACGTGGATGTTGCCGGGCTTGAGCAGCGTGGTGTAGGCGCCGGCGCAGATGAGGAAGAGCACGCACATCCAGGCGAAGCCCATCATCTGCATGCGCTTGCGCCCCATCCAGGTGCGGTCGATGGTGAAGGCGGCAAAGTAGTAGCCGACCAGCGCGACGGCCGAGTTGAGCAGGGTCCACTCGAGCACCTGCAGGATGCCCGCGCCCGGGTTGATGACCTTGATGAAGGTCGACTGGAAGAGCTTGTTGCCGTAGAAGGCAAAGTCCCAGACGAACCAGGAGAGCGAGGTGCCCGCGATGCGGTGCCAGTAGTAGTACATGAGCAGGCGCGTCTTGCGGTAGCCGAAGCGCGTGCCCTTGCCCATGGACTTGAGCGACTCGCGCTTCTTGCGCCACACGGCCGACTCGCGCAGCTGGAAGACGCGCCAGTACCAGATGAAGAGCAGGGGAAGCAGGCCCAGCGCGTAGGACAGGCGCCAGGTCACCTCCAGCGCGTAGTCGCTGTAGGGCGGCTCGTGCTGGCCAAAGCCCGCCAAAATAGCCAGGATGATCCAGGTGTTGAACAGGTTGCCCCAGCCCTGCATGGAGAAGACCAGCACCACCGTCTCGCCGCGCTTGTTCTGCAGGTGCGCGTTCTCCTCCGCACGCTCGTTGGCAGAGGTGCTCGCGACCGGGTACTCGCCGCCCACGCCCACGCCAAACAGCGCCTGGACCACGGTGAACATGATGAACAGGTTGTTCTCGTTGGAGCCCGAGGACGCCGTGATCAGGATGCCAAACACGAGCATGATGCTCGCCGTCATGATGGAGCCGTACTTGCGGCCGATGCGGTCCGCAAAAAAGCCGATGAAGAGCTGGCCGGCGATGATGCCAGACACCTGGCTGTACGTCAGCGAGTCAGACAGGTTGGAGGGGCAGACCTCGTGCGTCGTCCAGCAGGCCGGGTACAGCGCCTTGAAAATGGGCTTCAGGTTGCCGATGGAGAAGACAAAGTAGGCCTCCGAGAACATGCCCAGGCCGGGCACCACAAAGGACACCACCCAGAAGAAAAACCTAGGCGAGGGCAAGGGCAATGGGCGAGGGTTTAGCGCGGGGGCAACGAGGGCGGGCGCGACCCCAATGTGAATGGGAAAAACTCTGCAAGTCATGCACGCACGCGGGCACGACCATTACCGGAAACAACCCGGCACGACGCCTGGACCTTGCGAGACGGCAAAGGGCGGCCGACACATCCACACAACCCTGGCGAGTGCGACCCCTTGGCGCACCTCTTGAAGACGTTGGCGTTGCGCAGGCTCTCGTAGTGAGCGTCCACCTGGGCTCCGGCGAGCTCATTGGTAGCCGCCGAGTAGACCTTGACATGGCCTTCCTCAGACGCGACATTGGCCTTGGGCGAGGCGTCCTGCGTCGCCATGGTGCCTAGTGCCGAGCGGGGGGGAACCTCCAGAAAACCGGCTGGACAATAATGCTATGCTGTTTTGGGAGCGCGTTGTGCATTATCTAAGCGGCGGCTTTGGCGCTGCAAGCCGCTGCCCTTGAGATCCCACCGAAGATGCCAAGATGCTTTCCTGCTGGAAAGGACCCAGCAAGCGTTGGGCAAAGATGCGGTCGGCACGTGGCGCGGCCCGGGGGCCACGTGGATCCGAGAGGTACCGATACGACACCACAGGGGCATCGTAAGTCCTCTAAAAAGTGCTTTACAACTTATGTACATGGTATATGTCCATGTTGAGGAGTCGGCTGTGGAGTATGGGCCCGGCGCGCCTGCATGTGTACGGGCAGGCCCGAGACGTCAAGACCGCGTGGTGGCCGGCCGGCTGCCAGCCACTAGATTTTGTTCGCATCCCCAAAGACGGGCCGAGAAAACGTGGACCACCCACATGCACGAGGCTAGGCGCTTGACGAGGCATCCAAATCGCCCTTAAATCCCCTAATTGGTAGGTCATATCCATTTTGGGACCCGAAAGACTGCGACGGCGATTGCGAGGCAGCCACTGCGGGTCGGTGCGGCCCGGTAGGGTTTCGCCGGTTATTGGGAAATTGTCACGGGCAATACGGCAGTTTCTTGATCCCTCGGTAGCTGCGCCTTGGAATCCGGTCATACTAGCTCCGGATAGTACATGTTTCATGATAAATCGGGGCCATCGGGGCATTCCGCTCGTCGAGGGCGCAATCTTGGTTGCCAAGGGGGAGTAGGGCTTTCCATGATAGCGCCCGGCTGCACACATTGTGAACCCGCGGCGCCGCTTAAAGTGCGAGCCGAAGACAGAAAAAGCCTTTTTCGCTTTGGTTCCATGTGCACAACAGGTGCAAAAGTGATGTCTAGTGTATCGAACCAGTGTCGCAAGTTGGCGTAATGAACTCTTGGTCCTGCTTATGACCCCTGGAAATGCCACGATTTGCATCTCCAGCAATAGAGGATAGATAACCCGTGGGACCGGGGTTCGAGTCCCCGTATGCGAAGTTCCAAACGATGCGATCGCATATCGTATAGGTGGTTAGTATACACGGCTCTCACGCCTCGTAAGTGCACGCCTCTGGCAAATTCTTTTTTTATTTTTTGGATAATGAGTTGTTATTCAGTATGGTTTTGAGTGGTAGACGCACGCGAGGGCAGCAGCGGGAGCGGCCACCGCTGCGTGCACCAGGTCTCCCTTTTAATCTTTAGGAAAGAGAACTCGAGGGTTATTACAAGACCTCTCTTCGCGACACAGAGGAAGCACAAGGGGCACCTCTCCTCCTGGGTAACAAATGCCGCGCTTTGTCTGTTTCCTCACGGACCCTTGCACCCCGTCAGGCGGCTTCCTCGTGGTTGGTGTGGGGGATGACCCAGCGCCCGCGCTGCACGGCCCCCGGCTCGTCGACACGCGGCACGGGCCTGGGCTGCCAGGACGCCTTGGTCTGGTCCCACTTGACGTGGATCTGGTTGCCGTCCACGTGCTGCCCGTCCAGCACCTGCACGGCCTCCAGGGCCGCGTGGCGGTTGACAAAGCGCGCCTTGACCCACTGGCTGGGCGTGCCGTCCGAGTAGAGCTTGTTGTTGATGTGCACCAGCTTGCCAAAGGGCGCCAGGAAGCCCATGATGTCGCTGCGCGACCAAAAGTCCGGGACGTTGAGCAGCGCGATGTCGGGCAGCGTGCGCCGCCGCGCCGGCCGCTCCGGCCAGTGCTCCGCCGCGCGCGTCTTGGCCTCGGCCCGCGGCCCCGAGATCGGCTCCTCCTCCTCAAACACCTCCGCGTCCGCCTCCTCCGGCTCGTCGCGCGGCTTGACCACCACCACGTCCGCGTTGTTCAGGAAGCCCCCGGACAGCGTGTCGGCCGCGCGCTGCGCCGCGGCCGCGTCGCTGTAGACGACGCGGGCCACGCCCGACCAGTCGCCGCCGGGCGTGCGCCCCAGCCGCAGCTGGTGCACCGGTCCCGCCGACTCCGCAAAGCGCTTGACCTCCTCGTAGGGCGTGTGCTGCGGGATGCCCATCACCCACACGGTGCGCGTGCGGAAGTCGCGCCAGCGCTCTGGGTTGCGCAGCGGGGTGATGTCCTTGGTGCGGCGCTTGTAGAAGCCCGGGTTGCCCTTTGGCCGCCAGCCCGTCTCGTCGTCCGCGAAAATGTCCGAGGCGGCGCGCACCCGCTGCGGCGCCGCGCCCGGGCGGGGCCTGTGTGCGTGGAGGGAGGGTGGGTGACTGCAGCGAAACGCTTCTGCATCGCCCTGGCGTCATGCCCTCTACGTGTTTATCAGATTGATCAACAAAACCCATACTTGATCGTTTCATGAACCGCCAATACATCATTCATGCCCGCGCATGGCCAAAACGTACCTGCTAGTCGGCCTCCAGTGACTGTGCAGCCCGGCTGGGCAGGCGCTCGCCCTGCCGAGGGCCAGCCCGGGGCGGGAGAGTCCTGCACTGCTCGCCATGTGCACCGTCATGTCACTACCACTGTGATGCGCGGGCAGCTCGACGCACCAATGCATTCTGTAGCGTCGCGGAGCACTGTGTGCCTGACCCGCAGCATCGACTGACGATCGCCCAGATCTCGCGGAACACGAAAGCAACAATTCTGTAAACATGGCCCGCGCAACAACCATCAGGAGGACGGTGCCATCTGCTTAACCCGATTGATCTGGTCCCATGTCCCCATTAGTAGCCTTGTAGTGACGGGGGAGGAGGGCATGCGCGCCGGGGTGGCTGCGCTGCCGGGAGCGCTCTCCCTCCGACATGGGCCGCCCACAGCCGCCCTGATCAGCTCGCCCAGCCCAAAATTGAGAGACGGACCTGGTCGGAGAAAGTCATGGCACTTTGAAGGCGTCTATTTGCGCTCGAGTCGCCCCGAATGGCGTTCTGGAGCGCACTCTGGACAAGGAGCCGACGGTGTGCTCAGCGTGCCTGCGGCCCCAGAGGGCAGTGCTTGGATCATGGATTGCCCGGCATTGCCGCGGCTCATTCTCCGCCTGCCCGTCGACCAGGCGTCACCAGCCAGCATTGCATTGGCACTGGACCTTGAAAATGCCTTTGGATGCACCGCACTGTTGATGCATGAAGAGGAGAGCGACGCATTGCGCGGCGACCTGTTCCCCGTGCTCACAGACGCGATGGCGTGCGTCAAGCGTGCGGTCCCCATCCTCGTCCAGGACAGGGTGGATGTGGCGCTGGCCTGCGCTGCGCAGGGCGTGCACGTGTCCGGCGCCGATGGTGCGCTGCCTCTTGCCTCCATCAAGCGGCTCTTGAGCGCCACGGGCGCCTGCCTCCTGGGCTCGCGGGCCAGCTCGCCCGAGGAGGCAGCCGCAGCTGTCCGGGAGGGAGCCGCGTTTGTGACACTGGTAAGGCCGGCGGGTTGTCGAGGGAAAATGAGGAGTGGGATGGCGGGCTGGGTGCCGTCGGAGATTATCATGTAATTATAGTGCATTGGGCGCAGGGGCAATGGCGCTTCTTGGTCGTGGATGCATGATCGAGTCTCCTCTCTACACATGCCCGCAAAGGACAGCAAGGCTCTCGAGGCGGAGGATCTTGGGGCCTTTAGAGATGCTGTCAAGGGAGTGCCACTGTACCTGGAGCTGCCTCCATCTGGAGAATTGCAGAGTCCGTCTCTGCCAGTCCATGGCTTCGTGGTTCCATTCGACCAGTGGCACGGCCCAGAGTCGCGCAGTGCGCTGGAGTGCGCGCTTGGCGTGATCGTGGGATTGCCGCCGGGAGCCTCCGCGGGGAGCGCTGAGGAGCATCGGCACGTCGCTGCATCGGCAGACGAGGTGCAGGTCGCTTTTGCCAAGGTATGCCGCCAGAGACTTGAGTTTTAATCAAAACAAATGAAAATGTGCAGTGCCGTAGCTCGCGAGCTTCTTGAGAAAGACGGAGACTACCATTGGTTCTCACACGGTCTCTCTTTCCACAACACCAAACGCCGCGCCAGACCCTGGCCTTTTTGAAAGATGCGGTGCCAGAAGAAAGAGAGGCGGTGCGGTTGGTGGAGGAGACCCAACGGCACCTCTCGGAGCGGCCCCTGGTTCTCGTCGTGGGGGAGTACAATGCAGGCAAGTCTGGATCGGGCTCGTGCATGGAGGAGGGGTGGCTGGCAAGGTGAATTGAGCTTGTGCGGATGTGCATCCTTACCTGATTGAATGTAAGCTACAGCAGGCCCTGGGCGCGCCTTGCCCCTCGATGGTGCTCATGTGACCCTTGCTACATTCTCTGCTAGGACGATGCTCATTCTTCTTGCATCCCTGGCTCGATGCTCCTCCCTGCGCAGGCAAATCGGCGCTCATCAATGCGCTGCTGGGGCAGAAGCTTCTGGAGGAGGGGACCCTGCCCACCACAAACGACGTGATCATCCTCAAGGATGCGGGGTCTTCAGCCAGTTCATCCACGCAGGAGGTAAGGATGAGCTTGCTGACTCTAAACTTGACATTTCCTTGCTCCATACTCTTACATTTCGTGATCAAAACGTCTTCCCTCTCATTCGCTTCCACACCCACCCCCAAAACCTAGTCCAATGGCGTTGTCTCGCGCTGGGTGGACAACAGCGACATCCTGCGCGCCGTGAGCCTGGGGGACACCCCGGGGACAAACGTGGTGCTGGCGCACCAGCAGCGCCTGGCCCGGGGCTACATCCCGCGCGCCGACCTGATCCTGTTTGTCATGTCCGCGGAGCGGCCGTGCTCGGAGAGTGAGCTGCGGCTGCTGGCCCACGCGCAGCGCTGGGGCCGGCAGACGCTGTTTGCCCTGAATAAGACGGACCTCCTGGCCGCGGCGCCCGACGCGGACGGGCTCTCCGAGCTGGAGAGCATGCTCGCGTTTGTGCGCCGGGTGCTGCGGCAGGTGCTCCGGGCGCCAGAAGTGCCCCTGCTCGCCACCTCGGCGCGGACGGGCGCCGGCATTCTCGAGCTGCGCGCCGCGCTCGTGCGTGTGGCTGGAGTCGAGTGGGACGGGGCGTGGCCGGGCGCGGCGCGCGGTGCTCGCGAGGGGCGTGCGAATGATTCGATGCATTGTGCCACCCCTACCGCCGCTGGACGCGCCGCCGGCCTCAAGGCCCGCGCCGCGCTGCGCACGCTGGCGGCGGTCCTGGCGGGGCCGGCGGCGGAGCGCCTCGCCGCTCGCCGCGCGGGCCTGGATCGGCGAGCCGCCCGCCTGGCGAGCGCGACGGCGTCGCTTGACGCCTTTACGCTGCGCTGGACACGGGAAGTGGAGGCGCAAAAGACATTAGTTGGCGCCCTGGTGGCGGCGCGGGCCGCGGAGCTGGACGCGCTGCTCGCGAGGAAAGCGCGGCGGGGCGCGCTCCCAGGTCTCCTGCTGACAGCCCTCGCTGCTCCTCGGCGCCCGCGTCGACGAGGCGGAGAGCAGGCGCCGCTGCTGCTGAAAAGTACGGGCGCTCGGGCCGCCCCCGATGACGCGCGCACCCTTGCCGTGCCGCAAAAACGTGCTCCAACCGACAGCCTGCTGGCCTCCCTCTCGTCCATTTTCGAAGACTTTTCCGCGCGTCTGGGGCGCTCGTGCGAGGAAGAGTGCCGCCGCGAGGCAGCCGTATTGCTGGACGAGGGCGCGATGTCTGATTGTGACCGATCAGATCGCGCATCGATCGATGACCATGCGAGTCCAGATCCATCCTCGGCCATGATACCGACCGACCACGCCCTGCCAGGCACATTTCGGGCTGCGTGCGACGTCCCCAGTCGCGCGACGGTGCAGCGCGAGGCCGAGCGAGTCGCGCTGAGCACGCTGGGCCTGGCAACGGCGGCGCTGATCCTGTGCGTGGGCTCCATGCGGGTGCTGCCCTCTGAGCACCACGCAGACACCGCCGTGGCCACGGTCGCTGCCGCGGTGGCCCTGGGGTCCCTGCAGACCCTCGGGTGGCAGCGGCGGCGCGCGCAGCAGAGGCTCGCGCTGCAGCACACCGCGATGGTCCGAGTCGCGCAGGGCTACCTGGAGAGCCTCGCAAGGGCCCAGCTGGACGCCTGTGGGGCCGAGCAGGAGCGGCGGCTCTTTGCGCCCGAGCGCGGAGCTATCCAGCGGCTCGCGGCGCAATTGGAGGCGCAGCTAGCCGCCAAGGCCGAGCTCGAAGACGCGTTGCGGTCGATGCAGCGGGCGCTGGAGAGGCCAATCCCTGAACCTGATCTTAAAGGTTGAGTTTATCTATTTGGTGGAGAGGCTCAGCCTTGAGTTCCAATGGGACCGTCTGAGCCTCATGAAGGGACCCCCCCTGGTCCGCTCAAGGCCCTTTCAGTAAAGCATTTCCAGGTTCTCAGAGCAAAATCTTGCCCCTTGCAACGCCGCCCCCAGTCCGCCACACAAACTCCTCCCAGACACAACAGACTTGCTTGACTTGTGGCTACATTTTATACAGCAAATTCCAGGAAATCCTCTCAACCACCTCGATCCAAGCCAACTCAGAGCCTGGTCTGGCTCTCGATGCCCCCCAGAATCCTCTCCCTGAGCTCTTGCAAGAGCAGCGCGAGGCGCTCGCGGCCGTCCTTGAAGAGGAGGTAGTGGTAGGTGAACCAGCAGGCGACCGCCAAACCAAGAAGCTCCAGAGTGGCGGGGATCTGTTAAGGGCTCAAAGCAGGGATGGTTGGCAGCAGCAATGAGCTTGACACGGCCGCCGGCTCCCTTCCTGTCCTGTCAAACTATTATAAGCAATCGATTAATAAGTGCAGTCCGCCGCAGCCGCCCTCCGGCACCCCCCTTCGCACCAGGGGGAGGAAGCGCAGCGCGCCCAGCACCGAGAACGACAGCCACAGGACAAAACCCGACCCGAGGGCCGCGATCACAACAGCTGGCTTGTTGTCCACTCGCTGCCACTGCATCTCAGGCGCGGTGAGGAGACGATCGCGCAGTGCACCGCTAATCCTGGTCTGGAAGCTCCCCTGATATTGCTCTTGACCATATACCACCCTCACCAGCACCGCACTGTGCAATTCCCTCTCTGCAGCCCAAATGCCGTACCTTGCTCTGCGCATCGCGTATCCGCTCCGCGACCTCACGACGCACTTCCTCCACGAGATCCCGATCCTCCTCTGAACGAAAAGCCCGGGTCTGCAGCCGAGCCCCTAGGCGGCCCTGGGCAAAAAATGAGGAGGGACAGACCAGCTGGAGCTCGCACCGGGCCAACAATTGGACCAAAAGTTTTCTAAAAGAAATTCATGATTTCCCCACCCGCGTTACCTGCCCCGGCTTTGGCCTGCAAGGCCCAAGGAAGGGCTGTGCGACAGGGCTCCTGACGGGAGCCCACGTCCCGGCCGATCGCACGGCACCCAGCCCCTGAGTCTTTGCGCACTGGAGATGCATGATTATATCTTCAATGTATGCCGAGCCGGGGCCTCGCAGCAACATGTTTGGGCGTAATCGCACATCTGCAGGGGCCCTCACCCCGGATTCGAAATCTGCATCGCGGGTGCCGGATCTCCAAGGTCCCCCTTGCTACATGCGACCAAGGATGTCCGCGTACTGCGTCAAGCCCTAAAAGCGGGCCTCTACCCGGGCAGTCTCGAAAAAGAGTTGAGATCCGCACACTTACGAATGTCATGTCTGAATGTAGCATAGCGCGGTAGTGGGCAACGCGGACCCGCAGCTATGGCGGAGTCGGAGCCAGCGGCCGGGGAAAAGGCTCCCATGCTGAAACCGCATGAGCCTGAAGCGACGGAGGAGTGGCAGACGGGTCTTTTCGACTGCCTGGAGGACTGCCATTTGAGCGCGGTGGGTCTCTTCTGCCCCCAGTGCCTGCACGCTGACAACGCCACACGGCTCGACCGCTTTGCGTCCTGCGGGCCCTACCAGTGCAGCTACATCTGCCTGCACGTGCTCTTGCTATGCACATGTGCGTGGGGCTGGCTGGATGGGCAGGTGATGCGTGCACCCGGGAGCGCCGGTCGTACATTCGCCTCGTACCGGGAGCTGATCTTTCCGGCCCTCATATTCTCTTCTCTGCCCACGCAGTGGTGGGCGGGCATCACCGTCGGGAGCTGCGCCGCACGTTTGCGCTGCCTGAAAAGCCGTGCGGCGACTTTTTGGTGCACTGCTTCTGCAGCCTGTGTGCGCTGTGCCAGGAGGCGCGCGAGATCAAGCGCCGCAGCGCGGTGCACCCGGCCCCGCGCCTGGCGGCGGCGCTGGAGCGGCGCGGGCAGCCGCCCGAGGTGCAGCGCATGACGCGGACCTACTCGCACGGGCTGGCGCTGGAGGACTGGGAGTGGGACTCGGAGAGCGGCACCGTGGGCGTGGTGCGCACCAAGTCCCGCAACCTGAGCGGGGCCAACGCGCCCGGCATCGCCAAGGCCAAGGCCATCCGCCGCACGACCGCCGGCCCCCACGACAGCGGCTCCCTGCGCGGCTCCGTGGAGCCGACGAGCCCGCGCAGCGGCGAGCGCTCCTGGATTGGCCGGGCGTCTGACGCCGACGGCAAGGTGGTTGAAGTCGCGGCCGAGGACCAGGCGGCAAAGGCAGACGACGAGCCGGAAAATGCTGCCGCGCCGGAGCCTGCCTCTGCGCCCGGCGCCGCTGCCCCAGCGGCCCGGTCGTTCAACTTTATGTCGCCCTTTGACGGCCCCGTCACGGCCCCGCCCGCCGCGTCGGCCAGCCAGCGGCAGCTGGGCCGCGCGGTGAGCTTTGCGCGGGCCACGGCCTCCTCCAGCGGCCGCGGCACGGAGCTCAGCGGCCTCTCGGAGGCCGAGCTGGACTCGCTGGCCAGCCGCGTCTCGCTGGACATGGCCGCGGCCGCCCGCGCCGCGGCGCAGCGCATCATCGCCGTGGACCGGCAGTCGCACTCCTTCCTCCAGCACCGGCTCAACCAGCTCAAGGAGGACGAGGCAAATGGGGACGACTGATGATGAGATCTAGGTGGGACGGGTGCACATCGACCCAGTGCGTCGGCGCCCATCGCACTAGGTGATCGAGAGTCATCTGCAAACAAGCCCGCCTCCGCGCCCGCACGCCGCGCACACCTCCCCGTCCATCTTCCTTTGCGCCCAAACAACAACAAGCCCTCGACTCACCTCCTCCAAGCCACGGACGAACCGATACACCTGTACAAGATGCCGCACAAATCGCTGCATTGCATCGACACGTCCTATTGTTTTTGCGTGCCCGCTAGAGCGCCACTGTCGTTGGCGGTCCGTGGGACTGGCCGCGCTTTTTTTCCACCACCGTGCCCTCTGCTTCTTACAGTTGATTGGAAAAGGAATGACCAGTGGCGCCCTCCCGCCACTTGAATGTAATCGCGATCGCTGATGCTGGGGCAACCAGTCAGCGGACTCTGGTCGCTGGCGCCGCTCAGAGCTCTTCCTTCTCCTCCGCGTCCAGTTCCCCACCATCCCCGGCCCCCGCCTCGCCGCCGTCCAGGTCCTCAATGGCCTGCTGGTAATCCTCCATCTGCTCTTGCAGCTCCTCCCGGCTGTACATGCGCCCCTTCATGCCCGACTCCTCCATCTGGGCCATCATCTGGTCCAGGTCCTGGCTCCCGGCCTGCTTTGGCCGCCAGCTCCCCGCCGGCTTCCAACCGGCGGGCACCGCCGGCGCCGCGCCGCCGCACGACCGGCTCAGCTCCCAGCACAGGCGGTGCGTGAACTTTTGCCGGTTGAGTGAACCCTGTGGTTGGGGGTATTTGTGGGGTGTGCGTGTTTGTGCTCAGGGTCACATGCGTGTCCCAGACTTTTTTTATACTCATTCCGAACGCGCCCTTCACGCGCGTCTTTGAGAGCATCCACCATCCGAAAAAGCTCCGCTCCACGCACCACATAGATCATCTCGGCAATGTCGGTGTCGTGCGAGCCCAGGATGTCCTCCGCCGCGGCAGCCAGGGTCTTGCAGGTCGTGTTGCACTCTCCCACCTGGCAATTGACAAACAGGCTTGACAAATGAGCCCTGAACGTTGGAAGGGTCATCAGGGCGATCAAATCTGCCTCAGAATCGTTGCGCACCTGCTCCTTGTCCACGAGCGCCAGCGCCTTGCCCTCTCGCACAATGTCCAGCTGCGTCAGCCACTCGCCCTCCGGCCTCCACGGCGTGCCGAGCTTCTCAATGAGCTCCACCACCGCCAGCTCGTCCACACGCTTGGCGGGCGTGGAGGTCTTGAGCAGGGCCCGGCCCGACCGCCAGGCCTTGGTGGCCAGGCGCTCGCACAGGGCGCACTTGATCAGGGGAATGTCGGCGCGCCTGGGCGACGCCTTGGGAGGCCCGTCGGCAAATGCCGCACCTGCGAGACATGCAACTCCAATGCACGCCACAAGCGCAAGGTACGGTCCCAGACGCGCCATGGTGTCGGCTTGATCACTCTCGGCGGTGGCGGATGCTGGATCGGCGCTCGGCGCGGGCACAGGGATGAGATAAAAATACACAATAAATAATGTGTGCTGGTTCGTGAAATCGTATTGGATGTGCATTGCTTGGCGCGGAAACGAAAGTGGGAGCGAGTCGAGAACACGGCCCGGATCGCAGGATTCGCCGGTCGCGCAGCGGAGCTCGGGCTCTCCCTTGCTAACAGTGACTGTTTTTGCCCGGTGAGCCACGCGATCAACGCCCGCGCTGCATTTTGCTATCATATATTGTATCCGTTATGGTCCACGCACCCAAGGTCGAGGACGGGCTTAGCGACCATGGTGGACACTGGTCATTGTTATCCATGTTTGAGAGGGCAAGGGCAGAGGTCAAAAAGGCATTGACAATGTTATACGCGCTCACTCGGTCAGGAGATGAAATTTATACGAATGAAACAAACATGGCTGCGACCCTAGGAAGAAAATTGGACAACAGAGGGCTGATCCCCGAGTTCAAGTACAGAAGACCTGGATGATGGGCCCGGCAACGGGCGCTAGGCACTCGTCCGCGCGACCAGGGCCACACAGACCACGCGCAGCGTGCGCGTGACCCAGGGCTCCTGACAGGGCAGGCAGATCGCACCCACCACCGCGGCGGCGCGCACCCAGGGCTCCTGCAGGAGGCGGAGCTGCGCGTGCAGCGGCGAGAGCGCCGCGCCCGTGGCGCCGCCGTCCTCGCGCCCGTCGACGCCCGTGGCCATCTCCGACTCCAGCTGCCGCTGCTCCAGCTTGCTCAGGCGTCGGCCGAGCGAGGCCTGCTGCCGCGCGATGCTCCCCGAGAGGATGCTGGTGTACTTGAAGAGCAGGGCCTTTTCCTGGGACCACTGCTGTGGGTCGCTGATGGGGGCCTCTGCGGGACTGCGGCTGAAGAGCACGCGCTCGCACAGCCTGCGGTTGATAGTGGAGGCGATGCATTGGTGATTGAGGGTTGCTTGTTCAAAAAAGAGCAGCCACTCTGGTTCCAGGCCGCAGTGCACAGGAAGAGGCTGCTCTGATAGATGCCTCTGAACCATCCGGAATGCAACCAGAACTCTCTCAATCAGCAAACGCACCGCAGCGAGAAGCCATCGCCTAGGCCGGCCACGCCCACGAGCTCGATGAGCTGCGACCAGTCGACAGAGGGCGAGCGCCCGTCGCTGGTGACCAGGACCGCCAGTCGATCCATGACCGCGCCCTCGTCCATGCCGGCAGGCGGCGCCGCGGACCGCGCGACCGCGCCCTCGCCCAGGCCGGCCTTGGCGCTCGCCGGCGCGTGCTTACTGGGCGGCGTGGAGGACGCATCTGCCAGCGCCGCGGCCCCGGCCTCTGCCGCCCAGCACGCGATGCACTGCGCCAGCAGGGCCGCGGCCTGCGTGACGTCCGGCTCGCCGGCGCCCAGCGCCTCGCACAGCAGGTGCCAGTACACGTGCGCTGCGCGGTCCCGCATGCTGTTGTATGGTGGAAAGGAGGCGCGGGGGGGTGGTGAGGCACTGGCTTGTATTCAAGGAGGTGTGAGTAAGGCGGGAGCTGGACGTGACGACTAAAGCAGGCTGCCCTCTACCAGTCGCCTCAAATGCCACAACACCCAGTCCAATACGCAACGCCAGCCACCCAACAATCTCCTCCACAGCACCATACCAGACCCACCCCGCGTGGAAGAGGCCCCTGGCAAAGGTGATGAGCGTCATCGCATCGTGCGAGGGTTCCGGGTGCGTCATGGCGTAGTCGATGGTCTCCGGGTTCAGCCCCGCCACAGCCAGGCCCGAGCCCGCCACCAGCTCGGCCGCGCGGCGGAGGTAGTCGGCCCGCGGGCGCTCAAGGCACCCGCCGGCCGCGTGCCCCGGGTCGAGCGCCCCGGCGCTGGCCAGATCGACGCAGGCCTGCGCCGTGCGCTGGCGGTACTCGAGCGCGCGGGACTGGAGGATGTACACGGGCGTGAGGGTGCGGTTCGGGAGGGGCGCGCCCGTCAGCGGGTCCGTCACGCGCAGGGTGAGGTGCTTCTCGATGGCGGCCCGCTCGTAGACGTGGCCGCCCGCGGTCAGCACCGGCTGCAGGAAGGGCTCGTGCGTGATGGGGCAGCGCAGGTCCTCCGGCGTGGCGAACAAGCTGTCCCCTGGCCGTTCAATGACCATGATGCGCTCATCCACGGCGTGCTTGGGCGGCGTGCGGCGGGAGGAGGCGAGCACGGCAGACTCCATGGCGCGGGCCGGGCGGGCCGCACCGAGGCTGCGTCAGGTGCGACGAGCTGGTCGTGGCTTGGAGATGAAGGCGTTCAGTGATTATAAATCGCAGCCTTGAGTGGATCTCTTAGACGACATCGATCAGCGCCTGTCTGTAGGTCTAGTTTCTGGAGGACTGTCGATTGCCGTCGCGTGGGCCCTTTTGAATGCGAATCTGTCGAGGATGCCAGCAGGATTGGGCGGTGTCGTCGTCGTCATCGGAACTGCATCGCCAGACTGCAGAAAATGCGGTCCCCCCATGCAGGCTCGATCGAGAAGACCTTGAATAATTTACAAAGGTATACATTGAAAGGCGGGATAAAAGCATGCTGCGGACGGCATGCGCCCGCTCGCGAGTGGGTGCAGGCCTGCCTGCCTTGCACATGCAGACCCGCGGCATCCGTCTGTTTGAGGTGCATATACGTGGGGTCTTGTGCGTGTGAAGATGGCGTATACCGTTGTCGTACTGGTGCGTGTTCATCGTAAGCACGTTGCCTGGTGCCGCAGATATTTAGCAAGGAGAACAGGGAGCAGCGGGAGCGGGAGCTCAGGGTAGGCCAAGCTATTTGGAGAGCAGCTCTATGGTTGTTGAGGAGAATGCACGCAAGGGTTTGGGCCTGACATTCAAGGTATGCATTACCTAGTACCACCGAATCTCAAGCTCTCCCTCTCTCTGCTCTCCACGCCACAGGAAGATTTGCAGCGGGGCTACTTTGATGACTTCCGGGAGTTTCGGGACAAGCAGGGCAAGGTCTTTGCCGCCGAGGCGTTTGCGCCCTCCAAAGCGGCCTTCTTTCCAAAGGTGGAGGGCGAGACGCCGGATGGCGGCGCCGCGGCGCTGCCGCTGCCTCAATCCCAGGCAAACGTGACGCTTGTGGCCGTCGCTTTCAGGGCCGGAGCTCAGGTAGAAAGATTTTGGGGAGGGTGACCCCATTGGCGGACCTTGCTCGGCACTAGATAAATATGATAGCAAACTCTTGTGCAATGGCCTCGATCTCCATGCCCAGGACCTGATCGAGTCGTGGAGCGTTCCGTACAGCGAGGCGTTGCAGCACGAGCCGGACGCCGCACTGGTGGAGCTTGCCCTGATCGACTCCATCGTGAGCGCGGCATATGGGTGTTGTTGGAATTGTGCAGGGGCTATAAAGAAGGGCTGAATTGGGTCTGGAATACTGTTGATGCAGCGCCGGTCTGCTGTGTGTAACGCAACCTTTTGGTGCATCTCCATGTCGCCCACCCGACTACCCCCCCTCGCTTCCAGGTGATGCGGGCGTGGCCCTTTCGCAACCTGCTCCTCAAGGGCGCGCTGAGCAACCAGGACAAGTACAAACTCAAGGCCGAGTACGTGTTCCACTTTGGCGCGCACAAGCCCATCGCCAAGGCCCTGGGCTTGACAAACATCCTGACGGGGTAGGCGTGCCCGGGAGGGGGCTGATGCTTACACCTGGCATGGCCTGTACGCGCAAGATGAATGCCGTCTGCGAATCGTCCGCCTGCAACGTGTCTGATCCCGTACCTCTTTGAATGCACGCCAGGTATGCTTTCCTCGTGGATGCCCTTGGCCGCGTGCGGTGGCGGGGGAGCGGCCCCGCCACGGCCGATGAGCTGGAAGCCATGCTGAAGCTGGCAAAAACCCTGGCGCAGCAGCCACTGCCGGGCAAGCAGAGGCCTTGAAGAGGTGGTGGGCATGGGACTACTATAGGAGCTATATGCTGGATCGTCTGGCGAGTTTGTTGCACACGGATTGCAAGCAGCTGATACATTGAACCAGTGTTGCGCAAAGACGTAAGCAGCTCCCTTGGGCACTGGCTGCTGAAAAAGTCCCAGAGCCCAGCAAGGGAAAACCCATTTTAAAAGAATGATAAAAGACCGCTGAAGAAGTCTTCGATCGAAAATGGCAGAGAACCGGCAAACACGCCGCCCCGTCAGTCTCGACGCGGGCTGCGTGAGCCGTCGGCCCGCACTTGGATGGCCCCCAGCGACCCCGGCACGGTCACCCCGTCGCCCGGGAGCGCGGCCACGGCAAACGTGGCCGGGACGTGCACCTTGAAGATGGGCTCCACCGGCGGGGCCGGCTCCACGGTGCGCCGCGGCGGGGCCTTGGCGGGCGCGGTCCTGGCCGGGCTGGCGGCGCCGGGCGACTTGGCGGTGCGCGCCGTGGAGGGCCGCGGGTACCGGTCGGGCTTGGCGGGCAGGGTGTAGGGCGCGACCGACTGGCGCCAGTACTTGCCGTAGGTGGGGACGATGTACTTGGCCGAGGCGCGCCTGAGCACGGAGGAGGAGAGCGAGCCCCTGCTGCGCGTCCGCTGGCTGCTCCCCTCGGGCGAGACGGAGCTGCGCACCGACTGCCGCGCGCTGACCGAGGCGAGGTCGGAGACCGAGGCCTGCGCGCTGGGGCGCGGCTCCTTGCCCGCGCGCGCGCTTCGCGCCCGAGGCCGTGGACGCGGGCGCCTCCTCCGGCCGCTTGGCCTTCTTGCTGCTGGGCGCCGCGTCGACCGCGGCCGAGTCGACCACGTTCTCCACGATGCGCGTCGGCGCGCAGGCCGAGCCGGAGTCGGCCGGCACGGTGCGCGCCAGGGACGGGGCCGGCACCACGACGGTCGCCTTGCTCACGCTCGACCGCGCGGGGGCCTCTGGCGCCGGGAAGGTGCGGCCCGCCGCCGCCTCCTCCGCCAGGCGCGCGAGCGCCGGCGCCAGCATCGCGGCCACCTGCGCCGCCAGGCCGTCGGCCGAGGGCGCCGGGCCCGCGCGCACCGACGCGCGCAGCGCCTCCACGGCCTCGGCCGTGCGCGCCAGGCACTCGCGCTGCGCGCCGAGCTCGGCGCGCAGCGTCGCCAGCTCCGTGGCCAGGCCGGCGCGCAGCGCCGCGGGCGCGCACGGGCCGGGCAGGGCGCGGGTGCGGACGACCTCTGCCGTCTCGCTGCTTCCCTGCTTCTGTTGCACTGCAGCGTGGTAGGTGCATAGTGGGTGCAGAGTGGGTGCATTCAGATTTTGGTCCTGGCGAGCAATCGGCGCTAAGCCCTCCACATACAAACCCTCCAGCGCACACCCGCCTCACCGCAAAAGCAAACGCCCCAAACACAAAGCGCCAACCTACCCACGAGAGCCCAGAGCTGATCCATTTCCTCATCGTCCACCCGCTCAATTTCCCGCAGCTGCTCTCGCAGCTGGGCATTCTCGTCCTGCAGGGCCTTCAACCGGAGGGCGGAGACGGCCTCCTCGCGGGAGGTCTGGAGCAGCTTGTCCACCGCCTCATCCACAACTCGCTCCAGGCTGCCTGAATCTGTCACCATGCTAAGAGCCGGGAGCCCTGTACCGGCTGGGGCTTGGAAAGCGGCGATGGGGCCTGTACCGCAGGCTATAGCGCGCCCGACGCTGCGGCCTGGACACTTGAGCCCACGTCCTGCATCCAAGCCTGGTCTACTTTTCCGAATGATTGTTTAGAACGTTTCCCACCTCGCGATTGATCCTACGCATCCGTTTGTGTGGCATGGGCGCATCTCGCACTGGCCAGCCAAAAACCGCGATCCGGGACCTGGATTTTCTTACCCTGAACTATCCGGTAGGCGTGCGTGCCACCGGCTGCCAATACAACATATAGGCAGCACACCCAGTCCATGGGCATGTTTACTTTAGGCACACATGCGCATTTCGAGCAAGGTGCGGGGTCTTACCGTCGGTAGCGACGATGTCCGTGTGGCGGCTACCCCGGGTGCAAAGTCCCGTACCCGCCTCGCAGCGCGCAACTAGCGCGACAAATGTCATACGTAAAGATCATCTGTGTATACAAATATATTGGCGGGGCGATGGTGGAGAGAGTCGCCGGGCCGAGCTTTCTGGGGCCAGCACAGCTTTTGAACCCATAATTCTGTCTACCGATATACGGTCGCGTACATATACCGGCGGCTCCGCCTCTTTGCTGCCTTCGGGCATATGATAAACTTGGAACGATACAGAGAAGATTAGCATGGCCCCTGCGCAAGGATGACACGCTTCGTTCGAGAAATGGTTCCAAAATTTTTTTGGCTTTTTGACGGCCTAAGATTGTAGCTATGGCATGGTTCCATGGTGGAAGGAGGGTCCAAGGCCTGTTTTGGAGTGTGTTTATTGCAACCGGCGATTTTGGGGAATATAGAGCCTGCGCAGGCGCTTCTTTCGAGACATCTGCACCATTCCCGGCTTCCTCGCGCACGCCTCGAACCTGCCAACAGCGCTATAACAGGGAGAGAAAACCCGCCAAATTACAGAGGCCACAAGCATCACGCTTTCGAGTCATGCTCCGGTTCCTGGCGCTTGATTCCGCTGAGCCCGCTTCCTTGGGCCCAGTCTGACTCCTCCAGCAGCCAGCGCTCGCACTCGGCCGCGCTCGCCGAGGGGTGGAGGAGCTGCCAATCGACCACGGCCGCCGCGGCGAGGCCGACGGCTCTGCCCTTGACGCCCAGGAGGCTCATCACACGGTGTCCGTCCAGGAGCGGCTTCCACTCCGCGCAGTCCTGGATGCCGGCCCGCTCCGCCAGCGCGGTCAGGCGCGAGAGCGAGCCCGCCACTCGCCCCGCTGGGCCCCCGGCCAGGACCCCAGCGAGCAGGAAGCCTTCTCGCCAGCTCGTGCGCAGCGCGCGCAGCGCGTGGCCCATCGTGAGCACTGCCGACGCTGGGAGTGGCTCCGAGGCGCTGGGCGACGGTTTGGGTGCATCCTTGGACCCGAGTTCCTGCAGAAGAAGATATACGTATTGGCTCAAGTACTTGGCGAGTGCTCGTGCCTTGCCTTCTTGCCGGTGGCAGTCCTGGATCACCAGGACCTCCACCATCTTCCAACTCCCACACCGACACCGACCCACCTGCCAATCCAAGAGCTCCTCTAGCCTGGGCGCCCAGGTGTGCAGCGCCTCGACACGGTCGGCGCTCTTGATGGGCCACTTGAGCGAGGATCGCAGGATGCCGGTGCTCACGGGCTCCTCGCGACCCTTCGGGCCCGCTTTCTTCTCGCCGCGCAGGCCCAGCAACAGCGCGGCCGCAAGGAAATCGCGCTGCGCGTCCTTGTCCAGACTCAACTGCGCGGCGAATGGACAGCGATTTGGCGTCGACTGGTGCTTAAAGGAGCAATCTGTGGCCCGCACACGGCAGAGATGGACCACTTGCCCATACCTGTGCCTCTTCAAGCCCCTGCCAGGCGAGATCGGCGGTTGACAGCGCCGCCTCCCAGTCCAGCGACGCGCCAAAGACGGGCTCGAGCAGGTTGAGGCGGTGCAGCAAGCACAGTGCGTGAAAGGGCCGGGGTCCAGTCAGCATGCCCTCCAGCTCGCTGCCGATGCGTTCGCGGCTGACCTTGGTCTGCAGCGCGGCGGCAATCTGCGGGGGAATATGTGAGGAGAGGCTACTGAGCGGCAGCCTTGAAGGGGATTTTATAAATTGGAAGATCGTTTTGGGAAGGAATGGTTGGACCCAGGAGCAGAAAGGAGGGCTGTAATGGCCGCGCAGCATGGGCCTGCTTGTCGGTGCTCTCTGAGAGGAGGCGGTGTCCAGCCGCATCCGATCAGGCCAAAGATTCGGGGCGGACGGCCGATCGCGCATCGGGTCGAGAGGCTTCGGCCACCACCAGCGCCTATCGCCCCGCTCCAGCGCCGAGCGGCGATGATAAAAACAAAGTCTGCTCGTGTGGAAACCCATTCGCCGCATCCATCAGCCGTTTGATCACCGGGAGCTGTCGACGGGGCACGGGGATCGGTCGATCGCCCCTGCGGTGCCAGCACGACGGGCGAGCCGGCTCCCAAGCGCTCACGGACCATGGTCCGGGTGGAGGTCAAGTGGCAGAAGGAGGTGTTCAAGGATGTGGAGGTGGACACCTCGGAGCCGCCCCTGGTGTTCAAGAACCAGCTCTTCTCCCTGACGGGCGTGCCGCCCGAGCGCCAAAAGGTCATGGGCTTCAAGGGGGGCCTGCTGCGCGACGACGCGGACTGGGCGGCGACCGGGATCAAGGAGGGGTCGCGCGTGACCATGCTGGGCACGGCGGGCGCCGTGCCGCAGGCCCCCGACAAGACCCCGGCCTTTGTGGAGGACCTGCCCGAGGACGAGCGCGACGCCGCGGGCCTGGCACGCTACGGCGCGGGCCTGGAGAACCTGGGCAACACGTGCTACATGAACAGCACGCTGCAGTGCCTCTTCGGCGTGCGCGACCTGCGCGACGAGCTGGCGCGCTTCGAGGCCGCGCCCGGCTCGGTCGCGGGCGACCCCAACGCGGCGCTGGCGCTGGCCACCAAGTCGCTCTTCGCCTCGCTGACCGCCTCCGGCCGCCCCGTGGCGCCCATGGCCTTTTTGCTCACGCTCCGCAAGCGCTACCCGCAGTTTGCGCAGCAGGCGCGCGAGGGCTTCTACATGCAGCAGGACGCGGAGGAGTGCTGGAGCAACCTCCTGTACGCGCTCAAGGAGTCGCTGCGCGGCGCTGGGGACGTTGGGGCCGCGGACTCGGCGGTCGACCGGCTGTTTGGCGTCAAGCTGGCCGCGCGGCTCGAGTGCGCGGAGACGGGCGAGGCCGCGGAGGAGAGCTCCACGGCCTACGGCCTCAAGTGCAACATCAGCGCCGAGGTCAACCACCTCTCGGAGGGCCTCCGCCTGGGCCTGCGCGAGGACCGCGAGCGCACCAGCGCGAGCCTAGGAAGGTAGGGTTCTGCTGGGACGGGAGGGGTGGGGGGAGTGTGTGAAGAAGGAGTGTTGATATACTAGTGCAATTTACTGGACAAAATGCTATGGAGCTAGAATGCACCCTCAGCGTCGTCGGTGATCATTGATACCACCCACTCTCACACATACTCCCCTCGCCCCCTCTCATAGACTGGCGACGTTTGCGGGGTCGTCCAGGATCACGTCGCTGCCGCCCTACCTGACGGTGCAGATGGTCCGCTTTTACTACAAGGCCGACGTGCAGCAAAAGGCCAAGATCCTGCGCAAGGTGACCTTCCCGGCCACGCTGGACGCGCACGAGTTCTGCTCGCCCGAGCTGCAGCGCGCGCTGGCGGCGCCGCGCGCGGCCGCGCAGGAGGCCGCGGACCGCGCGGCGCTGGCGGGCAAGTCGGCCGCGGCGGACGGGCTGAGCGCGGAGGAGGCGCGCGCGCGAGGACGCGGAGCCGGCCGTGGCGGCGGCCTCGGCATCAGCGGCCGCGCCGCTCACGGGGCGGTACGAGCTGTGCGGCGTGCTCACGCACAAGGGCCGCAGCGCCGACTCCGGGCACTACGTGGCCTGGGTCAAGCAGGACGACGGCAGCTGGGTGCTGTTTGACGACGACCGCGTGGAGGTGCGCAAGGAGGAGGACGTGCTGGCCCTGGCCGGCGGCGGCGACTGGCACATGGCCTACCTCCTCCTCTACCGCGCCGAGCGCGCGCCGGCCGTCGGCCCACCCAGGCCGGGCCACGCCTCGGGCGAGCACGGCCAGGCCCTGCCGGACGAGCCCGCCGCCCAGGCCTAGGCGGCGCGGATTGGTTTGTGAGGGCTTGGTGGAGGAGAGCGGGGATGATGAAGACGATGATGGTGATGACGCGATGGAGAAGTGGGCCAGCCGCTGGCTGAGTCGTTGTCGTCGTCTCTTCGTGTGATCATCTCGTGGGCTTGAGGCAGGCCAGAATGCCTCTTTCCCCATCGCAATGGGAACTTGAACCCCAAATTGTAGAAAAACAAACCCCCTCCAGACACTAAAAGAAGAGTTGACAGCATCAACAAAATCACGCAATGGCCCTCTCTCTCCGCACCCCCCCGCTGCATACCTCCGGGTCCGACATGGCGCGCGTCAGGCCCTCCTCCAGCTCGAACCCAAAGCGTGCGGCAAAGCGCACGGCGCGCAGCGCGCGCAGCGGGTCGTCCAGCAGGGTCTGACGTGGCGGCAGGGGCGTGCGGATGAGGCCGCGCTCCAGGTCTTCAAGGCCCCGCCCCGTCAGGTCCTCCACGGTGCGCGTGCCCAGGTTGTAGAACAGCGCGTTTATCGTGAAATCCCGCCGCAGCGCGTCCTGCTCGGGCGTGCCAAACTACAGCAGAGGGGGAGGGGGTAAGGGAGTGTGCATGTTGAAGCGAGTTTTTAGCAACTCACAATCGATCGAGTATATGAGCTGTCACAGTTGTGCACAGAAATAGAACTAAGAATCCCATTCCCGACAAAATCCCTCGCCCAGCCGTGCCTGCATGCTGGGGATGCGCGACTCAGAGGCGTACTCCTCGCTGCGCAAGTTCACCAGGTCCAGCCAGATGCCGTTGACGCGCATGCGGGCCGTCTCGAGGTGCTTGCTCTGCTCGGGGTTGGAGGCGATCACGGCCACGCCGCGCACGCTCTGCCCCGCCGACTGCAGGTGCGCGTTCACCACGCCGGCAAAGGCCGAGCCCAGCATGTCGTCCAGCGCAATGTCAATGTCCGACGACTCGCGGCCCATGAGCTTGTCCCTCACCCAGCCGCCGGCGCACCGCAGCGTGGTGCCCAGCTTTGCCTGTGGGGACGGCCAGGGTGGGGAAGTTGTTTGTGTGGGATAATTGGAGCATAGCCCACAGCAACATAATATACATCCATAAAACCCATCTCCGCTTCCATCTATAATAACACTACTGCACCCTACTGACCTGGGAGGCGGCATCCAGGAGGGTCTGGAACAAGACCTGCTCCTCGTCCGTGAGCTCCACCGTGCGGCGGCCATCGCTCGACATGAGAGCCCTAGCGCAGCACTGGGAGCCGCGCAGGACCCTAGAAGCCTGGTGAAACTGCCCGAGTCCCCGAATGGCGGCGATGCGATGTAGAGGACGGGCAGAAGGAGACTGGGTACGCACGGCACCGGACCACCACCGGACCGTGTCGGCTCGCGGACGGGAAGCTTTGATGGACCGGGGCGGAGGGTGCGCGAGCCACCAGAACGCTTTCGAAGACATGCGCGCTGATTGCAGCGTGGGAGTGCTGGCCCAGCTTTGACAGGGGGGCCCATCCTGCGCATGGAGCAGCGGCCATTGGCAGATCGAGAGCTGTGACAGGATCTGGCCGGAGTCCATCTCTCCGCGATTCATCCGGCCAGGGCACCCCGCCTCAGCGAGGCGCCTTGAATGTGATCGCGGGCAGCGGCGCACACGACTAAAGTTGTCTAGAGTGACACTCTGCTGGGATCGATCATTCTCTTCGAGGTGTGAGTGGGTCGACTCGCCTTAGGCCTGCTGGTCAGCCAACCAACCGGGTCGCGTTGTCGGGCGACGTGCTCACCACACCCCGCTCCTCGCCTGACCACCTGGCCTGCATCTGGCCCTGTCTGCGCGTAGCGCACTGTCAAGCAGAGGCGATCGGGTCTGAGGATGGTCGCGGGCCTGGATCTGGCCTTGGCCATTCGCCCTCTCCGGGAGCAGACCAAGGAGAACGTCCTCGTGCAAGCGTACGTACTTTTTGGGGGGTGGCAGGAGGGATCGGCGCTCGTTCCTAGTATTTCACCATGAAATATTACTTTTCATCGCCTTTTCCTTTTGCAGAAAGGGCATTCATTTCGTGACGGCCTGCGACGCGGTGTCCGAAGCTGGGGTGTCGCTCAACTCCCTGCTCGACCGCTCCACGGTCCTTGATGGGTACGCGGAGCGTCAGTGTCGATTGGGCAAGTGAATTGCAGAATGAAATGAGGCCTGTCTGGACCTCTTGAGTATGGAAAGAAGAGTGGGGTGGTGGTTAACAGAGGACATGCAATGCATTGACGTGCAATGCAATGTCATTTTCCCAAGAATGGGCGCGATCACCTTGGCCAACCCATGTCCTTCCTTCTCTCGCTCGCAGACAGGGCGACCTTGCCCCCAGCGGCACGACGGGCAGGCTGGCGGTGCTGGGGGACCGGTACGCGGTGACGTATGCCGTGGCCTCTGGCCTGCTGGTCGCGCTCGTGACGCACCCGACCGCTTCGGTCTTTGTCTGCCTGGACATCCTGGACGCGGCCGTGCGCCTGCTGGCCAGCACGCTGCGCACGGCGAAGCTCTCCGCGCCCAAGGCCGCCGCCCGCTTCCCGGAGGTGTATGCGGCGCTGGACGAGCTGCTGTCCACGGGCCTGGACCGGCTGCCGCCCGGCTTCCGCCACGCGCCCCCCGACGAGAAGCTCCGGCTCTCCATGCCCGTCTCGCGCGCGGACGCGCGGCGCCAGCTCCGGAATTTCATGCGCGGTATGCGCAGCGGCGCCTCCGCGACGCAGTCGAGCCACGGCGACGCGGCGGCCTCCTCCCTCGGCGACGAGGGCGGCCGCGGCGACGACGCGGCCGCGGCGCCCAGCCTCGCGGCGCACGCCTCGCCCCTGCGCGGCGTGGCCTTTGCCATCCCACCGGGCGCGCTGCCGCCGCCGCCCGCGCGGGCCCTGCGCCGCGCGCCCACCGCACGCCGGCCCGCCGCCCCGGCCCCGCGCCGCGCAGTAGAGACGCCGCCGCCGGCCTTTGAGGGGGCAATCCCCGAGCCCGAGCAAGGTGCGAATTGCGGTTTTTTTTTCCCTTTGGTCGGAGGAGACCAAGGTTTTGTAGGATGATGAGGGTGTCAGCTGGGCGAACCGGCCTCAGCTGTCGTGACGCTTGTGCGTGCCTGCGTGAACCTTACAGACCCGCATGCGTATTCCCACACACTCACACTCTCCCCCTCGCATACCAAACGCCGTGCAGAGGAGGCCGCTTCTGTGGGCGTCAAGGAGGAGGTGGAGGATCAGTGGGCGGCCTTTGCCGAGATGGACCGCCCGGTGACGGGCGACCTGGGCACGGAGGCCGAGGAGCGGAGAGCCAAGGAGGCGGCCGCCGCCGCCGCGGCCGCCGCCGCTGCCGCGGCCCCGCCGCCCATCACGGACGCGGACGTGCAGGCCTCGCTGCAGCTGGTCGAGACCTGGCACGGCCGGGTCGCGGGCGGGCAGCTGGTGGAGGCGGGGGGTGGAGGCGGCCGTCTGGCGCCGCCTGGCGCCCTACGGCCTGGACCGCACCGACTTCCGGCTGGACGCGCGCGGCGTGGCGCCGGTCACGCTGGCGTGCCTGCGCCAGGTGGCGGTCAACAACGCCTACTCGACCGCGGTGGAGCCGGCAGAGGGCGCCGCCGCAACAGCACCGAGCTGGACGGCCATGTTTGCGAGGGCGCCGGTGGACGTGCGGTACCTGCGGTACCACCTGCCGGCCGTGGCGATCCCGCCGCCGCTGGAGGCCGACCTGCGCATGCTGCCCGGGTCCAACGGCAGCGCGCTGTGCGTGCTGCGCTGGGTCGCGGCGCCCTCGCTGCCGGCGCCAGGGCTGTTTGACGTGCTGATCGACCTCGCGCTGCCGCACGGGGTCGTCCTGGTCGCGGCCTCGCAGGCGGTCGCCTGGCGGCCCGACACCTGCCAGGCGCGGCTGGCGCTGGACGCGCTCGCGGCGGGCGAGGCCGGGACGCTCTGCCTCTCCCTCCAGGTCGCGGAGCTGCACGGCGCCGTGGCCACCGCGACCCTCACCTTCACCGGGCCCGTGGGCGCGACGCTGTCCGGGGCCAGGCTGGAGGTCGGGCTGGACCGCGGCAAAGCCCTGCCGGGCCAGTCCGTCTTCTTCGGCCGCCTGGAGGTCACGGCCTAGGATGATTTTCTCTTCATGTAAGCCATCTATTACCCCGCTTGTATTCTTAAAAGCATCATTTCATATGCCATCACCAGTGTCTCCTCCTTTAGTCGGGAAGAGTCACCCCAAAAGGTGCAGGAGATCTTGCCCGATCCCGTTGCGACGGGGAAAATCGGGCGCGAGGCCCATGCATATGCTCCGCACGGTCACCGCGGGCCCCGCCACCTCACATCACGACAGCGTCACTTCCTGGATACACATTAATTCTTGAACGCCCCCACCCTTCTTCGTCACTCCGCGCCGGCTCGCGCGAGGACCTCGTCGCCATGGGAGGCTCCCTGCGGCGGCACAAGCAGGCCCAGCCCAAGATTATCAAGCGGAAGCACAAAAAGGGCAAGAGGACCGGCCCGAAGATCTCGCAGCTGAACGAAGTAGTATTTGAGGAGAAGATTGGACACAAGTACGGCCCTGGGCGTGTGCAAGGGCGGGGTCGGGTGTCGGCGGAAGAACTTCTCGTTGCAAAGCAGGAAGCTCGCAATCCCTCCTCCTAAAAGTAGCATCCTTCCCATCCAAGTCTCTCGCCCGCCCCTTTCCACTCTGCAGGCGGGAATGGGACAAGGAGAAGCGCCTCGTGTCCAACTACAAGAATCTGGGCCTGGTGACGGATGCCAACAGCGCGCTGGAGCGCATGAAGCGGGGGCCTGCGAAGGCCAAGGCGGACGCTGACGAGCCCGAGTTGCGCGAAGAGCTGGTGTTTGCGTCCGAGGAGGAGGCGGAGGATGCGGAGGTGACGGACAAGGACCTTCGGTCCGCCATGGGCCTGTCCCGGCTGGACGGCCCGGCCGCCCCGGCCCGGCTCACCACCATCCAGCGGGCCGCCATCGGCAAGCTCATCGCCAAGCACGGAGACGACCTTCGGGCGATGGTCATGGACCACAAACTGAACACCATGCAGCACTCAGAGGGCGTCCTGAGGAAGTTGGTGGCCTCCTTCCGGTACTGGAAACCAGAGGCGCCCACGAGCTTCAGGGCCCCCAAGGGGCGTCTGTGGAACGTCGGCCAGAACGGCTGATACTTGGCTGCCATGTGCCTATTTATGATGACAATACCCTCTGACATTGCTGATTTGCTTTTATTTGATGATTTTATTCGATGTCCGAGATGTCACAGCTCGGGGCTGATGGGGCCCGCCGAGCCCGCTAGGGTTGACTCGATTGGCCCGCCGAAACATCCTCATTCCTTCATGGAGGCGGCTCGGCGGGCCTGCCGTCGCGGCGTGAACACCCACAGACAGGGTCTTCCCGCCTGATCCGTGCGCATGTAGCTAGGAATACTCCATTAGAAACGTCCAGATCCTTGCAGCAGGTGCAAGTCGCCCTGAGTTGCACACAATGCGATTGCAGTCTCGTGGGTTGGGCTGCTGGAACAGCCCCTGGCGCCCCCTCATGAACTCCCACGCGCGGGCCCAATGCATTTCTATCACGCGGACTTTTGGATAATTGCACAGTACAAATATTTCGAGCGAATCCCAGTACGAAATCCGGGGGCCGGCGAAGCTGATCGAGGTTGCTGCGCGTCAGTTTCGGATTCGTACCCTGCAGTTGCTGGCCACTTTCGAAGGCTCGGCGACCCGAGTGAGAAGGGCTGCACCTTAATAGGGCCGACACCCCACATCCGCACCCAGGTTTGCGACTTTGATTATGTTGATGAGTCTCCCGGATCGCCCATGCTTCACGAACGCCCACCCCCGCTCCGAGGCGTCGACTCCAGGGACGAGGTCCCGGGCGCCGGGGTTGCCCGCCAGCCCGTCAAGCTGGTACGGTTGGGGATGCCCCTGGCCACACTGCTCGCCGATATGTTCGCGAACAACCTGCCATACATCCACAATGACCTTTGACGCCTCTCCTCGGGCTTTGCGCAGAACTTGTTGCAGCACTACTGCACGCCTGGCGTATCGCCGAACACCGTAACCACCGGCATACCGCCTATTTTCAAGCGCCCGCCCCCGCCCCCACCACGGCAGCAGCAGTAGTTGCCTTGCTCCAATGGAGTCGCAATCGATGTGACCAAGGCTGCGGGCGTCGCTGTCCAGGCGTTCTCGTAAGCCAGCTTCGCCGCAGGTGGGTCGGGCGGGGGTGCGTTAGCACTCCGGCACCGGTCACCTCGCGCGAATCGCGCGCATCCTCCACGGCGACTGCGATGAACTGCTCCCCACCATCCTGCCCACCCGGAACCAACCCCTCCCACGTCCGCGTTGCACTATTTTCGTTGCGAGTTTTTCGATAGAGAAGGTCCATCAGTGCTCCCTCGCACCATGTCAAGGAACCAAATCTCAAGCGCACCACTGCTTTCTTCTTCCATGAGTACCTGCACCCTATGCCTGCAATTCTCCACAACTTACCACACCCCCGCTTCCTTCTCTGTGACCTTGCCACGCACGCTGCCTGGAGTCGCATTGCTGAGCTGATTGCCATAGGGACTGCTGTCAACATGTATTCTCGTTACTGCTCGTTACTCCTCTTCCTTCGTCTCTCTACACACTGCCGTCTGTTACACTCTCGTGCATTAGTTAAGGGATGGTTCAGCAGGGTCTCTGAAGAAGCGGCATGGCAAGCATGCTTGGGAAAGGTGCCATCGCACAGGGCGCGGCCGGGGTTTGCAGATAGGGAAAGGTACAGGCCCCAAAGAAATACACAGGCAAGCTGCTGATTATAGTATGGTACAGAGTAGCTTGGCGGTTGGAGGCGAGGGCGCGGCATGCTCGCAGAGCGTGAGTTCCACCAAGAATAAAACAGAGCAGGATGATGGCACACGGTGTACAGGCTTAGGATATGAGAGACTGCATGACATTGTATTGAGCGACCCAATGCCCTGCGTCTACAAGATAAAAATGCTGACAACAGCGTTCGCCAAGAAAGAGCGTCATTTGGGGACGTCGATCCCCGGGATTCCGACCACCAGGAGCCCCGGGAGCTGCTCCTGCACGCGCCTCGCGTTGGACACGCGCACGCGCGTGCCGTGCAGGATGAGGCGCTCGAGCCGGGGCAGGCGGCCCAGCTCCTCGATGCCGCTGGCCACGGCCGTCTGGCTGAGGTTGAGCTCGGCCAGGGTGGAGAGGCGCAGCAGGTAGGGGATGGCGCGGGAGCTGACACGCGCGTTCTGGGCGAGGGACAGGCGCCGCAGCGCCGGCAGGCGGGCGAGGGCGGCGACGCCGGCGCCGCCCACGGCGCCGCCGCAGACCTCCAGCGAGGTCAGCGCGCGCAGCGCGCTCAGCGCGCCGCAGCCGGCGTCGGTCACGCGCGCGCCAAAGAGGTCCAGCTCCTCGAGCGCCGCCAGGCGCGCCAGGGCGCGGCAGGCCGCGTCGCCCACGCCGCGGCAGTCCAGGTTGAGACGCCGCAGCGCGCGCAGCGCGCCCAGGGCCTCGACGCCCTCGTCCTCGACGGCCGTGAAGGCCAGCGACAGCGTGTGCAGCCTCGCGAGCGCCGCCACGCCCTCGGCCACGCCGGCGTTGCCCACGGCCGTGTCCGACAGGTCCAGGCACTCGAGGTCGCGCAGCGCGCGCAGCGCGCGCACGCCCGCGTCGCCCACCGCGCAGGCCTCCAGGCTGAGCACGCGCAGCGTGCCCAGCGCCCGCGCGACGCCGGTCAGGCCCGCGTCGGTGACGCGGGTGTAGGCGAGGTCGAGCCGGACCAGGCCCGGCGGCGCGGCCGCGCAGACGGCGCGCACGGCCGCGTCGCCGACCCCGGGGCAGCGGGCCAGGTCCAGGACCTTGAGCGCGGGCAGGCGCGGCAGCAGCGCCGCCAGCCCGCGCGCGCACAGCCGTGCCCTCCAGCCGCAGCTCCTCCAGGTCCGGGGAAGGGGCCCAGCGCCGCGACCCCGGCGTCCGTCACGCCCGTGCGGCTCAGGACGAGGCGGCGCAGGGAGGTCAGCCCGCGCAGCGCGCCCAGCGCGGCGTCGTCCACGCCGCCGCACCAGCCCAGGTCGAGCGACTCGAGCCGGGTCAGGCCGCGCAGCGGCTCGAGCGTGGTCACCTCGCGGCAGAGGCTGATGCTCAGCGCGCGCAGCGCGGGGCAGGCCCGCAGCCACTGCACGCTCTCGTCCCGCAGCGTGGGGATGCCGCTCAGGCGCAGCTCCTCCAGCGCCGGCAGGCGCGCCAGGACGCAGGCAAAGCCGCTGCTCAGGTGCTGGCAGTGCTGCAGGCTCAGCACGCGCAGCGCGGGCAGGTGGCCGAGCCGCAGGAGACCCACATCCGTCACCTGCGTGGTGGGGCATCAAGGGGGGAAGGTATTGGGGTGGTGGGTCGTATGGTGACGTCGGTGTGGAATCGCGTCCCGCTTCATTCCGAGTAACAACCCGCACACTCATCCCTTGCAATCGCTCATTGAGCCACACCCCATTCCAACATGGAGACAACACTCCTAACATGCACAGCAATGCATCCAGGTACATTCCCAAACCTCGCTGCCCGCACCAGGCTGTGGTCGAGGACCAGGGTTTCCAGGGCAGAGTTGGTGAGGCTGACCAGCCAGCCGTCGGTCACGGGCCCGGGATAGCCAGCCAGTCGGAGCTGGTAGTGGGAGAGGCCGGCCAGGCGGGCGGCTATCTCCTCGTCCAGCACGCCCGTCCCGATCAGAGTATTAAGCACCAACTGTGCGAGGTCCGGTGGCAGGGCCGCCAGGGCCGTCGGCGCAAACTCATGGATGCGGTCGCAAATAATCCCCAGGCAGAGATCCACGAGGGAGCGATCGGAAGGTGCCACCAAAGCTCGGGCTCGTGCAGAGCTCCTCGAGCTCAGGCTGCGCTTGAGCTTGCCAAAGGGACTGTCGCGGGGGACGCTCAGGGCCCCTCCCGTGGGCGACTCCTTGCTCCGGACGCACGAGAAGTTCCCCCCCATCGGGCGAGAATTCGCCTCGGCCACGGCAAACAGGCTTCAGAAGCACATCACTATTATTTTTATCGAGTTGGGTCCCCTTTGTTGTGGCGAAGATGCGCCATCGCCAAGCCCGCACGGGCCAAGGTCGTGTCGGAAATTGAGTCACTTCAAATCTCCCCACGGCAGATCAGATCACGTGGTGGCACATATTGGCTGCCTACTCCCAGGCCTCAAGTAGAGCACTTGGTCCTTCAATTCGTTGCTAAAAATATTTGTGGCCCAGGTAAGTGCAGGATGCAATGGCGGGGTACAGGACAAGAGACGACCAGTAGTACATGAAGCGTGGCTGACGGGGACGGGGCACGAGGCGATGGCGTCACCTTCCGGACAAAAACTGCTCAAGGGAGTGCAGCACTTTAATGTCTGATCGTTCAGGATGTAGTCGCATATTTGAACGGATGCTTCGCACGGCACATACCTGTTCCACTGGAGAGCCCGCGGGCGCCGATTATTGCTGGTCATTGCGTCGGCACGGGCCGCGGATTGGGTGGTCCCGGTGTGATCCCTAGCGGGACTGAAATGTGGTCTCCCAGCCCATTTTACCAATTAAACCTGGCCCCCCGTACATGTACACACATTCTTAATAGTGAGCTAAGATACCACCGGGACTGAACGTCATGAGCGAGAACCACGAGCTGAGCGATTCCCCGGTAAGTGGCGCTGCCGACACGCCGCGCCATACACGCGCCAGACGCTGGGGCCTCATCACCAATATGTATTCTCGTGCAGGCTGTCTGGGAACCGGAGAAACGGGCTGAGGGGCACCGCATCGCGACCTTTGCTGGGGGTTGCTTCTGGAGCGTGCAGCTCGTGTTCGACAGGCTGGATGGCGTGATTGCGTCGTCGGTGGGCTACGCCCAGGGCCACAAGAGCCAACCCACTTACAAAGAGGTACAGGAGTTTTGGTTGGAGTCTTCCTGCTGCAATAGTGGTGCCTGGCTTGGGCCCGCGCGCGCCCATGCCTAATGCTGCTCATCCTCAATGCATGCAGGTGCGGACGGGAACCACGGGCCACACGGAGGCTGTCCAGCTCATCTATGACCCAGCTGTCATCACATTTGAGGCCCTGGTGGATGCCTTCTTGGACAGTACGTGGAGAGTAGCGATTGAGCGATGCTAGAATCGGACAGAAGCGGTGTCTGATGGTAAATTGGTGGTAGATTGTTGGCGTCTCCCTATCCCGACCCGCCCACGCCCGTCTCCATGGCAGAGGTTGACCCGTTGCAGACCGATGGTCAAGGTGAGGACACCGGGGACAATTACCGCACAGGAATCTACACGCACGACGCTGCCCAGGAGAAGGTGAGGACGGTTGTGGAAGGAAGGGTGTGATGTGTTGATGGGACAGCCAGAGGGGAGACAAAGGTGCGCCCGACCATTGCTCGCTTTGCCAGGTGGCTCGGGAGCGCCTGGGCGCCATCGAGGGCTGCGCGGTGGAGATCCAGGAGTTTCAGTCGTTCTGGCCTGCAGAGGAGTACCACCAGCGGTGAGTTCGTACTTGGTTTTGCGACACTGAGGCAGTGGCTGCGTGCTGAACTGCTCAAGCGCACCTCACTTACGCCTGCCCCTCTGCCCTTAAACCAACAACAGGTACCTTGAGAAGGGAGGCGTGTGCAGGAGAGCCCAGAGCGCTGCCAAGGGCTGCAAAGAACCCATTCGCTGCTACGGCTAAAGATTTGACTGCGCTTGGGTCTGACGCGCGAAGCGCCTTGTGGAGTGCTGGTAAGGGATGGCCGTCCGCATCCAACCCTTTCGCCAGATCAGAGGATGCGGTCCCCGATCTGGCACCCCCGGACAAAGAACAGCTTGTGCAATCCTGTCTGTAAACTAGCGCAGACACGTATCTGGCAGGCAGATTATTTCATGGCATAAATAGCCAGGCCCATCGAGCATTCGAGTTGGAGCCTGTACCGTTCCTGAAGCTCGAGAGCGGCGCTGGGACGGCCCTGGTAGCCCCATGGAGACGAGCCTCTTTCTCGATAGCAAGGCCAAGAGGCTCAATTTGGCCTTTAAGAAAAAGTATGTGCACAAGAGCGACGCCGTGTTGAGCGTCAGGGGCAGGCTGGACACCACAAACGCCTCCGCTGTCGTCAACACCTCGCTCGACAAGGTGCGCCATGCACGAGCGTCGTGAAGCACTGGTGGTGGCGAGGGGGGTCAGGCGCTGCATAACGACACCTGCACCATTCCCACAGTTTGTCTACTTGGGAGCGCCATCCGGTGGCGCGGAGGAGACCTACCAGCCCGAGACGAGGCTCCGCCTTGGCCTTGGCGCCCGGGCCAGCACCACCTCGGACGAGGTCCTCCTGAGGTGAGGCGGGTGCCATGCTGTGTTGAGGCCGAGAATGTGGCTCTCCACGCGTGCCCTTCTGAGCGCGTTCCCCTACTCTGCCCCCCATCGCAGCGTGAGCGCCAAGAAAAAGACGGTCCTGCGGCGATCGGAGCACGTGCTGCGCAACAAGGTCATTCTCACCGGCTACACACAGGCGGTGCTGCGAGCGCACTACGACTACAACCCCAGGCGCGACACGGTGCGCTGGGCTCCGAGGGTGGGAGATGGGGTGGCAGGTGGTGCGCTGCGGCGTGGGTGTGATGCGGTCTGACTGCAACCTCCGCCTGCCTCTGCATTCTGCATTGCTCAGGGAGAGGTTCTGGCCACGCAACTGTTCCCTCACCATCCCTTTCTCCCCAAATTCTGCTGGATCAGTGGGCGGGCGAAGCCAGCGCCACGCTGTCGCACGCGATATTCAGGTTCACGGAGGACCAGGATGTGCGCCTGACCCTGGGGGTGCGGGCCCCCTTGTCCCCGGCGGGCGTCGGGCAGGCCGAGCCCTTTTTGAGGCTTCAGGAGAACTGCTGGTCGGTCAACGTCGACCGGCACGGCGCCTGGAACATTGGCTATGACTTGTGACCACCTTGTGAACCTCTCCGCTTTCATTCCTGATCGCTTGCAACCGCCTGGAAGAAGAACCGAGTGTGCCCGGTGCACTGGGGGGGAGGGTGGTTGGCGCCTAGAGCACCCCGACAAGAATAAGAAGAAAGGAGACACGTCATCGGCGGATGCGGTTGAGCATGCCATCGACCTTGCGGAGGATGGGCGCCAGAGGGCTCTCCCGGCCGTGGAGGCCCAGCTCTTCGATCAGGTCTTGAGGCAGCGCGACGACTGCCGCTTGGTCCGACGTTCTAGTCGCTGCGCTCGTCTTGCCTCGCCGCCGGCCCGTTTTGCCCGAGTCGGGCATGGGCGGGAACAGAAAATGAAAGACCTCCTCTCTCGGCGCTCGTTGGAGTGGCGCAGCTGCTGACCCGCCTGCAGGGGCCAGGGAGTTGTGGGGTGGACTCATCGCAGCAAAGAGCATACATTGGGTTCGTACTTGCAAATGTGGTTGCCTTTCAATGGGTTCCAATGAGTGGGAGGCACCAATTCCAAGCTCACACGGCTGTGCAAAGCCCTGAGCCACCCTACCTGGGGTGGCGGGACTGGTCTGCCCTGGCAACGCCGCTTCTGTCCGCATGGATGCCATGCCGTGCGCTCCATGACCGTGTTTCGCAGCGATCGCCGCGGTGTGGCGGTCGTGTTGGCGGCTCTTCAGCCGTGCCAGCGCCGCGCGCTTGTCCGGCGGGCCAACGTGTGGGGAAGCTGCAGAGACCAGCGCTTGGTCAGTCACATCCTCCCTCTCCCACGCCGTCCTGGGCCGCGTGACCCAGGATCTCAGCTCTGGGAGCCTTGCTTCCCTGCAAGTGGCGCCGCGCGGCTCGCGGAGCGCGGCCCAGTCATCGGCCAGCAGGGTGAGTCTGCCCTGCAGATCTGCTTGACAAGTCAACCGCTCCGGCGGTCCAGGGCACTGGACTCGCGCTGCGCACATGTAGCGCCTGCATAACACATATTTCATCATGGTTGTGGACTCAGAATGTTTGGTGTGGATCGCGCTGTGCAGAATGGCATGCACATCTTGCGACAATGTACCTGGGCTCCAAGCACTCCCGAGCGGGCACGGCGCAGCACCCTGAGTATCAGAAAGTCATGCGCTGTCAAACATATATGAAATGCAATGTTAAATGCAAGCGTCCGCACTCGAGTCAAGTGATGGCCAGCACAATACCCATCTGACCGATCTGTCCGCAGCTGACGCCCGCCGATTGCAATTCGAGGGGTTTGCGGTCGGGCCCCACGATCTCATGCCACATAGTTCAGGGTGTAGTCGGCAGACTCCCGCATGTCATGTCTATGCCCTGACGGCAACGAGACTCATCATGGGTGGGCGGGGGCTCTGAAATTGGGTCGTTGTTATCCCAACTCTCCCCTCTGGGGAGTGCCGGTGTGGGTCCTCCTCATCGCATAGACAGGGGCCGCGCGGGGGGCTGGACCGAGCAATCGGCACTCATGGACGCGCTCTGAGCATTCACTGAATCTCTCGACGAGCAACAGGCATGCCGGCGCCAAGCCGGTCCTGGTGGTCTGATTGGGTCGGCTCGGCCCTGAGCGGCCAGCCCTACTTTGCGGGCGTGTTCCTCACGGCCTCCAGCCGGGATGCCCTGTGCTCGCACTTCCCTCCGGCCCACTCGGACGTGTCTGCCGACCACGTCACCCTGCGCTACCGCCCCGACTTGGATTTCTGCCGGCAGCTGCCACTGGGCAAGTCTGTCATTCTGCACACGGCTGGGTGCCTCTCCAATTCGCGCATCCAGGTTTGCGAGAGGGGCCTGGCGGAAAGAGGTGTTGCATGCATGATTCAGAAGCTTTGCAGATGGTTTTATCTCGAAATCACAAAGGTGCCATGCCCGTGATGGGCAGGTGGTGGCCTGCCACGCGCCGCAAGGGGTCGTCTACGGAAACGATAGCCCGCCGCACATCACCGTGTCGGTCGCGCAAGGGGTGGAGGCAGTGGAGGCTGGTAGGGCACTTTTGGACCTGGGAGTCTCTGCCCTCAAACCGCTGAGCAGCCTGCCGCTCTTGCACGGTGCGCAGGGGTGGGAGAGGTTGGGGCGGGATTACCTAGTATTGCAGCTGCGCACAACAACAGCTTTTGTCTTGATCTGAAGGGACACGGGCCCAGAATGCCGACTTGGTCAGCAATGTAGTGCGCTTTTCCTCTTTCAACTAGGTGTGGTGGGCGTGCAAGTGGAGGGCGGGGCAACTGTCTTTTCACAAGAGCAATTGGAAAGGGCGGCGGCGGCAAGACCGCCACCGGTGCCGGAGCCTGCGGGCGAGGCCAGCCACCTCGTCACCGAGTTTTTGCTCTCTCTGCCTAGCGCTGATCGCAAGTAGCAGGGGCTTGCTTACTCTGGCGCTGATATGAATACTCCATGAAGCACCTGGGCCGGGCCCCAGACTCATCATATTATAGAACAACGTCTGGAGCGCTGCTGTGCGCAATGGCAAAGCTTGCAATACGAGGCCCAAGCCTCTGCATGCGCATAAAATACTCGTGCATTTGTTGCTAGTGTGGACGAATCGGCAGGACAACAGTACTTTAAATACTGGTCGTGTCGCATCGGGCATGCCCTTCCAAAAGTGGCTGGTCTGGGTGGTCACGATCACGTGCCCCAAGCTCCGGCGGAGGGAATACGAACGGCCTTCAACGAGGCTGCGTCACCCCCAGCAGGAGGACTGGAGCCCGCACATTACGCTAAAATCGCCATTACAACAAGCACTACATCGCGCGACAGTCGTCAAACACTGCAGCATGCCGCCTGTGACGGAGCCTGTAGGCCGGGACGTGGTGATTATCGGTGGTGGAATTTGCGGGATCCTGGCAGCACGAGAATGCCAGAAGCGCGGTCTGACGTATGCGATCCTGGAAAGGGAGCCTCAGCTGGGCGGCAATTGGTACACGAAAGCCAACGCTCATTCGTATCTCCAGGTGACAGCGGGTTGGGTTGTGCACGCATCGCTCGCGGGGGGTGTCGGAGAAGCCCCATGTCCGATTTCTCATCAGATCTGCACCCCCCTTCGATAGGCGTACGAGCCCATGTACCGGTGGGACGACAAGTACCGGGTTCACGACTCTATTTTCGGCAAGGCACCGGCTGGCAAGGTGGGTTGCAGGGGTGCGCTGGGGTCGCTAAAGGTCGCGGACAACGGCTGACCGGATCCGGAGGCATTGCGCACGTGCACAGGTCAAGGAGCAGCTCGGCAAGTTTGTGAAGGACCACGGCATTGATTTGCACTCCCTGATGCGCACGGAAGTGGTCACCATCAAGAGACCGGCGCCGGACAGGTCTGGAGCAGAGGGTATGTACTTTGTTCAAAAAGTTGACGGAGCATGGAAGCAGCTCCATGCGCATCTTTCTCGTCGCCATGCAGGTTTCTCACCATAGCAAAGGACCTCGAGTCCGGGGCAGAGTTTGGTCTTACTTCCAATTTTTTGTGCGTGACATGCGGCATCCTTGGCGATGTGGTAGGTACAGGGTGTAGGTTTGGGCTGTGTTGGGGTATGGGCATGCCCTATTCCGCCTGCAAACTTGCAGCTCAGCACTACCATCCCGCCAACGAGAACTGTTTGCCCAAAATTTCATGCCTTTTATGTGACATATGTCTGCATAATCCTCTCAGTATACGGCCGAAGACAGAGGCGTCAAGGTGGAGTCGAGTTTTGAGAGTCCGGTCACCATGGCTGGCCGGCACGGCGATACCGATTCCCTGGCGGGCAGCCAGAGCCTCGACGGCAAGGTAGAGTTCGGCGCGAAAGATCATGTGATTTGAGTATTTCACCTCAATTGGATACGATGTACGGTCTACCCCGTACCTTACAAGTGCAGAAGGTCGTCATCATGGGGTCCGGGTCCTTTGCGATCGAGGCGGCTGAGGCGGCGGCCCGCAGGAATGCCCAGCACATTACCATTGTCTCCAGGCCACGCTTCAGGTGATGACAAGGACAATTAGGTTTGTTGTATTCTTTAGAAAGTGCATTTCTTGTAGAATATTTACCGAAACCCCCTCCACGCACCTCAGGTGGGTCATGCCCTTTTCAAGGCAATTTTTCCTTGCTGCCATCGCTTTTACCCCCTTGGTCCCCTGGGACGTCAAGATGAAGGGCGTCGAGGTGCGCAGGGGTGAAGAGAGGGATATAAAATGGATAGTATGCTTGATGAAACATTTTGTTCACTTCCGGCGACGGCGCATTCCATCTGCAGTGGTACCTCCGCCGCAACTTTTTCGGTCCCAGCGGCCTTGGCCACTGGCTCCCGAGCGGGGCGCCCCACGAGATCGACTACTCAGGCACGTGCCCGTCCTGGTTGGAATGGGTGGGGGCAATCGGTGCGTCGCAGAGGGATGCACGGTGCCAAGGACGACACAGCCGCACCCTCTGCTGCGCAGGTCAATCCAACGACGGCTACTTCCGTTTGGCATACCAAGGCAAACTCAACTGCATCGTGGACCGCGTCAAGCGCCTGGAGAAGAAGCATGCAGGTACGTTGGCTGGGGATTGTCCAGACTTGATTTTGTCGATGTGGGGCCAATGAAATGGGTCACTGAATAAGGGGTCAGCGTCCAAGTTTGACACCCTCCTTTTCTCAACACCCTGCCCCAGTCCTGGAATCGGGCCAGGAGCTGCCCTGCGACCTATTTGTCGTCGCTTCCGGGTACAAGTACAATCTCCAGCCAACGTTCCTGAAAGAGCTCAACCTCGGTGCGTTGGCCGGGGCTGGGGTGGACTTATGGGAAACCTAGGAGTGCGCCTGCCTCCGCTGAGAATGATCTGCCCCCTTCGGCAAACGTTCACATGCCAGCCTCATCATTCACTTCTCGATCAACAACCCCTTCTCTTGCAGGATTCAACGATTTGCACGCCTTTGCCTTTCTGGGAAAGAACCCCAGGATCGGCACGGCATCCGATTTCGTATTTTCGTTCGTTCCTTCGGGTCCCTTGAAGCAGCTGGAAATGTTCTTCCATGCCGTGGAATGCTGCCGCAATGGGCTGGAAAAGGTACGTCTGCTGGCCATCTGCTGCTGTGAAAGGAGGGTACATCCCAAGGGTGGACCTGCTCACCATGAAAGCTGCCCAGCTTTCAAGCAGCACGCTGCGCTCTTGGATCACACAAGCAGCTCATCGCATACCCCTCACAACCATTCCATAAATCTACAGCAAGTGGAGGCCGTGCTGGAGCCCACCAGCCTCCCCGACCACACCGACACCAACATGCGGGGCGGCCGCATGTCGGGCGCCTACACGTGGTTCCAGACGCGCAGCCCCTGGTCCACGTTCAACGTCTCGATAGAGGTGAGATGCAGACACTACTGTTATGCAAATTGAGTCTGGTCGAATGCATATGCCAGGGACGCGAGCGCAGCCGCACCACGGGCCGTCATGACCCCTGCCACCAATCGTCCGCAGGAGCGCTGCCGCCTCTACGTAAACGTCCTGTCTGTGGGGCGATCGTTCCTCGGGAAACAAGCCATCCGCGCAAAGGTGAGTACTATCGGATTAGTAGTAAGGAGGAACCTTGTGTCCACGTCAACACCCATCGAATGACTGGTATCAAGCATGCGGCGACACGTTTCGAAAAGGTGTCCGCCCCAAACCCTCGAAACAGCTGGAACTCGCCAAGCTCGGCATCTGGGCGGCCAGCACCGCCCTGGGGATCGCTGAAGTCCTGAAATTCCCGGTTTTTGGGCCTGAAGTGGAGGATCATCACGTCCCCAGCTCGCACATTGGTGTCGCTGGCCCGAAAGCCGGTGCACAGCAAGGATCCGTGCGGGTGATTGCCAGCACCCGGGGGGAAGCTGATTCGTAAGTCTGCAGATTTGATCATCGCGTCCCGGAACATCCGGGGGCCCTACATGATTCCGAAAGCGCACACGCCACGGTATCGAACGTATTCTGTGCTCATATATTACTGTAAGGAGCCATGTTGGAAGACAAGGGCGGCTCACGAATGGACGGACGCGACGAGTGCTGCGCGCAGGTGGCGACGCACGGCTCCGGCCCCAGAAATGCACTAGACCACCCTCCCCTGCCCAAGAGGCCTGACGGCGCAACCCACAGAGTTCCTCGGGGCAGCGAACCCACGCAAGAGTGCTCCGGGTGGATAAAGCTGACGTCGAAACTGGACGACGAGTACGATCCGATCAGGGTGCGAGGTGTCGGAGGCGGGGGTGGGGTGACTCATGCCGAACGACCGGGGCATTACATGGCGCTCGACATGCTAATTCGGACATGGGTGGCATTTACATGCTGCATCCGCGACTGGCATGCCCCCTCGTTGCAGGCACAAGGGAGCCGAAACCCTAGCCGGGCCCCCACGCCCGCAACCTCGACCGACGACCTCCTCGAGTTTCCCATGTACTGAGTGGAAGGGATGTGACGAACGTCCATTTTTCGATTCTGCAAGTGCGGCTTTGCCCCGTGATCCCTACGTATCTGACGAAGCTCGGTCGGCGATCTTCGTTAGGGGAACGCGGCCCGATTTCTGCCGCTCTCACACCAGCCTTGGGCGGAAAAGACCACGCTTGTGCGCCATGCGCGCCATTCTTCTTGACGTGTGTGCATCTGTTTGAATTTCTGCACCCAAATTCGCATGTCATCCATCCAATCGGATGCAGCCACCGAGGCCTGCTCTCCTTTTTTTTGTTTGCACTGCCGGCTGCGACAACCTGCGCCCTCCAATGTGATTCACTCCCGCTCTAAACCAATGATACTGCCCTGATGGCACGCTTCCGTGCCCATGTGTGAGGGTTTCTCCCTGTGTCAATGTCTTGTACAGCAAAGTACACTGAGACGGGCAGTCAGGCGACAAGAGATTGTAAGATGTGATGTGGCGGCTCGCCAGTCAGCGCCTGGTGAAGCGCGGCAGGCATGGTCAGCCACCAGGGCCAGCAGCCACACATAATACAGTCTACTTTGTATCTTCAGCTCCTGTCGCAGCCCGCGCCGCAGCCCGGGCGGCCCGCAGCTTTGCGAGCGCCGCCGCCCCACTCCCAGCGGGCTTGTGGGCCCGGCGGTAGGCGCCCGCCCAAGGGCCCCCCTTGGCACTGTAATAGTCCATGGGGTACCGGCCCTCCTCAGCCTCGTCGCCATCGCCCTCCCACCACCCAGGGACCTCGCCCAGCGCCACAAAGGCCTCGTAGGGGTTGAGCGTCGGCTTGTCAAACCCCTCGCCCCAGTCAATGGACAGGCGGGGGCACGCGATCTGGACCCAGGTGTCGATGCCGGGGGAGAGGGCCCGCAGCTTGGCCGGCGTCACCTCGGAGAGGAGCACCGTGATGTACTGCTTGCCGCGTGCTCTGACCAGCTTCTCTATAGTTGCCAGGAGCGCCGGGTTGCCCTGGAAAAGGGGGGGTGAGAGGCGGAGAGAGGCGGGTGAGGAGGGTTGCATGAGAAAGGGCCGTGACACGTGCCGGGATTGCACAGGGGTCACTCCTCCAGATGAAGTTGTTGGAGTTTTGACCCTCGACATTTGAATGTGCATGACCAGAAACTACAGAGACTGTCGGTGCACACAGTTCTCATTCGAAAGGTGCCACCACACCCCACCCATAAAAAAAAAAACACTCCACTTCCACTCACTTGTCGGCCGAGGGTGCCGAGCACGAGCCCCCACACGTTGCCCCTAGCCCCCGCGGCGATGGCCTGCCGCCGCGCGTCGCGCATGCCCTGGTGGTCGTACCGCTCCCGCGTCAGCTGGCGGGCGTAGGGGTCGTAGCGGTAGGCGGGCACGCTCGGGTTAGCGATCATGGCCGCCTCCAGGTGGAAGCGGCCGTCGGCCAGGAAGACGAGCGCCTCGGTGTCCTCCGGCAGCCGCGGCGCGGTGCAGCCCAGGACCTCGCCCGGGCTGAGGGGCGGCGCCTGCGAGATGCCGGCGGACGGGTAGTCCGCGGCCAGCGCGGCGCGCGCCTGCTGCAGCGAGGACGCAAACTGGATCGTGCCGGCCAGCGCCAGCCGCGCGCCCGGCGCAAACGTCAGCCGCACGCTGCGCACGAGGTGCTCGACGTCCGCCTGGATGTCCACGAAGACGTACATGCAGGGGATCGAGGTCACGTCCACGGGGACAAGGCAGCTGTGCCCGTAGTGCACCAGAAAATCGGCGCCTGGCAAGAGAAAGGAGGGCGTGGAGAACGAGAGGGGTTGAGAGAGAGGGTTTAGGCTATGGCGACAGCATGGATGGTGGCACAACTCACTGAAACTTGATAGGGTTTGTTAACTCAAGCTATCTCGCGAACTGACATCCTCTTGACTGTCATATACAAACGCCAACACTCCCCCTCCCCCTCTTCATCGCACCGAGCGCAGCCGCCGAGTAATCGTCCACGCAGCAGGCGCCAAACGTAACGTCGCCCATGACGTACACCCGCCGAGCGGCCGTGTGCGCCTGGAGGATGTCTGAGATGACGCAGGCGTACATGAGCAGGCCCTCGGGGAACTGCAGGGCCACCGTCTGGGCGCCGGCCTTGCGCAGGCGCCACACCGTCTTGTGGATCTCAAAGTTGTAGTTTCGCGGCAGCAGACCAATGGCCTCGTTCAGAGCGGTGTTATGTAGAATGTCGTCGGGAATCTGCACGCATGAGTTAGGTTCGTTGGCACAGGCGACGACTATTGACGAAACAATTTGTTCCCATTCGGTGCGTGTCAACCCCTTGCCACAACTCGCCTGCTGACCGACGACTCGCCGGGCCGCGCGGGGCGCCACCGTCAAGGACGTGCTCTCGGCAATTCCGGAAAACCGAGTCGGCTCGGAAGACGTCATGGCGGGCGATGCGGGTGGCTCGACGATGCCGGTGCCCTCCTCTCGCAGCGGCGTGCACGGGCAGGGCCTCTATCAATGCATGCACGCCCAACAAGCTAGCTCCAGTAGCCTTAAGGTAGACCCCTTATGAACGACAATTTGTATATTTGACTCAGCAATATAACAGTCGCACACGTCTCTCACAGGCGTGGTCATGGGCACTCAACATCCCTGTGACTCGCGCGCCGACACCCTGCTGATTCGCCAGATCAGTCTGCGCATGTGCAATCAATTGTGGGCCATGGCAGGTCGCGTGCAGGCACGTACGCGCATCGTCGATCTACTTTAATTGCCCAGGAAATTGCAGCGGCCGGTGTAGCCCCTGCTCCCACGAGGTGTGCATCGCCCCAGCTGGCATGGGCGTTCGGGCCGAGTGACACCCCGACGTCGCAGCAGCATGCTTGCTGGCCCGGCGCAGCACGCGCTGCTGCGCAGCGCCCCTGGACTGCGTTTGTGTCGATTGGAGTCACAGAGAGTGTGCCATGCCCCATTGGGCGGGCTCTCGCGACAGCCGGCGGGTGTCGCAGGGCCCTGGCCAGCGCCGCGACGGCCCTTGCCTGGACACCAGGACGGGAAGCGGGGCGTTTCCGTGCGCGCCTCCGACCCCGAGACGGCCAACCCATTCGGCAAGCCCCTCAAAAAGGACCCCCGACGCAAGCTCAAGCCCGTCAACACGCCCGGCGCCTTCTTGCTGGTCTTCATCGCCATCACCTACATGAGCCTGGTGGTCATCATCCCCTTTGCCAACATCTTCTACCAGGCCTTCAAGAACGGCCTGGGCCCCTTTCTGCGCATCGTGCAGGAGCCCGAGTTCCGGCACGCGGCCAAGATGACGGCCTGCGTGAGCCTTTTCACCGTGCCCTTCAACACCATCTTTGGCGTGCTGATGGCCATCTTCCTGACGCGGTACCGCAGCTTCCGCGGCCGCACGATGGTCATCTCCTCCCTGGACATCCCCATGTCCATCAGCCCCGTCATGACCGGACTCATGTTTGTGCTCCTGTACGGCCGAACGGGCATGTTTGCGCCGCTCCTGAAAAGGTTTGGCTTCAACATAATCTTTGCGCTGCCGGGCATGGTGCTCGGCACCATGTTTGTGACCATCCCCTTTGTGGTCAAGACGCTGCTGCCGGTCATGGAGGAGTGGGAGAACGCGCAGGAGGAGGCCTCGCTGTCCCTGGGTGAGGAGGTGGTGTGGTGTGTTTGTGGGGGGGTAGGGACATTGTGAGATACTTTGCGTGCTTACAAGGGTGGGTGTAGACCATCACCCGCGTGCAATGGTGCAGTCATGTGATGTGGATGCGCTGATTTGCAACGACCTAGATCCTCCTCCAACCCCCACACATTTCTTGATCTTAATAAATCAGCCAGCCAGGCACCTTAATTCAGCAGGCACACCCTACTCTACTTCCCCTTCAACGCAGGCTCCACCGAGTGGAAGACGTTTTGGAAGGTTACCCTCCCGAACATCAAGTGGGGCTTGCTCTATGGCGTGCTTTTACTCAACACGGTGTGTGGCGCAATTGTGCAATGGGGTGAACTTGTGTCCATAGGGCCAGCACTTGATTAATGACATGCTCGGGTGGGCGAGACGCGCCCTATGAGGCGCCGACCCAGCTTCCTCACAAAACTTCTTCACCCCATCCTTCCGCTCACAGCGTGCCATGGGGGAGTTTGGGGCCATGAGCGTCATCTCAGGCAACATCATCGGCCAGACCCAGACGCTCACCCTCTTTGTCGAGTCCTCGCACAGGGAATACAACACAGGCACGTGTGGGTTTGGATGAATAGGGGTGAAGAGCGGCGAGGCTGGTAGTCTTGTTGTTATGTCTGCTTCAAATACCCTCCTTGGGCTCCTGTGTTCTCGCTGAACTCAAGTACAATCGCCACACTGCCATCCCCAACGCTCCCCCCCCTGCTCGCGCAGAGGCCGCCTTTGCTGCGGCGGCCATTCTTTCCATCCTCTCCCTGTTCACGCTCATGTCCAAGAAGTGGCTCCAGCGCAAGGCCGCGGAGCAGTACGCGAGGAACAAGCCGTGAGCGCCGAGACCGCTGCTTCGCTCGCTCTGCTCGGCGGGCCCTGGCCGCCTCCTCCCCGCTTGCCCGCACCGACCATTGCGCTTCCTCTTGTCAGCTTGCCCAAATACCTTGTATAAGCAGATTTCTTGCAAGCCGTGCACGACACCCACTCATCAAGAACCACGAGTGACCTCTCCGAGAAAGTGGGTCCCTCACGCCGAGTGCCTTTGTCTCGTTGCACGGCCTGGCCGGATCTCGCGCCTCCCTAGACCGGGGTGTCGGGAGCATCCTTTGTAGCGCCCCTGTATCAGAATCGGTGGGCGATGTCTGGTGCAGCCAACCCACATTCGAACCTATATTGGGTACGTGAGGCGGCAGCCTTGACTCCCTGTTTTGACGAGGCGTAGCCTGTCGGGCCTTGGGTCGCGCTGGTGCCAGGGAGGGACGTGAAACCCTCCGGCTAGGAGGTGCATGGGGGAGTGGGGTTCCATGGCATTAGCTGGGATGGCGCATGGATGCGCTGCGCTCCCCAGATCGCCCCTGAGACCCGAGCTCCGGCCTGCGCGTGCGGCGTCGAGACCGGGCTGGGCGGGCGAGGCCAACCCTCGGCGCGCCTCTCCACTGTGCATCAGGGTCCAGTCGCCCAGTACGTTGCTCGATGGTCTAAATGGCGGGGTTTGGCATTTCAGAGCCAATCGGGAGCTGACGGGGTGCGTCATGGCCCGATTCGTGCAGGGGCGACGGCTGCTCGAGAGGAGGCGGTGGCTTCGCAGGCGGTGCCCAAGCCGCAGCCACCCCGGCCGGCCGCGTCCGCGCCGCCGCGCAACCAGATCCTGGCCGACCTGCACGAGCGCAGGGCGAAGCGGCGCCAAGTGCGTGGTGTGGGGCGGTGTGGGGGCGTGTGAAGGTGGCATTCTGTCCGCGTGTGGGCCGCCGGCGCCGACCTCGTAATCACCCTCATCGCCCGCCGCAGCGATTTCAACGGCTCCAAAAAACCGTGGTGGATGACGACGAGGAGGATGTGGAGGACATGCCGGCGCCGTCGAGCTCGCAGGCAAAGCCAGCAGCGCGCGGCGATGCCAAGACCCCCGCGCGGGCCCTGTCCCCAGCCAAGTCGGCGGTCGCGCTCGCTGGCGCCCCGGCGCAGCGCCCCACCGCCCGCGTGCACTTTACGCTGCGCTTCAAGACGGACTGGGGCCAGAGACTGTGCTTGACCGGCAGCCAGGAGGGCCTCGGTGCGTGGTGAAGGATGGGTGTTGTCATGGGCGAGGGGAGCGGTCCTGATGCACGCTGGTCAGGGGGTGACATACTAATAAGGGCGCCCTTTATTGCGGATGGGAGCATTAAAGAACAATCATGATTCCGCTAGCCAAAGATGACATGACAACAGCATCATTTTTCCGTCACGTCTCCTCGCAGGAAACTGGGACATCCGCAGGGCGGTCAAGATGGAGTGGTCGTCCGGGGACAATTGGGTCGCGGAGCTGGACCTGCCGACCGGGACGGTGTACGAGTACAAGTTTGTCGTGGTGGACTATGGCACGGGCAACCCGATCATGTGGCAAAACGGCAACAACTCGGTGCTCGTGCTGCGAAGCTCTGACCGGGACGTCGACGTGTTTGACAACTGGTGCGGCGACGACCGATGGAGAGGTCGTATTGGGGGGAGATCGGAGCGAGGAGCAGCGGTGGCCAGTCATGCATAAAAAAGGGCCTGTGTTCCCGCGCCTAAAGTTGTCCGTCAAGCAAGTGCACATCCGTTCTTATGACCACTCTCCCCTATAAAATTAGGCTTGGCGGCCCAGGCACCAAGCTGGTGGCGGACGGCTCCAAGCCGATGACCAAGGAGCAGCGGCTGCTCAGCTGGGCCACGGAGATGGAGACGGCGCTCCTGGGCCAGCGGCAGGAGCTGCGGCGCGCCCGCATGGAGCTGGTGGCCGCGCAGGAGGACGCGCGGGCCGCCCGGGAGGAAAGCAAGCGCATGTACGCCCGCCTCGCCGAGGTCGAGGCGGCGCGCCTCGAGGCGTCCACCAACCTCGTGGCTGCCGAGTCCGCAAACAAGGTAAGGAGATACAATGTTTGGTGTTTGTGAGTATAGTGTGCGACACCTGATAGGCATTCATTTTTACGCGCAATGTTCAATTAGGGTACAATCCTTGTTCTCTCAGGTGCTGGCGGCTCAGCTCAGTGAAGTCAACGTGTCGTTCAAGGCAGCTCTGGAAACCGCGGCGGAGCTGCTGGAGCGCATCACCACCAGTCGGGGCGACAGGGCGGCGGCGGCCAAGCAGCATGAAGCGGCGCCGCCGAGCGAGCCCGCCGCCTCTTCTTCGCCTGTCTCGCCGGACGCCGTGGCAAAGGTGGGCGCTGGAGAACGTACGACCGCGCCGCCGGATGAGAAGAGCGACGTCTCGTCTGAGAAGCTGGAGGAAAGCGCGCCTAAGAATGTGTCTGAGAAGCTGGAGCCTAAAGCATCCACGAACGTGAGCGAGAAGCCGGAAGAGTCCGCGCCCGCGACGGAGACTCCCGCTGCGAGCCAGCCCGCTTCCGAACCCACCCCATCACCAGTACCCAAGACCAACTCAGTTGCCCCCTCCGACTCGCCCTGATACGCGGGCGACGCCCCGCCCCCGCCCTTTGATCGTCTTGCATTCTTGGTCATGTGACCAACCTCGGTAACCATTGGATGAGATTCAGATCAGAAATAGTGATGTGGGGATGAGCCATGAGTGCATTCAGGCGACTGGGCGCGGACCTGTGGCGGCAGTACGCTTCTCAGAACAAGACTGCCACATTTTCTTTCTCGGAACATTACAGCAGCTGCATTGGTGACTGACGCAGAATTCTCAGGCGCACACATGAAGCGGCGCGCAAGCCCGCGCCTCGTTTGCCAAAAGGGAAGAAGCAAGGCGCGCCCACCTCCGGCCCTTCCAGAGCACTCTCCCTCTCTCTCATTCTCTCTCTTTAGGCCCCCAGGACGCGGCCGGTCTCGTTGTCGATGGTGGCCTCGCGCGCGTCCGGGGACATGCCCGGTGGCAGGTAGCGGAAGGAGTCGAGGGAGCTGACCTGGGCGTGGTCGAGGAGGTCGGCCGCGGGTTCGCCGGCCGGGGGCGCCTGGTACCCGCGCGCGCGGGCGAGCATCTCGCGCGACTCCTTGATCACGAGCTTGGTGAGGAGGAGGCCCGCGCAGGCGGCGGCGCCGTAGAGCATGATGAAGACGTTGTCGAAGCCGCCCGGGAGCTCGGAGATGTAGCCGGTGACCATGGGCCCGATGGCCGCGCCGACGGAGCCCATGCCGTCGATGATGGCCGTCACGGTGGCCAGCACCTTTTCGTTCCCGGTCAGGCTGGACCCCAGGTCAGCCGACACGGCGGTCGTGATGAGCGCGTAGGGCCCATTCACAAAAAAGCCCGCGACCATCATGAGGGTCACGTTGAGCGCAAAGCTGGCGCTGCCAAAGGTGCGGTAGAGCCAGAGCATGGGGATGGTGCTCCACACAAAGGCCGAGGAGACGACGGCCGAGGCGCCGGTGACGTCGGAGAGGTAGCCGGCCAGCGTGCCGCCCAGCACGCCGCCCACGTCAAACAGGATGGACAGCTGCCCCGCCTCGGTCGGCGTCAGGTGGCGGTCGCCCACCTTGGTGGCGTTGATGTAGTAGGGCAGCCAGTACAGGAAGGTGTACGCCACCAGCTTGGAGAAGAAGAGCGTAAAGGCGTAGATGGCGACGCCCGGGATGGCCCAGGCCCCGAAAAACCCCGAGGCCGCGCGGCCCTGCGGCCGCGGGCCCAGCCGGCCCAGCTCCTCCTCGGCGCCGCGCTCGCCCGCGCGCTTCTCCGGCTCCACCAGCACCAGCGTGGACCCCATGCCAAACATGCCGTGCCCGGGCGCCGGCCGCACCGAGTGGTGCGCCGCCATCTTGGCCGCCACGTGCGCGGGGACCAGGCCCCCGCCAGCGCGCTGGCGGTCGGCCATGGCCGTCAGGTGCCGCTGCAGGTAGTCGCGGGCCTCCTCGCCCAGGTCCGACCCGAAGCTCGCCTCGGAGCGCGGCGTCTCCACCTGGCTCGCGGCCTAAGTGGGGGATAGTTTTGAAAGTGGGAGAAAAGGAGTGTCAGTATGTCCATACGTTGCCAGTCCCGCGCGCTCCGCTGTCAATTCCCCCCACCCTATACCCTCTTTACAAACCAACTCCGCGCACCAGCGAGCCGACCGCGGAGCCGGACTGCGGCAGGAAGCCAATGTCCTGGGGCTCCACCACCAGGAAGCTGAAGATGACCAGGCCCATGCCCATGATGACAGCGCCGGGGACGATGAAGGACCAGCCCCACCCAAATTGGAGCATGTAGGCGGCCAGCAGGCTGCCCAGGATGTTGCCGACCGAGGTGTGCGCGTTCCAGATGCCCATGATCAGGCCGCGCTTGCCCTTGCCAAACCAGTTGGCCATGATGCTGACTACGCTGGGCCAGCCCGTCGCCTGCAGCAGCCCGCCGACCAGCTGCACGCCGATGAAGTAGGCCAGGACGTGGACCTTGAAGAAGTAGGCCAGACCCATCAGCACCACGCACGCGCCGCTGCCGAGCATGCCGCCTGGGGTGAAGGGGATTTAGAAAGGGGTGTGTGCGCTTCTTGGGGTGCTCTGGCCTGGTAAGCGGCTCAGGGATGACACGCATGCAGCAGCGAGTCACCCATCCAGCACACGTACCCCCCCCCTTGAACTCCGCACCCGTCAGAAAGTATCGGAGGTCCACCCGATCGCCAATGTGCCCGGCGATAAACATGCTAGCTGCAGGGAAGAGGGAGCGAGAGAGCAAAGGGCGTCAGCATGCAGAGGATGGTTCCATCGAATACAAGCTGGGATACCCAGGATAGATACGCGCGCCGCCAAACACACAAACATATGACCAGGAAATTCAAGTGCACATGTGCCTTCAAGAACACACATCGACACGTTCAGCGAAGCTGCTCGACACCCAGCCATATGCAAAACCTGCGCACCAGCATAGGCCGCGAGGAAGGAGAGGTCGAGCGCGCCGAGCAGGGCCTTGCCGTACTTGGGGTCGTTAAAGGGCGCCCATCCGGCCGCATCCTCGGCGCTGATGGTGGCGTTCCCGATAAAGGCCGCACCCGCCTCCAGGAGGTGCCGCGGCGCGGTGGGGTCGTTCCCGGAGGCGACAGAGCCGTAGAGCACGGCCTTGACGATGGATGGCGGCTTGCGCGAGGCGTGGTAGCTCGTGTAGCACAGAAAGGTGAGGGCGAGGACGATGAACCTGTTTGTGCGGAGGGAGAAGCCCCGGCCGCCGGTGACGCGCTCGAGGAGGCGGTAGCCCCAGGGCGCGGAGTAGCTCCAGGGGTCCATGCCGCGCGCGTGTGCAGGGGGCGCCTCTTTCAGCGGCTCCCGCTCCCCGGTGGAGGTGCTGACGCTCAGCTCAAAGGCGACCGTGCGCCGGGGCCTGGAGCGGTCGGGCGAGGGCGGGCGGAGCGCCGAGCGGATGGACTGCGGCGGCTGCTCTGCGCTGCTGGAGGCTGGGGTCTCCCCCGGGTCCTCCCTGGGGTCGCTCAGAGCTGCCCCTGCCAGAAGACCAGCACCTGTGGAGGCAGCAGACTGGTGCTGCCCCACAGCCTAGTCCCTGGGTACGCGCCACAGATCCCAACCCTGCGCGATCACACAGGCAGCGAGCACGCGTTGATGAGTGAGATCCATCGCCCCGTCCCGCATCCATGCGGCGCAGGTGGCCGGGCAAACCATCGGCCGCCCTCTTCCCGCTCCCCTGCCACCACTGCCCGTCGAGCTCGCGCCCGCGGAAAGGCCCACGACGCACCTGATGGTGGTGCAAATGCTGCCCAAGTTGAAGCAGCAAACGTCTGCCGGGCGTGCTGGCAATTCGGGGCCGTCGACGAGCTACGAACCCGGGCTGGGCAGTCGCCCGAGCGTGCGATCAGGCGGATCAGGGGATCAGGGTTTCCACCCGGCGAGCAGAGGGTCACAGGGCCACAGGCCGCGTGAGTGACGTCATGCAGGCCCAAACTCGTCCCCTGGGGCGTCAATGTCGCACTTATTTGGAAAATTTCCCTTTGTTTAAAGGCGCGCCCGTCGGTTCAGGATGGGTTCCGCCCCGGAAATGTATGATGTCGTCGTGGTGGGTGCCGGAGGCACCATGGGCTCCAGCGCCATGTACCACTTGGCGTCGCAGGGGGCCAAGGTATTGAGATCTCTCGCTGATTACTCGTGCATGGTGTCGTATGCGTCATGCATTGGACGGTTGGGCCTGGTGTCGAGGCCCTCACTGCTTCCCGTCATTTTGCTCAGGTGCTGGGCCTGGAGTCGCAGCCAGAGGCCCCCCACACGCAGGGATCTCACCACGGCCTGACCCGCATCACGCGGCTGGCCTACGCCGAGCACCCCAGCTACGTCCCCATCCTGAGGCGTTCCTTTGTCCTCTGGAAGCAGCTGGAGCAGGAGACGGGCAGGGTAAGAGTTTGTTGGATGAGGGGTGGCGTGCTCAGCGTGTGACATGGTGCTTGGTTCTCTCGCATGCAGTCCCGAACCGCTCCCACATTTCAAAACTGCCGCTCTTTGCAGAAACTCTTGACGCCCACCGGCTGCATTAACTTCTCGCCGGAGTCGTCGCCGGAGGGGGTATCGTGCTTCAAGGGCGCCCTGGCTTCCGCGCTGGAGCACGGGCTGGAGCACTCCGTCATGACGGCCAAGGAGTGCCACGCCAAGTACCCCGGGTACTGCCTCCCGGAGGGCTACGAGGCGACGTTTGAGCCCATGGGCGGCGTCCTCTGCCCCGAAGAGTGCATCGCGGCGCACCTTGAGGCGGCGCAGCGCAAGGGGGCGCGCCTGGTGACGGGCGCCAAGGTCAAGTCCTGGTCGGCCGACCCCGCGGGCGGGCCGGTCAGCGTCACCACAGAGGACGGGGCGACGTACACGGGCAAGCGGCTCATCATTGCGGCGGGGGCCTGGATGCCCGTGCTCGTGCCCGAGCTCAAGGTTGGGGGAATGAGGGCGCTCGGGAGGGGGACTGCTGTCGGTGACGATTGGTCTGAAATGCATTGCACACGCCTCACCTGCACCTGTCAGCGACTCCCTTTCTTAATCAAATGCGTGCAGACGCTCCTCAAGGTCGAGCGTCAGGTCGTTGGCTGGTTCTCGCTCACGGGCAACCCCGCCAACTTTGAGCCGACCACCTTTCCGGTGGCGGTCTTTGACGACGAGAGCGGGTATGTGTCTGGCGGGAGGGTGGAAGGCTAGGAGGCGGCTCAGGCTTGGCTCTTTTGAGGTCGTCTGAGCTGCCAGTCTGCGTCAAATGCGGCTGTCGAGCCTTGGCCTCAAGTGACTCATGCCATTGTCACTCTCAAATGCCCTTTGCAGAATGTACTATGGCAAGTGGATGCTCGACGCTTGCGTAGTGGTCGGGGATCTGGAGGGTCATCCTTGGGGATGACATGCTGACGTTTCTGCAGTTGTGTGACCGTGGCAGGTGTGCTTGCGTACATTAACTCTTCCTTACCCTACCACCACCCACACCTCCTCCCAGCCTTCCCGGCGGACGAGCATGGCTTCAAGATTGGCAAGATGCACCATCGCCGCCAGGAGACGGACCCAGACGCGGTGGACAGGGAGGTGACCCTGGAGGATGAGGGCACGCTGCGCGTTGCGGTCGAGCGCTACTTCCCAGAGGCGGCCGGGCCCATGACGCGTGCCGCCGTCTGTCTCTTCACCAACACCCCCGACGAGAACTTCTTGATCGACCGGCACCCCCGCCACGAACAGGTAATCGATTGGGTTTGAGGTGGTGGTGCCGACCTGCCTCGTTGTTAACATGCCTCTGCCTCGTTGTTAACATTTTCCATGCACTTGTCACGAATACTCGCGCGAGCATGCGCTGCTCCTCATGAATGCCACATCACTCACTGCTCTTCCTCCTGAAATGCAGGTCATCATCTGCTCTGCGTGCTCTGGCCACGGCTTCAAGTTTGGGAGCGTGATCGGAGAGATCCTCAAGGACCTCACGCTGCAGGGGTCCACCCCGCTGGACATCGAGTTCTTGCGCTTTAGCGAGGAGCGCAAGGGCCACGCGGATGTGCTGCAAGCGTTTGCCTCGAATTTGTAACTGATCCGCACCATTCGTGCGGCATGCATGCCTGCAAGCACCGCCTCTGACTCGGATATCCACTGAATTGAGCACTGTGGCCTGCTGAGACGACCATTGTTTAACAACCGAATTGGCAAGCAATTCAAAGTGGGTCGTGTCCAAACGCCCAGGGGCATGCACCTGGTGTACATACGTCACCTCGCTGAGAACCCTTGCAGGCGCCACAGTCTTGCACCAAACAAAGCAGGCCTCAAATGCACAAGACGGTGCGAAGGAAGAGCCGGATGTCCTCAGCCCTGCTCCGGAGGTGGTCTCGCAGCTTGGGGGAGAGCTCCACGGGCTCGGCCAGGAGATCTTCGTGGTAGGCCAGCGACTTGACCAGGTTGAGCAGCGAACTGCTCTGGAGGATGCGCTGGCGCAGCGCCTCGGGCAAAAAGTCGTCCTCCTCCGCGAGCATCTTGCGCAGCACGCCCTCCCACACTTCCTGGAAAGACGGAGAGGGAGCAGAAGTAGGGAGGGTGAGACGCACTAGCCCCAAGGCTGCAAACGCGCGCCGAGGCATCTCATCCCAAGTCAGACGAATTGCGACAACCCACCTCTGAAGGCGGCTCCGCGCCGCCGCCAGCCCGTCCGATCAGCGCCAGCGGGCACGCGTCGCTTGCCCGAAGAAACGGCAGCGGCACGACGGCGCCGCTGGTGTATATGTTGTGCAGCCTTTCCTTGAGCTTGCGCACGTCCGACTGCGTTTAGTGAGAGAGGTGCTTATTGCAAAAGGGCGCGTGTGCGAGAGTTTGAGTCGGACCAGCCCGCCACTTGCCCCGCGCAACACCCCCAACCCTTGCCTTTGGGTTGTTGGTCAGCCAGGGCGCGTTCACGGCCGGGATGAGGTCCAGATTGTCAAAATCGGAAATGGCGCCCAGCGCGGCCGAGTAGTCGCCACTTGGCGGCGCGTCTGCGTGGGGAGTGGATGGCCAGGCGGTAAGTATCCACTGTGCATCGCAGTCTACCGCCGCCCGCCCCACCGACCAGCCTCGTTGGCACCCTCACCTCGTTGTTGAAGGGACGAGGCGATCTGCTCGACGTCGTGGCGCAGAAAGGTGCCGCCCACGGGCTCGGCCGGCTCCGGCTCCGCGGCCCTGGGCTGGGCAATCATGGTCGCGCCGTACGTCTGCACTGTGGCGGCCCTCCGCACCGTTCCATCCATGGCCACCGTCCCTGCGTTGACGATTGAGCGACAGGGTTGTACGCCGAATGATTGGAATACCATGCGCGATCCACAAGCGACGTCACATTTTTCTGTTCCACAAATCCCTCTCAATATTCACGCACCCCTGTCCACGCCGCTGCCGCCCGTCTGGCCGTCCGAGGCGGCCGCCAGCTCCGCCATGTACGTCCTCGTGTTCTGAATGAGCGGCTGCAGGGCCCGGAGGGCCTCTGCCTTGTCCGTGGACACAAACCGGTGCTGCTGGAGGTACTTGGCCGTCGGACGGGAGAGCACGTCCTGATAAATGAGGGGTGGTGTGCCGATTCGCGTGAGCACAGAAGCAACATGGATCGCCGCCGTCCAGAGATTCCAACGCATCTTCCTTCACCTCCTTGTACCTTTTGGAGGCACTGGGCGATAAAGTCTTGAAAGGTCAGGCTCCACCTGTCCATATCGCTGAGGCGCGGGGGAGGGTCCTTGACGATCATGAAGATCACTCGGTTGGGGTTCACCTTCCAGCGGGGTGGGTACCGCTCTGCCATCTCCACGGCCGTGATGCCCAGCGCCCAGACGTCGACCTGGGCCAGAGGGGAGAGAAATGGAGAGTGTGTACTTGGGAAGGGTGGGGACTTTGGGAAAGGCGCCACAGCAAACAGCGGCCTCCACCTAGAATCCCACTCAGCCCTGCCAACCTCCAGCCTGCCACCCCCGTGCACAGCACCTTGCCATCGTAGTGACTGATTTGGATAACTTCCGGCGCCATCCAGTGTGGCGTGCCAATAAAAGTGTTGCGCTTGCTCATGGTGTTTGTCAGCTGCGCCGCCACTCCAAAATCAGCGAGCTTGACCTCCCCGTTTTCTGTCAACAAGATGTTGCCACACTTGATGTCGCGGTGCACCTGCAAGAGGGGTAGATTTGTAACTATGGGGTGATGGCAAGTAATGATGGGTTTGTTTCATATGGTAGCCACGCGATAGTTGAGCGATGTACATGTGCGAAGTTCACGCCAGTCGCTATGGTACTTGAGCCCGCCCCCCCTCCTAGCCAAGGCAAGCTGATCATCCTCCCAGTCCACCACCGCACCTTTCCCACAGAGTGGAGGTAGGTCAGTCCTGCCAGGGTCTCGCCCACAATGTACTTGATGAGCTCCTCCGAGAGGCCCGAGCCCTTGACGTGCATGATGTCGCTGACAGACCCCCCCGCGCAGTACTCCATCACAATCCAGAGCGAGTCTGGGGACTTGAAGCTGCCGTAGTACTTGACGATGTTGGCGTGCTGGCAGTCGCGCAGCATGGCGATCTCCCTTTGGATGCTCTCTATCTCGTCGTCGGCTGCCAGCGGGATTATTTTCACGGCGACCAGCTCCCCCGTCTTGATCACCCGCGACTTGTACACAGCGCCATAGGAGCCGCGACCCAGCGGGTGCAGCAGCTGGAATACGCTCTCTGGGTCGGCCAGCGTGTCCTGCATGGTCGGGGATCACTTCCGGCAACCAGGGCCGGGAGAAGGAATCGGTGCGCAAATGTTCGGTGAAGTTGTGTGAAGCGCTTTCCTATGTATTGGAAGGTTTTGCATGGGCACAAAGATCGGATTGGGCGAGTCACGAGTCTGTAACATTGGTGTTGAGCGGTGAGACCAGGGCATGCGATGCGATCCGCGATCGCATTTGCGGATGTCGGAATTTTGAGCTCTTTAGTGACGGACCCCCAATGGTTGTGGCGCTGCTTGCACGCAATAAAATAATGTCAAGATCCCCACCAAGTCAAGTCGGTCTAGAAACTTGCTTGATCTTGGAGTCTTGCATTTGTTGTGCCTTGATGGCATCGATTTCCCTCTGCATTAGGTAGCAAGAGGGTGGGTGAGGGACACCACGGCATACCAGGCACGTTCATCTGGCTTGAGTACGTCCCATCCCTCGGGCATGGTGACACTCGCAAGCAATCTTCTCGATCCAGTACCTGGGCGTCGATGTTGCCTTCGCAGAGATTGCGGATGGCCATCAGCGCCCACTCCCGGGCCATGGGCGCCGAATGATCTGATTTCGTGCTTTCCAAAATCAAAGGGAGCACGCCCGCTTCAAGCACACCGTCCTGCACGGCCCGCCTCCCCTGAAGGCATGTCGCCAGCACTGGGAAAGGGAAGGGGTTGACAAGGACGCGTTAAGAGGCTGAGGTAGAAGCGGGGTCTGTGGGTTCTTGAATGCCAGCCCGGGACTCGCGCACTCCCCAAAACGCTCACAATACACAACGACGAGCCGCAGTACCTGCCAGAACGTCGGTTTTGAGTGGGTAGAGGGCGCTCGTGGCGGGCTTGCTGGCAAGGCCCCGCAGCAGACTTAGCACCACCTCCAGGCAGCCGGCGGCCAAAAGCCCCTGGGCCAAGGGCTGACCCTTCAGGGACAGCGCCCTCCCTTCATCTTCTCGGCAGAAGAGGCCCCGAAGGAGCGTCAAAAGAGCACGCAGCAGGTCTGTCCTGCTCGCGTCCTCCGGAGAGCTGACAAGATCCTCCCAAGTCCGCCGCGCCAACACAACAAGGTGGGCCGTCCCGGCGGCCCCGGCTGGAAGCAGGGGCCCTTGCGCATCACTGCATGGTTTGAAATAAGGGGTCGCTCAGCTGAAAATGAGATAGTTGAAGGCCAGACACGCCACTTGTAAGCAGAAACATGGCGTGCTAGCAATCCAGGCAGCCAAACGTCTATCCTGCTCGCCCTCGATTGCCAGGGCTGGCAACCGCACCTGTCTGGGAGGGAGCCCGCCTCGTGACAGAGAACCTCCAGAATCCAGAGACTCTGTAAGACCTGGCCAGGGTCCCCATGCACCATAGCTGCTGCCAGACCCATGTCAAAAGCGGTACACGTGACCAGGAGCCCCAAGTTAGTCCATTCATAATCCTGGGACGAGTGCAATGTGTTCAGGGGATGTTGACAAGAATGGTAGACTCGCATCGATACCAGGGAGCTTTCTACACTAGTACAGTCTTCATGCGATGTACGAAAGCCCGACTGAACGCTCACCGTCGATGGTATTTGGCCGATAGCAGCTAAAAATTGGGGTATGCGCTGGGAGAGCTGACAACCGGCCCCCCCGGCCTTGCAACCGAGGCACAAGAGATAGCAAAACACATCCAGCACCTCCCCTGCGTCAAAATTGTTCATCAAGGAGCATAAATGCCTTGAGTAAATGGATACATACTTCAGACTGCGACTCATTGTGGGTGATGCATTCTTATCCCATCCACGCCAACAACAAAGCGACAACAAAGCGGCTTCTTGCCTGGGTTGTTGGCGACAAGCTGCATGAGCGCCGGCGTTTCGAGGCGCTCCTCAAAAAAAGAGTACAGCTGCGGAGAGCTTGCCATAGCGTTGGCCAGCGTCTGGGCCATCTTCAGGCGGAGATCGACAGGCAGGTCCTGGGCCGCCAGAAGGCCCAGGAGCGCCGTCAGGCCACCGCTTGAGCGCAGCTCACACGCCTGGCCCAGCGCGGCCCAGCGCCGACAATCCACCAGAATAGTTTGAAGCTCTGCAAGGGACTCTGTCGATCGCAGGAGAGACTTGTCGGCAGAAAACTGGCACAGCCGCTCCGCGGCGTCCCGGACTCGCTGGTCTGCCATGTCGCGCTGTCCAGGGCTTTCCCTATTTCTAGGCCTGCCCAAGCATGACCCGTATTGTAAAATAAAATGTACACCGACCAATATATTGCATTATGCGTCCCACACGACACCTGCAGCGCCCCACCTTTTCTCCCAAACCAATTGCGCTGCGGATGACGCCCCGAAGATTTGGCTCCTGGACCAACAGGCCAACCTCGGCAAGATCTCCTCCGGACGGGCCCGAAAGTGGGTGATCAGGGCTGGCAAAGCACATCAAATTGCGCATTAAGCTGTATTCATTCGATACAGGCGCCCTTATCACAAGCTCCTGACCAAGCCTCTGCGTTTCCGAATTGCCGCGTTTGGCCTCATGAGGTGAAGGGGCCTTGATATCGTCGGCCGTGCCCTGGGCCCCTTGGAGCTCCCACGCAGCGTGCAGGGATCACGATGAATTTGTTGAGGTCTATTGGCAAGAAGAAGGACGCAGTGGGCGACCTGTCGGGCCGACTGCTCACGATCGATGGCCGTACTGTCAAGGTCGAGACAATTGTCGGGGAGGGCGGTTTCGCCACGATCTACCGCGTGGCGGATGCTGCCACCCGCGAGCTGATGGCCCTGAAGCATTTCCGGCTTGGGTACGGAGTAGCATGAGAAAGGCCGAGCGCGGATCATGTGCGCCCGCGTCGCCACATTCGATGCGGTTGCGACCTAGGACCCCATACTCGCTCTCTATTATTTGCCAGGGGTAACGAGGAGCTGGTGAGCTCTGTCTACCGAGAGATCGGCATCATGGACGAGCTCAAGGAGTGTCCCCAGACTCTCTCATTGATTGCGGCAGAGTTTGGGCCCGATAACAACGAAGCCTTTGTGCTCATGGAGTACTGCCAGGGCAACCTGGCCTCCTACCTGCACCAGCAAGGCAAGCCGCTGGAGCTGGAGGTCGCGCTTTCCATTTTCTGGGAGATCTGCCTGGGCGTCCGGGCCCTGCACAGCCTCGACCCACCCTGTGCTCACAGGTAGCTTTGACGAGGGGGTGTTTGTGGGTGCCCAAGGAGTGGCCGGGTGCCGGGGGACATTGATGGCGACGCTTGGCCCTCACCGGTCCCTCCCCCGCTCCAGAGACATCAAGGCCGAGAACGTCTTGCTCCACGCGGACGGGCGCTGGCTCCTCTGCGACTTTGGGAGCACTAGCAGCAAGCAGCAGGTAGGAAGGAGAGGGTTGTGTTTTTGTGGATGTTTGAGGGGCGGTGTGTAGGCGCTGCTCCAGGGTCGGAGGATGCGCATGCTCGGTTTTTAGATACCACCGTGCCTCCTCACTCCCACTCTGCCACACAGACGTACACGGCGAGCGGCGACATCGCGCTGATGGAGGAGGAAGTAAGGAAGAACACCACCCCCGCCTACCGTGCTCCCGAGGTCTGGACCGTGGCCGACGTGTACATCGCACCAATTTGCCCTGCGTCGCGCACGGTACACGCAATCACACACCCTTTTCTCATTTCTCGTTCTTTGCACAGATGTGGGACTTGTTCTCCCGCGACTTTATCGGGCTCAAGGTGGACATTTGGGCGCTGGGCTGCCTGTGCTTCTTCCTGTGCTTCGGGCGCCTGCCCTTTGACGGCGACGCCAAGCTCCAGATCCTGAACGGCCAGTACTCCATCCCGGAGCACGCGCCGGGGTCCTTGAAGCGCCTGCTGCGCGGCATGCTGACTGTGGACGTCGGCCGGCGCTGGGATATCAACTTGGTGGGTCGCGGGGAGGCAGGCGTGCATGGGCGACGGTGGATTACTTTCCCTTGTCCAATGACCTTGACCTAAATATGCTTGATTGAAATGTGCTGACGCGCTGGATACCTTGGTATCGCATAGGTGCTGCAGCAGATTGGGGCCATGGACGGCCTGGAGGACTCGATCCCTTCTCCCATCCAGGAGGAGCCGCCCGCGCGGCCGCCTCCGGTGAAGAGCAGGGCGTCGCGGGAGGCGCCTCGGTCGGCGGCCACGGTGCCCGGCCCCCTGGCCAGCGCGGCGAGGGTGGCAGCGGCGGCGGGCGCGCGTGCCGGCCGGCGGTCGCGACGCCGCCGGCCACGTTGTCGGCGCCTGCGACCGCGCCCCGCGCGGCCCGGAGCGGCCGCCGCCGCGCCTGGGCGCGCGGCCATCGCCCTGGCGCCCCCTCCGCCACCCGCCACGCCCGCCTGGGAGTCGGATTTCAGCGCCACGCCGGCGACCAGTCAGGTCTCCAGCTCTGGATGGGCGACCTTTGGCCAGTTTGAGGATGGCAACGCCGCGAGCTTGAGCGTGGCCGAGGCCGCGGACTTTGCGCTTCCACTGGAGGCCTCGGAACCTTCCGCGGTGTCCAGTGACGCAGAGGGGCTGCTGGGCGCCTTCCAGAGCCTGGGGCCCACGCCTGCCACGCCGCCGGAGACTCCTCTGAGCTCCGCAGGTGGGTGGGAGAATGTCGGTGTGGCATAGGAGTAGACGAGGCTTGTGCCCTCTTGCCAGAAAATCCTGATGGAGTGGGACCTCGCGACCACCGCCTCTGTGGGCCAATTCTCAAGCACAAGACCTCGGCAATGCAAGTGCACAGACCGCATACTCACCACACAAGCGTTGTCCCTCCCCGTTCCGCAGCCACCGACCAGCCGACCGTGACGCGGCAGCCCAGCCGGTTGCCAGAGACGGTCGCTCCCAAGGATGCGCAGCTGGAGCGGCTGCAGGCCCGGTGTGACGCCCTCGAGGCCAAGCTCGGGGTAGGTTTTATTATTGGGGATAGGACGCACACCAAGGGTCATCACTCCGTGTTTACATCGCACGGGTCATTGTTCATGCAACCTCCTGCACTCTGGCCCCCTTCTTGCCCACGCAGGACAAGGAGGAGGAAGTGCGGAGCCTGCGGGAGGAGCTGGCCCAGAAATTGCGCCAGATCGAGGTCCTGCAGCAGCAGCTGTCCCAGGCATCGCTGCCGCCAGAGGTGCGCGATAATTTGGGGGTGGGCGGAAGTCGTCCTGGTCCAGAGGCAGTGACCCAGTTTGATCACTACATTGCCAAACCTATGCGCCTGCAGACGACGGTTTCGATCAGCAAGCAGCTTTCGGGCATGGGTCCGGCGCTGCGGGGCCTGGAGTCGAGCTTTCACGTGGAGCGCACCGGCCCGTCGAGCAGCGGCTCGTCCCCGACCAAGGCCGCCGGCCACCGCAGGTCCTTCACCGCCGGGAGCGCCATCTCCATGGCGTCCCCCATGCGCTCCACCTCCAGCACCACGAGCAGGCCGGCCTCTGCGCAGTGGAACCGGCGCGACAACGGCCAGCCCACCTGCTTTGAGCAGCTCAACCCCCTCGGCTAGCCGGCTGGATGCTCAGACATGCAGCGTTGCTGCGAATCGGAATGCGCCTGTCCAGCCAAAATTCCTTGTCCTGGACCATTTTTTGTATGTATAAATCAAATCATGGATGATATAGCTTCAAAATGTCATTGCCAGAACAGGTAGTGGTTGCTTTGGGCCAACCTACCGCAGGTGGCCCCCAAAGCGTCCAGTGGGTGACGCCCGGCACAGGAAAGGGCGGAATCGTTTCAGATCGAGTGCGAGAGCAGCACATAGCCCGTTTGCAGCACCGCGGCTGCAACAAAATTGCACCGAGCAACCATGAGTGACTACCCTTACAGCGACATCTGGTCCTCTGCGGTGAGTTTGGGGCCCCTGCGACCGGCTGGGTCAACCCGACATGGCCGGGGCGTTGAACCGCGAGCCGTCCCGTGACTGCCCCCGCAGGCCCATGTCAAGATCCCGGAGGATGCCTGGGAGTACCAGATCCGCAAGTCGCTGAACGACGCGGCCTACAACGGCCTGGACTACGTCCCCTACTGCTCGACCATGCCAGTGCAGCCCAAGTGCGACGAGGCCAAATTCATCTGGGTGCGTGGCTGATCACGGGCGGTCGGGAGTATAGTCAGTGTACGTTTTTAGGAGGAAATTGTGCAAGCTATGGTGTTGTTTAATTCAATTGAGCGTGATTCCCTACTTGCAGAGGAAGAAGGGAGCCAAGTAAGTGGGCTGGTCGCATTGTCGCCCTAGACCGGCTTACACCTCATGCCCAAGCTGGGCATTCCATTGTGAGCGCTGTTTCAGGATGTAAATCTCCAGGCTATGACAATAAAACTGCATGTCGAGAAGACTGTACAAGTTTGAAAGCCACTGCAGATTCAATCGCCTCCCTTTTGAGCCTCGCAATGGGTGACATGAAGGTGGTTTGCCAACTTTTTCGTCATCAACTTTGGGAACACTCCATGCTCGAAATAGGGCACAGCAAGCTGCAATGCACTAGTATTGGACTCAATTTGACGATATGTATCCGTTCTGCTCTCTTCAGACTTGAGCCTGTGCAGCCCACATCCATGCGTAGCCCCCCCCACCCATGGGCCTACCTGTCCGCATCCTATTTTGAAAGGCCGGGCTCGGCGCCCGCGCGGCCACGCAGCCCATGCGGGCCGGCGAGGACAAAGCCAGTGGCCACGCGGAAATGGTCCCCGTTCCTCTATTTTCATTCGAGGTACGAGGACTGGGCACCATGAAGTATATCTTGGTTACTGGAGGCGTCGTCAGCGGCCTGGGCAAGGGCGTCACGGCCTCGTCCATTGGGGTGCTCCTCAAGGCATGCGGCGTGCGGGTGACGTCCATCAAGATCGGTACGTGCGGCGTTGGGGTGCTTTGTGTGTGGTACTGGCCTGATTGGCGGGCGGGGCGAGCGCGAGAGGGCGGGCGGGCCGGCGAGGGCTTTTTGCGGGGTGACGAGACCTCTCTTTTTTTTGGAGTGGGCATGTGTTTGGCTGAAGATTGGCTTTGGTGAAAATACGCTTTCCCCTGCCATCGCAGACCCTTACCTCAATGTGGACGCCGGGACCATGTCCCCGCTGGAGCACGGGGAGGTCTTTGTGCTGGACGACGGCGGAGAGGTGGGATAAGGTGTTGGTATAGTACGGGTGGGAGGAGCAATAAGCTCGCCAAACACATGCTTATGGCCCGTTCCCCTGTTCCCCTTTCACTCTCTCTCCCCCCCCTCCAATTACCTAATCAGGCTGACCTGGACCTGGGCAACTACGAGCGCTTTCTGGATCTGTCGCTGTCGCGGGACAACAACCTGACCACGGGCAAGGTGTACCAGAGCGTGATTGAGCGCGAGCGGCGCGGCGACTACCTGGGCAAGACGGTGCAGGTGGTCCCGCACATCACGAACGAGATCCAGGACTGGATCGAGCGCGTGGCGCACGTGTCGGTGGACGGGTCGGGGCAGCTGCCCGAGGTGTGCGTGATCGAGCTGGGCGGCACGGTGGGCGACATCGAGAGCATGCCCTTTGTGGAGGCGCTGCGCCAGTTCCAGTTCCGCGTGGGCGCCGGCAACTTTTGCGTGGTGCACGTGAGCCTGGTGCCCGTCATCGGCGCGGTGGGCGAGCAGAAGACCAAGCCCACGCAGCACAGCGTGGCCACGCTGCGCTCGCTGGGGCTCAACCCCTCGCTGCTGGCCTGCCGCAGCAGCGAGCCGCTGGGCGACTCGGTGCGCGAGAAGCTGGCCTCCTTCTGCCACGTGCGGCCGGAGCAGGTGCTGACCATGCACGACGTGAGCAACATCTGGCGCGTGCCGCTCATGCTCGAGGCGCAGGGCGCGCACAAGACGGTCTGCTCCGCGCTGGGCCTGGAGGCCGCGGCCGCGCGCGCCGACCTCCACCGCTGGCGCACTGGCTTGGCCGACAAGTGGGACGCGCTGGTCACGCCCGTCCGCATCGCGCTGGTGGGCAAGTACGTGGAGCTCATGGACGCCTACCTGTCGGTGACCAAGGCGCTGCAGCACGCCTGCCTGGCGGCCAACCGCCGCCTGCAGCTGGAGATTGTTGAATCGGAACATTTGGTGGCGCCGGGCGAGGGCGAGGCCACGCACAGCCAGGACGAGCACGCGGCGGCCTGGGCCGCGCTGCGCTCGGCCGACGGCGTGCTGGTCCCCGGCGGCTTTGGCGGCCGCGGCACCGAGGGCAAGATCCTGGCGGCCCGGCACGCGCGCGAGGGCGGCGTTCCCTACTTTGGAATCTGCCTGGGCATGCAGATCGCAGTGATCGAGTTTGCGCGCAGCGTGCTGGGCCTGGCCGGCGCCAACTCGACCGAGTGGGACGCGGCCAGCCCGGACCCGGTCGTCGTCTTCATGCCGGAGATCAGCGTCACGCACAAGGGCGGCACCATGCGCCTCGGCGCGCGCCGCGTGCTGCTGGAGACCTCCGACTGCGTCACCGCCAAGCTCTACCAGGCCGAGCGCGAGATCCAGGAGCGCTACCGCCACCGCTACGAGATCAACCCCGAGTACGTCGAGCGCATGGAGGCCGCGGGGCTGCGCTTCGTCGGACGCGACGAGACCGGCGCGCGCATGGGCGTGCTGGAGCTGCGCGACCACCCCTTCTACGTCGCCGCGCAGTTCCACCCCGAGTTCAAGTCCAGGCCCTTCAAGGCCTCGCCCTTCTTCCTGGGCCTCATCCTCGCCGCCAGCGGCCAGCTCAACACCTTCCTCTCGGGCCGCGCCACGCCCGTGTCCTCGCCCGTCAAGCGCAGGGCCACGGACGCCGCCGCGCACAAGCAGCAGCTGGACGGCACCATCCACGCCGCCTTCCAAAACCTCGCTGTCCAAGAAAAGCAGTAGAGGGGGTGCTTTGATGACGATGAGTGGAGCGTGATGGGGAGTTGGTTGTGGGATTGAGGCTGAGGGCTGCTGAAAGAAATGCACGTCTGGCTCTCTCTCTCTCACACACACTGAACAGCCCTCTTCACCTACTACCACCTTTCATTTGTCTTCTTTTTCCTCACGAAAAAATCATGAGAAAAGCCAACCATTTTATATGGGCAATGGAGATGTCTTCACTCTGACCCAGCCAAAAACATCTGTAAATACACCGTCTGTGGACAGTGTTACTACTCAAACTGCCAATTTACAGAGCCATCTCAGGAGATTCGGACGCCCAGCAGGCTGAGCATGTCGCCCACGATGTAGAGGGAGCCGGTGACGAGCACGCGCAGGCGCAGATTGGGCGAGTCCCGCACCGATTTGCGGCATGAGTCCAACACGCTCTGTGCATTGGACAGAATCGGGATCAGGGACTGGTCAAGATTGCAAAGACACTCTCTGTCGCATCGCAGGTCACGCCAGTTGTGCACACATATCTGTGCACCTTCTCCCCAACACATCAACAACTCACCTTGAGGCTGGGCAGCACGGCCGATTCGGGGCAGAGCGCCGGCGCCTTGGTCGCGGACTGCTTCTTGCACAGCTGCTCCCAGGTCCCCTGCAGCTGCCGCTGCCAGGTCAGCTCGGCGGGCCCCTGCCGCTTCCCCAGCTTGCCCACCATCGAGTCGGGGGGCGCGAAGAAGGCGCGGCGCAGCGCAACGGCGCGGCGATCCAGCACGCTCACCACCGGCTCCAGCAGGGCCTCGGGCGAGCGCTCCGGCTGGCAGTTGAAGACGAGCAGGTTCTGGACCTCCCCCTCCTCGGGCGCCAGCGCGCAGTCCGCAAACCACTCGGCGCAGGCGGTCATGCTCTCGGCCGTGTGCGCGCCGTCCAGGAAGAAAGTCAGGCGCGGGGGGCTGCCGGGCTCGGCGGGCGTCTCCGGGTCCTCCACCACCTAGGGATGCAGAAGGATGGCTGGGTGAGAATTTGAACGATATGCGGCGCACACAATTGTATCAAATTTAAGCACAAAGGAGTACATAGGGTCAATTTCCAGCCCCTCTGTGTCCAATTGAGCCCTGCCCTCCTCACCTGCGCCCTCCCTGGCCAGCGGGCGGCCTCCAGGCCCGTGAGGTAGCTGCTCGGAAGCCGGCCCTGGGCCAGCTCCTTGACCCGCGCCGCGGCCTGCTCCGCGCCACTCCCATCCCCTTGCTCGCTCTCCTGCTCTTCAAAGGCGCGCGCCAGTGCGACCGCCAGCGCCGCGTTGACGCGCTGGTGCGCTCCCGGAAGGCCCAGAGTTGGTGCGGAGCCGGCCGTGTACGCCTCCAGTGGCGGCGTCAGCGCCAGGGGCGCCCCGACCTCCGCCGCCGTCCTTTCCAGCTGCTCCATGGCCTCGGCCGGTTGCGGCACGGTAAAGGCCGGCACGCCCTGCTTGAAGATGCCCGCCTTTTCCCGGGCGATCTCCTGGGTCCAGTGGGGTGGGGCGAGCACGTCAAGCATCTTGTGTAATTGCAATTGCACTGTCACACGCAGCCTTTTTTATTGACCCAAACTCCCTCCAACACATCCGCGCACCGGCAGCGTGTGCCCGAGGACGTCCATGTGATCGAAGCCGAGCGAGGCGACGCCGCACACCACCGGGCGCCGGACGCAGTTGGTCGCGTCCAGTCGGCCGCCCAGGCCGACCTCCAGGACCACCACATCCACCCCCTGCTCCAGGAAAATCTTGAAGCCTACGCGAGGGCGGACGCAGGCGAGGGGCAAGGGCAAATTTCGTGAGAGAGCATCCAGGCCAGTTGGTGCGAGTGATGCTGATATGCATACACATACATATACATATGCTGCAGCCTCCTGTCCCCGCAACAGCCATTGCTTCCCATACCAAGAAGGGTCAGGAAGCGAAAGTAGGCTGGCATGCCAGGAGAGTCCGGCTTGGACTCGTCCTGAAAGTTCTGAAAGCACTCCCAGAAGTTGCGCAGAAACACGTCCTCGCCCACTAGTTGCCTGCAGGCAGGACAGGTGTGCCAATCAAGCCAGACAGCTATGATGCTCACTTCAACATCTCATTTCAAGCCCCTGGTGCACGGTTCCGTGCCACCATACCCGTTGATGCGGATGCGCTCGCGGACATCCATCAGGTGCGGACTCGTGAAGAGGCCAGTGCTGTACCCCGAGTGGCGGAGCATGCTCTCCACAAAGGCTGCAGTGGACCCCTTGCCCTTTGTGCCAGCAATGTGGATGACTTTCAGGCTGTCTAGGCGGTCGTCCAGGTCCAGGCGCTGGGGTGGAGAGCAAGAGGGCCCTTGTACTGTCCGTCCCACCACTCAGTCAGCAACAGCCAGGGCCCCCATCGACGACAGCCCTCCGCGCGACAATCCCTCTCGCTCCCACCTTGAGGTACGCGGCCATCATGCCAAACGCATGCTCCCAATGCTCGCCACTGGATCGTCGACGGCCGCTAATCAGGGTCGACAGAGCCTTTTGGGCGGCCTCCATGTCCCGTGGAGGCACCATGCCCGACCCAAGACAAGGCAGATTTTCTTTTCTAAAACGCTGATGAGCAACGTCCAGCTCGCATGGTTTATAATATTCAATACATCAAGACCAACCAGAACCTTGTGCCAACGTTCCCATCCCAGGCGACTGACGCAAGCACCGTCGTGGAGTCCCGCATGGTAGGGCCAGTCGCGGCCATTCCGGCGCCCGGGCCACTCTGAAGAGAGGCTCGCGCCGAGTACGCCCTGGCGGAGGACACCAGCTCCAATATATATTGCTGAGCTATCCCACTACATAATCAATACTATCTCTTCATTGCTCATTGATCTAGAGCAAGTAATGTGCGCTGCGTCCTTGTTTAGACAAGACGGGATTTCGGTTATGCACTTGAAAGTGAGGACCCAAAATTTGGTCGTTCCACAACGATGTATAGCGGACGCTACCCGCATAGAACATTCCCCGCCATATGCATTCATGGAAATCATACATTACAGTCCATTGCGATGTCATGTAGACTATGGATCGCTCGGCGCCTCGACGCCCCCCGCCAAGGCAGTGCACGCGCGGGGCCGCCAAACACCAAGCACTAAACAGCACAAGCGTGGCCCCGTGCAGCAAAGTTGCAAAATCTTCAAAAAATCGGTCGTCACTTTCGAGTATTGATTTGCAAGACGCACAGCTGGCCGCTCGTCCTGACAGATCGATCCGGCATGCGATTCCGATACGATCGGAACCCTGACGCAGGCGAAGGGCACGAAACGCTGACTTGGACCGAGTTTTTGCAATCCGACGACCGTCCAGAGACATGAACGCCGTCCGTGCGCGCGGCACTGGGCTGTACATTTAATTGCTTCCTTTCTCCGGGAGCGGAAGCCCTCGCCATGGCCCGTCACGCCAAGGAGGTGGTTGCCGAGCGGGAGCTACCCCTGCTCCCGCTCTACCCGCACGTCCTGCTCCCAGCGGGCATGCTGACCGTGACGATTGCCGGCAACAATCCCTTGATCAAGCACCTGGCGCACGCGTCTGGGCCTGACACGCTCGTCGCGGCGGTGCCCTACGACCCAGCTCCGGAGCGAGAAGACGAGGATATTTCCGGGCAGGAGCTGGTCTTGGACCATGACCGCCTCTTCCACACCGGCACAGCGGCCCGGGTGGCCCAGTTGCTCAAGGACAGCAAGGTAGGCGTTGGGACGAGGTGATTGGGTAGGCAGCACCCGCGATCGGTCGGTCAACTGGGTGTGTGGGACGTCGCCAGGGTTGTCGACGTGTCGTGGCAGCGCACGATGCGACCGCGAACGCCCGAGCGGCAGCCTCTGCATAGCGATTGCAGGAGCTTAGAATTACCTGCCAATTCTTGGTCGCTGTGCAATGTTTCTGGAGGCCCTATGCCTGCACACGTGCCTAAAGTCTTGGGTCTCCCCCCCTCTGGTCTCGCAGACTGGCCAGTGGACCCTGGCGCTCGAAGGCTTGCACCGGCTGGGCATCAACAACGTCACGTCTGCAGACGCGGGGGGCCACGGCCCCTGGTTCGTGACCTGTGCGCAGCTGGATCACTTTGGCGGCGGCAATAGCTCGACGCCGGCCGCCGTCGCCCGGCGCAGAGGCGGTGGCAGAGGAGGCGGCGCTGTCGCAGCGGCTGGTCGCGCAGACGCGGCAGCTGACCCTGCGGTTGCAGGGCCGGCAGCGCGGCACCGAGGCCGCCCGGCGCATCGCGCGCGTGCTGGTCGCGGCGGGCCCCGAGCGCATGACCGACACGCTGGGCTCGCTGGTGGCGCGCGCGCGGGCCGACCGCCTGCTGGTGCTGGGCACGCTGGACCGGCTGGAGCGCATGCGCCTGGTGAGCTCGCAGCTCGAGCGCGTGCTGCGCGCGCTGGCGCAGCGCGCGCAGCAGTCGGCCTCGACGCCCGACTCGACCCCGGGCGCGACGCCCAACGCCTCGCCCGGCGCCATCACGGGTCTGGGCGCGGCGCGGCCCCGCATCTCGCCCGGCACGGGCCCGCTGGCCCTGCCGGGCGCGCCCGAGGCCGAGGAGGAGGCCGAGGACGTGGACCGCGTGATGGCCCGCCTCGCCGCGGCGCGCCCGCCCGCGCGCGGTGCTGGAGGCCGCGCGCCGCGAGGCGCGGCGGCTGGGCCGCACCTCTGAGCAGAGCCCCGGCTACGCGATGAGCCTGGCCTACCTCGAAACCCTCGCCGACCTGCCCTGGAACCGCTGGTCCTGGCAAATTGGCGACGAGGCGGCGCGGGGTGCAGAGTCTGGCACCCAGCCGCCGACGAGCGCGTCTGGGGCCACGAGCTCGTTCTCCTCATCCACCATCGGGCCATTTTTGGGCGGTGCAAACAAGGCGGATGTTGAAAAGAGCAAGGGTTCGTCGGCATCGGCGACAAAGAGCGCTGATGGTGCGGTCTCTGAGAACGCCAAGGCGCCCCCACGCACCCCCACGCCCGCGCCGGCCGAGCCGACGCTGGCCAGCGTGCGCGAGGCCCTGGATGCGGCGCACACGGGGCTGGAGGAGGTCAAGCGCCGCATCGTCGAGTACGTGGCGGTGCGCCGGCTGCGCGGCTGGGAGGCGCGCGCGCCCGTGCTGTGCCTGGTTGGCCCGCCCGGCGTGGGCAAGACGAGCCTGGCCGCGAGCGTGGCCGCGGCGCTGGGCCGGCCGCTGCAGCGCATCGCGCTCGGCGGCGTGCGCGACGAGGCCGAGCTGCGCGGGCACCGCCGGACCTACGTGGGTGCCATGCCCGGCCGCGTGATCAAGGCGGTCCAAAAGGCGCGCGTGCGTGACCCGCTGCTGCTGCTGGACGAGGTGGATAAGATGGGCCGCGACGGGCACCGCGGCGACCCGGCGGCCGCGCTGCTGGAGGTCCTGGACCCCGAGCAGAACGCGGCCTTCACCGACACCTACCTGGCGCTGCCCTTTGACCTCTCCCCGGTGCTCTTTGTGGCCACGGCCAACAGCGCGGCCGACATCCCGGCGCCGCTGCTGGACCGCATGGAGCTCGTGCGCCTGGGCGGCTACACGCTGGACGAAAAGCTCGGCATCGCGCGGCGCCACCTCGTGCCGCGCCTGCTGGCCGAGCACGGGCTGACAGACCGCGACGTCGCCTTCCCGGACGCGTCGCTGCGCCTGCTGGCCGAGGGCTATACGCGCGAGGCGGGCGTGCGCGGCCTGAGCCGCGCCATCGCCACCATCTGCCGCCACGTCGCCGCGGGCGTCGTCGAGGCCGAGGAAAAGGCAGAGGGGGTGGTGAAGAATGGGAGCGGGGGTGTTGTACTGGGCACTGGCGCGACCGAGGCCCCGCATGCCGCCGTGGCGGCCCGCGCTGGTGGGAGGAGTGACCTCGACCAGTCAGCTCCCTCTGCTCGAATCTTGGCGCCCAAATCTACGGCCGACTTGGACGGGGTCATGGTCACGAGCGACGTGCCGGCGGCGGGAGGCCTGGACCTCGCGGCCCTGGCGGGCAGCCTGGCGAGGCCGGCCGGGGCGGGCGCGGCGAGACGCCAGGCGACCGCGCTCGGCGACGCCGCGACCGGCGACGACGGGCGGCGCCTTGTCCAGCTGGCTGCCGGGCCGGCGGCGGGCGGTCCGCGCCGCGCGGGCGCCCACGAATTCGCCTCACATCAGCGCTTTGGCCTCTTCATCGGCAGTAGTAGAGCAGGACCCCACGCAAAACCCCACGCCGCCCGGCGCCGCGGCCGATCGCGCGCCGGCGCGACGCGAACGTGCATGTCACGGCCGAGCTGATCGAGCGCATCCTCAAGGCGCGGCCGTTTGAGGCGCACGACGCGGAGCACCGCGTGGGCGCGCCTGGCGCCGCGGCGGGCCTGGTCTGGACGGCGGCCGGCGGCGCGGTGCAGTACATCGAGTGCATCGCGACGCGGCGCGCCGGCACGGGCGCGCTGGCGCTCACGGGCCAGCTGGGCGACGTGCTGGAGGAAAGCGCGCGCATCGCGCTGTCCTGGGTGCGCGCGCGGGCGGATGACCTGGGCATTGGGCGCGAGGCGGTAGCAGGCGGCGACCAGAAGAGCCCTAGCCCCTCACGATCCCGGGCCGAGGCCTGGGATGTGCACGTGCACCTCCCCGCGGGCGGCGTGCCCAAGGACGGCCCCAGCGCCGGGATCACGCTGGCCGTGGCCCTCGCGAGCCTGTTCTTGGACCGCGCCGCGCGGTCCGACGTCGCCATGACGGGCGAGCTGACGCTGCGCGGGCACGTGCTGCCCATCGGCGGCGTCAAGGAGAAGCTGCTGGCCGCGCACGCGGCCGGGGTCAAGCGCGTCATCGTCCCCCGGCGCAACCTGCGCGACATCGAGGCCGAGGTGCCGGCCTCGGTCCGGGGCGCCGTGGAGGTCGTCGGCGTGCAGCGCATCGAGGAGGTGCTGGCCGCGGCCTTTGACCCGCCGCTCGCGCTTGCGCAGCCGGCCAGGCTGTGAAGGGGGGTTGGGATATGATATATATGAGGGCGAGGAGGAGCTGTATATGGCGGTTTCAGGGAGATCTACCACTTTCTATCTTTCTTTCTCTTTCCTTCTGGGTGCCGCGCTTCTTGGGCACTCAACCCGCGTGGCGCCTTTGTTGTACTCTCTCACTCTCTCTCGTGAGCAAACGTGGAGATGGCGCGTGCGTCACGTAACGACAACATCCTTGTATTGTATGCATCCTCCACACCACTCTTGCGCGAACCAAGAGTTTTGATTATTCTGTCCTCCTGCTTGTCATGTTTGATGGCGGCCGCTGCGTGGTGCTCTGCCGGCCTCTAGGCTGCTTTTTTGTGTGCCCATATTTCCTGGCTTTTTGTTCCAGGCTGGGTAGTGATGCCATAGTCGCCCAGTTGTAGCATACCTTTATGTATCAAGGGAGGCCAAAAAAGAAAGAGATGCTGGGCATGCAGACTAGGCACATGGTTGGTGAGAGCCGACATCAGCGAGCTCTCCATGCGCACACCACAGCAAGAAAGACAGAACGACACATAGGAAGGCGTGCACGCACACGCATGAATCAGTTGCCGGCAAATACTATCCAAACAATCCATCCCTAGAATGTTTCACTTGATCTTGGGCTTGCCCGCCGGGCAGAGGACCTTGCGCCCCTTTCTTCGCCGCCGGGCGAGCACGCGCCGGCCGCCGGGCGTTCGCCGCCGCGTGCGGAAGCCCGACACGCGCGCTCTCTTCCTCCTCGTGCCGTGCAGCGTGCACCCGAGGCTGTTCTTTGCGTTCTGCGCCACTGTCAGGGGCGGTGGCTTCCACCCCGTGAAGAGCTGACGAAGGGGGCCCAGGAGACCAAAGCCTGGAGGGAACAAGAGGAACTAACTTTCTCATGGTGCCGGCCTGCTGGCTTGCTCGACGTAAGGTTGTCCCCCGGTTTCCAGTTGGCAATTAAGATAATGCAATGCGGCGCTCTAAAGGGACATTCCACTGACCGACACTCAACTCACCTGGCCCTCTCCGCTGCAGGGACGACGACTGGAAGCAGGCGGACTGGAGTCCGCTCTGGGGCCGTGCGATGTGCAGTGTTGTCGGTCCCAGGGGGCGCGCACAGAATGCAACGTGCCCAATGCCCGACCTGCACGGGGCGAATGGAGCGCCTGCCAGGGCTGGCCGCTGCGAGACCGGTCCTAGCGGCGCCCACATGGCCTTCTGGCACCCTCCCTCCTGGGCGGACTCTGAGGGAGTGGACCCTTGAAAGTCAGCAACAGAACTGACAGCTATTTTATGAGATAGTGAAGTACTGGACAACACCGTGCTGCATTCCGTCCGCCGTTGGATGGAGCACCATCGATCGACAGTGTATCGCAGACGACATCAAAGCTGGACCACTGCGCGATGCGCCGCGGCTCGTGTCGGAAATCGCTGCTGGCGTGCCACAAACTCCCACTCCCCCATCCATCACCACCACACAGCACGACAGGGATTATAAATTCTGCGTTTGTCATCCATTCAAGCAGTGAGACGCGAGCAGGATGAGCATTGTGGGTCAAGGTGAGCCCTGACGACTGATCTGAGAGGGGGCCGCGCAACACCAAGGCCGCGGTCCGCTCCGCTGAAGGCCTCACGGCTGGACCTCACTTGTCAACATATCGAATGTGGCATTATTTAATTGTACGCAGGCGCGCTGTTGCGACTCCAGCCGGTTGCCATCTCGCGGGTAGGCTGGGAGCGGTGTGCGTGGGGTTTGATGGGTAGGCATCATGATCACCGGACGGAAAAATTCATCAAGTAGCACTCTCGTGCCCGCCAATCTTTGTTCAGGCGCTCTGCTCGTCCAGGCACGCGTGCCGCATCCAATCTACGGCACTGCATCACCCTGCTTCTCAGCCCACCGCCAAACTAGCGGTAAGGTGTCCGAGAATTCTCGTTTATCACCAAGGGCATTGTGACACTCTAATTCATGGTCATGGCATCATCATGCCTTTCATTCTGCCTTTCTTTCTTCGCAGACCCTGCTTTCGAGCCGTCGCAGCATGTAGGCAAAAGGATGAGATTTGGATTGCGCATCCTGCGACCGAGCTCTGCCTGATCACGCTCCCTTTGCCGTGTCTTATTACCAGGAGCGTGACACGCGGCACCACCGACAAGGTCGTGACCTCCATCGAGGATCTGGGGAGCAAGCGGTGCCTGGCCTGCGAGGGTGGCGAGGTGGACCCGCTGACGGATGACCAGATCAGCCACCTGGCTTCGCTGGTAAGGCGCCTGTGATTGCTTTTGGATTGGGGTGCGGGGGCTGCATTGGCCGCTGTCCGCTCTGAACTTTCACTCTTGCACCCCTTCTCTCTACTCAGGTGCCCGGCTGGGAGGTGGGGACCACGGAAAAGGGCGAAAAGTGCATCACCCACAAGTGGCGCGTCCGGAACTTTTTGGCTGGACTGGAGCTCTTCAAACGGTGCGGAGCACGGTGCCGTCGTCTGTGCATTACCTTGGCATCGCCCAGTTAGCTCACATGTCTCGCACACTCACACCTCCCTTGCCAGCGTTGCGACCGTGGCGGAGGCCGAGGGCCACCACCCAGACCTGCACCTGGTCTCCTACAACCAGGTCACCGCCCAGCTCACCACCCACGCCGCCGGCGGGCTGACCGAGAACGACTTCATCATGGCGGTGCGCAGATTTTGTGAAGGAGGGGCTGCAAGAAAGGGCGGCCTATGCTGCTGCTATTCTGGGGAGGTTGCACTCGGAAATAAAAAAATTGACAGCCATCATTTTCATCTGCATGACAACGTGGTTGTTGCGCAAGTGTGCGCCAAGACACACACAGACGAAAGCGCGTCTCACGCAGGCCAAGATAGACAAGGTGGACCTGAGCGACGTGCTTTCCAGGAGAAGGGCCAAGACCGCTGCGTAGAGGGCAGAGATCACGGGCGCATGATCGGCATCGTCTGGCACCGATCGCGGAGCCAAGAAAAGAATTGTGCGGGGAATGGACATTTTTGGAATTTTGGCACGAGCAGTAGACCTGAAGCTGACAGAGGGAAGGAAAGGGAGGTGCGGGGAGATCAGGGATCAGGGAGCGCGGGCATTCCGTAGGTCTGGCAAGGGAGCGCGAGTGGCCAAGGTGGGGACACGGGATTTTCGTTTGTGCACGAAAGAGCTTGTTCACGCAGAGAGTGCGAGTTGTGGCGGTGCAGAGTTGGACGCCGGGCAAGGTATCACGGTGCCAGGTGGCGCATTGTTGGTTGACGAGACGTCACGAGTAGTTGAGCTCCTCAATATCTGGGCAGAGAAGGAAATCGAGGGAAGTCGTTTGATGCACCGGCAGAACACGCAATTGCTTTCGCATCTTGGCATGAGACAGACACCGCGCAGCAGTCAACAGTGCAATGCATGCACCAGCACCCACAAGAACACCCACCAGGGCAGAGGTTTGGGAGCGCGCGCAGCGTGGAGCGAAACGGGGACAGGTCCACTTGACCGGCCTGCTCGGCGAGCTCAAATCCCAGCTGCCGGATCGTGCTTCGCCAGGGCGCATGCGGCTCGCGCTGCCGAGCCGCGTGCGCGCGCGGGGTCCAGGCCGCCCGCGCAAAGCCGCGCCGCAGCGGGGAGTAGGACATGGGCGGGCCCAGCAGCGCAACCTCCTCCTGCGAGGCGCTCCAGCAGTCCCCGGCATCGGGGGAGGGGCAGGTGCGGCTGGCAGGGGCCGCAGGGGCTGAGCCCCAGCAGCCGCGCGTCGGGGCGCGAGGGCGGGGCGCCCAGTCGGAGCAGCGGCCGCCTGCGGCGCTGTACCAGCTGGGGGCGCAGACCCTGCAGCGGCGGGCCGGCGTCGAGGGCGCTTGGCGGGGCGAAGACCCGCGGCGTGACCGCCGCGGCAAAGTGCGGTCCGGGCGTTAGGCCCCAGGCGGGCGACGGGGTGTGCGCGGTGCCGTCGGTCCAGTGGCAGGCGCCGTAGCCCTCCGCGGATGGCGTGGCCGGGCAGGGCGTGGAGCGCACCGGTGTCCGCAGCAGGTCCTCCTCCAGCCCCAGCGTCAGGCCGGCGGGCGTGCCGCCCTGCGGCGTGGAAAGCGCTCTTTGCTGCAGCAGTGTGCACCAGCCTGCACGGTGGTCAGATTGGAGGCTGATCAGGCGGATTGTGAGGTAGACCAGCACAAATGTATTCTGTCCATTCAGAAGAGCTTGGCATGGGCGGCGCTGCCCAAAGGGGAAAGCAAAGCACATGCTTCATGCTGAGACACACGCTAGCCTGCTCACGTTTCACCATGATGGGCTCTTGGCCAGGCGGGGGAATGGGAAATCGTAGATCGCGACCTTTGACCACGGGAATGACGACTGCTGCCCCTTCGTCGCAGTGCGGGGGGGCTTGAATGTTGAATGGGCCGAGCACTGCAGGTAGGTAGAGCGAGGGGAGACACAATCGTTGAGGAATGTAGGCACATATACAACAGCGCCGTACATGAACGTAATTAGTAGTGTCTACCTTCTTGGTCGGCCATGTTGCTGTCAGCATTCTCAATGTAGAGCGAGCGGTCAAGGGGTGGGGGGCTCAGCGGTAGGGTGATGGCCGGCGCGCGTGTCTTTTTGCGATCCCCTCTGCGTTGTGGACCATTTGTGCAAGTTTAGACACATGTCGATCGCTTCTTCATTCTTCGTGCACTGTCAAAAACTTAAGCCTGTTTCTTCCTCGCACCCCTGACACTTTTTGACACCGCCCAACGTCAGTCCTGCACAAAAGGGGAAACCGGTGCAGGCTCAGGTCCCGGCTCACATACCGGCACAGTCGTCACACAAACTCACATGATCAACACCACAGTTCTCACCTTTGAGGATAATGACTGTCATTGCGAATTTGGGTTCGTATCACCGGAAAAATGTTTGGCGGGCGAGGGGTCCGGGCAAGCTTGTCCTAGCCCAAGCCTCCACTCCAGATCCGGCTCGCTCGCGCTGTTTGGGGACCAGTTTGGACTTGTGTTGAGTTGCACCCGTCATGACATGATGCTGCGAGCTATATTGTGGCCCTGTCACGGGCGCATGGGCTCTATATTCAAATCGGGGCGACCAACCTGCGTCCGCCAACCGAAAGGTTTTCAAACAATGTGGGGACAGTCGCAAGACCCCAATCGCCGCCTGGCTCGCTAATTTGTCGTCAAGTGAGATACAAACAAGGCTAGCGAAGCGACATGCACCCTGATCCACACGCTTCGGGTTCACGTTCGAGCTTTCAAAGGTTGTCATGGAGGCTTTGAACCACAGGGCTGCACCGCCCGAATTTGCATCCCAGGGGAAAGCGTGAATGTTCCCCCCCGAGTTCCGTGTGGGCATGGCTAACAACAAGCACCTCGTGCTGGCTCTCACGGCGTGCATCTTCCTATCTTCACATACCAGGAATTACAAGTCGATGAATTAAATGATATAAATATATCAAGTTGGACACAGATCGACAGTTTCTGTAAACTGGGATCCACAAATCCATTTCCTCCCCAACCACCAGTTGGAGCCCGGGTAAATCGAGTCGTTAAGAGTTGTGTTTGTAGATTTTCAGAAATGTCCAGTTCAGGAAGACTGCCACGATCGTGACAGGCACGGTGGCTGGGATGATGAGGTGATAGTACCGATCCTGCTGCCAAAAATGCCAGAAGCTTGCGGGCTCCGCGTGCCAGCTTGGAAGGACCTGCAAAGTGACAAGAGCCCGTTAAATCAATAGGCGCACAAGACGGAGTGCAGGCGAATGAAAATCAGGCAAAATCATGTCGCCTGTGCCACATGCTAGACACACTGCATGATCATACCAGCAGCTTGAACAGATACAGCCCAGCCACGGCCAGGGATCCAAGCATCAGGCTCAGCCTGTTGTTGAGTCGGAGAGAGTGACGCGAGGATTAATCAATTGCAGCGCAGACAGGAAGTTAAGTGGCACGCGACGTCCGCCCCTTTCACCTCTACTACTTGCCCGAGGCCTAGGCGGGCCAAGGAAAATGTGGGGCTGCCCTGCGGCTCAGCCAGCAATTCCTGTGGAATCAAGGGTGCTTGGATCTCCTGTCCAGCTTTTGCACGTCAACACACGGGGCTTTGCTGCATGGCTATCCCTCAGAGCACAGCACGGCCCTCTGGACTAGCCTGGCACCTGGATGTTGTGGGTGGAGGCCACTCTCCTCCAATTCCTCTCCAGCCGGCCCCATTGATCCTTGCTCCTAGGGCTCAAACAAGCATCCATTAAACGTTTTCAATATCTGCGCATGATGGATTGGGCAAGCAAAGGCACATTTGTCCGGGCGAGCGCATGACTTTTGGCAAGGCGAACACCACCTCCTCGTCGGAAGCTTGATTCGGTCCCAGGCCCCTCGGGCCCGAGCCATCCAGTGCCGTGCGGCAGAGCGAATCCCCAGCCTGGCGCCCTGAAACCCGCAGCTCGCAGCGATCAGCAAAACCGAGCAGGCACGCCCCTATCGCTCCACATCGATCTACGGCCAGTCCTCGACCCAGTCCGAGTTGCCCGCGGCGCCGCGAGGAGTAGCCATGCCGTGGACGGGTGTGAACCCCCCCAGCGTCCAGCCGGACTACGACCCGGCCACCAAGTACGAGGACCCCGTGGCCTACTTCAGGCAGCGGGAAGCGGTCAGCGCGGAGCGGTATGTGCAGGTCTCCGAGGCCAAGGTGAGGAGGGGTGGCCGGGACGGGGCCTTGTCGCGGGGCCAGCGAGTACGGTTCGCTGCTACGCGACTCCAGGTTCTGGAACTTCGATCGACGCGCCCCATTTCTCTTCAGGTGCTGCGTCGCAAGCTGAAGGAGTGCTACCGGACGGAGGGTATCGACCACCTCTCGCAGTGCCGCACGGTGCGTGGGCGGAATGACGGGGTGCGTGCTTGCCAGGGACGTGTGGCCCCCATGCTCGCCGGTCCTGGCGTCGCTCATGCGCATTCCCCTCGCCCTTTCTTCCGTGCAGCTGTCGGAGAAGTACCTGGAGGCCATCAAGGGCGTGGGCATCTACAAGGCCAACTCTGGCCCCGACGACCGCGCCACCTGGGCCTCCACCAAGTGACGGGCCCGGGGCGCGCCCCGGGGAGGTATTCTATTTCTCACTGTCGAATCATAGTGGTTTGTAAGGCTCAATGGCATCGAGTTGCGCAAGGACTCCTTAGAATGGGTTGTCCAGGAAGTTAAGGTCCAAGTGGCGGCGCCCGGGGAGGGAGGGAGGCAATCAAATCAGATAGGGTGGTACACGCAGCAGTCACGGGCTTACAGGGCAATCACGGTCGAAATTCGGGGAGGGCTCCCGGCGAGAAGTGCAGGCTGGAGGGTGTGCGGGCAGCGCACGTCGCAGGCACCGTTGGAGTCAGACTGTCTGCCCCCTCCTCGGCAGACTCTGGGAGCTGCAGTGCCAGCTGCCAGCGGGCCAGCGCGCCTGAGAGCAGCCAGTACCGCCTGTCGGAGAGAGAAGAAATGGAGATTGCTTGGCAGCAGCAGCAGTCAAACATGCACACACACACACCATTATTGTATAGAATGCTCCCCCCCCACACTCTCCCTTGGCTCACGTACCGGAACGCGTCCGCGGCGCAAGCGGCAGCCTCTGCGGCGCGGCGCTCGCGGCGCAGCGCCGCAAAGCGCCGCCAGCGCGAAAACGCCTCGCTCAGCCCCTCGAAATCCGCCGCCAGGCGCTGCGCGGGGCTCGGCGCCGCCTCGCTGCGCCAGCGCGGCCCCCAGCACCCGGCGAAGGACCGCGCGCCCACGGGCCACCGCGCGCCAGTCTTCAAAGACGAGGCCGGCCATGCGGCGCGCCCGCTGCTCGCAAAAGGCGTCGGCCAGCGCCCGCGTGTGCGCGGACCAGGCCGCGATGTCGCGCCAGGCGCCAAAGGACCGACGCAGCGCGGCGGCGGCGAGGGGCGCGCTCGCCCGGCGCAGGGCGCCCTCCTCGGCCGCGGCCTCCCTCCAGCAGTTATAGTGCAGCCGCAAGCCGGCGGCGGGCCGAAGAGGCAGCGATATCGTGCTCGCAGGCCCGGTGGTGGGCGCGCAGCGCCGCCGCGTCCCTCCAGGCCCGCAGCACGCCATGCCCCAGGGCCGGGGCCCGGCTGGCCGCACGGGCGGCGGCAAAGTCGTCCACCGCCTGGCGCTCCAGCCGCACACCGGCCCGCCACGCGGCAAAGACCGCCTGCGCCCGCACGGCCGAGCAGTAACGGTCCACCAGGCCCGCCGTCGCTCGCTCCGCCCGCGCCTGCCGCCGCCACGCCCTCAGGGTTGCCAAAACGGTGCGGCGGGCCCAGAGCCGGTCGGCGCAGGCCGTCGCACCCATCCGGTCCGTCAGGGTCAGTGTCTTGTGATCAGAGGCCTCCTCGTCAGACTGCTCCCCGATCGTCGTCTGGTTTGAAGGCAGAGCAATCGCCTGGCTCGTCTCAGCATCCTCGCCATACTGCGCAAAACTGGCCACCCTATCGTCGTCGTCCATCGCTGTATCGGGCTCCGTGCCCACATGACCGGCATCGCTGCAGTCGTCCTCAAACGCATCCGCCCACCACTCTCTCAGGACGGCGCGGTGCTCCTGCCAAAACGCCGCTTCCGCAGCCCGTCCCTCGGCCAACAGTCGCGCCAGCGCCCTGCCGGCCAAGCGCAGCTGAGTGGCAGCGTGGTCATTCTCAGGCAGCGTCTCGCAGGCAAGCGAGCGAGCGGGTGGATCCGCTTCAGGACGCGCACGAGCCGCGCTGGGTGCAGGCAGTCTGAGCACGCCGCTCTTCGGCTGGGCAGCGGCCGCCGCCCGCTCAAGGCACGCCCGCGCCCGCGCCTCCCACCTCGCCGCCTCGCGCCAGCCCGTAAACCACCCGGCCAGCAAACGGCGCCGCTCCCAGCGCTGCGTCAAGAGCTGCTCCAGAGCCTGCGTGCGCTGGACGAGCACGAGCAGCTTCCAGCGCGCCCAGACGGCCGCGCGGAGTCGCGCGGCCCGACGCGCGAGCGCCTGCTCCGCGCACGCCCGGTGCCAGGCCCGCTCCGCCGCGGCCTCGCGCCAGGCGCCAAAGCACGTGCGCAGCGAGTGCGCGGCGTGCAGCGCGGACAGCTTCCCGGCAGCTTCCTCGTACCGGGCACGCGTCTCGGGGTCTGGCGTGGCCAGCTGGCGCCAGGCGCCGAACGAAGCCCGCAGGTCGCACGCCGCCCCCGCCAGGGCGCACCGCCTGGCGATGGCGCCGCGCAGCCTGGCCAGGCGGCTCGCGAGGCGCAGCTGCGCAAAGGCCCGGCGCAGCAGCAGCCGCTCCGTCAGCGGCCGCAACGCTGCGGCTTGCTTGCGCGACACGCTCGGCGGCGGGAGGTTTGACTGTTTGCAGGGAGGGGTTGCGTGAGGTGTGCTGATACGTTGCATACCCGTGTGGCAGTATTTTAAGCCCGGTTGAACCAAGGTCCCAAAGTTCCCACCCGCCACCATCGCATACCTTGGGGAGGGGGAAAAAGCCATCGGAGGACTTGGATACGAGCTCGCGAACTGCCTGCGACCGACGGTGCTTGCTGGAGCAGACTGGCGCCGGTCCAGAGGGAAGCCAACCGCCGCTTGCAGCGCTGCACGCCCCACTCCCTGCGTCCCTTGCTGCGTGGCTGGGCGCCGCCAGCTTGCCCTCGACGTTTGCCTGCCTCGTCCAGGTATGAGTGCAGAGGTAAGAAACGCTGATGCGGAGATTGAGATTGTCCAACCTGGGATCAGGCACACAACGTCCGTGGTCCCCAAGCACCGCAGCAGCTCCCTAAAAAACAATCTCATGCCCACCTCGTGAAAGGCCAAGTGCAGTCGGGCCCTGAAAGCCTTGTGCCGCAGCCTCTCCTCCTCCTTGAACGCCACATCAAGTGTGGCCGTGATCAGCTCATTTCCGGCGCGCAGGATGGACGCGCGCACGGCGTCCGCATCGTCGGACGCGGGGTCCAGACTGTTGAGGCAGTCGAGCTTGGGGAATGTTATGTGGGAGCCAGTCGAAGATGGGTCCAGGCACGTCCATCCCAAGCTTTCGGCAGAGTCTTGTGCCTCGATGGATCGCGCCAAGGAAGTTTTATCGCGGCTCAGCAGCCGGCTCTTTAGTCGCGCGAGTTTTGGCGAGGGCGACACCACGCTCGAGCTGCTCTGCCTCTTGGACAAGGGCCAGCCGCTCGTCATCACATTCCACGCACGCTTATATGTAGACTTGGAATAAAAACGCTTTTTGCTCGTGCTTTCGGCTCGATCTCTGCTGGTTCATCCTTGGTCGGTGCCGCCCGATCGGGCAGCTGCCAGCTGTTCGTATCCAAATCTCTCAGGATTGCCCTCAAATACGCTGCCTTCCGGTGCACTTATGTCGCGAATTGCGGACCTCGCGTTTCAGTATGGATCCTTAATTCAAAAAAGCACGATGCTTGATGGGACGGAGTTGTTGAATCACAGGCACGGGGAGGCCGGGGGCCAACCAACAGGGTGCGGTTCTGTTGGGGAGGTGGTTAAATTTGAGGGGGCGCTCAGCACACGCACGGGATGCCCGTGGGCTGGCCGTTGAAGAGCGGCGAGTAGGTCAGAGGGTCAGACTTGCTCTGTGAAAGAGGACGTGTGATAGAGGATGGAGTGAGAGGTTGCCCAGAGCATTGGAATTGTGTCTGAGATGGTGTGCGCTCTCTAAAGACTCTGTGGGCAATCGATCTAGGGTGCAAATTCTGAGCAACGACCCCGCTTCCAGGCAATCACCCATCACCACTTTTATCCTATCACATGATACCGACCTTGCCGTACTGGCCGTTCACGCAAGTATCGGGTTTCTGGGGGGTGCAGCACTGGTCCTTGACGAAGCCAAAGCACTGCTGGGCCGGGAAGGTGATGGTGCCGGCGTTGGTGGGGCTGCCGCCGGGGTTGCTGGCGGGGGCGGGGTTGCCGCTGCTGGGCGCCGGGGTGCTGCCGCTGGGCGTCGAGGGGACCGGGGAGGTGTTGACGGTGGCGCTAGCGCTGGCAGAGGCCGAGGCTAAGGGAGCGGGGGGGGATACGTTGGGCGAATTAGTGTACAGCAAAGCTGGCGGTACTAAAGGGTGACCAGGGCATGCAGAGATGTCGCCATGCGTGATGCTACACTGCTCGTGCAGCCTCCACCTACCACTGCAGCTCTGGACGGCAGCCAGGGCCTCAGCAAGAGCAGTCGCCGTGGCAGTCGCCTGAAGGAGGTGGAAGATTTTCAGGCAAGGTCACTTGACAGCTTAGAATGACATAACGATGCAAATTGTACTAAGTGACGACCCGACAAACTATTACTACGTACCACGGCCTGGGAGACGGCGTTGGCCTGGGCCTGGCCGCCGTTGGAGGCGGAGGCCTGGGAGTTGGCGGTCGCGGTCGCAATGGCCGACTTGACCTCGGTGGCGCTCGCCTGGGCCTTGGCCTTCACGTTCGAGTCGTTGGGGCAGCAGGAGGCCTCCGCGACGGCCTCGGCCATCGCGTTGGCGACGGCGGTGGCAATGGCGGTCGCTGCGGTGGGGGGTGGGAGTAAGGGTGCGTGTGGATCGGATTGTGTTTGGGCTGTCTGTACCAGATGATGACAAATTTGTGCAACATTCCACGCCCATGACGAGATGCAGTCTTGAGGATAATCTGAACAAAGGCATTTCTCGGACCCTCCTCCCTCCTCACCAGTGGCAGAGGCAGAGCCGCTGGCAGAGCTGCCTTGGCCGGAGGTGTTGGCAATCACAGACGTCGCCGCCAGCGCGGTGGCGGTGGCCTGGGAACAGGAGAACGGGCGACGTGCGCTGATCAAGGGTGCCCCTTATTTATGGAGATTCTTGCATAGCCTTGGATGTTTAGAGTGTGAAACTTGTCTTCCTCAAACACCTTGACCCATTCCCAAGCCTCCGACCACGCGCGATAAAAGTGGCTTACCGTGGCGATGGACTTGGCTGCCGCCTGGGCCTGGGCCGAGACGTCAGCACCTCCGCACACGTTGGCCACCGCCTGGGCCGTGGCGGTGGCCGTCGCCTGCGCCGCGTCAGAGCTGCTTTGCGCAGTGGCAGTGGAGCTAGCGCTGGAGCTGGCCAGCAGGGCACGAGCGGAATGGGAGACGCTCTGCGATGGGAGGGCGTGGCCAAGGTTTCGCTGGCGCCACCGGAAGCCGCGATCCCGCGTAGGCAAATGGAGGACCCGGCGACCCTCGCCACGGCCTCCCAGCGGCACCATGTCCACTTCAATACATGCACGCACACATTACATATGCAATTCTCACCTTGGCGACAAAGGTGGGGGGAATCCGCTCGGCAACCGCCAGCGTGGACCCCATCACCAGCATGAGGCACAGGGCGGCAGCGTTCATGGCCCGCATTGTCGAGACGGAGGCGTTGCACGCCCTTGACATGAACTAACTGGGTAGATGGTGTAAAAAGTGGCTCCCCGATTCTCCGGTTTAATAAGTGGGGAAGGGGGGTGGGTGGCGCTTTTTCATGTCAGGCGACCATGGTTTGAACGCGCCTCCTGGACTCGCCGCGTGGAGGCGACGCGGGAGGCTATCGGAATGCACCGATGCCATGGAGAACCGCTGCGCTCTCGGGAAACCCCATAATGAAGGGAGCGCAGGGCATGAAAGGACATGAGTGCAGGATTGATGCGTCATGGATGTGAGAATGGCCTGGCATTTTGCTCTCTTGGGTATGTACAGCTCGGTCGGCCCAGGTCTGCACTGGCATGCGCGGGGCTGGCTAGCCGGCGAGCTTCATGAAGGCAAGCTATCTCGTTGGAACCTCGCGGTAGGCACCAGCGCCCAGCGCCCGCTTTTGTCTGACGAGTAATAAAACAAGGAATTGGGCTTTAATTTGATCATGTCCCCGCTTCAAGCGTGGCACTCTATGCCCAGATCGCGGGCAGGGTCTGAATGGGAGGCGGAAGGATCTCCGGACGGGCCGGCAGCGGTCAGTCAGGGCTTTGAGGTGTTTGGGAATAGCTCGATCGAAAGAAATCATGGTCGACTCAAACACAACAGTTGAGAAATAGTATGATAGAAAGATATATACTGGCACGTATATACTGCCTGGCCCCGCTAGTCAACCGCCTTGGCGTCGAGCTTGGAGGATGATTGGTGGAATAGATAGGTACAAAAACAGTGCAGTCAGTCTAGTCTAGCGGCCCCATAATGCACTTATCCAAAGCAAAATGTATATGCTTGATTCAATGGGAAACAGACTGGGACGAAGAGGTGGGCCTTTTGCACCTAGCCATCCCTCAGCCACATCTTCAACTGCTATCATCATACCCGGGCAGCCCTTACTGACACGCCCATCGAGCTCAGTCATGGTAGGTTTTGCAAGAATATAAAATTGCTAGATGCTCCAAATAACCTGTGGATGGATGCATGGGTACCTCTCGGTGCCAGTGGCCTCCAAGCTTGTCAGCGCTTCAACTGATTGCGGATGTACCTAATTTTATCATGTGTTGTGCATTTCCACAACATAAACGAGCTCAAAATGTCATTTGGTATCTGACAGTCCTCGAAGAGCACGTACATCTATCATAAAACTGGACTCTAAACAGGATAATGGTCCAATATGGCCAACATATACAAACTGAGGGGCTCTCAAAGCCATTCGTTGGCTACCACCTGATTACAGATAGAATATCAGAATAAAACATTGCCAGTAAAAAATTTGCGCGGTGTGGAGGGAGCCTACTGCAGGTACTCAGGCACGGGCGTCGCCCAGAGGACTTCTTGGTGCCCATGCCTCCAGATCTGCTGCGCGTGCTTTGGTCATCCCACCCCCCAAGCCGATACTGGGACCCCGATCCCAAACCCGCTCGAGCTGCCTCGCGCGTTTCTCTGGGCGACGCACCCCTCCCCTCCCGGTCCACATCCAGTTGCGAAGCCTCCCACCATTGGAACGGGACCTCTCGCGCGTCGTACGCCGTTTTAGGATGCAGAGACTCGCTCCTCTGGCTCGGCGCCTGGTCGCCAGGAAGCCCGTGCAGACCCGCTCGTTTGCCGCAGGTTGGTGAAGAGGACAATTGTGCTGTGCAATGCGAGGAAATGCGATTGCGGTTTGCGCCCAGGGGGGGAGTTGCGCAGGCACTGAGCGCACGACGGTCTGCTCGTCCCGCAGATGCGCACGGCGAGGTGAAGGTCAACTTTTGGGAGGCGCCGACGGAGGTAAGGGGTTTGGCGATCTGGGAGCACCTGGTCTGACCGCATGGACCGCGATACGCCAGGCTGTGGAGCGGCCAGGCGTCCCTTGAGGGGTCCTGCTACTCTGAACGGGGGCCTCACGCGTCCTGTCAACACCCCACTCTTTAGGTCGCCAAGTGGAAGGAGGAGCAGACCGTGCTTGTCGTCCTGGCCGGCTGGGGCGTGACCATCTACAGCGCCATCAAGATCTTCGGCGGCAAGAAGGAGGAGCCCGTGGTTATCGTTGAGGAGGTCAAGGCCTAAACACCCTCTCGGCTTGCCTGTGCAGGCGCCTTTAGTTTTGTGCTCCACCGTGTAAGGACGCGTATTAAGATAAAATAAGCGCAGAGCGAGTGTTTGGAGTCATGTGCGTGTGCAATAGAAGTGAGTGTGCACGCAAGGCAGTGATGTGATTTTGAAGGACCGCTCTGTCTCTCACAGCGCTCTGCATGCAAGGGTCAGCACCCCCTCGATCCATCAGCAAGTCCTAGGGCATCATGTTCCAGTAGTAGTCTGGGTCCTGGAGGATGGTCGCGCGGGGCGGGGGCACCACGCTCGCGAGGTTGGCCCCGGCCGCCGCCTCCCAGGGCAGCAGCTCCCAGTACTGGCTGTGCGCCACGATGCTCGCCGTGCCGGTCCACGTCTCGCCCGGCTCCAGACTGTGACGGGGGTGGACAGAAGGGAGTGTGTTGGCTGATCTGACGCTATGAAAACGTGCCGCTTCATAATTGTCCATGCTCATCGCACATCGCCACTCGGCACACAACTTCACACCCTACCTGACTGGGACCGCGATGCGGGCGGGGCTGAGGCCCGCGTGCCGGCCCGCGTCCCCGGGCAGGGCCCGGTGCTCCACGGCCACGTCGCGCAGCCCCTCCAGGTTGGCAACGGCGACGTGCGCCGGCCAGCCCGGGCAGAGCGCGATGAACTCGCGGGCGCCGCACTCGACATAGGCCCGGTCCAGCTCCGCGGCCGCGGGGAGCCACGAGCTCGTCATCGTCGTCCTGGCGCACGCGCGGCGGCCCGCCGTCGCGCCCGTCGCGGCGCAGCGAGTGCTTGCCCCGAAGACCCACGACCTTGACGAAGCGCGCGCGCTCGCCGTCGCCCTCGGTCGCAAAGCTGGCGCGGAAGCCCGTGGTGAAGCGCAGGCGCCGGTCGCCGGTGTTTCGCACCGTCAGGCTCAGCCACAGCTCCTGCGGCGGCGCGGCGCGGGGCGCGCGTCCGCGTCCGGGTCGCCCTCGTCGTCGTCCTCGGCGGCCTCGGCGCGCGCCGCGCCCGGCCAAAGGGCCGCCGCCGCGCCGCCGCCTCCTTCTGCTCGACCTCCCGCGGCGGGAAGGGCTCCGTGACGCGCTCTGAGGACCAGGCGTGGTCGTTGGTCCGGCGCGCGGTCCGCTCGCGCCGCCGCCGCTCCAGCTCCGCGGGCGGCTCGATGGGCTCGGCGCCCTCCTCCTGCGCAGCCGCCGGCCGCGCGTACCGCGCCCGCTGCGCCTCGGTGAAGCCGTACTCGCGCTGCACCAGCGCGTCCGCGCGCCGCCGCTCGTCCGCCGCGTCGAGGGCGCCCGCGTCGCCGGGGCGCAGGCCGATCGTGTAGAGCGCCTCGAAGCGGTGCGGCAGCGCACACAGCGCGGGGTCGTCCGCCATATCGTCCGAGCTGGCGTGGAGGGTCGTCAGCACGCGTGCGCGCTCCCCCTTTGTCCCCGTCCATGCACCGCCTCTTGCCTGGCGGGGCAGCGCCCCGACGTCGGCGCCCTCCTCTTCCCCCTCCGACCCGGGGGCGACCAGACCTCGTCCCCGTGCTGCGCGTCGGCGTGCACGGGCGTCCACGGCAGCAGGCGCAGGAACCCGTCAAACGGCACGCCCCCGCGCTCCAAGGGTGGCCAGTCGGCGGCGTCGCCCCACTGCGGCCAGGCGAGACCGATGCCGCCCGGCCCGGGGCGGCGCGGGTCGGGCCCGTCCTCCAGGCGCCGGCGCCCCGCGCCAGGGCGCCGCGGCACGCGCGCCGCGTCCCTGCGGCGGTACAGCAGCTCCTCGCCCGCGGGTTGGTCCAGCTCCGGATGCCGGCCCCCGCCAGGCTGACCTCCACCTGGCCGCCCATCGGGTGCCGCATCCGCACGCAGGGGTACCCGTCCGCGCCCAGCGCAAAGTCCACGACACCAGGGATGGCAATAGAGTCCTGCAGGGCGGCTGTGTACTCCTGGTACTGGGACCTGACGCGTGGCGGGTGGGAGGACAGGCATGGGAACTAGAGCACGAGCGGTGGAACACGGTGCCAATATTATTGAATTATCGTAAGCTCCACTATGCATTGTCCGTGAGTATACTCACCTCTCCCTGCTGGGTGACGAATGGGCAGAGACGGCGAGCGCCCTGCTTCGCCGCCCATCGCCCAGAGAATACAATCGCGGGCCCTTTTTGCTGCCTGCACGCGCATGGTAGCTTTTCATAAAAACCTCTGTCCATATTTGTCACCCGCACGCTCTAATCAGCCCCGTCATTGCGTGCATCGTACCAGTAGTGGCCATCTGCAGGACCTCAAAAGGAGCCGCATGCCCTACAGTAGACGTTTTTCCGCACCACCGGCAAGCAGCCCTAGGCTGGGATGCCCTAATCAACTCAACGTAGGACGACATAGATACTAATTAATGCAGATTGGGCATGGGACAAAGCTTCCGTTGTCGTAGGATTGCCGACTCTGCGTCAATACGGCCCAAGACAGGGCACCGCAGCCCATCCGTCACAGCATGTCTGCAGATGGTGCACAGACCAACGCAGACATTATGGTTTACGAAGATTATCGTCCATATTGCCACATGCGGTGCGCTTTTCACTTGGCATTCGAGACCAAGTGCAGATTTCCGTGATCCTCATCGGGCTGAAATTGCAGGATAAGGCCTGGATGCTGCGCGGGAAGGCGCGGGCGAGAGCCGAAGGCCGCTCTTTCCCGCCCTCCGCCTTGGGCGCCCTGGCACCCCATCCTGAAAGTCCAGGGAGGCGACAGGGGATGCCTCTTTCGGAAGCTCGGGAAGCTAGTAGGAGGGGCTAGACATACATCATGTCGGTGCGTAATGGAGCGCCCGAGCTGAGCGAGGCGGGCCGACCTCTGCGGCGGCACTCCCGTATCCCGATTGGCAGGCGACCAGGACCTCTGACTTGGCGCTCCACCCCATTTCGCAGGGCAACAAGAAGGCTGCCAACCCCATGCGGGAAATCCGCGTCGCCAAGCTGGTGCTGAACTGCTGCGTGGGCGAGTCCGGCGATCGTCTGCAGAAGGCTGCCAAGGTGCGAGACGGCACCATATTGCCGCGCGCGAGGTCGTGGACCGTGGAATAGAGGGGTGGATGAATGCGAGGCGACGGCGGCACGAGTGGAGAGGATGTGGCGGGGCCTGTCGCCGGACATGGCAGTGCTTTGCTCGACTGGGGCACGGAATCGAGGAGGCCGGACGGGGCTTGCTTGGATGGGCAATGCCCTGACCGATTGCCAGGGTGGCCTCTGGACTACCTTTCTGGAGCTCATGGGCTTGCCTTGACGAGCATATGGCTACGTAGAGGCCGCTGGGATGCACCCCCACTCACCCCGGTCCCCCCCCCCCCATACTCTCTCCCCCACAAACACCCCAGGTGCTGGAGCAGCTCACTGGCCAGTCGCCCGTGTTCGGCAAGGCCCGCTACACTGTGCGCCAGTGGTCTGTGCGCCGCAATGAGAAGATCTCCTGCCACGTGACCGTGCGGGGCGAGAAGGCCCTGCAGCTCCTGGAGGCTGGCCTCAAGGTGAAGGAGTACGAGCTCCTGCGCCGCAACTTCTCCGACACCGGCAACTTTGGCTTTGGCATCACCGAGCACATTGACCTGGGCATCAAGTACGACCCCTCCACTGGCATCTACGGTATGTTGTGGGGAAGCGAGGGAGAGGGTGGGGAGAGAGGGGGAAGGCGATTCTCTGGCAACCCGCATCGGCTCGACAATCAGCCGAGCAGCTCTTCATTTGGTGCCCCATGAAACTCCGTGCACACTGGTGCCCCGTATTACTGATTACCCGCTGTTGCTACCGTCCGTCGGCTGCTGGGCATGAACGCGGTGGCAAATTGAGCGCCGGCTCGTCCGGCGCGGGGGGCTCATCCAAGGGTCGGGGCGCCCGCCTCGCGCGGCCGTCGCCCACGAGCCAATACGGCCCACTACACGCCTCTTTTTTTGGTGTCTTGATTCTTCTTGTTCTATTCTTCATCATCTGCCCGCGCAATCATATATCTCACAACCCCTAAACTTGTTTGTCCCAGGCATGGACTTCTACGTCGTCCTGGAGCGGCCAGGCTACCGCGTCGCCAAGCGCCGGAAGCAGCTGTCCCGCGTGGGCAAGCAGCACCGCGTGACCAAGAGCGACGCCATGCAGTGGTTCCAGACCAAGTTCGAGGGTGTCATCTCCAACAAGGCCTCCTACAACGTCGGCTACTGAGCGGCGGCTTGATCGCTCATCGTCGGGCACTCTGGGGCGGCGCCGTCGCGCCGCGCCGGGTCCGATGTGCTCCCTGTAACGCACCTCTCCCTTGTTGACGGATCCATGCGGCCTTTTAAAGAGTGGGGACAATGAGTGGGTTGGACGAATTGAAGACTTTTGCGTCAGCACAGGGATCAGAGTTGTTGATGATGAGGGCGGGTAGATGATAAATGGGAATGGCCTGGGCGACACTAGTTTCCACTAGAGTCCAAGTCTAGCACTATTTGATCAGAAATTTCTTATTCCCTTCCAAACCTATCTGGCACACTTTCCTTATTGATGACATTCGCTCACAGTGCAAAGTGTTTTGTGTGTGGGGACGATGGCAAGGGGATGATTATGGGGACGCTCCGGCACGCGTCGGCGTGGGAGGGCAGGTCTTCTCTCGGGACACAAAGGGCACACAAGTTTCACCTCTCTCGCTCTCGATATCAGAACAGCGCTCTCTCGTAGTAGCTCACAGAAGGGAAGGGTGTGGGGGAAGGGACGATGAGGACGAGCAGAGCGCTCTCTCTCGACACCACTCCTCGCCCACTCCAGCCCCTCGCTCAGTCAAAGCCGCGGTGGACGCGGGCGCGGGTGACCCGCTGCAGGGCCTTGACAAAGGCGGCGGTGCGCAGGTGCAGCCCGTCCTGCTCGTGCAGCTCCCAGATGTTGGCAAAGGCGTCGGTCATGACGTTGTCCAGCTTGGCGTTGACCTCGGCCTCGCTCCACTTGAAGTTCTGCAGGTTCTGGACCCACTCGAAGAAGGAGACGGTCACGCCGCCGCCGTTGGTGTAGATGTCGGGCAGGCAGACGATGCCGCGCTTGCGCAGGATGTCGTCGCCGCCCGGGGTGGTCGGCCCGTTGGCCGCCTCGACCACGATCTTGCAGCGCAGGTCGTGCGCGTTGTGCTCGGTGATGACGCCGCCGATGGCGGCGGGGATGAGCACGTCGCACTCCACGTTCAGGATGGCCTCCTTGGGCAGGGAGGAGCCGCCCGGGTAGGAGCTGAGCGGGTGGCGGTCCGCCAGGTGCGCGCGCAGGGAGGGCACGTCCAGCCCGGCCTCGTTGTGGATGGCCGAGTGCACGTCCGACACCGCCACCACGCGCCCGCCCTGCTCGTGCAGGATCTGCGCGGCCCAGGCGCCCACGTTGCCAAAGCCCTGGATCACGAAGCTCTTGCCCTTGATCTCGCCCTGGCCCAGCGCGCGCAGCAGCTCGCGCACCGCAAAGACGGTGCCGCGGCCCGTGGCCGCCTCGCGGCCCAGCGAGCCGTGCAGCCACACGGGCTTGCCCGTCACGATGCCCGGCGAGAAGCCCTCAAACTTGGTGTACTCGTCGAAGATCCAGGCCATCTCGCGCGCGCCCGTGTTCATGTCGGGGGCCGGGATGTCCTCGTACGTGCCCAGGATCGGGCGCAGCGCCTGCACCAGCTTGCGCGTCAGGATCTCCAGCTCGCGCTCAGACAGCGTGGAGGGGTCCACCGTCACGCCGCCCTTGGCGCCGCCAAAGGGGATGTCCATCACCGCCGTCTTCCACGTCATCAGCGACGCCAGCGAGCGCACGTCGTCAATGTCCACGTCGGGGTGGAAGCGCAGGCCGCCCTTGTACGGGCCGCGCGAGTTGTCGTGCTGCACGCGGTAGGCGTCAAAGGTCGCCACCTCGCCGTTGTCGCGCAGGATGGCCAGCTCCACGCTCACCTCGCGCTCGGGCGTCAGCAGCAGCTTCTGCAGGCGCTCCGGGTACTCGAGGTGCTGCAGCGCCTGCGTGGCGGGTGACGTCACGGCGCGAACGCGATCGGTAACGGTGCGTTCGGGTTTCGATGGCTCAATGCCCAAGCAGGATAAGGACAAGTCAGCACGCTAAACAGCAAGCCGATACATGTACAGGGGACGCGCTGCCGCGGCGTCAAACCCCGGCCCGCGAGTCTCGTACCTCGACGATGAAGTGGTTGGTGTTCTCCGCGTGGGAGCTCTTCTGGCGCGACTGCATGCTCACACCGCCCGAAAGCTGCGACAAACCCACAGACATGCAGGGTGCCAGGCGAGCAAGCGGGGATCGGGCCAGGGCCCGGCGAGCCAGGGTGTGGGCCATGGTGCTTCCGGAAGCAAGGAGGCAGGCGGACAGGCAAGCAAACCGCTGTCGGTTCAAATGTACCGACAGAAACGAAATAGAATGTCACAATACGGAAACACGCTGCGGGGGAAGGGGCTTTGTTCTTTGCGCGGGCCTGGTCCGCGGAGGGTCACGGGCCCGGGCAACAATCCCGGGAGCTGGATGCCGCGGCCCACCGCCCTAGCGGGCGGGCCACCAGCGCATCTTTTAACCAGGGATCGCGTAAGGAGGCCGGGGGCACCCACCTTCTCACCGAGTCCCCGCCCAGGAAACAGCCTGGGAAATGATAAATCAATACAATCCCATCATTGTTGATTTATCCGTTTGGGGTAGCATTTACAAGCTTTGTTACAGGGGTCTTTGCCACGCACGCACGTCATCATGGGTCGCTCCCTGGGGCAACACCTGGCCGACCGGCTTTCCCAGATCGGCTGCAAGCGGTTTTTCGGCGTCCCAGGTGCTTTTTAGGCGGGGTTTTCGGCATTTGGCAAGATTTCTGGCGGGTTGGATCGTCTGATCGCGTGCGCATCGACGTGTCCGAGCCCGGAGGAGTTCGTCACATCATGTCATGCAGCTGCCTGCGATAGGGTTGGGCGCACCGGGCATGTCTTTCCCCTCTGTGCTCTCCTGCCACTGACCCATGCGTTCCTTGGTGCACCGCAGGCGACTACAATCTGACTGTACGGTAGAGGATCTGGAATTGTGTATTGTTTATTGTGTGTGTAGGAGAATGACTTGGGTAGCAATAGGGGTTCCCATTGATAGTGTGTGGGCGTCCTTTGTTCAAGAGAGGGATTCGCGCGATAAGATTCGCTGTGGGTAGGGCATTGCGCTCCTCAACCGTGGTGACAGTACTCCAAGACACGAATCCTTGCCGCCTCGACAACACCCTGTTCGCAGCTGCTGGATGAGCTGGTCAAGGATGGTTCCATTGAGGGCCGCTGGACGTGCAACGAGCTGAACGCGGGTGAGTGAGAGGTGTAGGAGGTCATAAAGGGAGCTTCAAGTGTGGTTCAGGCATGGGTTTGATGAGAGAACGGTTGTATATTTCGCCATGTTTATACACCAAAGTTTCAGCACCCACCCAGCATCCGTCGTCCATTAATCCCCATCTCTCTCTCTCTCAGGCTACGCGGCGGACGGGTATGCGCGTGTCGCCGGCGTGGGCGCGGTGGTGACGACCTACACGGTTGGGGGCCTGTCGGTGATCAACGCGGTGGCCGGGGCGTACGCGGAGAACCTGCCCGTGATCTGCATCACGGGCGCGCCCAACACGAACGACCTGTACAGCCACCGCATCGTGCACCACACCATCGCGGCCAAGGGCAGCATGGAGCAGGAGCTGCACTGCATGCGCCAGGTGACCTGCGCGCAGGTCATCATCAGCGAGCTGAGCGAGGCGCACGAGCAGATCGACCACGCCATCTCCTCCGCGCTGCACGCCAGCAAGCCCGTCTACATCGCGGTGTGCTGCAACCTGAGCAGCCTGAGCCACCCCTCCTTTGACCGGCCTCCCGTGCCCTACAGCCTCGCGCTCAAGCGCAGCAACCCGGAGAGCCTGGCGCAGGCTGTGCGCTGCGCCGCCGAGTTCCTGGCCTCCAAGCAAAAGCCCGTCGCGGTCGGCGGCAGCCTCATGCGCGTCGCCAAGGCCGCCGATGCGTTCATTGCCTTTGCCGAGGCCGCGCAGTACCCGATCGCGGTCATGGCCGCGGGCAAAGGGCCTAGTACCCGAGGACCACCCGCAGTACATGGGGACCTACTGGGGCTCCATCTCGCAGCCCTTTGTGTCCGAGGTGGTCGAGAGCGCGGACGCCTACCTCTTTGCGGGCGCGACCTTCAACGACTACGCCACCACGGGGCCACAGCCTCAACCTCAGCCCGGCCAAGATGGTCAAGGTTGAACCGTTTCGAGTGGTCATCGCCGGCGGCCTGAATGGCATGGTGTGTGAGGGAGAAGAGAGAAGAGGCGTGTGGGGAGCGGCGTGACTGGGAGAGGGACCTGTCGCACCCGAAAACGTTCACCCTCTCGCCCATGCCCCCTGCTCCAGGTATTCGGTTGCGTGTGCATGGGCGACTTCCTGCGTGAGCTGGCCAAGGCGGTCCAGCCCAACGACACCGCGGCGCAAATCTACGAGCGGCTCTACACGCCGCCGCACGAGGTGCCGCCCAGCGCGGAGGGCAGCCCGCTGCGGACCAAGCACCTGTTTGCGCACGTGCAGGACCTGCTGGACGCGCAGACCGTGCTGCTGGCCGAGACGGGGGACTCCATCTTCAACTGCCAGAAGCTGCGCCTGCCGCGCGGCTGCGCCTACGAGTGGTCCCAGCAGTACGGCAGCATCGGGTGGAGCGTGGGCGCCACGCTCGGCGCCGCGGTGGCGGGCAAGGAAGTCGGCAAGCGTGTCGTGGCCTGCATCGGGGACGGCAGCTTCCAGGTGACTGCCCAGGACCTCTCCACCATGATGCGGTACGAAACTAATCCCGTCATCGTCCTCATCAACAACGGCGGCTACACCATCGAGATCGAGATCCACGACGGGCCCAAGCAGAACAACTACAACCACATCAAGAACTGGGACTACGTCGCCTTTGCCCAGGCCCTTCGCAACGGCGAGGGCAAGCTCTTTGCGCAAAAGGTAAGAGTTGGAGGCATGGATGTGTGTTGAATATTTTTGGAGTGAACGTGGTGCAAGAGAGGGTTGTTTCCTAATAAAGGCGTGTGCTAGAAATAAAGAAAAAAACTCAGTATCCATACAACCTCTTCACTTATGATGCGCAGATCACGACAGAGGCAGAGCTCGTGGAGGCCATTGAGAAAGTCAAGGGGGAGGCTGCCGACTGCCTCTGCTTCCTGGAGTGCATCATTGACAGGTAAGACAATGCGTGTGTGGATAAGTGATGGGCTGGTGCACTTGGATCGCGGAATAGGCATCTATTTTTGACCCTTGTCATGTGCTGCGCTGACTTCATACGCTCCTCCTCATGCATCACCTCGCCTCATCTGTGAACCCCCCACCAACACCAATACAGGGACGACTGCAGCAGCGAGCTGCTGGAGTGGGGCGCCCGCGTGGCCGCCGCCAACAGCCGGCCCCCGCGCAACGACGACGGACCAGTCCTGTGATTCTTCTTCAAGTTTTAGCGTGGACTGCTTGCGTTCCCTAGACACCTGGCGTGCACATTGCGCTCGCCCCGTTCACCACCTCGCCTTGTTTTGTAATTTGACCGTTTTCCATCCTTAATGTTCTAATACTAGTCCAACTACCCTCCCTTCTTTCTGCCCATAGTATCATGTCTTACATGGCAAAAAAGGACAGGGCAGTCCCATCTGCGGCCCGGGCAATGAAGGAAAACGAAATGGAGGGGTGTGCGATAGTGGGCGCTATTCGCAGGCAAGCGGCTCGTCAAAAGTGCAAATGCTGCAAGGAGAGTGGTGGTCAAGAAAAAAGGGGGCCGTGTGCAAGGCAGGTAAAAGGCATGGCTGGCGACACTAGAGGTCATCACTAGGAGCGGGTACACGCAAATCGATGTAAGGGCACGTGAGAAACGGGGCAGCTCTCTTCAAGGGCGGGTGGTCAAGCACGGCGGTCGAGTAGCTAGAATACCGAGTGAGTCAAAAGGCTAATGGGGGGTGGGAGCATGGGCTTTGCAGAAGATTTGGTTCCCTCGCAAAGCCCCTCAAAATGGTGTACAGCTGCGTGGGCGGCTCAAAGTTGCTGGGGCCAGTAGTGTACAAGGTATTGTCTGGAAAGCAGGGCCTCGGCGCCGGGCCTTGGCGCCGGCCAGAATGCCTTTTGATTGGCGCGCTCGACTTGATGGACTTGCTTCCGCCAAAACACGCGAGCAATCAGGCTCTGCCGTCGGCGCCGAGGGCCCAGAACCGCGCGGACTCGGCGAAGAGGGCCTTGCTCGGGAGGGAGGCGACGCGCTTCATCGACCCAGCGCGCCGCGGCCGCTCGTCGTCGGACGCAAACTGCCGCGCGGTGGGCTCGCGGCGCGCGCGCGCCCCCTCGCCGCCGCCGGCGCCCGTGAGGACCAGGCGCGCCCAGGTCGAGCTCCTCGCCGTACTGCGCCTGCGCGAGCTCGGCGAGCTGGTGCAGCGTGAGGTCTCGCGTGACGTCCAGGCGCACCGAGCGGCCCGACTGCGTGAGCAGGCGCAGCGAGACGGGCGCGTCGGCCAGCGGGTCCAGCAGGCCCAGCGCGATCCCGGCGTAGCGCGCGAGCACGAGCAGCCAGAGGTAGAGAGCGCGCGCGGCCGCCCAAAAGGCGCGGCCCGCCGCGCCCAGCGGCGCGCGCTCGACGAGCACCAGGCGCTGGCGCGCGGCCGGCACGCCCGCGCGCGCGGCGACCGCGGCGCTCAGGCGCTGCAGGGGCGCGTCGCGCGCGAGGCGCAGCGGCACGCGGCGGTCGCCCAGCAGGTCGACAAAGACGCGGACCGAGTGCGCGGCGGCCGGGTCGGCCGCCTCGTCGGCCTGCAGGCGCGGCAGCACGTGCCGGTCGAGCCAGGCTAAAAAGCCGCGGCCCCGCACCTCGCGCGACACGCTCTCCGGAAGAAACATCCAGTTCACGCCGTCCAGCAGCGCCCAGTTGCGGCGCTTGCTGTGCGCCAGCTGCGTCGCCGTCGACCGCAGCAGCTCGCGCAGCCCGGCCTCGCCGCGCAGCTCCTCCACCTCGATCTCAAACAGCGTCGCCGAGGAAGCCGAGGTCAGCCGCGCCGCGGCCGCCAGCAGCGATTCCAGCGACACGTCGGCCGCCACCTCCAGCTGGCTCACGCCGCCGCCCAGGCGCCGCACCTCCACCTGCAGCAGCGGCGCCGGCACGGGCACCGCCAGGGCGCTCGAGCGCCGGCGCGAGAGGCCCGGCGGGCAGCAGCTGCGAGGCGCGCCCCATCACGGCAGAGTAGGCGGCCGAGGTGCGGCTGCGGACCGTGTCTGGGGAGCTGGGAGGACTGCGCGGCGGGCAAGAGGGCTCCGACGCGCTGCTCGCCTGGCTGACCGTGTCCTCCGACTCGGGCGGCAGCGCCAGGGAGGCCTCGCTGGCCGAGCGCGGCATGAGCGACGGAACCCGGGAGCTCACGGCCCGAAGAGGGGATGCTGTCGTGGGAGGGTCAACAAAATACATGTAAGAAACGCGCAAACATGATCCAAGACCCGGATCGGAACAAGAGAGTGCACAAGTGCTTCCTGGGCGACACGCCAGAACCCCGGGTGCGCTGGCGTGGCCACTTGCGGGGCTCGCGGGTCCAGCCTCGACCCGGTCGGGGCAGCGCTCACAGAGTCACACCACCCACCCCCACTCACACAGCAGGGACATGAAGTCTCCCTTGGATTCAGAATGGGAATCCTCTTCCCAAATGTGCACTTTGCCGACGGCTGTGGCGAGCGCCATGGTCTCCGGGGCCTGCGCTGGTCAGATTCGAGCGCTGGAGAACTAGGGGGCAAACGTACCCACCCCGGTTGACGTTCACATACCCACTGGCGGGGGAGAATTTTGTACAACGAGAAACAACCTGGTTGTTCTGTTCAAGTACGCACATGAGGGCGTCCGCGTTCGGCGACGCAGAGGGGGGTCGCGGGCTTGGGTGCTCATTGCAAATTGCGTGGTGATTCGTCATCGGATCGGCGGCAACGTGATAAAAATCGGATGGATTTTGTTGGCTGCCGGTTGTAGGGCACAGCAGTGGACCTCGTTCTGCTCACAAGGCGCAGTCAGTTGATCACATTGTCATCGCAAGACCAGGCAAGAGTATGATGCGCCAGTCAGTTGCGACAAGCCACCGAGCATTTGCCTCTTGCATTGTTCCAGGGACGCGTCAGAGTGCAAAGAGGGCGGCACCCTTGCTCCTGTCACCGATGCGTCACGCTCTCCAGGACCTCGAAGTAGTTTGGGAACGTCTTTCGCGTGCACCCCGGGTCCAGGATCGTGATTGGCTGGTCTGCAAGATGTTGATGATTAGGGAGAGTGTTGGGATGGGTGGGGCGATGAGTGTTGAGACGGAAAGTGCGCGTCATACAGAGTGTTTGACGCAAAAAAAAAAGCCCCTGAGACCAATGCAGCCACGCGTCCACTGCTCATTCATCCACAACAGACTCTCGCCTTTCCCCTCTTACCTCCACAGGCGGCCAGGCTGAAGGCCATGGCCATGCGGTGGTCGTCGTAGGTTTCGATGGCGGCCGCGCGCAGCGCCGGCGGCGGCGTGATGGTGCAGCTGTCGGCGCCCTCGACGACGTCGGCGCCCAGCTTGGTCAGCTCCGCGACGATGGCCTTCATGCGCTCCGTCTCCTTGACCCGCCAGCTGCCGACGTCGCGGATGACGGTGGTGCCGCGCGCAAAGAGCGCCGCGACCGCCAGCGTCATGGCCGCGTCGGGGATGTCGACGCACGACTCGTCCACGGCGCGCAGCTCGCCGCGCGGCGGGCCCTGCACCGTGATGCTGCGCGCCTGCCACTCCACGCGCGCGCCCATGCGGCGCAGCACCTCGGCAAAGGCGACGTCGCCCTGCAGGCTCTCGCGCCCGCAGCCGCGCACCGTCACGCGCCCGCCCGTGACGGCCGGCGCCGGCCAAAAAGTAGGAGGCGGAGGAGGCGTCGCCCTCGACAAAGGCCGTGCCGGGGGAGCGGTAGCGCTGCGCGCCGGGCACGTGCAGCAGGCGCAGGCCCGGCGCGCGCTCCTCCACGCGCACGCCAAAGCGCGCCATGAGCTGGATGGTCATGGCAACGTAGGGCGCCGAGATCAGCTCGTCCGTGATCGCGATCTCGACCGCCGCGCGGGTCCTCCACCAGCGGGGCCGCCATGAGCAGCGCGGTCAGGTACTGGCTGCTCACCGCGCCGCTCAGCTCCACGCGGCCCGGGCGCAGGCCGCGCGCCTCCACGCGCACCGGCGGGCACTGCGTGCCCAGCGTGCAGCTGGCCTCCACGCCCAGCTGGCGCAGCCCGCTCACCAGGTCCTCGATCGGCCGCTCACGCATGCGCGCGACGCCGTCCAGCACAAAGGTGCCGCGCCCGGCGGCCGCCACCGCCGCCGTCAGCGGGCGCATCGCCGTGCCGGCGTTGCCAAGAAAGAGCTCGCCGCCGGGGGAGTCAAAGCGCCCGCCGCAGCCGCGCACCACAATGCGTCGCGCAGGCCAGTCCACCTCCAAGCCCACGTTCAGCTGCTCCAGCGCCGACACCATGTACCGAATGTCCTCCGAATCCTGTTGATCGAGGGTTTTTATTTTTGTGGGGGGAGGGGCTTATGAAGCATCATTATTGTGGGTGGTGCGAGAGACTTTTATTGGTGCTGGTTGTTTCGCAAGCGGAACGAGCAGTTGCGATGCCATCCTCGCCCACACGCCCACCCCGGTTTCAAACCTCCCCATCCAGAGTGAACAGAAATACCCACAACCATCATCAACAACAGACCACAACCACCCCCTTTCCCTCCCTTCTCACCAGCACATTCTCGAGTACGGTGGTCCCCTCGGCCAGGGCCGCCAGGAGGAGCGTCCTGTTGCTCAGGGACTTGGAGCCGGGCAGCGTCACGGTCCCCTCAATCTTCTTGATGGGCTCCAGCACCAGCGACGCTGTGGCCTGCGCCGCCGCCGCGCACCGGATCTGACGGGCAGGTCGGCCGCTGGGCTGGGAGGCCACAGCCGAGTGCCTGTGTTCCACGGCAGGCACTCGCTGCCACGACCGCACGCTAGCTCTGCTGATCACACGGGCATTGTGGGGAGTAATGCGCCCAGAAACTGCCCGATGGCGCATCGAGGATGCATCCTGGGTGGCGCATGGCGCCGAGGAAGAGGCCAGTGCTTGCATGGCCGCCGGTGCACCGAGTGCCGTCCCAACTCGGGCGAGCCCGGTCCTGTGTATACTCTAGATGGAATTTCAGAGCTAGTCGATGTGCTTGGATGGGGGGCATGTGATCTAGTCCTGCCAGTGGGGCATGCGTGGGGCAGGGTGCGGCACGTGTGGGGAGACCTTGCATCCCGGAACCCCAATCTTTTGCGATGCCATGCTGCTTCACCATTTCGCAGCGCCCATGGGATTACGTTCGTAGGCGCTAATTTGCACGGAAGACGCGGTCATACGCGATGATTGATTATTTTTATTTGTTCTAGTTCAGTAAGGAACTCTGGGAGCCGCTGTGCTGTTTGTGACACCGGCTCGAGCCGGCATTGGGCATCAGAGCCCGCTCGACGAGCACAGGAACACAGGACCGGCTATCCCTGCCGCCCCTACCCTCCCCAGCTGTGTAGACCATGGGTGAACGTAAAGGTATGTCGGTCGCGAGATGGTGGGCGGCGCGGCTTTGGTGACGTGCATGTTTGCCTTGGCACCAAGAGTTTGTCTGTTGCCGTCCTGCTCTTCACCCTCCTCCATGATGGCGCGTCGTGCCCTCCTTTCGCCGCACCGCAGTGCTGAACAAGTACTTTCCGCCGGACTTTGATCCGGCGCTGCTGCCAAAGCAGAAGAAAGTCAGGTAGGGCGAGCTGCTTTGTGGTGTTGTTTGAGCGCGTCGGCTGGAATAAGATGGGTGCTGCGAGCCGCCTGCTATGCGTGACCCGCCTCAGAGAATCCTCGGCCCACCGACTCCCTCCTCTTTACTCCTCAAACAAAGGTCGGAGGACAAGCAGATGAAGGTCCGCATGATGCTGCCCATGAGCGTGCGGTGCAACACCTGCGGGACCTACATGTACAAGGGCACCAAGTTCAACACGCGGATGGAGGACGTGCGCGGCGAGAGCTACCTGGGAATCAAGATTTTTCGGTTCTACTACCGCTGCACCTCCTGCTCGGCCGAGTTCTGCATGAAGACCGACCCCAAAAACGCCGACTACATCGTCGAGGGCGGCGCCACGCGCAACTACGAGCCCTGGCGCGAGAAGGAGAAGGCCAAGGTCCTCACCGCCGCGCAGCGCGAGGAGGAGGAGCGCGGCAACGCCATCAAGGCCCTCGAAAACCGGACCCTGGACAGCCGGCGCGAGATGGACCTCATGGCCGCCCTGGATGAGATGATCAGTCTCAAGGTAAGGAAGGAGAATAATGAGGGGTGGGAGGGTCGGAGGGTGGGTGTTTTGAGAGGCTGTTTGTTGCTTATAGAAATTTGACTGGTGGGTGGCCTTTTAAATGTATATTTCAAGCACAATCGGCAGCCTTTTGGGACGAGGACCGCTGCGTGCGGTGATCTGCCAAAACACCCCATTCCACCACAATAATCATCCCAACCCGCACCCCAAACCAACCAACACAGTCGCGGCATGCGCGCGTGGACACGGAGACGGCGCTGGAGGCGCTGCGGCGCTCGGCAGAGGCCGAGGACGGCGCGGGGGAGCACCTGGATCTGGACCCAGAGGACGAGGAGGCGGTGCGGCAGATGCTCCTCCAGCGTGCGGGCTTTGTGCGGCGGCTGTCCGACAGCGAGGAGGAGGAGGCCGCGGGAGGGGGGACGGCGCGGCGCACAGAACCCGCCGGAACGAGCGGCGAGGCGGGGCCCAGCTCGCGGCGCGGCAAGGCGCCCCCGTCGACGCTGTCCGTCGCCGCGGCGGCCCTGGAGGACGAAGACGGCGACGACGACGGTTCGCACGGCGCCGAGCAGGAGTCACCTTTTGCTGGTGACTCTCCTCGGGACGATGGTCACGCAACTGGGCGATCAGCGAATGGTGCCAACACGAGCACCGTCGACGGTGCAAGGCCTTTGGGCTCTGAACGGCACGTCTTCAAACAAGGCGAGCCAAGCACTACGTCAACAGTCGCCAAGGCGGCCACCTTGCCCCCCTCCTCCCAGCCCACCCCAGAGATCACGATGCCGCGCTTCTCGGCCAGAAGACCGGCGGTAGTGGTGAAGAGAAAGGTGGAGCCTGCGAAGCCGCCCAGTCCAAAGGCGGACCCCGAGAGCCCCGGCCTGCAAGGCCTCTTGGGAGGGTACGGGAGCAGCGAGAGCGATTAGGTTTTGCGCCCGTTCGTCACGACTTTACCGCCGCAAAGGCGAGTTCCATCGCTCCTCCCGATCGACACGCAATGATATTTAACATGAAATTACATTATTTATCGAAGAATCGAGGGTGTCTGCCCCTCCGAATCGGCGGTGAGCGAAGGCCGGATGAAGCATCCGGAGACCCCCACACCTTTGATGAGGGTTCACGTGAGCTTATGATACGTGACGGCATGCTCTTGCACACGCCAGGCTGGCAGGTGCCGCTTAAGTGCGGAACCATCGAGAACATCATGGATTTGGTCATGTAAGGCATTTTGGTATTTAAGCGACTCAGATCTACTCCATCAAAGGTGCGATGGGCCGCGGTGGGCCGGACGATCATATTCCTTTCCGGGGCTGGGCATCATGCGCGCATGGCCGCGGCCTGCCATGCCTGGAGGACCAACCAAAACGTGGTTGGCTGCCCTCGCATGCACGACATGCCAACAGCCTTTATATATGTTAATTGCAGTTTGAGGCGTATTGAAGCCTACTTTGGCCGGTCTCGCGTGGGTCTCCCGGCCCCTTAGTACTCCACCGGCACCAAGCCGACGGGCGTCGGCACCATGACCAACGAGCAGGGATGGGGCACCGTGGGCATCTTCATATTCCCCGGCTTTGAGCCCCTGGACGCATACGGCCCTCTGGAGCTGTTTGGGAGCCTGATTCGGGAGGGGCTGCGCAAGGTGAAGCGAGTGGTCTTGGTGGCCGAGTCCGCCGGGCCCGTGCCAAACTGCTTCGGGCCGAGCTCGATCGCCGACTACGGCGTGGACGACTGTCCGCCCCTGGACGTGCTGGTTCTTTCTGGCGGCATTGGCACGCGCATCCTCATGCACAACGCGCGCGTCCTGGAGTGGATTCGGAAGCAGGTAGCGCGGCCAGAGCTGCAGCACGTCCTCAGCGTGTGCACAGGTGCGTGCCGCGGAAACCTGGGAGGCGGGCTCAAGGTCGGGAATCGTGTGGCCCTTAGTTCCTTGTCAATACAGCTCAGCGTATGATGAGTTCAGCGAGCTTGGTGAAGGCTGGTGGTTGTGAACAACGGCCGTGTGTTTAACGGTCAATGATGACTAATCCTGGCTCGCAGGCTCCATGCTCCTGGGCGGCGCCGGCATCTTGGACGGCCGCGAGGCGACCACCAACAAGGAGCTCTTCTCGTACATCAAGTCCCTCTTCCCCAAGGTCCGCTGGCAGGGCCGCGCGCGCTGGGTGCGCGACGGCAAGATCATCACCGCCAGCGGCGTCACGGCCGGCATGGACGCGGCGCTCTACCTCCTCGAGTCCGAGTTTGGGACCAAGGTCACGGAGCGCGTTGCCATGGAAATTGAGTACGTCGGCAACTGGCGGCAACCGCACGACGACCCCTTTGCGCACTCGTCCACCGACGGGGAGGAGCACGAGGACGACCTCTGCGACTGATGAGCGCGATGATGCGTGTGCTTGAAAGGCCACATACATCCCTGGCCAGCGCTCCATCAACCGGCCGCATCATTGTTCGGCCACCTGGCCCCGGGTTGCGATCGCGCCGCCGGCCCACATCGAGCTTCTCCACGTCACTGAAGCTTGCGCGCATCTGAAGAGTCTGATACCTTTTACACGGGCGCGCTGACGGGGCAGACGATTCACCGCCTTGTCACCCCTCCCCAGCATTACACTCCTTTTTACCTTCCAGAGTCCATTTTCCTGTGCTGAAACACGTCTTTGCTTGTGTATACTATCGTGCTGACGCCTCGTCGCATTTTCCCCCTTGTTCCGCGGGCGCCGGCCCGCCCTCTTGTGCATTTTGGAGCGTTGTTACCATAGGAAGATTTGAGCGGGGTGAAGAGCAGTCGAACGAGTAAAGGGAGATTTGGTGAGGGAATCCGTTATCTTCTTTGGGTGGATTGAGCGCGCATGTGTGTGCGTGTGGGGGTGGCGTTTGTGAAGTGAATGCACAATTCATACTCCGCATCCACGACGCAGAGCCCCCCAGTAGTGTTACTACAACAGCTGCTCAGGCTGCCGCTGCCTCGGTTTGTTCCTGGCGCTTGGCGAGGGTCTCCGCGCTGAGGTCCAGGACCTTGCCCGTGATGCGGAGGTACATGTCCAGCACGTCCTCGATCTCCGTCTCAAAGTGGCTGGTGGCGTCGTAGCCGCGGCTGATGAAGCAGCCGTCGCGCTGCCCCGACTCGAGCGGCTCGTGCACGTCCACGACCTCGACAAACTTCTCGTCGATCTTGCCCAGCAGCTGCAGCCCCGGCGCGAGCTCGGCCGCGGGGTCGGCCGTCTCGACCGTGGTGGAGACAAAGGCCAGCCACTTGTCGCGCGGCGCGACGTTGTGCGCGTATGAGCAGCAGAAGACGTAGATGTCCGAGCGCCGGCCGACCTGCTTCTGGGGCAGGATGATCTGCGCGCTGTGCGAGTCGTTGGTGGAGGGGATGGGGTGCGACAGCACGCACAGCGCGCGCACGACGCGCGAGGCGCAGCGCGTGCGCCCGGGGAAGTAGGACGCGTCGCCCACCACAAACTTGGCGCGCGCGGTGGCGCCCTCGCTGGCCACGCCCACCGCGCGCCCCGACTCGTCGTCGAAGACGACCTCGGCGTCCGCGCGCGCGAGCATGTAGGTGCCGCCGTAGACGGCCGACAGGCGCGCAAAGGCCTGCGGCAGCTCGCCCAGGCCGTAGAGCGGGTAGATGTAGGGGCTGGTCAGCCCGTCGTAGCGCATCATCGACTCGTAGTAGAGCTTGATGCGCAGCACCGTCTCCAGCGCGGGGCGGCGCATGTAGCCGTCGTCCGAGTGCAGCGCCAGGGCGTGGCCCACGAAGTCCACCGTCATCGGGTCCAGGCCATACTGCCGGTAGAGCTCCGCCATGGGCACGCGGCGCAGGTCCAGGCCCTTGTACGTCTGCGGGTCCGCCGGGTCGTACTGCTGCACGTACCCGAAAAACTTGGCCGCGCGCCGCTTCTCAAACAGGCCCATCAGCGGCGAGCGCAGCGCCTCCCAGTCCGTGGCCGGCACCTTTTCCACGCGACCCTTGTTCAGCACGTAGGAGCCGTCGACCGCCTTGAACTCGAGGTACTTGGTCACGTCCGTGTGAATCAGCACCTTGACCAGGTTGCCATTCGCCTATTGGAGGGTTGTTGAAATGTTCTTTTGGGTTCGAGATTGAGACACGATGCCAAGAGAGAGTTCAGGATAAGAACAGGTCTGATGAAAATGTGAGCTCAGACCATCACACACAAACTACCACGTACCATGATAAATTTGGGGACCAGGTCCACGTTGTAGTCCCGGCTGGGCCCCAGCTCTGCGGGCGGCTTCTGCCCGGGCCTGAACCGCTCATACAGCTGCGCAAAGGAAACACAAAACACAAAACCGCCTGAGCAAGTCAGCCCCGACAACCGACCCCTCCCTGTTGATAATCCACCGCCGCACGAGCTGCACCCCCGCACGCCCGTGACAGCACACGCAAAACCCTTGCAGCGTCGCCATCCGCACCTGGTTCAGATTGAGGGACGCCGACTGCCCGCCATAGTAGTTGTTGCGGTCAATATGTAGCACCTGCGAGACCAGATCAGATGCAAGCCGGGTCAGGACCACCCACCCGACGGCATTTTGGCTGATGTAATCATGGCAATTTCAAGCGACCAACGCGCCTTGTAGCCCTCGACGGACAGCAGGCCGGAGATGATGCACTCCTTCAGGCCCGTGCCCAGAACAATTGCGTCGTAGGTCTCCTCCATCGCGACCCCTCCGCGCCGCGAATCAAGCAGGCTCTCCTCTCTTCGATGATAATTGCTTCGAGTTTTGCATGTACCAGACGGGGTCCACTCGCCGGGATGCGCGCATGGCTGCTCCGAAGCTGGCGACCTCTCGTCCTGGCTGAGATTGCGCGCGGAATGGACTCTCCGAGATGAGATCGCCAAGGTGGGCAGGCACGACCCTTCAAATCGAATTCGATCAGCAGCGGTCAGGCGAAGAGTTGGTGCGTTTGGGAATCCAGAAAATTTCGCCGATGAAACGTTGAATTTTTTCATCGCGGATTGAGGTGGCATCTGAGCCGCAGGAATGGCGCTCAGCCTCCGAACCCCTTCGGTGCGGCCTGGCTTCCAGGGCTCCCTGCCAGCAACTGGCCCCTCCTCTCTGGACGGCGGTCGGCCCTCGATGGCAGGCGGGCCCTGGTGTTACAGGCTCGCAGGAGGGGCAGGATGAGCGAGGCTGATCTGTACGTCAGCTCCCTGGCAGCGGCGCCGCCCAGCATGCCGGGCACCTCCTGGTGGGAGGACGCGCCCCTTATCGTCAAGATCCCCCTCTACACCCTCGCGTTTTTGTTCACCGTCAAGCTTGTATCCAAAATCATCAGGCGCAGGTGAGGAGGATTCGTGTTTTGAAGCCGCTTGGTCTGCTTGTTTGCTGCACGCGGGCCACCGCGTTGCGGGTCCACGACTGTCCCACCAGCACAGCATCAACTATGGAACACTGCGCCGCCCATTCCTACAGATCAAAATCCATCCTTGAACGAAAGTCGTACGGGAGTGCGCTGGACCCAACGCGCTACCAACGTGAGGCAATGCGTGTTGCTGATGGGTGTGTGTGGGAGCGCAAGGCTAAAACCCTACTTGTGGGGTGTTCGGCCCCCCTGCTCGCGCTCTCATCCTCCAACCCAACCTGCCTTCCCTTGCAGGCATGCGCAAGAACCTGAAAATGATCAAGTGCCCCGAGCTGTCTCCCGAGCAGCTTGCGGCTGGCCGGGAGCGCCGCAGACGTGACCTGGAACGGTGCGAGATGCGGGGTCCTGTGTACATGCAGGGGAATGCAGGGAAATGCGGTCCGATGCTTCAGCAGGGTCCTACTTGATGGTCAAGAATTGATATTGTCTCGACCAATTTTCTTGTCTAAAAGGAAAGCCTGATTCTCCTGACACGTGTCAACCGCATTCGCAGAGAGGGGGTCCCCCTGAACCTGGAAGACATCCCGATCCCGGCCAACCACCCATTTGCGGTTCGCAAGGAGCTCAGTGCTGGTAGGGCTCCCTTTTGATTGTCCCAGCGCATTTTATGGCTTGTCGAGCAGATTGAGGACATGAAATATCATCGAACTTTGGGTGTTCCAACAATCAAATATTTGCGCAGAGGAGGAAAAGGCGATAGAGGAGCGGCTGAGCCCGCTGCAGCCGGGCCAGCGGCGCAAGCGGCGCCTCTCCGCGGCCGACGAGGAGCTCATGCGGCGCGCCCAGGCGCTGGATGCCAGCCCAGTGACGCAGGGTGTGCAGGATCGATGAGCCAGACGGCGCCCTGCGCCACTGGATAGCGCCTGAGGGACAGCTGCCCGGAGTTCCTGTTACCACAATAGCAGGCCGCGGAACAAGCGGGTCCAGCATGTGCCTGCTTGCAATTCAACAATTAAAGAGCAACCCAACTTGTAAAATTGCTGCAACACGCCTGGACAAGCGCGATGTAGGCAACTGCAATGCGGATGATGGTGATGACGAGCCTGTGGCAAGCTTAATCAAATTGCCACGCTTTTCAAAATCCCCAAGAAACTATGCCTTGGGTCGCTGCGTGCCACAGACCTCACACGCCAGAGCATTGTGCTGCGGCGGAGGGGTACAGTGAAGGAGTCGTCAGGAGCGCGTTGTGGATGTGTATCAGGACGATAGGCATCCGCACCACAAGCATGCGTGGCGCCATCACCAACTGCCACCTGGTTAATGAGCGTGCAAGCCGGGCAAGCCCAGGGCGCCAGCCGGGCGCAGGCCCGGGTGCTGTTCGCCTCTGCCAGCGGGCAAGCACGATCGACAATCTTTCGTCGTCGGGCCTTTGTGGATCCCGGCCGTGCTGGCTGCTGGCTGCGGGTGAGGGCTTGGGGCATGGGAGGGTCCTTGCGGCTGCTGGTGGCCTCTGCTTTGGACCTGGTCGGCTCAGGGCTCCTTCCCAAGATTTTGAACGTCCGGTTTTTCAACCCCCAAAGCGCATTTTTGAGCTGTATTTGTCGCGGATGGCAACTGCTCGCTGTCTCTTGCGAGAACCACGTTTTCTGCTAGGCGCGAAGAGAAAGTGTGTCAGTGCTGTCCTTTGATGCTGCCCTCAATCATCACCGCAGTTTCCACCCATCAACAATGCTAGCCTCCGCCCCACGAAACCAACCTTTCACACCCTCGAGCGCCTCAACAGCCTTGATTATTGCGTCAAAGCGCGGGTCTGACCGACTATCGCGCCGGGTGGCCTTGCGTTTGCAAATGGGGCAGCGCAGCGTATGCCTCAGTGCCTGTTCCAGGCACGGCCTGTTGAAGGTAGCGGAAATGGGTACCTTTTTTACTCAAGCATCCGCTCCAACACATTGTAACAAAATCACACATTGGACCTTCCTCAATCGCAATAGCCTCACGCGCAAAAGTAGTGACAGCAGGGCAGGCGGACAACAGGCCGGCTGAGCCGACACAGACTGCAGAGTTTGGGCAGGAGAAACATTTAGTGAGGCGCGCGTATATGCGTTGATATGAATTACCAAATGCTTAGATAAGGCATCTGGATGATAGTAGAGCCGTGCTCATGACTGCTGTGCAGTGCTTCAACTCGTTCCTACCATATGGGACATGCGAGGTCTTCCGAGAGCTTGGACAGAGCGTGCCAAGCCCGCTGGGCGTCACTTACTTCCATGAAAATGCATCAAAAAACTGCCAAAAATACAAATTTCTAGGGAGGTGGACCATACAATGGACGGGCTCGGGTTTCGCAGCTACCTGACGCGAGCTGCGAGTGCTCCGCTCGAATGACCCAGCTTTGGCCAGGGGCTCAAAGGCGCGCAGTCAGCCGGGAGCGCGAGATCGGACACGGTGCCCACTGATTGTGCTTCCGGCACCCCACCGCGACATCGACTTGCATGCCGTGCCGTGCATTTTGGAATTGGTTCGCGACGACATTTGGACGTTTGGAACGTCTGCACTGAGCCCCAGGGATCGCGCCTGAGGGGTGCCTAGCCCCCAAGCCCGGCCCTCGTGCCCGTCGTCACCATGGCTGCATGCGCGAGGTTCTTGGTGCGATCCGCGTCTAGGGCGGTGCAGTCGAGTTTGGCCGGCTCGGCGACTCGGTCCCTCCCCGCGACGACGCTGGGATGGACGCCCTGCGTGCCGGCAGCTGCCGTGCTCCAGGTGCGTCGAATGGCGAGAGTTTCTACGATGAGGCAGATGGCTGCAGCAATGGGTCAGGGTTTTCCTTGGGTACTAAATTACAAGCATTCCTCTGCTCGCAGGCGCGGTGGGCGTCTGGCTCCAGCGCGGGCCCCACGATCAACCCGCTCGACCAGATGGCGCTGCAGCCCCAGGCGGACCTGGAGGCCTCCGTGGCCCCCAAGAAGGCGGTCTCCCGCGGGAACAAGTTCCAGGCCAAGGGCGTGTTCGGCGAAAACATCTACACCAAGGGCTTCAGCAAGAACCTAGCCATCTCGCCGCGCAAGCTGAACGACTTTGTCAAGGTCATCCGGGGGATGAGCATCCAGGACGCCATCATCCAGTGCCAGGTGTCGGTCAAGAAGGCCGCGCGCATGTGCGAGGACGCCATCGTGGAGTGCCGGAAGAAGGCCATCGAGGACAACGGGGCCGACCCGGACCGCCTCAAGGTGGAGGAGATGTGGGTGGGCAAGGGCCAGTACCTCAAACGCAGCCGCTTCCACGCCCGCGGCCGGACAGGTGTCATGTTCAAGTACCGGTCCCACCTCACGGTGAGTCGGAGAGGCAGGGAGAGGTGGCTGTATTTTTCAAGAGAGTTTTGGTTGAAAAGAGTCTTAAGTGTGTGGCTGTTTTTGATGTGCGCGTGGTTGTATAGGGGAGCTTGCTCCTTCTTTAGAGTGTCCTCTAAGAAGCTCCTGTATCACACCTGCACACCATTTCTTTTCCTTCTTCACTGTGCCACGCACCCTCACATTTGGTTCATGCTTTCTTTCCCCAGGTCATGCTCAAGGAGGAGCCAGACACGGTCGTGAAGACCCGGATCGTCCCGATGCTCGCCGAGCGGCCACTGCGGACAGGGTCTCACCGCCGGCCCCTGAACAACTAGTTGTATTTCTATTTCTGCGCTATTTTCCTTCGATGCCTTTATTGCAAAAGCTCATATGAAAGAACAAGAGCGGGGTTTTAGTGTGTATCGATTTAGACACCAAATGCAATCGCGTGGAGTAGCACATTCTGCTCTGTGGCGGCACGAGCCTTGGGACCCCATCGGCACAGGCGTACAGCCAAAATCGTACCCCCGTCTTTCATCGCTTGAAAGAGGGCGGGTGGGAACTGCTGCGGCCCCGCGAAGGCGGCTTGGCACTACGCCCGCCCCTTGCACTCTCCTCCGCACGGGCGTGGCGGAAGCCAGGCGCTGCCGAGCCCGCCCGCCGGCCAAACGAGCCCTCGTCGCGGCCAGACGAGCCCTTTGGCGCCCATCCGCCCTTGTTCGAGTCCCAGCTGTTGTTGTCCTTCGAGTGCCGTGGGCTGTCCTTGCGCGGCGAGGACGGACTGGATGCCGGGTACCTGCGCTCAGGCGGCGCCGCTGCCCGCCGGCCGTCCTGAGAATGGGGCTTTGCGCTTTCAGAACCGCCAGACTCCCCGCGCCTGAACGTCTCCACGCGTCCTCGCTGCGGAGCGGCCCTGCTGACGGACGACTGCCACGCCGGCGCTGCGGCCCTTGGCGACCCGCCCCGCGAGGGAGGTCGGCCCCTCGGCTCCCGTGCATTCCTCGCCCGCTCCCGCGTCCGACCCCGGTCCGCCCCCGCCGTCTCAAACTCGGCCTTGTGCTTCTTGTCGGACGAGAGCGCGTCCAGCGGCAGCCCGCGGTCCAGGCTGGCCCTGATGCGCTCGGCGAGCACCTTGTCCCGCTTGATGATCAGCGACGTGATGCGGCCTGTGGAGGGTGTTGGCGAGGGTAGTTTAGTTGAGAAATGGTTGAATGGTCAATGGTGAATTAATTTATGGTACGGAGAGGCTTGCGTACTATTTCGTTTACTCCCCACAATCGCATCGCAGTCGTCTCCCTCGGCACGCATCCCATACCGGCGGCCCCCGCGCGGGCGGTGCGCCCGGATCGGTGCAGGTAGTCAACGGGGTTGAGCGGAAAGTCAAAGTTGACCACGTGGTCGACGGTGCCGGGGATGTCCAGGCCCCTGGCCGCCAGGTCGGTGCAGACCAGGACGGCGGCAGGAGGCGCAGCAAGCTCAAACTCTGATGATTCTCCGCTCACATCAACTCTGCCATCCTCCGAAAACGCCGTGAGCGACGCCTTGCGCTCGGCGATGGGCATGTCGCCGTGATAGCAAAGCGTGCGCGCCAGGCCGGCGGCCTCCAGGTGGTGCGCGACGGCGCGGCAGGCCGGGACGGTGTTGGCAAAGACCATGGTCCGTCGGTCGCGCCGGCGCGCGCGCAGGAGGTCGAGCAGCGCGTCCAGCTTGTCGCCGCGCGGGGGGACCTCGACGAAGCGGTGCTCGGCGCGCGCGACGCCGCGGTGCAGCGAGCCCGTCTCCAGCGGCTGCGCTGCGGGGAAGTGCTCGGCCAGCAGCCGCCGCACGGCGCGCGTCAGCGTCGCGGACACGAGCACGCAGCGCGCGGGCGCGGGCTTGCCGCGCACGGCCGCCAGGACGCGCTCCACCTCGGGCCCAAACCCGCGGTCGAGCATGGTGTCCGCCTCGTCCAGCACCAGCGAATCCACATCGCCGAAGAAGAGGTTGCTCTCCTCCGCGTGCTGCAGCACGCGCTGAGGCGTCCCGATAACGACGTCCACTGGCTCCTGCAGCCGGTCCCGCTGCTGCCTAAAGTCCCTGCCTGCGAGGGGGTTGGGGGTGGACGACAGGTGGAGGGTGAGGTGGTACAGGGTGACCGGGCAACAACTATGCAAGCGATGAGCGCACCGCACCCTCCAACAGACACACACACAGCTTTCAACATACCGAAAACACCCGCACACACCTCCGGTCAAGCAGCTGGCCCGGTACTTGGCAAAGTGGGACAGGTGCTTGGCGACGCCCGTGATTTGCTCGGCCAGCTCGCGGGTGGGGGCCAGGACCAGGACGCGAGGACGCTTTGGCCGGGAAGCCACGCCAGCGCGCTCTGTCTCCTTGAGAATCTCCACTGGAGAGCGGGGCAAGCACATGCGGGTGGTGATTGCAAGGGGCGCACTGCGTCTCCAGCAAGCGCCCTGACCCACGCCGCACAACCTCCTTCACATCCCCCCCCTTTCCTCCTGACTTCCCCTCCACTCACCGAGCGGAAGCAAGTAGGCCAAGGTCTTGCCGCTTCCAGTGTGCGAGGCCAGGAGAAAGTCGGTGCGGCGGTCGCTCATCAAGCGGGGAATGGCGGTCCTCTGAATCTCTGTCAGCTCGTGAATGTCCCGCTGCTTGAGGGCCGCCGTCAGAGGCTCGCTCAGACAGTCGGGGAGTGTCGCGCGCGGCGGCGAGGGCTTTCGCATCAAGTGGTGCGCGACTGGATGTTACTAGGCGGCTGGCGAGCCCCCACTTTAGCTGGCCCGTCCGAAAGGCAGGGACTCCCACACGCAGCGGCGACAGACGCCAAGCCATCGCGGCCCGCATCGCCGCAGACTGCGTCCACATATGTGAATTTGGCAAATATGCTTTTATAAATCGAGTACCGCGTGCGCTCTCTGGTGTTGCTGGCGTGATGGCAGTTCACCGTGCCGGAACCTCCCGAATCCCGGCCGGCCATGCAGGCCCACGGAGCCTCGCCACACCAGACACCATTGACCCGCAGTGCCCGTTGCCCCACGGTCGAAATTGTTTGCGTTCCCTCAATTCATTGTGGTATATTTCAGCATTGTTTGACATATCGCCGAGTCTTTGGTGTACGCTTGCAATGGTTGCCTGCGTCGCGACTGGCCTGTCTGCCAAGAGACCACAGCGAGCAAGGTAGATTGATCGCATGCTTTGCAATTCATGGCGTGGATTAAGCAGGCATCAAGTACCAAAGACGTTGTATGCGAGACTATGGAAGCCTGGGATGCACCGTGATCACATCTACGCTGCTGCCCAAGGGTTTGCCCCGGCATCTCAGCATCGACAGTCGCGCCTGGCGCTAGGTTTTTGGCGTGATGCTGGGCGTGATCATTGCACAACAGGAAGGGTTTTAGGGAATCTTTGATAGGCAATTGCATTGATTTTCAACCAGTCTGGGCCGCAACCTGGAAGGAGCCTGTCGTAAAGTCGGTGTTGGGGGAAGTGATCCAGGAGGGCCGCGGTCAGAAGTACCAACCATGGCGCCCATCAAGCTAATCATCGACACGGATCCTGGCATCGGTGAGGCTACGAGGTTGCCTTTGTCCAGTGTGTGGCGTTCATGCGGTCCGTGCCATCGAACCCAAGCGGTCGTCACGGACTGCCCGACCACGCACCCCCGCAGACGACTCGATGGCGATCCTCGCGGCCTTCAACAGCCCCGAAATAGAGGTGATTGGCCTGACCACCATTTACGGCAATGTTCCCACGGAGATGGCCACCCGAAATGCGCTCCACCTGCTCCGCCTGGCCGGCAAGAAGGAGGTGCGTCCGCGGGGCATGAGAGGACGGGTGGTTGCCCGAAGAGGGGCTCGTCCACGGTAACCATGCCTAAATCCACGGCGTCTCGCGCGCATTCTCTGGTTCTGTGACAGGTTCCGGTGGCCCAAGGCGCGACTACCTCGCTCGTGGGCGTGACAAAGGAGCGCATCGCCGACTTTGTGCACGGGAGTGACGGCTTTGGCAACACCAACCAGGAGTTTGTGGACGATGGGCGGGCCCTGCCCATCTCGGCCGCCCAGTTCATCGTGGAAAGCGCGGCCAAGTGGCCGGGCGAGGTCGTGGTGCTCGCGCTCGGGCCGCTCACCAACGTGGCTCTGGCGCTGCACCTGAAGCCAGACCTGCCGGCGCTGCTTGTGCGTGTGCTGGAGGGGGCATCGCGCAGGTCGCGATGGAGGGTGGGCTGTGCGTACGGACCTGGAGTTCTTTCACGACAAAGGACGCAAGCATAGAGCGTTGAATTGCCTTGATAATAATTACCCTTTTATCCTATCAATCCCACTCCGCGGCAGAATCGGATCGTCATCCTGGGGGGCGCCTTTTTCAACAATGGCAACGTCAACCCTGCCGCCGAAGCCAACTTTTTCGGGGACCCAGAGGCGGCCAATGTGGTGTTTGGCAAGTGAGTGTGTGCGAATGGTGGTGGTTTTGGTTGGGGAGTGGCTGGCGGTTTTGCTGACAGATAATTGGAGCAGTGTGCCTGCCTTGAGTCTGGGCACCCTTGACGTGAGCTGCAACATAAGCGATTCCTCGCCACAAACCCTCACAGGGCGCCTAATTGCTGGGTCGTGGGGCTGGACGTGACCCACACCTGCCACCTGACCCAAGCACAGCTCGAGAGTCTTGCTGGACAGGGCCGCTACGGCACCTTTTTGAGAGACATCTCCCAGTTCTACCTCCAGTACCACAAGTAAGTGCACGCGTGAGTGACAATTCAATGATTCGCTTGCACGACACTCTAAAGAGCCGGAAAGTCGATCACATCTGTTCGCCAATGCCCTGCCAGGTCTTCGTACGGGATGGAGGCGGTCTACGTCCACGATGCCGCAGCCTTGGCGGCGGTGCTTAGGCCAGAGCTGTTCACTTGGCACGAGGGCTCCGCGCTGGTCGCCTGCCACGGACCCTTCCGGGGACGCTCGCTGGTGGACGAAGGTTTGTAGATTATGTTGGCAGGCGTGAGTACCCTTCCTCATCGCTTTAGGCAGCAATCCTCCATTCCTTTCACGACCTGCCACGCAGGGAACAAGAACTGGGTGGGCATGAACGACTGGCAGGGCCGCCCCGCCATCCGCGTGGCCACCAAGGTCGACGCCAAGGCGCTGACGGAGCTCGTCCTGGAGCGAATGAGCGCCTGATGATTTGAAAGGCTTTTGGACGGTCGACCGTTTGGGGACGGTATCGAGTGAATCAGGCATTCCGCTGTGCCACGCGCTGAATACTTTGCTGATAGAAAAGAGGGATTGCCGAATTTGCGAGCTCATCATGTTGCCTCATTACTGTGCCTTTTTCCGGCTTCGTGACGAGAACAGAGCACCTCTGTTCCACCCTTTACTCGAGTGTGAATTGCTCATCGGTTCAATTCGACAGTGCAAAGGAATGGACCGCGCCACAAAAAGGGAGGCTTTCAGAAAGATTTGGCAAGAGGTAGGGCAGTAATAGTTTCTGAACCCCCTCGCATCAGGGAGCCTGCCAGCGCCCGGACGGCCAAGTGGTGCCCTTGACGTCTACCAGCGCTGCTTCCACGGCCTCCAGCGCGGCGTCGTAACCCTGCGGCCTGTCGGCGGGGCTCCCAAAGGCCCACAAGGCAGCCTGCACCGCCTCGTCGACCTGTTGACGAGAGCTGAACCCGACCAGGTGGCAGGACACACGTTCGTCCTTGACTGCCTGTGCGATGGCGAGCGCCGGCAGTGCGACCCCGGCCGCCTGGGCGCCCTCTGCCGCCTTTTCCGCGGCGGCGCGCAGGGCCGCGGGCGCCGGGTGCCAGGCAGGCGGGCCCTGCGGCGTAAGGAGGCCCATGGACAGGACAGAGGCGTTGATGACGCCGACGCCCTTGCCCGTCAGGTACGGCAACAGACTGTGCGCGGGAGGGAGGTTCGCGGATCGCGAATCAACATTGTTTTTGTAAAGAGATGCGGCAGTGCGCTCAAAGGCTCCTTCTCGCCAGAGGACAGCTCACATACCATACAATCACATCCTAATCATCACATCAGTCATGCACTCACACCCCTGCCTTGCCTTGTCAAAGAATCATCGCTCAGTGTAAAGTGACAATAGGAAAGAATGACATCCACAGTCCCGGGTGGGCACCTGTGACAATGGAGAGGCGGCGTGCTGAGTGCCGATCGAATCTGGATGGAGAAGCCGCAAAGAAATATTCATGCAGTTTGCAAGTCAACCACGCCCTCCTTTTGACCCCGGCGACCTGCAGCTCACCTGTCTAGGATGTACTGAAAGCAGGCAAGCGGCAAGCCAGTGATCCCGATATGCCGGGCCAGCCCCAGCTCCCTAAACTCCACCAGCGCCGGGAGTGTCTCCTGGACGATCTGAGAGTCGAGCAATAAAGTATAAGATTGAGTGAGGACTGGCCAATATATCCCAAAAATTGCATGGTAACTCAAATATCCAAGAGCATTGCCTGCTCTCTGTGGCGCGAGCGCTCAAAGCAACCAGCGCTCTGTGCTTTTTATACAAAGAAAGCACGAATCCCTGCCCACCTGGTCGAGGTCCCCAAACTCCATGTCATGCACTTGCAGAATGTCGACGTAGTCTGTCTGGAGTCTTTTCAGGCTTTCCTGTACACTGGCCTTGACCCGTGCCGCGCTGAGGTGGAATAGGGAGGCGAAAAGGTTGTCACCCTTCTAGAGCACACAATATATGAAATGGCAAATACCCACCTCCCATCTGTCGTCTTTTGCAACAGCCCCTTTTCATGATCTTCGCATATTCTCACCTAAAGTCAAACTCGTCGGCGCCATATCTCCCAACTTTGGATGCCAGGATGATCTCCTGCCGTGGAACCCCAGCTTCCTTCAGTGCCTGGCCCAACACCTGCAATGATAGTCACGCCAGCAATGATTTGGACCAGGTTTCCCACGCGAGCCCAGGACAACGACCACAGCCATCCCTTGTACTTGCCGTCTCGGATCGGGTCAAGCCGTAGTAAGGGGAGGTGTCGAAAACGTTGATGCCGGCCTCGAAGGCTGCCCGCACGGCGTCCACTGCGGCATCGTGGTCCACCTCCTGCAAACACATGCCAAGCCATTATTACATGATACAATATGCACTAAATCGACCATTTGCGGTCAAGAATCACAGCATGCCTCACGCACCTCGAAAACATTTCCCAAAGGCGAGGCGCCGAACCCAATGACCGAGACCTCTAACCCGGTCCTTCCCAGGGGCCGTCGCGGCAAACGGTTTGTCGAGCTGGTAGCCATAATTAACCAATGTACGTTGCAATATGCGAGCGTACTAGAACTCGGATGCAGGTATGGCGAAGACTACGCCATGCGCTGGTCCGGTTGTGGAGGGTGCTGATCACTCCGCGCCGCCAGATCTCGCATGATCGTTAGGAGTAGGCGGTACTTGATAAAAATATTTTGGCGGCTTAAGATTGGCATCGGCTCATCCTTTTGAGGCCGGAAATACTTCTTTTCGAGTACTACCAAGTCTGGCTTCACCATGACGCCTTGTGATAATCACAGTTATCAATTCTGTTAAGCGGTGCTTGGATGAGGCGACTTCCAGACCATCCGCATACCATCCTACCCAAACCAACCCCAGCTGGAGGCTGGCTTCTTAGCAGCCGCCCGGTCCTTTGCGGCACGAGCTTCAAGCCACTGCAGCACATCTGGGGGAGCTCCGTGCGCCCTGCAGTGTGGATACGCGATCAAGGCTGTGGCTGTGTACCGACCTAAACAGAATTCTGGATTTCCAGACCCCTGTTTTAAACACACCACACAACTCCTCCACACACAGATGGATGGAACCGACCCCTTTTCGCACCGTGCGACTTGCAGGTAGTTGTCGGCCGTGAGCGACTGTGTTGACCGGTCGGGCTTGGTCAGCTGGGGGAGGTCAAAGGGAGGTGTTTCAGAAAAAGAAGGCCAAATTCCATTCCTTTCATACTCGAATCCACCAAATGCAAGCCCCCATACTTCACTGCCAAACCCTTACCTGGGCTTGCAGGCGCTGCCAGTCATGCTGTGAGGCCACAGCGTCCAGGGCGAGGAATTGGACCTGCTTCTCCGCGACCCCGTACTCTCTGGCGAATTGCTGGGCCTGCTTTGTGAGCCCCAGTCGGTAGCACTGCCGGACCGTGTCGGCCACGGAGAGACCGACAAAGCCCTCCCTGTCATTTGAGAAGGTGGGGGATACTTGGTGGGCAGGTGTATCCTATAAAGAAGCGTCATTATCAGAATAATGGAGTCAAAAATTTTAAGCAAGTGAGCATGGCAGGGTTAGGTCAACCCCAACCCTAACCCTTCTCCGCTCCACCCTCCCTTCGCACCTCAGGGACGAGGCTTCCAGCTCCAGCTGCTGTTCCCGCAGGCGTGCCATGGCGGTGACCTGCGCCACCTCAAACCTCGTGTCCTTGGTCTGGACAGAGATTAAGAAAAGGAGGAGCTTGAGAGGGGTGGTGTTGCAGACGTATTCATTCAGGTTGGCACCTCGTCGATTGAACATCAAGTGCCAGAAACAGGTCCCGTGCTTCATCCCGTCGATAATACGATCTTCACCAAATCCCAGCAACACAGACCCCAATTCTCCCCTTTCTTGCCTTGGTCTGCGCCAGGACAAGGGCGTCCCGCGCCCGAGCGAGCTCTGTCTGCACGAGGCTCTCCCCGGCGCCATCTGCGGGACAAACTCGGGCATAATGAAATCAATGCCATTGCGCAGCATGCATCGGACCTGCGCAATCTCACCGCCAAGGCCGCACCTTGGATGAGCTGGAGTGTCTGACTCAAGCGCAGCTCCGCCGCGCGCTCGCCGTGACCCGTCTTCTCAAAGAGCTCCGAACTCACGGCCGGGTCCTGTGAAAAGAGGAGGGTCGGGTTTATATAGAGGGATGCGCACCATCAGAGGGAAACACTATCGAGCGCTAGGAAGCCCCCTAACATTGCACCCAGCATGCGTGACCCGCCACTGCACCCAACCCTCAACCCTACCGGAACCTACCAGGAAGCTGTAGTACTTGGCAAACACGTTGTAGCTGTGCGGGTGCTTGGCCAGCGCGGTCCAGAAGCGCTCGCCGGCGGCGGCCACCTGCTGCGGCGTCGGAGCCTCGCTCTGCAAGGGTATAATAGATGCGCTTGCGTGAGATGGCAGGAAATAATGTGGATGTAGACGCAACGGCACTTGGAGGCTTGATTAGAAGGCCCGAAATTGACCCAGGCCAGCTTTACTCGTGCAAACTTCCTCCCATTCACGCACGCCGTCCAGACACTCCCAACATCTGCCCCCCTGCCCCCCCCCCACACACACGCACAGCTTCTCGTCGGGTCTGCGTCCACATGCCGAGGGCCGCCTCAAGCATGAGGTCGGCGTCGGAGGAGGTCTCCGCCTTGGCCAGTGCCGTGGCGGGCTCGCCCAGGCGCAGGAGCAGGGGCACCTGCCGCTCGGGCCGGCGCTCCGACTCGAGCAGCGCGGCCGCGAGGCGCGGCCGGCCGACCGCCGAGGCGTGCATGGCGATCTCGGCCCAGGGGATGGCGCCCTCGGCCTCGGGCGCGCCGCGCGCGGCCCGTTCCGGCAGCAGCTTGGCGCGCAGGGCCTCGAGCAGGTCCGCGTCGCTGGCGGCCGAGGCGCTGCCGGCCGAGATCTTGTCCCGCGCCCAGGCCGCGAGCGCCTCGACCGCGGGCAGGCCCTCGGCCGCGGCCAGGCGCCGCGCGAGGGCGTAGTGCCGGCGCGCGACCAGGCGCCGGAGCAGGCCCGGCCAGCCCAGCCGCGCCAGCTGCGCGGCTGTGAGCGGCAGCCCGATCGCCGGGTCGTGCAGCGCGCGCAGCGCGCGCAGCTCGCGCGCCACGCGCACCGCCGCGCGCGGCTCCGGCAGGTCCGCGGCGCCGCCCGCGCCGGGCAGCGCGCAAAAGGCGCGGCCGTAGCAGGCCGCGCGCAGGAGGCCCTCCTGCCGCTCCGGGTCGAGCTCGGCGCGCGCGGCGTCCAGGCAGGCGGTCACCGCCCGCGCCAGGGTCCCGTCCCGCACCAGCTCCAGCACCTCGGCCGTCGCGCGCGGTCCAGCCTGCTCAAACAGCCGCCGCGCGTCGTACAGCATCGCGCCCGGGTCGAGCGAGCCCATGCCCAGCACGCGCCGCAGCGGCCCGGGCACGCGCCGCAGCAGGCACAGCGCGCCGTCGCCCACGACGCGGACCGCGTCGCGCTCGGGCACGAGCGCCGGGCGCGGGCCCAGCTCGGGGGGGAACAGCCACCAAGTGCAGGGGGCGGGGGGGGGCGGGGCCGTCTGCGTCCTCGGCGGCGGGCGTCGCCGAGGGCCGCGGCCCGCGGAGCTGGGCAGGAGCTTTGCCGCATCGTCCTCGCCACCAGCCTCCTCCCCTGCAGCCACCGCCTGCCTGACGTCCACCACCAGTAGCGCGGGCAGACCGTCCCAGAAGAGGACGAGCGCGTCGCAGCCCATCCAGGTGAGCGACTCCGGGAGCGAGTCGGGGAGGAGCGCCTCGCCGCCCACGCTGTCGCGCAGCTCGCGCAGGGCGTCGTCCAGAGAGAAGCTGGCCACCTGCTCCAGCGCGTGCGCAGCGCGCACGAGCACGACGTGGCCGCTGTTGCCGGGCGTCTCCGCAAAGGCGGCCAGGTGCCGCCCATCGGGGCTGGCCTCCAGCAGCGCGATCGGGCCGGGCAGCTCCAGGCGCGGGCGGCCGCGCGCGGGCGCCGGGCCCGCGTCCGCCGGCGCGTCGAGCACCACGAGCCTGGACCCCAGGGCCAGGGCGACCTCTGGCAGCGTGGGCGCGGGGCCCTCCTCCGCGGCCGGCAGCGGGCAGAACGCGCGGGGGGGCGCGCCCTGCGCGGACCCCGGGTGGTACAGGTACACGCGCGGGTGCTCGGCCGTGACGTCCGGGATCACGTGCAGCGCGCCCGCGTTGGTGACGGCCGCCACGCAGCGCCCGGCCAGCCGCGCGGCGAGCACGCCCGTGCCCTCCACGTCCGCGCCGAACGAGCAGAGGTCGCCGACGGCCGACCCCCGCACGTCGAAGCTCCGCACCTGAGGGGGCGGATGGGACGGTGTGCTCTTGAGGCGTGCAGGTGAGAGCGCATCGGATTGCGCGGACCTGGCACCTCCGTGCCGGCCCTAGACGTGCCGCTCTCCATCGAGTCCCTCATCCCCCATCACCCATGCCAGCTGCCGGCATAACCCGCGCCCGCCTCACCTGCCCGTCGGTTTCTATGAGCACCAGCGTCTCGTCCGGGGTCCAGCCCCCGGCCACGACGCGGCCGTGCTCCCACAGGATCAACCCCATCTGCCGGCCGCTGCAGCTCCAAATGCTGACATCCGGCCTGGTTGCTCCTCCCAGGTAGAGGCGCAGCTGGCGATCATCCCAGAGCGTCGCCACCGGGCCCGCCTGGCTGCCGGCAAAGACCCTGCGCGAGTGGTCGCGGAATAGGGGGGTGGGTGATGCATGTGCTTGGTGATGGGTGCATGTAGAACACATGATTGTGTGTCACTTGTCTATGGCGCTGCACCTCGGTCGCCACCACACGGAATCCAAATGCACCCCTCTCCAGACACGCCACCAGCCCTCCTACTCCTTTCAACAGAAGCCACTCCAAGACCTCTACCTTTTCAAGTTGAGCTCGGCGTTCCAGTCCAGTTCGTAGAGGCGGCGGACCTCCAGGAAGTCAGACCCCAGCAGCTGCCAGTCGGCCTGGCCCACATCGCCGAAGCTCGTCATGCCGCCACGATCCAACTAGGGGTTGGGGTTTTATGAACTAATCAGGGGCCTTACAAGGATACTGTATCGATTGGCGAGCGTGAACGCGAGGGAGCGCCCCGATCAGAGCCTTTGTCCTGTCGCCCTCATGCTCGAGAGGGAGTCGCGATCAGCAGCGGCCTCGCAGCACTCTGCCCTGACCACAGAGGATGGGATTTACTGAAGAATGATGAAGCGCATTAGTACCTCATCGTCGCGTCCACCTCGCGCGCGCATGGAGCCGCAAAGTGATCCAGCACGAGCCGTCCCGACCGGATCACATTGATCGAGATACACGGACGGGGTTGATAGCAATCACGCCTGCCCCCATTGCTGACTGATTGTAATTCTGAATGTGCACAATTCTCGCTTTTTAGGTAAATTTTAGAAACCACATGACGCTTTTATACTTTCTCGGTCGTTGTTAGCACCGGCCCCTCATGGGTGTGCCCCCCTTGTCGGTCCACTATTGCAAGACCAGTTAGGAAACAGCAACACACACTACGAACAATGCATATATAATATCATAACCTAACATTAAACTATGCGCTCTACTCTTCGAGGACGTCGGAGAGGGCGTCCAGGATCTGGGTCTGCCAGTGGTTGACGAGGAGGAGCCCGCCGTGGCCCAGCTCCGGGTGGAGGAGCACCCTGGCCGGGTGCTGCGCGGCCTCCAGCTGCGTCTGGACCAGCGCGGCCGGGACGAGGTCGTCGCGCGCGGCCAGGACGACCACGGCGCGGCTGGGCAGGTCCTCGGGCCAGAGGTTGAGCTCGGACCAGCGGAACTTGCGGCAGAAGGCCTGCGAGATGGTCAGGTCGCGGCTGCACACAAAGCGCACCAGGTCCAGCGCGCCGGCCACGGAGCTGAAGTTGGCGCGCGTGGGCTGGCGGTAGATGAAGTTGTGCAGAAGCTGCGGGTAGCAGATGAGCATGCAGACCGGGTCGAGCAGCGCGAGCGCGTGCACGCACTCTGGATACAGCTGTACGAAGCGGCTGGCCACAAAGGTGCCGTACGAGTGCCCGACCACGACGGCCTCCTCGTAGCCGCGCGCGGCCAGCGCGGCGCGCACGCCGCGCGCGACCTCGTCCACCGCGACCGCCTCGGGGCAGAGCCGCAGCGCGACGTGCGGCACCTCCACCAGCAGCACCGGGTGCGCCGGGAAGCGCAGAACGATGTTGCGCAGAAAGTGCAGGTAGGGCAGCACGCCAAAGCCGACGCCGTGCAGGAAGACGATGGGCAGCTGGCCGCGGCGCAGGCGCCGCAGCGCCGGCAGCGCTTTCTGCAACGCGCCGGGGGACGCGACGCTCCTGCGCGCGTCCTCGCTGAAGCTCGTCTGCCTCGGCGCCGCGTCGTAGCTCCTCTGCGCCGAGCGCGTTCTGCGGCATGGCCGTCGACATCCACATCGCGGGGCACCTCGATGGGCGGGCACACGGGCAGCGGCTCGTCGCCGCCCGCCGGCGCGCCGGCCACGTCGCCGGCCACGTCGTCCCACTCCGAGTCCGAGAAGCCGCCGGCGTTGCCGAGCGCCGTCTCAAACGCGTGGGGCGCCGACCGCCGGCGCAGGCCGGAATTCCTGCGCACGGGCGAGGGGCTCAGCGTGCGCGGCCGCCGCGGCGTCTCCACGGGCATGTGGTACTGCTGCTGCGCGTGCGGGTACTGCGCCGACATGGCCGCCGTGGCCATGGACGCGAGGTCCAGCGTCACGTCCAGCGCCGCGCTGCGGCGCGCGCTCGGCCGCGCGCAGCAGGGAGAGCGGGGTCAGCGGCGCGAGCTTGCCGGGTGTGGCGGGCGCGGACGTGGCCGGGGTCTCGGGGCGCGCGCCCGCGGCCGGCCGGGGCGGCAGGTGCCACACGCTGAAGCCCTCGCACCAGCTCTGCCCAAAGCCCTGGTACCAGAGCAGCGCGTGCGCTGCGCGCGCTGCCAGCTCAGCGCCGAGGTAGGATACGAGCGGCTTGTGGTGCACGCGCAGCGGCTCGAAGATGTGCTCCATGAAGCGCAGCGACGGGTCGTGGCCCCTCTGGGAAGCGCACGTCCCACCGCTCCTCCACCCGAACGAGAAAGTCCTCCAGCAGCTTGCGCTCCGCTGGCGTCGCCTCGCGCAGGCGCTGGGCGGGGCGGGAGCGGGCGGTTGAGACACGTGCCGGCATGTCCATCGGGCTCCTCAGGCAACTGTCCCAAGTCCGCACATGCACACATGCCCCCCTCATTCATCTCACCTTGTAGAGCATGCCGTAGCTGACGTACTCGAGCACATTCTCCTTGGGCACCTGCTCAAAGGGCGTCCCGAAGAACCAGCCGGAGATGTACTCGTCCATGGGAAACACCTTTTCCAGCTGGAGGAAGCGGTCCAGCGTCCTCTCCAGGTCCTCGCGCGGAGGCGTCCAGGGGTCGGGCAGGCCCAGCCATTCCAGCCTGCGCGAGCGTGGGCAAACCCCTCAGAACTCGGCTGCGGCCGTTCGCCAGGCAGTCGTACCACCAAGCCACCTGCTCTCCCACACATCAGCGCACGCACCGCAGCCTGCCGTAGACGAAAAACACCGCTTCAGCAAGCACTATGATCCAAAGGGCCACCCTCGCCCATGTCGGAATGCCCGGGAGCACTCGGAGCACCCCTGCTGCTGTAGCGAGGAGGGCCGCAAACAGCCAGTCTGCCCCCGTGAGCCGGGCTACCCCCGACATATCAGCGTCTATGGCCCATGCAATGCACTATGAGACAAAGTACCCTGACGTGCAACCCAGTCGGCGTACCGGCCAGTGACCAGTTCAAGCTATACCGTCATTTGGCACGATATCGTAAGGATGAGCGGCGCGACCATCTGCGCCCCGGATGGGCTGCACTGCCCAAAGCAATCAGCCATTATGGCACTGTCTCGCTTCGATTCGGGACCTATCAAACGCCCCCCGGCAGGCCAAACGTGAATTTGATCCCACCGTGTATCGATTGGCCGCATGCCGGGAAAAAACGTAGGTTTCAAAAAACCCTAACACCGCGGTCAAGGCACGTGTTTCTATCATCCACTCCGCCCTCGCACGAGGTGCGCAATGCGACGCAGAGGCGTCGCTATATAACGCGCCAGGGATGGGGCCACTCTACAACACCATTTTTCCTGAGCACAATATATTTTCAGCATTACATCTGATATCTCACGCCTAGGGCTTTCCGAGGAGGAGGTGCAAAGGGAAACCCCTCTCCCAGGGCTTTTCAGCGGCGGTCGAGGTGAGCCTTTGGGGACAGGCTTGCGGCACGATATGCATGCAAATAAAAAGTATGTGCCCTAATCGCCCCTTGCCGAGACCGTGCCGCAATCATTCTGTCAACTGCAGTTTAGACCGAGACTTCGGACATCATGGGGTTCTGCGTGGACGTATGCTGCCTGCCATGCAAGCTGCTGACGGACATCTTTGACGCGGTGCTGGTTCTGTGCTGCTGTCCGTGCCGCTGTTGCTGCGGCTGCCCGGAGACGACGAGCGAGCAGGAGGCCAAGAGCAGGGGCCGCGCGGGATACACCCAGGTCATCCGGGAGGCCTCGCATGAGTGCCACCACCACTACCACCAGGCGCCGCCAGTGGCCTACCAGCCCCCTCCTGCATCCTACCTGCCATCCCCCGTTGCCTCCGCCCCTCCGGCCGGCAAGGGAGTCTTTTGAGCGGCAACATGAGTTGTGAGTTGCTATAAGTGGCGGTGGGCTCATGAGCCCGCGAGCCGTACGAACCTGACTCTCACTGGCCGCAAGGGTGGTAGCTTCCAAGGGCTTGGGGGTGCATTGCGATGCCTCCAATGCATGCCCTCATGTTGATTGGAGCTGCGCAGACTGTTTTGAGTATGATACTTGAATTGCCCTGATTTCATTGTGGCGTAGAAAGAATTGCGGTGCTGACACACATCGGTGTGCAAGTCTCAGATGATGCAACTTGCCTGTATCTTTGCGACCCACTTTAATATGTACAACAATATGGCTCGATACTAAAAGTCTGACTGTCACTTTCACTGTTCAAGGGAGCCAGGCCAAGGCAGGGTACTCGTCGGGAAGCTGCACGGAAGGCCTCGCAGCGTCGTCGTCGTCGAACTCAAAGACCTGCGGGCCGCAGCAGCGGACTGCATTACTAACAATTGTCTACAAACAAATTTACGCTTTTGCGCAGCAACCGGCTCCTGTTTCTGCAAGCTTGCGACTCAGTACTGTCCCCTATCCACTCCCCCCACCAATCACGTCGTCATGGGTTTCTGCAGCGATGTCTTCTGCCTTCCGTGCAACCTGTTCGGGAGCTGCATGGACGCGATCACGGTGATTCTGTGCTGCCCCTGCCGGTGCTGCTGCGGCTGCCCCCAGACTGCCACCGAGGAGGGTCGGGCCACCGCCTAACCGACCCCGCCTCGACGGCGACCGGACCACGCCCCACTGTGATTCATGGCCAGTCGCATTCTATCTCATCCATACCCCCCTTTCGGATGTCCGTGCCCGTACATTTCTCGGTGCCATTGCGTAACACTCTGCGAAACCAAATTCATTGCTTCCCTTATCTGAGCGGTACATGTTACAATTTTGAGAATGCCACGACCCCCCAGAGCGGCGATAAGGCCTAGGAAAAGTGGTTGACGGCACCCTTGAAGGACGACCGCCACATGAATGCTCGCGACAGGATGAGCTCGACGTCGTCCTCGCCCCAGTCGGCCGTCGGCGGCCGCTGCAGAAACATGATGAGCTCCTGGAACTCGAGCGTGCGCAGGTCGGCGCTCCAAGAAAGCAGGAAGGAGGCCAGGATGTAGACCAGGAACTCACGCAGCCCCGTGCCCTCGGCCAGGTAGGTGTCCCAGAGCCGGATGCCCAGCATGAAGGGCACCTCGCGCAGCAGCAGGCAGTTGACCCAGCGAAAGGCAAACTGCAGAAACTCCAGGCCCTGCGCCTCCAGGTGCGCCGCGGTGGGCTCGTCCACGCGCCGCACCAGCTCGCGCAGGTGGAAGACCGCGCGCTGGATCCCGGGCTGGGCGTGCGTGTAGTGATCCTGGATCCCGTCCAGCAGCCGCGACAGGCACCAATAGCAGTCCGCCTCCATGGCCAGCAACTGAAGGGAGCAGGGTGTGTCGTCGCGCGGGCGTGAGCCAGGGTGTGGCAAGGGGAATCCCGCGGATAGTCAATTCCTGAATACCCCCTCCACCTTCATGCCCTCACACCACACATACCGTGTCGGGCGGGAGCTGGCCCACGCGCCACTCGCTCATGGGCCCCTCAAAGTGCTCCGAGGCAAAGACGGCAAGAAAGGGCGTCACGAGGTCGTTGATGCCCTGGACGTAGCCGCTCGCCGGGTGCCGCAGACCCCACAAGTAGAGTATCCGCTCGAGGCTCGACTGCACGTCTGGCTGCGAGAAAAAGGGCACCCCAGGCGCCGTCCGTGGGACGTCAACGCTCACCTGGAGGGTGGGGGAATGAGGGGATTCATGCATCAAGCTGTGGCCTGGTATGCAGCCAGTATAGTCCAATCATATCAGTCAGCCCGACCCAGCAACAACACACGCAGCAAGGTGAGACCGCCATGACCCCCCACCCCGCCCACTCGCCTGGCGGAGGGATGTGACCTCATCCTCCGAGGCATTGGCGCCGCCGGCGCCCTCGTAGTAGCTCGGGACAAAGTCGCGGTACTCCTGCCGCTTGCGGGCCAGGATGGTCTCGCGCCGCTCCCGATTGGGGGGCGCGTACCCCAGCAAGATCCGCCAGCAGTCGGGCCGCAGCTTGGGCGGGATGCCGGACCAGGACAGCTCCCGCAGCGCCTCAATGTCGACCTGGAAGTTGGGAAGAGCAGGAAAGAAAAGAGATTCAGCAGCTCTGCGATTGATAATCTGCAAGGGCCGCGGCGCTGGCCGCGATCATGCCAATGCGTAGCCGCCTACACAGCGCACGCAGCAGGCACCAGCACCACCCCGCTTCACCATCACAAAGGAGCCCCTCTCTCCACCCTCGGCATACCACGGGCTCTGCTAGGACTTTTTCAAACTTGGCAATTCGAGAAGAGCTCATGCTCCGCAGCTTGCTGACGGATGTAGCTCCTGCAAGGTCTGACGTGGGTCCCCGGTCTTCCTGACCCGGCCCAGCCGCCGCACTCGGGCCCTGCTCCCCAGGCCATTCCTTTGCCGCCTGCGGGTTTTGGGGACCACCTTTGAGCCTCACGGCATGCTCCTGGTCCACAGTGCGCCCAGATCACGCCCTATCCGCAACCAACCAGCTCCACACACCGAGGTGCCAGCCTGGCGCGAGGGTACCTCGCTGCTGACAGAGTTGGAGCTACCCTGGGGCCGCTGCACGCCCGTAAAATCCGGGTTTGAGTCGCTCGAGGTCGACTGCTTGATCGTGCCCGGGAACCTGGCCCGAGCAAAGAGCCTGAAGGACCGGAGGCACTGGTTTGGTTGGAGCAGGCTCGGTCGTGGAAACGCATGCTGCTGGGCATCTTATCGCGCGTACAATGCACAAACAACGTTGTACTTGTGCAACCCTCCCACCTGCGCACGCCAGGAAAGCCCGCAAAGGATTCCTGGCTCTCGCGTGCCATGGCCGCTCAGGTCCGACTATGGCGTGGGCCTCTACCCCGCGATCATTCTGCCTTTGAGGGCCACATAGACTATATTTACTGGGAGCAAAATTTTCCTTTCTCACTTGACCAGGCAAGCGATCGCGCGGGGGCCCCAAGAGGCTGACGAACTGTCGACGGGTGCTGGCCCGAGCTACCCGGATTCGGTGTCGGGCAGGATCGCAATCGGCGCAGGCCACTGCGCACTGCTCGCCACAACGCTGCGCTACATGTTGCTGTGTCTCGCTTTAATAATCTCACGCATCACTGCGGAATTCTTGCAGAGTGCTCTGCAAGTGACACATGAACCCTACCACTGTCAGGGCGCCACGAATCGATGTCCGCTGTCCTTGCCCATGGGCAGTGCAGCAAACATCCAAGCGGAGCCAAGTTATCGGCGCAAGAGATGCCCAAACAGCCCAACACATCGTCAACGGCAGACCGGCGCCACGTCATGTGCATTTCCGGGGAATGCTGGGGCACCTCTTGGAAATGTCCTCCTTTCCTGAGATACGTGTGCCACCCACCCGGCTAGATTCCACCTTGATCGGGCATAAAGCGCTCGGCAAGCATAGTTATCGTAGTATTTGTTGTCATCGAGTGACACAAATAGTTGTTTACCTTGTTATTTGATTGATCTGATCCACTATGGCGGCCAAGACCGAAAAAGAGAAGATGATCGCGGGTGCGACCAGGTGTCGGAGACGTCGGGCAGATGTCTGTCCCGCTAGGCCAGGGAGCACCAGTGGCAATGCAGATGGGCATGGCTGATATTTACACATTTCAAGCATTGCAATCTGGCGTGCGCGGTTCTGAGGGTGCGCCACTGTCGCTGATCGGATCTACGGAATACCCGCTGGTTAACCTGCTCGCACACACTGCGCCTCGCGCAGGGGAGCCCTACCACCCCTCCGACCCGGAGCTGTACGCGGACCGCGTGGCCGTGCGCCGCCTGCTCCGGAAGTACAACTACGAGGTCGCCTGGGAGGACAGGGCGGGCCGGCGGGCCCTGCTCAAGGAGGCCGGCATCAAGTACGACCCGGAGGCGCCCCCCCACTTTGAGCCGCCCGTGCACATGGACTACGGGTACAACATCACCGTGGGCAAGGACTTTTACTGCAACTTCAACACGGTGTTCCTGGACATCTGCCCCATCACCATCGGGGACAGGGTCATGCTGGCGCCCGGCGTGCAGCTGTACGCCGCCAAGCACCCGCTGGACGCGGCGGAGCGCAACGGCCCGGGCGCGTGCGAGCTGGGCGCGCCCATCACCATCGAGGACGACGTCTGGGTCGGCGGGGCCGCCATCATCCTCCCGGGCATCACTGTGGGCGCGCGCTCCATCGTGGCGGCCGGCGCGGTCGTGACCAAGGACGTCCCTGCCGACGTGGTCGTAGCGGGCAACCCGGCCAAGATAATCAAGCGCCTGGCATGAGCTTTGGTGGTCCTCCAGTGCTGCTGCCGTGTGCTATTTCAGGTTGCAACCCACGCTCTGCCTATGAAAAACAAATAAGCGCCACATCATGTGGGTGGCGTCCATCTGTTGATCAGCACATCCCGCTCTGGCTTCTTATTGTGTTCAAACTGTAATTTTTGGGGAATGATCAAATGAGCGCTCTTGCTTCTGTCGCGCGGTCCGTGTACCGTGCACTCCTCCTCCTGCATATGCACGTCACTTGGGGATTCGTCCGCGAGGCGTTTGGGCGCGGCATGCAGATCGGAACTCGTGTCGGCCCTGCACCCACTCTGCCGATCAGTTGCTAACACGCGCAACCATTTCAACGCCCGCGTCCAATTTCGACGTTGGCCTGAAGCAACTTGCTGCGAGAATTACACAAAATCCTGGCCATCATGTCCGAGGAGGCGGTAGCACCCGCGACCACGGCCGGTCTCGACTACGACATCCAGGCCCTGAGCCTCAAAGATGCTGCCGAGTAAGTGTGAATGAGGGCATGTCGAATTGAATACGCGCGTGCGACACGAGCAAGTGGGATGCGCGGGACTGTACATATGCAGCACGTGCCTTGGGCCTTGCCTGCCCCAGTCACTCCACGTGCCCTGGCCCCTCTCATCGAACTCACAGACTGAGCCTGGACGAGCGGGTGGCCCTGGCGCTGAGCGTGGGGGAGGAGTGCATTCTGGAGGCGGATCTGCGGCGCCTGCTGGAGAAGAAGCCCAACCCGGTCGCCTACGACGGCTTTGAGCCCTCGGGCCGCATGCACATCGCGCAGGGCGTGCTCAAGGCACTCAACGTCAACAAGCTCACCAAGTGCGGCGTCACGTTCCGATTCTGGTGAGGAGAGAAAGGGGGAAGAAGGGGGGAAGGAGGATCTAGCGAGGACTGAATGGTCATGATGCTGCAAGGATCCCTTGAATGCCCCAGGCATTGGCGGCCCTATTCTCCCGCAGGGTGGCCGACTGGTTTGCGCAGCTGAACAACAAGATGGGTGGCGATCTCAAGAAGATCCAGACCGTGGGGCGCTACATGGTCGAGATCTGGAAGGCGGTCGGCATGGACATGGAGAAGGTGGAGTTCCTCCACGCCTCTGGTATGCGTGGTGGTGGTGTTTTTCAGCTCGGACCGGGGGCCCTGACTTTTTTCTCGCTTTTGGCGCCCGGAATTACGCTGCTCAATGAAAATCCACCCCCCACATACAACAGAGGAGATCAACAAGCGCCCAGACGAGTACTGGACCCTGGTCATGGACATTGCCCGCAAGAACAACATCAAGCGCATCATCCGCTGCTCTCAGATCATGGGTCGCAACGAGACCGATGAGCTGTCCGCCGCCCAGATCTTCTACCCCTGCATGCAGTGTGCCGACATCTTCTTCCTCAAGGTGCTGGGTCGTTCTGGTGGGGCTGGTGGTTGTGATCCTCCGAGCCTAGGGGGATCCCTGACGGCAAACTGTCCGGGGCCACCTCACACTGGAATCTTCCCAACTGGACAACCCCCTCCTCCCCCCCTAAACTAATTAGGCGGACATCTGCCAGCTGGGCATGGATCAGCGCAAGGTCAACGTCCTCGCCAGGGAGTACGCGGACGATGCTCGGCCCAAGAGGATCAAGCCCGTTATCCTGTCACACCACATGATGCCGGGGCTCCTTCAGGTGATGGGCGTGCCGGGGTGGCCGGCCAGCGGCAGAGCGGTGTGCCTACTCTCGTGCCGTTTTCATTTTGCACTGCGCCCAAGTCCGCTCGCTCGTTCCAAACGTGGCTGACCCAGCTCAACAAGTTTCTCTCGGGTCATGTGTTGTTTCTGTCGCGTGATTCCAGCACGCAAACAGCTCCCCTCACCACCCCCCAACCAACAACAGGGCCAGGAGAAGATGAGCAAGAGCGACCCCAACTCCGCCATCTTCATGGAGGACACCGAGGCGGAGGTGAAGACCAAGATCAAAAAGGCCTTTTGCCCGCCGGGCGTCGTGGAGGGCAACCCCTGCCTCGCCTACATCCAGCACATCGTGCTGCCCTGGACCCGCTCCCTGGAGGTCTCCCGGTCGGAGCAAAATGGCGGAAACAAGTACGGCAGCTCGGGGTTGTTCTTTGGTCGGGACTCGACGTCCCGTGGATCGACTGATCGGGATCTCATGCACCCACATACGCGAGCCTCCGGAAGCCGGCGTGCCTCATACTGACGCCCCACTCCTCGACCTCTCGCAGGACGTACGACTCCTTCGAGGATCTCAAGGCCGACTACGAGTCTGGCGCGCTGCACCCCTCGGACCTGAAGCCGGCCCTGGCCAAGGCCATCAACGCTATTCTTCAGGTACGTGCCACGTGGGGTCCATGCCCACCAGAACTGCCCCCCCGCATGCCTCCGTCGCGAAAATAGGGTGCTCGCTGCAGGCTCCGTCTCGACACACATGCATGCCCCCTTTTCCATTGGTATGCAGCCCGTGCGCGATCATTTCGAGCAAAACGAGGAGGCCAAGGCCCTGTTGAAGGCGGTGCGGTCCTACAAGACCACCCGGTGACGCGGAAGACTGAGCGACCGCGTAGTCGGACGGGAGGAGAACCCTAAGGCTACCTCAGCTTCCCCACCCCACTCCGTCTGCCAGCGAAAATTGACCTCAACGATGTTACCATAAAACTCAAAAAATTTCTTCTGCTGCATCAGAACAGGCGCAGAAGCCCTCGTACTCGCCCAGTAGATCTCTCCCAGCGGTTTCCGCCTCCCCCCTACCCACGTTCAAACGTTCAGCTATCACGGCGCGTGAAGCTGGCGTAAGGGTCCGTCCGGCCCCCGGAACGCTAACCATCTCGTCACCCTCGACACCCAACAAAGTAACGCAGTTTGTCTTTTATTTTTATATAGGGGAATTTCTTAATCTGCTCGTGGCCACCGCGCTATGCGTGAGGCAGCGCCAATCGAGCGCTGAGCCGAGCCCGACGGTCCGTGCCCTCGGGGAGACGTTTACCGCATGTTCACTCCCGAGCCCATGGCCTCCGATCCCCTGTTCAGGCAAGCGTACAATCGTCTGCCTGGTTGCTAAGAAAATCCGGCGGACCGGCTCCGCGGCCTCTGGCTGACGCCATGGAGACCAGGGGCCTCGAGCGAGGGAACGCCAGCGGGGCGTTTTTGCCGACCCCGAATTACGCACGCGTCGGCATGCCGGGGCATTCCATGCCACCAGGACTACAGATCGCGGCCGCTTCGAAAGCCCCCGTCCATCTGGCAAACATACTGGCACCCGGACCCTCTGGGGCCGGAAGCCCGGGGCAGTATGCGTGCAGCCCCCTTGCACCGCCCTCTGCCACGACGTACGTGATGCCTCGCAGCCCCTTTGAGCTCCTAGCGGCGCCTGGGCTTCGTCCAGATTCCGCTTGGTGCGCGAAGCAAGTGCAAGAAAGTGTGGCGCTTCCAACAGCGGTGCCCGTGCCCGTGCCGGTGCCCGCGCCCGTGCCGGTGCCGGCCCCCATCCCGGCGGCGGCCCCGCCGATGCTCTATCTGAGTCCGCGCCTTCCCTGGATCTTCACGCCAGGCCCCCCAGCCGTCCTCGAGGAGGGCACCCCTTCCCCCGACAGGGTCGTCCCCGGGAGGGCGGCGACGCCGGCGGCGTACGCGTGCGTGCCCCATCCTCAGGCCACGGCCTCGCACCTGCACTCGTCCACGGGCCCGCTTGCGGCCGGGGTGAGCGCGCCCCCCGATCTCCTGCAGCGGGCCGCCAGCGCCAGCGGCAGCAACTACCTCTCGCTCTGCCTGGACCCGGCTGGCTCTGCCGTGAAGACCCCGTTGCCGACCGTATCGGACCAGGAGTCCCTGTCATCCAGCGAACGACGGCGAGGTGAGAGGGTGGCTGTGTGAGGGTGGAGGTGGGGCATGTGTGTATATCTTGACCGGCGTGTCATCGATCTCGTGGCAGCCTAGTCAGGCCGGCGCTCTGGTGAGCGAGCTGCTGACAGAGACACCACTCTCTGCCGAATTCTGTGCAGAGAGCAAGAAGCGCGGCAGGAGCGGCGCACAGCGGGCCGCGGGCCCGGTTAGAAAGCGGGCGCTGCGCCGCGCGGCGCGCAGCGCGGCGCGCAGCTCGACGCGCTCCTTCCCCTGAGGAAAGCGCGCGCACGGCGGGCGGCGGTCTGAGCGCGCGTGACAAGACCTCCCGCCCAAGTTGAGAGCGCCCCATTGCCGACCTTCCATTTTTGAGAGTGACTCGGAAGCGCAGCTTCCTGATGCGGTGTTGCCCCTTGAAAAGGGCCTCCCCCCCTCATTCTTTCCCTTGGGAGCGCCGCCGCCGAGGGTGCCGGGAATTGCCACTGCCGCGGACACAGCAAAACCGCTCTACAACGTCTGTCTGCGAGACGGGTGTCCGCCTGTTGGACTTTTTGCCCTCCATGCAAGATTGTGTGACTCCTATAATTTGCCCTACCTGTTGTCCTACCATACTTTTCTCTGTGATCTTTTACGTTCTGTTGCGGTGGGAGGCCCCACGCCTCCCGGGCGGCCGGGCTTTGCCCGCCCCCCGTTGCCCATTTCGCCCCACCCCTTGTCGCTCTCCCATGATGGGGCCACGCCCGGAACCTCACCCGCGCATCACTGTCCTGTCGAGAGGGAGCGAGCACTCTCCTCCCCAAACAAGCGATTCCTGGAAGATGGTGATCCCTTTGGCGCAGACGGCCATTCCTTTGTTTTAAAAGGACGTTCTGCCGCCAGCGTACTCTTTCTGTTTTACCTTTTTTCCAAAAAATGCAATCACAAGTCCAGAAAGCAGCTTCAGAAACAGAGGCATTCACTCTCTCATGAGGGAAGCGGCAACGCAAGAGTTGCATCGTCGTCATCAAGGCCTGCCAGCGTCCCGGCATCGTCCGAGTTGTGGCAGTCTATCAAAAAGTAGGTGTCTATCGCAGTCAGGTGCTGCCGCTGGAAAAAGTATCGTGCCTGGCAATGGGACAAAAGGGGTGGGGAGAGGTAAGAGGACCATGGAGTGGTTGACTTGTGTTTGGGTGATGCGCCGTACTGCTGTCCCCCGCCCAGCGATCGATTACTCATAACAGCTTCCCCGCCCCCCTTGCACGCACCGTGAGGTCTCCTTGGAGGAAGAAGACGAGTTTCTGGGGAAAGGTGGAGCACTGGGAGAGGATGGCCAGGATGTAGTCGGAGGGGACATCCGAGGCGTCGATGATGACCTCCAGGGAGGCGGGGTTGGCCCGGGGCCGCAGGCGCGTCGGCTTGATGTCCTGCCGTCCCGCCTCTGTCTGGTAGAAGAGCACGCGCAGCTCCCCCTCGATGTAGGCCTTGAGGTAGTTTGGGTTGTACACGGGGATGGTCGCCTGCAGCTTCAGCTGGTAGGTCGACTTTGTCGTGTTCCAGCTCATCCGGCTCGGCCGGATGAAGACCTCCCCGGCCGAGACGCCCCGCGGGACGGTGATGAAGACCAGTCCCGCCACCGCGAGCGCAAAGAGCAGCAGGGAGAGCACCGTGAACCGGGTGCTGCGCGGCTGCAGGCGCGCGTCCGAGAGGGGGATCAGGGTCAGGTAGTTGCTCGGGGGAGGGGGGGGCGTGGGCGGCGCACCCCACCTCGACCTGTCCCGCCACCAACCGGTCACTCTGTTGGGTGGGTTACAAGGGGGTGGCTGATGAAGCAATGCATGGTGTGAAGGATTTGTATTCTCTACAAAAAAACCAATGTACCAGTACATAGCCCCAACGAGGGCTCATGCAGGGCCCCCTGTACCTCCCTACATCCAACCCTCTATTAGCACCCTACCAGGCTCAACCTCGAATGCAGTCAAATGCCTTGCCCGTACCTATCCCGCAGCCCTGGTCGGGGCAGCTCGTCGAATCCATTGGACAGAGGAGGCGCTGTGGATTGCCCATCTGGGCTGGTAATGATGGGCAGCGCCGTGTAGCCGCTCATGCGATCGCCCTAGTCGGACCCCGATGGAGGGAGGTGCTCCCGTGGGGAGCCCGCTGCCGACCCAAGTGTGCGCCTGTCACTGTGGGCGCCCTTAATTGCCCGCACTGTATCGTGACATTACCGTCATTTGTGGGGAATGGGGTGGACGGGCCCTGCTTCCGATCGCACTTGGGCCGGTCCATCGCGACCGGCCCGGCCAAATTCCCGTCAACTTCGCGCGCGACAGGGTGCGACCATTCGGAAATCGAGCGAGTGCTGCACAAATTGTGCCGCACTCCGCTACCAAAAGTAGCTGGATCAACTTGCCTTGAGTACTCACTGCTCACACCAGGGCAAGTGTACACTCGAGGTAGAGGGCGGCTCGTGCTCGGCCGGCGCAGATTCAAGCGCTCCCGAGAATAAATTGGGCATCACGATTGCCGGCGAGCGAGCGCCGACGCGTTCGTAGGCAGGGAAAAAGAACCAACCATTCAATTTTGTAAATAGACCAGAGGGACAAGGGGTGGAGGGGGCGGAGACCTCGCCGGAGCCTCTGCACCAGCGTGGGCGGTTAAGCGTCCACGATGAGGCCGCAATCATTCGAGCGCATCGCTGCGAGCGCCGCTCACTCGGCGTCGGCGCGGTCGAGCGCCGACTCCAGCTGCCTCACGGCGGAGGAGCGCGACGACCCGGCGCTCTCCTCGGGCCCGCTGCCGGCGCTCGCCGGCGTGGATCGAGGACTAAAGGGCGTCGCAAACACCGATCCCTCTCCTGCGAATTAAAAAAGAATGCCACGCGTGTTGGTCAAGGATTCAAGGTCATACACTACTGGTCAACATGGTACCATGGAACAACATGGAACCTTTCCCCCCCCTGCGCCCCTGACCCACCTCCGAGTGCCGAGCGGCCGCTGCCCTGGCGCTGCAGTGCCGCGGAGCGCGCGCTGAGCTGGCGCAGCAGGGACGGCGGCGTGCCCGGCGGCCGGGGCGTCTCGGTCCTGGACCGAGCTCGACGCGGCGCGGCGCGACCCGGAGCCGCCGTCCGAGGACGCCTGGTCGATGGGGTGCGCGCGCGGCGTGCGGTCCGGGCGGAACAGCTGCCCCGGCGGCACGAGGCCCGCGCGCAGCTCCGCGCCGTCGGCGGCCGCCGCGCCGCGGCCCAGCCGGCTGGGCGTCGCGCCCGCCGCCGGGCGCGCGCCGCGCCGGGCGACACGGGCGGCGAGTCGGCGGTGGGCGTCCCCGCCGCGCTCCGCTCCAGCGACTCCTGGTACTCGGAGCCCACGTCAAAGCTCAGGGTGTGCCCGTGCGCGCGCGCGGGCCGGCCCAGGCTGGGCGCGGCGGGTCCCAGAGGCGCCGCCGGCGGGGCCGGCTGCGTGTCTGGGTTGGAGGTGAGGTCGGCAGCCGCTGACGCGGGTGCCGTGCTCTGCCCTTGCTCCGACGCTTCTCCTGCGCTGGCCACACTCGCTTCTGGCGCCTCGCTCGCGCGCCCAGGCACCCTCTCAACCTTGACGCCTCCTTCGACTGCGGCGCTCGCGCGCCGGCTCCCGCGCGACGTGGCCTCGTCCGCGGCCTCCAGGGCCGAGAAAAACGCCGCCGAGCGCGCGGCCGCGCTCATGCCCGCCAGCCGCCGTGCCAGCTCGCCGCGCGCGCGCCTCGTACCACGCCGCCGCGCTCTCCTTGGTGAACGCGGTGCGCGAGAAGCGGATGCGGCGCACGCGCACCGCGCCGCCCACGGCCGTGTAGGTCACCGTGACCCCCGGGTCCACCTCCTCGCTCCACTCGGGCCGGCCGTCGGGGCTGGGCGCGCCGCTCAGCTCGCGGATCAGGCTGGACGCGCGGCTCTGCGCCGAGGCGTAGCTGGCCGCGCCGTGCGCGCCGCCGCCGCCGCTCTGGAACGGCGACGTGCCCGTCGGCGACGCCCCGGCGGTCGAGCCCGAGGCGGCGGGCCTGTCGACCGCCGTCGCGGCGGCCCTGATGCTGTTTGGGGTCTTTTCCTGCGCGCTGATGGCGCTGTGCGGCACGGCTTGACCATTGACGATCGCTTCAGCAATATTGCCGGCGACTGGCCCGCCCGCACCTCCTCCCCCTCCCATCAGCTTGCTGGACCGGCGCTGGAGCTCCAGCTCGCGCAGGCGCAGCTCCGCGGCCCACTCGGCCAGGCGCCGCTCCTGGTCGGCCAGGTCGGCCTGCTTGCGGGCCAGGAAGACCTCCATGGCGCAGATGGTCGCGTCCAGCTCGGAGCTGTCGGGCGCCGAGGAGGCCACGTCCGACCAGGCCGGCAGGCGCGCCAGCATGCGCGCCGCGTCCGCCGACCGGCCCTCGGCCGACGCGTCGGCAGTCACCGCGGAAGGCGCCGGGGCCTCGGCCGCCGGTGGCTTGTCGGCGCCGTTGGCCTCCTCGTCGCGCGGCGCTCGCGCGCCGTTGGCCGTCCCCGCCGCCCTCTCCACGCCCGCCGCGATGCGCCCGCCGGCGCCGCGGCGCTCGCGCCGCCGCCGGCGGTCCAGCGCCGCCTCGCGGTAGGCGTCGGCCGTGGCCAGCACGCGCGCGCAGGCCGGTCGTCGGTGGAGGCGGTGGTGGAGGAGCCGTCGCGGCGCCAGGACGAGCCCAGCGCGTCGTGCCAGGCCGCGCCGCTGCGCGCGCTGCCCAGGCTCGTCCCCGGCGAGGCCGCGCCGGCCGCGCACAGCGAGCCGCTCGCGTTGCGGTGCGAGGCGCCGCTCAGCGGCCGCGAGCCGGTGCCCAGGCCCTCCAGGCTCCACAGGCGCAGGCCCGGCGGCCCGCCCGCGCCCAACGGCTCCGCCGGGGCCGAGGACGCCGCCTCGAGGCCGTCGCGCCCCACCGAGCCCTGCCTGGACTCGGCGCCGCGCCGCTCGGGGCGCTGCTCGACCCAAACACGTCGACGATCTCGGCGCCCGCGCCGTACAGCTCCGGCAGGCTGCCGGCGCGCGGCCGGCGCTCGGGCACGGGCAGGTTTCGTGCGGCGATGGTGTGCCCAAAGCTGTGCGGCCGCGGCGCCAGGTTGTGTTGGTGGGCGCCGGGCGCGCCGCCCAGGGGGGCCGCGTCCGAGGCGCCGCTGGACGAGGCGAGCGAGCCGCTCGAGGGCGAGCCGGCGATGGACACGCGCGCGGCGGCGCGTTTTGCGGGGGGCGCGGATGTCGACGCTGGATGCGCGCGAGGCAGCGCTGCTGGTCAGGGAGCCCGCCCGCGCCGCGCCGCGCACCAGCCCCATCCTCGCCCCCCCAGTCCCGTTGGCCGAGGCGCGGAAGATGCTGGGCGGGCGCGCGGCGCCGAGCCCGCCAAAGGTGGCCGGGCCCGCGGCGCGCAGGCCCGCCAGCACCGCGTCCACGGGCAGCTTGATGGAGGGGCGCGCGCGCCGGGCCGAGGAGCCGGCCGACGAGGTCGCGGACGAGGCCGTGGACAGGCCGCTGGTGCGGAAGAGCGCGCGCGCGGGCGCGGAGCCGCTCTTGGGCAGGAAGGCGGCCGGGCCAAAGGACGTGCTGGACGCGCGGCGCGAGGGCGAGCCGGGCGCCGAGGCCGGGCCCGCGCCGTCGAGCATGCCCGTCAGCGCGCGGGCCGTGGCCTCGGCGCCGTCGCGCGCGTCGGCCTCGAACCGCGCCGCCTCGTGCGGCAGCACCGCCGGCCGAGGTCGACCCGCCCGCGGCCACGGCCAGCGCGCCGCCGCGCCCGCGCAGGTGCTCGATCGCGACCGGCGCGGCCGAGTCCTCGCGCGCCTTGGCGCCGGCGCCCAGCTGCCCCTCCGCGCCGCGCCCCCAGGCAAACACCGCCGCGACGCCGTCCAGCGGCAGGCCCGTGCGCGCGTCCAGGCGCCGCCCCGCCGCCAGCACGTGGTGCATGCCCGCCGCGATGCGGTCCACGAACCAGCCCTGCAGCGCGCCGCGCACCGGCTCCAGCGTCGTCGCGCCCTCCCAGGGGCAGGCCGACGGCGCGGGCCGGCGCTCGAGCGCGGCCGACGCAGAGTTGACCAGGACGCCGGCGCCGCCTGACGAGCCAAACCCGGCGCCGCCAGAGGCGCCCGACGCGAGCGCGCCCACGTGCGCGCCCGTGATGCCCGCCTGCCACACGCGCCCGCCCGTGGTCACCACGACCGTCAGGTGCGCGCCGGCCGCCACGCGCCGGAAGCTGCGCGGCTCGGGCGTGTGCACGCGGCAGGGCAGGAGCTGGCCAGAGTAGAGGTCCACGTCGCCGTGCGCCAGGCAGCCGCGGTTGCTGTCGCGCTTCTCCTGCCGGTCGCCGTAGGCCACCGGGCTCCGGAGATGCCGCCCCACGTGTAGAGCGCGCCGCCCACGCCCTCGTGGAAGAAGCTGCTCTCTACGGGAGGGGCGGATAATGCTGGCGTGCCGCTGCTCGAGCGGCGGTGCGACCGCGTTGAGCCGGACGACGGCGTCGCCGGCGGCGCGTGCAGGGGCAGGCCCATTGAGCCGTGCGGCGCGTGCAGCGCGGCCGCCTCGGCAAAGGCACTGGTAATCGCGCCGCCCGCGGCGGCGCGGTGCGCGCCAAGCCCCCGCCCAGCGTCGCCAGGCTCAGCCGCGCCCGAGGAAGAGGCCGCGATGAGATGACCCACAGAGCCGGCAACCGCGGCAGCCGCCGCGGCCGCGGCCGCCGCGCTCGCCTCGAGCGGGTTGTGCTCGGCCGCCACCGCGCTGCGCGCCGACTCGGCCACGATCGCGGCCGTGTGCCAGACGCCGCAGGCCGCCTCCAGCACGCGCAAGCCGGCCAGCGCGTCCGACGCGCTGCGGCGCCGCGCGCGGCAGGACGTCGCCGTGGCCCAGCCGCCCGCCAAAGCCCTCGCCCCAGGTGAAGAGCTCGCCGTCGGCCGTGACCGCCGCGCAGTGAAAGGGCCCGCAGCTGACCTGCGCCACGGGGCGCGCGCCCAGGCAGCCGCGCACCAGGCGCGGCACCGTCTCCGGCTGCCCGCGCCCGCCCGGCAGGCGGCCCCACATGTAGAGCGCGCCGCGCGTGGTCAGCGCCGCGCTGTAGTCGTCGCCCGCCGCCACGGCGCGCGCGCGCGCCCGCGCCAGCGCGTGGCCCACGCGCTCCGGGCGCGGGCGCGTCGCGGTCGTGGCCCAGGCCCAGCTTGCCGCCGGCGCCGCGGCCCCAGGCGTAGGACCGCGCCGCAGCGCGTGGTCAGCACGCCGTGCGAGAGGCCCACCGCCACCGACGCCGCGTCCAGCGCGCCGTTGCCGGGGCGGCCTCGGGCGCGGCCGAGCACACCCAGGGCCGCGACCCGGCGCGCACCGAGGAGCAGGCGCCCCACACCAGCAGGTCGCACGGCAGCGAGCTCGGCCCGGCGTGGTGCTGCGCGGGGGCCGGGCCCGACCGCCGCCGCGTGGCTGCGGCGCCGGGCGCGCCGCCGCCCTCGCTGCCCAGGCTGGACGTGCGCCGGCTGAGCTGCGTGTAGCCGGGCAGCGTCATGACGGCGCGCACGAGGCGCAGGCCCGACACCCACACCGCGGCCGCCGCCTCGCTCTCCGCGGTCAGGTCGAGCGTGCGCCGCGCGCGCGTCACCGGCTCGGTGTAGGTCAACGTCCAGCTGCACGCCGCGCTCGCCGGCAGCGGGTGCCGCCGGAACACGTCGCTCGACTGCCCGGGGACGAGCGAGCTCACCGCGCGCAGGTCCACGCCGCGCACCGAGCCGGACGACGACCGCCAGCAGAGCAGCGAGTCGTTTTGCATCAGGCGGAAGTAGTGGACCTTGGGGCGGCCGTGCCGGCCGTGCTTCAACAGCAGCGAGCCCTGCGCGGGTTTGGTGGAGGGCAAGTGAGGTGATCGAGGGCGCGGGTGCAGTGGTAAGGACGAGCGAGCTGCATCGCCTAAAGAAGAGTCGTGAGTGTGAAGCGGTGCGCAAACAGTGCTCCAGCAGACTTGCTCACACATAGACAACCAAGTGTGCATAGAGCCTGGAAGGATGGATAGTCCTTTCATGGACAGCGCGCTCCCCCCCGACTATCAAGAGCCAAAAACCCACCCACAAGCAGCGGGCAATACCTTGCGCAGGGTGGTGAGCACCTCCTCCAGTGGCCGGGTGAGGGAGATGTGCAGCGCGTCCAGGAGATCCTCCTCCACCATCACCCGCCCGTCCTGCGCCAGTGGATTGCGCGGCAGCGCGGGGCGCGTGAGGGATGCCGGGCCCCACAAGGGAGATCACTCCTGCCGTGGTGACAACGTCAACCCCCGCGGGTCACACCATCCCAAATGCCCCGCGCATTCCTTGATCAAAGAGAGCCAAAATGGCTAGCTGAATACCGCTGGACCCCCCACACGCACCACGATGGTGAACCTTTCGGACGCCATGGCTGGGGCCCGACTGCCTGGCCAAAGTCCGGAGGCCCCCGCCCGGCTGTTTAAGCCATCATGGACCTAGTGATAGATGTCCAGTACTCACGGAAAGGGGTAGCGCAGCTAATTCGCGAGGTTGGTGCGGCAATGTCGCGCAACATGGGAAGGCTCGACGGTATGAATTGTTCTTGACGCGATCCACGAGAATCAGCCCCGCGAGTTAACAAAAATGAAGAGACGACGAGGTCAGTGCTGGACAGCGTGTGCGGCGTCCATGCCTGGAAATATTTTTAGGATTGACATTGTACAGTACGCATGTCTTTTGGACGTAAAGGTGTGGCCAATACGGTGTGGAAGTCTGTGCGCAAGAGTGGTAACCCGGTGCGCCGCTGCCCCGGTCACTTGGACGGGCTCGCCTGATGACCTGGCATGTCCCTTCCTTGTGACAATCGACGGTCCCCAGCTTGAATGAGCGTCAGTAATTGAGCGTGCTGTACATATAGCGACGCGCTGGGGCTGATTGTGCGAGGCCCGGGGTGGGCGACCGATCCCTTTACTGCGGGGCGAGGCCCAAGCCGATATAGTCGCCGACGATACAACAATAGTCTGCGATCGCCCCTCTCGGTTCTTCATGCACGCAAATGGCTCATGGCGATCGCTTGCAAGTCATAAACGCTCCGGGCTACGATGCCCGGTCGGCCGTGACCGCACACCCCGTCATCCTCGCGCCCAGTTGGTGCCTTCAAACATGCCGCGCGGGAGGGCCGCGTTGTGCACGCGCTGCGCAGCGACCGCTTCTGCGAATCTGTAAAAATGAAAACAAATAGTCCATATATTTAAGATACGTGCGACTGAACATGCCCAGATGATTCGTGCGTTGACGGAGGGGCGTTCCGCATTCGCCCACCCACCCGAGCTCTTGTTCCGACGAGGGACCCAGTTGCTGTTCCATCGTCAGCCCGCAGCGCAGGCCGAGGGTGCGTGCCCAACTCCGGAGGCCTCCAGTAGCAATCGACAGAGCGTCATGTCTGCGGCACAGGCGCCTCCCGGGGTGTCTCGCACCTTTTACAAGCGGGAGCTCCCCTGCCCCCCGGCCATTGAATTTTCCTCCCCGGAAGGTGTGCGAGCGGGGCGGTGTAGTGGGTTGGAGAGGGTGCTGTGTGGATTTGGGCGCGTGTGTGCGCGAATAAGGGAGTTCGCAGGGTGTGCTGGTCAAGGACTGTAAGACTACCCTTATTGAGGTTTCCAGGTCTTTCCACATATGGTGTGTTGGGTTTCTCTCTGTGACCGCCACTGCCCCCACACTCACCCCACCCCCTTTTATCACCAGGCAAGCGCATCTTCGCGGACGCCTTGGCCAACGGCGGCGCCAACAGCTTTTTCAAGCTGATTGAGCAGTTTCGGACACAGGACGAGCCTGCCTTTTGCGGCCTGGCGAGCGTGGCCATGGTTTTAAACAGCCTGGCGATCGACCCGCGGCGTCCCTGGAAGGGTCCCTGGCGCTGGTTCCACGAGGAGATGCTGGACTGCTGCCACCCGCTGGAGCGCGTGCGGCGCCACGGCGTGACGCTGCACCAGGCGGCCTGCCTGGCGCGCTGCAACGGCGCGGCCGTGGAGGTCTACCCGGCCGGCTGCGTGCCGCTGGAGACCTTCCGCGACATGGTGCGCGACGCCTGCGCCAGCGACACGGACCGCATCATCGTGGCCTACTGCCGGAAGGACTTTCTGCAAACCGGGGACGGGCACCACAGCCCCATCGGCGCCTACTCGGCCGCGGAGGACCTGGTGCTCATCCTCGACACGGCGCGCTTCAAGTACCCGCCGCACTGGGTGCCGCTGCCGTTGCTCTACAAATCCATGGGCCGCACCGACCCCTCCACCAAGGCGCGCCGCGGCTTCATGCGCCTCGGCTCGCGCCCCCGGCTCGACTCGGTGCTCTTCACGCTCGACCTGCGCGACCAGGGCTGCGCCGCCGCGGCCCAGCGCTGGATCGACCGCGAGGCGCCCGCGTTTGTGGCTGAATTAGGGGAACAGAGGAGCTCGGAGGAGGAAGCGCCGGACAACGTCTCGGACGCGGCCGCCGCCGCGCGCCGCATCGTGAGCGCCCTGGCGCGCTCGGCCCCGCTCAGCGCCCTCGTCCATTTCATGGCAGTGCGCTCTTCGGGCAGCAGCTGCCACGCCGGCAGCGTCTGCATCCAGCGCTCCGCCGTGCAGCTGCTGCTGGACGAGCTGCGCCAGAGTTCCCTCTACAGCGCCGTCGCCGACGCCATCCCAGCAGCGGGGGCTGAAGGCAGCGCGCTGCCCTGCGCGGCGCACCCGGCTTGCTCCGCGGGCGAGGCCGCCGCGCCGCCCGCCTCGCCGCGCGGACCCAAGCTCAACGCGACCTGCTGCAGCGCCCACGCGCCGCCCGTCGACGGCGAGCCGCCCGCGCCGGGGACCTGCGGCGGCGGCCAGCCGGACTGGGACCCCCTGGCCCCGGCCGCCGAGGGGCCCCTGCTGCAGGAGCGGCTTGTTGTGGCCCTGCTCATGCTCCCAAAGGAGACCTGGCGGGCGCTCCCGGACAGCGCCGTCCGTCAGGCGGTGCTCGACCTCGTCGACATCTCCACCCGTAAAAGTATGTGTGCGGAGACATGGCGGGGAGCGCATATGTTGTGGTGGACACATGGATGAGGTTATTGATTGGGGTCTGCAGTTTAGGGGTAGATGTTAATCTTGAGCCAATACATCATCTCTCACCTTAAATCCTCACACATCAAGCTCTCACCACGCCATGTCCACTCACTGCCCCGCAGTTTTGGGGATCGAGGTGGCGTACCTGGAGAGCCAATTCCACGAACTGCCGCCCGGCAGCATCATGCCGGAGTCGGAGAGCGAGGAGGCGCTGGGCGTGATAAATGAAGAAAGCTGCGCCGCGGAGGCCCCGGAGCCAGATCACGTCCTCGCCGTCGAGGCGCAGCATTAAGGGTCGCTGCGCCGCGCCCCGCCCGTGCCGAGGTCGCTAGCGTCGTGTCTGCACTCCGAGGCGTCTGCGGGGTCGCGCTGTTCATCTGCGGCTGCCAATTTTATTCCCCCTCCCCAGCAGGGTCGTGCTGACATGTCGGCAGAGCAGACTGCTGCGCAGCAGTCTCTGCCGACTCAACCAGCGACCCCCGATTCGCTGTATTTATCAACCTATACCCTGATCATGTGTACTGCTTACCCTGTGAAAACCTCTCTGCAATATCATCTCACAAGCGAGCAAGCGCACAAAGATGGCGTCCATTGGAACCTGGACAGGCCTCATTTCAGATACACGACAAGAAAGACAACTTTATTACTACTCTGTGCGCAGATCTGATTGACGCAAACAACAAGACGGGTCGCAAGGCCGCTCGCTCATGAGAGCGGGTAGTCGTACGCGGGCGCGGCGCCCCTGACCCCGGGGGATGCGGATGCGGAAGAGGCCGCCGTGGTGGGGGCTGGCACCCTCGCCCTTCTCGACGCGCGTGGTCACGTACAGCTCCTCCAGGCCCAGCCCGCCAAAGGTGCAGGCGGTGGGGCGCTGGGCGGGCAGCGCCACGGTGCGCAGCACCTCGCCCGTCTCGGGGTCGTACTGCGTCACGGCCCCGCTCTCGCCGTGCGCGACCCAGAGGCGGCCGTCGGCGTCGATGGTCATGCCGTCGGGGACAGTCTTCCAGTCGTTGGGGCGGTGCGTCACGGTGCGGTAGCCGAGCTGGCCCGTGCTGGGGTCGCGCAAGGGCACGCCCTCGGCATCCGCCGTGTATGCCCTGACCGCCTCGGTGCGGCTGTCGATGTAGTAGACCACGCCGGGCTTGCTCTCGTCCCAGGCGATGCCGTTGGGGAGCATGACCTCGCTCGGGCCCATGACCTCCACCAGCACGCTCGAGCCGGGGTCCAGCCGGTACAGCCGCCCGGGCTCGCCGTCGCGCCAGCGCGTGCTCATGCGCCCCACCAGCAGCGTGCCCTTGGGAGTCACCTTGCCGTCGTTGAAGCGGTAACCGTCTGCGTGGTGAGAAGGGGCCCAGGGGCAAGGGAGGTGAGCAGGCAGAGACAGGGCGTGGATTAGCAGTAACCAAAGTGTACTGCCCGAGTTGGCACAAACAATGCGCAGTAGTGGATAAAAGGAGCAACTGATAATTCTGCGAGCTGGCTTAACAAACCTAGCTTCTGCATAGCTTCCCAATAATCCCCCCACCCCTCCTCATCCAGACGCACCAACGCCGTGCTCTTCGGGAGTCTCTGCCAGGACACGGCCCGTGAGCTTGCGCCCAGGCACATCCAGCTCCAGGATTCCCCGCGCGCCGGCCACCAGGATGCGGTCTGGGTCAGACGTCGGCACGATCGTCCCCGGCGGCTGGTCCAGGGTGACCTCCGAGGCCTCGCCGGTGCTGGGCTTGAACCAGCGCACCTTGTTCTCATAAATGTCCTGGAATTCGTCAGGGGATGGATCAAGATGAGTGCCCCGCGATCAGATTGCGTAAAGTGTCTGTACGAACCGCCAGCCGGTAAGATCTGGACTGCAAGGCTGGAGACCACCACGTCCAAGGCGACGTGCAGGGCACCTGTTCCCATCGAGGCCGGACCAATTCGCCCACGCTCGACGCAAACCCAAACACCATCAATGCGAGCAGCATACCACAAAGTAGAGCGTCTCCGTCTTCCCGCCCCAGACGGGCGACTCCCCTAGGTTGCAGTGCGCGTCGAGCGCCAGCTCGACCTGGACCTGATCATCCTGCGTCGTCATTTTTTCAGGGTATTCGCGATGTGTAAGACTCCGTACCGCAATGTCAATCTGCTGCTCAATATTTCAGGCCGATGAATGTCAATAGATCACCAGGGCGCACTTGGCGATGCCGGGGTGCTCGGGAGCTCTCGTAATGATGGTGGATCTGGGCTCAAGATCGGCACCATCGTCTCGGCGCAGGCATGTGCCGGCATGCACCGAAATGGTGTTCCTGCAGCACCCCTGTTGGCATTGGAGCACGCCATGGAGGCGTGATTCGAATCCTCGCCATCAATCATGGAGGTAGGGACGCTTTGGCATGCGCCCTCTGCCCTCTTTGCCCAGGTGAAGCGCGCCAGCAAGACTCGCCAGCTCACGAGGGTGGGTGCCCTGTTGCAGGTGACCCGCTCAGACTTTGCGCAGGCTCTGCCTGTCGTGCGACAAGCCTTGGCGGATGCCACGTTTGTCGCCATCGACTGCGAGATGACGGGGCTCTTCGACCACAATTCCCGGCCGTGGGTGCTGGACGACCTGGACACCCGCTACCATGATGTGCGTGGTTGAGTGGTGCTCGCACGATTTGGGAGAATCAGTGTCTCATGACAGTAGTGTATACCTGTTCTATAAGTTGCTTGCTCGCGCACTCAGCAGTGTGGTGGGCACACATGCATCCATGGCTGCCAACATGTCAAAGCAGCCATTCCACGGCACCCCTCACAGATAGCCGACAGCGCCAAGAAATTCGGGCTGCTCCAGTTTGGCCTGTCCGCCTTCTCCCCGAGCCCCCTGGCACTGGGCTGGGTGGCTCGCACATTTAATTTCTACCTCTTCCCGGCGGTCACGGATGGCCACTACAGGCGCTTCCTCTGCGAGGTGGGTGCTGCCAGCATGGCCTCACGGACAAGGAGGCAATTTGTGTCTTTTCTGATATGACAATGTGGTACTTGCCTGCATCCACGCTCCTGCACCCTTTCATCCGCAGGCTTCGTCCATACAATTCCTGTCCGACTGCGGCTTTGACTTCACCAAGTGCTTCAAGGAGGGCGTTCGCTATATGCCAGGTGCGTGCCGCTGGGCGCGGGATCCGGGTGCTCTGGGGACTTTAGAATGGTAGATGGGATGCTTCTTCTTGGCTGACGTAATAAAAGCTCGCCACCCCGCATGCAGCGGACGTGAGGGATGCCCGCCTGCGCCGTCTCGAGGAGGAAAGCGAGGAAGCGCCGCGCGACCGGCCTCCCATCGTGGTCAAGACGGACTCGGATCTCAAGTTTCTCGAAGCTTTCAAGGCTGAGGTCACTGCCTGGCTTGCGGTACGCTAGGGAAGGGCTGCTCGGGTCTGCAGCGCAGGTCTGGCATTTGCCTGTGCTGGACGCAGAATCAGGCGTGGACCCAGTCGTCTCAAATCGTTTTTCCCAACTCCCAACTGCAGTCGCCCGACGAGGCCCCGCTCTTGCTGGCCAGCACCAACTCCTTCCAGCGCGCCCTGCAGCACCAGGAGCTGCGAAAGGATCAGTTTGGCAGCCCAGACCCCCCGGCTTTTACGTGCAAGTGGTCAAGGACGAGACGGGGTTCAACAAGCTCAAGCTGATCAAGGGCGATGCGGGCGCCGCGGCAGCGGCGCGCGTTGAGGCCAAGGAGGCGGCGGCTGCTGCGATTTGGGATGCGGCAGGTGCGCTGGTGGACAAGGCTTGAGGCGCTCAGGGGAGCAGGGCTGGCTCTGTTCTTATTTGTGTGGTGATGGCGTTGCTGCATATGGAGGCTGGGCCTGGATCTGTTCCACCAGTGGAAATATCGCAAGACCCGACTAAACCTCTCAACACCGCCACCCCACCCATGACCCAACAGCGTTCACGAGTGTGCTGGAGGCAGTCAGGGAGAGCAACGTCCCGGTCGTGGGCCACAACGCCTTTTTCGACCTGGCCTACACGCTGGAGTCGCTCGTGGCGCCGCTGCCGCCGTCCTGGGAGGCCTTCAAGGCCCTCACCAACGACTGGCTTCCCGGCGGCTTCTGGGACACCAAGTACCTCGCCAGGCGGGTGCAGGACCTCGATTCCGAGGCCATTGCGGAGACGGGGCTGGGACAGCTGTACCGATGCCTGGAGGCGCGGGCGCTGGGCGCCGGCCCGGGCGCCGAGCTGCCGGCCCTGGCCAGCGTGGACCATGCCTTGGGCTACACCAGATACAATGTGCGGGGCTGCGGTAGATGCATAGATTCGTGACTGGCTCATCTTGGTGATTGCTGGCCAGTGAGCGCGTTTTGCCAGAAGGCATGGGCGATTGTCTGCCTCAAGAGTTTTGTACACCTGATGCCGGTCTGACGGCCCTTTGTGCACACAGCGTCCCCACCCCCGTCGACCACACCAACCCTTTTGCAGGCTGAAAACACAGAGAGGTTTTGCCACGAGGCTGGGTACGATGCCTTTATGACTGGAGCCTGCTTCATCCGGCTGGCACAGCTTCTGGGCCGGCTTGAACGACCAAGCGACACCACTGAGGTCGGTGCGGACGGAGTTCTAGAGGCCGTCGCTCCCTACCGGGGCCGTCTGAATGTGACACGGTCCGACTACGCCTATGCCTTCCTGGAAGGGCCCGACCCAGAACCCGCCAGGGACAATCTCCTGTGGCTCTCTGGGCTGCCCTCGGAGCCCTCTATGAGCCACACCGACATTTCCAGGTGAGGGCTGCACTGGGATGGGGCATCGATGCGGGTCCTGCATTGTTGGATATTGAATTATGACTGGTCTGAAGCCTGTTTTTGTGCTCCATTACCCCTATTCACTCCTCCAGGCGGATAGGGCGGCTGCAGCAGGGCCGCTATCGAGTGACCATGCTTCGGTCGAAAACGGATGCCTTTATTGAGCTATGGGATGTCGACAACGTTCATGTAGGGCTCCTATCCGGGGCAGGGACGCGTGCCATGTCGCATGGTTGGCAGACGGGCATTATTCTGGACCATGATGCAACCTAGGCTCTCGACTCTTTCCCTGCACCCATCCAAAAGTCCTTCTCATCATCGCTCTCTCATCGCAAACCGCAGACCGCGGCAGAGTCAATACGACGGGCCGCCAAGCCCTGGCGAGTCGATACATTCGAGAAGTACGGCCTGTACAAGCGGGAAGTCGCCCAGGCTGCCGGAGACTCGGGAGATCTGGCTCCCTCCTCAGGAAAACGCGGTCGCGGCACCGTGACGGAAACAGAGTCTTCTTCCAAACGAATTGCCTGTTCCATTATGTGATGGAAGCTGCGCGTGGTACATCATATCGCAGCCTTGCGTATGCCGTTTCCTTCAAGCCTCGCAACCTGGCAGCTGCTCGCCGGTGCGGACAATCATTTCCGGAAGGAGCTCACATAATCCGAGCCTGGATTGTCACCCCCTTCTCGACGATAAACACAGCGACCAGGGGCGCAGAGGTGAACATCCGGCTCCTACCCAAAATTTATGTTGATTTGTTTGCGTCGTTACATCCCATAAATATGCGCTCCGCGACATCTAGCGGCAACAGCGTGGGCAAGGCCATCACCGGCTGCGCGTCAGCGGTCGGCCGGGGGGTCACATCCTGTTTCTCGTCCAGCAAGAGCAAGCCCAAGGCGCGCGATGGCAAATCGCAGCACGCATGGGATAACCAGGCCCAGTCTCCGCTCATGGACAAGGGCACAGCCTTCGGGGAGGGAGCTCTGCAATACAACCCCTTCAACGAGGAGGTGCGCTCGCCCCGGGCCTCCAACCCGTGGAAGCAGTCGGCGCCCGCGCATCGGGCCAACAAAAGGAGCTCCAAGGGCCAAGGCGTTTGGCGAGGGGGCTCTCCAGCAATGGCACTGAGGCCCACCGGCGCTGACGTTATCGTTACGCTCCCGGTGGCACTCTTCCCCGGCCCAATGACATTCCGTTACCAACGGTGACCGCTTCGGGGTCGGCCCCCGTCATCGTGCGCTTCCGCTTGCCCATCACTTGTCACATACTACACTTTCATAACAAATAAAATGCGATCAATTCTTCTTGTACACGCCGGTTCGCCCCCTGTCTGCTTCGCGATTGTTCTTGTAACCTGAGTGTTTCAGCAATTCCATGAAGGAGAATTCTGGGGGCCTGAGAAGGAGAGGTGAAGGGCCTGCCGCCGTGCTTGAGCATGGCAGTAGACCGGCAGTATCGACGAGCATCAAAACATAAGAATCGTTGTGCTGCATATAGACTGCGGCGTCCTGCAACTGCGCCAAGAGCAGACGGGCAAACACACGAGCAAAAACAAGTACAAAGAGGGCAGCCGTGGGCATGCAACGGGTTTTCAACGAACGAGAAATGACGGCACGTTGGGGTCAAAAAGAGCCATACAGTTTGCACCAACAGATTATTGGGGACTCCAAATCATCTCGATCTCCTCCAGGGTCTTCCCCTTGGTTTCCGGCACTGGGAGTGGGAGGGTGGACACGAGCGTGAGTGGTTCGGTGCAGAGACTACAATTCCATGCTAATGCAAAACATGTGTGTGCATTAGCATTGAGATTCCAGTCCCGGCCCAATAGCTGCCACAATAGCTATCCATCTCTCCTATCACCCTATCCATTCAGAAATTTTCCAAGACAGCAAACAGAATCCTCCTACCTATCCTGAAGATTGTGTGCACTGCCACACAGGCAATGACACCAAACATGACATATGTTGCTGTGGGATGGGAATGATGAGGGTGATTGTTGAAGTGGTGCTGTTTGTGTCCAGGAGTCATGGGCAGCCCGCTTGTGCACATTCATTGGGGCCCTCTCGAGCATGACACCGCTCTCCCGGCTCCCCTCATACCCTCCCCCTCCCTACCCGCGGGTCCAATGGCTTCGCGAATGCTGGGCAGGAGCAGGCTGACTATGAAATTGGAGGTAAAGTTGCAAAAGGTGGCAACCGCAATGGCTTGACCCCGGACCCGCAGCGGGAAGATTTCGCTGACCATCAGCCAGGACAGGGGCCCAAAGCTCAGCTGCAGAGAGTAATGAATTTGGTAAGGGGTGTTGATGACAATGGATTGGTTTTGGGGGGTTGCAGTTATAGTCTAGACGAATTACTGCAGACAGAAGCATGTCTAAGAGGACATGCATTCGGGTTTGGCGAGACCCTCAATGCAACCCACCCAGGCACCGTCACACACCCGCCCTACCTGGTAGCTTCCCACGAAGAGCAGCAGCGCGGCCAGACTGGTCCAGGCGGCGGCGGCGTGGCTGACGTGGAGCATGACGTGCGAGGAGGCGAGGGCGAGCGAGAAGAGGGAGACGGTCAGCGCGGCGACGCCTCCTAACAATAATGGCCGCCTGCCCAGGCGGTCGACGGTGGCGACCGCGACGAGGGTCATGAGCATCTTGAACAGCCCCAGGACGATGGAGATGCCCGTGGCGGCCTCGGAGCCCTTGAACCCGGCAGCCTGGAAGGTGGAGGCCGCGTAGTAGAGCACCGAGGGCTGCCCCGTGATCTGCTGGAAGACCATGAGGCTGACCCCGATCTGCAGGGGCCGGCGGTAGCGCGGCCGCGTCAGCTCCACCAGCGACTCGAGCAGGCCCGGCTTGCGGCTCGCGCGCGCGCGGTGCCCGTGCGCGGCGCCGCCCTCCTCGGTGGGCACCGGCTCGTGCGCGACCCCGGCGTCGGCGAGCGCCAGCTCCATCTCGGCCAGCTCGCGCGCCACGGTTTCCTTGGACACGGCGGCGCCGTGCAGGCGCGAGAGCGCCTCGCCCGCGCGCGCGCCCGCGGCCGGCGAGCAGCAGCCAGCGCGGGGACTCGGGCAGCCAGAGCATGCCCGCGCCCAGCACCAGCGCCGGGGCCACGGCCACGCCGTACATGGCCCGCCAGCCGCCGCGCCGCTCGATCCAGACGTACCCCGCCGCGTAGCCGAGCATGACGCCCGTGACCACGAGCGCCTCCTTGAGCGAGATGAAGAGCCCGCGCGCGCAGGCGGGGGCCGTCTCCGCGATGTAGGCGGGCGCCGCGTGCATGCCGTAGCCGATGCCGAGGCCGTACACGCAGCGCGCGAGCAGCACGCCGCCAAAGGACCAGGCCGCCAGCGTGCCCAGCGAGCCCAGCGCGAAGAGCAGGGAGGCCAGCAGCAGCTCGCCGCGCCGGCCCAGCAGGTCGGCCGACACAAAGGCCAGCACCGAGCCGGCCAGCGCGCCAAACAGCGAGGCGCCCACCACCATGCCCTCCTGCAGCGCCGTCAGCGCGTACCACGCCGTGCCGCTAACGTCCGCGCTGGTCAGCGAGACCAGCGCGCCGCTGCTGGCGCCCACGTCAAAGCCGTAGAGCAGGCCGCCCAGGGCGGGGAAGATGAAGATGAGGAAGGCGCGGCGCCACCGCACGGGCTCGTTGTGCAGCACCGTGCTGGCCGAGATGGCCCCATCGGTCGGCACGCACTCGATGTCAAAGCTCACGGGCGGGTGGTAGTCCTGCGGAAAGAGTAAAAGGGAGGGGCGCATGTGCAGCTTGACGATTGCGGCGGACATGCGCGTTATGCACTTGGAGAAGCATGGTCATGGAGCAGTCCGGCTAGAGCAGTTCCCCTCGTCCAGTCCACCACAACATATTCATGCCGTCAGCTTCCCACCGCCTAACGAGTCCCCTGCACAGGCCTACCTGCTCCTCCATGACCCTTTGTCGGTAAAAGGTGCGAGCAGCGGGGCGCACTCGAACCTCAGCGACTCGCATTCCCTGCTCCCGCGCCTCTCCGTGACTGGCCGCTCCGTCGGCCTACGACAGCCACAGCTGTTCCACCCACGCAAAGAGCAGTCTTTCGAGCCGTACAGACAGGGATCACGCCAACAATGGACTCGGGGCGGTGCCGTGTGCACAAGTCAGAACCGCTCCCGGTTCCTGCGGGTCGAGACCCGGTGCGGCGCCCTCGCCGACCGGGATGTCGACCTGGGCGTGCTCCTGCGAGGATGCAAAAGCTGTAAATGGTTGTGTGGCGTGCCTGGCGCCCACCCGATCTTGCTGGGTCGCCCGGGAGGTCGCCCACACTCGATCATGCACAGCTTCTACGGAGTGGCCAGGGCCCTCCTTTGAGGCTGACCGGCGGCCCTCTTGCTGGCTCAGGCGAACCGGAGATCAGAAACGCCATGGCCGCGGCACGAGCCATGATGTGGTGCTCCATGCGGGTCAAATAGATATAAGATTGTGCTGGAGGGTGCAAGGTGCAGAGTTAATGAGTGCTGTGGATCCTCGTGTCCCGGGCAACAACATGTATGCATGGTGGGCAGAGAAACAGGCACCTGGAGGGGCGTTGGCAGCCCAGTTCACGACGGCCTGTGCACGAGCAGGTGATCAAACTCATAGAGTATAGAGGCGGCGGCCATTTGCAGTTGCCAGAATGCGGTCAAGGCTGGGCCGATGTACATGGTGTTGTGCATCCAAGCCGACGTTGCGATACCATCAGAGCTGATCACCACTGGTCTGCAGAAACATCTCCCCTGACACACAATTCATTGGTGCATAAAAGATGCAAATTTGTCCACAACACGCGCAGATCATGCCATATGTCGAAAACTGTCCCGCTTAAAATATTCGACCTGATCATATAACGGAAAAAAATCCGTTTTGGCAATTGCTGCTTTCCGGTACACCGCTGTACGGAATCACGAGTACATGGGCCAGTGGTCTACGCCGTGGCGTTTAGGTTGGACACCGTGAATGCGGTGGCGCCCTTTACTATAAAGGGATCATGAAACCCGCCATCCGAGAGGGCGCAGGTTCGAATCCTGCTGTACTCATCTCAATACCCCTCACGCCTTAGCAGTTTCTTTTTGGATTTTATCGAATTCGTGCAATGTGTGTCTGATGTGAGCGAAATTGATGCCCAAGTTCTATGCGATTCTAGCCCATACGAGAGTTCGCGGATTCCGTCACCCGTGCTCCTCGGATGGTAATGGACGCCAGCATATTCGCCGAAAATCCAAAACACGAGAGTCCCCTCAGTACTCGGCTGCCACGACAATTCCAGACCATTTGGTCAATCGTTTTTATCGACTCTGCAAGGAAGCATGGGATACTTCCCATATCCATCATGTCAGCCGCGTTCAGAATGATGGCGCGTCGCCGTGGACTTGGCCGCTGAGCGACCTTGCCACTTTTGAGTCGAGTGCACTCCATGCAAGGTCTTGCAGCACCATGCTGGCGAACGATGCTCATTTCAAACATTAGGCAGGCCTGATCAGCTGAATACAACCGTCCCACGGCCACCGGCCCCTCCGGCACTCCCCGGGCTGGCGCTAGCGTAATTTTTAATGCTGCCGTCGGACTTCAAACACGTTTCCATTGAATGCATGATTGAATTAAAACACCCACGTCAAGAATAATTCCCCAGTACCGCGTTTCTGGGATGACTAGCGCCGTCCTCGGCAGCCTTGGTGTACGTCAGCACACGAGTGGCCAGCCGCGATCTTGCGTTGGCCACGATCTTACTTGGACGCTGCCTGTCGGTGACAAACGGACGTGACCCCCGCTCCCGAACTTGGCCGAGGCTTAGCGAGACCACACCCCAAAATTTTCGCGTTTCAAGTCGAGACACGGTCGCTCTGGGTGGTGCTAGCGCAAGCTGGCAGTCCTCGGAGGCGGCTTAGCTCTCGGTGCGTGGAGCCCCAGGCAGCCGTGGGTTTGCCGGCCTCGGGAACGGCTCGTGCCGCAGCTCGACACCCCACCAATGCTGTGACGGTCCTCTGGTTCTTGAGCAGGCTCTCCAGGGCCCCGAACCTTGGGCGGGGGTCTATTCAAGGTCGCGTGCGCTCGTGGGAAGTCACCGGGCCCGCGACCGGTCTTGCCACCCCAGAAGCGCCTGGTCTGCACCATGGACCTGGCCACGGACGTCTGCTTGCCGTTCCGAGAGCACAGCGCCCAGCTGGTAAGGCGCAGCGTCGGTGGCATGCTGACCCTTTTCGGAAGGGGGCCCTTGTGCATGCGAACCGGGCCCGGGCACCACTCCGGTTCTGGCGCATGCGTTGTGGGTCGTGTGCCGGCAGCATGCCTGATCATGGAATAACATTGGACGGGGTTTTGATTGCAGGATGAGCGCCTAGCGCGACTGTTTGGGGGTCGCGGCCTGGCCGCGCTGCCCCGCCCCGACTGCGTGAACGAGTACGGGTCGCTCATGCCCCAGACGGATGGGCCGGTGCCGCAAAAGTGGAGGCGTGCCGGCGCGGCGCTCCCCCCCGGGTCTCTCCTGGATGGGTTGGAACCCGTCACTGCCCAGCCCCGCATCCAGCGTGCCGCCTCCGAGCCGCCCTGTTCATCGGGCGCGGTTGGCGGCGACGGCGCGCCAAGGTCAAACGGTGTCGCGGCGCCCACGCCCGCCGCGCCGCACCCGAGCTCGGTGCGCGAGATCATGATGGCCGTCGAGGCGCTGGGAAACGTCCCCAGACTCGTGTCGCCCCTGCCGGCCGACTGGGCAGCCAAGGCGGCGCGCTCGGCCGCGGCGCCTCGCTGCCGCCGCGGGCGCCGGCGCCCTCGGCCTCGCCCGCCGCGGCGAGCAAGAAGCGCCCGCGCGTGGAGGAAGCCGCGGCGTTTGCGGCGCCGACGCTGCGCCGCGCAGCCAGCGCGGAGCCGATGGATCGCGCTGGACCGGGCCCGCTGGCCGGCGCGCGCCAGCGCTCGGCGTCGGCGGCCGACCGCCTGGACTCGCGCGCGCCGCGTCGCCCGCGCCCGCGGAGGACGCGCTGGGCGCGATGGCCACGCTGTTCCCGGCCGCGCTGCGCGCCGCCGACGGTGCCGACCTGCTGCGCGAGAGCTCGGCGGCGCTGCAGGAGCAGGGCCGGAAGATGAAGCGGCTGGCCGAGAACAAGATGGTCCCGGACGCGGGTGGCCGCCCGCGGCCGACCCACGTCTCGGCCTACTTCCTGGCGCAGGCGGGGCTCAAGTTTCTGGCCTCAGCCGTGGCGCTCGAGCGCGAGCTGGACGAGGCTGCCCGGCTGTTCAGCAAGACGGGCGGCGCGGCCGGGCGGCGCGCCGACGCGCCCACGCTCTACCGCCAGACGGCGGCGCTGCTGGACGCGGCGGGGCGCTCCGCGCAGGCCGCCGCCTCGGGTCCGCCCCTCGTCACGGCCGCGACCGCGCTGCTGTGCGAGCGCCTGGCGGCCGTCGCGCGCCTGCGCGCCGTGTTCCTCTCGCGCGCGCGGGCGCGGCCGCCTCGCGCGCCTTTGGCGCGGCGCTCGAGCGCGGGCTGGGCGAAACCTTTTTGCGCGGGTCCCCCACCGACAGCGCCGCGTCGACGAGCACGACCGCGGGCGCGCCGGCGCCGGGCCTCGGTGCGGCGCCAGACGCCGCCGACGTGCTGGTCCCGCTGCCGCGCGAGACGCTCGAGGCGCAGCGTGAGAGCAACCGCGACGTGCAGGACTGCGCGTTTGCGGCGCTGAGCGCGCTGGCGCGGTCCTCGGACCGCCTGGGCGAGCTGGTGCAGCGCGCGGAGCGCGAGGGCTCGGCGCCGGGCCTCAAGGCCGCCGTCTCGCTCGCGCTCATCACCTGCGACGCCGGGGTCGGCAACCCCGCGCCCATCCTGGGGTTTGCGCGTGCGGCCCTGGCCGACATCGTCAAGATCATCTGAGATTCCCGCGCCCCGTATTTATGCGTCGAGCCCTTTTGTCCCTTGGGTGTGGGGAGCTAATTTCTTGCTCTCTCACCCAGGTGTCTGTCTGTCTATCGATTGAGGAGACCGCAGAGGCGGTCTCCGCACGCCATTGGTCCCATACGCGCGCAGCGACGGCGCCGCGCCGGAAGCTGCTGCCCACCCGCGGTTTGCATTGTACACTTTCTTCCCCTGTCCAGTACCCTTTTTGTGCCCTCAGCGCGGGCAGAGGCTGGTTGCCAGACGATTCACACAGAGTCGGCAGCCGGCCCGCCCGTCCGCTTTTTCCCCATTCTGTTCCTGTTCCCCCCCCAGCATCTTTCTCTACGTGCGCCAGGCTAAACCCCTCGAATCTCTTTACAAAGAAAGAAAGAAACGGATCCCCAATGAATGCAATATGCGCCCTCGTCTGCATGTCGACGACCGCGCACGTGTTTTCTTCCTTGCCGCGATTGCGGCGGTGTTTTGCGTCACCCTGCCTGCCCTCGTCCGTGCGCCGCCAAGGTAATAGCTCAATCGTCGTGCAAGGGAAGCGATCGGGCCGTCGCGAGGATGGCCTTGACGTCGTCCAGGGGGTAGTGCTGCAGCAGCTTGACGCACCCGGCGAAATCGCTCTGCAAACGAGGAGGCGAGGTGCACAGGATAGAGTGATTATTAGGTACAAGTTCAAAGGCCACTAAGAATAAACACCCCCCCTACCAATCGCCCACCTGGAGCAGCTCGTCGCGGACGAGGACGAGCATGGCGAGGCAGACGCGGCGCAGCGCGCGCTGCCGGCCGCGGCTGGCCGCCAGCAGGGCGTCCCAGAGCTGCAGGAGGTCTGGCAGGTCAAACTCCTGGGTCAGGAGCAGCGTGACCCAGCGGAACCCGAAAAAGTAGGGCGTGAGGCCGTAGGCGTCAAAGAGGTGCGCGGCCAGCGCCGGGTCCAGGTCGCGCAGCGCGCCGGCCAGGCGGGCCAGCGTCCCGTTGATCCCGGCGGCCGAGTCGTCCAGCTGCTTGCAAAAGTGGTCGCGGCACTCCCCCATGAGCTCCACGAAGCAGAAGAAGGCGTCGGCCTCCGCGTGCGCGGCCTCGGCGGCGGCCGGGTCGCTGCCGAAGACAAACAGAAAGGGCGCCAGGAGCTCGTTCATGCCCTGCACGTACTTGATCCCGGGGTTGAGCTTGGCGTACACAAACAGGGCGCGCGCCATGGCCTGCGGTGTGTCAAGGGTAGAAGGGGTGGGGGAGTTGGGGCGGTTGGGAATGTGGGCGAATCTCAGACGGTTTGTAAAAGGCGTGATCAGATACGTTGGATCCAGCCGCATCCGGAGCGTCCACCCCGACCATCCACCTCTCAAGACACCACCAATGATACATCACCGCAGCGCACCGTGCGATAGCCAGAGGCCGCGTCGCCATCCACGCGGAAAAAGTGGAGATCCGGGTGCGTGCGCTCGACATCTCGCTGTATCTGGGCCCTGATCTCCTCCTCCACAAAGCGCTGCTGCCACTGCGTGCCGGGCGCGGCCGAGAGGGGGTCGTCGCCGCCGGGCAGGGCCGCGCGGCTGAGCAGCGCCTCTCCGGCTCCCGTCCCCGGGCCGGCACGCTGCGGCCCCGCCTCGGTCACGGCGCCGTTGCCCAAGGGCACGGAGCCGCCGCTTCCAGGCGAGCCAAACTCCTGCACATGAAAGCTTTCTAGCAACATCACATGCATGTGAATGCAAGGGCTAATGAAAATTTGCAGCCTGGCACACAATGCATGCGCAAAATTGGACGACGGACAAAGGCAACCTCCGCACGCACCCGCTTGAATTGCGCGTACAGCGCCCGCTTCTGCTCCAGGTGCCGCTTCCAAAGATCGCGCTGAGGGGGGAGGTAGCCCAAACAGAGCTGCGTGCACGAGGATGCGCATAAAATTGCCTGAGACGCCGGCGCGAAGGGACCCAGATACAAAAGTCAACCACACTCCCAGCCCAGTGCTGACGACCCACCTTCCAGGCCAAGGGCCTGGTGGCTCTTGGATCGGGGAGCCCGTCCTGGGCCAGGGCTCCGAGACGGGCCACATCGATCACGGGCTGGTGGAGGAGCTCCGCCATGACGTCCCGCTTGCTGCGGGGGAGGTCCTCCCCGTCCACGCCCTCCGTCCGCTCCATCGTGAGTGGGCGCAGCTCACCGCATGAGGCTCTGCAACAGCTGGGGTGAACCGTGCCTGAAGGATCCGACATCTTGCATGGCGTGCTGGAGCGTGGTACGGTTGGATCGCGACCAGTGATGGGCACGATCGCGCAGGCAATCCGCGGCGGACCCGTTTCAAAAGATTTCATGGACAATTGTCGACAGACCCACCTGCAAAGAATGGCACGCCATTGGTCCAGCTCATGTAGATAGCATGCTTGTATAATTGCAATCTAGATTTTCAGAGCCTGAAGTAGCGCGATGAGGACGCGCACGCGGAAGCGGGGCACGCCTTCGCCCGGTCCCAGCGAAGCCAAGGATGACAACGCTGCCGATGCAGTCAAGGTACGTCAGTGCAAGAGTCACTGCGCCACCGTGCCTCCCATAATCGAATTGTTGGACGATTTGATCGGAGCCACCATCGAGCGTACGATCCAGTCATCTTGAGTATGAGGGCCTCGACTTCCTCCCACCCACGCCAGGCTCGTCCAAGCAAGAGAGGCCGGGTTGCCCAGGAACCTGTCAGTGGTGGTGCAAAGCCAGCAAGCACCCGCCCACACGCACGACTGTCGCTTTCCAACGCCAAAAGAGCTAGCGAACCAAGCAACGGCGCGCACGGCACCGAGACAGCTGCCCCAGCGGAAGTGGACGGAGCGCAGGTTGCAGAGACAGGCGGGCTGTTGTGCCCGAGCCCACCGCCCAGCGCAAGACAACGCGATCAAGGGCGCGAATCGAAGACGGCGAGCGTCGGCCCAGCCAGCCTGGAGGACCAGGCCTGGTTCCGCGAGCGGTACGGGCGCCAGTGCAGGCAGCAGCCCAGGGAGGCTGCGCTGCGCTTCTCTCCCGGCGCCTGCAGCAGCCGCGGAGCCGCGAGGCCCGCACGCTCGAGCTGCGTCCCGCCTTGCGAGAAGTGACGGCCGCGCTTTCCTCCTGCTTCCGCGCCGCGGTCGAGCTGGGCCACGGCACCTCGGCGCTCGTGGTCGGCTCCCGCGGCTCTGGCAAGACCCTGGCCGTGGAGCAGGCCCTCGCCCAGCTGCTCCGCGAGCACGACGGCGGCGCCGTGGATGCGAGGGTCGGCGTGGTGCGCCTGCACGGCTGGGCGCACGCCGACGAGCGGCTGGCGTTCCGAGAAGCTGCCCGGCAGCTGTGCAGGCAGGCAGTGGTGGTGGGCGGGATGATGGTGTAGAATTAGTCTGATGGTGCTTTGTGTATTCCTATCAAGGACAGATGGCAATATAATTAGTCGGTGTCTTCTTCGCAAATCGCAGCGCGTTTGGCGCGGTGTTCAAGCGATCTGCCTCTGTCGGCGAAAACATCGAGTTTCTGCGCGAGATGCTCGACTGCCTGTCCAGGTCAGTGGTCGCAGTGATGCGAATGGGCAAGGATGGCAGTTTTACTGCGACACATGCGACCTATGGTCAGGTTTGCACGCCCAGCGCCCAGATTTATATATATCCTCACCCCCACTCAAACTGCCAGGGCGCAAAAGTGCGTGATCTTTGTGCTTGAGGACTTTGAGGCGTGGGTGCGTCGATCGCGGCAGACCCTGCTCTACGGCCTGCTGGACGCGCTTTCCTGCTCCGGCGTGCGCGCGGCCGTGGTCGGCACGGCCGTGCGCGCGGACGTGACCTCCTTGCTCGAGAAGCGCGTGCGCAGCCGGTTCAGCCACCGCCTGCTGCAGGTGGCCTGCCCGAGCGCGGCCGACGGCGGGGCGGCCGTGCGCGCCTGGCTCGAGCTCCCCGCGGGCCTCTGGCCCGACGCCGAGCTCGCCGAGCGCCACAACCGCGCGCTGGAGGCGGCGCTGGCGGACGCGCAGGCCGCGCGCGCCGTGGCGGCCGCGGCCGAGGCCGGCGCCGGCCTGCGGCCGCTGGCGCTCGCAGCCGCCGCCGCGCTGCGCGCGCTGCACCGCGCGGGCGACGGGGCCCTCCTCGCGCCGGCCACGCTGACGAGCGCCTGCGCCGCGCTGCACGCGGCTGACGGTGCCACCGCGCGTGCGGCCGCCGGCCTGAGCGTGCTCGAGGCGATCCTGGCCGTGGCAGCGCACCGCCTGGCCGCGCGGCGCGCCGGCCGGGACAGGGCGGGCGCGCCGGGCGCGCGCGGACGCGGGCTGCTTCAACTTCCAGGAGGTCTACGCCGAGTTCCGGCGCTTCAGCAACCTCCGGGGCCAGCACGTGGACGGCTACACGCTGGGCGCCGCGCGGCGCGCCCTGGACGCGCTGCTGGCCGTCGGCGTGCTCGCCTGGGCCAACCCGGCGCGCGCAGCGCGCGCAGCGTGCACGCAGCGTGAGCACGCCGCGCTCTGCCTCCAGCTGGCGCCGGCCGAGCTGCAGCGCGCCTTGGAGCGCCACCCAAACTGCCCCACCGCGCTGCGCGAGTGGTTTGCCAAGGAGGGCGGGCTCACCGAGCTGGGCACGGCCCTGCTCGAGTGAAGGAGGGGATGCGGGGAGGGGTAGGTGCCAAATATTTGGGGGTATTGACTCTGACGACCCACGCTTGCGATACTTATCTGCACACCGCTATTCTGACCACCTTGTTACATGGACCCGAGTGTGGCGATTTTTAGAGACATAAAAGGTGAACTCTAGTCTCTGGCTGCTTTGGCCAGGCGCGCTCATCCAAACAAAATCTTCACAAAGATGACGATGACGTTGACGACCACCAGCGGTACTGCAACGTGGGTGTGCATGGATGGCATTCGCTCGTTGGTACTTGGTGCCATTTGATGTATGAACCAGGAATACCAGAGCTTTATTTTTGCAGCATGGCCGAGCAGCTCGGGCGCGCTCCTCTCGACCTGGCTATGCGCCCTCTACCCGTCCGCTCCATTTCGACCACCAGACAATCTTCCCACAATTGGCCCTCAATAAATCATCCCTACGCACCTCGGAGATACTGCGTTGCATGCAGCGCGCCGATGATCTGCTGCTTGAGCGCCCCCGGTCCGTTCCCGGGCCCCTGGTGGCCGCCCAGCTGGGAGAATCCCCAGCCATCTGCCGAAAGGGATGCAAAAGAGGGTGAGTGAGACACGACAGCTCGCTGACCCAGCTTCTACCAAAGCCCAAACCCTTTGGAACTGCCCAAGCCCAAGGGCTCCAACCTACGTCGCTCCAAGAAGCGCTCGTTGTTGACTATGGCCGCTGCATTCACCGCCAGGATGCAAGCCTGAGAGGAAAGGAGAAGTCGTTTGTTTTTTCGAGTTCTTCTTTAGCACAATGCTCTCGAAAAATCAAGCATTCAGCCCGAAAGAATGAGCCCGAGAAGGAATTCGCGTGCCTGGAGCAAGGTCCACAGGGACATTCCCGCCTAGTCCTCACAGGCCCTCCAGCATAGCTCTCCACACCGGTGATGGGACAGGAATCCGACCGATTCGCGGGTATGAAACCTTATCGCCCCGTTTCGCCAAAAATCCTGGGAGACAAAACGCGCAGGTTCTCCAGGGAGCCTTTTCCGGTGCATTCGCGATCGAGATTTGGTTTGGATCGCGAGCGATGCGGGCGCGCGGCTGCCGATCTTTTGGCGCCAGGCAAGGCTCGCTCTCGGGTCCCGTGCGAAGATGCGAGCCTGGTCCCTTCCTCTTCCTTTTCGGGGTATTTGGAGTTGCCTATATCCCACCGGAACACACACCATGTCGGACTACGAGAGCGACGCCGAGAGGGTGCGTGGACGGGAGGTTGCGTGCGGGGTGCGCCGGCGTGCCGTGCGCCAGTGGGTCGACATGTGGCGTGTTGCCTCTGCGTGCAGGAGCAGGAGTCCCTGTCCAACTCCGATGTCGTGACCAAGTACAAGGCCGCGGCCAAGATCGTGAATGGTGAGCCTGGCTAGCAGGGAAAGGGGTCCGTGGTTTGGGCGTCCCAGGCAGATGTCGACATTGAATGAGCAGGGTGACGACTTTAAAGGGGAATGGCACGGTTAGTTCCCTGATGACGTGCGGCCTCCGTCGTGCGTGTGCGTGATGCTGTTATTTATGCTGCATTTGTTTGAATAGCAAAGTTGAGGGCACGCATTGATTGAGAAGTCATGTGTGGTCAAGGCATCCCCCTTAAATCACTCACCCCACCACCCCCCAATGCCCTCCCCCTCCCAGACGCCCTGGCCCAGGTGGTGGCCGAGGCCAAGGCCGGCGCCAAGGTGGCGGACCTGTGCGCGCTGGGCGACCGCCTGATCACGGAGGGCGCTGCGCCCGTGTTCAAGGGCAAGGCCATCGAGAAGGGCATCGCGGTGCCGACGTGCGTGTCGGTGAACAACTGCGTGGGCCACTGCTCGCCGCCCGCGGACAGCAAGCTGGCGCTGGCCGACGGCGACCTGGTCAAGATCGACCTGGGCGCGCACATCGACGGCTTCATCGCGCAGGCGGCGCACTCGGTCGTGGTGGGCGCGGCCGCGGCGACGGGCGCGCGGGCGACGCGGTGGCGGCGGCCAGCGCCGCGTACGAGGCGGCGTGCCGCCTGGTGCGCGCGGGGCGCTCCTCGGCCGAGGTCGGCCCCGTGTTGACGCGCATCGTGGAGGCGTACGACTGCCACCTGGTGGAGGGCGTGGTGAGCCACGAGATGAAGCGCTTCATCATCGACGGCGCGCGCGCGGTGCTGCCGCGCCCGGCCGCCGACCAGCGCGCGGAGCAGTTTGAGACGGAGGTCGGCGACGTCTTCGCCATCGACGTCGCGGTGAGCACGGGCGAGGGCAAGGCCCGCGTGCTGGACGAGAAGGAGACCACCGTCTTCAAGCGCGCGCTGGACGTGCAGTACCAGCTTCGCATCAAGGCCAGCCGCGAGGTGTTCCGCGAGGTCAACCGCCGCTTCCCCACCATGCTCTTCTCCAGCCGCGGCCTGGAGACCGCGCACGCGCGCTACGGCCTGGTCGAGTGCGTCGCGCACGGCCTGCTGCAGCCCTACCCCGTGCTCTACGAGCGCCCGGGAGCGCTGGTTGCGCAGTTCAAGGGCACCGTCCTGCTCGTGCCCGCCGGCGTCGACCGCATCACGGGCCTGCCCCTGCCCGAGGCCCAGACCGACAAAAAGGTCGAGGACCCGGAGATCCAGAAGCTCCTGGCCGAGCCACTCAAGACCAACAAGAAGAAGAAGAAGAGCAAGAAGACCGCCGCCGCCCCGGACGCCGTGCCCATGGAGCAGTAGGAGGCATAGGCTGTCTTTGTCTTTGAACGAGCAAAGAATGACGACGCTCATTGTCTGCTCTGTCCTCGCCATTTAAAACATTACAGACTGTACAAGACTATGTACGCAAGGAAGCAAGGGGGTGTTCGCAGTGTAGTAGTGGAATAGCAGGGTTTTTAGGAACCCGGAAAAAACACAAAACGTGTGGGATTTCTGGGAGCGCAATGCCTGTGTACAACAACAATCTACTCCCTAGCTTCACGCTCAATCTCTTTCAACACTCGCTCATCGTCTTCTCGGCGCTGCTGCGCCACGCACCGCTCCAGCAAGGCCTTGTCGTGGGTGTAGTGGTACTGGAGCTGCTCCTCAGAGTACCGCCCAGCGTGCGCTGCGATGGGATGAGCAGTGCACGCGTGTGTCAAGCGAAGCCACCCAACAGTGCACTGATCCACTTCCTAGTACTGCCGCCTGCACTGCCTCACTCCCGACAACGCCGTCAGCACCCGCTGACACCTCACCTGGGGTCAGGGCCTCCCGGCTCTCCACCCAGAGCCGCCAGACGAATCGAACCGCCTCGTGGTCCACGGCACCGGCCCCCTGGCCTCGACTGCTGACTTCGATCGCGCGCTCCACGGCAGCTGCAACGACCCCGCGCCGCTCGTCGCTCAGCGGGCACGGCACGGAGGGGGCCTGGGCCCCGGCGTCCACGGCGACATCGTCAAAGACGACCAGCGCCCGCAGCGCCAGCCAGCTGCCGTGTGTCGGGTGCACCAGGAGGTGGCTCACGGGGTCAAACCAAGCCAGCCTCGCTGACACAGCCGCGCGCTGGAAGATGACATAATTTGGTTCCGCGTCTTGGACGTGCCTGGTCTTGGCGTGGCTGAAGATGACTCTCGTTGCGGGCAGGTCCAGTCTGTGTATGGTGGGGGGGAGAGTGGGCACGACGAGGAGGGATGGCGTGGAATTGTTTGCAGAAGACACGATGATGGAAATGCTTCCAAAAAACATACTCACTCAACAAGCAGCCACACACGGCGTTGCGTCCACAAAATGCCACACCGTTGAAGCAACACACGCGGCATCCAGTTCCCAACGTCACGCACCCGCTGACGCTCTGCTGCACAGCGGTCTCCACAAAGTCCTGCAGGGGGTTGTCGCGGGCCGTCCAGCCAGCATTGCTCGCGCAGTGCCTCAAAAAGGGCTTCCAAATGGCGATGGAGCTGCCGATCAGGACGCCCAGGGCCCGCTCGCCGGCCGCGCCTTGGGGTCTGATCCGGCGTGCGGCCAGGGGAGCTGGGAGCTCGGCATTGTACCTAGGCATCCACTCCCTCTGTGTGTTAGCTGTGACCACAGAAATATTCATTGCCAGTATATTCACCCCTTTGACACAAAATTACGCCCTTTCCCAGCGTAGGTATTCAGACTCACCAGCCAATGGCCAGGGGTTGGATGACATCAAAGCCCAGTGGGTGCAGGGAGGAGCTCAGCTTTTGCACGAGCTGCTGCACCGTATTCCACATCATGGGCCCTTGGCCGCATACAGTTTCATGTCCAACATCATAAAAACAGCCGTTCATGCACTGGCCTGATCGTACATGCATGGCACGACAGATTGGAGGAGCCGCGATCTGCGCCGCACGGTGGATCAGGCGGATTCGGCATAACAAATTGACAGGGCGGGCCTGCTCTCGCCCTGCCCTCACTACCTCATGGAGCAGATTAGCATATGTATGGCAAAAGGTAGGTGAATAAGAACACATCTCCATCGAACAATGCCCTCTCAGAGCGCGCATGTCCAGGGCCAGCGATGAATAAAGCGGGTCTTGGTCGGGGCTTGCCGCCCCGCCCATCCCAAGCCCGCAAGCAGCAGCAGCGCGAGACGGCACCCTTGCTAACCAATGTACGTATAGCATGAACTACTATGACTTTATGCATGTACTCAAACTGCCGTGTATGCGCGCCACACGCGTCATCGGCCAAGAGGGTTTTCTGGCCCTTCCCGCAGGCTGCACCCCCTGTGGACGAGGGTCCGTCCGAGATCGAGGCGGACGAGCCCAGCACCAGCGGCACCGGGGCCTCGACGCAGCAGGCGCCCCTCTCTGGACCTGAAGCGCAGCAGCAGCGCGTGTTTCAGGAGGTGGCACGCCGGCTGAATGAGCGACTAACCAACGAGGCCGCAGCCGCTGGGGTCGCGGCGGCCCCGCCCGTGACCGAGGCCTCGGTACGCCAGGCCCTGGCATCGCTGGCCAAGGGCGGCCCTCAGGCGCTCCCCCTGGAGCTGGGCCCGGACCTGGAGGCTGCCGTGGCGGCAAAGCAGGCGGAGGCGGCGGCCGCCGCCCTCGAGCACCGGCACGGCGAGTGCTCGCACTGCGAGCCGGCCGAGGCCGCGGAGGCGCAGGGCTGCTGGGAGATGTACCAGCGAGCCTACCTGCGCTACCTCACCATAGCGTGGCCGCCCATGTATGTGGCCCTGGTCGCGCTGCTAATGACGCTGCACGTCCTCGGCTTTATCGCCGCCTTTTTCCTGGCGCCCATAGGGTTTGTTCTCAGCACCTCCTTTTGCCTCACCAAAGGCAAGTTAGAAGAGGGGGATTGGGGTTAACTGGAATTCGTAGTTGTAGGAGTGTGCCTGGACTTGTTGAATATTATGGCCTCGACGGCTCAGCACCGTCGATTCCCTCCCGACTGCGCGCAGTTGGGGGCCTCAAGTCGACGGCGATCCCGACCTCCAGCTTCCCGGCGGCTACCGTAGTTTCCTTGGAGGTCGCCGCCATCCTCACGTTTGCACAGGTGCGCCGGTGTAGTCAAAGGCACAGTACGTGATGGCTGTCCACCTTCTGACGATGTCTTTGGAAGAATACAACAGTCAAAACATCCCTGCTGCGTTCGTGAGCTCCTGCCCCTCCCTTCACGAGCGCAGAGATTCCAACCATTGTTCCCGGCTGCCCCAGTTGCCTGCTCTCTCTTCTTTGTCTTTGGCTTGCTGGCCTTGTTCTTCCAGTACCGGTGCGCCTGGGGCATGTGGGCGGGCAGCAGGATGATAGTGGGTTAGGCTTTCTGGGTGCGATATGGGTAACCCAATCACACCTGCAGGACAAGGGGCCTGGACACAGGCAAAGAAGAAGACTGTCTCCACTCACGTAGTATGATCAATACATCTTCACACTCCCCCCACCAATCCATTCAAACGCACGCAGCACGTGGCGCAAGGACCCCGGGTTCCTGCCCCTGGGCCCCCACCGGGGTCTCCCGCACCTCAGCCCCGAGGAGCGGGCCGCCTTTGCCGCCAGCAACCCGGCCTGGTGCCTGACCTGCGACATCTACCGCCCGATCCGCTCCAAGCACTGCTCCACGTGCAACCGGTGCGTGTGGGAGTTTGACCACCACTGCCCCGTGGTCGGCAACTGCGTCGCGGGCAACAACCGCCGGGAGTTTGTGCTCTACCTGGCCACGCTCTTTGCAGCCGAGGCGCTGATGCTGGGCCAGGGCACGGTCTACCTCCGCCTGCTGGCCATGCGCGCGCTCGATCTGCACGCGCTGCCCAGCTTCTGGGCAGCTCTCGGCCACGCGGGCCTGCTCATCCGGCTCCGGCCGGGCACGCTCTACATGCTGGTCGTCGTGGCGGGGGTCACCGCCGGCACGGTCGCCCTGCTGGTCCGGGCCGCGTGGGGCATCGCCGCCTGCCTCACCACCAACGAGATGATCCTGCGCGGCCGCTACAGCTACCTGTCCGGTCCCGACGGCGCCTACAGGTGAGAGGTTTGGTGGGGGGGGTGCTTGGAGAACTGGGCTGCAAATTGCCCCTGTTTGGACGCCCTTCCTCTCAACCCACCACTCTGAAAATATAATCATATAATTCTCTATGACCCACACACGCTTCACTTCCGCAGCAATGCGTTTGACCGGGGGGTGATCCAGAACTGCATCAGTTTCTGGGAGAGCGCGAGACCGGACTGGTACGCGCTGTACGCCGAGCACACGCAGCGCGAGCGGGCGGGGGAGGTTGGACCCCGGCCCTGGGCGACGCGCGTGCTGCGCCGCTGGGACGCGGCGCGCGCCGCGTTGCACGCCGCGCGGCGGGAGAAGATGAGGCGGCGCGAGGAGGCTGTGCTCCAGCGGGGGCGCGCGGCCGCGCGCGAGGCGGTGGACCGCGAGACCATCGTTGAAGAGGTGTAGAGATGATGATGATGATGAGTACTTCCTGCGAGCTCTCAATACTTGGTCTGGAATAATGCTGGTGCGCAGTTGGTCTTGCCGATACAGAGCGCGTGATCCATGGCCGATTGTGTAGCCAATCCTTGTTCAGCCCAGATTGTGTGTCATGGAGGGTCGGTTGATGGGTGGGCGTGACACTGATTGAGGCACCAGAGCACATTCCAACACCTGGCACGTGTATCATCGGTATATACAGGGCATTGCGAAGTACTATTCAATTTGCTCACCCATGTATATTATCCGTGTGTGACATTGGGGCACGAGCCGGCCCCAGGCGTTCATGACGTGAAGAGGACAAGCACCACACCCACCCCGTCAGCGTGACGTAACCTGAGATTCCGTGCGACCCATGCATCATTCGGCGAGGGCATGATGCCCATGCAAAACAGGAAAATCTACCACGTTGATCCGTGCAACAAATTCTCTGGAATTGTATATATTTACGCTTGAGCATCAATCCTCTAGGGACTCGGTCCTTCAATTGCATCTGGTGCTCGGTCAGCCCCGGTTGTGGGGTCCGGCCGCTTCCCATCAGCACCCTGGCACTCTTGCGCTTGGCCGCTCCCCGCATCGCCCTGGCCTCCCGGCCCGGAATCGTAGCACACAAATCTTTTCCCCACCAGCGGCCCTTTGCCATGTTTGGCGCGGTGCGCAGCGCCCTGAGTGCTGCCCTCGGGCGGCCAGCGCCCTGTCCCAGCTGTGACCCGGCGATGCTCGCCAAGTGCGAGGCCGCGGAGCCCGGCACTGTCAAGGCGTACGACCGTCAGCTCCTGGTGCGGGTCCCCCTTGACCTGGAGGGACCAGAGCACATGGCCTGGCCTCGCTCGGTCGAAAGGTAGGAGTTGAAGAGTTTGGGTTCGGTATGTGAGGGTTGTGCATATGCGCAACGTGCACACATGCATGCATGCAAAGGCGGCAGTGAGATGCGCATTCTCAAATGCTGTCACCTCCGATTCCACTTTCTGAACGCCCCCTTCTCACCACGCACAGTCTGAAGCCGATTGACCCGGTGGTGAGGGCCCTCAAGGCCGCGGGCAAGGACACCCGGGTGACCGACCGCGTCACGCTGACGGCCTTTGAGCCGCTCCAGGCCTCGCCACTTGACCCCGGCACGGCCGACGTCATGGTCTTCCCCGACAATGTGTGCGTGCGGGGCGTCCCCGTGAAGTCGCTGGCCGACTTTGCGGTCGCGACGCTCGGGGCTGGCGGGCCCCTGGCCGCGGGGCGCCCGCCGCCGCGCCCGGCGCGGGCGCCTGGGCGCCGTTGCCGGAGCTGACCATCATGGTCTGCTGCCACAACAAGCGCGACGAGCGCTGCGGCGTGCTGGGCCCGCAGCTCGCGCAGTGGCTGGCCGAGCTGCTGCGGCGCCGGGGGCTGGGCGCCGGCGCCGCCAGCGTGCTCCAGATCTCGCACATTGGCGGCCACAAGTACGCGGGCAACGTGATTGTCTACCGCCCGGGCCAGCCGGGCCACGGCGACTGGTTCGGGCGGGTGCACGCGGAGAACGCCGAGGCGTGGCTGGACGCGCTGCTGGCACTCGGAGGACGACGCGCTGCGCTCGCCGGCGCTGCGGCCGCACTGGCGCGGCCGGCTGGGTCTCTCCAAGGCGGAGCAGCTGGAGCTCTTTGCCGCGACCAGGGGCGAGTGCCAGCGCCACGGCGACCAGGACATTGAGGAGCTGGCGTGAAGAAGAAGTGTACTTGACAAGATTCTGGCTTTGTGTCTTCTTCTCCGTCCTTCTTCTTCCTTGTGGGTGTATATCCCTTGAAGAAGCGCTCATACAAGGCCATGCGTGCGAATGGCCCTTGAATCTGATTGAACGACCCGTACAATGATACATGCCATCATGTACGCCGATCTTCAGGCCCTTTTTTGAATTACTTGCACCCTCTTCTTCTTAAAATAGCAAAATGAAAATAAAAAATGTATATCCTCAAAAGTTTGTCGACGTGGGGACGTGAAGGATTACCTCATCCGATCACGCCGCGTCCACCTGGAGGCGGTGGACGTTGCCCTGCCCGGCCACGAGGCCCTGGAGCTCGCCGGCCTTGTCGTACATGCCCAGCAGGCCGCCCGAGTGCAGGAAGATGACCTTGCGCCCGCGCCAGGCCTCGGGCTCGCGCCGCACGTCCTGGAGCCAGCCGTGCAGCGCCTTGCCCGTGTACACCGGGTCCATGATCACGCCTAAGAGAGAGAGAGAGGGGGGATGATACGTAAGGATCGTTACGTATCAATTTCTGGCACCCATGATACAGTCATTTTCAACCTCATTCCCACCACCTCCTCTCCACGCCCCTCACCCGTGGCCGCGGAGACGTCGCGGACGGTGGCCAGCTCGTCCGGGGAGCTGATGGCGTAGCCGGCACCCTTGGCGCAGCGCACACGCAGCAGGGCCCGGGCGTCCGCGTCGCCCTGCGCCCAGAGCTCCCCGAGGATGGCGTCGATGGCGTCGTAGAAGTAGTCCTCGGTGTCGCTCACCGTGTAGGCGTGCACGCGCAGGCCCAGACCCCCCAGCCTGTTGCCGAGCGCGACGCCGGCGGCCGTGGAGCCGCTGCCCGTGGCCAGCACGATGTCGGTGAAGCCGCGGCCCCGGATCTGGGCGCCCAGCTCCTCGGCAAAGGCCAGGTAGCCCCAGGTGCCCACCGCGTTGGACCCGCCCACCGGGATCGCGTACGGCCGGGCCCCCTTGGCCTCCAGCTCGCGCGCCAGGGTCTGCACCAGGCGGTGCTGCCCGAGCCGGGTGTACTCCTCCTTGGTCACCAGGTGCAGCTGCGCGCCCACCAGCCGGTCCACCAGCAGGTTGCCCACCAGGCCGGGGTCCTTGTCGACCACAGCCCGCGAGGTCCGCAGAATGAGGTGCGAGTCCAGGCCCACGTACCGCGCCGCCACCGCCGTCGCACGCGCGTGGTTGCTCTGTCGTGTGTGTGGAGGGAGTGGACAGGTGGTTGACTGGTGGTTGAATGTCGATGGGTAAATATATCTGGCACCAGGCGCTTCTTATGGGCCGTGGTGGTGATGGACCCTGGCAAGTCGTATGCACTCGTGCTGATATCTCACGACAACGACCCATATCTTTTTGCAAATGAACAAGAACCAAAAACGTCGTTACAACACCATCCAAACATCCAGCAGCCGCTCACCTGGATGCCGCCAATGGTGATGACAGAGTCGTGGCCTCCGTTCAGGGCGTCAGCCAGCAGAAACTCCAGCTTGCGTACCTGCAAAATAAATGTGTGGACCACCTTTTCAGCCGAATGGTAGACCTGAAATTACACAACCAAAACCACTCGTGCATCCCCTCGTGCCTTGTTGCCGCTCAGGAGCATGCCGGTCAGGTCGTCCCTCTTCACATGCACCTCCACGCCCGCCGGGAGGCCCGGCAAGGCCCAGGGGTGCAGCGGCGTGGGCGTGCCGTGCGACAGCCGGATGCGATGACTGGGGACGGGAGCAAGACCGCTGGCCCATGCGGGCGGGAGGAAAGGTTCCCTGGCGAGGTACGAGCCCGTCATGGCACCGTCCGGACCCGTTCCGTAGTTTTTGGCACACAAAGTACCTAAAGTATTCAAGTCTCTGACACACTTGTAATCAGCGTGCCAATGGCAGTAATTGGTACGAATTGAAATGATGTACTTTTGTGTCCAGGACGGGGAGGTGATTGGCCTTTGATAGGTACGAGCTAGTTGCACTGTGTCCCCCCCCGCGGATCGCGGCTTGCCAGCGTAGCTTCGCCCACGACTGCCGGCTACCCCCAAACGGGAAACCTTCAGTACATCAATGTCTACATCGCTTTTGAATGGTGTTTGCAGCGTTATTCAAATATAGAATCAGCTGGCAAGCCTTGATTGTATGCAGAAAAAAGAAGCAGGTACTAGTGTGCAATACAACTGGCAGCCGAGCGGCGGCTGGCAGATCAGATAAGGCACCGCGCCTGATCGGCGCCTGGTCACCCAAACAGGCCCCAGTCCACGATATTGATTGACGCAAGGATGCGGCGGAACAGGTCGGCGGCTCCGCCGGTCTGGGCGCCCTCGGGCGTACTCAGGATCACCAGCACGTCGCTCGCGTGCCGCGGCACGCGGATCGCCGCCAGGAGTACCTGGACGTCCACGCGCCTCGTGGTCCTTGGCCACGATCTGGTGCCCCGCGGCCGCGGCGACGTACAGGCCGGCGGGGAGCAGCGGCGCCTCGGCGCGGGCCAGTCCCTGCGCCGCCTGCAGCTCAAAGGAGGTGGCGCCGTTCATCTTGGCCAGGTCCTCGAAGAAAAAGGCGGCCGCCTCCTCGTCCGGAATGTCTTGGAATTCCTGGCACAGGGCGGGGACCAGTGTGGGACAATTGGTGAGCCCTTGTACCGGCTGCTTAGTGTGCGGAGCCTCAGACTATTTTCAATTCGGCAGCCTCATTTCCAATGACCTGCTCACCACGACCTCCACAATCAGGCTCTGGTCCACCTCGGCATCTGTGAATACCTGCAGCTCCAATACAGCACCAGTTAATCTTATCTGCCGCCAACGAAACACCCCTGTGACACATAATCAAGGAACAAGCCTACCGCCGCACCTCCTGGTTGTCCGGGACCGGTCGGAAATCCGACACGTCCACCAGCCGCGAGGGAAGGCTGAGCTTGACGGCCCCACCAAATAGATCGCGAGATTCCAAGGTGTCGAGGGGATTTACCATGGCAATCGCGACACGTGGGGCTCTGCAGGGAAGGCCGAGCGTTCGAGGATCGACGGCACAGCAGTATATGGGTTTCGTGGGCTGCAAGGAAAAAGGAGGCGTCTGCAATGGCCTCACGCGTCCCGGCCCGCCAGGAGTATGGCAGTCTCGTTGACTTTCGTAGAAAAAACAGGCGTGTATTATACGTTTGCGAGGGACGAGGCCAGTTTGTTCAAGCTACGTAGCTTCTTTGGCTCTCGAGTCTTGTCGGAGAAGGATCAGAGCCTCACCCTCTTGGTCCAAAGTTCAAAGGCAGGGCGGCCTGCTCAACAGAGGCCCTTGCGGCCGTCAACTTTCTCTTTCTGAAAACTCATCCCATTGGTCTTGTCGTGAGGGAAGGGCTGCTATCTTGTCAATTGAGCTTGACAAACGCATGACAAAACATAGTTGAGACGACAGGGAAAGTTGGTTGAAGTGGGTCGGGGTCGTTGGTCAGTCGGTTGCGGAGATGCGTCCAAGGGTGGGTGTGCAGGTCACCTTTGAGAGGCTCGGGAGGCCAAGCATCCCAGGCGAGCAATGCTCCCCCCATCATGTGGCTCCTGGTTTGCCTGCGTGATCGCCAGCAAAGAAACCGGGGTTTAGGAGCAGCACAGGCCCGCCTCCTCGAGCTGATCTTGCAGCGGCAAAGAGCAGCTAAATAAGCGTCGGGACACAGTTGGCCCCTCCAAATGCCGCACTCCCCAAACCTCCCACCTTTGATGATGGGGCCGTGGCGCGTCAGCCAGTCTTCCACAGACTGGATGGGGAACCAGTACCATTCGGGGTCTGAGCCAGGGAATCGCACATCCACGGCGTTCTTCCTTCCCCGGCAGGGCCGCACAATGTCCCCCGTGTAAGAACGGCTGTCCCTCGATGGTCACCCTGCGCGTGAGGAAAGGGCGGCGCCATTTGCTTCTCGGTGCATCGGAGTCCTTGCCGCCCCAGACGCTGACAGATGCCCACCACCCCGGCACATGAGACAGCCAACCCCGAGCGTACCCGAAGACGGTCGTGGGAATGTTTACTTGATGACCCAGCACCTTTTCGACACGAGGGTCGATGGAAGCGCTTCGCTTCTGGGGCGTGGTCTTGGCCGGGGACGCAGGCTTGCGCTTGGGTGCCGGCTTGGTCGCAGTGACAGGTTCGGTCTTGGGGGCGGGTTTGGCCACGGGGACAGGCTTGGTTTTGGGGACGGATTTGGCAGGAAGCGCGGGCTTGCGCTTGGGTGTCGGCTTGGTTGCGGGGCCGGGCTCGGTCTTTGGGCCAGGCTCGGTCTTTGGGCCGGGCTTGGCGACGGGGCCGGGCTTGGCCACGGGGACGGACTTGACCGGGGACGCAGGCTTGCGCTTGGAAGCCGGCTTGGCCACCGGGTCGGGCTTGGTCTTGGGACCGGGCTTGGCGACGGGGACAGGCTTGGTTTTGGGGACGGGCTTGGCCGCAGGGACGGACTTGGCCTTGGGAGCTTTGGTTGTTTTGCTGTCGAGCTTTGGCCGTTGAGCCTGCCTTTGGGGCTCGGGTTCTGGCTCTCCCGGCGCCTCGGTCACTGGCTCGTCGTCAACCGAATCTTCCTCATCTGGCGCTGCCTCCCCCGGCAATTCCTCCGTCGCTTCCTCGTCCGTCAACTCCGCGTCCTCCGCTTGTTCCACCGCCTCCTCCTCTGGGTCGCTGGTCGGCCCTTCACTGTCGCCCACCTGCGCGGCAGGTTCCTCGGCCTGCTCCTGGGCCTCAGAGGTTCTGGCCCTTTGGGCTTCCAGGGCCTGTGCAAGCAGGGCGTCCGCGGACTGCTCCGCCTCCTCGTCGCTGCTAGCGTCGGAGGATTCTTCCATCGCTGCCTCCTCTGGGGCCTTCATCGGGATGCCACCACGCTGGCTGTCGTTGACAGCTCCAGAGCTGCTGGGCAAGGCAGCCTTGTCCACTCCCTCCTCCGACAGCGCCTCAGGAGCAGTTTGCTGCACGGACGCATCCGAGGCAGGCATGACCGCTGCCTCCAGCGGGTACAGGACCTCCTCGTTCCGGCTGTGGGAGAACGGCCCATCCTCCAACTCTCCGGAGCCATCTTGCCGCGGGACTCGGGTCTCCCTGCGGTGATGAGCCTCAAGCAACTTGGACAAGCGAAAGGCCCTTTGGTATCTCGACCCTTTGAGGGACCTTGCTTCGTTTGCGATGTCCCGACGGTCGGTCCCGACCCGGCAGGGCAAGGTTGCCCAGCCCCAGGACCATCGCTGCGCTGGACTGCCACACTTTCGGTGCACTATCGCACCATCAATGTGTATGGTCGCACCGAGGTGTATCCTGTCGACCGTGCCTTCAGCTCGGGCTCGACAGACCGGGGGTGCATGCTCGATCTCCATCTTTATTTTTGCTTCGATTCGGTGGATGAGCGAAACCGATCCCAACACCCAAACCCAGTATGAGGGAGACGATTCTGAGCTGCACTTTTCAATTTGTGGGTATTGATACAGATTTCAACGGCGCATGGGTCAATTTTATGTGATCACTGACTTCCTAGGCCTATATCTTTTCACGGGAAGGTTTGTTGGCCCATCTGGCCGGGGCCTCCTCCGTGAGGGCTGGTCCTAACTCATTTCCAGCAAATTTCGACGAGGACTTGCTTCACTGGGTACCGATCGGCAAAAAAAACTTGTTTGCTTTCGATAACGCTGCCGCCACAGAGGCCTTCCCAGACCTCGACCACCTCCCCCGCACCGATATTTTAAATTTCGCTCCGCCAACGACCTTGGTCACCCCCGTATCCGACTCGGCGCGGCGCAATGGTCGGGCATCAACATCCGCCAACAGCTTCCCACCGCCGCACTTTTCAATCGTACAATCCATCCATTATGGACGAACACGCTCCACAGGGCGTCTGCCCGGGTCCTGAAGACTGTGACCGCGGGCGGTCATTAGCGCGACCTCTGTACGTGCTTGCTGGGGCCGCTGTGGGCATCGGCACCGGCTTGGAAAAGGTGGTATCCGAGGAAGGCCGGAAAAAAACTCCAAGAGGGCGCCCAGTGGTTTGGCCCGGCCGATTGCGAGGCAAGCCAGGCGCCTGCACACCGGCTGCGCAAGTTCACGCGGCGTGCCGTGCGCCACAGCTATGCCACCGCCGGGGCAGCAGTAGGTGAGGCCCACGCTTGGTGTTGCGCTTGCAAGTAAGTCACCTATCCGTGGGCGAGACATGGAGCCTGTTCCTGCTCGGCCCGCAGGAGTGTCGCTCGGGGTGCGGCGAGCACTCTGGCATGCCTACCTGGATTACGCCGGTGACGAGGTCACCCGCAGCCTCATGCTGGTAAGCGCCTTGTCTGGGTGCGGGATGTGGAAGCCTGGTGGTGGGTGTCATGCCCTTTTGTTTGCCATGGATCCTGTGCAACCGTACATGCCCGCCGTCACATTCTCAGGGGTCGCCCATTCGGTACAAGGTCTCCGACCTGCGGCGGCTTCAGAGGACAGACCCCTCGCCGCCGCTCACGCCCCTGCGCTCGGAGCGCTGGCACGCGCGGGGCCAGTCCTTTTGATGCGCACCTGATACGTTGAAGATTTTCTGTGACTAATGCTGTCCAGCATGACAACAACACTTTTGTACAATAATGATGTCTCCCCCTTCTTGCGCATTTTTTAGAGAGTTTTCACCCCTATTTTTCTTCATTTTGAGTGTTTCGTTGCTTGCGTGAAAGATACAGAGTCGAGAACGGAAACGGACAAATGTGAGATACTATAATGTGCCGTCGCACTCGCTGGGCTCGGCCCTGTGCGCCGCCAGCCAGGCCTCGGCGAGCCCCTCCAGCGCGGCTCTCAGCTCCTCCACGCCGCTGCCAGAGACGCTGGACACACGCAGCGCGTCCGGCACCGCCAGCAGCCAGTCGACGGCCGTCGATACGGGCGCCGATTCTGATGCCGGCGCCGACGCCGATGCCGACCGCCCTCCACCGGCCAGGCGGTCAGCCTCGGCCAGGGGGGCCTGCAGAAGGTCCGCCTTGGACAGCACATCCAGCCAGGGCTTTTCTGGGAATTGGGCCTTGAGCTCCTGCCTGGCAACGGGTTTCGGGAATGCAGGAGCGCAGAATCAGCCATGACGTTCTCAGGTTTCAAAGCTCGAGGCAGGCTAGCAAATGCTAAAGGAATGAAACCTCCCACACACAGACCCCCCCTACTTGCGCCGCACCGTATGGCCCACTGCTGGGCGACGCTGGTGCCGCACTGGCCGGTCAGGTCGGCCACGAAGAGGGCGCAGGTCGGGAGGAAGCGCAGCGTGGCCAGCGTGAGCCGCTCCATGGCGTTGCGCCGGGCCTCGGGCCGCGCCAGCAGGCCCGGCGTGTCGGTCAGCTGGTGCTTGGCGCCCGCCGCGTGAAAGTGGCCCAGCTTGATGCTCCTGGTCGTGAAGGGGTAGTCCCGGATCTCCGGTGTGCCCGTGGAGAGCAGCTGGACCAGGGACGATTTGCCCACGTTGGGGGCACCCACCATGGCCACCTGAAGGTGATTGGCGCGGGGGAGTTTGATGATATTTGAGTGCTTTTAAGGGTTTTATCGCCTCGGTCACAATCTTCAAGACCCCCGCCATCACTTTCACCACCAAATACCCTCCAAAATTCCATGCACCGTGCATCCGGAGAGATCCACGACGGGAAGGCGCCGCAGGTCGCGCGCAATATCTTTGAGCTCGTCCAGGATCGCACTGCGCGGTGTCAGTGCCTCCTCCACTTCCGCCATGCCATTTTCCAGGAGCTCGTCCGCCTCGCGCTTGTTGGAGGCCGAGCCAAAGCGCGCCGCGTACGACTTGGTCACCTGTGATGGAGGGGATGTGAATGTAGGAGGCGGGGCGTTCTGGTGCGGCGAAGGACACACTATTTGTGCTCCCACCCCCATGCACCAGGTCCCAGGCATGCGCGCTGGGACCCCAGCTCAAAAAAGGATCTCTCTCGCACCAGGCTCCAATTCTTACCTGTACAGCGACCTTTCGAAAGGCATCCAGCTTGCTGAGCGCCGCATCGTAGCGCTCCGCGCCCACCTGTTGACAAGGACAAGCCACTTTCGTCACATCAGGCCTATCTGAGGGACCTAGCAATCATACATGTAGGCTGACCCAACCTGCAAAAATGTCTTACCGTGAGATCTAGCAGTGCATTGTCAAAGGGGTGAAGCCGTCGGCGCGCCGGGAAACCAGCAAGGTACTGCCCAACTGGCCCACTCAGTTCCTTGGTTAATGTGTCCATCGCCCGAGAGCCTCTAGAAAATACGTTTGAATGTTCTGTCTAAGGATGCTAGCTCACCACCAGGCGTTGTCCACTGACAACAAGGAATTGTGCGCCAATTCACAAGCGACATTTGTGTAGGCACCGCCCCCCAAATTATTCAGGCAAATTCTTCACACCCACACCACCTGCTAGCTCCACCTGTTTCTCGCTTTGGCCGCTTCCCCCTTCAACTTGGTATTGACGCCGGCTCGGAGAAGCCCGTCGCAGCGCCGTGCGCATGAGCTCGGCCGATGGCGACACCATGGGCAAGCTCTGGAAAGCCCCTGGCTGCACACCCGGCCGCCCGACAAATGCCTCGCTTGCAGGCCCGGCAGCGCTGCCACGGACGGTCAGAGTGGGATCTGGTCGAGTGTCGGCGAGTACAGCCCCGCTCTGGTACCGGCATCGGAGCACATGCGCTCGAATCGCCGGGCATCCCGACAAGTGGGGCCCGGCTCGGGCCAAGCCAGGGTGGCGAGCCAGGAGCATGGTCCTGCTCAAGACTTTTCTTCAATATCAGGCGTTGTGATTGATTGCATCTGTGAGAGCGCCATCCCTTGAGCTCTTGCCATGCATGCAGACCCACACATCCCACAATGCTCCCGCAAGCCATCACAGGATCGGCATTTGATCCTCTCCTGGCTGAGAGCCTGGCGACTCATTGCCAAATGCGAAGCCGTCCACTCGCCCGCTCCCACTCCAATCAATCATTCTTATCGATCTGTACCTATTGCATGCGATTGCAAGTGTCTGAGCGTGCGTGATAGAGGCCCGCGAGGGCTGGCAGGGAGCGGACCATCGATGGCTCGCGACTCCAGGTCCGCCTCCAGCGACTCGGACCGCAGCCGCGGCAGGTCCTACTCGAGGTACGTGCGATGGTGTGCGCTGCGGACAGCTCGATGATCTGTGGCGGATTCGGAGCTCATCGCGATGCGGCCATCCCCTGGTATTGCAGTCGGAGCAGCGGATCCTCCAGGAGTGCCTCTGGCAGCTCGCGGCGGTCCAGCGGGTCGAGCAGGTCGCGCAGTCGGTCGAGCAGGTCGCGCAGTCGGTCATCCTCGCCCCGGAGCCGGTCCAGCTCGCCCCCACGCCGCGCATCATCCCCGGCGCAGCGACGCAGGTGTGTGGGAGGGGTTGAGAGGCGCGAAAGGCATGATTTTACACGTTTATTTTGGGGGGAGATTATTGGCTGCATTGCATTGTCATTGCTTAGGATTGTAATTCAAATGAACAGTGCTCTAAAACCTCACCATCCGACTGTGCAACAGGGACTCTTCAGGATCTCCTGAGCGACTGGGGCGATGGCGCCCGCGCGGCGACCGCAGCCCGCCCCCGCGCAGCCCGCCTCGGCGCGGCAACGCGCCGCGCGACCGCGGGGAGGGGGGTCCGCGGCCGAGGCGCAACGCGCTATAAGGGTCCTGGTAACAAGGGGGCGGCGCAGGAGCGATCGGCGGCGGATGAGCCTGGCGCGCTGGTCCCTTCCAACGGCGCCGCCGCCGCCGCGACCAAGGATGCCGCGGTTGCACCCGCAGCCCCGGCCAGGCCTGCGCCGGCCGGGGGCGTCTACGTGCCGCCCTTTAAGCTGGCGGCCATGCTGGCGGCCGCGGAGCAGGAGGGCGGCGACCGCTTCCAGCGCCTGAGCTGGGACGCGCTGCGCAAGTCGATCAACGGCCTTATCAATAAAGTCAACGCGGCCAACATCAAGCCGATTTTTGCCCGAATTCTTTGGAGAAAACCTGGTGCGCGGGCGCGGCCTCTTCTGCCGCAGCCTGATGAAGTCGCAGATGGCGAGCCCGACCTTTCACGCCCGTGTACGCGGCGCTGGTGGCGGTGATCAACACCAAGTTTCCCGAGATCGGCGAGCTGCTGCTGCACCGCGTGGTGACCCAGTTCCGGCGCGCCTACAAGCGCAACGACAAGCCCGTCTGCACGGCGGCGGCGACGCTGCTGGCGCACCTGGTGAACCAGCAGGTGGCGCACGAGCTGATCGCGCTGGAGGTGCTCATGCTGCTGCTCGAGTCGCCCAGCGACGACGGCGTGGAGCTGGCCGCGGCGTTTGTGACCGAGGTGGGCGCGCTGCTGCAGGACCTGGCGCCGGCGGGCCTGGCCTCGGTCTTTGACCGCCTGCGCGCGGTGCTGCACGAGGGCGGCATCGAGCGCCGCACGCAGTTTGTGATCGAAAACCTGTTTGCGCTGCGCAAGGCCGGGTTTGAGCGGCAGGGCCACCCGGCCGTGCCGCCGGAGCTGGACCTGGTCGAGGCCGAGGACCAGATCACGCACGAGATCTCGCTGGACGACAAGACCGACACCCAGACGCACCTGGACGTCTTCCGCGAGGACCCCGACTTTGAGCGCCACGAGCGCGAGTACGACGCCATCAAGAAAGAGATCCTTGGGGAGGAAGAAAGTGAGGGTGATGAGGAGGAGGATGGAGACGACAGCGACAGTAATAGCGAGAGCGGCTCTTCGGACGACGAAGACGATCCCTCAGCCGCCCACCAGCATCACTCGCTGGCCGACGCGAATACGGGCGGGCCGATCCAGGACCTGACGCAGACGGACTTGATCAACCTGCGCCGCACAATCTACCTGACGATCATGTCAGCGCTGGATTTTGAGGAGGCCGGGCACAAGCTCTTGAAGATGGGCATCCCGCCCGGGCAGGAGATGGAGCTGTGCACGATGATCATCGAGTGCTGCTCACAGGAGAAGACCTTCATCAAGTACTACGCGCTGCTGGGCGAGCGCTTCGCCAAGCTGCGCCGCGAGTACTGCGACTGCTTCTGCGAGTGCTTTGCGCGCCAGTACGCGCTCATCCACCGGCTGGAGACGAACAAGCTGCGCAATGTGGCCAAGTTCTTCGCGCACCTGGCCGCCACGGACGCCGTGCCCTGGAGCGTGCTCGCCTGCGTGCGCCTGACGGAGGAGGACACCACCTCCAGCTCCCGCATCTTCGTCAAGATCTTCTTCCAGGAGCTGGTTGAGCACCTGGGCCTGCTGGCGCTGAACCGGCGCCTGCACGCGCCCGAGGCCGCCGACTGGGTTGCCGGCGTCTTCCCCACCGACTCGGCCAAAAACATGCGCTTCGCCATCAACTTTTTCACCTCCATCGGCCTGGGAGGGCTCACCGACAAGATGCGCGAGACGCTCAAAAATTTGCCGGCCCTCCTCGCGGCGCAGCGCGCCGCGCAGGCCGCGCTCGAAAAGGATAAAAAGGGCGGCGACGATAGCAGCAGCAGCGACGATGACAGCAGCAGCAGCGACGACAGCAGCAGCAGTTCGAGCGACAGCTCAAGCTCAAGCTCAAGCTCAAGCTCAAGCTCATCCTCTGATTCTTCTTCATCCTCTTCCTCTTCCTCTTCCTCTTCGTCATCATCCTCTGACGAAGAGTCCTCGCCGCCCCGCCGCAAGCGTGGCCGGACGCCCAGCCCCGGCCGCGGCCGGCGGGAGCGGTCGCCGCCGCCGTCCTCGCGCGACGGACGCCGCCGGGAGGACCCAAGCCGCTCGCCCCAGCCCCAGAGGCGCAGGCGCGAGTCTCCCAGTCGGTCGCCGGTGCCTCGGGATGGTCGTGGAGGGGGGTCGCGGTCCCGCTCTCCCATGCCAGTTGCGCGGAGGAGCCGCCGAGATTCGCCGTCTCGCTCCCCGCCGCCTGCTGCTAGGAGGGGCCGCCGGGAGTCCCCATCTCGCTCCCCACCGCCCGCTGCTAGGGGGGCCGCCGGGACTCCCGTCCCGTTCCCCCCGGCTCGGAGGCCGCCGCGCGTCCGCCCGCCGCCTCTTAGGGGGGGGCGCCGGGGGGTCCCCTCCTCCTCCCCCCCCCCCCCCCCCCGGGGGGGGGGGCCCCCCGTCGGGGCCCGCCGCCGCCGTCTCGCTTCCCCCGCCGCCTGCTGCTAGGAGGGGCCGGCGCGACTCCCGGTCCCGTTCCCCGCCTCCCGCCTCTAGGCGGAGCCGACGCGATTCCCCGTCTCGGTCCCCACCGCCCTCTGCTCGCAGGACCCGCCGAGACTCCCCGTCTCGCTCCCTGCCACCCGCAGCTAGGAGGAGCCGCCGCGACTCCCGGTCCCGTTCCCCACCCCCTTCCACTCGGAGGGCCCGCCGTGACTCCCCATCCCGCTCTCCGCCCCCTGCTCGGAGGAGCCGGCGGGTTTCTCGGTCGCCTGTACGGCGCCGCGATCGCCGGGACTCGAGGAGCCCCCGCAGACGCTGATGAATAGACCGTGTGTGGCTGATGCAGTGCATGCAGTTGGAAAATGCAAAAAGTGCATTGTTGACCTGTGTAAGGACTGGCCCAAACGGATCTGGTCTCCATCAAGGGGACTGGCATGCTGAGGTAGAATAGTCTGGACAAAAACAGCGAGCGGTTGTCTAGGTATAGCATCAGAGGAACCTCCCCCGCGCCCTCTACGCCACATGACACGCTTGCTTTTGCATCCTTGGTCACTTCACTGGTGCCTTGCGCCTACAGCAGATTCTGCGATGACATAATAAAGTTCCAGCAAGGGACGGCGCAGCCAGAGAACTGAGTACTTTTGAGTCCGTACGCAGCCGCCGCCCGCGCAGCCGTGCTGGGAAGATTGACTGCCTTCATCAGGAGCGAACCAAGTTCCCCACTCAGGTGCTGGCGGCCACGCCCACGACGGCGCGCGTCTCCGGGTCGCGCGCGATTCCCTGGGCGGCGTCGTACTCGGGGTCGCGCACGGCGCGGTCGGCGCGCCGCGCGAGGTCAAACTCGACGTCGTTGAAGCCCTTGGCGTTCTCGGCGGCGTGCACGGCCGCGAGCGCGGCGTAGTCGTCCCCGGCGAGGGGGATGAACTCGGCCTCGCCGACGGCGAGCTCCCGCAGGAAGCGGGCCGGGCGGCCGGCCCAGACCTGGCCCGAGGGCACGGTGGTGCCGGGGGTGACCAGCGCGCCCGCGGCCACGATGGACCCCTCCTCCAGGGTCGCGCCGTCCATCACGGTCGCGCCCATGCCCACGACCACGCGGTCGCCAATGGTCGCGGCGTGGATGGTGGCGCCGTGCCCGATGGTCACCTGCGAGCCGATCACCGTCGGCAGCTCCACGCCGGCCGCGTTGTGCTTGGCCACGTGCACCACAGCGTTGTCCTGGATGTTGGTCTTCTCGCCCACGGTGATGCTGTTCACGTCACCTGATCGAGGGGGAGAGGGTGGATGTGAGCATTGCAGCGTGCCTGGCGCCTGACCGTACGTCCGCCTTGCGAAAACATCATCATCATCCCCTACTCATCCCCTATCCCTCTCACCTCGGAGGACGGTGCCGTACCAGACAGAGCTGCCCTCGCCCAACTTGACGTTGCCGATGACCGTGGCGTTGGGCGCCACAAAGACATTCTCCGCCAGTTGCGGCTTGGAGCCCAGGTACGGAAGCACCGTCTGGGCCTTGTTCACTGCGTGGGACCGGAACAGCGCCATGAGCGATCGCCCGCGGTCTTATTGCTACGCCAGCGCAATGACATGCAAACATGCACGAATGGAAACCACTTAGCCACAACGTACGTGTCTCCCGGTAACCCAGGGAGCCCTGCAGCGCGAGGCCCACCGAGTCGATGGCCTTGCCCGTGCCCCGCAGTACCGAACCCAGCGTCTTCAGAAAGGCCGCCATTGCTCTTTATCTATTGGGCCTTGTTGTGCCCACGACAGCGCGGTGGCCCTCGGGCAGCAGGCGGTGCTGCTCAAAACGGAGGCACAGCACGGGCCAACAGGGCGAGCCACGGGTCAGCCAGGACGGGTCTCCTGCGCAAGTCCCGAAGGTAACGGTGTCTCCTTGGCTCCACTCGATCAATACGATCGTTTCCGATGGCAGGGTGCGGGTGGGATGGTGTTTGCATGCGGGTTTCCGGAGGATGCACCTCCGCGCCAACATGCTTTCCAGCTAGGGAGGCCCGCTCGCGAGAATCTCGTTGACCTCCCTCACCCAGACAGCCGGGCGGACATGCTCGGATCGCTCCGGCCCAATGGGGCCGGAATCTGCGCCGGCGCCCAGGCGGAAAGCAACTCCGGCCTCACAACAATAATCGAGCTGCCGACTGGCAATCGAGTGCCTTGTTGAGGGTGCCAACATCGCTGCTCCTGCGCTAACGCAACCGTGCGCACGGGTACACGCCTTTGCCACCGACCCGTCTCGACGGCTTCGGACGGGTAGCCGGGACGGCACTCGCGCGGAGGATCATCACACGGGACCTTTCCAGTATTGGATCACATTTGCTCTTTGACACGCGGCTGCTGGACAAAAGTGGGCCAAGGGCGATCCGGCAATGGACGCCCTCGGCGCTCTCTACTTTATCAGCGGGAGGGGCGATGTGCTGATCCAGAGGACGTATCGCGACGATGTCGAGTGCGTGTTGGGGAGCAGAGGAGGCGTGGTTGGGATGGGGGAGTGGAGTGTGAGATCACGGCAGCTGGGCACCGGGACAGGGAGAAATGGGACCCTGCAGGCCCACTCATCGACCCCACCCCACCCTCCGCAGCAAAAACATCCCGGCGGCATTCAGGACGAACGTGATCAACTCCAAGTCCCAGGACGCGGCGAGCACGGCCCCCATCCGCCAGCTGCTGGGCATGACCTTTGTGCACCTGCGGGCGGGCCCCATTTACCTGCTGGCCACGACCCGGGTCAACTCCAACGCCATGATGATCCTGCAGTTCCTCAGCCGCCTGGTGGACCTGGTCAAGTCCTACTGCAACGGCGACTTCAACGATGAGGTCATCAAGTCCAACTTTGTGCTCATTTATGAGCTGCTGGACGAGGTGATGGATTTTGGGTTCCCGCAGGTCACGGACGTCTCGCTGCTCAAGTCCTTCATCTTCCAAAAGGGCTTTGTGCTCGAGTCCACCAAGAAGAAGCGCGAGGCGGCCGCCCAGAACGCCACGCTCCAGGTGTGTGTGAGAGAGAGAAAAAGAGGGGGGGTGTCTGGGGTTTGCAATGGGCATGCATGAATGCCATCTGGCCAGGGATCCAAACAGACCAAGCAGCCTGGACCCTCTGCACCCACCGCTGCTCACCCACCTACTCCCCTCCCAACTTATCATCATCACCAACACCAAATTTAGGTGACGGGCCAGGTGGGCTGGCGCCAGGACGGGATCAAGTACAAGAAGAACGAGGTCTTCCTGGACGCGATCGAGACGGTCAACATGCTGGTCAGCGCGCAGGGCAGCGTGCTGCGCTGCGACGTGCAGGGCCGCGTGGTGGTCAAGTGCTTCCTGTCGGGCATGCCCGACGTGAAGCTGGGCCTGAACGACAAGCTGGAGGACGTGGCCTTCCACCCCTGCGTCAACCTGGGCCGCTTCCAGGCCGAGCAGGTCGTCTCCTTTGTGCCCCCCGACGGCGAGTTTGAGCTCATGCGCTACCGCTGCACCGAGGGCATCAGCCTGCCCTTCAAGGCGGTCGTGCTCGTCACCGAAAAGGGCCGGACGCGCCTGGAGGTCAGCCTGAAGATGAAGAGCCTCTTCCCGGCGAATTTGGCCGCCAACAACGTCCTCGTGCTGGTGCCCATGCCTGAGCAAACCGCCCGCGCCTCCTTCCAGATCTCCGCCGGTAGGCATCAGGGAGGGGGGGAATGGGAGTGAGGGGAAGGGAGTATTGCCTGGAGGCCTCTCTTATGGAATGTGTTGTTGTTTGAGTGAAAATCCTAGCACCCATCGAGTACCCACCTCCCTCCCTCCACCCACACAACCCAATCGCAGGCAAGGCCAAGTATGACCCCAAGCGCGGCGCGCTGGTCTGGAAGCTCAAAAAGTTTGCCGGGGACGCGGAGCAGAGCCTGAGCGCCAGCGTGGAGCTCATCGCCACCACGCGCGAGAAGCAGCAGTGGAGCCGGCCGCCGGTCAGCATGTCCTTTTCGGTGAGGGAGGGCTTGTGTTTGGTTGTGATCGATGCGTTGCTCATTGGGGTACGGGCGATGCGTGTAGTGCGCGGCCTCGTCGTGTCAACTTGCGCCCAGGCCATCTTACCACCCACTTCGTCACCCCCTCCTCTCTCTTCTCTAGATTCCCATGTACTCAGCCAGCAGCGTGCGAGTGCAGTACCTCAAGGTCTGGGAAAAGTCCAGCTACAAGGTGGACAAGTGGGTCCGCAAGCTCTGCAAGTCGGGCGACTACCACTTCCGGTTCTAGGCGAGCGAGGGTTGCAGAGGTGGGGTGGCGCCAGGGGACGACGACGGCGAGGATGAGTTGTGTGCATGCAACGCCACCCAACTCCCAGCTCGGCATATGTGCCACGGAAGAGGATTCGCGTCGCAGAAGATCTTTCTGTCCTCTTTTCCAAGTTACACCTCCCAGATCTTTTGATGCCATGCTCCCTGATCTGACCGGCTACGATCGTGTGCCCTCTCGAGTGTAACACGTGCTATGCACCGCAAGAGCCTGCGAGAGATGCTTAGGTTTCTTGGGAGGCTTCCGCGAGGTCCCAATAGTGTTCGAGCTTGTACTGCTGCAGGAAGGCCTTGGCGGCCGCGTCGTTCTTCACGGTCTCGATCCTAAACTTGCGGAAAGAGGGCTCCAGGACAGTACCCTGAAAAAATGGAAGGGGCCGGCCAAGTGCTTGAGATGGGTGCATTGCATGATGATGATTGCATTAAAGAGCAGCCTAAAGATGTCAGCATTGCATCCCCATACTGATCCACGCACCTGCCAGACGAGACGGCAATAATTGGGTCGTTGCGCGCCATCCGTCGCCATGGCCTCCTCCTCCTCCTCGTCGTCCGCCGCCGCCCAGTCGATTCGCCGCAGCATAAGCTTCTCATACCTGGATTGATGGGAGTAGAGCATTGGACGGTTTCATAGTAGACAATTTGGGATCTTTTGAGTGATAAAGGAGTTTTGAAACCTGTCAGACAACGACCGCCATCTGCGCGGGGAATAAAACCTCCCAATGGCCCTAATACACACGTCACTAATCCCCTTTCGAACACCCCCCCTATCACTCGCACCTGCGTTGCGCCTTGGGCGGCCCCTCGACCACCACGAGCGCAAAGTCGCCCTGCTCGCAGGCCAGCCCGACGCCCGTCATGTGGTTCTCCTGGGCGTTGATGCTGACCTTGAAGCGCAGCTGGGGCCTGGCCAGCGCGCCGACCTTGTAGATGGACACGGGCGTGGTGGGGTCGCCCGACTCGTCGGCCAGCAGCTTGCGCAGCTTCTTCTCCTTGGCCTCGGCCGGCGTGAGCTTGCGGGCCAGGTTGCGGTCCTCGTGCGCGGCCTGGCGCTCCGGCCATCTGGCGGCGCACCTCCGTCTCGATGGCCGTGGGGTCGGCCGCCGCCTGCTCGCCCAGCACGCGGCTCAGGTTGCTCAGCTTGACCTTGTTCGGCGCCGGCTCCAGCAGGCCCTGCCGGATCAGCTCCTGCTTCTCCTGCTCCCGCGCCAGGCGCCGCTGCGTGCGCATCTTCTTCAGCTCGCGCTTGGTCAGCTTGAGTGGCTGCGGCGCCGGCGGCGGCGCCTCGCCCGGCGGGTCCACCTGCGCAGGGTGCTCCACCAGCGCCGTCACGCGGTCCCGCCGCAGCGCGGGCTCCCCGGCCGCGGCCGCGCCGTAGCTCGTCTTGTCCGCCAGCACGCGCGCGTCCCACCACTCGACCGCCGGCGCCGGCGCGGGGGCTCAGCCTCGGGCCGCGCGGGCGCGCGCTCGCCCAGCGGCACCGCGTTGGCGTCGCCGGGCGCGGCCGCCAGCGCCGCGGCCTCGGCCGCGCGGCGCGCCGCCTGCTGCCGCGCGACGCCCTCGCCGTACTTGGCCCGTAGGCGCGCCGCCTCGGCCTGCCGCTGAAACTCACCCTCCTCCACAAACTGCAGCGCGCCCCGGCGCCGCCGCTCCAAGCGCCCGACCTGCCCCAGCTCCGGGTCAAAGAACGCGCCGCCCTGCTCTGGCTCTGGCTCTTCGGTAGGTGTCTCCTTCTCCGCCGGTGCCAAGTTGGTCGGAGGCGCTGCCGGCGGCGCGGTTGGTGCCGCTGCGCTCGCTGACGCGGGAGGGGCCGCCGGCGCGGAGCCTGCAGCCTCCTGCTGCTGCTGTTGCTGCTTCTTTCGCGCTTCCAGCAGCTCTTTTTGGCGCTGTAGAGCTTGCTTGGCGCGCGCCAGAGCCTCCAGCTTGACGTTGAGCTTGGAGGCCGCAGAACCATTCTCTCCCAGCTTTGGACGCTTTGCGTCCTCCCCGCCCCCTGCCGCGCCATCGTCCGCCTTGCGCTTCTCCACAGACGCCATGCGACTAGAGTGCTGGGACTCTATAGAATGAATGGGAAGTCCTTGTCCACACACAATGCAGTGGGACTCGTTGATAGTTGCTAGTGCATGATGGCAAGGCCCGTGTCGCTATCAGTTTCGACGGGCGATGCAGTGCGGTTCCCTGGCCCAGTTGCTGAGCTCTCGCGGGAATTGTCTTGGCAAAATCTATTGTAAATGTGTCATGGCAGAGCGTGCCATTGCAGGCGCCGATGGACGGTGCACGACGCAAGCACATCCCGATCGCCTCGCGATCCGGTCGCCATGGTGTTGCCGAATAATGGTGCGCCTGGTCGTTCAGCAGGATCACTCTGCTCGTTCCAGGCAAAATTGTTTTTGTTTAACGATCAGCCGCTACCTAGTTTCATTCATCTCAGTCACAATACAACTGATAATCAGCTAGAGAAAGTTACATGTTCATCGCGGGAGGCAGAGCTGGGTGGGTGGCCCGGAGTTGCTTGGCGTGCCATCCCAAATCCAAAGGTGTACACAGGTACGATTCTTCAACAGCATACAAGCAGCGCAGGTTCAGTTCAGGTCTATAATCGACCGAAAATTGTCTTGCGAATCCTCTGAGTCGAAGCCGGGGGTATTTATCTTCAGAAAGCGCGGCAGCAGTTGAGCGCTCACTCCTCGGCGGCCCAGACGTCGTCGTTGGGGTTTTGCAGGGCGCCGCTCTGGTAGTCGGCAAAGGCCTGCTGGATCTCCAGCTCGCTGTTCATGACAAAGGGCCCGTACTGGACGATGGGCTCGCCGATGGGCTTGCCAAAGGCCATGAGGAACTTGAGCGGCGCGGAGGGCGCGGCCTTGGCGGTCACCGTGGCCCCGTCGTTGCCCCACACAAACAGGTGCTCGACCGGACGCGGGCCGGCCGCCGATGCGGCCCTCGCCCTCGTACACGTAGGCAAACCCGTTCCAGGCGGGGTCGATGTCGGCGCTCCACTCGGCGCCGGCCTCCAGCCTGACGTCCAGCAGCGTGCCCGGGTTGCGCAGCGTCAGCGGCCCGCGCGCGCCCTCCAGCTCGCCGGCCATGACGCGCACGCTGTGCCCGGCGCCCTCGACGACGGGGATGTCGGCCGCCTGGAGGTCCTGGTAGCGCGGCTTGACCATCTTGTCCTTGGCCGGCAGGTTGATCCAGAGCTGGAAGCCGTGCAGCATGCCCGTGGTCACCTTGGGCATCTCGCTGTGGATGATGCCGCGCCCGGCCGTCATCCACTGCACGCCGCCGTCGCGGATGACGCCGTGGTTGCCGTACGAGTCGCGGTGCTCCATGGCGCCCGTCAGCATGATGGAGCAGGTCTCAAAGCCGCGGTGCGGGTGGCTGGGGAAGCCAGCCGTCGCCTGGTCCGCGGGCAGCTTGATCTCGTCCAGCATCAGGAAGGGGTCCAGGTTGCGCAGGGCGCCGCTGCCGATGGAGCGGCACAGCCGCACGCCCGCCCCGTCAAACTGCTTGGTGCCGCGCACGACCTTGACCACGCTGCGGGGAGCCGACATGGTGGGAACGGGAGAGACGATGCGGGTAGCCGTCGTGGAGCTGATCTTGCTGTACAAGACAGATGTGGTTGTCAGAAACGCGAGTAAGAGGGCTGCAGAATAAGGGGGTTGAAAAGGGGAACAGGGTGAGCGTCGCCGCATTGACAATTTCTTCGGAGGTCGTGCAGCCCCATGCCGAGCTCTCGACAGCCTCGTGCTGCCCAGACAGGCGCAAACCCGTCCCAAATTTCCACCAAAAATCCATTGAAAACTTTGCAGACATGCCCCGATAATGTCCCTCGCACACGCGTACACACCTGTTGTAAGCCCGGCGTGGGAAGCAATCTTTCCGGACAGGCTGAGCACAGAAATAATTCCGTGAGTGATTTGACTCCAGGGCACACGCAGCCTCGATATATAGACTCTTGCAAGAGAAACGAGAAGGGTCCAGGATCTACATAACTTGAAGATCATGGCGGCTGGCAAGAGCTGGGCTGCGCACCACCCGAGCGACCGTCGCGATCACGGCCACTGCGGTCCAGGATGACGTAAATCGGGTGGCCGATCACTGATTTCTCCTGGCAGGCGCACGATTTGGAGCCGGACATGCCATCTGTTGTGCGATAACTGAGCCATACTCTGACGCATTTTTCCTAAAATATACTCTATACAATTCCAGGTATTTCTCGACCTTGTATTTCGCTCGTCCACGGGTATGAAAGGGTGCGATCGCAATGTGCCTGCTGGCCGCTGTTGGACAATTGCAGTGCTCCCACGACACGTCTGCAAGCATCCTTTTCTAAACATCATTCGCCCATAAATAATACAAGATCTGGCTTACCACTTTCATTTCCCTCCCACGAGCCCAATACGCTCGCATCGCACTGCCACTCGGGCAGCCATGGCCCCGTCCCCCAGGATCGACTGAAGAAAGTCCGGCATTGACTTCAAAGTCCCGTAAGCTGTGACCAGGTCGTGATCCGCGTCATTTCGTGACAGGCACCGACCCACCAATTTCAGTTCTCGTTTAGTTCATGCCGTTAACATGTTCCAAGTCTAGTCCAGTCTCTGTCCGCGCTGCGATGCTTGCCGGGTGCCAGTACCCGCTGTTGCGCGAGCGTTTTTGGAGCACAGGGCGAGGATACCTCGCCCGGATCCGCGTCCTCCTCCGCCCCTTCGTCTCCCGTCAAAGGCCCTGGCTCCAGTCGGCCCGGCCTGCGCGCACTGGACCTCAAGTCCCTCCCTCGCGACGATGCCCCCCCGACCGAGCTCCGAGCCCGCAAGGACAAGCTCGCCTATTTTGGGCGCCGCTGCTCCGCCGTGGGCCATGGCCTCTTCGTGGGCGCCGAGGCCGTGGCCAAGAACCGAGAACAGCTGCGCGCCAGTGGCATCACGCACGTCATCAACTGCGTGGGCTTCTTGTACCCGGCCTACTTTGCCTCGGAGCTCGAGTACATGACGCTCTTCCTGCAGGACACGCCAGCCGAGGACATTGCGTGCGTCCTTTACGACGTGTTTGACTTTATCAGGAGCGCCAAGGAGGGCGGAGGCGTGCTCCTGCACTGCTCCCAGGGCGTCTCGCGCTCGGTCAGCCTCGCGGTGGCCTACCTCATGTGGCTGGAGGGCAAGCCCTACGAGGAGGTTTTTGCCCGCGTCAAAGAGCTGCGGGGCATTGCCAATCCAAACATTGGCTTCGTGTGCCAGGTAGGGCGATGGGTGGGGGATGGATGGATGGATAAATGGAGGGGGATGTGAGTGCTCGGGCTGGGATCATGACTTTGGGTGTTTCGCGCAAGGGTTGGGATGCTCATGAGGCAGGAATAAGCACTCCGTTCCCTTCTCCATAGCCTAATTTCTGACACTCCCCACCACCCTCTTACCCCGCCCAGTTGCTCCAATGGCAAAAGAAACGGGCGCAAGGTCCCAGGGCCGGCCGGCTTGTGAGGTTTGCCCCGCAGTCGCCGGCGCAGCCGCAGTACCTGGTACCGCGACAGACGCCTGCCATGGGGTCGGCGAGTCTCGATCGACGTGGCACCTTTGTGCTGCACACAGAGGACGCCCTCTTCATCTGGCTGGTGCGCCGGGGTTTATGAATTGTGTGGGGTTTGAAACGAGATTGGGGATAGTGTCGGGAATGAAACTCTCGGGGTTTGCCTTGCCCGCTGTGGAGGGCTGGCTCGTTCCATTGCAGCACAAGGAGACAATTTTGACTCGCCGCCTCGCCGCAGGGCTCCCTGGCGCAAGAGGCGTACGTCGCGGCGGCAAGAAAGTACGTCGAGCAGCTGCAGCGGTACGAGCCGCGGGCCGAGGGCGGCACGTACGAGGTGCACGAGTGCCTGGAGGAAAGGGAGCCCGAGGGATTTTGGGACGCGCTGCGCCTGGCCAGCGCGGGCGCCGCCACGCCGTCGGAGAGCGGCGGCTCGCCGTTCCCCTCGCCCGCGGCCCACGCCAGCGCCGCGTCGGTGGACAATGCGCTGGCCGGCGCGCGCGTCGGCGAGGTCGCCTCGTACGACAAGGAGTTTGAGGTGGGTGGAGATGGATTGAGATTTTGGGGCATGCGGGGTGCTTGGTGTGACGGGGTTGACTTGGTAGTGCGGTGCTCTGACGTGAAAACCACCATCGCTGCGCACTCTGCCGTCCAACACCCCCGCACCACAAATAATCGCCCCACCCGTGCACAGTTGTTCACGCGTGTCCTCTCGAGCCGATCGAGCGGGGGCAGCAGCAGCGACGGCGGCGGGCCGCACTCGGCGCGCAAGACGCCCAGGGAGCACCCGGGGTCCGACGGCCCCTCGCCCAACGAGCGGGCCCGGAAGCACGCGCGCAACATGGAGGGCCTCACGCTTGGCCGCGCCGACGACGCCGAGGCGCGTCCGGAAAAGGAGCGCGCCCCGCTTGACGACGCGCCGGCCCCGCCGGCGCTCGCGCCGCCGCCCGACCGCCCGGCGGCTGCGAAAAGTGCCCGTGCCCCCCATCAACCTTCGCACGACGTGATTGGGACGCTCTCGCCTTGTCTTTTCCAAGCTACCATTCCTCAGTACATGACCAATAATGATGACACCCTGTTTTCGTAAAGAACATCATTGCAAAAGCACAGGAGGGGTGCTTCGTCGAGCACGCTCATGATCCTCGCGCGCCAGGCATACAAATCGTGTCTTTTGTTGTTGTTGTGGCAGACGGATCCCCAGCCCGTAGACGGCAACAGTGCCTCAAAAGAACTCAGTCAGCCTCATGAGCTGCATCCTACAAGGCTATAATGTGAATCATGTGATTGTGGCGAACGTGTGAGGAGCAATGGAGGAGGTGCAGTGCGGCATATGCTACGAGAGCGACCCAGAGGAGACGGGCGAGCTCGACTGCTGCGCGCACATGTGAGGACTGGTCAAAAAGCTCTTTGAAATTTTGTGTACATCATAGTAATCAAAATTCACATCATCTGACCTGCACACCTGGCGCGCAGCTTTTGCTTTGCGTGCATCTCGCAATGGGCTGGCATCGAGTCCAGGTGCCCCATGTGCAAGCTGCGCTTCTCCACGGTGCGTCGGAAGCAGCCGTTTAGCCCCCGGAGGCGGAAACATTGGTGCGCTGGGCAGCCTTTGCCGGGCAAGGTGCTGGAAGTCATCACCGTTCCGGAGCGCGACCAGGTGAGGAGGGGTGGTGGGAGGGTGGGTGGTTGGGCCCGCTGGGCGCACCTTTTCCTGGCACCCCTTGCCACGCATTCTGCGCTGTTGCTGTCCTTGACGATACTATTGTGCAAGAGTTTTATGTGTCTCTCATGCTCTGTAAACAGCCCCTCTGCTCCCTGTGACACCCACTCTGCAGAAGGTGGTGCATGAGGATCCCACGTTCCAGACCTGGATCGAGGGGCTGCACTGCCAGCACTGCGGCAGCGGGGAGAACGAGGACAGGCTGCTACTGTGCGATCGCTGCGACACGGCCTGGCACACCTACTGCGTGGGCCTGGATGCCGTCCCCGAGGGCGAGTGGTTTTGCCCCCGGTGCCGGCCCGCGACCGAGCAGGGCGGGCGGCGGCGCAGGCTGCGG